>JALPQD010000108.1:19361-2419361 GCA_023101885.1 Typhlomys cinereus
AAAACCACAGCCACATGGTGACATAATTCTCCTAGTGGCATCACAACCTGCACAGTGACCTCCAGCCTAACACTGACCATCATAGGCTCAACTATTTATATTGTAGCCTCAATGTGGCATCAGTCTTACAACGACATCACCTTCTCACTGTAAACATCACAGCCTTACCAGTGAAAGCACAGCCTCATCTGTGACATCAAGCTGGCCACTGACATAGTCAGAACACTAACATCAGTTCCACACCACTGACAACACAAACCTTGGACATCACAGCTCACAGTGTCACTGCATGTAATATGTTCACCACTGCTATCATAAACTCACTATGAAAACTTTCCCACCACTGACATTCCAGCCTTAATGTGACTCACATCTTCATGAGTGACATCAAAGCCTCATTGGGACATCAGGTCACCACTAACCATCACAGCCTCACTCTACCATCAAAACCTCTCCAGTGAATCACAAAAATTGCTGTGTCATAAGATCCTCACTTGGGACTCATAGCCACACTGTGTCCTCATAATCTCACGTGACGTTACAACCTGACAATCACATCACAGCTACATGTGACATAAAAAAACTCACTGTGACATTCTAGACAAACTGTGTCCTCATGACCTCACTGTGAAATTAAAACCTAACAGTGCCATCACAGCCTCACGTGCATCGCAAAACTCTCTGTGAAATCAGCCTTGCCACTGACATAATAGCCTTATGGAGACATCACATACACATAGTCTTACTGTGAACACACAGCCTCAATGTGACTTCACAGCATCACATATTGACATCATAGCCTCAATGTGACATTAAAGCCTCATGCGGATCACAGCCTCATGTGACATAACATCCCCAACTCTGTGGTTATAGCCTCAATGTGACATGACCGCCGCACTATGCTCACAGGCTTACCTCTGAAATCCCGCCCAACTCTGACCTCACAAACATCGACTCTGACGTTATAGCCTCACTGTTTCATACAGCATCACTATGACTCATAGGCTCACCTCTGAAATCATAGACTCAATGCAACATCACACCCTTATCACTGAATTCTACTAGACTTTGCTATGACATAACAGCCTCACTATTGACATCACAGGTCACTGAAACATGACAGTCTCCCTGTGAGACCCCACTGTCACTACTGGCCAACACAACTTTACTGGAGCATCACAACTTCCCCAGTGACATCACAGCCTCACTGTGACTTCACAGTCTAACATTTTACATCACAGATTCACCAGTTATATCATAGCCTCATGATGAAATCAGCATTGCCACTGACATCATTTCTTACACAGTGTCCTCACGCCTCACTATGACATCACAACCTCTCTGTGATGTCATAGCCTCGTTTGCTATCAAAGGTTCACAGTGATATCAAAGCCTCACTTTTCTATGTATTATAGCCTCATTTCTGACATCACTGCCTCACAGTAAATTCCAGCCTCTCCTCTGACATCACAGCCTCAGTGGACGCACAGCCTCCACATGATGTCCTAACTCACTGTTGAAATCCAAGCATCGCCCTGACGTCACAGCCTCACTGAAATCTCATAGAAACAGCCCTAAAAATCAGAACCTATTGTGATATAACAGACTACACAGTGACTTCACAGCCTGCCCAAAACACCATAGGCTTACGTGCTACATTTTAGCCTCATTGTGACTCAGACTTGCCACTTACATCACAGCCTCACTGTAACAACAATGCTCCAGACTATGATGGGCCACAGTGACATAAACCTTCAACAGTTACATCACAGCCCCACTGTGACATCACAGCCTCACCAGTGTCAGCAAAGCCTCATCGTGACATCAGCATCACCACAGACATCCGTCAGAACACTGAACATCCCTGCCACACCAGTGACAATATAGCTTTTTATGTCACAGGTTCACCACTGACATGAAGTTCACCGAGACAGATAGACTACCTATGACATCTCTCACCACTGACATTCCAGCATTATTGACATCACACCTCATCAGAGACATCACAGCCTCACTGACATCACCGGTTCCATCTCTGAAATCATAGCCTCATGAGACATCACTCAACATTACTGACATTCCAGCCTCACTGTGGCCACCACGTTCACCACTGACCCAAAGGGCTCACTGAAGTATGAAAGCCCCCCTGCGAAACCACAGTGCCACTTTTACATCACAACCTCACTCTGACATAACAACTTTCCCAGTTACATCATACCTCACAATGACATCACAGCTCATTGTCACATCACAGCCATACCATGCCATCGAAACATCACTGTGACATAAAGCTTCAGCCTCAGTTTGACACAATAAACTCACTGTGACATTAGAGCGCCACCAGTGACAATACAGCCTCCAAATGACATAGGTCTTCCTGTGAAAGCACAGACATTACTGACATCATAACATCCATGAGGCATCACAACCTCAAGCAGAAATCACAGACTCACGTGACATGACAACTTAATAGTGCCATCACAGCTTACTGTGCCATCAAACATTCCAGTGACATAAAAAACATCACTGTTTCATTAGAGCATCACTGTGACATCATAGCCACCACTTTGTTCTCACAGCCTCACTGTGATGTTACAACCCAGACAGTGCCATCACAGCCCAACTGTGTCATTACATTTCACTGTGACATCTGCCTTGCCACTGTGCCACAGTCTCACTGGAACCTCACAGCCTCCACCAAGACATCACCAACTACCTGTGACATCAAGTGCTCATGGTGTCACCACAACCACACGGTGTCATCAAAGCCTCATGGCAGCATCACAACCCACAAGTGACATGCCAGCATCACTGGACAAAAATATCCTCATAACTCACATCAGTCTCATTCTGATATCACGGCCTAATCACAAAAATCACAGCCTCGCTGTGATATCATGGCATCACAGCATCACGGTAACACCAAAACTCATTATGACATTGCAGCATCCCTCTGTGGTTATAGCCTTCCTATGACATGATGGCTTCTCATTTACACATAGATACCTGTGAAATGGTAGCCTCAATGCAACATCACACCCTCATCACTGACATCTACGTAGCCTCACTATGACACCACAGCTTCAACACTGACCTCACAGGTTCACAGAAACCTGTGACACCACAGTTTAACTATTGACATCACAACCTTACCGTGACATCACAACTTTCCCAGTGACATCAATCTTCACAGTAACATCACAGCCTCATTGTCACATCAGCCACAATGTGACACTGTCATAGGGCCTCACCAGTAACAATACAGCCTCATGAATGTCATAGTCCCCCCGGGACAGCACAGTCATTGCTTAGTAACAACCTCACTGTGACATCACAGCCACAATATGCAAACAGCTCAATGGAACATCACAACCTCACTACTGATAGCCAGGCTCACCGTGATATTACATCATCACCAGTGCACACCACAGACTCATGGTGACATCATCACCTCACTAGGCATCACAGACTCATCAGTTATATGACATTGTCAATGAACATTTCAGCCATATCTCTCACATCAGTCTCACAGCTGCACTGTGACATCACAGCCTCACATCTGACACCATAACCTCACTGTGACATCACAGGCTAACCATGATCATAGCACAGTGACACCAGACGGATATCCTGCCTAGTCTTACTATGACTCATCACTAACATCTTCAGGCTAACAGTAACATGACAGTCTCAACAGTGACACCCCAGCCATGCTGTGGCAACCCAGCCTCACCAGTAACATCCCAGCCTCAATGTGGCTTCTCAGGCTCATCACTGGACATCACCTCACTTCTGACATCACAGTCTAACCACTGAAAATTCAGCTGAATTGTCATGTCATAGTCATCATCACTGATATTCACAGCCTCACTGTGATGTAATAACCTCACAGTAAAATCACTATCTCACATTGACATCAAAGCCCCTCCTCTGACATCCACAGCCTCAGTGTGACTGCACTGCTTCACCACTGATGTCTAATCTCACTGTGAAATACTAACCATCACCCTGACGTCATAGCAGAGAATTGTAACCTCACGGTAACATGAGAGACCACAATGACATACAACCCTCACCGTGAAATATAGACTCACAGTGATATCATAGCTCAAACATGCAGCACGCCTCACCAGTGACATCGCGTCATCCTGACATTAGCAGAAAACTGACATCACTGCCACACCAGTGACAACACAGCCTTTGACATCACAGCCTCACCAGTGTTATTGTCACATAGTAGGTTCACACTGACACCCCCATAACCTTAACAGTGACATCAAAGACTCAGTATGACATCTCTCTAATCCTGACAATCCAGTCCTTTTGTGACATTACACCTCCAGTGACATCATAGCCTCATTGTGACATCAGCCTCACCAAAAACATCACAGCCTCAGTGTGCCATCCAAACCACTCCAGTGATATCACAGCATCACGTTCATCGAGCCTCACTGTGACATCATAGCCACACTTTTTCTTGAGCCTCGCTATGACACAACAACTGACAGTGACATCACAGCCTCCATGTGAATCACAAACTCACTGTGACATCACTTTGGCCATTGACATAAAGGTTCATGGTAACATCACATACACAACCTCTGACATAGCCTCACTGTGACTCAGACCTCAAAGTGACATCAGCCTTGCCACTGACATCACAGTCTTACTGTGAACTCAAGCCTCACGGTGACATGACCAACTCCCTGTAACATCACGGGCTCACAGTGACACACAAGATACACAGTGACATCAAAGCCTAACAGTGGATCACAGTCTCACCCCTCACATACCAGCATCACTGACATTCCCTCATCACTCACATCAGCCTCATTCTGATATCACAGCATAACCACTGAATCACATCCTGACTGTGCAAGTCTAGTCTTGCTCCACTGACATCACGGCCTCCATGTGTATCACGGCATCACGTGGTGAAAACCCCACTCACTGTGACTCATAACCTCACTTCTGACTTATAGCCTCACTGTGACATCACAGCCTCACTATGACATCACAGGCTCACCTCGTAATCATGCCCAACTGCAACATCACAGCATCGACTCCCACATTATAGCCTCAGTGTTTCTCACCAGCCTCATTATGACAGCACAGGCTCTTCTCTAAAATCATAGCCTCGAAGAGACCTCACAACCTCCTCACTGATATCCTACCTAGGCTCACAGGCTTACTGAAGTTTGACAGCCTTTGTGACAGGAGTGTGAATGACATAACAACCTCACTGTGACATCACAGCCTCATTGTGACACTGTGCCAATAAACCATAAACTGTGACATAAAGCTTCACCTCTGACATATATTACCCACGTTGACATCACAGCTTCATATTGACACAATAAACTCCGCTGTGAGTATTGGGCCTCACCAGTGACATAGTCTCCTGTGAAAGCACAGTCACTGACATTCACAACTCATGGACATCACAACTTCACTGTGAAATCACAGCCAACTTGTGCTAAAACAGAGCCAATTGGCATCACAGCCTCATGAGTATATCACATTGTCCTAGAAGAATTCCTCCTGCCAGAGGCAAAACTCAAATTATCTAGGAAGGAATTCCTAGCACATCCATGGGTATTACTGTGACCATTCCCCAGGGAGCAGGCTTTAGGGCTGAATGGGGCAGAAACACCAAGACCTGACAATTCCCGCATATTACTTATTTTTCTTATTATTTAAAATATGCCATGCTTTTTTTCCAAAAGATGTTAATGAATTATCTTTTCAAACTGGGACCTTGTCTACCAGATTGGTTAGATAAGGATGCAGCACAAACCACTGACCTCCACAGCGCACTGTGACATCATAGCCTCACTGTGACACACAGCATCATGTGACATCACAGCCTCGGTGACATCACAGCCACACTGTGACATCACATCTTCACACGGTATCCTAATTAGCCTTATCATGGACACCACAACCTCATCACAGATAGCACAGGTTCACAGTGACCTGACAGTCTCAGTGTGACAGCCTTTGAAATCATAAAACAGTGACACCACAGTCTCATATGTTACATCACTGCCTCATTGTGACAATCAATATTCCCACAGGATATCACAGCCTACAGTGACCTTACAGCTTCACTGTGACTCACAGCATAACCTGGGTACGTCATAGACTCACCTGTTATGTCATAGCTCATGGTGAAATCAGCCTTGCCATTGACATCACATCTTCCATAGTGACCTCACAGCCTCACTATGATATCACAACCTCTCTGTGGTGTCACAGCATCACAGTAACATCACAGCCTCACAGTGATATCACAGCCTCACTGTGGCATTATAGCCTGATTTCTAACATCACAGCCTCACTGTGATATCAGCCTCACCTCTGACATCACAGTCTCATGTGACATAAAAGGCTAACCTCTGAAATCATAGCATCAGTGACAACCATGGACATCCGTCCTTGCCTCACTATGACACCACACCCTCATCACTGAATCTCGGCTCACGGTGACATGATAGCCTCAACAGTGACCACCCACAGCCTTGCTGTGGCTTACAGCCTCACTATGTAAGATCCCCATTCTCACGGGGGACATCTTAGCCTCATCACTGAGATCAGCCCCTCTTCTGAATTCACAGCCTAACCACTGAAATCTCAGCCACACTGTGATGTCATAGTCTATCACCACTGATATCACAGCCTCCTGACGATATCAAAAACCTTCATGGTAGCATCACCATCTCACATTGAAATCACAGCCTCTCCTCTGACATCACAGCTCAATGTGACGGCACAGCCTCACCACTGACGTCCTAAACTCACTGTGAAATCCAAGCTCACCCCTGAAGTCACAGCCTCACTGATATCTATAGAATCAGCCCTGACACCAGAGCCTGACACTGACCTTACAACCTGTCCACTGATACCACAGGCTCACCTGCTACATCATAGCCTCATTTTGACATCAATCTTGCCACTGACATCACAGTCTACTTTGACATCACAGTTCCAGAGAGACATCACTTCATGGTGACATGACAGTCAACAGTGACATTACAAACTCAGTGTGACATCACGCCCTCACCAGTGACACACACAGCCTCACCTGTGACACCTTCCACCACTGACATAATCAGAACATTGATTATCACTGCCACACCAGTGACAACATTGCCTTTGATATCATAGCCTCACCAGTGTCACTGTCATGTAATAGCTCCCCACTTACATCAGAGTGGTAATTCTTTACGCATTATAATGGTTATGCATCCTAACTTTAAAAGCACAATGATGGACAAACAGGGAAAGGGGAAGAGGAGGGGCACTGATCACTTCAGACACTGTAAGCACAGGAATGCAAAACCAAAGGGGGCCCACTCACCAAAATTACCAGAGGGGCGTCCGTATAACCCAAGGGAAGGCAGTGCCACCCCATATGGCCTCACTATGGCATTACAGCCTCACCACTGACCTCACAGGCTCACTAAAAACATGGCAGACCCTTCTGACACCATAGTGTCGCAACTGACATCCTACCCTCACTGTGACATCACAACTTCCTCAGTGATATCATAAAAACCTCACAGTGAAATCGCAGCCTCATTTGTGACATTACAGCCACACCGTGCCATCAAAGCATCATTGTGACATACAAGCTTGCCTGTGATATCATAGTCTCAATGTGACATCACAGTCTAGTTTTACACAATAACCTCATTGTAACAGTACAGCCTCACCAGTGACAATACAGCCCACCAAGACATAGTCTCCCGTCAATACTTACTAAACAACCTCACTGTGCTACCTCACAGCCTTACGTGCTATACAACGTCTCCAGTCACATCACAACATCACTCTGTCATCGAGCCTCACTGTTACATCATCAGCCACACTTTGTCCTCCCAGTCTTACCAGGGACATCACAAACTCACTGTGAGATCATCCTTGCCAATGACATAATAGCCTCATGGTGACTAACATACACACCTCAGACATGCCTCACTGTGACATCTCACACTAAATGTTGACATTACAGTATCACTACGACAGTATAGTCTCACTGTGACATCAGCATTGCCACTGACATAGAGGTGGTGTTAGTAATGGGCCACTCAATAGTGAGTCTGCAGCAAACTCGTCCTCTGTCTGCTCCTACTCGCTGACACGGGCTCTGAGTGTTTACCTCATAGTCTAACCTGTTACAATAGACTCACCTGTTACATCATAGTCTCATGGTGAAATCAGCCCTACCACTGACATTACATCTTTCACAGTGCCCACAGTCTCACTGTGATATCACCTTCTTGTGAAGTTCACAGCCTCACTGCTACAATCACAGCCTCACAGTGACCTCACAGCCTGCCCATTGCCATAACGCTTCACCTGTACATCATAGCCTCATTGTGACATCAGTCTTGGCACTGACATAACGTCTACTATGACATCACAAACTCACTGTGACATCACAAACTTTCCCAGTGACATCACAGCCATACCCTGTGATCAAAGCTCACTGCACACATAGAGCCTCACAAGTGAAATACAGCCTCACCAATGACATAGTCTCCTGCAAAAGCACAGTCACTACTGATACAACTTCCCTGTGACATCATACCTCCACTGTGACATCACAGCCTCACTCTGACATCACAGCTTGCTGTGACATCACAGCCACATGTGACATCACAGCCTTAACACTGGTATCTTAACTAGTCTTACCATGGCACCACAGTCTCAACAGAGATAGCACAGACTCTCAGTGAGGTGACAGCCTCAGCAGTGACAATCATAGTTTTTGACATCATAAAACAGTGACACCACAGCCTTGATGACAATCACAACCACACTATGATATGACAGCCTCACCACTGCTATTCTAGCCTTACCCATGACACCACAGGCTCACCATAGGTAGCACAGGCTCACAGTGATGTGACAGTCTCAGCAGTGAGTAGATCATCTTTGGCAACATAAAGAGTGACACAAGCCATAATGTTACATAACTTCTTCATTGTGACATCAATCTTCCATAGGTATTCATAGCCCCACTGTGACCTCAGGAGCTCACTGTGACATCACACTTCCCCCGTGACATCACAACCTCACAGTGACATCACAGCCTTAAAGGTATCGAAGAATCACTGTGACATAAAGCCTCACCACTGACATCTTAGACCACGTTGACATCGAGCCTCAGTTTGACACGAATAAACTCACTGGACATTAGAGTTCTCACCAGTGACAATGCAGCCTCACCAATGTCATAGTTTCCCTGTGAAAGCACTGTCACTTTGACATCAAAACCTCACGTGACAGCAACAACCTCACTGTGGACATCGCAGCCTCACTATGAAATCACAAACTCACTGGGACATCACAGACTCATAGTTGAACATCCACAGCCACACTGTCACAGTGACATCAGCCTCACACGGGTATCCTACCTTTCGCGTACTCATGAACCAACATAGCCTCACCACAGGTAGCACAAGCTATCTGTGATATCCTCAGCACTGACCTCATAACCTTTGAACATCTTAAACAGTGACATACCACAGCCTCACCATATTACATCTCTGCTCATGGTGACATCAATTATCCCACAGATATCATAGCCTTCACTATGACACACAGCCTCACATGTGACCCTACAATCTAAATTGTACATCATAGACGCCCTGTTACATCATAGCATCATGGTGAAATCAGCCTTGCCACGAAATCCACATCCTTCAAAGTGACCTCATAACCTCACTGTAACATCACAACCTCTTTGTGATGACATCACAGCTTCACAGATACTTACAGACTCACTGTGGCATTATAGCCTCGTTCTGACATCACAGCCTTGCTGTGAATCACAGATTCACCTCTGAAATCCCAGCCTCACTGGATATCACAGCCTCATGGTCTGACATCATAGCATCAGTATACTACACAATGGACCTCCTGATTGCCCTCCTATGACAGCACAGCCTCACTCAGAACTCTCAGTATCAACATTCAATGACAGCACTCAACATGACACCACAGCCCGCTGTAGGCATCACAGCCTCACCAGTAAATATCCCAACATCACTGTGACATTTCAGCCTCATCACTGACATCAGACCAGGCATGTACCCACCACCGAACATCACCCCGTATAGAAACTTGCCCCCCCGCGTTCCTAGACTGCATATCCCAGCCCACCCCAATCTTACCCAGTCCATTTCCTCGACAATCCCGTACTCGCCCAAATTCCCCCCTTATCTATCAACCTTCACCCTACCAAACCCGTCAGCCTTCACCGTACCCAACTTCATACAACCTCACTATCCTCCCTCACTACTTCCCCAACTTTATTTAGATTATTCGCCATCTTATTCATCGCTTCCCCCCACTCAACTTAAGGCTCTTCTCCCCAATTCACTCCCGCTTCTCCTCCGCCAAACTACACAACGCTTTTCTCAATTCGAACCTACCTCTTTTAGTCCCCACACTTTCAGCCGCTCATCCTCTCATACCGGACCTCTCCCCCTCTCCCGGCACCCCCCGCTCTCAATCTCCCCCCCGCCTCATCAGCTTACCACTTTTACACACTTGCTCTAATTTTTCCCTACACTCGCCTAACCGCCCGCCGACCCTTACCCTTCATACTACCTGTATCGCTATCTCACCCCACGTCCCGCCCCCAACCTCCTTCAAATCGTGTCCCCCCACTCACCCCCTCTTCCCTATCATTACCGACCTATTATGTCATCCTTTAACCCTCCTTCGTCCCCCGCATTCCTCCCTCCTCGATCTACAAATACCAAGCCCAATGTCTCTCCCTACTACCCACTACTTATCCCCCCACCCGCTATTCTACTATCCACAACCCCCAGCCCGGGTCCTTCATATTAACCACCAACATCCCTGCTCACAATCTTCCGTAGCCCCACTATGCACCTTTCAGTATACCTCAAGTCTGCCTAAGCGTCCTTCCTCCTACACATCGACTTATAGATTGTCCTCTACGCACCTCATCATACTCGACTTACCTCCCCCTCTCCACTCCAACACATCCAACACCATACATGCACATATATCCCCCTTATTCCTCCACATTTTTATATTTCCCTCGTCCACCCATCACACCACAACACTCCCCCTAATCGTAACTACCACCCCCAATAATACTACCTCTCTCACACGCCATACCTCCGCATCTACTCCATTGCCCCCCTATCTGACCCTCACTTCCCTATCTCCACGAGCTGTCTCCAATTCCCTTCCCCCTTTTCATACCCATTTTTCTTTTAAACTTCTACATCACAGCCTAACCAATGAAATCTCAGCCGAAAACTCTGATATCACAGCCTCACTGATTATCATAATCTCATGGAAACATCACTGCCTAACAGTGACATCACAGCCTCTTCTTCACATCCAAGCCCTCAGTGTGACTCACCAGCCTCACCACAGTCATAGAACCTCACGTGAAATCTAAGCATACCCCGGAGGTCACATCCAGCCCTCAATGATATATCATTAGAATCAGCCCTAACCTCAGAGCCTCACTGCAACATTACAGTCTTACAGCGAACTCACTGCCTCCCCACTGATACTACAGGCTCACCTGTTACTCATAGCACTCATTGTGACATTAGTCTTGCCACTAAAACCCAAGCCTAACTATGACATCACACCTTCCAGAGTGATATCAACTCACGATGACATGAAAGCCCTCAGTGACATCCAACCTTCACAGTGACATCACAGCCTCAGTGTGACATCATGGCTTCATCAGTGCCAGCACTGCCTTACCTGTGACATCAGCATAGCCACTGACATTATTCAGGACACTGACATCTCTGCCACAGCAGTGACAACACAGCCTTTGACGTCACAGCCTAACCAGTTTCTCTGGCATGTAATAGGTTCATCACTGACATTATAGCTTCACCAGTGACATCATAGACTCACTATGACATCTTTATCACCAGTGATATACCAGCTTTATTAAGACATCACACCTTCACCAGTGACATCACAGCCTCATTGACATCAGCCTTACCACTAACATCACAGCCTCACTGTGCCATCACAGCCTCAGTGTGACAACTCAGCCTCACCAGTGACAGCACAGCCTCACCTGTGACATCAGCATTGCCACTGACAGTCAGAACACTGAAATCCCTGCCACACCAGTGACAACACAGCCTTTGATGTCACAGCCTCACTGTGTCACTGCCACCTATTAGGTTCAACACTGACATCAAATCCTCAACACTGCCATCACAGCATCACTGGTGACATAATAGACTCACTGTGACAACAGCCTTGCAACTGACATCACAGTCTCTGTGACCTCACAGCTTCCACCATACTATCACAACATCATTGTTATCATAGCCACACTGTGTCCTCATAGCCTTACCACTGATGTCCTAACCTCACTGTTTCATTATAACCTCATTTGTGACATCACAGCCGCACTGTGACATTAGACGTTCACGTCTGACATCACAATCTCACCGTGACATATCAGGCTAACCTCTGAAATCACAGCATCAGTGACACCATGGACATCGTGCACTTTCATGTCATCGTGAGTTGATATCACTCTGGAAGGTGTGATGTCATAGTTAGGCTTGGGTTTTAGTGGCAAGACTAATGTCACAATGAGGCTATGATGTAACAGGTGAGCCTGTAGTATCAGTGGGGAGGCAGTGAGTTCGCTGTAAGACTGTAATGTTGCAGTGAGGCTCTGAGGTTAGGGCTGATTCTATGAGATATCATTGAGGCTGTGATGTGACCTCAGGGGTGATGCTTAGATTTCACAGTGAGGTTCAGATGACTGTGGTGAGGCTGTGCAGTCACACTGAGGCTGTGATGTGAAAGAAGAGGCTGTGATGTCACTGTGAGGCAGTGATGTTTCCATGAGATTATGATAATACAGTGAGGCTGTGATATCAGAGTTCGGCTGAGATTTCATTGGTTAGGCTGTGATGTCAGAAGTAAGGCTGATGTCAGTGATGAGGCTGAAATGTCACAGTGAGTTTGGGATATTACTGGTGAGGCTGTGATGCTACAGCGAGGCTGTGGTGTCACTGTTGAGGCTGTCATGTGAATGTGATACTGAGATGTCAGTGATGAGGCTGTGCTGTCATAGGAAGGCCAATCAGGAGGTCCATTGTGTAGTATACTGATGCTATGATGTCAGACCTGAGGCTGTGATATCACAGTGAGGCTGGGATGTCAGAGGTGAATCTGTGATGTCACAGCAAGGCTGTGATGTCAGAAATGAGGCTATAATGCCACAGTGAGTCTGTAATATCTGTGAAGCTGTGATGTCATCACAAAGAGATTGTGATGTTACAGTGAGGTTATGAGGTCACTTTGGAAGATGTGATGTCCGTGGCAAGGCTGATTTCACCATGATGCTATGATGTAACAGGTGAGTCTATGATGTAACAATTTAGATTGTGAGGGTCACAGTGAGGCTGTGTGGTCATAGTGAGGCTATGATATCTGTGGGAAGATTGATGTCACCATGAGGCAGAGATGTAATATGTGAGGCTGTGGTGTCACTGTTTAAGATGTCAAAGGTTATGAAGTCAGTGCTGAGGATATCACAGATAGCTTGTGCTACCTGTGGTGAGGCTATGTTGTCATGGTAAGGAAAGGTAGGATACCAGTGGTGAGGCTGTGATGTCACTGTGTCACAGTGTGGCTGTGATGTCAATATGAGTCTGTGATGTCCCAGTGAGTTTGTGATTTCATAGTGAGGCTGCGATGTCACAGTGAGGTTGTGCTGTCACAGTGAGGTTTTGATGTCAGAAGTGACAGTGCTTTCACAGGGAAACTATGACATTGGTGAGGCTGCATTGTCACTGGTGAGGCTCTAATGTCACAGTGAGTTTATTGTGTCAAACTGAGGCTGCGATGTCACAGTGGTCTAAGATGTCAGTGGTGAGGCTTTATGTCACAGTGATTCTTCGATACCTTTAAGGCTGTGATGTCACTGTGAGGTTGTGATGTCACTGGGGAAGTGTGATGTCACAGTGAGTCTCTGAGGTCACAGTGGGGCTATGATACCTATGGGAAGATTGATGTCACAATGAAGAAGTTATGTAACATATATGGCTTTGGTGTCACTCTTTATGTTGCCAAAGACTATGATCTCACTGCTGAGACTGTCACATCACTGTGAGCCTGTGCTACCTATGGTGAGCCTGTGGTGTCATGGTAAGGCTAGGTAAATAGCAGTGGTGAGGCTGTCATATCATAGTGTGGTTGTGATTGTCATCAAGGCTGTGGTGTCACTGTTTATGATGTCAAAAACTATGATGTCACTGCTGAGGCTGTCACCTCACTGAGAGTCTGTGCTATCTCTGTTGAGACTGTGGTGCCATGGTAAAGCTAGTTAAGATACCAGTGGTAAGGCTGTGATGTCACATGTGGCTGTGATGTCACAGCAAGGCTGTGATGTCAGAGTGAGGCTGTGATGTCACAGTGAGGTTATGATGTCACAGGGAAGTTGTGATATCAGTAGTGACTGTGCTTTTGCAGGGAGACTATGTCATTGGTGAGGCTGTATTTTCACTTGTGAGGCTCTATGTGACAGTGATGCTTTGATCACAGGGTATGGCTGTGATGTCACTGGGAAAGTTGTGATGTCACAGTGAGTTTGTGATGTCATAGTGAGACTGTTATGTCAGTGCCAAGACTGATGTCACAATGAGGCTATGATGTAACAGGTGAAGCTGTTATGGCAATGGGCAGGCTGTGAGGTCACTGTGAGGCTGTGATGTAGCAGTGAGGCTGTGACTTCACAGAGAAGCTGTGATATCACAGTGAGACTGTGAGGCCACTGTGAAAGATGTAATGTCAGTGGTAGGGCTGATTTCACCATGAGACTATGATGTAACAGGTGAGTCTATTATGTAACAGGTTAGACTATGAGGTAAACACTCAGAGCCCGGTGTCAGGTGAGTAGGAGCAGACAGAGGACGAGTTTGCTGCAGACTCACTATTGAGTGGCCCATTACTAACACCACCTCTATGTCAGTGGCAATGCTGATGTCACAGTGAGACTATGATGTCGTAGTGATACTGTTATGTCACATTTAGTGTGAGATGTCACAGTGAGGCTATGTCTGAGGTGTGTATGTGATGTCACCATGAGGCTATTATGTCAGTGGCAAGGATGATCTCACAGTGAGTTTGTGATGTCCTGGTAAGACTGGGAGGACAAAGTGTGGCTATGATGTAACAGTGAGGCTCTGATGACAGAGTGATGTTGTGATGTGACTGGAGACGTTTGTATAGCACAGTAAAGGCTGTGAGGTAGCACAGTGAGGTTGTTATGTAAGTATTGACAGGGAGACTATGTCATTGGTGAGGCTGTATTGTCACTGGTGAGGCTGTACTGTTACAATGAGGTTATTGTGTAAAACTGAGACTGTGATGTCACATTGAGACTATGATATCACAGGCAAAGCTTTATGTCACAATGATGCTTTGATGGCACGGTGTGGCTGTAATGTCACAATGAGGCTGCGATGTCACTGTGAGGTTATGATATCACTGAGGAAGTTGTGATGTCACAGTGAGGGTAGGATGTCAGTTGCGACACTATGGTGTCAGAAGGGTCTGCCATGTTTTAGTGAGCCTGTGAGGTCAGTGGTGAGGCTGTAATGCCATAGTGAGGCCATATGGGGTGGCACTGCCTTCCCTTGGGTGTATACGAGACGCCCACTCTGGTAAATTTTGGTGAGTGGCCCCTTTGGTTTTGCATTCCTGTGCTTACAGTGTCTGAAGGTGATCAAGTGGCCCCCTCCTCTTCCCCTTTCCCTGTTTGTCCATCATTGTGCTTTTAAAGTTAGGAATGCATAACCATTATAATGCGTAAAGAATTACCACTCTGATGTAAGTGGGGAGCTTATTACATGACAGTGACACTGGTGAGGCTATCATATCAAAGGCAATGTTGTCACTGGTGTGGCAGTGATATCAATGTTCTGATTAATGTCAGTGGTGAAGGTGTCACAGGTGAGGCTGTGTTGTCACTGGTGAGGGCGTGATGTCACACTGAGTTTGTAATGTCACTGTTGACTGTCATGTCACCATGAAGTGATGTCTCTCTGGAAGCTGTGATGTCAAAGTGAGACTGTGATGTCAGTGGCAAGATTGATGTCAAAATGAGGCTATGATGTAGCAGGTGAGCCTGTGGTATCAGTGGACAGGTTGTAAGGTCAGTGTCAGGCTCTGGTGTCAGGGCTGATTCTATAGATATCAGTGAGGCTGTGACTTCAGGGGTGATGCTTGGATTTCACAGTGAGTTTAGGACGTCAGTGGTGAGGCTGTGCCGTCACACTGAGGCTGTGATGTCAGAGGAGAGGCTGTGATGTCAATGTGAGATGGTGATGCTACCATGAGGTTTTGATATCGCAGTGAGGCTGTGATATCAGTGGTGATAGACTATGACATCACAGTATGGCTGAGATTTCAGTGGTTAGGCTGTGAATTCAGAAGAGGGGCTGATCTCAGTGATGAGGCTAAGATGTCACAGTGAGAATGGGATGTTACTAGTGAGGCTGTAAGCCACAGCAAGGCTGTGGTGTCACTGTTGAGGCTATCATGTCACCGTGAGCCTGAGATGTCAGTGATGAGGGTGTGGTGTCATAGTGAGGCAAGGACGGATGTCCATGGTGTCACTGATGCTATGATTTCAGAGGTTAGCCTGTTTATGTCACAGTGAGACTGTGATGTCAGAGGTGAGGCTGATATCACAGTGAGGCTGTGATGTTAGAAATCAGGCTATAATGCCACAGTGAGGCTGTGATATCACTGTGAAGCTGTGATGTTACTGCTGATGCTGTGACACCACAGAGAGGTTGTGATATCATAGTGAGGCTGTGAGGTCACTATGGAAGATGTGATGTCAATAGCAAGGCTGATTTCACCATGAGGCTATGACATAACAGGTGAGTCTATGACGTACCAGGTTATGCTGTGAGGTCACAGTGAAGCTGTAAGGTCACTGTGAGGCTGTGATATCTGTGGGAAGATTGATGTCACAATGAGGCAGTGATGTAACATATGAGACTGTGGTGTCACTGTTTATGATTTCAAAGGCTGTCACACTGAGACTGTCAGGTCACTGTGAACCTGTGCTATCTGTGATGAGGTTGTGGTGTCATGATAAGGCTAATTAGGATACCAGTGGTGAAGATGTGATGTCACAGTGTGGCTGTGATGTCACCATGAGGCTGTGATGTCACATGATGCTGTGATGTCACAGTGAGGCTATGATGTCACAGTGCAGCTGTGAGGTCAGTGGTTTGGTGCTGCATCCTTATCTAACCAATCTGGTAGACAAGGTCCCAGTTTGGAAAAGATGAATTCAAGTAACATCTTCTGGAAAAAAGCATGGCATTATTTGAAATAAATAAGAAAAATAAGTAATATGCGGGAATTGTCAGGTCTTGGTGTTTCTGCCCCATTCAGCCCTAAAGCCTGCTCCCTGGGGAATGTCACAGTAATACCCATGGGCATGTGCTAGGAATTCCTTCCTAGATAATTTGAGTTTTGCCTCTGGCAGGAGGAATTCTTCTAGGACAATGTGATATAACTCATGAGGCTGTGATGCCAAGTAAGGCTCTGTTAGCACAGTGTGGCTGTGATTTCACAGTGAAGTTGTGATGTCCAATGAGGTTGTGATGTCAGTAGTGACTGTGCTTTCACAGGGAGACTATGTCACTGGTGAGGCTCCAATATCACAGTGAGTTTATTGTGTCAATATGAAGCTGTGATGTCACAGTGAGGTAATGATGTCAGAGGTGAAGCTTTATGTCACAGTTATGGTTTATTGGCACAGTGTCACAATGAGGCTGTGATGTCACAGTGAGGTTGTTATGTCAATAGCAACACTCCTGTCACAAGGAGGCTGTCAAACTTCAGTAAGCCTGTGAGCCTAGGTAGGATATCAGTGAGGAGGTTGTGATGTCTCTTCGAGGCTATGATTTTAGAGAAGAGCCTGTGCTGTCATAATGAGGCTGTGATGAAACACTGAGGCTATAATGTGGGAGTCGATGCTGTGATGTTGCAGTTGGGCAATGATTACAGAGGTGAGCCTGTGATGTCATAGTGAGGCTGTGATGTCACAGTGAGGCTATAAGTCAGAAGTGAGGTTATGATGTCACAGTGAAGCTGGGTTTTCACCAGTGATGCTGTGATACCACAGGGAGGCCGTGATGTCAGTGGAGCAAGACTAGGACTTCACAGTCAGGATGTGATTTCAGTGGTTATGCTGTGATATCAGAATGAGGCTGATGTGAGTGATGAGGGAATCATGTCAGTGATGCTGGTATGTGAGGGGTGAGACTGTGATGTCACTGTTAGGCTTTGATGTCACTGTGTATCTGTGGTGTCACTGTGAGCCCGTGATGTTACAGGGAGTTGGTCATGTCACCGTGGAGGCTGTGAGTTCACAGTAAGACTGTGATGTCAGTGGCAAGGCTGATGTCACTTTGAGGTTCTGATGTCACAGTGAGGCTATGTCAGAGGTGTGTATGTGATGTTACCATGAACCTATTATGTCAATGGCAAAGCTGATGTCACAGTGAGTTTGTGATGTCACAGGGAGGCTGTGATGTCACTGTCAGGTTGTTGTGTCATAGCGAGGCTTTCAAGAAAAAGTGTGGCTATGATGTCACAGTGAGGCTCTGATGAAACAGTGATGCTGTGATATCACTGGAGTGGTTTGGATGGCACACTGAGGCTGTGATGTTTTTGGTGAGGCTGATGTCACAATGAGGCTATGATGTCACTGGAGGTGTAATGTCACAAAAGGACTGGAATGTCAGTGATTAGAGAGATGTCATACTGAGTCTTTGATGTCACTGTTAAGGTTATGGTGTCAGTGGTGAACCTACTATGTGACAATAACACTGGTGAGGCTGTGATGTCAAAGGCTGTGTTGTCACTGGTGTGGCAGTGATGTCAGTTTTCTGACTAATGTCAGTGATGATGCTGATGTCACTGGTGAGGCTGTGCTGTCATGTTTGAGGCTATGATATCACTGTGAGTCTATGATTTCACGGTGAGGGTTGTATGTCATTGTGGTCTCTCATGTTACCGTGAGGTTACATTACTCTGCTATGACGTCAGGGGTGATGGTTAGATTTCACAGTGAGATTAGGACATCAGTGGTGAAGCAGTGCAGTCACACTGAGGCTGTGATGTCAGAGGAGGGGCTTTGATGTCAATGTGAGATAGTGATGTTACTGTGAGGTTATTACATCACAGTGAGGCTGTGATATCAGTGATGATAGACTATGACATGACAATTCAGCTGAGATTTCAGTGGTTAGACTGTGATGTCAGAAGTGAGGCTGATGTCAGTGATGAGCCTGAGAAGCCACAGTGAGGCTGGGATGTTACTGGTGAGGCTGGGGTGCCACAGCATGGCTGGGGTGTCACTGTTGAGACTGTCATGTTACTGTTAGCCTGAGATGTTAGTGATGAGTCATAGTAAGACTAGGCAGGATATCCGTGGTGTCACTGATGCTATGATTTCATAGGTTAGCCTGTGATGTCACAGTGAGGTTATGGTGTCAGATGTGAGGCTGTGATGTCACAGTGCAGCTGTGAGACTGATGTGAGAGATATGGCTGAAATGTTCCATTGACAATGTCATATAACTGATGAGTCTGTGATGCCATAGTGAGGTGATGATGTCACCATGAGTCTGTGGTGTCACTGGTGATGATGTAATATCACGGTGAGCCTGGCTAATCAGTAGTGAGGTTGTGATGTTCCATTGAGGCTGTGTTGGCATATTGTGGCTGTGATGTCACAGTGAGGTTGTTACATAAGCAATGACTGTGCTGTCACCGGGGGGACTATGACATTCATGAGGCTGTATTGTTACTGGTGAGGCCCTAATGACAGTGTCACATTGTGGCTTGATGTGACAATGAGGCTGTGATGTTACTGTGAAGATTTGATGTCACTGGGAAAGTTGTGATGTCACGGTAAGGTTGTGATGTCAATAGTTAAACTGTGGTGTCACAGGTTTCTGTGAACCTGTGAGGTCAGTGGTGAAGCTGTGGTGTCATAGTGAGGCTACGTAGTATGTCAGTGATGAGGGTGTGATGTTGCATTGAGGCTACCATTTCACAGGTGAGCCTATGATGTCATAGAGAAGCCATCATGTCATAGGAAGGCTATAACCACAGAGGGAATGCTGCAATGTCATAATGAAGTTTTGGTGTTACCAGTGATGCTGTGATGCCATGATATCACAGCGAGGCTGTGATTTTTGTGATTAGGCTGTGATATCAGAATGAGACTGATGTGAGTTATGAGGATATGTTGTCACAGTGATGCTGGCATGTCACTTGTGAGGTTGTGATGCTGCCATGAGGCTTTGATGACACCGTGTGGTTGTGGTGACACCATGAGCACTTGATGTCACAGGTAGTTGGTGATGTCTTGGTGGAGGCTGTGAGGTTCCAGTGAGACTGTGGCACCAGTGGCAAGGCAGATGTCACAGTGAAATGTATGACACAGTTGGGCTGTGATGGCACTGTCTGGTTGTAACATCACAGTGAGGCTGTGAGAACAAAGTGTGGCTATGATGTCACAGTGATGCTCTAATGAAACAGTGATGTTTTGATGTCACTGGAGATGTTTGGATGGCACAGTAAAGCTGTGATGGCACTATTAAGTTGTAATGTCACAGTGAGTCTGTGATTTCGCAGTGAGGTTGTGATGCCTCAGTGATGTTATGATGTCAGTAATGTCTGTGCTTTCACAGGAAGACTATGTCATTTGTGAGGCTGTATTGTCACTGGTGGCGCTCTAATGTCACAGTGAGTTTATTGTGTCAAACTGAGGCTGAAGCTTTATGTCACAGTGATGTTTCGATGGCATGGTATGGCTGTGATGTGACAATGAGGCTGTGATGTCATTGTGAGGTTATGATGTAACTGGGAAAGTTGTTATGTCAGAGTGAGGTTGTGATGTAAATAGTGGCACTGTGGTTTCGCAGGGGGGCTTTCATACTTCAGTGAGTCTTTGAGGTCAGTGGTGACAGTGGTGCCACAGTGAGGCTGGAATGTCAGTAATGAGTGAGTGATGTCTCATTGAGGCTATGATTTCAGAGATGGACCTGTGATGTCATAGTGAGGCTGTGATGTCTCTGATGAAGGTGTGATGTCACAATAATGCTGGAATGTCAGTGGTGAGAAAGATGTCATAGTGAGTCTATCATGTCTCTGGTGAGACTTTCATGTCAGTGGTGAACCTGTGACATAAAAAGCTATATTGTCACTGGTGTGGCAGGGATGTCAGTGTTCTGACGGATGTCTGTGGTGATGCTGATGTCACAGATGAGGCTGTGCTGACACTGGTGAGGCTGTGATGTCACAGTAGGGCTGTGATGTAACTGTGAAGGTTGTATGTCACTGTGGCCCATCATGTCTGGAAGCATTGTTGTTACAGTGAGGCTGTGATGTCAGTGGCAAGTCTGATGTCACAATGAGGCTAAAATGTAGCACGTAAGCCTATGGTGTTTTGGGCAGGCTGTGAAGTCACTGTGAGTCTGTTATATCACAATGAGGTTCTGATTTTTAGGGCTGTTTCTATGAGATTTCAGTGAGGCTGTGACGTCAGGGGTGATGCTTGGATTTCACAGTGAGTTTAGGACATCAGTGGTGAGGCTGTGCAGTCACACTGAGGCTGTGATGTCAGAGGAGAGGCTGGAATGTTACTGTGAGGCAGTGATGTCAGAAATGAGGCTATAATGACACAGTGAGGCTTTGATATCACTGTGAACCTGTGATAGCAAGACGAGGCTATGACATCACAGAGAGGTTGTGATGTCATAGTGAGGCTGTGAGGACACTGTGTAAGAAATGATGTCAGTGGCAATGCTGATTTCATCATGAGGCTATGATATAACTGGTGAATCTGTGATGTAAAATGTTAGACTGTGAAGTCACAGTGAGGCTGTGATGTCACTGGGGAAGTTGTGATGTCTCAGTAAAGTTGTGTTGCCAGTAGTGACAGTGAGGTCTCACAGGGAGACTGTCATGTTTCAGTGAACCTGTGATGTCAATAGTGAGGCTGTTATGTCATAGCAAGTCTAGGTAGAATGTCAGTGATAAGGGTGTGATGTTGCATTGAGTCTATGATTTCAGAGGTGAGCCTATGATGTCATAGTGATGCTGTGATGAAACAGTGAGGCTATAACGTCAGAGTCGATGTTGTGATGTCAGAGTTGGGCAGGGATTTCAGAGGTAAGCCTGTGATGTCATAGTGCGGCTGTCATGTCACATTGAGGCTATAACCACAGAGTTGGGGATGTTATGTCACAATGAGGCTGTGATGCCAGCATGAGGCTTTAATGTCACAGTGAGGCTATGATGTCAATAGTGATGCTGTGAAGTCACATTGAGGCTGTGTTCACAGTAAGACTATGTCAGAGGTGTGTATGTGATGTCTCCATAAGGCTATTATGTCAGTGGCAAGGCTGATATCACAGAGAGTTTGCGATGTCACAGTGAGGCTGTGATGTCACTGTTAGGTTGTAATTTCACAGTGAGGTCATGAGGACACAGTTTGTCTATGATGTCACAGTGAGTTTTTTATGTCACATTGAGGCTGTGATGTGATTGTCAGGTTGTAACGTCACAGTGAGATTATGAGGACACAGTGTGGCTATGATGTCACAGTGAGGATCTTATGACACAGCAATTTTGTGATGTCACTGGAGAGGTTTTGATGGTAGAGTGAGGCTGTGATGTTAGTGGTGAGCCTGATGTCCCAATGAGGCTGTGATGTCACTCATGAAGATGTGATGTCACATTAAGGCTGGAATGTCAGTGGTGGGAAAGTTGTCATAGTGAGTTTATGATATCAGTGGTGAACATATTACATGACAGTGACACTGGTGAGGCTGTGATGTCAAAGGTTGTGTTGTCAGTGGTGTGGAACTGATGTTAGTGTTCTGACTAATGTCAGTGCCAGCATTGATGTCACAGATAAGGCTGTGCTTTCACTGGTAAGGCTGTGATGTTACAGTGAGAATGTGATGTCAGTTGTAAGACTGATGCCACATTGAGGCTACAATATAATAGTTGAGCCTATGATGTCAGTGGTTAGGCTGGAGGTCACTGTGAGGTTGTGATGCCACTATGAGAATTAATGTCACCATGTGGCTGTGGTTTCACCATGAACCCATGATGTCACAGGGAGTTGGTGATGTCATGGTGGAGGTAGTGAGGTCACAGTGAGACTGTGATGTCAGTGGAAATGACTGATGTCACAGTGAGTCAATTATGTCAGTGGTGACGCTGTGATGTCATATTGAGGCTGTGATGTCACAGTGATGCTATATCAGAGGTGTGCATGTGATGTCACCATGAGACTATTATGTCAGTGCAAGGCTGATGTCACAATGAGTTTGTGATGTCATGGCACTGTCATGTTGTAAAGTCACAGTGAGGCTATGAAGACACAGTGAGGTTATGATGTCACCATGAGCCTGTGATGTCACTGGTTAGGCTGTAATATCACCATGAGCCTGTCATATTAGAGGTGAGGCTCTGATGTTACAGTGAGGCTGTGATGATACAGTGACATTGTGATGTCACTGGAGGGGTTTTGATGGCAAAGTGAGGCTGTGATGTTAGTGGTGAGGCTGTGATGTTAGTGGTGAGGCTGTTATATCATGATGAGCCTGTCCTATCAGTTGTGAGGCACTGATTTCACAGTGAAGCTGTGTTGGCACAGTATGTTTGTGATATTGCAATGAGGTTGTGATGTCACAGTGAGTTTGTGATATCAGTTGTGACTGTGCTTTCACAGGGAGACTATGGTATTAGTGAGGCTGCATTGTCACTAGTGAGGCTCTAGTGTAACAATGAGTTTATTGTGTCAAACTGAGGCTGTGATATCACAGTGAGGATATGATGTCATAGATGAAGATTTATACCACAGTGATGCTTTGATGGCACGGTATGGCTATGATGTCACAATGAGGCTGTCATGTCACTGTGAAGCTTTGATGTCACTGGGAAAGTTGTGATATCACAGAGTGTATTAGTTAGGGTTCTCTAGAGTCATGGAATTCACAGAATATATATATATATATATATATATATATATATATATGTGTGTGTGTGTGTGTGTGTGTGTGTGTGTGTGTGTGAAATTTATTGAGTTGGCTTACAGATATGGCTGATGTAGTCCAGCGATAGCTGCCAGTAGCCAAGTTAGTCTAAGGATGGCTGCCAGTGTCTGAGGTAGTTCCAAGGATGGCTGCCGAGAGCTTAGCTGCTCAATTGGGTAGTCAAGTGGGTGGTGGCTGAAGGCTGGAGAACTCTGAGAGTCTTGGTCTAGTCTAAGGCTAGATGGTCGAAGAAACTGGGCATTTGGAAGGAAGAATGATTCCTAGCACAGCTGCAAGAAGGCATTTGTCCTCTTCGGTGGCTCCTTTTTATATGATGCAGTACTGGGAGAATCCTATGAGAGCTTTGGTGGTATGATCTAGGGCGGGTGTAATCCTATCAAGTGGTCTTAGTTTATCCTTTCCAATGGTGGTCTCAGTCCATCTTAGTTAATACTGGATGTGTCAAGTTCACACCCAACCTTAACTATCACATGTCCACCCCTTATTAACTTGACACCAAATCACATTTTCTTAAGCCATTAAAAGTCTCCAAACAAAAATTCTAAGATTCATAATTCCACCTAACATAATATAGCTATCCACATAAAACCGAACATGCATTATTCTACAAGATTAATTACAATGCCCCTTGAGAAATGCTTAGTCTTTAGTGTCCCATAACACAATATAATAATATAGATTACAACATTTCATCATAGAACTACATATTAACATTACATTACATAACATAAATATCTTCTTAGAGTATGTGCACATGCACAAGTCTATTCTTGACAATCTGGACCAGTAGCATTCATGGCAATTATAATCCTCATTTATGTAACTGGTTATGTGGCCTTAGGTGGTATTTTTAACTACCTTCTTCTACTACCCATTCTGCATTTCCTCCACCTTATGCAAACACTACCACAAGTCTTGGATCTCTACCTGGAGGGGTTACCCATACCTTCATTCCTGGAGGATCTGGACCATTTACTGTCTTTCCTCTGTTGGGTTGCTATAAATTTCCATTGACTTTAATTATAGGACATGATAATGCCAAGAGACGCCCTAGTGGATCTCCTGCACTCCAGACATACTCTTCCTTACCACCATTGTGGAGAACTAGTCCAATTTCCTCTTGGTGGTCTGGGTCAATCACCCCTCCCAACACTGCTACTCTTTTCTTAGCCTGTTGGCTCAAGGCCATCAAAAGTCCAAAAGAACTAGGAGGAATAGTTGCTGTGCCTCCTGGCAGAAGAATTTCCTGCTCTGGACCCAAAATTTCTAAGCCAGTAGAACACTTGCTCGTGGAAGCAGGAAGTAAAATTTTTCCTAATAGGTCACTAGGGGTGATAGTAATGGTAGCTATTGCTGTTTCCACTCCTTGATTCCTGGATCTGTGAATTCTTGCTATAGAAGACACAGTGCCATATATTGGACGCTAGTTTAAGGCATATACTGCCTTCTGGAGAATTCTTCCCCATTTCTCCAGACTATTACCACCTAATTGATGGTGTTATTGTGCCTTTAAAAGGCCATTCCACCATTCTATCAAGCCAGCTGCTTCAGGATGGTGGGGAACATGGTAAGAACAATGAATTCCATGGTCATGAGCCCACTGCTGTACTTCTTTAGCTGTCAGATGATTTCCCTGGTCAGAAGCAATGATTCATTCTCTGCTAAGGATGGCCATTCCAGGGTATGGAGAGGTGGCTCAGGGGTTAAGCCTCTACCTTGCAGGTGGAAGGTCCTGAGTTCTGATCCTAGACCCCACATATTCATGCTGGGCAGAAGCGGGGGCAGCCTGTATTTCTGGTCCTGGTAGGGCGGATCCTGTGAATCCAGGAGCAGAGTAAATAAGGAGGAGGTGGAGGCGGTCCATGGTGTTTCCAGAATTCGTCCATGGTTCTACACACGCACATACATACACACACATACATATACACACGCGCACACACACGCACACACGCATACGCACACAATTGAATAAATAAAAAAAATTTAAAAAACCATTCCACCATTCTATCAAGCCAGCTGCTTCATTAGTCTTACCAATGAATTCCATGGTCATAAGCCCACTGCCATACTTCTTTACCTGTGAAATGAGTTCCCTGGTCAGAAGCAATGCTGTGTGGAATTCCATGATGGTGGATAAGGCACTCTGTAAGTCCCTGGATGGTAGTCTTGGCAGAAGCATGACATGCAGGAAAGGCAAATCCATATCCAGAATAAGTATCTATGCTGGTAAGACCAAAGTGCTGCCCTTTCCATCTTGGCAGTGGTCCAATGTAGTTAACCTGCCACCACATTGGTGGTTGGTCACCACGAGTAATGGCTGATTGGTCACCACAAGTAATGACATCACAGAGAGTTTGTGATGTCACAGTGAGGGTGTGAGGTCACTGTGGAAGGTGTGATGCCAGTGGCAAGGCTGATTTCACCATGAGGCTATGATGTAACAGGTGAGTGAGTCTATGTTGTAACAGGTTACACTGTGAGGTCACAGTGAGGCTGTGAGGTCACTGTGAGGCTAAGATATCTGTGGGAAGATTGATGTCACAATGAGGCAGTGATATAACATGTGAGGCTGTGGTGTCACTGTTTATGTTGTCACTGCCGAGGCTGTCACATCACTGTGAGCCTGTGCTATCTGTTGTGAGACTCTGGTGTCATAGTCAGGCTAGGTAAGATACCAGTGGTGAGGCTGTGATGTCACAGTCTGGCTGTGATGTTTCCAGGAGGCAGTGATGTCACAGTAAGGTGTGATGAAACTTGGGAAGTTATGATGCCACAGTTAGTTTGTGATGCATGGTGAGGCTGTGAGGACACAGTGTGGACTATGATGTCACAGTGAGGCTGTAGTGTCACAGTGCAGCTATGAGGTCAGTGGTTAGGCTGTGATTTCAGAAGTGAGACTGATGTGAGAGATGAGGATGAGATTTCGCATTGACAATGTAATATAACGAGTGAGGCTGAGTCTGTCATATCAGTGGTGAGGCTGTGAAGTTACAGTGAGGCTGTGCTGGCATAGTGTGGCTGTGATGTCACAGTGATGTTGTGATGTCACAGCGAGGTTGTGATGTCAGTAGTGACTGTGCTTTCACAGGGAAACTATGTCATTGGTGAGGCTAGATTGTCACTGGTGAAGCTCTAATGTCATAGTGAGTTTATTGTATCAAACTGAGACTGTGATGTCACAGTGAGGATATGATGTTAGAGGTGAAACTTTAGTCACATAAATGCTTTAATGGCATGATATGGCTGTGATGTCACAATGAGGCTGTGATGTCACTGTGAGGTTGTGATGTCACTGGGGAAGTTGTGATGTCACAGTGAGGTTGTGATGTCAGTGGCAAGACTGATGTCACAATGAGGCTATGATATAACAGGTGAGCCTGTTGTGCCATTGGGCAGGCTGTGAGGTCACTGTAAGGCTCTGATGTCATAGGGATGCTCTGATTTCAAAGGTGAGCCTGTGATGTCATAGCACAGATGTCATGTCACAGTGAGGCTATAACCTCAGAGATGAAGCCTGTGATGTCATAGTGAGGCTGTATTGTGACTGCTGTTTCAGTGAGGTCAGAGTTCTGACTAATGTCAGTGGTGTCACTTATGTCACAGGTGAGGCCATACTGTCACTGGTGAGGCTGTGATGTTTGTGGTAAGACTGATGCCAAAGTGAGGCTGTCATTTCACAGTGCATCTTTGAAGTCATTAGTAGGCTGTGATTTCAGAAGTGAGACTGATGTGAGTGATAAGGCTGTGATGTCTCATTGGCAATGTGATATAACTGTTGAGGCTGTAATGCCACAGTGAGGTTGTGAAGTCAGTAGTGACAGTGAGGTGTCACAGGGAGGCTGTCATTTTTCAGTGAGCCTGTGAGGTAATGGTGAGGCTGTGGTGTCATAGTGAGACTAGGTAGAATGACAGTGATGAGGGTATGATGTGGCAAAAAGGCTATGATTTCAGAGGTGAGCCTGCGATGTCATAGTGAGGCTATCATGTCACAGTGAATCTATCCCTCAGAGGTGGGGCTGTGATATCATAATGAGACTGTGATGTCAGTAGAGCAACACTATGATTTCAAAGTTAGGATGTGATTTCAGTGGTTAGGCTGTGATATCAGAATGAGGCTGATGTGAGTGATGAGGGTATGATGTCACAGTGAGTCTGGCATATCAGTGCTAAGGCTGTGATGCTACCATAGGCTTTGATGTCACCATGTTGCTATGGTGTCACAGTGGTCCTGTGATGTCACAGGGAGTTGATGATGTAACTGTTGAGGCTATGATGCCACAATGAGGTTGTGATGTCAGTAGTAACACTAAGGTGTCACAGGGAGGCTGTCATGTTTCAGTGAGTCTGTAAGGTAATGGTGAGGCTGTGAGGTCACAGTGAGACTGTGATATCAGTGGCTAGGCTGATGTAAGAGTGAGACTATGATGACAGTGGTGATGTTGTGATGTCACATTGAGGCTGTGATGTCACTGTAAAGGTTGTATGTCATTGTGGGTTGTCATATCTCCATGAGGTGATATTACTCTGGAAGCTGTGATGTCACAGTGAGGCTGTGATGTCAGTGCAGATTGATTCCACAATGAGACTATGATGTAATAGGTGAGCCTGTGGCGTCAGTGGTTAGGCTGTGATGTCAGAAGCGAGGCTGATGTCAGTGATGAGGCTGAGATGTCAGAATGTGGCTAGGGTGTTACTGGTGAGGCTGTGATTCCACTGTGAGGCTTTGATGTCACTGTGTGGTTGTGGTATCACTATGAGCTGGTGAAATCACCAGGAGTGGGTGATGTCACTGTAGAGGCTCTGAGGTCCCAGCAAGACTGTGATGTCAGTGGCAAGGCTGGTGTCACAGTGAGTCTGTGATTTCAGTGGTGATGCTTTGATGTCACATTGAGTCTATGATGTCACAGTGAGGCTATGTCAGAGATGTGTATGTGATGTCACTATGATGCTATTATGTCAGTGGCAAGGCTGATGTCACAGTGAGTTTGTGATGTCACAGTGAGCCTGTGATATCACTGTCAGGTTGAGGCTGTCATGTGACTGTGAGCCTGAGATTTCAGAGATGAGGCTGTGGTGTCATAGGGAGGCTAGGCTGTGATGTCAGAAATGAAGCTGTAATGCCACAGTGAAGATGTTATATCACTGTGAAGCTGTTATGTCACTATGAGGCTGTGACATCACAGAGAAGCTGTGAGGTCACTGTGGAAGTTGTGATGTCAGTGGCAAGGCTGATTTCACCATGTTACTACTGAGGCTGTGATGCCACGGTGAGGATCTGGTGTCACTTGAGGCTGCCATGTGACCATGAGCCTGAGATTTCAGTGATCAGATTGTGGTGTCACTGCGAGGCTAGGGAGTATGTCTGTGGTGTCACTGATGCTATGATTTCAGAGGATAACCTGTTATGTCACAATGAGGCTATGATATCAGAGGGGAGGCTGTGATGCGACAGTGAGATTGTGATGTCAATAGCTACACTGTGCTGTCACAAGGAGGCTGTCATGCTTTAGTGAGCCTGTGAGGTCAGTGGTGAAGGCATGTTGTCACTTATATGGCAATGATGTCAGTGTTCTGACTAAAGTGAGTGGCGATGCTGATGTCACAGATGTGGCTGTGCTGTCACTGGTGAGGCTGTGATATCACAGTGAGGCTGTGATATCAATGGTAAGACTGATGCCACAATGATGCTTTGATGTAACAGGTGAGCCTTTGGTGTCAGTTGGCAGGCTGTGAGGTCACTGTAAGTCTGTGCTGTCACAGTGAGGCTATGATGTCATAGGTGAAGCTTTATGTCACAGTGCTGCTATGATATCACAGTATGGCTGTAATGTCACAATGAGGTTCTTATGTCACTGTGAGGTTATGATTTCACTGGGGAAGTTTTGTTTTCACAGTGAACTTTGGGATGTCAGTAGTGAACTGTGGTGTCACAGGGAGGCTGTCAGGTTTCAGTGAGCCCATGAGATCAGTGGTGAGGCTAGGTAGGATGTCAGTGGTGAGGGAGTGATGTCACAATGAGGCTACGATTTCAGAGGTGAGCTTGTGATGTCACAGTGAGGCTTGATGGCAATATCAGGTTATAATGTCACAGTGAGGCTGTGAGGACACAGTGGGACTATGCTGTCACAGTGAGGCTATGATGACACATGATGTTGTGATGTCACTGTAAAGGTTTGGATGGCACAGTGAGGCTGTGATGTTAGTGGTGGGGCTGATTGTCACAATGAGGCTGTAACAGGTGAGTCTGTGATGTAACAGGTTAGACTGTGAGGTCACAGTGAATCTGTGAGGTCACTATCAGGCTGTGATATCTGTGGGAAGATTGATGTTACAGTGAGGCAGTGATGTAACATGTGAGGCTGTGGTGTCACTGTGAGCCTGTGCTATCTGTGGTGAGTCTGTGGTGTCAGAATGTGGGTGTGATGTCACCTTGAAGCTATGATGTCACAGTGAGGCTGTGATGTCACAGTGCAGCTGTGAGGTGAGTGGTTAGGCTGTGATTTCAGAGATGATACTGATGTGAGAGATGAGGCTGAGATGTCACATTGTCGATGTGACATAACTGGTGATGCCACAGTGAGGTTGTCATACCATTAGGCTCTGGTGTTCCTGGTGATGCTATATCACAGTGAGCCTGTTATATCAGTGGTGAGGCTGTGATGTCACAGTGAGGCTGTTCTGGCACAGTGAAGTTGTGATGTCACAGTGAAGTTGTTCTGGCACAGTGAGGTTGTGATGTCGCAGTGAGGCTGTGATGTCAGTAGTGACTGTTCTTTCAAGGGAGGCTGTACCATTGGTGAGGCTGTATTGTCACTGGTGAGGCTGTAATGTCACAGTGATTTTATTGTCTCAAACTGAGGCTGTGATGTCACAGTGAGGCTATGATGTCAGAGGTGAATGTTTATGTGACAGTGATTCTTTGATTGCATGGAATGGCTGTGATATTATTGTGAGGTTGTGATGTCAAAGGGGAACTTGTGATATCACAGTGAGCTTGTGATGTCAATAGCGACACTGTGGTGTCACAATTGAGGCTGTCATGTTTAAGTGAGCCTGTGAGGTCAATGGTGAGGCTGTGGTGCCATACTGAGGCTAGGTAGGATGTCAGCGATGAGGGAGTGATGTTGCATTTGGGCTATGATTTCAGAGGTAAGCCTGTGATGTCATAGTGAGGCTGTGATGAAACGGTGAGGCTATAACTTCAGAGGTGAGGCTGTGTTGTCACAGTGAGGCTGTGATATTAGTGGGACAAGACTGTGACATCACATTGAAGATGTGATCTCATTGGTTAGGCTGTGATATCAGAATGAGGCTGATGTGAGTGATAAGGGTATGATGTCACAGTGAGACTGTCATGTTCCTGGTGAGGAAGTGAAGCCACCATGAGGCTTTTATGGCATTGTGTGGCTGTGGTTTCACTTTAAGCCTGTCATCTTACAGGGAGTTGGTGATGTCACAGTGGAGTCTGTGAGGTCACAGTGAGACTGTGATGTGAGTGGCATGGCTGATATCACAGTGAGGCTATGTCAGTGGTGATGCTATGAAGTCACATTGAGGCTGTGATGTCATGGTGAGGCTATGTCAGAAATGTGATGTCACCATGAGGCTAATATGTCAGTGGCAAGGCTGACTTCACAGTGAGTTTGTTATGTCAGGTTGTCAGGTCACAGTGAGGCTGTGAGGACAGTGGCAAGACTGATGTCATAATGAGGCTTATGATGTAACAGGAGAGACTGTGGTGTCAGTGGGCAGGCTGTGAGGTCACTGTAAGTCTGTGATGTTGCACTGAGGCTCTGTTGTCACGGGTTATTCTATGAGTTATCAGGGAGGCTGTTAAGGGGTGATGCTTGGATTTTCCAGTGAGGTTAGGATGTCAGTGGTGATGCTGTGAATTCACATTGAGGCTGTGATGTCACAGTGAGGCTATGTCAGAGGTGTGTATGTGATGTCACCCTGAGGCTACTCTGGCAGTGGCAAGGCTGATGTCACAGTTTGTGATGTCACAGTGAAGCTGTGATGTCACTGTCAGGTTGTAATGTCACAGTGATGCTGTGAGGACAGAGTGTGGCTATGATGTCACAGTGAGGCTCTGACAACATAATGATGTTGTGATGTCACTGTGAGGGTTGTATATCAATGTGGGCTGTCATGTCACCATGAAGCAATATCATGCTGGAAGCCGTGATGTTACAATGAGGCTGTGATATCACTGTGAGAATTGTATGTCACTGTGGGTTGTCATGTCACTGTAAGGTGATATCACTCTGAAAGCTGCAATGTTACAGTGAGGCTGTGCTGTCAGTGGCAAGACTGTAACTGGTGAACTTATGATGTCAGTGGTGATGCTATGAAGCCACACTGGGGCTGTTATGTCACAGTGAAACTATGTCAGATGTGTATATGATGTCACCATGAGCTTATTATGTCAGAGGTAAGGCTGATGTCACAGTGAGTTTGTAATATCACAGCAAGGCTGTGAGGCCACAGTGTGGCTATGATATCACAGTAAGGCTCTGATGACACAGTTATGTTATTATGTCACTGGAGAGGTTTGGATGGCACAGTGAAACTGTGATGTTAGTGGTGAGGCTGATGTCACAATGGGGCTGTGATGTCACTGGAGATGTTGTGATATCACAATAAGACTGGAATGTCAGTGGTGAGAAAGATGCCATAGTGAGTTTATGATGTCACTGGTGAGGCTATGATGTCAGTGGTGAACCTATTACATGAAAGTGACACTGATGAGACTGTGACATCAAAGAATGTGTTGCCCCTGGTGTGGCAGTGATGTTGGTATTCTGACTAATGTCAGTAGCAACACTGATATCACATGTGAGGTTGTGCTGTCACAGGTGAGGTTGTGATGTCACACTGATGCTGTTATGTCACTGTGAAAGTTGAATGTCACTATGGGCTGTCATGTCACCGTGAGGTGATAGCAGTCTGGAAGTTGTAATATCACAGTGAAGCTATGATGTCAGTGGCAAGACTGATGTCACAATGAGGCAATGATGTAACAGATGAATCTGTGGTGTCACTTGCCAGGCTGTTTGGTAACTGTGGGGCTGTGATGTTACAGTGAGGCTCTGATGTCAGGGCTGATTCTGTGACATGTCAGTGAGGCTGTGACATAAGGGGTAATGCTTGGATTTCACAGTGAGGTTAGGATGTCAGTGGTGAAGCTGTGCAGTCACACTGAGGCTGTGATGTCACAGTAGAAATTGTGATGTGAATGTGAGGCTGAGATATTACTGTGAGGTTGTGATATCACAGTGAGGCTCTGATATCAGTGGTGATAGGCTATGACATTACTGTTCAGCTGAGATTTCATTGGTTAGGCTGTGATATCAGAGGTGAGGTTGATGTCAGTGATGAGGCTGAGATGTGACAGTGAGGCTGGGATGTTATTGGTGAGGCTGTGATGACAGAACAAAGCTGTGGTATCAATGTTGAGGCTGTCATGTGACTGTGAGCCTGAGATGTCAGTGATGATGCTGTGGTGTCATAGCAAGGCTAGGGAAGATGTCCATGATGACACTGTTGCTATAATTTCAGAGGTTAGCCTGTTATGTCACAGTGAGACTGTGATGTCAGAGGTGAGGCTGTGATGTCACAGTGAGGCTGTGATGTCAGCGTGAGGCTGTGATGTCAGAAATGAGACTATAATTCCTCAGTGAGACTGTGATATCACTGTGAATCTGTGAAGTCACTGTGAAGCTGTGACATCTCAGAGAGGTTGTGATGTCACAGTGAGGCTGTGAGGTCATGGTGGAAGATGTGATATTAGTGGAAAGGCTGATTTCACCATGAGACAATAATGTAACAGGTGAGTCTATGATGTAATGACTTAAACTGTGAGGTCACAGTGAGGCTGTGAGGTCACTGTGAGGCAGTCATATCTGTGAGAAGATTGATGTCACAGAGAGACAGTGATGTAACATGTGAGTCTGTGGTGTAACTGTTTAAGATGTCAAAGGTTGTCACTGCCAGGGCTGTCACATCACTGTAAGCCTGTGCTATCTGTGGTGAGGCTGTGATGTCCTGGTAAGTCTAGGTAGGATACAGTGGTGAGGCTGTGATGTCACAGTGTAGCTGTGATTTTATAATGAGGCTGTGAGATCACTGTGATGCTGTGATGTCACAGTGCAGCTGGGATGTCACAGTGAGGCTGTGCTTTTAGTGGTTCGGATGTGATTTCAGTAGTGAGACTGATGTGAGAGATGAGGCTGAGATGTCACATTGATTATGTGATATAACTGGCGAGGTTGTGATGCCACAGTGAGGATATGATATGAGCATGAGGCGCTTGTGTCACTGGTGATGCTGTAATAACACAGTGAGCCGTCATATCAGTGGTGAGACTGTGATGTCACAGTGAGGCTGTCATGTCACAGTGAGGCTATAACCTCAGAGGGAAGCTGTGATGGTATTCTTGAGCCTGATTTCACAATGAGGCTGTGATGTCACTGGTGAAAGTGTGATGTCACAATAAGGTTGTAACATCAGTGTTGAGAAAGATGTCATATTGAGTCTATGATGTCACTGGTGAAGCACTGATGTCAGTGGTGAATCAATTATGTGACATTAACACTGGTGAGCCTATGATGTTAAAGGCAGTGTTCCGACTGGTGTGGCAGTGATGTCAGTGTTCTGACTAATGTCCATGGCAACGCTGATGTCACATTGAGGTTGTGCTGTCACTGGTGAGGCCGTGTTGTCACACTGAGACTGTGATGGCACTGTGAAGGTTGTATGTCACTGTGGGCCATCATGTCACCATGAGGTAATATCACTCTCGAACTGTGATGTCACAAAGAGTCTGTCATGTCAGTGGCAAGACTGATGTCATAATGAGGTGAACCTCTGACTATGTTGTCACCAGTGATGCTATGATGCTGTGATGTTAGTGGAGCGAGAGTGTGACATCACAGTGAGGATATGATTTCGGTGTTTGGGCTGTGATATAAGAATGAGGCTGATGTGAGTGATGAAGGTATGATGTCACAGTGAGGCTGGCATGTCACTGGTGAGGCTGTGATGCCAACGTGATGCTTTGATGTCATTGTATGGCTGTGGTGTCACAGTGAGCCTGTGATGTCACAGGGAGTTCGTGATATCAGAGTGGAGGCTGTGAGGTTACAGTGAGACTGTGATGTCTATGGCAAGACTGATGTCACAGAGAGGCTATAAGGTCAGTGGTGATGCTGTGATGTCACATTGAGGCTGTGATGTCACTGTGAAGGTTATATGTCACTGTGGGCTGTGATGTCACCATGAAGTGATATCACTCTGAAAGCTGTGAGTCACAGTGAGGCTGTGATGTCTGTGGCAAGACTGATGTCACAATGAGGATATGATGTAACAGGTGAAGCTGTGGTGTCAGTGGGCAGGCTGTGAGGTCACTGTGGGGCTGTAATGTCGCAGTGAGGCTCTGATGTCAGGGCTGATTTTGTGAGATGTCATGAGGGTGTGACATCAGGGGTGATCCTTGGATTTCAAAGTGAGGATAGGACATCAGTGTTGAGGCTGTGCAGTCACACTGAAGCTGTGATGTCACAGAGAGGCAGTGATATAACATATGAGGTTTCTGTGTCATTTTTTATGATGTTAAAGGCTATGATGTCACTGCTGAGGGTGTGATATCACTGTAAGCCTGTGCTGTCTGTGGCAAGGCTGTGGTGTCCCAGTAAGTCCAGGAAGGTTACCATTGGTAAGGCTGTGAAGTCACAGTGAGGCTCTACTGGCACTGTGTGGTTGTGGTGTCACAGTGAGGTTGTGACTGTGCTTTCTCAGGGAGACTATGTCTTTGGTGAGACTGTATTGTCATTGGTGAGGCTCTAATGTCACAGAGTTTATTGTGTCAAACTGAGGCTGTGATGTCACAGTGAGGCTATGATGTCAGAGGTGAAGCATTATCTCACAGTGATGTTTTGATGGTATGGTATGGCTCTGATGTCACAATGAGGCTGTGATGTCACTGTCAAGTTGTGATTTCACTGGGGAAGTTGTGATGTCACAATGAGGTTGTGATATCAATAGTGACACTGTGGTGTCACAGGGACCCTGTCTTTTTTGTTGAGCTTGTGAAGTCAGAGGGGAGGCTGTGGTGTCACAGTGAGGCTAGGTAGGATGTCAGAGATTAGTGGGTGATGTAGCATTGAGGCAATGATTACAGAGGCGAGTCTTTGATGTCATAGTGAGGCTGTGAAGTATCAGTGTGGATATATCGTCAAAGTCGATATTGTGATGTCACATTTGGGCAATGATTTCAGAGGTGAGCCTGTGATTTCATAGTGAGGCTGTCATGTCATGGTGAGGCTGTGATGTCACAGTGAGGCTCTGTTGTCACCAGTGACTCCATGATATCACAGTGAGGCCATGCTGTCAGTGGAGTGAGAGTGTGACATCACAGTGAGGAGGCGATTTCAGTGTTTAGGCTGTGATATCAGAATGAGGCTGATGTAAGTGATGAGGGTATGATTTCACTGGCATGTCACTTGTGAGGCTGTGGTGAGTCTATGATGTCACTGGTGAGGCTATGATGTCAGTGATGAACATACTACATGACAGTGATACTGTTGAGACTGTGATATGAAAGGCTGTATTGTTACTGGTGTGGCGGTGATGTCAGTGTTCTGACTAATATCAGTGGCGATGCTGATGTCACAAGTGAGATTGCACTGTCACTGGTGAAGCGGTGATGTCATAATGAGACAGTGATGTCACTGTGAAGATTATATGTCACTATGGGCTTTCATGTCACCATGAAGTGATATTGCTCTGGAAGCTGTGGTGTCACAGTGAGCCCGTGATGTCACAGGGAGTTTGTGATATCACAGTGGAGGCTGTGAAGTCACAGTGAGACTGTGATGTCTATGGCAAGACTGATGTCACAGTGAGGCTATGAGGTCAGTGGTGATGCTGTGATATCACATTGAGGCTGTGATGTCACTATTAAGGTTGTATGTCACTATGGGATGTCATGTCACCATCAGGCAATATCACTTTGAAAGCTGTGATGTCACAGTGAGGCTGTGATGTCCATGGCAAGACTGATGTCACAATGAGGATATGATATAACAGGTGAGGCTCTGGTGTCAGTGGCCAGCTGTAAGGTCACTGTGTGGCTGTGATGTCACAGTGAGGCTTGGATGTCAGGGCTGATTTTGAGATATCAGTGAGGCTGTGACATCAGGGGTGATGCTTGGATTTCAAAATGAGGATAGATGTCAGTGTTGAGGCTGTGTAGTCACACTGAAGCTATGATGTCACAGGAGAGGCTGTGATGTCACTGTGAGGTGGTGATATTATCATGAATTTGTGATATCACAGTAAGGCTGTGATATCAGTGGTGATAGACTATGATATCATAGTTTGACTGATTTCAGTGGTTATGTTGTGATGTCAGAAATGAGGCTAATGTCAGTGATGAGGCTGAGATGTCACAGTGAGTCTGGGATGTTATTGGTGAGGCTGTGATGTCATAGCAAGGCTGTGATTGCACTGTCTCCTTGTAATGTCACAGTGAGGCTGTGAGGACACAGTGTGGCTATGATGTCACAGTGAGGCTCTGATATCAGAGTGATGTTGTGATGTCACTGGAGAGGTTTGGATGACACAGTGAAGCTGTGATATTAGCGATGAGATGGATGTAAAAATGAGGCTGGGGATGTCACTGGTGAAGGTTCCATGTCACAATAAGGCTGGAATGTCGGCGGTGAGAAAGATGTCATACTGAGTCTATGATGTCACTGGTGAGGCTATGATGTCAGTGATGAACATACTACATGACAGTGATACTGTTGAGGCTGTGATGTGAAAGGCTGTATTATCACTGGTGTGGCAGTGATGTCAGTGTTTTGACTAATATCAGTGGCGACGCTGATGTCACAGGTGAGGCTGCACTGTCACTGGTGAGGCGGTGATGTCATAATGAGACAGTGATGTCACTGTGAAGGTTGTATGTAACTATGGGCTTTCATGTCACCATAAAGTGATATTACTCTGGAAGCTGTGATGTCACAGTGAACCTGTGATGTAACAGGTGAGCCTGTGATGTAAGTTGGCAGGCTGTGAGGTCACTGTGAGGCTGTGATGTTGCAGTGAGTCTCTGATGTCAGAGCTGATTCTGTGAGATGTCAGTGAGACTATGACATCAGGGGTTATGTTTGGATTTCACAATGAGGTTAGGATGTCACTGATTAGGCTGTGAAGGCTGTGAGGTTGTGATGTCAGAGGAGATGCTGTGATGTCACATGAGGCTGTGATGTTACTGTGAGTTTGTGATATCACAGAGATTTCAGTGGTTAGGCTGTGATGTCAGAAATGAGACTGATGTCAGTGATGAGGGTGAGATGTCACAGTTAGGTTGGGATGTTACTGGTGAGGCTGTGATGCCACAGCGAGGCTGTGGTTTTACTCTTGAGGTTGTCATGTGACTGTGAGCCTGAGATGTCAGTGATGAGGCTGTGGTGTCATAGCGAGGTTAGGCTGGATGTCCGTGGTATCACTGATGCTATGATTTCAGAGTTTAGCCTGTTATGTCACAGTGAGTTTGTGATGTCAGAAGGGAGGCTGTGATGTCACAGTGAGGCTGTGATGTTACAGTGCAGCTGTGAGGTCAGTGGTTAGGCTTTGATTTCAGATGTGGACTGATGTGAGAGATGAGGCTGAGATGTCACATTGATGATGTGATATAAATGGTGAGGCTGTGATGCTACAGTGAGGTTATGATGTCACTACGAGGCTCTGGTGTCACTGGTGAGGCTGTGATATCATGGTGAGCCTGTTGTATCAGTGATGAGTCTATGCTGGCACACTGTGAGGTTGTTTTGTCACAGTGAGGTTGTGATGTCAGTAGTGACTGTGGTTTCACAGAGAGACTATGTCATTGGTGAGGCTGTATTGTCACTGGCAAGGCTCTAATGTCACAGTTTATTTTGTCAAACTTAGGCTGTCTTGTCACAGTTGGGCTATGATGTCAGTGGTGAAGCTTTATCTCACAGTGATCCTTTCATGGGATGGTATGGCTGTGATTTTACAATGTGGCTGTGATGTTACTGTGAGGTTGTGATGTTATTGGGGAATTTGTGATGTCACAGTGAGGTTATGATATCAATGGTGACACTGGTACCACAGGGAGGCTGTCATGTTTCAGTGAGCCTGTGAGGACAGTGGTGACGCTCTGGTGCCATAGTGAAGCTAGGTAGGATGTCAGTGATGAGGGTTTGATGTTGCATTGAGGCTATGATTCAGAGGTGAGCCTGTGATGTCATAGTCAGGCTGTGATGAATCAGTGAGGCTATAATATCATAGTGGATGTTGTGATGTCACAGTTGCGTAATGACATCAGAGGTGAACCCGTGATGTCATAGTGAGGCTGAAACTTCAGAGGTGATGCTGTGAATTCACTGTAAGGCTGTTTTTTCACCAGTGATGCTGTGATGTCATAGTGAGTCTGGGATGTCAGTGGATCACATCACAATGAGGATGTGATTTCAGTGGTTAGGCTATGATATCAGAATGAAGCTGATGTGATTGATGAGTTGTAAAGGTTACTCTTAAGTATTGCAGTAAGAGAACACCCAAAGTCAAGAAACTTAAGGAAGAAAGGGAGATTTATTCAGCTTATGTTTCCAGAAGGTAGGTACAGTTTCTCAAAGCAGAGGTGGCATGGCTGGCTGGCCAAAGGTGGAAAAGGCTAAGTCACTGCAGACATCTTGGAAAGGCAGACTTCTCATGGATGTAAGGTGGGACTAATCCACCTCAAGGCCCACCCCTTGTGACTGCCTTCCTCCAGCAAAGCTCCATCTCTCAAGGCGCCATGACCTTGCCAAACACATGAGACTGTGGGGGACACATTTCAAACTATTACACTCCACCCCTGGCCCCCACAGGCTCATTGCCATCTCATTATGTAAACCATACTCAGTCCAACTTTAAAAGTCTTCATAGACTACATCAGTAGACCCAATACATTCCAAAAGTCCAAAGTCCAAAGCTTCTTGTATAATCAAAATACAAGTTACATACTTCCAGCATATAATGGCACAGAATAAACATTCCCATTCCAAAAGGAAGGAATGGGGGCATATTCAGGAAAGATCAGTCCATAATGAGACTGAAAAACAGCAGGACAAACCCCAAATCTTGTAGATCCAAGTCCAACATGTGAGCCTCTTGTTGAAATCATCTCAGTTCCAAAGGGCTTTGGTTCCATCCCTCCAATGCAGCTGCCCATAGAATATGTTGCTCTCTTGAGCTGACTCCTCCCAGGGTATACAGCTCTCCTTGGCAGGTGTCCCACATTGTCTCTGGCATTTCTAACATCTTTACTTCTCAATAGCAAACCAGGCTTTAATTCTACAGCACAAACTTATCTTCTTGGGCCTCTAAACTGGTTTTCTTGCCTCATGATGCCTGGATTCTGCCAATTTTTGAAATCTTGGAGGACTCCATGATTTCCTCCCTCTTGCATCACTGATGCCTGTAAAACCAGAACCACGTGGATGACTTTGCCAAGACTAGCCCCTTTCAATCACAGCTGATTGTACTTCTGTATGTTGACCATCTCTTTCACTCCTGGGCAATTGCTTTGTAAGAGAAACCAACGCTTGCTTTGGAACTCCACCCTTTAGCTCCAGTCTTTTGAAAGGATTTGCATTCTTATGAGTGGGAGCCTTCCCTGAGGAGCTTGCCCTCAAACTAGGGCCTCCTATTACTCAAATTGAGAGCAGGCTTTGATTTACAAATGGAGCTAATCTCTTTAACAGCCATTTTGTTCCCTGCTTCTTTCTGGTTCAATTCTTTAAGTTTGGCATTGTATTTTTCATCATCAGATCTTTTTTTTTTTTTTATTAAAAATTTAATTATACATTTAAAATTTTTTTTTACCAGTTCCCTCCCTCCCCCCCCTCCCCCTCCCCTTCCCCCAGTGCCTCCCCCCCAATTCCCAGAGAGTCCTTTATTGTATACGCCTAACTCTCCATTGGGTCCTCCTCTCCGATGACATATAAGGACCCAGTGGCATTTCCATAAGCCCTTTCTCTTGTTCCCCTTAAGCATAAGATCACTAATCCCTTGCCTCCAGGGGTCTCGGTGCCCTTAACAGATGCTAGACTTTATGAGGGCAACAGTGCGCTGGACATTGCGCAGGGCATGCAAAGTCCCATTACGATTGCTTTGGCCCCAACTATTGTTGAGAATCTTGCAAATCGTTGCTCCTCCCATCCTTTTGCTCTTACAATCTTACCGCCCCCTCTTCCGCAAATGTCCCTGAGCTCCAGGATGGGGAGAGATTAGGCTGTCCTAGTTCTATGTGATTGATATAGTCTCTGAAGTTCTGGATTGTGGTTTGTTGATTTTCTTTTGCAGTTTTGCTGCTCCTGCAATTCCCTTCACTCCATTCTGCTGGGCACTGTATGTCACCCCCTGGCCAGAGACAAAAAGCTGTTAAACTGGAGTCTTGTTGTAATAGCACATTCAAGGGTAGATGTAATAAGAGTAGGAAACCTCCCTGAGGGAGGGGTCCATCACCCATTTGCAAAATGATTACTTTTTATCTGCTAGACTATATGCCCTCCCTCATCATCAGATCTTACAGGTAGATCTTCCTGCCTCATTCTTTGCTCTTTTTCATAACTCTGACGACCATTTAAAAGTAGTCATGTCACATTGTCAAAACTACATTGCTTTGAAATTTCCTCTGCGAAGCACTCCAGCTTAACTTCAGGCAACCTTTCAGGACGAGGGCAAAACTACACTAAACTCTCTGCCAACACCTGGCTCCATGTGTCACTCGTCCAGTTGCAAACACAGTCTTTGTTCCCCTCTGGCCCATAATAACAAGCTGGGCTTCAACTGCCTGCATATCTCACAGCATTGCTCTCTTCACGGCTGTCATGAGAAAGGCCCATTTGGTCACCTCGCCAAGATGCAAAGTCTGTCCCAGCACCAAGTCCCAAAGTTCTCCATATTTCTCCCAAATAAACAGTTCCAAAGGCACACTAGCCACATCATAGCATTGGCCATACTGCTGGGTACCAACTTCTCACTGCTTCACAAACAACTTTACATTGTGGTACCAGCTGTTCTTAATCTCACAGCAATACCCTACTAGTCGGTACCACTTTCTATAATGGTTACTTGTAACTATTACAGTGAGAAAACACCCATAGTCAAGAAAGTTAAGGGAGAAAGGGAGATTTATTCAGCTTATGGTTCCAGAGGGGAGTTACAGTCTCTCAAAGCAGAGGTGGCATAGCTGACTGGCCAAAGGTAGAAGAGGCTAAGTCACTGCAGACATCTTGGAAGCTGAGAGTTGCAGATAGTTTGCTGCAAAGACAGCCTTCTCCAGGAGGTAGGGTGGGACTAATCCATCTCAAGGCCCACTCCTTGTGACTGCTTTCCTTTAGCAAGGCTCCACCTTTCAAGGTGCTATGACTTTGCTAAGCACATGGACAGTGGAGGACACATTTCAAACTATAAGAAGAGGGTAGGATGCCACAGTGAGGCTATGTCAGAATGTGTATGTGATGTTACCACGAGGCTATTATGTCAGTGGCAAGGCTGATGTCACAGTGAGTTTGTGATGTCACAGTGAGGCTGTGATGGCACTGTCAGGTTTTAATATCACAGTGAGTCTCTGATGTCACAGTATGGCTATGATATCACTGTGAGGCTCTGATGTCACAGTGATGTTGTGATGTCATGGAGAGGTTTGGATGGCACGGTGAGGCAGTGATGTTAGTGGTGAGGCTGATGTCACAATGAGGATGTGATGTCACTGGTAAAGGTTCAATGTCACAACAAGACTGGAATGTTAGTGGCGAGAAAGATGTCATAGTGAGTCTATGATGTCATTGGTGAGGCTGCAATGTCAGTTGTGAATCTATTACGTGACAGTGGCACTGGTGAGGCTGTGATGTCAAAGGCTGTATTGTCACTAGTGTGACAGTGATGTCAGTGTTCTGACTTATGTCAGTGGTGACACTGATGTCACAGGTGTGGCTGTGATGTCACAGTGAGGCTGTGATGTCAGTGGTAAGACTGATGCCACAATAAGGCTATGATATAACAGATGAACCTGTGGGATTAAGTGGGCAGGCTGTGAGGTTGTGGTTAGGCTGTGATGCCACTGTGAGGCTTTGATGTCACCTTGTGTCTGTGGTTTCACTGTAAGCCCGTGTTGTCACAGGGAATTAGTGATGTCACAGTGTAGGGTTGTGCATTTACAGTGAGACTGATGTCAGTGGCAAGGCTGATGCCACAATGAGGCTGTGATGTCACAGTAAGGCTGTGATGTCAAAGTGTAGCTGTGAAGTCACAGTAAGACTGTGATGTCAGTGGTTATGCTGTGATTTCAGAAATGAGACTGATGTGAGAGATGAGGCTGAGATGTCTCATTGACGATGTGATATAAGTGGTGAGGCTGTGATGACACAGTGAGGTTATGATGTCACCATGAGGCTCTTGTGTCACTGGTGAGGCTGTAATATCACAGTGAGTCTGTCATATCAGTGGTGAGGCTGTGATGTCACAGTGAGGCTATGTTATCACCAGTGATGTTGTGATATCTCAGTGAGGCTGTGATTTCAGTGGTTAAGCTGTGATACCAGAATAAGGTTGATGTGAGTGATGAGAGTATGAGGTCTCAGTGAGGCTGTGCTGTTATTGGTGAGGCTGTGATGCCACTGTGAGGCTATGATTTCACAATGTGGCTGTGGTGTCACCATGAGTCTGTGATGTCACAGAGAGTTTTTGATGTCACAGTCGAGGCTGTGAGGTCACAGTGAGACTGTGATGTCAGTGGCAAGGCTGATGTGAGGCTACGATATTAGTGGTAATGCTGCGATGTCACATTGAAGCTGTGGTGTGATGGTAAAGCTATATCAGAGGTGTGTATGTGATATCACCAAGAGGCTATTATGTCAGTGGCAACGCTGAACTCACAGTGAGATTGTGATGTCACAGTGAGGCTATAAGGACACAGTGTAGCTATGATGTCATAGTGAGGCTCTGATGAGACAGTGATGTGATGTCACTGGTGGGGTTTTGATAGCACAGTGAGGCTGTGATATCATTGGTAAGGCTGATGTCACAATGAGGCTGTGATGTCACTGATAAGGCTATGACATCAGTGGTGAACCTATTATGTGACAGTGACACTGGTGATGTCAAAGGCTGTTTTGTCACTGGTGTGACAGTAATGTCAATGTTCTGACTGGTGATGTCAAAGGCTGTTTTGTCACTGGTGTGACAGTAATGTCAGTGTTCTGACTAATGCCAGTGCTGTCACTGTCATCACAGTTGAGGCTATGCTGTCACTGGTGAGACTGTGATGTCAAAATGAGCCTGTGATGTCAGGGGAAAGACTGATGCCACAATGAGACTATAATGTAACAGGTGAGGATGTGGTGTCAGTGGGCAGACTGTGAGGTCAAAATTATGCTGTGATGTCACCGTGAAGCTGTGGTGTCACCATGAGCCCATGATGTCACAGGGAATTGGTGATGTCACTGTGGAGGCTGTAATGTCACAGTGAGATTGTGCTGTCAGTGGCAAGGCTGATGTCACAGTGAAGCTATGATGTCAGTGGTGATGCTGTGATATCAAAATGAGACTGTCAGAGGTGTGTATGTGATGTCACCATGAGGCTGTTATGTCAGTGCTAAGGCCAATGTCACAGTGAGGTTGTGATGTCACATTGAGGGTGTGATGGCACTGTCTGGTTGTAATTACAGAGAGGATGTGTGGATACAGTGTGGCTATGATGTCACAGTGAGGCTTTGATGACACAGTGATGATGTGATGTCACTGGAGAGGTTAGGTTGGAACAGTGAGTTTTTGAGGTTGGTGGTGAAGCTAATGACACAATGAGGCTCTGATGTCACTGATAAAGGTGTGATGTCACAAAAAGCCTGGAATGTCAGTGGTGAGAAAGATAACATAGTGAGTCTATGATATCAAAGGTGAGGCTATGATGTCAATGGTGAACCTATTACATGATAGTGACACTGGTGAGGCTGTGACATCAAAGGTTGTGTTGTCACTGGTGTGGCAGTGATGTCAGTGTTCTGACTAATGTCAGTGGTGACACTGATGTCACAGATGAGGCTGTGCTGTCACTTGTGAGACCATGATGTCATAGTGAGGCTGTGATGTCACTGTGAGGTTCGTATGTCACTGTGAGCTGTCATGTGACCATGAGGTGATATCACTCTGAAAGCTGTGATGTTACAGTGAGGCTGTGATGTCAGTGCCAAGACTGATGCCACAATGTGGCTATGATGTAACAGGTGAGGCTGTGGTGTCGGCTGGCTGTGAAGTCACTGTGATTCTGTGATGTCGTAGAGAGGCTCTCATGTCAGCGCTGAGTCAATGAGATGTCTGTGAGGCTGTGATGTCTGGGGTGATGCTTGGATTTCACAGTGAAGTTAGGACGTCAGTGGTGAGGCTGAGCAGTCACATTGAAGCTCTCATGTCGGAGGAGAGTCTGTGATGCCACTGTGAGTGGTGATGTTACCATGAGGTTGTGATATCACAGTGAAGCTAAGTGATATCATAGTTCATCTAAGATTTCAGTAGTTAGGCTGTGATGTCAGAAGTGAGGCTGATGTCAGTGATGAGGCTGAGTTGTCATAGTGAGGCTGGGATGTTACTCATCAGGCTCTGGTGCCACAGTGTGGCTGTGATGTCACTGAGGAGGCTGTCATGTAAGCACGAGCCTGAGATGTCAGTGATCAGGCTGTTGTGACCTAACAAGGCTAGGCAGGATTTCCATGGTTTCACTGATGCAATGATGTCAGAGGTTAGCCTGTTATGTCACAGTGAGACTGTGCTGTCAGAAATGAGACTATAATGCCACAGTGAGGCTGTGACATCACAGAGAGGTTCTGATGTCACAATGAGGCAGTGAGGTCACTGTGGAAGATGTGATGTCAGTAGTAAGGCTGATTCTCCACGATGCTATGATGTAACAGGTGAGTCTATAATGTAACACATTAGACTGTGAGGTCACAGTGAGGCTGTGAGGTCATTGTGAGGCTGTGATATCTGTGGGAAGACTGATGTCACAATGAGGCAGTGATGTAATATGTGAGGCTGTGGTGTCACTGTTTATGATGTCAAAGGCCTGTCATTGCTGAGACTGTCATGTCACTGTGAGCCTCTGCTAACTGGTGAAACTGTTTTTTCATGGTAAGGCTAGGCAGGATACCAGTGGTGAGGCTGTGATGTCACAGTGTTGCTGTGATGTAACCATGAGGCTGTGATGTCACAGTGAAACTATGATGGCACTGTCAGGTTTTAATATCACAGTGAGGCTGTGAGGACACAGTGTGCCTATGATGTCACAGTGAGCATCTGATGACACGGTGATGTTGTGATGTCACAAAAGAGGTTTGGATGTCACAGTGAGGCGGTGATATTATTGGTGAGGCTGATGTCATAATGAGACTGTGATGTCACTGGTGAAGGTGTGATGTCACAATAAGGGTGGAAGGTCAGTGGTGAGAAAGATGACTTAATGAGTCTATCATGTCCGTGGTGAGGCTATGATGTCATTGGTGAACCTATTACATGACAGTGACACTGGTGAGGCTGTGACATCAAAGGCTGTGTTGTCACTGGTGTGGCAGTGATGTCAGTGTTCTGACTAATGTCAGTGGTGATGATACTAGTAAGGCTCTGATGTCAGGCTCTGATGTCACAGGTAAGGCTGTGCTGTCACTAATGATGCCATGATGTCACAGGGGGCTGTAATGTCAAAAATAGGGCTATAATATCACAGTGAGGCTATGATGTCAGAGGTGAGACTGTGATGTCACAGTGAGGCTATGATATCTGAAATGAGGCTATAATGCCACAGTGATTTCACTGTGAAGCTGTGATGTCACTATGAGGCTGTGATATCACAGAAAGGTTGTGATGTCACATTGAGGCTGTGAGGTCACTATGGAAGATGTGATATCTGTGGCAAGGCTGATTTCACCATGAGGCTATGAAGTAACAGGTAAGTCTATGATGTAACAGGTTAGACTGTGAGGCCACAGTGAGGCTGTGAGTTCACAGTGAAGCTGTGATATCTGTGCGATGATTGATGTCACAATGAGGCAGTGATGTAATATGTGAGGCTGTGGTGCCACTGTTTATGATGTCAAAAGCTATAATGTGACTGCTGAGGCTGTCACATCACTGTGAGCCTGTTCTATCTGTGGTGAGCTCTGGTGTCCATGTAAGGATACCAGTTTTGAGGCTGTGTTGTCACAGTGAGGCTGTGCTGGCACAGTGTGGCTGTGATGTCACACTGATGTTGTCATGTCACAGTGGGGTTGTGATGTCAGTAATAACTGAGCTTTCACAGGGAGACTAGGTCATTGGTAATGTTGTATTTTGAATTGTGCGGCTGTAATGTCACAGAGAGTTTATTGTGTTAAACTGAGGCTGTTATGTCACAGTGGGGCTATGATGTCAGAGGTGAAACTTTATGTGACAGTGATACTTTGATGGCATGGTATGGCTGTGATATCACAATGAGGCTTTGATGTCATAGTGAGGTTTGATGTCAATAGCGACCTTGTGGTGTCACAGGGAGGCCGTCATGTTTCATTTAGCTGGTGAAGTAAGTGGTGAGGCCCTGTTGACACTTGTGTGGCAATGACGTCAGTGTTCTAACTAATGTCAGTGGCAATGTTTGTGTCACAGGTGAGGCTGTTCTGTCATTGGTGAGGCTGTGATGTCACAGTGCGGTTGTAATATCAGGGGTAAGACTGATGCCACAATGAGGCTATGATGTAACATGTGAGCCTCTGGTGCCGGTGGGCAGGCTGTGAGATGACTGTGAGGCTGTGATGTCAGAGGTGAAGCTTTATTTCACAGTGATGCATTGATGATACAGTATGGCTGTGATGTCACAATGATACTGTGATATCACTATGAAGTTAGGATGTCAAAGGTGACACTGAGGTGTAACAGGGAGGCTGTCATGTTTCAGTAAGCCTGTGAGGTCAGTAGTGAGGCTGTGTTGTCATAGTGAGGCTGGTTGGGATGTCAGTGATGACGGTGTGATGTGTTGCAGTCTGCCTGCATGGTTGATGATAAATGACCATCACACAGCTTTAGAGAACAAGGAGTTTACTTTCTTATAACAGTCCAGTTATAGTTCTCAGTCCAGCTTGATAGGAGAGCACACACCAACATCAGGGCCGAGGGAACTGACCACACCATCACTACATAACTGATGAGAGATGGACAATCCATACTTGCCAGACCAGCATGTCTGGACAAGTGAACAGAAGGATGCCAACTCTCTCAACCAACTCTCTGTGATTTATCCAGGGCCTAATCCACCCACCATGGGCTGGGTATTCCGCATCAACTAGACAATCTCCTTCACATTTGCTCTGGGATTAACTCAACCATCAACTCTCTACAATTGTGCCTAGAGCCCAAAGCCTCAAGAGTCAAGTTGAAACCTGTGCTTAACTAGGACACTCCACCCCCTGTCAACTTGACACAAAAACAATAGCACTTTTAAACTGTAACCTTTCCTTGTCCCCACAGATATTAAAAATTATCTTAAAAATATAAATACATTCTATGGACAAATTTAAAATGTTTTTTCATTAAAAGTTCAGTTCCAACATTTTACATGTTCAAGTGTCTTAACTTTCTTAAATTAGAATAAGTTAAATTCTTCAAAACAGATAAAACATTAAAACAGAAGGCTCTTAACGAAAGTTAAGGATATTAACAAAAACATTAGTAAGATCAAAGTCCAACAAATCACCGCTTCCTGTACTTCAAGGTCCATCTTCTGCTGCTCATCACATACTCCAGGTGGCTTAAAGTTTCTAGGAAATCCCAGTCCCTGTTTGCAGCTTGAAGTTGTAAAAGGAGAGTTTCTTGAACCAGGCTTAACCTCCTCTCACAGTTGTCCTCAGCAGCAGTCCCACAGTTCTGGCATCTCAAACACAACTCTGCATTCTCCTCTGCAGCTCTAAGCTTCACCTTCTCTTGAAGGAACTCTATGTCTGCCACTTGGTGCCAAGCTTTTGCTGCTCTCCATGAACCCTTCAGTAGTACACGAAAACCAATATCACATGAGGAATGCTGCCAGATTCCAAAGCGAGGTTGAAACGTAGCTTAGTCCACTGGAGCTACAGCTGCACCAACTTCAACATACTGATGCTGGAAAAGCCTCTTTTAGGCAGCCAAACATCCAAAGGCCAAGAAACAGCTTTAACTTGGGCCTTCAGCCCCTGAAGGAATTTGTGTTTCTAAACCATGAACTTGCAATACGGTGGTTTTCACATCTTCCACCGACTCAGTGCAAGTCACTAAGTTTTCCTTCACTGATACTCATTTCTCCAACAGCAGCAGATATTCTGCTGCCTGCCCTTTGCATATCCAAACCTTTAAGGCTGCCAACACAGCTCTCCTCTGTCAAGCAAACTAGTCCATCATTTTTAAATTCAGTTTTACCAAAGTCCTTGTTCCCCTCATCACAAATTGGGATCAAACAATCTCTCTCAGCAATTGGCCCACTAAACTCTGAAGAACAGTATTTGTAAATCCACGAAGTGAAAATTCTCAAGCATTTCCTACTTTGTCCATCAAAATCACTCAAAAGCCACAATATCCACATAGTCAGATCTATCAGAAACACCCCACTTCCTGGGTACCAAATTCTGTTGCAGTCAGCCTGCATGGTTGATGATAAATGATCATCACATAGCTTAAGGGAACAAGGAGTTTACTTTCTTATGACAGTCCAGTTACAGTTCTCAATCCAGCTTGATAGGAGAGCATGCACCAACATCAGGGCCGAGGGAACTGGCCACACCTTCACTGCATAACTGCTGAGAGATGGACAATCCTTACTTGCCAGATGAACATGTCTGGCCAAGTGAACAGAAGATGCCAACGCTCTCCACCAACTCTCTGTGATTTATCCAGGGCCTAATCCCACCCACCATGACTGGGTCTTCCCCATCAACTAGACAATCTCCTTCACATTTGCTCTGGGCTTAACTCAACCATCAACTCTACAACTTTGCCATCATAATGAGGATGAGATTTCAGTGGTTAGACTGTGATATCAGAATGCAGCTGATGTGAGTGATGAGGGTATGATATCACAATGAAGCTGGCATATCACGGGCGAAGCTGTGATGCCACCGTGAGGCTTTGCTGTCACCGTGTGGCTGTGTCACAGAGAATTGGTGATGTCATGGTGGAGGCTGTGAGGACACAGTGAGACTGTGATGTCAGTGTCAAGGCTGATGTCACAGTGAGCTTATGATGTCAGTGGTGGTGCTGTGAAGTCACACAGAGGTTATTATGTCACAGTGAAGCTATGTCAGAAGTGTGTATGTGATGTCACCATGAGCCTATGTCAGAGGCAAGGCTGATGTCACAGTGAGTTTGTAATATCATAGTGAAGCTGTGAGGACACAGTGTGGCTATGATGTCATAGTGAGGCTCTGATGACACAGTGATGTTATTATGTCACTGGAGAGGTTTGTAATGTTAGTGGTGAGGCTGATGTCACAATGGGACCGTGATGTCACTGGAGATGGTGTGATGTCCCAATAAGTCTGGAATGTCAGTGGTGAGAAAGATGTCATAGTGAGTCTATGATGTCACTGGTGAGGCTATGATGTCAGTGGTGAACCTATTACGTGAAAGTGACACTGATGAGACTGTGACATCAAAGAATGTGTTGTCACTGGTGTGGTAATGATGTCAGTATTCTGACTAATGTCAGTGGTGCTGTCACGGGTGGGGCCGTGATTTCACACTGATCCTGTGATGTCACTCTGAAAGTCGTATGTCGGTTTGGGCTATCATGTTACCATGAAGTGATATCAATCTGGAAGCTGTAATGTCACAGTGAGGCTATGATGTCAGTGGAAAGACTGATGTCACAATGAGGCAATGATGTAACAGGTGAACCTGTGGTGTCACTTGCCAGGCTGTGAGGTCACTGTGGGGCTGTGATGTCGCAGTGAGGCTCTGATGTCAGGGATGATTCTGTGAGATGTCAGTGAGGCTGTGACATCAGGGATAATGCTTGGATTTCACAGTGAGGTTAACATGTCAGTGGTGAAGCTGTGTAGTCACACTGAGGCTGTGATATTAGAGAAGAGGCTGTGATGTCACTTTGAGGCTCTGATGTTACTGTGAGGTTGTGACATCACAGTTCGGCTGAGATTTCAGTGGTTAGGCTGTGATGTCAGAAGTGAGCCTGATGTCAGTGATGAGGATGAGATATCACAGTTAGGCTGGCATGTTATTGGTGAGGCTGTGATGCCACAGCGAGGCTGTGGTGTCACTGTTGAAGTTGTCATGTGACCGTGAGCCTGAGATGTCAGTGATGAGGCTGTGGTGTCATAACGAGGTTAGGCTGGATGTCCGTGGTATCACTGATGCTATGATTTAGGTGAGGCTGTGCTGTTACTGGTGAGGCTGTGATGACACACAGAGGCTGTAATGTCACTGTGAAGGTTGTATGTCACTGTGGGCTGTCACATCACTGTGAAGTGATAACACTCTGGAAGCTGTGATGTCACAATGAGGCTGTGATGTCAATGGCAAGACTGATGCCACAATGAGGCTACGATGTAATAGATGAGCCTGTGGTGCCAGTGGGAAGGCTGTGAGGTCACTGTTAGTCTGTAATTTCATCAAGAGAATTTGATGTCAACTTGTGGCTGTGGTGTCGCTGTGAACCCGTGATGTCACAGGGAGTTGGTGAGGTCATGGTGGAGGCTGTGAGATCACCGCTGTAGCAGTTTTGGGGACCCATGGCTACCCTTGGGTGTGGGAATAAGCAGGCGCAAAGTCAACATCACAGAGTCCCGAAGACAGGTGAGTGGCAGAGCAAGCTCTTAGGCTTGTAGGCTCTTTTATTGTAAGTATCAGGCTGCTTATATTCCCCACCCAACATCCCATAAGTCCCAGTGTGAGGTTTTTTTGCTGTGTTGTCTGTCCGGGTTGGTCCTCTCAGCCAGGCAGTTTGACGTCAGCACCAGGCAAGGCAGCAGGTTCTAGCTTGAGTAAATGCTTTAGTGCATGTGGCCCAAACAGATAATACAGGCCCGCCTTGTCCATTCTTCCTACATATCCATCCTTTTTATTTATTTTGACAGCCAGCGGGAGCCAGAGTTCTTTGTTCTGACCATGTTGACACCGCCCCAGAGGGCGTCCAGCATTATGGACTGTGCCTGTCTTAGGTCATCCTGTCTCACAGGATCTTACCTCTCATTGACTACCAGCCCTTGAAAGTCCTCACCCCTGGAAGGTATGTCAAGATATGTGGATAATAGATTAGACCAAGGCCTCACAAAGCTCTTCAATCCAAGATCAAACCATATCTCTGGGGGGGGCATGGCTTGGATGTTCAAGGGCCATAAGCACCTGTAGCTGGTCTTGTTGATGGAGCACTGCTGCAAGATGTGCTGAAGGACACACTTAAGCAATATAATTAATAAAAGAACAATTTCTCCTATGACAGCATAACTTACAATCCAGGATGGACCAAACAGCCTTTTAAAGTTTTTCCAGATTCTGGTTACAAACCCAGTATCTATAAGCAGGGGAGCCGCATGTACCATGTTAATATATTCTATCTCTTGTCTCAAAGTCATTTAGTAATTAAGGAAGGCTTGAGACTAAGGCCCCTTGATGTACTGAGAAAGTTGTTCATGAGTCTTGGAAATGTTGGAGACCAAATAAGGTGTTAAGCATATAGAGGCATATCAAGGGTCACATGAGGCAAGAGAGAGCCTTTAGGGCCTTGAAGGCCAGGTCAGATACCTGTTGAAAATATGTAGCCAATCCTGTGGTGGATTGCAATACAGGATCAATATACTGTCCATAACCCGTGATCATATCCAATGTGATGTTAAGACCACACTGAAGGTTGAGGCAGGCTTGTGCTTCTGCCTGATCATCATATGTCAATTCAGGAAAATGACCAGCTCCAAGAATACCTTAAGTAAGTGATACCAATCATAATGGGGTTGGAGCTGCATGGCCCATTAGGGCAGAACCTCTTCAAAATAAGGGGAGTCAGGGTCTGATTCATTGGCCCCCTTACAAATCAGGGAAAGATCAGCAAGTGGGGTATCACCCAAGGCTGTCATCTTGTCAGGGAGACTGTCTATGATTTTCCACTGGGCAGAATAAACATTTGGGAATCCACGGGGGTGAGCCTGCTGATAGAGGAACACAAAGACACCTGTAACTCCAGCAGAGCCTGGTTAGGACAGATGTATGTCAAAGGCATTCTGTCACTGTAAAGCCATTAAAGTGTATAAAATGGAGGGTAGAATTAAATGAAGTGTATCTAAGGAAGTCGTAAATCTATTTGGAGGAGAGTATTGGAGGATCGTCCTGGGGGGCAATTTCTTATCTAAGATGTATAGAGGCCATGTCTGAGAAAATATAAGTTGATTTTCTATATTGAAATTTAAGATTTTGTAGTTCTTATCTAGGCCCACTACCAAAATTTTTGTCTTTAAAGTATATGGCCCTTATAATATAAATATAATAGCTAGATTCTATAAGATCCTAAGCAGGGCTGGAGAGGTGGCTCAGGGGTTAAGCCTTGCAGGCGGAAGGTCCTGAGTTAGGATCCCAGATCCCACGTATAGACGCCAGGCGGAAGCGGGGGCGGCCTGCGCTTCTGGTCCTGGTAGGGCGGAGCCTGTGAATCCCGGGGCAGAAGGAGGTGGAGGCGTCCATGGTGGTTCGCGAATTCGTCCGTGGTTCTACACAGACACACACACACACACATAGACACGCGCGCGCACATACACATGCATATGCACACAGTTGAATAAATAATAATAATAATAAAAAAATTTTAAAAGAAAGATCCTAAGCAGTTATGCACTTTAGCGATTAGGATTTAATGAGTAACCAAATCTCTGTTTAATTAAGATGACCATAATTGAAAAACACTTGAATACATGAAGCTTAGTTCTTAATTTCTAATTTCTGAGGCTCAATGTCTTTTCTTCTATAGCATGGAAGTATAACGCATAACATTTCCTTTAACCATCACCTCTAATTTTCAATCTTCTCATAAACCTAACATTCCACAAACTTCACAACACACTTTAATATTCTTTTAAGTAACCAACTCATAAACATCCTGTACATAAACCGTCTCACAAACCTCATCTTTAAAGGAAATTAAGAGTTGAGCCTGATTTGGCAATTGTGTAGACAATATACATTTATATATAATCATTTATAAATGCATACTTTGAAATCTAAGATATTGTAGCTCTCAATTTACTTATCTACTTTAGCATTAAGCAACCACAAAATTTATATCTTTAAAATACATGAAACTTAAAAACATAAAAGTAAACTTTTGATTTAAGATAAACAGCTTTAAATCTCATTTTGTAGTGAAAATGTTAAATAATTTATAAACTTTTCAGTTAATTGTAGTATTTAAATGATTTTAGAGCCAAATATATAGATTAATTATAATACAAGTTAGTAAACGTTCTTTAAATTTTATAGCGATCAAGACCTTAAATATGGACTAAACAAGTAGCATGTGGTCATAGAATACCTGTATGTCTGTTTATATGAACAATCTTTAAAAAAATAAAACCTCTGAAGTTACCAATACTGAGTAGAGCTTTTACTAGTCCATTAATGTTTTTAACCTTCTAACTTGTGTTTCAAGAAAGTCTCCAATATATGTAGGTTATCTTCAAAAATTTGTCTTTTAAGAATTTTTGAACTACCTCAAAAATTATTAACTAACTTATGAGAAGTGGGCAGCTAGAAAAAAATTTGTGGAATCCATGAGAAACAGTCATGGAACTAAAAATGGACTCATAGCACTACCAGGCCATGAGGGTGCCCTAGCCAAAGATGGCTGCCAAGGCAAGGTATATCTGTACACCTAAGCAAGCCCAGGGAAACTGGCTTTTTTCTCTTTGATTAACTCCCATTGGACTCAACCCAGTTGCCCTTAGGCACAGGTGGGGTTAGAGATCAAGTAGTTTGTTGGATATCTCCATAATCCCTACATAGGGAATGTTGGCTATCTTATCTCTGGGAGGATTCAAGTCAGTTCCTCAGCAAGTGTTCCTTCAGGATGATTCCAGCAGTGATGGATGACCTTCAGGAATTCCAAAAACCTTGAGAGACCCATCCCAGCATGGCTGCTCTAATCCTGCTTTATTCCCCCATAAACCTATTTGAGGTCTCAGACTGCTCTGGGGATAAAGGGCGATGACCACGCTGGCTGCTTCCTGCTGAGTTAGGAGTGAAAGAAGTAAGAGCAGTCTGATATCTTCATGTATGAAATGCTAAGATAGTCTAGAGGTCTTACGCAGATGGTTTTATTACTTCAAGGTCCATCTAAAAGAGACAAAAAGAATAAATCAAGTCTAAAAGACTACCAGTTATCTTTTCTAAAATAGGCACTACTTTTGTCTGGTGTAAAAGCCAAGAGCTATAAATAAGTACTTTACATATTGGAGACCTTTCTCCTCTGGCTATTGTAAATCTCCAAGACCACCTTTTTTAAACCCTGTCCAAAAAATGTGAACTGTCTGATTCTTTGTACAGAACAATCTAAATCAGTCCTCCTTTTTGGTTTCTGAAAAGCAAAGTGACACAAGTCTTTTTAAGATGACACATGTAGGAGACATTATTTCTTCACGTGGAAAGTTCTATAGGTCTCTAAGCATTATCTTATGTTTAGACTAGGACCACTCCTCAGATCTAAATGAAAAGCCAGCATTGATTTGCTACTACTCTGTTCTCTTTTTTTGTGTTTGTTTGAAAAATAAATTTATCTAGGTCTTCAGAGAAATTCCTTAAGTAGGCCAAAATCGTGCAAGGAAAAGTGAAACATGAACCTGAGTTGACCCAAATGCACTTAGAACCTCCTGAAAACAGACTACTCTGGGTCCAGATTACATTGATGCTGTTGGGATCTGGCTAAGGTGGAAGCTTGAAATTCCTGTTCCACCATAGTAGGAGTACACATGGAAACATGGAATCAGAAAGCAGGTTTGTCCCCAAGAAAGAAAGCTCATACATACCAGGAGAAGGGAGAAATTACAATGAATTTTTTAGAAGACAATTATATTTTCTTGGTCACTAGATTTGATGGGATAAAATTCTATAAAAGAAGTCAGACGAATAAGCAATTTCAATCAAGCAATATCATAGTGATTTTGTCATTTTGGGAACACATGGAAAAACCCTTAAAAACACAATGGCATTTTATTTGTAGTCCTATTAAAGATTGAAATCAAGTGAGAAAACAATGAAAGAAAACTTACAATCTATTAAAAAAACAATTGTAATTGATATAAAACTTAAGTAGTTAAGGCCTTAGATGTTACCAAAATTATTTGTTCTCATTTTTAAGTATGCATACATGTATTTAAAAATGGCATGCCATAATTTTTATATCAGCACACAACAGAAATGAAAAAAATATTGAAGTGGCCACAGACACAAGACACACAACATGCAAACACAGAACATGTAAACACACAAGCACATGAACAACATTTTGCCAGCAACTGTACAATTTAACAGCAACTGTCTTAAAATTACCCTTGAAAGCATTATCAAAGGCAGATTAACATTTAGGAAAACCTTATTTAAAACAAGACCTCATATTAGTTAAGTCCAGCAGTGTAGATTAATTATGAAAAATATCTAGCAAGGAAAACGTTCTTATCCATAGTCCGGTTCCCACATATTCTCTAGGTGGATCCCAGGTGCTAAACCTGCAGCTTCTTTCCCAAATTCCTCCAGGCCAGCAATTTTAACCTTGAAGCCTCTAGTCTCTAAGAGAGATTTTTAATACATTTTTATTATTATTTCAGCTCATAAAAACTTAATAGGTACACCAGTTCCCTCCCTCCCTCCTCCTCCCCCCAAAGCCCCTGCTCTCCCTCCCCTCACCTCTCCCTCCCCATCCTCCCGTGCCTCCCACCCCAATTCCCAGAGTCCTTTCTTGTGCAGGCCTGACTCTCCTCTGGGCCCTCCTCTCCGATGACGTACAAGGACCCAGTGGCATTTCCCTGAACACTTTCCTGTGTTCCCCTTAAGCATAGGAACACTACTGTGGCTGTCAATCCCTTGCCTCCAAGGATCTTGGTGCCTTTAGCAGATGCTAGATTTTGTGAGGTCAATAGTGTGTTGGACATTGCGCTGGGCATGCAATGTCCAATTATGATTGCTTCAGTCCTAACTTGTGTGGAGTATCTTGCAAATCATTGCTCCTCCCATCCTTTTGCTCTTATACTCTTACCGCCCCCTCTTCCACAAATGTCCCTGAGCTTCAGGATGGGGAGAGATTAGTCTGGCCTAGTTCTATGTGGTTGATATAGTCTCTGAAGTTCTGGATAGTGGTTTGTTGATTTTCTTTTGCAGTTTTGTTGCTCCTGCAATGCCCTTCACTCCATCGTGATGGGCACTGTATGTCACCCCCTGGCCAGAGACAGAAAGCTGTTAAACTGGAGTCTTATTATAAGAGCACATTCAAGGGTAGATGTAATACTTATACCCAAAAGTGGAATCGCAGGGTCATATGGCATTTGGCAGAGGGGTCAATCACCCATTTGCAAAATGGTTACTTTTTAATCTGCCGGACTATATGCCCTCCCCTTCTGGTGAGTTCATACCCCCTTAGTTGTAAATGATCAGGAACGAATGTCTGTGAACTTAACCAGGTGTCACATTACTTTCTTGCAGTCCTCCATGGAGGTCTATTTTCTCTATTGTAACATGGTCACTTCTCTCCTTGGTTCTGGTGTGGCTCTCCAACCCCATCCCTCCTGTTCATAATCTTTGCAATTACTGTAGGAAATACATAGATTTACCTATGAGTGTCTCAAGGTGGGCTGGGTGGGTTTGGTACTAGGAGCCACCTATTAGGGAGTACATACGGCACTTAATTTTCTGGGTCTGGGATAGTTCACTTAATATAATTGTTTCTAATGACATCCATTTCCCGGCAAATTCCAGTAATTCATCATTTTTGATGGCTGAGTAGTACTCCATTGTATAGATGTACCACAGTTTCCTTATCCACTCGTCAACTGTTGGACATTTGGGTTGATTCCATGTCTTTGCTATTGTAAACAGTGCTGCTATGAACATGGTTGTGCTTGTGCTATCGAGGTGGACCTCTGCTGTATGGGGGGTTATACCCAAAAGTGGAATCGCAGGGTCATATGGCATTTCAATCTTTAATTTCTTTAAGAATCTCCAGACAGCTCACCAGAGTGGCTGTATGAACCTGCATTCCCTCTCCTACATCCTCTCCAACACTTGTTGTTGTTTGTATTGTGGATTTTTGCCATCCTGACCGGGGTGAGATGATATCTCAGGGAAGTTTTGATTTGCATTTCCCTGATGGCCAAAGAAGTGGAGCATTTTTTTAAGATATTTGTTAGACATTTTAATTTCATCCCTGGTAAAACTTCTTTTAAGTTCCAGGGCCCATTTTTTAATTGGGCCATTGGTTTCCTTGGAGTTTAGTTTTCTAAGTTCTTTGTGCATCTGGACAGTAGAGCTCTATCAGATATGTGGTTAGTGAAGATTTTCTCCCATTCTGTGGGTTGCCTTTGAGCTCGTGTTACAATCTCTTTATCTGAACAGAAGCTCTTTAATTTCACAAGATCCCAACTGTTGAGAGTTGGTAGCAGTGACTGTGCCATTGGATGTCTGTTTAGGAACTGTTGGCCTAGCCCAATCAGCTCGAGGAAGTTCCCTATCCTTTCAACTATGGTTTTTATAGTCTCTGGCCTGATATCAAGGTCCTTGATCCATTTGGAATTAAGTCTTGTACATGGTGACAAGTACGGGTCCAGCTTTAATCTTCTGCATGTGGAGATCCAGTTTTGCCAGCACCATTTGTTGAAGATGCTGTTCTTTTTCCATTGGATTCTTTGGGCCCCTTTGTCAAAGATCAAATGGCTGTAATTGTGTGGGCTTATATCTGGGTCTTCAATCCTTATCCATTGATCTGTGTGTCTATTTTGGAGCCAGTACCAGGCTGTTTTTATAACTATGGATTTGTAATATAGACTAAGGTTCGGTATGGTAATACCTCCAGCAGTGTTTTTGTTACTCAGGATTGTCTTTGCTATCCTGGGTCTTTTGTGCCTCCATATGAATTTTGAGATTATTTGGTCAACTTCTTTAAAGAATTGCTTTGGGATTTTAATTGGTATAGCATTGAATCTGTATATTGCCTTTGGTAGGATGGTCATTTTTACGATGTTGATTCTGCCAATCCAGGAACATGGGAGGTCTTTCCACCTTCTGGTGTCTTCTGCAATTCCTTTCTTGAGGGTTTTAAAGTTTTCATTGTAAAGGTCTTTTACCTCCCTGGTTAGGTTTATACCAAGGTATTTCATTTTTTTAGGGGCTGTAGTAAATGGGATTGTTTCTCTCAGGGCTTTTTCACTTCTTTCATTCTGGGCATATAGGAAGGCCTCTGATTTTTACACATTTATTTTGTATCCTGCCACCCTGCTGAACTTCTCAATTAGTTCCAGGAGCTTCCTGGTGGAGTTTTTGGGATCACTCAGGTATAAGATCATGTCATCTGCAAATAGGGATAGCTTGACTTCTTCCTTGCCGATTTGAATCCCTCTTATGTCCCTTTCTTGTCTTATGGCTTCAGTTAAGACTTCAAGTACAATATTGAATAGAAGTGGTGAGAGTGGACAGCCTTGTCTAGTTCCTGATCGAAGTGGGAATGCTTCCAATTGTTCCCCATTGAGCATAATCCTTTCTGTGGGCTTGTTGTATACAGCTTTTGTTATATTGATAAAGGTTCCTTCCATTCCTACCGTCTCTAGCGTTTTGATCATAAAAGGCTGTTGGATCTTGTCAAAAGCTTTTTCTGCATCTATCGAGAGTATCATGTGGTCTTGAATTTTTGACTGGTTTATATGATGAATTACATTTATTGATTTGCATATGTTGAACCAACCTTGTGTGCCGGGGATGAAGCCTACTTGGTCCCCGTGAATAATCTTTTTAATATGTTTTTGAATCTGATTTGCTAAAACTTTGTTGAAAATCTTTGCGTCTGTGTTCATCAGAGAGATCGGCCTATAGTTTTCTTTTTTAAGTGAATCTTTATTAGGTTTTGGGATTAAAATGATATTAGCTTCATAGAAGGAATTTGGTAGTGTTCCTTCCTTTGCTATTTGATGGAACAGTTTAAGGAGTATTGGTATTATGAACTCCTTAAATGTCTGGTAAAACTCTGTGCTGAATCCATCTGGTCCAGGACATTTTTTGGTGGGAAGATTCGAGATTACTTCCTCGATTTCCTTATATGTTACAGGACTATTTAAGTAAATCACAACTTCCTGATTCAATTTAGGTAAGTTGTGTTTACTTGGAAATTCATCCATCTCTTGTGTGTTGTTAAACTTCACAGAGTATAAGTTTTTGAAATATGATGTTATAATTCTCTGGATTTCTTGGGTATCCGTAGTGATAACTCCATGTTCATGTCTAATTTTGTTAATTTGGGTTTTCTCTCTCTTGCTTTTGGTTAATTTAGCTAGGGGTGTATCAATCTTATTGATTTTTTCAAAGAACCAGCTTTTTGACTGGTTGATTTTTGACTGAATTGAAATCTCAATTTCAGATATTTCTCCCCTTATTTTGCTAATCTCCTCTCTTCTACTACTTTTGGGACCAGATTGCTCTAGTTTCTTTAAAGCTTTAAGCTGCATTAAGTTGTTTATTTCTGATGTTAATGAACTTACCTGTTAGGACAGCTTTCATTGTGTCCCAGAGATTTTCGTAATTTGTATTTTCATTATCGTTCACTTTCAGAAAATCTTGAATTTCCTTTTTAATTTCTTCCTGAATCCAGTTCTCATTCAGCATCATATTGTTAAGTTTCCAGGAGTTAGTGTATTTTGTCTTGTTTGATGTGTTGTGGATGTCCAGCTTTAGGCCGTGGTGGTCTGATAGGGCACAGGTTAGAATTTCAACTTTTTTGTATATGTGTAGATTCATTTTGTGGCCCAATATGTGATCTATTTTGGAGAAAGTTCCGTGTGCTGCTGAGAAAAATGTGTATTCCTTGGTGCGTGGGTGAAAAGTTCGATAGAGATCTGTAAGGTCCATTTCATTAAGGGTTTGATTAAGTTCCAAAGTGTCTCTGTTAAGCTTTTGACCTGTTGATCTATCCCATGTTGAGAGGGCGGTGTTGAAGTCCCCAAGAATTATCGTTTGGGGGTTGATTTCTTGCTTTAGATGCTGTAGGGTTTTCTTAGTGAATGTGGAGGGGCCCGTATTGTGTGCATATATGTTCAGGATTGTGAAGTCTTCCTGGTGAATTGTACCTGTGACTAAAATGTAGTATCCATCCGTGTCTCTTATGATTTTCTTTGGTTTGAAGTCCACTTTGTCTGATAGCATAATGGCTACCCTTGCCTGTTTTCTGCTTCCATTAGCTTGTAGAATTGTTGACCAGCTTTTTATTTTTAGAACGTGCCTATCTTTTGTGGTGAGATGGGTTTCCTGCAGGCAGCAGACTGATGGATTGTGATTTTTAATCCAAGTTTGTAATCTGTGTCTCTTGATCAGTGAGTTAATTCCATTAACATTTAGTGTTATAATGGAGTAACTATTTTTAATTCCAAACATTTATTATGTTTAGTAGTTTTTATAAGTATATTGCTTCGCTTTTAATGGTGTTATACTTGCCTTCTGTTCTCCTGGATATGCCTGTTTTTTTCTTCACGTTTGAGTACCATTTCTAGCATTTTTTGAAGGCCTGGTTTGGTGGACATGTATCCCTTCAAGTTGTCTTTGTGCTGGAAGATTTTTCTTTCTCCCTCGATCATGACGGATAGTTCTGCAGGGTAAATCAGCCTGGGTTGGCATTTTTGCTCATTCAATACTTGAAGTATGTCTCTCCAAGCTCTTCTTGCTTTTACTGTTTCGACTGAGAAGTCATTTGTTATTTTAATAGGTTTACCTTTAAAAGTGACTTGTTTTTTCTCCCTTGAAGCTCTCAGCACCAGTTCTTTATCTTGAATATGGAGCGTTTTAACTATTATTTGCTGTGGCATGCTTCTATTTTGGTCGTATCTGTTTGGGATGCGGAATGCCTCTCGTATATGGATGGGCCTCTCTTTTTTTATATGAGGAAAGTTTTCCTTGATGATCGTTTGAAAAATTTCCTCAGGGGTAGTATTTTGAGATTCTTGCTCTGGTATTCCATGAATACGCATGTTAGGCTTCTTCAGGGTGTCCCATATCTCTTGGATATTTCTTTCAAGTATCTTTTTGGCTTTAACAACCTCTTCCATTGAGCTGGTTAGTACTCCCACTTTATCTTCAAGGTCTGAAATTCTGTTTTCTGCTTCGTTAGTTCTGTTGATAAGACTCTCTGTGGAGTTCTGGGTTGAAGATAACTTGTCTTTTAGCTCAGTTTTAAACTCTGCTTGAGTTTGTTTTAACTGCTCTATGCCAGTTTTTATTTCTTGCATTGTTTTTCTCAACTCCTCCAGATGTCTGTTGTGTTCCTCTTCAAAGCGATTGATTCGATTATGTAATTCCTCCCAGATTTCCTCTTTCATAGTATTGAACATGGTAATGATCATATTTTGAAAGTCGTTATCCTGGGTCAGGCTTTCTTGGCTATTTTCCGTGGGTTTGTTCTGGTTGGAGTCTAACATTATGGGATTAATTTCTTCAGTGGGAAATTTGTTTACTTGATTGTTGCTTCTCATGGATTTGCACTTTGACTTTGGCATTGTCGTTTTAACTCTTAAGATCTTTCAATTTCACTAAACTGAATTATTTGGCCTGGGGTTCTGGGGGCGGGCAGGGATGGAGCTTACGTAGGATCACGGTGAGGCCCAACTGGACCGCTTTTGTGCGCACCCCGGCCGGCAGGCGGATCGGGGTGGGGAAGGGAGGATGGGGGCGTCGGCGTGGAGCTATTTAACCGGAGGGGAGCTGGGGCGGGGCCCGGGTGCAGGGGGAGGTCCTCCTCGTCCCTCAGCCCTGCGTGGCTCCGGCTGGATGGTGGGGTAGGAGCTGGGTCCCTTGGGCTGACCTGGGGTTCTGGGGGCAGGCCCGAGCGGAGCTTACCTAGGATCGCGGTGAGGCCCAGCTGGACCGCGCACGTGTCCTGGCCGGTGGAGCGGGGTGGGGAAGGTCTAAGAGAGATTTTAAGACACGTATTTGGGGCTCCTTACAGTGTGAGGGGAGGTTGCCTATTTTTTTTAAAGGACAGAAGCAAGACTAAAGAGGAACAGACAAGACAAGGAATAATCAGACCCAAATGTCTTGTGCTTCGTGGGGAACTTCCATGGTTCTTAGGCCACAGCCATATGCCCACACCATGTCTCTGGAGGAGGGTCGATCGGGAGACCACTCCTGGGTTCCATCTCCTGGGCGGTCAACCCTTACGTGCAGATGCCAGGTGAATCAGAACCAAAGTGTGTACCTTCCTATCGGTGGACAGGAAAACATAGAGAAAGGGAAAGGGACCTTCATGCTCACCTCTCACAAAGGTAAAGAACATTAAACACAAAGGGGCCAAATTACTGAAAAACTGCCAAAGGGGGCACAGTACTGGACACTCAGTGCCGGAAGGGGAAAGGGCCGCCATGGAAGCCCCACACTGGGGCACCAGATACAGCAGTCACAGTGAGGCTATGATGTAACATGTGAGCCTGTGCTGTCACTAGGCAGGCTATGAGGTCTCTGTGAGGCTGCGATGTTGCAGTGAGGCTGATTCTATGAGATGCCAGTCAGGCTGTGATATCAGGGGTGATGCTTGGATTACACAGTGAGTTTAGGATGTCAGTGATGAGGCTGTGCAGTCCCAGTGAGGCTGTGATATCAGAACAGAGGCTGGGATATCACTGTGAGGCGGTGATGTTACCGTGAGATTATGATATCACAGTGAGGCTGTGATATCAGTGGTGATAGACTTTGACATCACAGCTTGGCTGAGATTTCAGTGGTTAGGCTGTGATGTCAGAAGTGAGGCTGCTGTCAGTGATGAGGCTGACATGTCACAGTGAGGCTGGGATATTACTGGAGAGGCTGTAATGCCACAGTGTGGCTGTGGTGTCACTGTTGGGGCTGTCATGTGACCGTGAGCCTGAGAGGTCAGTGATGAGGGTGTGGTATCATAGTGAGGCTAGGCAGGATGTCTGTGGTGTCATTGATGCTAGGATTTCAGAGTTAACCTGTTATGTCATAGTGAGGATGTGATGTCACAGTAAAGCTGTAATATCACTGTGAGGCTGTGAGGTCACTGTGGAAGATATGATGTTAGTGGCGATGCTGATTTCACCATGAGGCTATGATGTAACAGGTGAGTATTTGGTGTAACAGATTAGACTGTGGGGTCACTGTGAGGCTTTGTTATCTGAGGGAAGATTGATGTCACAATGATGCATTGATGTAACATGTGAGGCTGTGGTGTCACTGTTTAATATGTCAAAGGCTATGATGTCACTGCTGAGGCTGTCCATCACTGTAAGACTGTGCTATCTGTGGTGAGGTTGTGTTGTCCCAGTAATGCTAGGTAGGATACCAGTGGTAAGGCTTAGATGTCACAGTGAGGCTGTGCTTGCAGTTTGGCTTTGATGTCACAGTGAGATTGTGATGTCACAGTGAGTTTGCGATGACAGTAGTGACTGTGCTTTCACAGGGAGACTATGTCATTGGCGAGGCTGTATTGTCACTGGTTAGGCTTTAATGTCACAGTGAGTTTATTGTGTCAAACTGAGGCTGTTATGTCACTGTGAGGCTATGATGTCAGAGGTGAACCTTATGTGACATTGATGCTTTGCAGGCATGGTATGGCTGTGATGTCACAATGAGGCTGTGAAGTCACTGTGAGGGTGTGATGTCAATAGTGACACTGTAGTGTCACAGGGAGAATGTCAGGTTCCAATGAGATAGTGATGTCAGTGGTGAGGCTGTGATGTCATACTGAGGCTAGGTAGGATGTCAGTGATGAGGGTGTGATGTGACATTGAGGCTATGATTTCAGAGGAGAGCCTGTGATGTCATAGTGAGGCTGTCATGTAACAGTGAGGCTATAACCCCAGAGGTGCAGCTGCAATGTCACAATTAGGCTGTGATGTCAGAAATCAGACTATATTGCCACAATGATGCTGTGATATCACTCTGAAGCTGTGATGGCATTGTGAGGCTGTAATATCACAGAGAGGTGATGTCAAAGTGAGACTGTGAGGTCACTGTGGAAGATGTGATCACAGTGGTAAGGCTGACTTCACCATGAGGCTATGAGGTAACAGGTGAAACTATGATTTTTGCAGGTTAGACTGTGAAGTCACAGTGAGGCTGTGAGGTCATTGTAGGTTGTTATGTCACAGTGAAGCTGTGATTTTACAGTGAGGCTACGATGTCACTGTGAGCATTATATGTCACTGTGGGCTGGCATGTCACCATGAGAGGATATCTCACTGGAAGCTTTGATGTCACAGTGTGGCTGTGATGTCAGTGGCAAGACTGATGTCACAATGAGACTATGATACAACAGATGAGACTCTGGTGTCTGTGGGCAGGTTGTGAGGTTACTGCAAGACTGTGATATCACCGTGAGGCTGTGATGTTACTATGAGGCTGTGATGTCACAGTGAAGATGTGATGTCACAATGAGGCTATGATGTCAGAGGTGAAGCTTTGTGTCAGAGTGATGTTTTGATGGCAGAGTGTGGATGTGATATCACAATGAGGCTAAGATGTCACTATGAGGTTATGATGTCACTATGGAATTGTGATGTCGCAGTGAGGTTGTGATGTTAATAGCAACTCTGTGGTGTCACAGGGAGGCTGTCATGTTTCAGTAAACCTATGAGGTCAGTCATAAGTCATAGTGAGCCTGTGATGAAACAGTGAGGCTATAACATCAGAGTTGATGCTATGATGTCACAGTTGGGCAGTGATTTCAGAGATTAGCCTGTGATGCCATAGTGAGGCCATCATGTCACAGTGAGGCTATAACCACAGAGGTGAGTCTGTGATGTCACAGTGAAGCTGTGTTGTCACCAGTGATTCCATGATATCACAGTGTGGCTGTGATGTCAGTGGAGCGAGACTATGACATCACAGTGAGGATGTGATTTCAGCAGTTAAGCTTTGATGTCAGAATGAGGCTGATGTGAGTGATGAGGGTATGATGTCACAGTGAGTCTGGCATGTCACTGGTGAGACTGTTATGCCACCATGAGGCTTTGATATCAACAAGTATCTGTGGTCACCATGAGTCCATTATGTCACAGGGAGTTACTGATGTCATAGTGGAGGCTATGAGGTCACAGTGAGACTGTGATGTCAGTGGTGAGACTGATGTCACAGTGAGACTGTGATGTCACATTATGGGTGTGGTGTCACAGTGAGTCTATGTCAGAGGTATGTACGTGATTTCACCATGAGGCTATTATGTCAGTCGCATGGCTAATTTCACAGAGAGTTTGTGATCTCACTGAAAGCCTGTGATGGCACTGTCAGGTTGTAATGTCACAGTGAGGCTGTCAGGACCAACTGTGGCTATGATGCCACAGTGAGGCTCTGATGGCACAGTGATGTTATAATGTCACTGGATATGTTTAGGGCACAGTGAGGCTGTGATTTAGGGGTGAGGCTGATGTCACAATGAGGCTGTGATGTCACTGGTGAAGGTGTGATGTCACAATAAGGCTGGAATATCAGTGGTGAGAAAGAGTCATAGTGAGTCTATGATATCACAGGTGAGACTCTGATGTCAGTGGTGAACCTATGTGACAGTGACACTGGTGAGGCTGTGTGGTCAAAAGCTGTGTTGTCACTGGTGTGGCAGTGATGTCAATATTCTGACTAATGTCAATGCTATTCTGATATCACAGGTGAGTCTGTGCTGTCATTGGTGAGGCTGTGATGTCACAGTGAAGCTATGATGTCACTGTGAGGGTTGTATGTCACCGTTGTCTGTCATGTCACTGTGAGGTGATATCACACTGTAAGCTGTGATGTCACAGTGAGGCTCTGATGTCAGTGGCAAGACTGATGTCACAATGAGGCTATGATGTAACAGGTGAGCCTGTGGTGTCAGTGGACAGTTTGTGAGTTCACCGTGAGACTGTGATGTTGCAATGAGGATCTGATGTCAGGGCTGATTCTGTGAGATATCAGTGAGGCTGTGATGTCAGGGGTGATGCTTGGATTTCACAGTGATGTTAGGATATCAGTGGTAAGGCTATGCAGCCACACTGAGGATTTGATGTCAGAGGAAAGGCCGTGATATCACCGTGAGGCTGTGATGTTACCTTGAGGTTGTAATACCACAGTGAGGCTGTGATATCAGTGATGACAGAAAATGACATCGGATGAGATTTCAGTGGTTAGGCTGTGATGTCAGAAGAGAGGTTGATGTCAGTGATGAGGCTGAGATTTCCCAGGGATGCTGGGAAGTTACTGGTGAGGCTGTGATGTCACAGCAAGGCTGTGGTGTCACTGGTGAGGGTGTCATGTGACCATGAGCCTGAGATGTCAGTGATGAGGCTGTGGTGTCATAGCGAGGCTAAGCATGGTATCACTGATGCTATGATTTCAGAGGTTAGCCTGTTTTGTAACAGTGAGGCTATGATGTCAGAAATGAGGCTGTGATGTCACAGTGAGGCTGTGATGTCAGAAGTGAGGCTATAATGCCACAGCAAGCTGTGATATATCTGTGAAGGTATGATATCACCATAAAGTTTTGATATCACAGAGAGATTGTAATGTCACAGTGCAGTTGTGAGGTTGCTGTGTAGCAAAGGTAATTTCATCATGTCATTATGATGTAACAGGTGAGTTTATGATGTAAAATATTGACTGAGAGGTCACAGTGAGGCTGTGAAGTCACTGTGAGGCTGTGATATCTGTGGGAAGGCTGATGTCACAGTGAGGCAGTGATATAACATTTGAGGCTGTAGTGTCACTGTTTATGATGTAAAAGGCTATGATGTTACTATTGAGGTGTCAAGTCAGTGTGATCTTGTGCTATTTCTGGTGAGGCTATGGTGTCATGGTAAGGCTAGGTAGGAAACCAGTGGTGAGGTGGTGATGTCACAGTGTGTCTTTCCTGGCACAGTGTGTCTGTGGTGTCACAGTGAGACTGTGATGTCCCAGTACAGCTGTAAAATCAGTGGTTAGACTGTGATTTCAGAAGTGAGACTGATGTGAGTGATGAGGCTGAGATGTCTCATTGGTGATGTGACATAACTGGTGAGGCTGTGATGGCACAGTGAGGTTATGTTGTCACCATGAGACTGTGGTATCACTGGTGAGGCTCTAATATCACAGTGAGCTTGTCATATCAGTGGTGAAGCTGTGATGTCACAATAAGGCTGTGATATCACAGTGATGCTATGATATCAGAGGTGAAGCTTTATGTCACAGTGATGCTTTGATGGCACGGTATGGCTGTGATGTCAAGATGAGGTGGTGATGTCACTGCGGAAGTATGATGACACAGTGAGGTTGTGATGTGAATAGCGACACTCTGGTGTCAAAGGGAGACTGTCCTTTTTAAGTGAGCCTATGAAGTCAAGGGGGAGGCTATGGTGTCATAGTGAGACTAGGAAGTATGTCAGTGATGAGGGTGTGATGTTGCATTGAGGCAATGATTTCAGAGGTGAGCCTCTGGTGTCATAGTGATGCTCTGATGAAACAGTGAGACTATAACATCAGAGTCGATGCTTGATATCACAGTTGGGTAATTATTTCAGAGGTTAGGCAGTGATGTCATAGTGAGGCTGTCAAGTCATATTGAGGCTATAACCACAGAGATGAGGCTGTGATGTCAAAGTGAGTCTGTGTTGTCACCAGTGATGCCGTGATATCACACTGAGGCTTAGATGGCAGTGTAGCATGACTATGACATCACAGCGAGGAAGTGATTTCAGTGGTTAGGCTGTGATAACAGAATGTGAGTGTAAGTGATGAGGGCATGATGTCACAGTCAGGCTGGTTTAAGATCAATGTGTGGCTGTGGTGACACCATGAACCCATGATGTCACAGGGAGATGGTGATGTCACCATAGAGGCTGTAATGTCACAGTGAATCTGTGATGTCAGGGGCAAGACTAATGTCACAGTGAGGTTATGATGTCAATGGTGATGCTGTGAAGTCAAAGTGAGGCTGTGATGTCAGAGGAGATTCTGTGATGTCACAGTTAGGATGTGATGTCTGTGGTGTCACTGAAGCTGTGATTTCAAAAGTTATCCTGCTATGTCACAATGAGGCTGTGATGTGAGAGCAGGGCTGTGATGTCAGAGCAGAGGCTGTGATGTCAGAAAAGAGACTATAATGCCACAGTGAAAATGTGATATCACTGTGAAGCTGTGATTTCATCATGAGGCTTCGACAACACAGAGATTGTGATGTCACAGTAAGGCTATGATGACATAGTGTGGGTATGATGTCACAGTGAGGCTCTGAGGACATAGTGATGTGACGTCACTGGAGAGGTTTTGATGGCACAGTGAGGCTGTGATGTCAGTAGTGAGACTGATGTCATAATGAGGCTGTGATGTCACTGGTGAGGCTATGATGTCAGTGGTGAATCTATTACATGACAGTGACACTGACACTGATGAGGCTATGATAATAAAGGCTGTGTAGTCACAAAGATGTGTATGTGATGTTACCATGAGGCTATTATGTCAGTGGCAAGGCTGATGTCACAGTGAGTTTGTGATGCCACAGTGAGTTTGTGATGTCACAGTGAGGCTGTGATGTCATTGTCAGGTTTTAATGTCACAGAGAGACTGTGAGTACATAGTGTGCTATGATGTCACAGTGAAACTCTGATGACAGTGATGTTGTAATGTCATTGGAGAGGCTTGGATGGCAAAGGGAGGTTGTGATGTTATTGGTGAAGCTGATGTCACAATGAGGCTGTGATGTCACTGGTGAAGGTGTAATGTTAAAATAAGCCTGGAATGTCAGTGGTGAGAAAGATGCCATAGTGAGTCTATGATGTCACTGGTGAGGCTATGATGTCAGTGGTGAACCTATTACATGATAGTGACACTGATGAGGCTATGATAACAAAGGCTGTGTAGTCACTGGTGTGGTAGTGATGCCAGTGTTCTAACTAATGTCAATTTCAACACTGATGTCACAGGTGAGGCTGTGCTTTCACTAGTGAGGCTGTAATGTCACAGTGAGCGTGTGATGTCAGTGGTCAGATTGATGATACAATGAGACTATGATATTACAGGTGATGCTGTGGTGTCAGTGGGCAGGCTGTGAGATCACTGTGAAGCTGTGAGGCAACCGTGAGGCTATGTTAGTGGTGATGCTGCGATGTCACATTGATTCTCTGATGTCACTGTGAATGTTGTGTGTCACTGTAGGCTTTCATGTCACCCTGAAGTGATATCACTCTGGAAGCTGTGATGTCACAGTGGGGCTGTGATGTCAGTGGCAAGACTGATGTCACAATGAGGCTATGACATAACAAGTGAGCCTGTGTTTACATTGTGCAGGCTGTGTGGTCACTGTTAGGTTGTGATGTCGCAGTGAGGCTCTGTTGTCAAGGCTGATTCTTTGAGATTTCAGTGAGGCTGTGACCTCTGGTTTATGCTTGGATTTCAGAGTGAGGTTAGAATGTCAGTGGTGAGGCTGTTCTGTCACATTCATGTTGTGATGAAAGAGGAGAGGCTGTGATATAACTGTGAGACTGTCATATCAGAGGTGAGTCTCTGTTGTCACAGTAAGGCTGTGCTGGCACCATGTGGCTGTGATGTCACAGTGAGGTTGTGATGTCACATTGAGGTTGTAATGTCAATAGTGACTGTGCATTCACAGGTAGACTATGTCATTGGTGAGGCTGTATTATCACTGGCAAGTGTGTAATGTCACTGAGTTTATTGTGTCAGACTGTGACTGTTATGTCACAGTGAGGCTATGGTATCAGTGGTGAAGCTTTATGTCACAGTGATGCTTGATGGTACAATAGGGCTATGATGTCACAATGAGGCTGTGATGTCACTATGAGGTTGTGATGTCACTGAGGAAGTTGTGATGTCACAGTGAGATTGATGCCAATAGCGATACTGTGGTGTTACCAGGAGGCTGTCAGGTTTCAGTGAGCCTGTGAGGTCATGGTGAGGCTGTGGTGCCATAGTGAGGCTAGGTAGGATGTCATTGATGACGTGGTGAAGTCTCATTGAGGTTATGATTTCAGAGGTGATCCTGTGATGTCATAGTGAGGCTGTGATGAAGCAGTGAGGTTGTAATGTAAGAGTAGATGCTGTGATGTCACAGTCGGTCAATTATTTCAGAGGTGAGCTTGTGAAGTCATAGTGAGGTTGTCATGTCACACTGAGGCTACAAACTCAGAGGTGAGGCTATCGTGTCACAGTGATGGTGTGTTGTCACCAGTGATGCAGTGAAATCACAGTGGAGCAAGGCTATGACATCAGAGTGAGGATGTGATTTCAGTATTTAGGCTGTGATATCAGAATGAGCCTGGTGTGAGTGATGAAGGTATGATGTCTCACCTTCACCCTCTCACCCTCACATGCACTCTCACCCTCTCACCCTCACCCTCGCACTCTCAGCCTCTCACCCTCACCCTCATCCTCTCACCCTCACCCTCTCATCCTCACCCTCACCCTTACCCTCTCACCTTCACCCTCACCCACACATTCTCACCCTCACACTTACCCCCACCCTCTCACTCTTATCCTCACCCTCTCACACTCACTCACTCACCCTCAGTCTATCACCTTCACACTCACCCTATTACCCACACCCTCACCATCTCACCGAAACCCTCACCCTCTTACACTCACTCAATTACCCTCACCCTCTCCTCCTCAACCTCACACTCTTGCATTCATCCTCACTCTCTCACAATCACCCTCTCACCCTCACCTTCACCCTCTCTCCCTCATGCCCTCAATCCCACACTCTCATCCTAACCTTCATCCTTACCCTTTCATCCTCACCCACATCCTCTCACCCACACACTCACCCTCTTACCCTCACTCACCCTCACCCTCTCACCCTCACCGTATCACCCTTGCCCTAATCATATCACCCTCACACTCATTCTCTCACACTCACCCTCACCCTTACCCTCTCACTCTCACCCTCTCTCTCATTCTTCCAATCTCACCATCAAATTCACACTCACACTCTCCTTCACCCTTTCAACCTCACCTTCTCGCCCTCACCCTCACACTCTCACCCTAACCCTATCACCCTCACCCACAGCCTCTCTCTCTCTCTCACTGTCACCCTCACACTCACATTCTCAGCCTTACCCCTCACCCACAGCCTCACACTATCCCTCACCCTCTCACCCTGACCTTCAACCTCACCCTTATCCTCTCACCCTCACCCTTTACTCTCTCACCCTCATACTTACCCTCTCAACCTCGCCCCTCACACCCTCTCACACTCAAACTCACCCTCACTCTCTCATGCTCATGCTCTCCCTCTCAAACTCACCCTCTCACCCTCATCCTAGCCTTCTCACACTCATCCTCAACCTCATCCTTCCAAACTCACTCTCAACCTCACCCTCTCACTCTCACCCTCACCCTCATGCTCTTACCCTCATGCATGCACGCACACTCACCCTCTCCTTCCCACCCTCATTTTCTTTTTTTTGTTTCTTCTACTCATACAAAATTGATAAGTGCCCTTTCTTCCTCCCACCTGCCTGTCCGCCTGACCGCGCTCCCAGTCCTCAATCCCAGGTGACTTCGCCCAGCCCCCCAGGTGGCCCCATGTCCCACCTCCTCCCAACAGCCAGCCCCAGGGACACCCAGGCTGCCTCCAGTTTTGCCTGGGACATGCCCCAGGCCCCTGCCCCTTTCTTCCTCCTCCCCACCTGTCCACCTGACGGGACAGCACTTGCTCACATTCCTCCATCTCTGGAGCTTAAGTGAGCCACTAAGCCAAGTCCCAAGTCCCAGGTGAAGAATTCTGCCATCAACATCAGCCCATCTGCATCTCTGGCCCACCGGGAACCCAAGCATGTGGTCCACGGAAGACACACTGCTATTCAGAATTCAATAGAGTCCAAAGAAAACTCAAGCAAAGGTCTAAGGGTCAAAAGCCATACATTTGAAGACCTCTACAATCATCCTATCACATGGGAGAGATTCTTAACATCCAGCCCAAAGATAAGTAAACCTCCTTCTCTGCACCTTACTGTTCCTTTCTAGTATTAATCACTATAGATTAACTTTTCCATACAGCCACCCCAAAAACATATACAACTCTAGGGAGTAAAATGTTCCATCAAGTAGCAAAGGAAGGAACACTACCAAATTCCTTCTTTGAAGCTAATATCATCTTAATACCAAAACCTAATAAAGATACACTTAAAAAAAAAAACTATAGGCCAATCTCTCTGATGAACACAGATGCAAAGATTCTCAGCAAAGTCTTAGCAAATCGGATTCAAAACACATCAAAAAGATCATTCACGGGGATCAAGTAGGCTTTATCCCCAGCATGCAAGGTTGGTTCAACATACGCAAATCAATAAATGTAATTCATCATATAAACCACTCCAAAGTCCAAGACCACATGATACTCTCGATAGATGCAGAAAAAGATTTTGACAAGATCCAACAGCCTTTTATGATCAAAACGTTAGAATCAGTTGGATTGGAAGGAACCTTTATCAATATAATAAAAGCTGTATACAAGCCTACAGCAAGGATTATATTCAATGGGGAAAAACTTGAAGCATTCCTGCTTTGATCAGGAACTAGACAAGGCTGTCCATTCTCACCACCTCTTTTCAATATTGTCCCTGAAGTCTTAGCTGAAGTCATAACACAAGAAAGGGACATAAAAGGGATTCAAATCGGCAAGGAAGAAGTCAAGTTACCTCTATTTGCAGATGACATGATCCTATACCTGAGTAATTCCAAAAACTCCACCAGGAAGCTCCTGGAACTAATCGAGAAGTTCAGCAGAGTGGCAGGATACAAAATAAATGTACAAAAATCAGTGCCTTTCTATAGGCACAGAATGAAAGAAGTGAAAAAGCCCTGAGAGAAACATCCCATTTACTATAGCCCCTAAGAAAATGAAATACCTTGGTATAAACCTAACCAAGGAGGTAAAAGACCTTTACAATGAAAACTTTAAAAACCTAAAGAAAGAAATTACAGAAGACACCAGAAGGTGGAAAGACCTCCCATGTTCCTGCATTGGCAGAATCAACATCGTAAAAATGACCATCCTACCAAAGGCAATATACACATTCAATGCTATACCAATTAAAATCCCAAAGCAATTCTTTAAAGAGGTTGACCAAATTTCAAAATTCATATGGAGGCACAAAAGACCCAGGATAGCAAAGACAATCCTGAGTAACAAAAACACTGCTGGAGGTATCACCATACCAAACCTTAGTCTACACTACAAATCCATAGTTATAAAAACAGCCTGGCACTAGTTCCAAAATAGAAACACAGATCAATAGATAAGGGTTGAAGACCCAGATATAAGCCCACACAACTACACCCATTTGATCTTTCACAAAGGGGCCCAAAAAATCCAATGGAAAAGAAGCAGCATCTTCTACAAATGGTGTTGGTAAAACTGGATCTCCACATGCAGAAGATTAAAACTGGACCCATACTTGTCACCAAGTACAAGAATTAATTCCAAATGGATCAAGGACCTTGATATAAGGCCAGAGACTATAAAAATTATAGTTGAAAGGGTAGGGAACTCCCTCGAGCTGATTGAGCTAGGCCAACAGTTCCTAAACAGACATCCAATAGCAAAGTCACTGCCACCAACTCTCAACAGATAGAATCTTGTGAAATTAAAGAGCTTCTGTTCAGATAAAGAGATTGTAGCTGCAGCATAAAGGCAACCCAAAGAATGGGAGAAAATCTTCACTAACTACACATCTGATAGAGCTCTGCTGTCCAGAGTGCACAAAGAACTTAGAAAACTAAACACCAAGGAAATAAATGGCCCAATTAAAAAAATGGCCCTGGAACTGAAAAGAAACTTCACCAGGGATGAAATTAAAATGTCTTACAAATATCTTAGAAAATGCTCCACATCCTGAGCCATCAAGGAAATGCAAATCAAAACTTCCGTGAGATATCATCTCACCCCGGTCAGGATGGTAAAAATTCACAATACAAACAACACCAAATGCTGGAGAGGATGTGGAGAGAGGGAAACTCTCCTACATTGCTGGTGGGAATGCGGGCTCATACAGTCACTCTGGCGAGCCACTGGAGATTCATAAAGAAATTAAAGGTTGAAATACCATATGACCCTACTATTCCACTTTTGGAAATAACCCCCCATACAACAAAAATTCACCTCGATAGCACAAGCATGACCATGTTCATAGCAGCACTATTTACAATATCAAAGTCATGGAAGCCACCCAAATGTCCAACAGTTGACGAGTGGATAAGGAAACTGTGGTACATCTATACAATGGATTACTACTCAGCCATCAAAAATGATGAATTAATGGAATTTGCCAGGAAATGAATGTTATTAGAAATAATTATATTAAGTGAAGTGTCCCAGACACAGAAAATTAAGCACTATATGTACTCCCTAATAGGTGGATCCTAGTACCAAACCCACTTAGAGACACTTAAGGATAATTCTCTGTAATACCTCCAGTAATTGCAAAGACTATGAACATGAGGGATGGGGAAGGAGGGCCACACTAGAAACAAGGAGAGAGGGGACCATGTTACAGCAGAGAAAATAGGCCTCCATCAAGGACTGCAAGTAAGCAATGAGACATCTGGTTAAGTTCACAGACTATCCTTCCTGATTATTACAACTGATGGGGTATGATCTCACCAGAAGGGGAGGGCATATAGTCTGGCAGATAGAAAGTATCCATTTTCCAAATGGGTGATTGACCCCTCCCTCACTGCGGTTTCCTACTTTTATTACATCTACCTTTGAATATACTCTTATAACAAGACTCTATTTTAACAGCTTTTTATCTCTGGCCAGGGGGGGACATCCAATACCCATCAGGATGGAGTGAAGGGCATTGCAGGAGCAGCAAAACTGAAAAAAAAATCAACAAACCATAATCCAGAACTTCAGAGACTCTATATCAACCACCTGGAACTAGGCCAGCCTAAACTCTCCCCATCCTGAAGCTCAGGGAAATTTGCGGAAGAGGGGGCGGTAAGATTGTACAAGCACAAGGATGGGAGAAGCAATGATATGCAAGATACTCCACACAAGTTAGGGCTGAAGCAATCATAATTGGACTTTGCATGCCCTGCTAAATGTCCAACACGCTATTGTCCCCATAAAGTCTAACATTTGCTAAAGGCACTAAGATCCTTGGAGGCAAAGGATTGACAGCCACAATAGTGTTCCTATGCTTAAGGGGAACACAGGAAAGGGTTCTGGGAAATGCCACTGGGTCTTTGCACCTCATCGAAGAGGAGGACCCAGAGGAGAGTTTGGCATGCACATTAATGGATACTCCAGGAAGGGGAGGGGGAGCACTGAGGAATGGAGAGGGAGGGAGGTGGAGGATGGGGAAGAAGGGGAGTGGGGTTTGGAGGGAGGGAGGGGACCGATGTATCTGTTAAGTTTTTATGAGTAGAAATAAATAAATAAATAAATAAATAATAAAAATGAAACATAAATAGGAAAGTAAGAGTAGATTGGTGGCGAAGAAGACTTGCAGTGGGAAAGAAGCAGGGATGCATTGTGTAGTAAAGGGTGAAATGATATAAAGTCATTGTATTCATGTGTGAATGGCTAAAAGAATAAAAAGTTAAAATGTTAAAAAAAATTGATAAGTAACCCATTCCCCTCCCTCCCTCAACCTCTCCCTGGATCCCCTTGCTCCCTCTCCCCTTTTCCCTTTCCTTTCCCCCCCATTCTTCCTTTTCTCCCAGTGTTCGCCCCCCCATTCCTGGAGCATCGTTTAGTGTGCATGTCAAACTTCCCTCTGAGTCTTCCTCTCTGATGAGGTGTAAGGACTCAGTGGCATTGCCTACAGCTCTTTTTTGTGTTCCCTTTTAGTATAGAAACATTATTGTGGCTGTTAATCCCTTGCCTCTAAGAATCCTAGTGCCTGTGATCCATGCTAGACTTTGGGGGTTCAATGATATGTTGGTAATTGCACAGGTCATGGAAAGTCCTATTATGATTACTTCGGCCTTAAGTTATGCAGACTATCTTGCATATTGTTGCTCCTCTCCATCTTTAGGATCCTACAATCTTACCGCCCCCTCTTCTGCAAATTTCCCTGAGCTTGAGGATGGGAAGAGATTAGTCTGGTCTGGTTCCAGGTGATTGATATAGAGTCTCTGATTTTCTGAATTATGGTTCGTTGCTTTTTTTTTCAGTTTTGCTGCTCCTGCAATGCCCTTCACTCCATCCTGATGGGTATTGGATATCACCCCCTGGCCATAGACAAAATGCTGTTAAAATAGAGTCTTATTATAAGAGTAGATTCAAAGGTAGATGGAAGAAGAGTAGGAGACCACTGTTGGGGGGCGGGGGTGTCAGTCGCCCATTTCCAGGATGGTTACCTTCTATCTGCCAGACTCTATGCCCTCCCTTTCTGGTAAGATCATACCCCATCAGTTGTATATGATCAGGAAGGATAGTCTGTGAACTTAACCAGATGTGTCTCATTACTTACTTGCAGTCCTTGATGGTGGCCTTTTTCTCTGCTGCAGCATGATCCCCTTATCCTTGTTTCTGGTGGGGCCCTCCTTCCCCTTCCCTCCCTGCTTATAATCTTTGCAATTACTGTAGGTATTACAGAGATTTATCTTTGTGTCACTAAGTGAGTTTGGTACTAGGATCCACCTATTAGGAGTACATATGGCACTTATTTTTCTGTGTCTGGGATATTTTACTTAATGTAATTTTTTCTAATTCCATCCATTTCCCGGCAAATTTCATTAATTCATCATTTTTGATGGCTGAGTAGTATTCCATTGTATAAATGTACCACATTTTCCTTATCCACTCGTCAACTGTTGGACACTTGGGTTGATTCCATGACTTTGCTATTGTAAATAGTGCTGCCATGAACATGGTCGTGCTTGTGCTATCGAGGTGAATTTTTTTCTGTATGGGGGATTATTCCCAAAAGTGGAATAGTGGGGTCAAATGGCATTTCAATCTTTAATTTTTTTAAAAATCGTTAGACGGCTCACTAGAGTGGTTGTATGAGCCTGCATTTCCACCAGCAATGTAGGAGAGTTCCCCTCTCTCCACATCCTCTCCAGCATTTGGTGTTGTTTGTATTGTGGATTTTTTCAATCTTGACTGGAGTGAGATGATATCTCAGGGAAGTTTTGATTTGCATTTCCTTGATGCCTTTTAAGTTCCAAGGCCCACTTTTTAATTGGGCCAGTGTTTCTTTTCCCACCCTAATTTTTACCCACACCTTAGCACCCTCACATTCACGCTCACACACTCACACTCACCCTCCTCACCCTCACACTCTCACCCTCATCCACACCCTTCCCTCTCACCCGCTCGCCTTCCATCTCATCCTCTCACCCTCAGCCTTACCCTCTCATCCTCACCCTCAAACTTACCCTCTTACACTCACCTTCACCCACACTTCTCTTCCTCACACTTACCCTCACCCTCTCACCGTCACCCTCACCTCTTACCCTCACTCACTCACACTCACCCTCACCTCTTACCCTCACTCACTCACACTCACCCTCACCCTCCCACCCTCATTTTCATCCATACCTTTCCACACTCACTCTCACCCACTCACACTCACACTCACCCTCACCCTTTCATGCTCACTCATTCACCCTCAGTCTCCCACCCTTACCTTTATGCTTTCCCACTCACCCTCACCCTCTCACCCTTATCCTTACCCTCCAACCCTCACTTGATTACCCTCACCCTCTCCCTCTCAACCTCACCCATTCGCACTCACCCTCGCCCTTTCACATTCATCCTCTCACCTTCACCTTCACACTCTCACTCGCATCCTCTCACCCCCACCCTCACCCTTATCCTTTCACCCTCACCCACACCTTCTCACCCTCACACTCACCCCACCCTCTCACCCTCACATTCACCCTTTTACCCTCACTCACTCACCCTCATCCTCTCACCCTCACCCTCACTTTCTCATCCTCACCCTCAACCTTACCCTCTCACACTCACCCTCACCCACACATTCTCACCCTACCACTTAAACTCACCCTCTCACCATCACCATAAACCTCTTACCCTCACTCACTCACTCTCACCCTCTCACCCTCACAGTCTCCCTCTCAAATTCACCCTCTCACCGTTACCTTCTCACCTTCACTCCCACCCTCTCACCCTCATGCATGCACACTTACCCTCTCACTCTCACCCTGATTTTCACCCACACCCTTCCACCCTCACCCACTCACACTCACCCTCACTCTTACCCTCTCACCCTCTCACCCTCATCCTCTCACTCTTACCCTCACCCTGTCATCTTCAATCTCACCCTTACCCTTTCACACTCACACTCACCCACACCTTCTCACCCTCACTCCTGCCCTCTCATCCTCTCACCCTCACACTCACATTCTCCCTCTCAAATTCACCCTCTCACTCACATCCTCACACTCACCCTCATCCTTATCCTTCCAAACTCACTCCCATCATCACCCTCTCCCTCTCACCCTGATTTTCACTCACACCCTTCCACCCTCACCCTTACCCTTACCCACTCACACTCACCCTCACCCTCACACTCTCACCCTAAACCTTGCCCTCTCACCCTCACCCTCTCACCCTCACCTTCATCTTCTCACTCTCACCCTCAACCTCATGCTTCCAAACTCACCCCTATTGTCACCCTCTCTCTCTCACTCTCACCCTTTAATCCTCAACCTCACCTTTACCCTCTCTCACTCGCACTCACCCTCACCTTCTCACCCTCACCCTCTCATCCTCTCACACTCACCCTCATCCTCTCACCCTTATCCTATATCCTCACCCTCACACTCTCAAATTCACCATCTCCCTCTGAACCTCACTCTCTTGCCTTCACTGTTACACTCTCACCTTCACATCTCAACCTCACACAATCACCCTCACACTCTTAATCTCGCCCTCTCAAGCTCACCCTCTCACCCTCACACTCACCCTGTCATAGTCACCCTCACCTCTCAACCTCACCATCACCCTCTGCCTCACAGTCTTACCCTCATATTCACTCTCACCCTCAGCCCCTCACCCTCACCCCCTCTCCCTCACTCTCACACTCTCACCCTCACCTTCCAAAACTCACCCTTACCCAAACCCTCACCCTCTCACACCACACTCTTCCTCTCACCCTCTCAACCTCACCCTCACCCTCACACTTCTGAACTCACCCTCTCCATCACCCTCACCCTCTTTCTCAAACCCTCACCCTCACTCATGCATCCTCACCCTCTCCCACCCACCCTCTTTCACCCACACTCTTCAATCTCACATTCACCCACTCACACTCTCCCTCACCCTCACCCACACCCTATCACCCTCACCCTCTTCCTCTAAATTCACCCTCTCACCCTTACCTTCTCACCCTCACCCTCACCCTCACACCCTCACACTCACCCTCTCACACTCACCCTCACCCTCTCACCTCACACTTACCCTCACCCTGTCACCATCACCCTCAACCTCTTACCCTCACTAACTCATCCTTACATTCTCACACTCACCCTCACACCCTCACATTCACCCTCTCACACTCACCCTGTCTCCCTCACCCTCACACACAGTCACATTCAACCTCTCTCACTTTCTCAACCCTGCCCTTATCCTCACGCTCTCACACTCACCCTCACTCTTTCCCTTTCACCCTCACCCTCACCCACACTCTCTCACCCTAACACTCACCCTCATTCTCAGCCTCCTTCTCACCCTCTTCCTCACCACCTCACTCTCACTTTGAAGCTCTCACCATCACCCTCACCTTCTAATCCTCAACCTAGACCTCACCCTCTCACACTCACCCTCATGCTTTCCCTTTCACCCTCACCCTCACCCACACCTTCTCACTCTAACACTCACACTCATTCTCAGCCTCACCCTTACCCTCTCCCTCAGGACCTCACCCTCACTTTGACGCTCTCACCATCACTCTCACCCTCTCACCCTCAACCTATCCCTCACCCTCTCACACTGACCCTCATCCTCCTCCTTCCAAACTTGCCATCACCCTCTCGCTTTCCCCCTTCCCCTTGCACCTTCACACATGCACACTCACCCTCTCCCTCCCACCCTCACTTTCATCCACATCCTTCTACGCTCACCCTCACCCTCACATTCACACTCTCCATCTCGCCCTCACCCTCACTCACTCACCCTCACACTCTCAAATTCACCATCTCCCTCTCAACCTCACCCTCTTGCCCTTACCCTTACACTCTCACCCTCAAGTTTCAACCTCCCGCAATCACCCTCACGCTCTGAATCTCACCCTCTCAAGCTCACCCTCTCACCTTCACCTTCACCCTCTCACCATCACCCTCATCTCTCAACCTCACAATCACCCTCAGCCTCACCGTCTTTCCCTAATACTCACTCTCACCCTCAGCCCCTCACCCTCATTCTTACCCTCACCCACTCTCCCTCACCCTCATACTCTGACCCTAACCCTCACTTTCTCACCCATACCCTTGCCCTCACCCTCTCACCCTCACCCTCTCACCCACACTCTTCCTCTCACCCTCTCAACCTCACCCTCACCCACACAGTCTCACCCTCACACTTACCCTCACCCTGTCACCATCATCCTCAACCTCTCACCCTCACCCTCTCCCTCTTACCCTCACCCTCACTCTCGCACCCTCACACTCACCCTCTCCCTCTCACCCTCACCCTCTCACCCTCACCCTCATACACAGTCACCCTCACACTCACATTCACCCTCTCTCCCTCACCCTCACCCTTACTTTCTCACCCACATCCTTGCCCTCACCCTCTCACTCTCACCCTCACCCTTCAAAACTCACCCTTACCCTAACCCTCACCCTCTCATCCTCGCTCTTTCTCTTATCCTCTCAACCTCAACCTTAACCTCACACTCACCTTCACCCTTCTGAATTCACCTGTACCATCACCCTCACCCTCTCACTCAAACCCTCTCCCTCTCACCCTCACCCTCGCATCCTCACCCTCTCCCGTCCACCCTCACTTTCACCCACACCCTTCCAACCTCACCCTCACCCTCACAATTACCCTTTCACCATGACCCCCACCCTCATTCTAACCCTCATGCTCTCACCCTCACCCTCACACTCTCACCTTCACCCTCATCCTCTCACCCTCACCTTCACTCTTACCCTCTCACACTCACTATCATACACACCTTCTCACCCTCATACTTAATCTCACCTTCTCACCCTCACTCATTCACTCTCAACCTCTCACCCTCACCCTCTTCCTCTCAACCTCACCCTCACATTCACACTGTCACTCTCACCCTTACCCTCTTGCCCTCACCCTCACATTACCCTCACCCTATCACCCTTACAGTTATCCTCACCCTCTCATTCTCAATTTCACCCTCAATCTCACCCTCACCCTCACCCTTTCCCTCAAGTGCTCACCCTCACCCACACCTTCTCACCCTTTCACCATTACCCTCACACTTTTACACTAATTCACCCACCCTCAACCTCTCACCCTCATCCTCTCCCTCTCAACCTCAACCTCTCGCTCTTTCACCCACACTCTCACCCTCACCCTCTCACCCTCATCCTCTCACTCTCAATGTCTCCCTCTTACCCTCTCACCCCCACCCTCACCTTCTGAACTTTATCCTTACCCTCACCCTCTCACCCTCACCCTCACCCTTACCCTTTTGACCTCACCCACACCCTCTCACCCTCACACTATCACCCTCACATACTCACCTCACTCTTTCACCATCACCCTCTCCCACTCAACCTCACACACTACCCCCTCTCACTCACCCTCACCCTCTCACTCTTACCCTCACCCACACCCTCTCACCCTCACACTCACACTCTCACCATCACTGTCACCCTCACCCTTTCACACCTTCACACCTCATCCTTCATGCTCACTCTGTTACCCTCACCCTCATACTCTCATCCTCACCCTCATACTTTCATCCTCACCCTCTCACCCTCGCACTCACCCCCTCACTCTCTCCCTCTTGCTCTCACCCTCACCCTCTCACCCTCGCTGTCACCCTCACCACTTCACCCTCACCACTCACCCTCACCCTCTCACCTTCACACTCACACTCACCCTCTCAGCCTCATACTCACCCTCAACCTGACCCTATCACCATCACCCTCACCCTTACTCTCTCACCCTCAACCTCACACTCACACTTTCACCGTTACCCTTATTCTCACCCTCACACTCTCCCTCACACTCACCCTCTCACTCTCACTCTCACATTCACACTGTCACTCTTACCCTTACACTCTCACCTTCACTCTCACACTCTCACCCTCACCCACACCTTCCCCCTCACCCCCTCCCCTCATCCTCACCCTCAAGCTTTCACCCTCACCCTCTCACCCTTACTCTTTTACCCTCACCCTCATGCTCTCACCCTCACCCTCACCCTCTCGCCGTGTCCCTCACCCAGGCTGGTCTCAAAATTCCTGCCTTAGCCTTCCCAGTGCAGAGATTTATAGGTGTGTATCACATCTGCCTTGGCCTTGAGCAAGCTGCTTAACCTTGAGTCTGAGGGTTTCTCTGAAGTGGTGTAGGAGCCCCTCTTCCTTCCCTGAACAGAGGAATTTGACCCTTCCTCCCTGGGAGGAAGACTTTCCTTCCAGCACAGCAGCCCTTACCTGCCATAGAGGATCTGCAACTTTGTCTGGCTTCAGCACAGTTGCCCAGGGTAAGGGCTGCTGACTGTGCTGTGCCCATCCACCTGGGGTGACAAGGAGGAGCAGAAAGGCTGTCTCCCACACAGCCTGAGAGCCAGCAGATCTGTGTCATGGTCTCACCTCTGCCCTTCAAGTCCTTTAGTGCAGCCACAAGAAGAACCTCTCACCCCTAGGCCCAGGGTTACCCATCTGTAAAATGAGATTAAGGGGCTGGGAGCAAAGCTCAGTAGTGTGATCCCCCAACATGCAGAAGGCCCTGGCTTCCATCCCAGCACTGCAAGGGAAATAGTACAACTTCTCTGCTGGCTTCTGGGGCTCTGAATGGACAGGGACTACTCAGTGCTTTCAGAAATGGCCTGTGGACTGAGAGAAAGCACACCACAAGCCAACCGAGGATTCCGCTTTGCCCTGTGTAGAAAATCCTTAGCACACAAGAGCAATTAAAAAATGAGCAAGGAGCATGAGTAGATATGTCACAGAGAGGACCTACAGTAAGTCACCATGGGAGATTACATCATTATCAGTCATTAGGGAAGTGTGTAAGTCTGTCAGAACAGATTCATATAAAGGATAATAGGTGGGGTTGTTGCTCATTGGTAAATGACCTTCCTGGTGTGCACAAGACCTCAGAAAAAGAAGAGAAATAGGAGGAAGAAGAGAAAGAAGGAGGGAAAAAGTGATACCACCAATTCTGGTGAGGATGTGGAGAAAGGAGACCCCTCGCCTGCTACTGGTGGGAGTGGGAAAAGGTGCATAGCTGTGGAAGGGAATGACCATTTCTTAAAATCTGAAACATGCAGCTAATGTGCAGCCCTGTATCACCCTCCTGGGCATTTATCCTCCAAAATGAACATTTATTTTCATGAAAATAGTTGTGAATGTTCATAGCAACTTTAGTTATAATTGCCCCAAATTTTACTCAATTAGCTCTTGGATGGGTAATCAGCATGTAGTGGTGGTACCAAATGCGAGCTAATCATGAATATAGAACAATGGCCCAGAGGAATCTAGAATTAACACTGTATGAAAGAAAACCTGACCTCCCACCTTCTGCCACAGCAGCTCATCTTCCTGTTGCTAAATGAATACAGGACCCAATTAACTTAGAATGAGATATTTATTCCAGCTTAGAATTTTCAGTTCCATTCATGGCAGGAAAATTCATACCAATGTCAGGAGCTGAGGGGACCAGCCAACCACATCCATGAATTGCTGAGGAAAGACATTCTTGCTTGCTTGCTTGCTTGCTTGCTTGCTTACTAGAATACCTATATACTGAAATATGCCAAAATGCTGAACCACCTCTATCTTATCTACCTCCCCAATGAGTGGTTCCACCCATCATGGGTTGGTCTTCCCTTATCAATTATCTAATCTATCTCAAGCTTAACTTAATTAATTCTTCAGAGACACTTCCAAAGTCTCAACCTTCAGTTGTCAAGTTGACACCTGTATCTAATTGGGTGTCCATTTTGTAAGAGAAACAACATTCACTGAATAGATGCTTTCAGGTGATAAGACAGGCCCTGCCCTCCTAGGCATCCTTTTGGGAGGATGTGAAGAACCATAGGGCTGGCTGCTCACAGTAGGTGAGCCCCTTCTTTATTCCATAACTGCAAGACATAGCTGTCAGATCCAGGAAACCACTGGAGGCTTCTGACAAGCCTCAAGGACCCCAAGACTTCATTTTAAGAACACTAAGACATAGCAGATCCCTTTGACTTTGGGCCTGGATTTACTCACCTAGGTCCAGAAATCCTCCCAATGGCTAGGAGATGTTGCCCCAGTGTTTCTACAGATGGGGAAACTAAGGTTGTACTGTCTAACTGTTGTCTGCTGAATCAGGGGCCTGGCTGGCAGTTCTGGAATGCAGGGAAGCCGGAAACCAGGCTCAGCTGCTGAGCTGGCACCCCGGGACTGTCAGCTGTGCCCCGGCACAGTGGGAGGCTGCCCCATGAATCACCCACACAGGGGGCAGTGAGGTCACCTGAGCAGAGCTCAGCAGGGGCCTCCCCAACATAGAAAACAGGTCTATCCTGACCTATGACTTCTGCCCACGTGGAGAGGTGGAAAATGCCCTGTGATGGTGCATTTGTCCTGTGTCAGGCACATCCTGGAGCAGGTGGCACAGGAGGGCAGAAAGGGAAACTGAGGCTTGGGGAGGGAGGGTCTTACATTGGGACTAGGAGCAATACGAAGGCAAAGAGTAGCTTGAGAAACTTGCTGTGCGCCAGGCAGAAATGATCCAAGGGGATCTTACACCTGAGTAGGCTTGTTGACGTTCAGCCCACGGATCCCAGAATTTCTGAGTCAGAAGTCTGGGACAGGGCCTGAGGATTCTGCAATTCTGAAAGGTTTGTACATGATTCTGTATTTACTAGTCAAAGGAGCACTTATGAAAATAACTTTTGTTTGGAAATAGTGGTTTGTTTGTTTGTTTGTTTTTGATATATCCCAGGATAGCCTCAAACCCAACATCATCTTGCTTCAGCCTGTCATGCGCTAGGTTTGTAGGTGTGTGTCTCCTTGCCCATTGTGACAAGATTAAATGGGGATAAGTCTTCAGTTTTCTTCTTACATATTTCCCAGGGTGGAAGGGTCTTCCTGTCCTATCACTCCATCTAGTTTTTAGAAGATGGGATTTTCATTTGTGCTTGTGTTGGGTAGAAAACTGTCTGGGCTTTTCTCTCTGGCTTCTGCACTGCTTGGTCTCATCAGGCTCTTCCCTCCTCCTGCCTGCAGTACTGCTGGGCTCACCTGTTTCACTTCCTGGTTCAGGAGCATTGAGCACCTACTAAGATCCCGAAACAAATACCTTACTGAGAAAAAGTAAGAAAATAGTATGTTAGATGGAGGACACAGGGGACCCAAGAAGTGAGTGGTGAAGCCAAACAGTTTGCTGCACGAGGTCAGGGAAGCCTCTAGGAGGTGACATTCAAACAAACCTTCGAAGTGAGCCAGATGGCTGTCTAGGGGAGAGTACAAAGACCCTGAAAAATGTTCCTACTTGGCATATTTGGAACATAGTCCACTGTAGCGCCAGCTGAGGAAGAAGATACCACAGGGGTCAAGGTCAAAGGAGCTTGTGTGAACTGGCTCTACCCTCAGAGAGAGAAGGACTGCTGTGAAGAGGGGTTTGAGCTGGACTGGCTGTCCAATGGGGGCAACAGCATACAGGAGTGGGAAGCAGAGTGGTGATGGGGCCTGCCTGGTGGCTGTGGGGCAGATGAGGTAGATAGCCAACAGGACCTTCACAGAATGCAGAGAGGAAAGGGTGAAGTTGGCCTGAGCTTAGGGTCTGGGTGGCCCACTGGCAGGAAGCCTGCAAGCAGCCTCCTCTCCTGGCCTACCTGTCATTCCTGCCAGCTGGTATTCCCGGGGCAGAGGTGGCACTTCCTGTTGTGAGTCCAGAGTAACTGACTGAGTGAGTACAAGGCAGAGGAGGCAGCTAGCTGAGATTAGCTCCGGGTTACCTGTGTATCATGGGCAAGTGGGTGCTCTGCTGACCTGCCTCTAGCTTTGACCCAGTTCCCACACCAGAAGCTCCATGCCAGCTTTCAGCTAGCTCCTGGGCCCTCAGTCCCCAGCCCTCCAGTGCCCAGCCTCTGCTTCCAGGAGCAGTGAGCAGACAGTGACTTCCAACCTGCACAGCGGGTTGGAACATGTGACAGGCCTGAGTCAGCCTCTCTGGCATGGTAGGTGGGGCACTGGGACATAGCCCCCATCTCTACCTTTCCCAGCGTGACACAGCCCAACAGCTCTAGCATCTTTGCTAGAGTCTTCAGAGCCTGAGGCACTAGGCTACCCTGGGGGGACACAGGGATGTAGTTGCTGCTTTCTGCCTTCCAGGAGTGTGGGGGAGGAGGGAGGGGAATGGCCAACCAGACAGGAAGGCCTGAGGCTGATAGCACCACAGGAAGGAATGCCATCAAGCAGGGTGAGCCAGTGGGGCCCAGGGGCAAGTCACCAATACCACGCCCTCTGATGTCCTGGGTACCCAGCCTGTCCTTCCCCTGCCTAGCCACATCCGTGCAGTCTGTCCACAGCTTACCTTGCTGCTCACATGAGCCCAGGGATTTCAGGTAATGGGATATGGAGGAGCAGGGAGGTGGGTGGCTTTAAGGTGATGGAGGGAAGCAGTCCGGGCTTGCTGCCATGTGGGCCTGGGTTGGAGCTCCGGCTGTGCACTCCGGCCTGGAGTCACCTCCGTCTCCATCTTGGAGAACACTGGGGAAGGATGACAAGTATTCATTTCCCACAGTTGTTTTGATGCTTGCATCCTAGGCCTGCTCACTGTCTGTGACCAGCTCTGATTCTGTCCCTGCCTTGCAGTAGGACTTATAGAAACCCCCTTGATCTCAGTTTTCCTGTTTGTGAGATGAAGTGTCTGGCCAGATTCCTTCTTGCCCTGCCTTGATGGGCCCAGCAGTGAGGAGAACGAAGGGTTCCTGGCTTTGCTCAGGCTCAACCTGGGTAAAGGCACCATCTCTTTCCCTTAAGAGAAGCCCCCTGGAACCCAGCCAGGCCAGAGGCTTGGGAGAAAGTAACCAAACAAAGAGAAATAGTGCTTTGGACAGACCTTGCTCCCAGGCAGAGCTTCACACCAGGATGGGGACCACAAGGGAGTGCCCCCCTCCCTAGCAGACCCCACAGAGCTTCATCCAGAACTCTGGGGCCACATCTCCCTGTCTCCCTGAAGGCATCCTAGTACTCAGGCCCCCAACTAGCCTTTCAGGAAAAATGAGAAAGGTTATGCTGTTACTTTTTTCTCTTTTTAGAAAATGCTTCAGAGAATTCACAGCCCTAACTGCAGGTCAGGAGTCTGTGTTAGGGAGACTGTGGTGAGCCATGACATGTGAATATCCACCCAGTGTAGTCCAGACCAGCTTTCTCCCATCCAGGAGGCCTAGAATTTTGGCTGGACTGGTCCATCCACCATTGATACAACAGAGAGAGAGAGAGAGAGAGAGAGAGAGAGAGAGAGAGAGAGAGAGAGAGAGAGAGAGCTTAATTAATTGAGCTGGCAGTGCTGGCACATGGAGTCCCAGCACTCGGGAGGTGGAGGCAGGATTATCAGGAAATCAGCCTCAGCTGCTTAGAGCGGCTGATGCCAGCTTATGCTACATGAGACCCTGTCATCCCTGACCCCTTTTTAAAAAGCTTATTGGAAGGCAGAGTTTATGTGCTGTAAACTTTCATTCCTTATGGGGCATGAGCTAGAGGTTTTTAGTGTATTGTCTGAGTTGTGCAATTGTGATTGCCTAATTTAAAACACTTATCATCCCCAGAATAAAGCCTGTGCCCCTCACAGATGCTAATCACCTTGTCTTTCTGGACATGTCTAGCATTTCATTTTTATAGATTCATACAACATAGAGGTCCTTTTGCTCCTCTAGGCAAGATTCGCCTAAGCTGTGTGGTTTAACTGTCTTTCCCAGATGACTGAGAAGTCTGTCTGTGCCATATTTTGTGTTTCCATTCACCAGCCAATGGGCTTCGGGTTGTTGCCACTTTAGTGCTGTTTAGAATGTTGCTGCTGCTGCTATGGGCATGCATGTGCCAGTCTGTATGTGGATACAGGCTGCCAGTTCTCTCGAGTATGTTCCTAGGAGTGGAATATCCCATAATCCCATGGTTTGCATTTCCAGTGGCTAACAAACTATTGTCCGGAGTGACTGCGCTGTCTTACATTCCTTCCAGCACTATACATTGTTGTCACTTCCTTCCTGACACTTGTTGCTTTTTGTGTGCCATATTTCAACTATGTCAGTGGTGTCAGGGGAATCTCATTGTGGTTTTGATTCGCATTTCCCTGATGAATAATGATGTGGAGATCTATTTGCCATTTGTGCATCTTCTTAGAGAAATGCCTATTCATATCCTTTCCCCCTTTAAAACTAAGCTAGTGGTCATTTTATTGTGGAGGGGTTGATGCGCCCTCTTGTTCTAGAGAGGATTTAGGGGCTGAAGGAAGATGTATGACTTGCCCACAGTCTCATAGTCACACAGAGGTCAACACTGGGTTGAATCCACGTTTGTCCTGTGTTCAGAAGTGGACAGTTGTTTGCACTGGTTATCTCTTTGCTGGTTTGCATTGTTGTTAAATTGTGTGTGTGTGTGTGTTTGTGTGTGTGTGAGAGAGAGAGAGAGAGAGACAGACAGAGAGACAGACAGACAGACAGACAGACAGACAGACAGACAGACAGAGAATAGTAGGAAGAGGGAGAGACAAGGCCAGGCTAAGCCTGGAGACAGAGAGAAGAGTTAGTGTGGTTCTGCCTGGCCAGTCCTTCCAGCAAGCCAGATGACCAGTCAGGGAAAGCCTTTGAAGAATCTTTGTTTTAAATTTCTTCCCTTTAATCTTCAAACTTACCTTTGGTGTCTCAATAAAGTGTTGTTGGAGGTATATTGTCCTACAGTTTTCTATGGTCCCAAATCTGGACCAAATTCTTATTAGGTCTAAAAACAAAAAGGAGAAATAGCATTTTTAAACTAACTTTATCTATCTATCTATCTATCTATCTATTTATTTATTTTGCATGAATGCAAGCATGCACACTTGCATGCACACAAGCGTGTGTGTGTGTGTGTGTGTGTGTGTGTGTGTGTGTGTGTGTATCAGAGAGCTTTGTATGTCCCTATGAGAACCAAGTGTGATTTCAGGAATCATCCTGGATTCCTCCTTTTTGCTTTGCTCTGGGTTTTCCCAGGTTGCATCCACCAGGGCCATAAGTGCAAGTTGCAGTTTTTTCAGTCTAGCATTTTTGTTGTTGTTGTTTTTCTAATTGGGACCAGGGATCCAAACTCAGGACCTTCTGTTTGAAAGGCAGAGTCCTAACCCCTGAGCCCCTGAGCCATCTCTCCAATCCCAGAAATAGATTCTCTGGGGTCAGCCAATCTAAGAATCTAGAAAGCAAAGATGGTCTAATATTTTATTTTCAGTTTTCATGTGTATACGGGTGGGTTCATGTGTGTGTGTGTGTGTGTGTGTGTGTGTATGCGGCCCAAGGATGATATTGAAATCATTCTTGATCATTTTTCCATATTATTCTTTTGAGTCTGGGTCTCTAATAAAACCCAGATCTTGCTAGTAGTTCTAGTCTGTCTAGCCAGCTTGTTCTGGGGATCCCACACTCTTACTTCCAATGCTGGAGGTACAGGTGGGTTTCCACACTCAGCTAACATTTTACATGGAATCTGGGGATCCTTTGCTTATGTGGTAAGGGCTTTAACTGCTGAGCCATCTCTCTAGTCCTTTGTTTAGCTATCTGTTACTATCGAGACAAAATGTTACTCTGTAGCCCATACTAGTCTCAAACTTCAATCCTCCTGCTTTAGTTTCCTGAATGCTGGGATTACAGGCATGTGACAACATGCCTGACCTCCTCTGACTTTTTAGTTCCGTGTTGTTCTCAAGAAAAGATTAGGTCAGGGTGTAGCTCGGTGATAGAGCACTTGTCCAGTTTCTCAACATCTTGGATTCTATCTGAGCTTGGTACAGAATATAAAAGAAGGAGCCTAAAATATACAAATCTGAGAGAGGGAGGGAGGGGGGAGAGAGAGAGAGAGAGAGATCTTGAGAGAGAGAGAATATACCAGGTGTGGTGGTAAATGTCTATAATCACAGCTCTCCAGTGGCAGAGGCGGAAGGATCAGGAGCTCAAGGACAGCCTCAGCTATGTGAGACTCTGTCTCAAAAAATGGGGGGGAAAATGAGAGGAGAGAGAGAGAGAGAATGCTTTGGGCATTCCAACATATCCATGTGTAGAGATTCATAAATTTATTTCAGGTAGTTCCTAATTTATTATAATTCTGCTTGCAACTTCGTTACCTTAGGATGAAAAAGTAACATGTATGAAATTTACACTTTGGATTCTGCGTTTTGATCATTTCCTTGGGTAATTACTTTTGACCGTGCTGGGCAGAGCTCACGGCTCTGCATCAGCTGCGTGGTCACAAGAGACCATCTGGAAGTCTGTGTGCACTGTGTGGCTTAGCTGGAGCAAGACTCACACGCGTACGCTTGCGATTTTCCTCCGACATACAATGTGCCCATCCAAACACATCCAGATGTCCCGAAGCATCTGTAACATGTGTGGCCCCAGATGTTCATGCCCCAGGGCCCAGTATCCACAGTGGGTGAACTTTACTACTGATGGACCTTGAGATTCGCCTTTCCACTAGTAAGTGATTGTTTTGTGAGCAAGAGCCCTTCCATTCATTGTTGCCTTCCTTCTTTCTTTTTGTGCTTGTGTTCATGTGGGTGCAGATATGTATGTGTATGTGTGTGTGTGTACATGTGGAGCCAGAGGACAATCTTGACTGTTGGTCCTCATTTTTTATTTTGTTTTTTCTGAGACAGACTGTCTATTGGTCTGGAGTTCTCCAAGAAAGCTAGATTGGCTATCCATCAAATCTTCAAGAATCTCCAGTCTCCACCTTTTTCTTTGGGTTCCGGGGATCAAACTCAGATCCTCATGCTTGCAAGGCAAGCCACCTCCCCAGCCCTAATTGTTGTTCTCACTGTATTAAGGAGGCTGGATGGGCTAGGTGGCAGCCTGGCCAGTACTTTTCCTGTTGCTCATGTGAATTGCCACAGTTGGCCCTGTCTCCATCCGTGGTTTCTCTGCAGGGACTCAGGCCACTTAGCCACAGTTGGAACCATTTCAGTGACAGTTGTATTCCCAGTTGCACCCCCAACCCACCCAGTTGTGTGAGACACCCCACTGGCCTTGAGGACCTCATGTAGAAACATGTGGTGTCCAACACATGCTGAAATGCACATCAGATCATCTATGTGCCATTAATCTGGTTTTATTTAGTAAGTGGGAGGTGGGGTCACAGGATTGCTCTGCAGGTAAAGATGCCTGCTCCCAATCCTGTGACCTGGGTTTAATCCCTGGAAGCCCACGAGGTAGAAAGGGAGAACTGACTTCCTAAAGTTGTCCTCTGACCTGCACATGTACCACTCACACACCTGTCTCTCTCTCTCTCTCCTCCCCTCTCTCTTTCTCTCTCTTTCTCTCTGTCATATAAAAATATATATTTTAAATCTGAGATAAAGACATCACCAACCATGGTGCTCAGAAGCTGCCCCCCTCTACACTCCCACATGGCTGTGCCCAAGTCCACCCCAAAGCGTTATTTTGAGAAAATTACTTTATATATTGAACAGGAAAATGGCATGGTGGCCTATCCAAGGCCTCTGAGCTCACAGCTCCAGCTGATCCCCTATCTTGAATGTGTCTTCACAGACTTGAGGACCGAGGCCTTGTTCCTCCAGCACTTCTTTTGGGTGGGGTCTCTGTACCCACCACATCCTCTGAATTCTGCTTTCTCCAAACCTGATTCTGTGCAGGACCTAGTAGTGGCCCCAAGAGTGAAGGAGAGGGAGGCTTAGTCCTCACTGTGGACTCTGCTTCTGTTAGCGTGACCTGCAGTTGCTCTGGCTGTGTCCTCTAGCTCAGTTGCCTTGTTGGCTTCTGTTGCCACTTTAAAGTACAGTACCCATGAACCTGCTATGTGCTGCATACCACAGCAGGTGTTTAAAACTCTCGCATCTTTAGGAGTTCAAGGCTAGCATCAGCTGCTTGAGACCCTTTCTCAAAAACAAGAAAATATGAGCTGGAGAAATGGCTGGGGGATTAAGACTCTCTTTCCATAAGCAGAAGGTCCTGAGTTTGGATCTCAGGGCCTGAACTTCCTGCCCTGGTGGGCGGAGCTTGGGAAATCCCAGAGTGAAGCAAAAAGGAGGTAGAAGCAGTCCAGGATGATTCCCAAAGTCACCTTTGGTCCTCCACAAGGATACACACACACACACACACACACACACACACACACACACACACACGTGCATGCGCATAAACAAAATATTGAAGAACAAGAAAATCTGACATCTTACTAGGTTCACATCTATAAATCCAGCACCAGGAGGCTGAGGCAAGAGGAGTACAAATTACAGGCCAGTCTGGGCTACATAGGAAGAACTTTTCCCAAAATTAAAAAAAAAATAAATTAAATCTTAAATCTCAAAGATCTCTCTTTCTTTTCTTTCCCCTGTTCCCCACCTCTCTCATCACGTAGCCCCAACTGGCCTTAAAGTTTCTGTGTGGGCAAGGAGGATGGTCTTGAATTTCTGGTCCTTTTGCCTCTGCCTCCGGTCACTGGGATTGTGGGCACTCTGCGAGAGTGACAAGACTGGACCGCGAGGTGGGATGCAGGCTTGGCCGGTCCCTTGTCTGAGACTCTCTGGGTGAGGATCAGACAAGGATGGGAGCTTTGCACACTGGGGTGGCCTTTGTCCCCACACAAGGAAGGACACAGACGAGGGAAGTGACACGTCCGCTGATTCAGTGGATGCAGGAGGACTCTTCAAGATATGTCCAGGGCCAGGCCCTCCAGCTTATGACTCAGTTTCCTCTCTGCTGTGAGGAGAGCTCTGAAGGCGCCTCATGATGCTCCAGGCATTCCTCAGATTCTGCTGCTGGTGTCCGGGGTCCTCACTGATAGTGTTTAATTCCCGTCCCCCAGTAAGCCAGTCTGGATTCCAGGGGACCAAATCCGACCCCAGGCACATTGGGGCTGTGTGGGGTAAGTTCCTCCCACACTCTAGGGTGAGGACAAGACTCCTGCGTAGTTGGGGAAGGACTGAACAAAATAAAGCAAGGAGCTTTCTCTTCTGCAGTCCTTCTCAGAGACTTTAATATGCCCTCACACAAGTATATTGAACACAAGATCCCCTACTTGTGCCCTACTTTGGAAACATTTAAGGGCCTATTCTCCACAAGACAGAAACACACTATTGTAGGTCCTCTCACAGATTGTGTCATGCCTAAGTCCCAAAGTTCTTTGTGTTTGAATGAATTAACCTTGAAGGCTTCACCTAGAAGGGAGCCTTGATTTGGTCGAGGTCAGCTGAAAGATCACTGCAGGGTACAGCACAGCTGGGTAAATATGGCCCACAGCAATCCAGCTGTGCTTGGAGAGGGAAAGCTGGAAACAAGCCAGTAACATGGGAGAGATTCTGTGGTCCAAGTGAACCGCACTCTCTCTGTGGATGGCGTCCTTGTTAACAATTAGATAACCATGGGCTGGAGAAATGGCTCAGGGGTTAAGACTCTGCTTCTCAAACAGAAGGTCCTGAGTTCAGATCCCAGATCCTCCCCCCCCAAAAAAAATGCCTGGCAGAAATGGCGGCAGCCCCCACTTCTGACTCTAATGGACAGATCCTGCAAAACCCCAGAGCAAAGCAAGAAGAAGTAATCCAGGATGATTCCCTAAGTCACCCTTGGTCTTTGGCTACTGGTGAGGAGCAAATGCTATTGGTACTTCCTAATCTTGGGCCTTCGCGTCTCAGGAGCATGCTAGCATGAGAGGGAACCTGGCTTAGGAAGGAGGAAGTTCAACAGAGGAAGGGCTGCAGGCGTATCAGGCTTTGTTTGTTTGTTTGTTTGTTTGTTTGTTTGTTTGTTTGTTTGTTTGTGGGAGAGAGAAAGATATGTACACTAGCATCAAACTTTCAGTAATCAAACTCAGTTCCAGGTCTGTGAGCCTTTCCCACTGGGCCATCTCACTGGCCCTCCACCTGGATTCATGTTGAGTCAGGCCTGATGGTACTTCTGATCCTGGCTACTTGGGAAGCTTGGGCAAGAGGACTCAAAGACAACCTAGGCAATTTACTGAGATCTTGTTTCAAAATAGAAAGTAATGGGGCTAGAGAAACGGCTCAGGGGTTAAGACTGCCTTACAAGCAAAGGGTCCTGATTCAGACCCCAGGTCCCACATAAAAACGCTAGGCAAGAAATGGCACAGGTGGAGTGCACTTCCAGGCCAGGTGGGCAGAGCCTGAGAAATCCCAGAGTGAAGCAAAAAGGAGGTAGAAGCAGTTCAGGATGATTCCCAAAGTCACCTTTGGTCCTCCACAAGGATACACACACACACACACACACACACACACACCTGTGCATGCACAAAATAAAAAAGTAAAATATGAAGTAACCAGGCATGGTGATGCCTGTGAGCAGAGGGATCACTGCAAGACAAGACCAGTCACAGTTACTCATTGAGTGCTAGTCCAGCCAGGGCTGCTGAAAACCTGTCCCAGGATAATAGCAACAGCTCAGTAAATAAAGGAAAAGTAAAGGGAGGGCTGAACGATAGCCTAGCGGAAAAGTGCTTGCCTGGCTTAGTTATATGTAAAGGTCTGGGTTCAGTCCCCAGCACCGGGGGAAGAAAGTCTGTGCTGACCTTCTAACTTTACGCTTAACTATTAAACACATGTTGTTTGGGGCCACTAAATTTGTAGACATTTGTTATAGCAGCAATAGAAAACAGGAGACTGAAGCAGGTCTAAGGTGGTTATGAGCTTAGGAAATCTGTTTGGTCTTCCTCCGCTCCTGGCACACATTTCCTAAAATCCTTAGACTCTCCTCGTTGATATGCCTTTGTATGCTGGTGAGATGGTTGGGTACTGGAGGCAGTGGAATGGACTCTGAGTCCAGAAAGACAAGGCAGGACTGCAGGTCGGGATGTTCACCTCCTTTCAACCGCCATTAAGAGAAAGGACTAAAGGTGGGGTAATCAGCAAGGGCAATGATGGGACCAATCGCTCCTATGAAGCCCTGTGGGTAAAAACCCAGGAGAACAAGGTTTCTGAGTAGGTGGTTGGAGGCTGGGGCACCTGGACAGGATACGAACGCTCCACACCCTTTTATATCTCAGCCTGTGCACCTGTCATCTGTGGCCGTGGTGTACGACATGGGCTGTGTCTCTGGTGATAAGCTGGCATCCTCTTTCCCAGTGTTGTGGGTGACACCCTAGCAGATTAGTCAGACCCAAGGAGGGTGTTGCAGTTAGCCTGCATGGTTGCTGATAAATCACCATCAAATACCTTAAGGGAAAAAGGGGTTTATTTTCTTATAATAGTCTGGTTACAATTCATAGTCCAGCTTGGTGGGATCTTACACCAAATACCAGGGCCGAGGGAACTGGCCACACCATCTCTACATAATGTCTGAGAGAGGGACAATCCTTACTTGCCAGACCAGCATGTCTGGCCAAGTATACACAAGGATACCATCTCTTTCAATCAGCTCTCTGTATTTTATTCCACCATGAGCTGGGCCTTCCCCATCAGCTAGATAATCTCCTGCAAGTTCGTTCTGGACTTAACTCATCCATTAATTCTCTGCAAATGTGCCTAGAGCTCAAACCCTCAACTGTCAAGTTGGCACCTGTGCCTAACCATGACAAAGGAATTTCAGGAAGCTCCATGTAGCTTTTGGGTCATAAACACAGGGGCTTACAACTGGCCTCAAAAAGGGCAGGGAACCCTCTTTTCTGGTGGACAGCATCAGAATGGTGTCACAGGTCACCTGGTCTGTGACCTCTGTGGACCTGGCTGGCTGTAGGGTGGGAGGCATCGTCACATACTTGGTGGCTCAGGTTTCCAAGAACGGATCAAACTCCCTTCTTCAGGAGTGCTCTGCTTCAGGAGAACTAGCACCCACCATCATACCCTGTTACTAGGTTTTGTTCTCAGGCTTCGCGCTGAGCACTGAAATAGTAAATCCATCAGGAAGGACAGAGGTACTGGCACAGAAGTAGGTCTGAGAGAGCCCTCTTCTTTCCAACATTCTTGTCTCGTCTTTCTCCCACCTATTTTTCTGCTATGAGAAAGGATACATACAGTTTTTCAAATTTCACAGCCTGCTTCGGGTTCAGCCTGTAGGGTACTGCCTAACACGCAGGAACACTCTGCTCACTGAGAGGCATAGAGACACACCCAGCCCAGAACACGGCTTGCTGGAAGGGGCCTCTAAAAACCCCTCAGCTTTAGAGTTCTGTTCTGAGAAATAGAACTTTTCATTCTAGAAAAAGGTAACTAAAAGGGGTGGGCAGTCAGATGACTTAGTAGGTAAAGATACCTTTGTGCAAACCTGGAGAAAACTGACTTCATAAAAAGGTAATTGAGCCTGGGACTTAGGAGAAGGACATGAGCAAGGCCAGGACTGGACACTAGATCTGAGAGGAACAGGAGGCCTGTGGTATTGGTCACCTTTCTGTTATCTCAACAGAATCCCCCATGTAGCTAATTTGTAAGAAAAGGGTTCTGTTTTGGCTCATCATTTTGGAGATTTCAACCCACGATCATTTGTTCCCTTGCTTTGGATCTGTGGCTGCCTGTCATGGCGGGAGGATGCGGCATCGTCAAAGTGCTTGTCTCATCAAACTCACCTTGTCCCTGAGGGCCTTGTCCCACAAATGAGAGAAAGGGAGGCTGGAGTCCCAGCTGCTTTTGCCACCTGAAAGCCTCCTGCAAGCCCCCAACTCTTAAAGGTTACAGCTCCTTCCACTAGTGCTGCCTGGGACCACCTTTGAGCACGGGGGCTTTGGGGAACACTTCAGAACCAAACCTTAATACCATAGAAGAGGGAACTTCATCCGGGAGCTCCTGCAAGGCAGGTGCTGCTACCCTTCCTGTCCAGGTGCTGCCAACCACAGTCCAGAGGGGACATCGGGGTCCCCCAAGGACAGCTCCAGTGGCAGGAGTCAGGTCAGTCTGACCCAAGCACAAGCTCCTGACACTGCACCAAGAGCTGTTTGTGCTTTCTCTGTTTCTACCCAAAAATATTCTGGCCCACTTCCATGGTGGCTTCTGAATAATTTTGTGTCATGGACCAATGTTTTCAAATGTATTAAACAGAATGTGACTCTATACTGTCAACTTTGTGGCTCCCTACATATGTTTGAGCTTCATAAAACTCATCTCAGTGGGATTACCACAAAAATCAGCTAAAGCAATCTGTTGGAAGATACAAGGTGGCATGTGGTCATGGTTTAAACATGAGCTGTCCCACAGTCTCAGGTGTTTGCATCCTTAGCTGTTGCTAATACTTGAGAAGGTTGTTGGCACTATTGGGAGATAGAGCCTTGCTGGAGGAAGACGCATCACAGCGGGGGGCGGGCCTTGGGTGGACAGTCCTTCTTTCTCTCTTCTTCACGAGGATGGCTGTGACCTGAACTTGTCTTCAGTTCCTGCCACCACCACACCTTTTCCACCATATTGGTCTATATCTCCGCTCTGCAACCATGTGCAAAAAACAAAACAAAAAACAAAAATCCTCCTTTTCTCCCCTTAAGTTATGCATAAGCATTGTCTCACAGAAGAGAGAAAAAGTAACTGCAGCACATGCTAAATAACAAAAACACGTCAACTGATTGTGACAAGGCACTGCTGTGAGAAGTGGTGTGGCACACCTGCAATCTCAGCAGTTTGGGACACAGTTTGTGGCCAACCTCGCAATCTGGCAAGACCCTGTCTTAACATAAAAAAGTAAGAAGGGCTGGGAAGATAGTTCAATGATAAAATTTAATTGCCCATATGTTAGACCTTGGATTAATCCTCATATCATACAACATAGCTCATGGTAGCTCTGGCCTGTAATCCCAGCACTCAGAAGACTGAGAAAGATGGATTTCCACAAGTTTAAGGCCGATCTGGGCAATATAGCAAGACACTGTCTGAAGAAAAAAAAAAAAATATATATATATATATAGCAATACTATTTTAGGGAATACAACATAAAAATTAAGAAAATAAAAGTAGAACATCCAGAAGTAATTATATTTTATTTGTGCCTCATCCTATTTATCCCATGTCCCTAACAAAATTATTTTGGGGGACAATTCCAGATACTATGTAATTTTATCACAAATATTTCAGCATTTTCTCTAAATCTAAAGGTACATTTATTTATTACTTTTAAAATATTACCAGAGAGAGAAGTGTGCACATGGTACCTGGGTAGAGGTCAGAGACAAGTTCAGAAATCAGTTCGAATTTCCTTCAACCATATCAGCTTCCAGAGATTGAACTCAGATCATCAGGTTTACAAGCAATCTCTCAAGTAGCCAGAACTCCAGGCATGTGCCAATGCCCAGTTCAGAAAAGCTCTTAATGCTATAAAAAGATGATCATTAACCAAATTTTCCTAATTCCATGTTTCTTTTGTTTTTCTAAAAGTTTTTTCTTAAAACTTCAGGTATTGGGGGGCTGGAGAGGTGGCTCAGAGGTTAAGCCTCTGCCTTGCAGGCGGCAGGTCCTGAGTTCAGATCCTAGACCCCACGTATAGATGCCAGGTGGAAGCAGGGGGCTGCCTGCGTTTCTGGTCCTGGTAGGGCGGAGCCAGGTGAAGGCGGTCCATGGTGGTTCCCGAATTCATCCATGGTTCTACACACACATACATACACACACATACATGCACACACGTGCACACATACACACACGCACAATTGAATGAATAATAAAAAAAATAAATTTATTAAAAAAAACTTCAGGTATTGGGCTTTTGTCCTTTTATTTAAAAAAAAATATATTTTATTTATTTTGTGTGTGTGTATATGTGTGTGTGTGTGTCAGAGGGCACTGTGTGTCCCTGTGGAGGACCAAAGGTAACTTTGGGAATCATCTTGGATTGCTTCTACCTCCTTGCTTCCCTCTAGGAATTCCCAGGCTCCACCCACTGGGCCTGAAGTGCAGGCAGCGGCCATTTCCTCCTGGCATTTTTATGTGAGACCTGGAATCTGAACTCAGGACTTCGTGCTTACGAGACAGATACTTAACCCCTGCACTATCTCTGCAGCCCCTTTTGTCCTTTTCTTACTCATTTACCAAGCTCTTTCCATATTAAATATGTTAACTGAAGAGAAATGAATAACTAACTATTGCTTTTCCCCCAGGAACAGCCATGGAGACCTCAGAATCCTCCTCCCAGTCTCAGGAAAGCAGTGGAGTCCACAGAGAAGCAGATCTGCACTGTATGTTGGGACAGTCTGGGGACCTGGGTTCAGCATAGGGGGCAGCCTCTGGGGACCTGGGTTCAGCATGGGGGGGCAGCCTCTGGGGACCTGGGTTCAGCATGGGGGGGCAGCCTCTGGGGACCTGGGTTCAGCATGGGGGGACAGCCTCTGGGGAGCTGGGTTCAGGATGTGGAGGGCAGCCTCTAGGGACCTGGGTTGAGCAGGGGTGGGACAGATGTGGACCCTGCTTCGCTAATGAGGCACAATCCTCACCTACGAATGCAGCTGGCAGTGATGGTGTTACCCATGCTCATGTCCATGCACTTGGTCCAGCCTCCTCAGTACTCTCTAGCTGAGTAGATCCTGTTATTCCCCAAATGTCAAGGAGCTTTTAGCTGGGAAGTAGAAAAGGTTTTGGTTTGGAAATAGAAAAAGTCCCCCAGAATGGGAGAGTCCCACATGGAGGATGGGAAGGGTTATAGCTTGATCACATCCTATCTTCCCTGTGATTTACAGAGAATCCTAAATTATCAACTACTCTGAGTCTGTGTTTTCTTGACATTGCTAGAGGCTTAGATAACCCCTTGTGCCATGCGCCACCCCCCAAAAAATTATTTTTGTACACGGTCTGTATTCAGAAAAATTTTGCCTTGGTCCCTGGCACACTTCATTGACCTTTAATAACACTCCTCCTTCCTGACCTCATGAGTGCTCCCCATGGAGGCTGTGTGGACACCTAGACTGAAAGAGCCAAGAAGTACTTATCACCTTGCCTGTGCGTGCCTTCCAGACAGAGAGGTGGAGATCCACACGCAAGATGGAAAGGCCCAGAAGCAATATGAGAGAGACAAGTCTTCCTCCTCTTCCTCTTCATCATCTTCCTCCTCTTCAGGTACAGCAAACATCCTAGGGATGGGGTGCAGCAGTGGTAGAGTGTCTGTCTTGCAGTGTGCAAAACTCTGGCTTCTGTCTAGAGAACCACACTCATAAACACACAAAAAAGGATTTTTTTATATATGTAAAGTCTTAGCATGTAGCACATGGTAAAAGCTCTGAAATGACTTTTTAAGATTTCTCAGGTTGAGCTGGAGAGATGGATCAGAGGTTAAGCTTCTGCCTCACAAGCAGAAGGTCCTGGGTTTGGATCCCAGATCCCACATAAGAAGACAACTTTAGTTGTCAGAGGACAACTTTAGGAAGTTTGGTTTTTTCCTTCCATCTTGTGGGTATTGAACTCAGGTCCTGAGGTTCCTATGCAAGCACTAAGTCATCTGGCCACTTTTTGAGTTTTGTATATAAATTACATGCTAAATATTGATCCATCATGAATGTTATAGTAGCTTGAAACAATGCATCTCTAGTACAGTTTTAGCTAGCAATTACTTAATTACTAAGAAATAACATATTCTTACATTGTTTTAACAAAAAGCATACAGCTAAGTTTATCACAGCAGCAGCAGTGGTAGCAATATTGTAGCTAGCTTACCTTGTACCCAGCACTCTTTCAAGCACTTCCCATATAACTCACTCAGTTGTCATAGGACCCCATTTAGGAAGATTACTGTGGTTGTTCCCATTTTACAGGTGATGAAACTGAGGCACAAAAAAGGCTAACTATGCAATCTGCCACTATAAAAGGGCTCAATAACAAACTTGGGAGTCCTTGAGGTCCTTCTAGGACTAATCAGTGTAAGGAGATGGTTAATATAATACCAGAGGAAGTGAATAGGTTCTTCACAAATAGTACATTACTTAATGTAAGGGACTTAAGCATCCATGTGTTTTTATGTGGTGATATGTGGAACCTGTCCCTTGTACCTCTTGTTGCTTCTTCCTCTGGATCTAGTTGAAACTGACTTCTAAGCACAGTAACTTGGTTTCTGGACCTGAGTTCTTGGAACAATGACTGGTCCAGGAATACAGACAACGCAACTATGCTTTGAGTCCCATCAAGCTCCTGCTCAAGACTAGGTGGCTTTGTGACAGCAGAAGATCCAGGCCTGGACATTCAGATGCTCGTATAGTTGGAGAGACCAGCACCTCATGGTCCTCGGGTTTGCCGTGTCCGGCATAGACAGCTAGTGCTGTAGAAATACCACGGGGGACAAGGCCAGCTAGGGTCCCAGCAGTAGGAAGAAGCTTTCTACAGGTCATGTGACATCAGCTTAGCCTCACCCTAAGGTAAGGGGGATGAAGGGAAAGATATTCCAGATAGGTAGAAGACATAGCAAACACTCAGTCACATGACGTCGTGGGGACCTTGATGACAAAGCTGGATGCTTCATTAAAGTTTCACGAACTAGACAAGGCAGCAGCAGAAAGAGGGCTTGAAGCCTGCAGAAATATTATGGGGTACAGGAAGTTAGAGGTGGGCCCGCTAGTTCCCAGCTCTCCCGCACAGACACGATGCTGAGAATATCCACCAGAGAGAATGTGGCCCAGCCTCCCTTCAGGCTGAGTCCCACAGTTTGTGTTTGTTCCCTGCAGAGAGCAGTGACGATGACCAATTCCTCAGAGTTCCTGGGAAATGTCGGCGAAGGAGCCTGGTGGCTGGTCACCCCTGCAGGGACAGCTCTCCTGGTAGGCAGCGGGCCTTACGTCTTGCCTTTGCCCTTCAGCTCCCCATTGAGTTTCTCAGTGGAGATGAATGCGGCTGACGTTCCTCACAGCATTGTTTGTCCCTCGTGTAACATGGTATCATGGACAACAAATACATACAATAAAAAAAATCTTTAATTTACCTAAGATGATCATAAACAAGACAGGAAGGAAGAGACTACCTGGGTAGTACAGTTAGTAGAATAACCACATAATATGCACAAAGCCCAGGGCTTGATCCTCAGTATCTAATAACTTGGGCATGGGGGTGGGGGGTGGGGGGTGGACGTCTGTAATCCTGCCACTCCAGAAGTTGAGGTGGGAAGATTTGAAGTTGAAAGTCATTGTCTGCTACTCAGCAAATTTGGTGCCAGCCTGGAATACATGAAACCTTGTTTCAAAGATTAATTAATTAATTAATTAAAGACAGGAAGAAAAATATAAAGGCATTAACAGTCATTGTCAGTAGATAGTGAAATTTTGAATCTTTCTTTTTTTATGATTACTGGAAATCAAACCTAGGGCTCGTGCATGCTACAAAGCTACATCTCCAGAACCCCCTTTCTTTTCTTTCTTTCTTTCTTTTTTTCTTCCTTCCTTCCTTCCTTTTTTTTTTTAGGACAGGTTATCACTGTATAGCTCAGGATAGCCTTGAATGCATAATTTTCCCACCTCTGCTTCCTGATTCCTGGGATGGCAGGCATGTAACTCTGTGCCTGGCACTTATTTTCTTTCTGAACTGCCCTATCCTATAATTTATAATAAGTATGTTTTTTTCTGTAGCTGGAAGGAAGTAACTTAAAAAAAAAAAAAAAAAAGGAGCGTGAAAAACAGAGCCCAGGGAGCGAGACTGAGCGAAGGTCCATCTAGTGAAGAACCAGGACGCACGGAACAGCAGACGCTGCCCATGAAGCCCACGTTCATCCTTGCTTCTGCTTCTCAAGAGAAAAATGGCTAGGAAGGCTAGAAATGTAGCCTGGTGTGGAACTTGTACTTAGCCTGAGGAAGCCCTGGGTTCAGTCTCCAGCACACACACACACACACACACACACACACACACACACACACACAGAGAGAGAGAGAGAAATGCAAGATTTACAACAGACACGGCTGCACAGTTTATTATCACTTACTGTGTAACTTTGATAGAACAATTTCACCTTTTCTGGTGCTGAGATCATATTCAGTGCCTCTCCAAGATTAGGCAAGCACTCTACCACTAAACTGTACCCTGAGCCCTAGTGGAACTTTTTGAGTCTCAGTTGCTTTATCTGCAAAATGGGTAGAGATATTGAGTGCAGGATGAAACGTGAGTTCATAGCACAGTGTTGACACCTCCTCATAAGCTCCAAAAATGACAGCACTACTAACGTTAAGCAACGTCCTGATCCTATCAGGCCTGCAGTCCGGGAATGTGGTTACTTCTTGGAGGGCCAAGAGGTGAGGAGACACATGTGAAGTAACCTTGCCTCCTAAGAATGCCCGCTCACCCCCTTCTACCCAGGACAAGGACTTCGATTTTTTTTTTTTTGCATGTGTGTCTTTCTGTGTGTGTGTGTGTCTGTGTGTGTGTGTGTCTGTGTGTGTGTGTGTGTGTGTGTGTGTGTGTATGCCTCTAGAAGTCCAAGGGTGACTTCAGGAATCATCCTGGATTGCTCTACCTTCTCTTTGCTTTGCTCTGAAGTTTCCCAGGCTCCGCCTTCTAGGGCCAGAAGTGCAGACCGCCGCCATTTCCACCTGGTGTTTTTACAAGGGATCCAGGATCTGAACTCAGGACCTTCTGCTTGTGAAGCAGAGTCTTAACCCCTGAGCCGCCTCTCCAGGCTGAACTTCGATACTTTTGAAGGCTTCAGGCCTGTGAGAACTGGAGAAGAGACTGGGCTACTGCCTGGGGAGAGCTGACCAAGGGGTTTGTCTTGCGCAGGTGCTGAGCACGGAGACCTGGAGGTGCTGAGGGACGAGCTTCAACTCTATGGAGGTATCTTTGGAGAAGAAGCGCCTAGGTTCTAGGGGGTGGGGAGACAAAGGCACGCACATTTTTCACTATCCAAAAACTCCCAGATAGAAAAATATGGAGTAGTATAGGTACACCAGTGCCAGATGGGGTGGGCTGTCCTTCGCCACAATAAGGCTGCGTCAGGGACACTCTGCCTTCTCTGCTGACCATGGCCTTGACTTCTGGGTGGCTGTGTGGCCTCAGCTTCAGTCATGATGTGGGAGGTGAGTCACCGGCCTCTCTTGGAATCCTGCACCACGTAAACATTCAAGGCAAACTGAGACTTGGTTTTCTCCATCCCCGCTATGAATTGCTTCCAGTTGCCCTGTATGATAATGGGGAGGGGTAGATAACATTGGCCCTTTACCTGAGATCAGTGTGCAGAGTGTGGCACTGTTGTCAGTTAGCTCTGCAGTGAACTGAAGAGTGCATGGGAATGACTCATGTCCCCAAAGAGTACAAGGGTTGCCAGCCTTTAAAAAGAAACAGGAATCTTTTTTTTAAAATCTGATCTCACCGAGTCCTAGAAGACTTGTAAGATGGCAGATGCTCAAGCAGCAGCTTTCTGTATCTTGGGGTGGGGTGATTTCCCTATAGATGGAGCTGGCACCCACCAGCCTGCTGCTGCCCTCAGCTAACCCACCCCAGAGCAGTTGGTCTCTGAGCAGGGCCTACCTTCACCAGTCTTTTTTCAGGAGAGCACAGTGGTGTGCACTCAGTGATTCTCCTTCTGCGTAGGTACTGCTGGACCCGTGATGCTCACTGAGGAAACAGGTGGGTGACTAGTTAGGGGAGGGATTCAGGGATGTAGAGTCCAGCAAGATTTAAGTATCAGCTGGGCTATGAGAGTTATGAACCCCAGGACCACTTGGAGAGCTGACTAGTGCAGCACCCAGGCAGCTGGGGCTGGGGCAAAGATTGGAATAGGGATCTAAGCAAAAGCAAAGTGACTTCATTCAGCCAGCTAGGAAAAAGCCCTTGGTGACGGGAAAATCCAATTAGGGCCTTTTCTCAAGCCACCTGTGGCCTTTCCTAGGGCGGAAGCCCTAGTCAGGACCTCTGGCTGGCCTGAGCATGAACCCTGGGCATGAAATGAGTTTCTCATTTCCAGGACTCCAAAGGAGAGACTCTAGCTCCGGCTCAGCAAATGGTAAATATACAAGCTCAGTGGAGAAGTGCTGGTGGGGGGAACCTGGGGTATATCAACACCAGTATCACATGCTTCAGGGAAAGTAGAAGAGAGTCAAGTAAGGTTTGTAGAGGGATGAGAGATTCAGCTAGTGTCCCAGGACCAGCCACCCCAACTTCAGGTCCTTTGGCAATGAGCATCCTCAGACAAACATCCAATTATCAAGTCTCAGGACAGGGAAAGGGCAGTCCCTCTGCCATTCTCATCAAAGTTAAGCATACATCCCTCTCTTCTTCCCAAGGAGACGTGGAGGCTTCTCAGCTAAGAAAACTCAACATAAAGAAAGATGGTAAGAAGTCTTGTTCCTAAGCAGTGTCTGCCTGCCTCGCTGGTCCCGACTTTGATGGGCACAAAGTGACTGGAGTGGCAGCAGTGACTCGAGCACCTCTGTCCTGTGCCTTGCAGTTTGCAAACTCAGTTGTGGGCACCCGAGCGGGGGGCAGACAACAATGCGTCTTTTCAGACATGGAAATGGAGGCTCAGGGTGGAAGAGGAGCCTTGAAGCCACTAAAGAATGTGGCTTGAGCTTGAAGCTGGGTCCTATGCTTCTGCTGTGAATGAAACCACAGGATGATAGACATCTCCAAGGCCTTGGCCAGATGTGGCCAGGCTGGACTAAGAGATGTGGTTGGACAATCATAAGACAGATTTTATCAGCAGCATGCAGTGTAACTTCAACACTCCCAGAGTTCCAGCCGCTGGCTTCATCTGTGTTGGCTTTGCATGTGTCAATTATTTGTGGCATTCATCCAACACATAGAGACTGGATTACAGTGCTGCTCCAGATGCAGGAGTTTCCTCAGGAGGTGGATTGGCATCCTGTTCTCCGGGGAGACTCAGAGTAGCTGGGGAGGAGGGGAAAGTGAGGAAGGAAGCAAGTAAACACACAGGCGCAGGAAAAGGACTTCTATGGTGCTAGTTTACTCTGGTTGATCAGGAACAGGAGCACTGTCATTTAAAACGCAGAGAACCACATGTGGTGCCAGAACTCTGGAGACTGAGGCAGGAGCATTTTAAGTTCAAGGCTTTATAGCAAGTCTGTCTCAAAGAAAAAAACAAGCAAAGACCAGTGAAGAGGGCTCAGCAGGTAAAATCACTTTGTTGCCAAGCCTGAGGACCTGAGTTCAATCCTCTGGACAGATGGAGGTAGGAGAGAATCAATTCCCACAAGTTGTCCTTTGACTTCCACATGTGCAGCATGGCACGCGCGCGCACACACACGCACGCGCACACACACACACACACACACACACACACACTAGAGCAATAATAATAAAAGCAAGAGCATTGAGTAGCTCAATGGTAGAACATTTTTCTAGCATGCTTACCTTGGGTTACAAAAAATAAACAAGGCAGTAAAGGGAGTGATGGAAGGAAAAGAGAGAGAATATTAGTTCCCCACTCTGCTTTTGCAGATGAGTTCTTCCATTTCATCCTCCTCTGCTTTGCCATCGGGGCCCTGCTGGTATGCTATCACTACTACGCAGGTGAGGCACGCTGGGGACTCTGGAGAGGGCTGCGTGGGAGGAGGGGCAGGGAGAATGGGCATGCAGACCTGCAAACTGACTGTTCTCTCCTTTGCTGCCCTCACAGACTGGTTCATGTCTCTCGGGGTTAGCCTGCTTACCTTCGCCTCCCTGGAGACAGTTGGCATCTACTTTGGCCTGGGTAAGCTGCCCGTCGGAAAGTCACACAAACCACAGGCTCCTGCCCGTCTTGCTTGCCAAGAGCGGGGCTAGAAATGTAAAAAAATATATTTTCCCTTTCTACTTGTGTTTTCTTCCTGACCACATTCAAGGTCAATGAGGTCGTTGGCAGAACCTCGTGGAAAAAATGGGAAACTCCATAAAAATGCACAAAAACAGTTTATAGTCTCACTAGCACACAGAGCTAGTGAGATCCTGACAGATGCGGGGCCAGTGGCTTTCCTGCCCTGTGATTACCACCCATGGCTTGTTTTTCATCCTTATAACCCCAGAGCTCTTATCGATGTTAGCCTGAAATTACACTCCAGGGCCTGCTCTGTGTAGGTTGGACCTTTGTCAAGAGGTAGCAGGGAGTGGGCCTGACAAAGGCCCTTGAGGGGCCATAAACCTGACCAGCCTTTCCTTTTGTTCCCGAGCAGTGTACCGGATCCACCGTGTGCTGTATGGCTTCATCCCCCTCTTCCAGAAGTTCAGGCTGCCAGGTTGCTTTCTTCCTGTGTTCTCAGGGGTTTCTGTTTGAAAAGAGATTTAGCATCCAGGAAAGACCCTGGAGGTGGGGGATTCGGATTCAAGTCCTGCCCCTGCCATCTGATCCTGAATGGTCAGTTGCCTTTTTCCATGCTGGGGACAGAACCTCAGACCTGCAGCATATTAGGCAAGTCACACTCCAGCTGATGCTACTTGAAGCCTCAGTTTCTCAAATTGGTGTTATAGTCCCTGCTACACAGGGTACATGGAGTCAAGGAAAGAGTAACTGCAGAACTTTAAGCATAAAGCACAGAAGGAAAGAAAGCAAGGAGTTGCATACTTCCCCAAATGCTGCCCCTTCCTCATTGTGTTGAGTAACCTTTTACTTGCCTGACAAAGAAATGAAGACTCAGAGAGGTGGAATAACTTGCCCAGGGTCACACCGCTAAAGTGTCTGTTCTGGACTAAAAGAGATCCTGTGTGTGTGTGTAGTGCTGGGAATAGAACCTAAAGCTAAGCAAATACTCTATCTCTGAGACACACCCCCACTCCATCCTCTTTCTTACCAGTAGCTTTGTACCCAGCCTTGTGCCCAGAGCCAACAAGCTAGGAGACCATGGTGTCTGCTGAGAAATCTCTCCTCAAATGTTTAATTCATAAGGGTGAAATAGTCACTGTGGCTGTGGGCCGTGGAGACCCACAGTGGCTCCAGGAAGGACCACATGGTGCCAGCCCTGTGGTATTCGGACATCTGGGGTGGAGGTAGGGGCAGACTTGGCTGTCTGCAGGATCCTATTCCATCCTGCCACTTTGCCTTCTAGGGTTCAGGAAGATTGACTGAGACCAACCCCAGTGTGACCACTGCGACCACTGCTGCACTGCTGAGCCCAGAAGAGAGAACAACCTAGAAGCACAGGGAGGCCACACCCGAGCAACAAAGAGCTCTTTTTCTGCTATGTGGTCTCGGCATTGGCACCAGCTGTCACTCAGCAGATCAGCATGCAGACAGCTGCCAGAGGGAAGCAATAGGGAGGGGAACCAGTCAGCAAAAAGGCTCTGAATGTCATTTGCAAAGGCAGCAAGAGCCCTGGGCCTTGTGGGCTGGCATCTGCTTGGGCTCTGGTCTCTCTTATGTCCTCAGGCCATGCCCATGAGCTCACAGGTCCTGCAAAGCCATCCTGGGACAGAGAGCCTCCAAGCTGGGGCCTCTGTGAACCTGTTCCAAATAAGACAGGGACTACAGCCATGGGCTCTGCAGAGCTTGCCCTATTGCCCTGGACTCCTTCAGGATTCAAATAAACATTTTCTTCCCTGTGCTAAAAAGAGTGTCAGCTACATATTCCTTTGGGGTGTGTGTCTGTCTGTCTGTCTGTCTATCTGTCTGTCTGTCTGTCTGAGTGCACACATATGCCACAGTGTAAGTGTGGAGGTAGCAGACAACTTTCAGTAGGTGGTGGTCTTCACCTTCCCACTTTGCTTGAGACCAGTTCTCTCCACCACTCCTGCATAAGCTTGGTTGTCATTGGGACTTCTGGAGATTCCCAGTCTCTGACTCCCATTTCCTGTAGGTGTGCAGGAATTACAGACACACCATTGCATCTGGCATTTTCATAGGATCTTGAAAGCCCGTGTAAACTCTGGTCCTCAGCTTGCATAAGTGCTTTACTTGCTGAATCCCAGCTCCCATTTTAGTATTTTTGTTTTTAATATTTTATTTACTTATTTGAAAGGGAAAGAGGGAAGAGAGAAAAAGGGAGAGACAAAGAAGAGTGGGTACATATGCCATGGTAGATGTATAGAAGTCAGAAGACAACTTAGTTCTCTGCGTCCACCATATAGGCTTCGGGGATCAAACTTGGTTTGTCAGGTTTCATACAGGTGCTTTTACCCATTGAACCATCTCAAGAACCCTGGCTTTAGTTTTTTGAAATAGGGTCTCAGGTAGCTCAGGCTGGCCTCAAACTGGCTGACTTTGAATTCCTGATCCTCCTTTTTCCAACTCCCAAATGACCATGTCTAGTATAATAATGTGGCACATGCCTTCCAAAGTCCTCCTTTCAGTTTTTTTGGAATAAGAACCTATTTGGGGGCTCATCATGTGGGCCGGTAAGATGACTCAACAGTAAGGTACTTGTATATAAAAACCAGGTGGTAGAACATACCTGTAATTCCACACGAGGTAGAGAAAGAGGGATCAGAGGTTCAAAGTCAACATTGTTCATGACAGACAAGGTATAGAAACAGGCCTCTTATTCCAGCAATCAGGAGGATGAGGAAAGATCACTAGTTGGAGGGCAACTTGGGTTACATGTTTGAGACCAGCCTGGACTATACAGTAAGTAAGACCTTGTTTCAAAACACCATAGATATAAAGATGATAAAATAATTTTTAAAAGAATGTTAAAGGAGTTAGGTATATAAAAGAGCAGTAGAATGCTTGCCTGCCTTGCAAGAGGCCCTGGTATGATGTCCGTTAAAAAAGTAACTTTTTTTTCCACTCATACATACTTAACAGATACACTGGTCCCCTCCCTCCCCTCCCCCCTCCCTTCTATCCCCCAGTGCCTCCCCCTCCCATCCCCAGAGCATCCTTTAATGTGCATGCCAAATTCTCCTCTGGGTCCTCCTCTCCGATGAGGTGCAAGGACCTAGTGGCATTTCCCAGAACCCTTTCCTGTGTTCCCCTTAAGCATAGGAACACTACTGTGGCTGTCAATCCCTTGCCTCCAAGGATCCTAGTGCCTTTAGTCCATGCTAGACTTTGTGGGGTCAATAATGTGTTGGACATTGCACAGGTCATGCAAAGTCCAATTATGGTTGCTTCGGCCCTAACTTGTGTGGAGTATCTTGCATATCATTACTCCTCCCATCCTTGTGCTCTTACAATCTTACTGCCCCCTCTTCCACAAATAAAAAAGTAACTTTTATCTTTACTTTAATCTGATTTTTTAATCACTTTATTAATGGCTAAATAAAACTAGCTGTGACCTGCAGGTTGTGAACTGCTCATGCACAGGTTTTCGGTGGTGTTAAGCTTGTGCTAGGAGTGAACATTAGACCACAGACTAGGAGAGACAGAGGAGGAATCGAGGATACCATCGTTTTGACCTTTGGCAGCCCAGCCACACGAAGGGACATAAGTTCTGCTCCAATTCTGCCACTAGTCACCTTGGCCTCTGGGCCCCAGTTATCAGAAAAAACTTGGGTGAATGAGATTGTCTGGCCTCAATCTTCTCCACCCCCAAGTTCTCCCTGGAACTCTGCTGAGGATCTGTCTGCCCTACCCACCTTGGACATGTTCACTCCATGCAGCTGGAGCACAAGGCCAGTGCCTGGGATTTGGTTATTCCTTGGGTGCCAGTGGATTCCAGGAGCCCCAGTCCTAAGAGGGGTCTAAAATAAAGTGTGGAATCCTGGGCCCGGGCGAGCACAAGTAGGAAGTGCACGGATGATGGGAGAAGGCCTGGAGAGGAGAGCTTCTGCCCTCTGGTGTGTTCCCCACAGGGCAGGATGGGAAGTGAAAGCATTCTGAGGCCATGCAAGCCAGCTTGCACTGGGAGGAAAAGGAAAGAACCCAGGAGTCCAGCAGCAACTTCTCGGTGCAGGGGACCCTCTCTGTTCTAGAGGATTTGGCCAGGACTAGAGCTGAAGTGAGGGAAAGGAACTCCCTGAGCTTAGGAAAAAAGCACATGGCCCTGTAGCTGGACCTTAACAAGGTTGATGTTGGGGAGAGCCGTCCAGAAAAGGGCATATCAGTGCCTGGGCAGGGAGGAGCAGAAGCAGACAGCATATCCAGCTGAGTCTAGGTGGTTAAGAGACACGTGGTGCAGGTGGGGTAAGGGCTACAAGTGCTGTTATCCACAGGTTGGGGCTCCTGAAGGGCAGGTGTTACAGGCTTGCTCCCCTTCCCCATGGTAGTGCTACTGGAAAGTGGCAGACCCGTTAGGGAATGGGGCCTAGCAAGGTCATTCAAGGGGTGACCTCAAAAAGGATAGTGGGACCCCAGCCATTCTCCCTTCCAGGAAAGTAGTTGGTTTCACTCTTGTATGTTTCCTGCCATGTCTATTACTTCAAAGTAACAAGGCCTCTCAGTCGTGGAGGACCTCCAAAACCATGAGTTCAAATAAACCTTGTTCTATTTATTTTCTTTTCCTTTTTAAAAATTTATGTGTGTGTGTGTGTGTGTGTGTGTGTGTGTGTGTGTGTGTGTGTGTGTGTGTGTGTGTATATATCACAGGGCACTGTGTGTTCCTGTGGAGGACCAAAGGTGACTTTGGGAATCATACTGGATTGCTTCTACCTCCTTCTTGCTTTGCTCTGGGATTTTCCAGGCTCTGCCCACCAGGGATGAAAGTGCAGGCTGAAACCCTTTCCACCTTAGCATTTTACATGGAACCTTGGATCCAAACTCAGGACCTTTTGTTTGTGATGCAGAGTCTTAACCTCTGAGCCATCTCTCTAGCCCCTCTTTTCTTTTTTCTTTTCTTTCTTTTTGTGTGCAGTAGGTGTCAGTTATACATGTGTACATCGGTGTATGAGTGTATGTATCACAGGGCACTATCATGGAGAGGCCCAAGGATGATTTTGGGAATCACCCTGGATTGCTCTAACTTACTGCTTGGCTGTGGGATTTCCCAGGCTCTACCCTCCTAGGTCAGAGGTGCAGACTACCACCATTTCTGCCTGATATTTTTACACAGAATTGAGATCATGACTCAGATACTTCTGCTTGTGAGGCAAAGGCTTAACCCCTGAGCCATCTTTCCAGTCCTTTGTTTTATTTTTTATATTTACTTAGTGTGTCTGTGTGTGCGCATACACACATGCACACATGAGTACACAGATCATGCATATAAGCTAGTGTTTACACCATGGTTATACACATACCATGTGTATAAGCCAGAGGACATCTTGTACTGCTTTGTCTTCTTGTTTCTCCTCCTTTTCTTCCTCATCTTTAAAATAGATCAAGTTTTTAAAATTTTTATTTGATTTATTGTGTATGTGTGATATATATTTTTGTATATTGTGTAAGCGTGATATATATATATTTTTTAACAAAATGAAAATTTTTATTTTTTTCAAAACAACTATACTAATGAAAACAAATTATAGACAAACTTCAATATTTGTATATTTGTATATCATCTTCATAGAACTATTACAGTACTTTCAAAAGACATTTTGTAAAGGATATTAATTTCACAATTACAATGTGTTTCCAAAATAGGACAACGTTAAAGAACATTAGTCTGAAATATCTCACAATGCTGGGAGGTATATTGTTCTTTATCAAATCAACTGTACCTGTATTTGAAATAACATGGCTTTTAACAAATGACAATTATTTCTTGTCCATTTCAGTGATTTCTTGGATCCAAAACAAAATCTGTGTGTTTATTTCTCTGAAAACATTACTTGTAGACCGTCCTTTCACTGCCATGGAGTGATTGGCCTTCTCCACTCAGTGGATCTTACTGGAGCCTTCATTTTCTGTGCCGCTTTCTCCAAGTTCTTTTTACACATTTCACCTGCTGAGCCTGACACAAACAGAGCAGGGTCTTTTATGCGAAAGAGACCTTCATCTCTGAGCTTATGGTGCTGCTTGGGATGGTGCAGAAGGTAAGAAATACAAATGAGACCGAGAATGAAATGCATCATCTGGCTCAGTGTGACACATTACGGAAGCAGCTGCTCTTGAGCCCATTGAACGACCTCCAAGGAAAACACCTGCAAGTTTGTATTCTCTTATATGCCTTAATTCTATGTACAATATTAAGGCTTTTGCAAGTAAATCTTAGGCAGAAAAACCCATGAGATGCCAGACGGGATGCCAGCGACATCAAATGAGGAAGATTCATGTCTCCAGAAGCCGCATGGGTAAGAATGATCCCATATGCTATGCTATGTTCTTGTTTGGTACCAAACAAGCAACATCCAGTAACTTATTTCCAAAAGGCATTTTTAACTTAACCTCTGTGTGACTCATTTTCGCTATGAGTAATAAACAAAGTGGGTTACATCTGAGAAGCAAAGGGCATCTCCCTGTAAAGAAGATTCTGCGCCAACGCTCCGCCGGCCGCAGGCTCCCAAACGCCGGCCCACTCGTTAGGAGCCACGGACGCCGCGCTGGAAGCCACCACCGCGCCGCCCGTCAGCACGGGCCTCTGATATATGATATATTAAATGGTGCGTGCATGCCATTGTATGGAGGTCAGAGGATAACATTTGGAAGTCAGCCTTTTCTTCCCACCATGCTCCGGGGATTGAACGCAGGTCTACAGGTTTGCATTCAGGTACATTTATTTATCCTCTGACCTTTGTTTTTTGAATCACAGTCTCTCCTCCCAAGTAGCCCAGTCTGTTCTCAAGCTCATAATCTTCCCGCCTCAGCCTCCTGAGTGCAGGTTGTATCACCACACCCAGGTGGTGATCACAGGGGGCTTACTTTATGAACACCTTTTCATTTTGTGTTTCTTGGATACTTTTATTTTAGAGTCAGGGTTACCTGTGTACCCCAGGCTAGACTCCAGCACAGTAAATAGCTGAGAATGACCTAGAACTCCTAATCTGCCAGCCTCAGCCTAAGTTTGGGTACAGGAATGCACCAACACACCTTGTTCCTGGACACTTCTTTCGTGTATTAAAGTTCACACTAGTAATTAAGGGCTGGGGAGGTTGTTTAGTGGTTTAGCTCTTGCCTATCCTAAGGCCCTGGGTTCATGATCCCCAGACCAAACCAACAACGTTTCAATTATTCATTAAACAAAAAAACAAAGTATCTCCCCAGCTCTTTGCTCCTTCCCGCCTGCGCCTCCACCCCGGCGCCGCCCCCAGTCTGCCAGACCCCAGGTGAGTGCGCCCAGTCCCCCCAGGTGCCCCCGTGTCCCAGTGGCACCCAGGCGGCCTCCGGCTTTGCCTGGGCCCCGCCCTGGACCCCAGCCCCTTTCTTCCTACCACCCATTGGTCCGCCCAACCAGACAGAACTTGCTCACATTCCTCCATCCCTGGAGCTTAGGTGGGCCACTAAGCCAAGTCCCAGGTCCCAAGTGAAGAATTCTGCCATCAATATCAGATCCTCTGCCTCTCCAGCCAACCAGGGACCTATGCACGTGGTCCACAGAAGACACACTGCTACTCAGAATTCAATAGAGTCCAAAGGATGTGCTCGCTTCGGCAGCACATATACTAAAATTGGAACAAAGGAAACTCAAGCAAAACTCTAAGGAACAAAGGCCATACATCTGGAGTCCTCTACAATCATCCTATCATGTGGGAGAGATTCTTCACATCCAGCCCGAAGATAAGTAAACCTCCTTTTTTTCACCTTACTGATCCTTTCTACTATCAATTGCTGTAGATCAACTTCTACATACAGCCACCCCAAAAACATATACAACTCCAGGGAGTACACCACTCACTCTCACATATCACCAAGATACTAAATCGTAAAAGTACACTAGCATACTAATATTTGCCCCCTGTCTACTTAACTTTACTTAACTGATATACTCACAGCCTAATAGCCTCATATAGGAAATTACAAAAACAAAAGACAAACGTACCCAATTCAAGGCAAGCACTAGTAATAACTGGCAAGTGTAATAATACCAACTAAATCAATTCAGTCAAAAACACACAGAAACTGAAAGGTCCTAAGAAACAAAGCAACAATGCCCAAGTCAAAGTGCAGATCCACGAGAAACAAAACCTAAGAAGACCAAATCTCCCACCGATAGAATTAACCCCATAATGATGGATTCCGACCAGAAAAATTCACAGAAAATAGCCAAGAAAGCCAGACCAGACATAACAACTTTCAGAGTATGATCATTACCATGATTAATACTATGAAAGAGGAAATCCCAGAAGAGTTAAACAACTGCATCAACCACTTTGAACAGGAACACAACAGGCACTTGGAGGAGTTGAGAAAAACAGTTCAAGAAACAAAAATAGGCATAAAGCAGTTGAAACAGTCTCAGGCAGAGTTTAAAATTGAACTGAAAGACAAGTTATCTTCAACCCAAAACTCAACAGAGAGTCTTATCAGCAGAACAAATGAAGCAGAATATAGAATTTCAGATCTTGAAGACAAAGTGGGAGAATGAACCAGCTCAATGGAAGAGATTGTTAAAGCCAAAAAGATACTTGAGAGGAACATTCAAGGGATATGGGACACTTTGAAGAAGCCTAACATGCGCATTCATGGAATACCAGAACAAGAATCCCAAAAAACTACACCTGAGGAAATATTTCAAATCATCATAAAGAATGAGAGGCCCATCCAAATACAAGGGGCATTTCTCACTCCAAACAGATATGCCCAAAATAGAAAATCGCCACGGCAAATAATAGTCAAAACACTCCACATTCAAGATAAAGAAAAGGTGCTGAAAGCTTCAAAAGAAAAAAAGCAAGTCACTTTTAAAGGTAAACCTATTAGAATAACAAATGACTACTCAATGGAAACAGTAAAAGCAAGAAGAGCTTGGAGAGATGTACTTCAAGTATTAAATGAGCAAAAATGTCAACCCAGACTGATATACCTGGCAAAACTATCTGTCATGATTGAGGGAGAAAGAAAAGTTTTCCAGCACAAAGACAACTTGAAGGGATACATGTTTACCAAACCAGGCCTTCAAAAAATGCTAGAAATGATACTCAAGATTGAAGAAAAAAACAAGCATATCCAGGAGGACAGAAGGGATATATTATACCACCAAAACATAAATATCAAACAACATGCTTACAAAATCCACGAAACAAAAAATGTCCAGAATTAAAAATAATTTCTCCATTATAACATTAAATGTCAATGGTATTAACTCACCAATCAAGAGACACAGATTACAAACTTGGATTAAAAACCACAATCCAACAATCTGCTACCTTCAGGAAACTCATCTCACCACAAAAGATAGGCACATCCTAAAAATAAAAGGCTGGTCCAAAATTTTGCAAGCTAATGGAACCAGGAAACAGGCAGGGGTAGCCATTATGCTTTCGGACAAAGTGGACTTCAAACCAAAGAAAATCATAAGAGACACAATGGATATTACATTTTAGTCACAGGTACAATTCACCAAGAAGACTTTACAATACTGAACATATATGCACCCACTACAGGCCCCTCCACATTCATTAAGAAAACCTTACAGCGTCTAAAGCAAGAAATCAACCCCCAAACGATAATTCTTGGGGATTTCAACACCGCCCTCTCAACAAGGGATAGATCAACAGGTCAAAAGCTTAACAGAGACACTTTGGAACTTAATCAAACCCTGAAAGAAATGGACCTTACACATCTCTATCGAACTTTTCATCCACACACCAAAGAATACACATTTTTCTCAGCAGCACATGGAACGTTCTCCAAAATAGATCACATACTGGACCACAAAACGAATCTCCACATATACAAGAAAGTTGAAATTATAGCTTGTGCCCTATCAGACCACCACGGCCTAAAGCTTGACATCCACAACACAACAAACAACAGAAAATACACTAACTCCTGGAAACTTAACACTATGATGCTGAATAAGAACTGGATTCAGGAAGAAATTATAAAGGAAATTCAAGATTTCCTGAAAGAGAACGATAATGAAAATACAACTTACCAAAATCTCTGGGATACAATGAAAGCTGTCCTAAGAGGTAAGTTCACAGCTTTTAATGCCTACATCAAAAAAATGGAAACATCAGAAATAAATAACTTAACAATGCAGCTTAAAGCTTTAGAGAAACTAGAGCAATCCGATCCCAAAAGCAGCAGAAGAGAGGAGATTAGCAAAATAAGGGGAGAAATATCCAACATCGAGATTAGGAAAACCATACAGAAAATCAACCAGTCAAAAAGCTGGTTTTTTGAAAAAATCAATAAGATTGATGCACCCCTAGCTAAATTAACCAAAAGCAAGAGAGAGAAAACCCAAATTAACAAAATTAGAAATGAACATGGAGTTATCACTACTGATACCCAAGAAATCCAGAGAATTATAACGTCATATTTCAAAAACTTATACTCTGTGAAGTTTGACAACACAAAAGAGATGGATAAATTTCTAAGTAAACACAACTTACCTAAATTGAATCAGGAAGTTGTGAATTATTTAAATAGTCCTATAACATAAGAAGAAATTGAGGAAGTAATCTCGAATCTTCCCACCAAAAAATGTCCTGGACCAGATGGATTCCGCACAGAGTTCTACCAGACATTTAAGGAGCTAATAACACCAATACTACTTAAACTGTTCTACCAAATAGCAAAGGAAGGAACACTACCAAATTCCTTCTATGAAGCTAATATTGTCTTAATCCCAAAACCTAATAAAGATACATTTAAAAAAGAAAACTATAGGCCAATCTCTCTGATGAGCCCAGATGCAAAGATTCTCAATAAAGTCTTAGCAAATCGGATTCAAAAACATATCAAAAAGATCATTCACGGGGACCAACTAGGCTTTATCCCAGGCACACAAGGTTGGTTCAACATACGCAAATCAATAAATGTAATTCACCATATAAACCAGTCCAAAGTCCAAGACCACATGATACTCTCGATAGATGCAGAAAAAGCTTTTGACAAGATCCAACAGCCCTTTATGATCAAAAGCCTAGAGAAGGTTGGAATGGAAGGAACCTTTATCAATATAATAAAAGCTGTATACAACAAGCCAACCGCAAGGATTATACTCAGTGGGGAAAAACTTGAAGCATTCCCACTTCAATCAGGAACTAGACAAGGCTGTCCATTCTCACCACTTCTTTTCAATATTGTACTTGAAGTCTTAGCTGAAGCCATAAGACAAGAAAGGGACATAAAAAGGATTCAAATCGGCAAGGAAGAAGTCAAGCTATCCCTATTTGCAGATGACATGACCTATACCTGAGTGATCCCAAAAACTCCACCAGGAAGCTCCTGGAACTAATAGAAATTCAGCAGGATGGCAGGATACAAAATAAATGTACAAAAATCAGTGGCCTTCCTATATGCCCAGAATGAAAGAAGTGAAAAAACCCTGAGAGACTCAATCCCATTTACTATAGCCCCTAAGAAAATGAAAGACCTTGGTATAAACCTAACCAAGGAGGTAAAAGACCTTTATGATGAAAACTTTAAAACCCTAAAGAAAGAAATTGCAGAAGACACCAGAAGGTGGAAAGACCACCCATGTTCCTGCATTGGCAGAATCAACATTGTAAAAATGACCATCCTACCAAGGCAATATACAAATTCAACACTATACCAATTAAAATCTCAAAGCAATTCTTCAAAGAAGTTGACCAAACAATCTCAAAATTCATATGGAGGCACAAAAGACCCAGGATAGCAAAGACAATCCTGAGTAACAAAAACACTGCTGGAGGTATAACCATACCGAACCTTAGTCTATACTACAAATCCATAGTTATAAAAACAGCATGGTACTCGCTCCAAATTGGACACACAGATCAATGGATAAGGGTTGAAGACCCAGATATAAGCCCACAAAATTGCAGCCATTTGATCTTTGACAAAGGGGCCCAAAAAATCCAATGGAAAAAGAACAGTATCTTCAACAAATGGTGCTTGCAAAACTGGATCTCCACATGCAGAAGATTAAAACTGGACCCCTACTTGTCACCATGTACAAGACTTAATTCCAAATGGATTACGGACCTTGATATAAGGCCAGAGATTATGAAAATCATAGGTGAAAGGGTAGGGAACTCCCTCGAGCTGATTGGGCTAGGCCAACAGTTCCTAAACAGACATCCAATAGCAAAGTCACTGCTACCAACTCTCAACAGTTGGGATCTGGTGAAATTAAAGAGCTTTTGTTCAGATAAAGAGATTGTAACTCGAGCACAAAGGCAACCCACAGAATGGGAGAAAATCTTCACTAACCACATATCTGATAGAGCCCTATTATCCAGAGTGCACAAAGAACTTAGAAAACTAAACATCAAGGAAACAAATGGCCCAATTAAAAAATGGGCTCTGGAGCTTAAAAGAAACTTTACCAGGGATGAAATTAAAATGTCTAAGAAATATCTTAAAAAATGCTCCACTTCCTTAGCCATCAGGGAAATGCAAATCAAAACTTCTCTGAGATATCATCTCACCCCAGTCAGGATGGCAAAAATCCACAATACAAACAACGAATGCTGGATAGGATGTGGAGAGAGGGGAACTCTCCTACATTGCTGGTGGAAATGCAGGCTCATACAACCACTCTGGCGAGCCGTCTGGAGATTCGTAAAGAAATTAAAGATTGAAATGCCATTTTACCCTGCTATTCCACTTTTGGGAATAACCCCACATACAACAAAAATTCACCTCAATAGCAGAAGCACAACCATGTTCATATTAGCACTGTTTACAATAGCAAAGTCATGGAATCAACCCAAATGTCCAAGAGTTGACGAGTGGATAAGGAAACGGTGGTACATCTATACAATGGAGTACTACTCAGCCATCAAAAATGATGAATTAATGGAATTTGCCAGGAAATGGATGTTATTAGAAATAATTATATTAAGTGAAGTATCCCAGATACAGAAAACTAAGCACCGTATGGACTCCCTAATAGGTGGCTCCTAGTACCAAACCCACCCAGCCCACCTAGAGACACTCAAAGATAAATCTCTGTAATACCTACAGTAATTGCAAAGATTATGAACAGGAGGGATGGGGTAGGAGGGCCACACCAGAAACAAGGAGAGAAGGGACCACATTACAGCAGAGAAAATAGGCCTCCATCAAGGACTGCAAATAAGCAATGAGACATCTGGTTAAGTTCACAGACTTTCCTTCCTGATCATTTACAACTGAGGGGGTATGATCTTACCAGAAGGGGAGGGCATATAGTCTGGCAGATAAAAAGTAACCATTTTGCAAATGGGTGATTGACCCCTCCCTCACTGCGGTTTCCTACCTTTATTACATCTACCTTTGAATATACTCTTATAACAAGACTCTAGTTTAACAGCTTTCAGGATGGAGTGAAGGGCATTGCAGGAGCAGCAAAACTGGAAAAAAAAATCAACAAACCATAATCCAGAACTTCAGAGACTCTATATCAACTACCTGGAACTAGGCCAGCCTAATCTCTCCCCATCCTGAAGCTCCGAGAAATTTGCGGAAGAGGGGGCCGTAAGATTGTAAGAGCACAAGGATGGGAGAAGCAATGATATGCAAGATACTCCATACAAGTTAGGGCCAAAGCAATCATAATTGGACTTTGCATGCCCTGCGCAATGTCCAACACACTATTGACCCCTCAAATTCTAGCATTTGCTAAAGGCACTGTAGATCCTTGGAGGCAAGGGATTGACAGCCACAGTAGTGTTCCTATGCTTAAGGGGAACACAGGAAAGGGTTCTGGGAAATGCTACTAGGTCCTTGCACCTCATTGGAGAGGAGGATCCAGAGGAGAGTCTGGCATGCACATTAAAGGATGCTCCGGGGATGGGAGGGGAGGCATTGGGGGATAGGGAGGGAAGGGGGAGGGGAGGGGGGCATAGGGAGGTGGGAGGTTGGAGGGAAGGAGGGGACCGGTGTACCTGTTAAAGTTGTATGAGTAGAAATAAAAAAGAAAGAAAGAAAGAAAGAGAGAGAGAGAGAGAGAGAGAGAGAGAGAGAGAGAGAGAGAGAGAGAGAGAAAGAAAGGAAAGAAGAAAGAAAGAAAGAAAGAAAGAAAGAAAGAAAGAAAGAAAGAAAGAAAGAAAGAAAGAAAGAAAGAAAGAAAGGAAAGAAAGAAAAGAAAAGAAAGAAAACTTAAAAAAAAACAAAGTATCTCGTCTGTGTGTGCGTGTTTGTGTGCGTGCGTGTGCGTGCGTGCGTGCGTGCGTGCGTGTGTGTGTGTGTGTGTGTGTGTGAGAGAGAGAGAGAGAGAGAGAGAGAGAGAGAGAATCAACGCTATGTGCAGCTATTTTGTATGGACACAAGAGGGAGCCCAACCCAGTGAACAACAGCACAAGAAAGTTTTCTAGGGACAACATTGAGGAGCAAAGCCTGCGAGTGTCATCAGTGGTGGAGTCTGGCCTCTGCACCTGCCCTTGGTGTTGGCTCCTGGCACACACCTACCCTAGGTGTGGTGCTCGCTCCTGGCCTTTGGAGCACCGCCATTGGATCTGTCAGTACCCTGATCTTCCTGGGAACAGCGAGTGCTCTTCTCCCAGACACAATGTCAGATCTGCAGGGCTGGGAGGCTGCCCTTAACCCGCTTTCTTTCTGATCATAGATAATGCCACTCTCCGGCCTTAATGAGTGTGGGATTCTTTTCTTCAGGACTCCAAAGGAAGAGATGGAGAGATTTCTTAGAAGATAAAGGCCTCCTGAGTGCAGGTCCGTACTGTTCACAAAAGAGAAACATTTTGTCATATATAGGTACTTGCTTCTAAGTCTGACTGCTTGAATTCAATCCCTTGAACCTGAGTGACAGAAGGAGAGAACCAATTCCTAGTTGTCCTCTGACCTCTACATATATGACATGATGTGTGAATGTATGCATTCTCATGCATGGTTAATACAAAATCTTTTTAACTGTATTTATTTATTCATGTGTATGTGGGGGGTGGGTGAGGGCACTGCATGCCCCTGTGGGAGACCAAGGGTGTATTAGTCAGGTTCTCTGGAAATGCAGAATCAACACAATGAATATAAAATAGGGAATGTATTGAGCCGGCTTACAGTATGCCCGAGGTAGTCCAACAATGGCTGCCAGTAGTGGAGATAGTCCAACTATGGCTTTTGGTAGCTGTCAGCTGGAGAATTCCTAAAGTCTTTAGTCTAGGCCACGACGACGATTTGGAGGGTTGGAAAGCTAGAGGGTCGAAGAAACCTGGTGGCCGGAAGGAAGAGCGATTCCTACCACAGCTGCAATAAGGCATCTGTTCTCTTTGGTGGCTCCTTTTTATATGATGCAGTACTGAGAGGATCCTATGAGAGCTTTGGAGATTCTGATAGGATCTAGGGTAGGTACAATGCTACCAAGTGGTCTCAGTTGATCTTTTCCAAAACTAGTGTCCGCCCATCTTAGTTAATACCGGGTGTGTCAAGTTGACACCCAGGCTTAACTATCACAAAGAGTGACTTCGGGAATCATCCTGGATTGCTTCTATCTTCTTTTTGCTTCCCTCTGGCATTTCCCAGACTCCGCCCACCAGGAGCAGACATGCATGTGACCACATTTGGGACCTTCTGCTTGGGAGGCAGAGTCTCAACCCCTGAAGCCATCTCTCCAGCCCACAGAAAATTTTCATATTACATGTTGAATGCATTCCACGAGTGTTGCTGGTGATACTGGTTCCAGGCCATATGAAGAAGACCACTGCTTTAGTATTATATATCACCTGTATTTCTGTGGGCTGGGGAAGAAGCATCCCATCTCTGGGCAAAACTCGAGGAGTGGAAGCAGGAGAATCAGAAGTTCAAAGTCATCCAAGTTACAGCTTCAGGCCACCCTGGGCTACATGAGACCCTGTCACACACAGAAAAATTATGTTTTTCTGTGCCACAGAACTAGTTTCCCCACTCTCCAAAAGATGAATATTTAAACTATTTTCCCAGGAGTGTTCTGATATGTAAATTGCTGGTGCACCCTTGATTGCTAATTATCTAATAAGATTATCAAAATTGTTCATTAATTCCCTTAATTGCTAAAACTGTCAGTATTGTTTCCAGTTACAGAAATGGAGTCCTTGCATCAGAAGACATGCACAAGCTGGTGTGGTAGCTTACAACAGTCATTCCAGAACTTGGGAAACTGAGGTAGGAAGATTGTTGCAAGTTCAAGGTCAGCCTGGGCTATAGAATGAACCCCTGATATGTGTATGTGTGCTTGGGTGTGGGGGGGGTGTTGCAGGCCACAGAATGTCACACTTGCCAGGCATGCTTCATATATGTTATCTCAATCCTCAAAACTCATTCATTAATTAAGTCCGTGTGTTTTTGTTGAATGATACTTTCTGCTAGGTATTTTGGGAACTTAGAATTGAGCAAGACATAGGCTGGGTTCTGTTATGGTTTGCAAGGTGCACACGGGACCCTGAAGCCTGTGAGGAGGTGACTTGCCTGAGAACTGCTCCTCTGCCTGCTCTGTCTTTTTCACTTTGGCACATCCCTGTGGGCGCATAGTTGTAAACCCGCCACTGAGGAGGCTGAGACTGGAGGGTCTCAAGTTTAAGTCCAGTCTGAGCTACACAGTGAGTTACACAGTGAGCTACAAATGCACAGGGAACCCCCCTTCAAAAAAAGAAAGAGGTGGAACTCTGGGTCTTGGCTGGCTCCCAGCCCTTAGTCTGCATTGTCCATATGAGAGAGTTCCATATGGGCGGAATTTGTTTTCTCCTTTTTCCCCTTCTCCTTTCAATTACGATCCTGGAAAAAACAATCATATAGCTTAGGAAAGCCATATAGCTTAGGAAATAAAGCCTGTCCTTCAGCTGCCAGGAATGGAAGCTGACAACTCTCCATTGAGGTTGATTTCCCACTTTCAAGAGATTAGACAGTTCCGAGAATGTAACAGAACAAAGATTAGCTCTGGGTTCAGTTCCAGAAGGCAGAATTAGATGTGTTAACAAAAAGAGCTGGAGAAATGGCTCAGGGGTTAAGATTCTGCCTTGCAAGCAGAAGGTAATGAGTTCAGATCTCAGGTCCCATTGTAAAAACACCAGGTGGAAACGTGGTAGCCAGAACCTGGGAAATCCCAGAGCGAAGCAAGAAGGAGGTAGAAGCAATCCAGGATGATTTCAGAAGTCACCCTTGGTCCTCCACAAGGACATACAATGCCCTCAGATGCACACACACACACACACACACACACACACACACACACACACACACAATAAAATATAAAAAAGAAAATACACTCAAAGTATGAACATGCTGGTGTCTGCCACACAGTATCCATCCTGGAGACGTAATGCACAAACAAGCAGACTTAGTGACTCAACCTATTCAACAATTGGCCTCTGACACTGGCCACCCCAGTTGTATGGTAGGCTCATAGGTGGAACAGCTGTATGGAGTTAGAGGCTCTGTGTCTAGTTACTGCTGCTGGGAATATCTGGTTTTCCAGTTACCGAGATCAGGAAGGAACCTTGCATACAGTTCCTTCTCAGAGCCTGTAGCTACTTAGTGGCAGATTAATTGCATGGGGTCTTTTTAACCCACAAGGGAAAGCAATTCGTCTTAATGGTGACAATCACAAATTTGTGTGCCTGTTTACCTTTTCTGGCTGCAAAGCCTCAGCTTATCTGGAAATTCATTCATTTAATTTGTGTGGGGGAAGGTGAGAGGTCAACTTTTGAGAGTTGGTTCTTTCTACCTTCCTCTTCTACTTTATCAAAGTGGGGTCTCTTTTGTTTCTGTGGTTGCACAAATACTCCGGGCTAAGGGGGTGATATTCAATACCCATCAGGATGGAGCCAAGGGCATTGCAGGAGCAGCAAAACCAAAAAAAAAAAAAAAAATCAACAAACCATAATTCAGAACATCAGAGACTCTATATCAACCACCTGGAACTGGGCCAGCCCAATCTCTCCCCATCCTGAAGCTCAGGGAAATTTGAGGAAGAGGGGGTGGTAAGATTGTAAGAGCACAAGGATGGGAGGAGTAATGATATGCAAGATACTCCACACAAGTTAGAGCTGAAGCAATCATAATAGGACTTTACATGATCTGAGCAATGTCCAACACATTATTGACCCCACAAAGTCTAGCATGGTCTTGCTAGTTGGGGTGCTAGGATTGAACGTGTGTGCCATGGCACCTGGGTTCCTTGGGCAGCAGGTGCTTTTACATGCTGAGTCATCTTCGCAGTCTCACCTGAAGTTCTGATCCCAGACAGCATCATATCAAACAATGAGGTAGCAAAGCTGGTTCAGTGGGAAAGCTGTTGGCCTAGAGACTTTTGGACCATAACTCATCACCAAGCCAGTCATGGACACCCCCTACCCTCAGGAAAAACGAGTTTGGGGCCTTCTCTCCCAGTCCCAGCCTAGAAGTTATGTTCTTTCTACCCAAAGACCTATAAGCGGCAGATACTATTGCTTTTTCGGGTTTGACTTCTATTTTTAATGTTCCTGTTTGGTTAATTAGCTTCCTTCTTCAGTGGCAATACAATTTCCATCTCAGTTTCTTACAGTTATCAGAGGCAACTAGCTGCTATATATGAGGACAAATTCTATGTTTCACAATATACTCTGTTGTCCTAATGACTCTGCACCAGAAATGTTAACTGTCCCATTTTGCAAGTGGGGACATTGTGTCCAACACAGCTCTTGAAGAGACTGTTTGGAGAGTCTAAGAAGGGAACACAGCTGGCTGTATAGCCTGGACTGAAGCACGGCCCTCCTGTAATTAGATTCTTCGGACAGTGTGACACTTCAGGAGAGCTGAACATGCAGTGGTGAGGGACAAATAGGACACCCTCAGGGACACCTGCTTTGCTAACCAGATCAACTGAATCAACCCTAGTGATCAGTGAGGTGATGGATGTTGCTGCCAGGTCCCCTTGGTGACCCCTCACATCCACCAACACAGCTCTTTCCTCTTCTCACAAGAGTTTGAATCCTAGATCTCACGTGAAAGCATACACAGGTATGCTTTCCTGTTACACAAGAGGACATCAATACTCAAATTGCAGCTGCTGATATTTGATGGACTTTTGAAAATTAGAGAGATGTTGGGAGGTGGCTCGCTTGATGAAATGGTTGCCACACAAGCATGAGAACTTGCATTTAATCCCCAGCATCCATGTGAGAAGCACAGGGGTGACGAGGTTGAGCAGAGAGAAGCAGTTCCCGAGACTCACTGGCCAGCCAGTCTAGTAGAACGGGTGAGCCCCACATCCAGGGAAAGACCCTGTGTTTGCAGCACAGATGTGCTCTGTCTCCAAAGAAACAGTCTCAGGTTTTTAAGTTGGAATGAGAAAATAAATGTGACTGGACATATTATTTTGGAGGTCAAGAAGTCCAAGATCAAGGTGCCAGTAGTTTCACTGTTTGCTGATGGTTCAGGTTCTGTTTCCAAGATGGTACCATAAGACTATATTCTCTAGAGAGGAAGACCACCCAACCTCACAGGACAGCAGTCAGAGAGCAAGTGACTAGTTCTTAACTCTCTCGGGTTGTTTTCTCTCTTCAACACATGTAATTGGTTCTGCCTGAGCACTGTTGGGCCAAGGAGCTCCCTGGAGTGTTGCTTACTCTTGGCTGCTTCCCACAGGCATTCCTGGCCTGCTTCGAGGCTTTTCTTGACCAGTGCATGTCAAAGCTCTAGTCCTGTTAAGACAAAGGATCTGTCAGTTCTTCCCCTTCCCTGTCTCTGAGACAGATTCCCTCCAGCTCTCCAGACTCATAGCAAGAACCATGGCAGGAGACTCTGACTCCATTTCTTATTTGCTTATTAATACTGTTTTTATTCTTCAACAATCTCATACATGTATACAGTGTGTTTTAATCATAGCTACCCATTCCTTTCTTCCATCTCTCCTGAGTAGCATGTCCAACTCCCACCTTTATGTCTCCCCCTGCCAAAAAAAACTGGACTATAATATGTGAGCAATAAGAGAAAATATATTAGAATGTAGATAGTTGTTATGATTGAGTTTCTAGCTCCACATGTTTAAGAACCCATGATAGGGGCTGGAGAGATAGTTCAGAGGTTTTTAAGTCTCTGCCTCACAAGAGTTTGAATCCTAGATCTCACGTGAAAACACAGAGCAGAAATGGCAGTGGCCTATACTTCTGATCCTAGAAAGCAGAGCCTGGGAAACTCCGGAGCAAAGTAAACAGAAGGTAGAAGCAATCCAGGGTGATTCCTGAAGTTACCCTTGAGCCTCCACAGGTATACACAGTGTCCTCTTATACATACATACAGAGAGACAGAGAGAGAGAGAGAGAGAGAGAGAAAGAGAGAGTGCGAGAAAGACACACAGAGAGATACACACAGAAAAGAACCCTTGATAAGCTAAAGACTTGCATTTTGGTCTGACTCCAATGAGACTACGTGTGAACACATGGAGCCCAGCCCATGGAAGGCCATCCACATTGCCAACACCTGGCACCCCAGCCCAAGAAAAATGGCTACATTGTAAGTATATGAAGCTTGACCCATGGGAGGCTGTCCACATTATAAACACACAAAGCTCTGGTCCAGGGAGGCTGCTTGTGTTCTGAGTCCAGGTAAGCTGTCCAAGTTGTGAACACACTGAGTCCAGCCCATGGTGGGGGGGAGTGTCCACATTGTGAGCACACAGAAATGGAATTCAGGGAGTCGGCCAACAGTGTGGTATGTCAGGCTACTCATTATGTGGATGTTCACAGGTCAGAATACTGAGTATAGATGTCTTCTCACTATCTCTTCTATTGCTGACACACATGCGATACAGCAGCCACACGTGCAGTGCCTCTAGGGGCTGTTCGTTTTGTTTTTGGTTTATTTATTTTGTGTGTGCATTCACACATGAGCAAAAGCATGTGTGTGTGTGTGTGTGTGTGTGTGTGTGTGTGTGTGTGTGTGACATAGCACTGAGTGTACCTATGGAATCATCTCGGATTGCTCTGTTTCCTTTTTTCTTTGCTATGGGGTTTTCCAGGCTTTACCTTCCAGGGCCAGAAGGAAAGGGCTCTGCCATTGTTCCCCTGGCATTTTTACATGGGAATCTGGGATTCAAACTCAAGTCCTTCTGCTTTTGAGGCTTAGCCCCTGAACCACCTCTCCACTTTGGAGGGGTATGCTGCACTTGAGGCACCTAGAGTGGACATCCAGGCCCTGTATCTTTGGCTGCTGACTTGTAATCTGTGAAGACCCTGTCCCAGTAGCTGGAGAGATGGTTCCGTTGGTAAAGCACTTGCCTCTCTTTGTCCCCTGGAGCCTGATGCCCTAAGTGTGAATCTCAGAATTCATATAAAGTTGGACACAGTAGGGCAGGTAGGTGTCTGTGATTCCAGTGTGCCTACAGGAAATAGGAGAAGGACCAGAGAATCTTCAGAAATATGTGGGCAGCCAGCCTGGCTCACATAGCAGCACCACAGACCATGTGGAAAAGTGAGGACTGACAACCACCCAACCAAAAGTTGTCCTTTGACATCCATATGTATGCTATGGCATGTGTACACCCATACACACACACACACACACACACACACACACACACACACACACACACACACACACACACACACACAAAGTTAAAATCCTAGAGGAACTGTTCTCAGATGGTGTGATACTGTCAACTTGGCACATAGGAAATGGGCTTTGGGCACACCTATAAGAAATTATACAGTTAAGACAGGCCTCTGAGCAAGCCTCCAGGATGTTGTCTTGATTGCATAAATGATGTGGGATGACCTGTCTATCATGGACATAACCATGCCCTGGGCAGGTACATAAGATAGAGAAGGTTGAACATTGGCAAAGAGGCAAATGAGCAAATATGTAGCATTGGTTCGTATTCTGCTCTTGCTATGGCTGTAATGTGACTGGTTTCTTTGTCTCCTGATACTGATGTAACTGTCCTGCCATGATAGATTTTAACCTAAAATTGTGAGCTGAATAAACCCTCCTTTTCCCCTAAGTTGTTTTGGCTGGGTATTTACTGTAACAGTGAATTAATTATGAAATAGATAGGGCTGCCTTATTTTGAAATGCAGGGTATTATTTACATAAGGCAGACTATAGTGAGCACTGTGGTGTTGTCTAGACCTCATCATAAGTAGCCAGACACTTTAATGAAAAAGGCTACTTTTTTGTGGCGACTCTCTAGCCAATGATTAGCTTAACATAGGAATACAAAGACATGGGGATCTGAGCTGTTTATTTTTGATAGTCAACTTGTTTGGATTAAGAAACACATAGGGCATTAGTGAGGCACAACTTTGGGCATATCTGTGAGAGCCTTCAGGGAGGACTGACTGCAGGGAGGAAGACTGCCTTGAATGTTCGTGGCACTATCCCATGGGCCAGAGTCCCCAGCTGAATAAAAGAGAGAAAAGGAGAAAGCAAAGCTAAGCACACATTCCCCTTCTCTGTTTCCTCATCCACAGAGATGTGAACAAACAGCTTCATACTTCTGCTGCCATGGAGTTACCTGACAGCATGACTTTCCTGTCATAATGGACTTACCTCCTCATACTGAGAGCCATCTTGATGTCCCATGCCCAGCATCACTGACAGCTTCTTCTTATAAGCATTTGGTCACAGTGACAAGAATAGTAACTAACACACACCCAAAGGGCTGTACTGATTTCAGAGCTCTCTGTTACATCATCTCCCTGTGTGAAATTCTACACTTGTTCTCACACGTGACCTTGAGAGTTCTCCACAACACGACTTCTGCATGCCACCATCCTGTTCAGAGTTTGCTTCCCCAGGGAACCTAATTAGCTCCCTATACCCATCTTTAGCCACATCAATTAATGTCAAAATGCTTCCAGTATAGTTGCTCCACCTTCCTACCAACAATGCAAGACAGTTCTAGTTGCTTAACATCTTTCCCAAGATCCGGAATTTTTCTTTTTTTATTCTTAGGTAGTGTGGTGGGTGTAAAATGAAACCTCCTGGCAATTTTGGTGTTTTGTTTTCCAATGGAAGATGAGCATAGGGCCTTGCACATGCTGAGCATGTGTTCGCTCACTGAACTTTATCCACAACTCTGGTGGTGGTTTAATCTACACTTCCCTGGTAATTAATGAGGGAATCCTGATCTTCAGAACCTCTCTCCGGAAACAGCCTAGTTCTCTTGGCAGTTCCTCTTTTATGGACCTAGTCATTTCATACTGGATGACAAGAGGTGAGGGTAGAACCAGACTGGATTTCCAGAGGGCCACGGCCCACCCCAGTGATTCCTTCAGTCCTGTCTCTACATCTGAGTTTCAGTGAAAGACTTGGTTGACCACATCTGCCTCCTGGCACCCTCTTTTTGTGGCCTCAACTGACCTTACACTGTCAACCCCCCCCCCCCACTTCTCTAGCTGCCCATCTCTGAGCCTCTTGTATCTTTGAGCCTTTCTCATCTCACTGTGGGCAAGAGTTCTCACTCTGAGTGTTGAGGGTGCAGGTGTGAACCGCCATGCCCATCGGGCGGTCATCTTTACACTGACCCTTCTCCTACCCTCCCCGCCTTTAATGCTTGCATGCGATTGTCCCAAAGCTCCCTGGCCTCATGGGTCCCAAGTGGTGATCATGCTTTTCCCTCCAGGTCACAGTCCAGCGCGTCCTATTTCTGCAAGGGGCGACCAGTTCTTTCATTTCTTTTTCATTTGCTGGTTTTGTTTTTCTTTCGAGACAGGGTCTCATGCAGTCGACTCTGGTCTGGAACTTCTATAGTGCTAAGGATGACCTTCAACTTCTGATCCCCTGGTCTCCGCCTTCTGCGTCCTGGGGTTACTAATGATTGTGCAACACCAACACTACACCTACTTCGTTTGGTGCCGGTGCTCTGGGTTAGGCAAGCAAATACTGATTGAGCTGCACCCCAGTTCTCCTTTTGATTCTGAACTTCAAGCAATGCAGGACTCCCTCTTTTTCACCCTACACCCAAGCCCGGGTCAGGTTGTTCTCTGCCCAGACACTCTCCTCCCTCTCCATTGCATTCTGCACCAGCAAGTTGATGCACGGACACCTTCACTGGGTGTCCTTGGTCTTCTTCTTGTCGGGTTTGGCCAGCTGTGTTTGTCATTTATGGCAGTATTACTGCATATCCCACAATTTAAAGACCTAAAAATACGAGATTTGAGTTCGGAGATGGCTCAGAGGTTAAAGCCTTTGCCTCACAAGCAAAAGGACCTGAGTTTAGATTCCATGGATCTTATGTAAAAATGCCAAGTGGAAATACCTGTGACCCCAGTCCTGGAAGACTGGACCTGGGAAACTCTGAGTAAAGCAGTAAGTAAGTAGAGTAATCCAGAACGATTCCCAATGTTACCCTTGGGCCTCCTTCCACAAGCATATATATTCAAGTATACACATACACACACACACACACACACACACAATGGGAAAAATGTATTTTATATATTATATGATTTTTAAAATTTTTTTATTATTTATTCAATTGTGCATGTATGCGTGTGTGTGCGTGTGTGTATGTATGTGTGTGTGTGTGTGTGTGTGTGTGTAGAACTACGGACGAATTCAGGAACAACCATGGGTGCTTCCACCTCCTCCTTGTTTACTCTGCCCCGGGATTCACAGGCTCCCTCCTACCAGAACTGGAAACGCAGGCCGCCCCAACTTCCACCAGCATCTATATGTGGGGTCTAGGATCCGAACTCAGGACCTTCCGCCTGCAAGGCAGAGGCTTAACCCCTGAACCACCTCCCCAGCCCCCATATTATATGATATTATATGATATGATATAAATATGTATTTGAGGTGGTAATAGGAAGGCCAGGTGTTCATAGTCATTTTTTGGGCACACGAGACAGTGTTTCAACATGAAAGAGGAAAACAAACAAAGGACAATAACAAATAGAGTCTCTTGTTGCTTTCGAGAATTCTGAATTGACTCTTACCAGTTCCAAGGTTCCCGCGGAGACAGGTCCTGAGCTCACACCTAGGAGGCTCCAGAGGCCTCCACCATCTCGGTGTTTCCTCAGTGGTTCAGAGCCAAAAGTGTCGGACATTCAACGGTCACTGTATGGGATGGTCCACAGAGTACTTTCCCAAATCATGCTTCAGGTCTCCGGTAGGTGGGGGGAAAACCCAAGGAGTCCAGAATCTATGGAGACAAAGTTTTGGGTCACTCTTATCTCCCTCTGGACTCCCGGTATGGCTCAGGCCTGCTCCTTAAGCACCATCTTTATTGCTTATCAACACACTGCACACAGGTTCAACATCATGGGGGGAGGGGATGATCCACACACAGGTCATCTACCGATGTTTCAAACAGATAAGCACACCACATGTCACTGCCTTGGTAGCGCGCAGGCCCATCCTGTCATTCATTCTTACCTACTCACAGCACACTTACCTGGACTCGTAGGCCCCTGCTTCAATACTTAAACACTCCTAACTTGGGCTCACAGGCCCTGTATTTATTTATTTACTTTTAACACTTTAAATTTCATCTTTATCTTGTTCTGCACACCACCTTCAGGCTACCTGCAGGCCACGTGTGGCTGCTTAAGTGACAGTGCCCTAAAGATTCTCAGGGGCCTTTGTCTAGAGGTAGAACTACCAGACTATTTTTTTTCCCAGCAGCACACCAGATTCAATCTTTGTCATCAGGTCCCTCTCCTTATTATTTTCTTTGAGAATTTTATTGCTTGTAGCAACTGGAAAGGGAAGAAGAAGTTTGTTTTCCAGTAAACTTCGCATTACTTAATTGTACACTAGAATCAGCTTGAAAACTGAAAATAGTTCCCTCTGTGGCTCACGTGGTTTCAGCTGTTGACCTGACACAAGAAGTGGACCTCTGGACACAGCTGAGAAGAATCATTTCATTGAAGCAGGCTCTGGGCAAGTCTGTAGGAGAGTGTCTTAACTGTATGACTGATGCAGGAAGATCCAGCCCACGTCAGTAGGTGAGATCATTCCTTCAGAGAGACAGATAGAATGGAGAGAGCTGGTTGGCATTTTTGGCTAAGGTAGCATGTTAGAAGATAGATATGTAGCCTTGGTCCTCAGCTGCTCTCCCAAGAAAGCTATAACCCTGTGTCCTTGTGGAAGCCAGTTGCTAGCCATGAGGATTTGGCTCTTATGTTCTATGCTAAGCTCTATGCTAGGAATGTGAGGTAGATATTCTCTCTTTACTGGTGGTTTTTTTTTTTTTTTTTTTTTTAGCAGTTCACTGCCAGCACTGGTTATTTAAAGAACTATAGTAAATATTTCACAATATGCTTCTATCAACTCAAGATGTTTTACTTAGAACATATTATCCTAAAGCTTTGTAATGCTATAGATTACCAGGATAATAGTATGCTTACAAAAAAAGCAAGATTAAGTAGAAATACATTTTTTAATAAGAGAGAAAGAGAGAGGGGAGGCAGAAAGGGGGGAGAGAGAAAAAAGAGAGAGAGAGATGGAGGGAGGGGTGTCACACACATGTATGGTAATCAGAGAACAACTTTTGGAGGTCAGTTCTCTTTTAACCATGTGGGCTCCAGGGATAAATTTAGGAGGCCAGGTTTGTTTGTGGGCACCTTTCCTGGATGTGCCATCTTGCCAACTTTCTCCACCTTTATTTTTTAATAGAGCCTCTGATCTGAATCTCATCAGTCTGGCTAGACAGATGGGCTGGTCAGTGAGCTTCAGGCCTGCTATCTCTAGGCCCTGCCCCCTGTGTACCTGCCTATAGGCCCCAATAGCGCTGAAAACGCTAGAGATCTGGCATGAGTTCCTTACGCTTCAACAACAGGCATTTTACCCACTAGGTCACTTCCCAGCCCCATTTGTTTTTGTTTTTCTGACAATAAGAAAAATGCATCTAAACTGGCCACAGTGGTCTATGTCAATAATCCAAGGAAGGAGGACCGCCACAAGTTCACAATGGCCTAAACTACAGAGAGACTCTATTCCAAAAAAAAAAAAAGTTTAAAAGCTTATAAAATTATAAAGAGAGAGGTGTGATGCACTAGGGACATAGAGGCAGAAAGATCGGTAATTTGAGGCCAGTCTTCTAACGTGGAAGCCAGTGGCTGGGTCAACCAGCAGGTTGGAAGCATTTCAAAAGTCCAAAATTACTGGGGCAGTTTTGGGGCGCTGCAGGCTGGGGGCTGGCACTCACTATCTTTAGGAGAGATGGCGGTGTGCTCTTCCAGCGCCCACAGTCTCCGCTCTCCAAGTAAATAGGTGTTGCTATTCTAAGCTAGTCCTGGGATAAAAATACTTGCCTTGCTTTGCAGGATTTTTTTTTTTTTTTAACCACGAAAATAACAGGGCAGTAAGCGATCTATTTTCGGCTGGGGCCCTTGGCACGCTTTCAGAGTCACGGCCCGAGCGAGATCTATTTAGAAGCAGATCACTGTACACTTTTGCACGCACGCGACCCTCCTGGCCCCAGCGAGGACTGGAGCCTGGGGGCTCCGTCTAGGCCAGAGCGAACACGTGCACCCCGCTCCAGCTCCGGCTCCAGCCAGGGAGTTCGCAGGGGCGGAGCCGTCTGACAGCCTCTCTCCCAGGCCTCAGGAATCCTGCTTCGGGGTGGGACAGGGGTGCGGGAATGTTCCCTGACTTCTCTATAAAACAGCCGATCACGTGATCCCATCGTAGCCTGGCAGGCGCTGCAGCTGGGGCCTAGCATCTGGTACTGGGCTGTTTTTTTCCAGCCTCAGTGAACCCAAGGGCCTTCTAGGGAGCCAGAAACACATGTTAGCTGGGCTAATGCAACTGTGGGAAGAACCGCCCCAAGTTTGGGCTTGAATCTTGATTCTAGGCCGTGCTGGCCTTGTGACATGAAGCTGGAAACGTCACCTCTTTGATTCCCCTGTATTTCTTTCTTAGTAAAATAGAGGTAAGAATAGCTTAGAGGAGTGTTGGGTAGAGTTAAGAAAACACTGTATTTAAAATTCCAAGTTCACATAGAGGGCAACCAAGTCTGCAAACAAAGGAATATTCAAATAAATGGTTTTTACATGCTGGAGTTCTTCCTACATCCTGATTTCGAGTCATCTTGGGTAATGATCCCTAGACTTCTAGGGTACTCACTACTAGTTAGGCGCTGGATATTTGTTGTTGTTTTAGTATTTATTTATGAGAAAGAGAAGGCACATGGGTGGAGGTCAGAGGATATCTTTCAGAAGTTGGTTTTCTCTAACTCAAGACCAGGCTTGTGAAGAAGCATCTTATCCTTGCAGTTCCCAGGAGCTGTTTTAAATGCTTTCTGTATATAACCTCACCTATATTTAAGCTCCGAAACAACCTGGTGAAGCAGGCATGGTATTATCTCCCTCCTAACAGGTGAGAAAACTAAGCCTGAGAGGTTATCTGGGCTTGGTGGCTCTATTAGTCAGGTTCTCTAGAGATGCAAAATCAACACAATGAATATATATATTGAGTTGGTTTACAGATATGGCCGAGGTAATCCAACCATGGCTGTCAGTAGCTGCTCAGTCCAGTAGTCAAGTAGGTGATGGCTGAAGGCTGGAGAATTCCTAGAGTCTTTAGTCTAATCAAAGACTTGGAGGGTTGGAAGGCTAGAGGGTCGAAGAAGTGAAGAAACCGGGTGGCCGGAAGGAAGAGCAATTCTTAGTACAGCTATAAAAGCATCTCTTCTCTTTGGTGGCTCCTTTTTATATGGTCAGTATTGGAAGGATCCTATGAGATCTTTGGAGGGGCTGATGGGATCTAGGGCAGGTATAATCCTTTCAGGTGGTCTCAATTGATCTTTCAAGGTGTGGTCTCAGCCCATCTTAGTTAATACCAGGTGTGTCAAGTTGACACCCAGGCTTAACTATCACAGTGTCTTAAGCCTGTAATTCTAGAACTTAAGAGGTAGAGACAGAAGGTCATTTGTAGATTCGTGCGTGTTTGTTTGCTCTTGTCTCCAAAGAAAAAGAAACAACAACAAAAAGATTGCTTTACCCTGAGTCATGGAGCTAGCAAGTAGCAGAACCAGGAATCAAATCCAGATACTTAATTGTGCATTATGGCTAACCATGATACTGTTGTTTTTGTCCCACTTACAGTCCCATGTCTTGATCCTTTGATGGTAATAACAGTAGGGCAGGAGCAGTTCTGAGTCTCAGCACTGCAAGGAGTCTTAAGGAGTTGATCGATGTCTTAATCAAGTGCCTTTCTCCGGCAAGAGCATGCACCCAAGACAGCCAGATGTGGTGGTAAGTGTTGAAGGTAATAGCACCCACACACACACTCTTCCACCAGGAACTGCCCTCTACCACTCTTCTACCTTATTCTTTTGAGTCAGAATTTCTAATCAAACCAAAACTCACGTACAGAACTAGTCAAGATAATCCAGATTGTTCTGGGGATTTCCAGGCTCTGCCTTCTGACTGGGCTGCCATGCTTTCCCTGAATTTTACAGAGAATCTGGGGTTCCAAACTCAGGTCCTTTTGCTTGTGGGATAAGCACTTAAAACTCTGAGCCATCTCCCCAAGGGTTCCATTTTTCTATGTGCTTGGTACTTCCACATTCAACACGATGTCATTTCTGTTCAGTTCCCCCTTGATTCCAGTTTTAGGGAAAAATGGGCTTTTGAATCTTGGATCTTCTTGAGTTCTCTGGCCTACTTCCTTGTTAGTAATGCCTTTTTCTTTTTTTAATACGCTCTCTTTATTTCTCCTTCTTTAAAAAAAAAACAAACAAAAAACAGAAGGGCTAGAAAGATGGCTCAGGGGTTAAACCTCTGCAGAATGACTTGAGTTTGGATCCCAGATCCCAGATAAAAAGGCCAGGAGGAAATGAGAACAGCGGCAGAGCCTGGGAAACCCTAGAGCAAGCAATATGAGGTAGAACAATCCAGGACGATTCCCAGAGTTGCCCTTGGGCCTCTTTAGACACACAGTGCCCTCTGATACACACAGGTAGGAACACACACACACACACACACACACACACACACACACACACACACACAAGCAGAAGAATTTTTTTTTTAAGGAAAGAAGAATGTGGTCTCATCTTGATGTGTTCATATCCAGGGCTGACACCACTGTAGTAGACAACGTATATAGCCTGTCCAGTCATACCTGTTAAAAAAAAAAGTAAATAGAAATTTATAATTCAGTGGCTTACAACCAAACAAGTTGTGCTGTCTCACAGCTCTGGTGGCTGCAGCAGAGCCAGCTCCCCTGAAACACTAGGTAGAGGCCCTCCTTGTCTTCTCTTAACTTCTGGCGGGCCTGCAAACTTCAGCACTTCTTGGGTTGTCACTACATCATGCCAGTCTCTGCCCATGGTTACCTGGCATCAGTTCTCTTTGCATCTCTATTATTTTTCTTTTAAACTTTATTTATTCATTTTGTGTACTTGTGGGCATGCATATGGACACGTGTGTGTGTGTGTGTGTGTGTGTGTGTGTGTGTGTGTGTGTGTGTATGTGTGTGTGTGTGCTTTCCTGGATTATTTTTACCTCCCTTTTGCTTTGCCCTGGAATTCCCAGGCTCTGCCCATCAGAACTGCTGGCATTTTTTACATGGAACCTGGCATCCGAACTTAGAACCTTCTGCTTTTGAGGCTGACTTAGCCCTTGAGCCATCTCTCCAGCCCATCATCTCTATTCTTTTAAGACAAGGAATCTGTTGGATTGGTGCTTACTTCCTCCGTTCCATCTTAGCTTCCATACATATACAAGACCCCATTTTCAAATAAGGCCATATTCGAAATGCCCCGGAAAAGCCCAGAACAGAGTTCCAGACCAGTTCCTGGACTACAGGAGCTCCTATCTCAAAAGAAAAGAAAACTACAAAAAGTCCTAGAATTAAGTCATAAAAGAAAAAGCAAACAGCACAATGCAGATGAAGTCCTCTGTAGTCTGAAATTCTCCATGCACTGAGAGTTTAGTGTATATACTTAATCTATACAAGGTCCTAGATTCATTCCCCGGCACCCAAATCTTCAAAACCTTCATCACATCACAAATAAAACAACTTAAAAACAAAAGGCAAACAAAAGATCAAGAATAAATATTTGCTGCAAATACTGATCATAAGAAGTTAAGTCTGTTATCAGACAAAATAACTCACACATATTAATAAGAAAAACACCCAAATACCCCAATGGGTAAAGATCACAAGGAGATAAATTATAAACTGGGGACATATATGTGGAAAAATATTCACTCCCATGAGTAATCAAAGAGGTACAACTTAAAACAGTGATAAAGTATTCTCCCTTTTCTAATCTGCCATGGGAAAAATTTATACTATTTTGTACTGACAGATGTGTAATGAAACTGGCAAGCTTGCAAGCTGCTAATGGCGGCTAAGCGGGCACCTTAAGGAAAACAAGCTGGCAACACAGAGCAAGGGCCGCAGATGGTTTTATAACAGTCAATCCAGTTATTCAGCTTCTAGGACTTTATTCTACAAGAAAACAATCTGAAGTATGGACAAGCTATTTCAGAAGGCAGGGAAGCTGCTCATGCCAAACTTTGTGTGTATCTTATCTCATTCGGTTTCTGCAATACCTCGGTCATATTTCTTGCTCCGTTTACAGATAAGGCAAACAGAGCTCTCTGGGGTTAGGTCCCTGTCAAGGTCACACAGCTTGTAAAGGACAGAGCTGGGCTTTAGATCTGTGATTGGCCAATTCTACAGCACTGGGCTGTTGCCTCCCACAGCTGCATGGAGGCAGAACACCCAGTCTCACTTTCAAGCCAGCTCAAAGATTCCCTGAGATTCTCTAAGCTCTGAGTGTTTGTGAGTCCTTATTGCCTAAAATGAACCTCGGGAAGGACAAATACAGACACAAGCAGCGAAGATCAAGCACACTTCATTTCCTTCTTCATTCAGCCTTGGGACAGTCAGCCGGTAGTACTTTTGGTTTTGAATTTATTTTGAGTAGATTGGTGTTTTCTTAATTAAGATCAAGAAGTACATTGTAATGATTAAAAGCACAGATTCTATATATAGGAGTTCCTTGCAAATGTTAAAGTTATATTCAAATAGGTAGTTGTTTTGGAAAGGATTGAGCACATTCAGGGTGGTATGGGTGTGGACTTAAATAGTTATTTTACAATGCAGAAAGAGTGTAGAGTTGTAAGCTTGAATTGGGTCTATAGCTCAATATAGAGTTGATAGTTCAAACAGGTTGATCCTGGCACATCTCTTGAAGGGTGCTTGTGAAATTTAATCATACCGCTGTGGCTGACACACAGTGATATTCCATTACTGCTGGATTCTGGCATTAGTGGTTTTCTTTCTAGTTACGTGGCTGAAGAACTTGCTTTGATGTCATTCATATTCTGAAATTCTTTCAAAAGTATCACACTGATTTTCTTGACCAAACAAATATCTATAGGACACAAATGTGAATAGAAGAAATCTGGGAAGGAAGATAAAAGTCAGTTGCTCAGATGCTTAGCGAGAACAAGGCAACTCAAAGAAGCGCGGATGTGCAAGCTATATTTGACACGAAGAGAAGGGCTGTACAGATAAGCTTGATTCTTCTCCCTCCGCCCCCCACAGGGTTTTGCCAAGTAACCTAGGCTGGCCTCAAACTTGTAATTCTTCTGACTCAGCTTTCCAAGAGGTGGGATTATAGGTGTGTGCCACCTTCCTTTCCCTTCCCTTCCTCTCCTTTCTTTTCTTCTCCATCCCCCTCCCTCTCACTATCCTCCCTTTTCCTTTCCTTCCCTTCTTTTTCCTTATTCTCTTTCTTCTTCTCTTTTATAGGAACCCTTTCCCCTTTTTTTCCTCCTTCCTCCCTCTCTTCCATTTTCTCCCTTCATTTCTTCCTTTTTTTTTTTTTTAATCTTTTTGTGGGACTTAATATGCTAGGCATGAACTCTCTCACTGAGCTATTTCCCCAAACTCTCGGTTTCTGTGTATCTGACACAGATACTTGGGTTAGAATCTTGTATCATCTCTAAGTCTTTCTTTTCGGAGAGGTAGATGAAGGAACATAGATTTCAGCAGAGCATCAGAGCCATTGTATCTGCAGATACCAAAGGAAGCTCTTTTCTCATTGCCTCAAAGTTACAGGGCCAATGTGAAGTATGGAGAACTCCCTCACAGGAATAATGCCCCAGCCAGTTCTGTGTGTTGACCCTTGTCTGACGAAGCTTGGAAACTAGTGGGGCGATGCAAGTCATCCAGGGCACAGAGCACCAGAAAGGCTGAAAGGTGCTGGGCTAGACTTTGTCTCCATGAGCTGTTGGTCTGAAACACACTCTGGAAGTGGGCTCAGATTCCCGCCCCATAATTTCCATGTGTGCTTCAAGAACTGTTCTCAGATGACGAATTTGCATTGAACCTTTATATTCAGTTTCCATGAACAAATCAACAGCTGAACACTGGTATCTGTAGCTGTCCCTCACCTCAGGAACTGGGGAGTCACATGGGTTGCAGGGTGCTCTCTCCATTCCCAAAATGGCAGTTGCTGGAGTCCCTGATACAAAACGATACTGCATGTCACCTGAGGTACATCCCCTGTAAACATCCAAGTCTAATCAATTACAGTTACAATAATATGGTATTAATATGGTTTACCACAGATGCATTATTTTTCTGAATATTTCCATCATTGGTTGGTGGGATGGACAGATGCAGAATCCACCACTATGTAGAAATGCCCATTAAGACCTGCTACAAGGAAAGCTAGCTCAGTAGTTTTAGGTCCCACAGAAGGGAAGGCAATGCTGAGTGGAACTGAAAAGCTCAGGTAAGGTATATAGTAAGTCAGACTGGTTTCAATGTGCAACAGATGTCAGTGGGACCTAGTGAGCTTTGTTCTAGGGTCCTATGAATTCTGGTCCCTGTCTCTCTGAGTGAAGGCGATTTGTTTTGGAACTGTCTCAAAAATCCTGATCCTTGGAGCTGGAGGAATGACTCAGGGGTTAAAGCCTTTATCGCAAAAGCAAAAGGACCTGAGTTCAAATTCCAAATCTCATGTAAAAGTAAAAGGCACAGCTGGGAACCCTCAAAGCAAAGCAAAAGGAACAATCCAAATTAATTCCTGAAGTCATCTTTGTGCCTCCATAGGCACACACACACACACACACACACACACACACACACACACACACACACACACACACACAGACACACACACACACAAATCCTGATCCTCATTCTGATTAGTCCTGTTGGGTCATATGTCTATTCCCATGCCGAGCAGTAACCAGGAGCAGAATAGGATCCCAAGTTTCATTCCTGATACCCAGGAGATTCCAAGCCATATGAGCTAACGGAGAGTAGGGAAGGGTGGGCCACTCACTTCTTATTACCCAAAGGGAAGGCAAGCACTAAGTTCTAGGCACTAATTGCTTCACATAAGGCAGCCACCTGAGGCGGAGAGCAGTGCCCAGGTCTCCCAGCTCCTTCTAGCATTGCCCCCAAAACCCGACAGATTGGATCTCTGGAGCCTGACAGATTGCATCAGAACAGCAGCTAGAACAATGCAACAAGCACTTGTGATGCCACATTTGGGCAGGTCAGAGCACCAGGCTTAACTGGTGCTTCTCATTCTGGGCCTCTGTGAAGGGTGGGGTCGGTGGACTAGGATCATAGGACACTTGGCTGATCACTGGCCTGCAGTCAGCTGAGGTCTCAGTTCTTCATCACAAGTCAGACAGCTTCTCATAGAAAAAAATCCACCCAAAAGAACTTGGGGCAAAAGTCGCTTTTTTTTTTCTTATTTAGAAACATCATACACTGTGTTTTATAACTTAGCTTTGGAAGGGGTCATATGATCTATTGGTCATGCAGAAAAAAAAAAAAAAAAAAAAAAAAAAAACAAGAAAATGTGTCAGGGAATTTCTGGGGTGTGGATACCAGGAAGTGGGTTTTGTCTATCTACCATGCACACACTACTACTTCCTGCTTTCATGTTTGTCTTGACTTGCCCTGTGGTTTCTATCTCTCTCCTCATCTCTTTCCCTTGGACCTTCATTTCTGCTTTCACCCATGCTCAGACACCTCCTCCAGGAGGCCTTCCCTGCCAACTTTTCTGGTCATGTTTTCTCTGTTTAATACTGACAATGGGGGGCTGGAGAGGTAGCTCAGGGGTTAAGCCTCTGCCTTGCAGGCAGAAGGTCCTGAGTTCGTATCCTAGACCCCACGTATAGACACGGGCGGAAGCAGAGGCGGCCTGCGTTTCTGGTCCTGGTAGGGCGGAGCCTGTGAATCCCGGGGCAGAGTAAACAAGGGGAGGCGGTCCATGGTGGTTCCCGAATTCGTCCGTGGTTCTACACACATATATACGTGCACACACACACACATACACGCACACACACACATACACGCTCACAATTGAATAAATAATAAAAAATTTTTTTAAAAAGTTAAAAAAAAATACTGACAATGGATACAGGGTCTTGTGAATCTGAGGTTGACCTCAGACTTACTGTACACCTGAGGATGACTTTGACTTCTGATCCTTCTGCCTCCACCTTCCAAATTCTGGGACTGGGCTCTCACCCGGTTAATGCAGTGCTGAGGATCAAACCCAGGCTTTATGAATGCTAGGCAAGCCCCCTACTAACTGAGCTAGTTACAGTCCTTGAAGTCTTGATCTTTCTGCCTCTTATTTCCTAATGCTGGGGTTATAAGCATTTTTCCCCTTCATGGGACACAGTGATTCCCCCCAAGGGCATTTCAATGTGTGCTATGGCCAACTTAGGTCACAGCATCCAGCATGTAGTAGTTGGTCACTAAATATCCACTGAAATGACCTGGGGGGGGGTCTACACAAGGGCTCAGTAGGTAAAAGTGGTCACCACCAAGTCTGATGACCTGAGTTCACTTAACAGAACCCACAGTTAGCAAGAGAAATCTGACTCCTGAAAGTTATTCTCTGACTTCCACATGTGCATCATGACACAAATGCGCATCCACACATACAAGTCAATTAGTAAAAATTAAATATATATATATATATATATGTATACTGAGTTGTGGAAGATGAAGTATGAAAGAAAAAACTAGAATGAACTTGATCCTAATGCTTGTGGTGCTGAAGTCACAAGTTCTGGATTCTACAGGAAGAACCTATCTCAATAAAAGAAATATAAAGAAAAAAGTTTATTTTCTATTTTTTTTTATGATCCTAGCATCTGGGAAGTAGAGACAGGAGGATCAGGAGTCCAAGACACCCTTGGTTACAGTCATTATTTCCAGGCTAGTCTAGACTAGTGAGACTCTGTCTTAAAGAAAGACAAAAACAAAACAAAACAATAAAACAAGCAAACAAAAAAAACCCAAACCAAGGGCCTGGAAAGATGGCTCAGAGATTAAGACCATACCTCCAAAGCAGAAGTCCTGAATTCGGATCCCAGGTCTCAAGTAAAAATGCCAAAAAGAAATGGTGGGGGCCTGCACTTCTGATGGGCAGAGCCTGAGAAATCTGAGAGTAAAGCAAAAAGGAGGTAGAAGCAATCCAGGATGATTCCTGAAGTCACCCTTGATCTTCTACAGGAACACACAGTGCCCTGTGATACACACGCACGCAAAAAACAAAACAAAACAAAAACAAACAGACAACAAGAAAAGATCATCTTTGTGGTCTCAGTAAGCAAAGCAGCACAAGCAAATCTTCAAACCCTGATTATCTGACTTTTAGCTACCAAGGAATCAGCCAAGAGTCAAGGAGGGAAACCACCCCTTTAGATTGTGGATAGTGGAGACAGCAAAATAACCTGAAATTAAAGGTTTAGTCAGTCAGTAAGCCTTGTTCTGTTATGACTGGTGTCCAGGATGGGGCCACAGTTCCTTCTGTATTAGCTAATAGCAGTAAGTGGGTTGGGCAACTGTATGCTTAGTTCTTCACATCAGGAGATCAGAGTAGTACAGTATAACAAAAGTAAGGCCTTCACCCCAAATACAAGAGAGACCTGAACCAGTTCTACTTCTTGAAATTCCCGGTATAATTATTAAAATGTAGTAGATACTATGAAATGACGGTGATTTTTTTTTTTTTTTTTTTTTTTTTTTTTTTTTTTGTGGTACTGAGGATAAAACTTAGGGTCTTGGAGCTGGTAGTTTGCTCATTAGTTAGGTGCCTGCTATCCCACCTGAGGGCAGTTTGCTGTGCCCAGCACCTCACACTAATCACACTCTATGCTTCTGCCTTTGCAACTCCTGCCCTACATTCCTGCCCTTCTCCATCTGGAAAATTCCAGCTGATCCTTTGATGAGCCTCACCCTGTGGAGGCTTTCCTGACCCTCTGTGGCAGCACTGGTGCCCTCCCACTCACCTGGCAGGATGACTGTTTATTTACATGGCTCTATCTCTCTAAGCACCCAGCCCAGGCTGGGGCTACACTCCAAACTCATCTGTGACTAAAATTAAACTCACTGGAGAGGTAGGATGGTGTGGAAGGGTCAAGGTGTGGATGGCAGACTGGTTGTGACACCTGTCCCCCTCCGCTCTCCTCCCACCTTCTGGGTTCATCTCCTCCCAACTCATCTCCCCCATCACTGGCCTTCCAAGGGCCTGTGCTGTTCCAGCTGCTTATAATGCTCTTCGCCCACCTGCTAGCCATCCCTCAGTGCCTGTCAGCCATCACCTGAGGGAAGTCTTTCTGACCCTCAATCTCAAGGCACAGCACCGTCACATTTTTTCCTCCTCCTCCTCCTCCTCGTATTTTACTTATTTGGGAGTAGCAAGGAAGGAGGGAGGGAGGGAGAGAAAGAGAGAGAGAGAGAAAGCACCACGTGCATGTGTAGGTCAGAGGATAACTTTTCAAAAGTCATTTCTCTCCTACCACCAATGTATGTGTACAGGGACTGAAATCAGGTCACCAGGCTTACACACAGGTGCCTTTATCAGCTGAGCTGTCTTGCTGGTCTTCTTAGGTCCAACTTTGAAGTCCTTGAGGGCAGAAACTTTGGCCTGTTCACTGCTGCAGGCCCAGGGCTGACAAAGGACCTGACATACATATTGGGCACTATGTAATTAAATTGTTGTTTGTGTGTGTCACAGTATGCTTGTGGAGGCCAGAGGACAATGATACAGGCAGTCCATTCTCTCCCATTCACTTTTACATGGTTCTAGAGCTTGAACTTGAGTTGTCAAAATTGTGAGTTAGTGCTTTACCAGCTATGCCATCTCATGGGGTCAACTTTCTTTTTCTTTCTTCCTTCCTTTCCTTTCCTTCTTTTCTCCCTTTCCTTCCCTTCCCTCTCTTCCCCTTCCCTCCTTCATTCCTTTCTTTTTTAAAGATAAGGTCTTATCTGTAGAGCCCAAGTTGGCCTGATCCTCTTGCCTCTCAGTTTCCTGCATGCCAGAATTAGAAGTATGTACCATCTATGTATCAGATTTTACACAAGCTTTATTAGCTGAAATGGTGCCTGAATAAATGAATAGGTTCAGCCTGGCTTCACCCTTCATCCTTTACATGTTTGGGTTATTTATATTCTCTGAAGGATCCTCATTCGAGGGTGAGGCCTTTCATTGGTTGGTATTGGAGATTATATAAAAACAACATAAGAAACCATAAAGACAGGGGGAGGAGGAGGGAGGGAGGGAACTGGTGTACCTAATAACTTTGTATGAGCTGAAATAAAAAAAAAAAAGAAACCATAAAGAATGGCTTGTATTTATTTCCTTCTTTCTTCTGAAAATGTATTTTTATCAGACTTAACTAGTGTGGAATCTTTCAAAATATATTTTATTGAGTTGTAACAAAAAATAAATACATAATCTTTGCATGTATACATGTTAATGTAACTGTGAAACTTAAAATATTCCAATAATCAGGAAGGTCTGCTAGCTTTTTCTTTCATACCCCCTCACCTGTAGTAACCCATTCCTTCATTTCTGAAACCACCTGTCCATTCCTCCAACTATTTCATCTAATCCTCCCACCCTAGACTTTATAGATCTATCCTAATTAACTTGAGCCCTTCTAATAACAAACCAGGTCTCCAAAGTAGGGGAGACCCAAGCCAACATGGAGGCAGAGCTCCACAATTCCTCTTAAGATAAATAAGAATTAACAAAGGAACTCAGTCGTATACATACAATACACTTATTCCCAGCACTACCATTGACAATAGCTGTGATATTAATATTCACAGAATCCACAATCATTTAGGAGACAAATATCTGGCCATTTGTGTATGTGTGAGAGAGAAGAGAAAGAGAGAGAGAGAGAACACATGTGGAGGTCAGAGGACAACCTCGTGTCAGTCTTTGCCTTCCACCTTGAGATAGGTTCTGATGCGCATGCTGCATATCCTGGGCCTCAAGGATCATGTGTCCACCTCCCATCTTCCCATAAGAGCATTAGGATTACAGACATTAGTTCTAGGCATCTGGCTTTCACATGGGCTCTGAGGATTTGAACTTGTGGCACTACCAATTCAGGGAGGCCCTAGCCTGGGCTCCCAGGACATGTCCCCGGACATAGAAGGATGAACAACCAATGGGAAGCGGCCATCTAACCTGCCCCTGAGATGGACACCTAGTAACAGTCAAATGATTGGTGGCTGTCCCCTGAGCAGAGGGATGGCAACACCTGATTGGACCCTGGCTCTATATAAGCCCGAACACTTCCTGAATAAAGCTGAGACAGCAGCCAACTCGTCCTCTGGCTCCAGACATTCCTAAGGCCACCAAAGGCCCCTTGGAAGTCTGGCTATCCTCCATTGAAGCTATGCCTTACTAATTTACAATTGTTAGGTTTTGATTTGTGTCTCACTAGCTCTTTTGGATCGTTCCTCTCCGCCTGCCCCACCTACAGTCTCTCTGCATGTCCCTGCAATGATGAAAACCTGCTTTTCTCTGCCACCTTGAGTTGCCCTTTGGGACTATGATTCCTTCACTGTGGTGGTCTCATGACTGCTACCCAATGACGGGTAAGGTTCCACATGAGGGGGTGACCAACCTAAGCCAGGCATAGCCACCTATATTCCACATAGCTGAAGAAGCTCAGGGTTACCTCAACTATCATGGTCCCCACTGAAAAAAAAATATAAATAAAAGGGTGAAATGTGGCACTACCGATTCAGGGAGGCCCTAGCCCGGGCTCCCAGGTACAGACATGCCCCAGACATGTCCCAATAGAGGAACCATACAGGAAGCAGCCATCTAACCTGCCCCTGAGATGGACACCTAGTAAACAGTCAAATGATTGGTGGCTGTCCCCTGAGTGGAGGGATGGCAACACCTGATTGGACCCTGACTCTATATAAGCCCAAGCACTTCCTGAATAAAGCTGCTAACTCGTCCTCTGCCTGCTGCTTCTCGCCTGACTCCTGGGGTCTGGGTGATGAACATTCTGGATACAGAAATGTATGAATTATAATGGAATGTTTTTTAGCTCTCAAGAGGAATAAGTACTGATATACACTACAAATGAACCCTTTTGAGAACTGGAGGCACCATACTATATGAGTACTTAAGTCTGTATGGCAGGATGGTGAAGCGGGCAGAAGTGGGTGCCAGGGAGAAACTGCTTAACGGGAAAGCAGCTTGATTTTGGAATAATGGAGGGGTTTTAAAATTAGAGGTGGTGGTTGCATAGCGCTGCCAATGTTCTGATTCGGTCTAAATGTTTACTTGAAAACGGCTACTTTTAAATGTTTACACTGAAGCAGGAGACTTTCAAGCTTTAGGTCTTTTCAAAGAGAAAAGAAAAAAAGGTTAAATGTCACATTGTCCTGTCTTGGATGTCTGTCCATCTCGCAGGGCACACAACAGAATTCATCCAGTGCACCTTGGACACTTCTTGCCAGCCCCTCCCCTCTCTTCCCCTCCCCTTCTCTTCTCTTGTTTTGAGACAGGGTCTCACGTAATCCAAGCTGGCCTCCAACTTCACAGTAGCCAAGGATGACCTTGAACTCCTGACCCGCTGTCCTTCACCTGCCCAGTGCCAGGGTTACAGGGCGTGGCCACCACTCCCCCCCCCACCCCGTCTCCCCCAATCTGATGGAGAAAACATGCACTGTCAATTTTCAGAGGAGGAAACCGAGACCTAACAAGCTCTGGGGAGCAGCCGCCGAAGCCCGTCCTGTGCGGTCTGGGCGGCTTGTCAGGTCAGCGAACCGGCCACCTGCCCCCTGCTAGGCCGCGGCCCACCCCTCCCCAGGACCAGCCTCCGCAGCGCCGCCTCAAGCCTCTTTAGTTTCAAAATGGCTGCCGCGCTAGGCCACGCTCCCGGGGCGGGGCCCAACTCCAGGCCGGAGCGGTGGAGTCCCGAACCGAGCAAGGATCCCCGAGCCCAGCCTGGAGAGCTCGCGCACGAGCAGAGAGCGGAGGCGCCGCAGGTCGCGGAGAGGAGTGCCGAGCTCATCGCTCGCTCGCCGGGGCCGCCCGCGAGCGTCTTCATCGCGGGTGCTGGCGCCGCCATCTTAGATGGCGGGAGGCGAAGAAGAACGCTCTTGAGGCGGGAAGGCTTCTGTGCCGCTCTCCCTGGGTGACCCCAGACAAGTCAGCTGACCGGGCTTTGGGGCGCTGTGCCCTGAGGCGCGGAGCGTGAGTGCAGCGATGCGGGGTCTTCCTGGGGCCCCGTCTCCTGGGCTGGGGACGCGCCAAATGTGACCGCCTCCCGCTGCCTCACCCGCTGCGGGAAGGATAAGCGCAGCCGGCGCCGCGGCCGCGCGACTGGACCCGGGGCGGCTCGGCTCCTCAGGTAGGCGGCGGGGCCGGGGGCCGGGCGACCGTCCCCGGCGGCGCGGGCGGGCGCGGGCCGGGGCCGGCGTCATGGCCGGCGAGCAGGTCCCACCGCCCGCCTCGGGTTTCCCCGTGAGTCGCGGAAACGTGCCCGTGGTCCCCGGTACGGGCGCGTTCCTCTCTCGGCCCGCGCTCGCGGCTCCTTGGGGCTTCTTCCTCGAGTGGCACCCCGAGAGTAGTCGGGGAGAGGGCAAGGAGCGGACGGGCGCCCCGCCACAAAGGCGCGGGTCGGCTCTCGGCCCCGCCGCGGCCGGGACGGGGGTGCGGACCCCGCGGGGGCAGACGGCTGTGCGCGTTCCCGCTCCCTCCCCGGGCCCGCGCCTCGCGTGGCTCCGGTTCCAGCCGGGGCTCTCCTGCTAAGTGGGGAAGGATCCGGGCGTGTCGGGGGGCTTCTCCCCGCCCGGCGCTCCGGGGGCCTGGACAGCTGCCCCCCGCCGTCCCTCGCAGACGGTGCGCCGGGCCGGGTGGCTCGCCGGGCGGTGCGCGGGAGGAGGCGCGGAGCCTGTGGCGGTTCTCGCGCGTGTGCGCGGCGTCCGGACGAGTTCAGACGCGGAGAGCCCGACGGCCAGGCGTTGTCGGCCGCGCGACGCCGGCCGAGGCCTGCGGCGGGGCCGCGGGGCGCTGGGGGAGAAGCCGCGCGCGGGGCGCGAAGGTTTGCGGGAGGCCGGGAAGGCTGCGCTGGCGGCCGGGAAGGCTGCGCTTGCGGCCGGGCTCGGTGAACCGGCCCGCGCCTGTTCTGCACAAGTGTTGCCGACGGTTGAGGCGGCCGGTCACCCGGGCCCTGCCCTGCGGCGGGCGGCTGATGGCACTGGAGAGATGACTCTGTTAAATCCAGCTGGTGCTTTTGATGTTTCATGTGAAATGCGTTGTGCTTGTTCAGTGGTCAATGAGCTAAACTCGTTCCTAGAGATTCCTGCAAAAATGTTTTGTAATGTCGACGATGTAAATGTATTGTTCTTTGCTAATTCTGACTTTTAAGTGGTTATTGATCATATCAACCACATTCCTTTAGACATTTAGAAACCGGCAGATTATATAAGTCATTTAAAGGGTAGAATGCAAGCATTTTTAATTAACCCACTTTTATATTGCAGTTTCTTTGGATTCATTCTTCAGATTCCAGGTCTGCTATAAAGTTTCCATGAACATTATTCTTCTAAAATAGCTATTATGATGAGTGCTTATGCTAAAGTGTTTATTATGTTAAAAGACTTTAGTTGGCAATCCCCACATCTTTTGAATTGTGATTATATACTGCTGAAGAACATTTAGAGTCTTTTGACTTATTTTTACTCTTATCACTTGAGGGCTAAGTAATCCAACAGAAACATTTGACCCAGCTGAACACTGGCCACTTAGAAAAATAAACCTGTTGCTGTTTCTGTTCTAAGTACTTATCTTTAAGTATGTGATGTTTGTGTTTATGCATGAAATGGGGTTGCTTAGTTTTGTTAAGATCTGGTCAGTATTTGAAAAGATGTGTAGATACCTGACTGAAAGGCATTTGAATGAATTTAAGAGATTTGATTTAGCAGAAAAAGAAAAGCAAAAATATATTAAAGCTGCTCATTTATGGCAAAAAGTGTCTAAATATAATATTACTGCTTTTAACAAAATATGCAGTTTGAAGATTAAAAAACTACTAAGTACTTTTTGGAAGTTAAATTTATCATTTGCAGAAGCACTAGATTTTTTAAATGCAAATAACTTCAAATTGCTCTTCTAGGAAGTTAGTATATATATGCTTTTTCAGCATACAAATTTCAGATAAAACCTTGTTAGTCACCTACTAAATCTATCTAAAAATAGAACCATACTGCATGAGGGAATACTTTGGTTTGCACATTAGGAACAGAACAGGACATATGTAAGAATACTGATCTTGGGGACAAGTTTGGTAAACAGCATGCCTTAATGTTGACTTCCAGAGAATTTAAGTATTTTTTATTTTCTTGTTTTTGTCTTTTATTTGAGAGTGGTTAGGCAGAGGGAAAGAGAATGCACATGTATGCCATGTCCTAACATTGGAGGTCAGAGAACAACTTTCAGAAGTCGGTTCTCTTTGTCTATCTTGTGGGCTTCTAGGGATTGAACTTAGATCACTAGATCTGTAAGCTTGTGTCTTACCCGCTGAGCTCTCTCACTAGCCTCTGAAAAGTATTTTTAGAAGACATTGAACAATGGAACAGTGAAGGGGTTTATGAAACCACAAAAGTCAGATTATATGTATGAGAGAGAGAGAGGTAGCAGGTACACCTGTGGTACAACACGTGTAGGTCAGGGGACAACTTTCAGAAATGGATTCTTTCCTTCTACCATGTAGTCACCTTTACCTGTTGTATTTTTTTTTAATTGTGCAGATTATGAAAGTAATTTTCTTTAAAATAAAACTTGAATAATTGCTTACCTTGACTAAATTAATTGAAAAAATAAGGAATATTTGGGTTCTTTAAAGAAGTTGCTTAGGTCTTGTGTGTGTGTGTGTAAAATTCCCATTTCAGTGGGTTCAAAATGTAATACTAAATATTTTTCTCATGATGAATTAAACTAATGGCACAGGGCTAGACCGTCTTGTCTGTAAATCTTATGATAGTAATGGCTGAGTATTTTATTCTGCCCTCAAAAGTTGTGAGTAAAAGCTCCATAATTACATATTAAGGTTCACACCTTTACTTTTTACAGGGTTTGAGTCATTCTGTTACTCCTTTTCTCTTAGAATTACTTTCATAGTTCTCAGTGGGGTTTTTTTTTTTTTTTTTTTGTCTTGTTTTTTTTGGGGGGGCAGTCTCACATGTAACTTAGACTAACCTCAAACTTGTGATCTGCTTGTCACAGCTTCCTAAGAATGCCAGGAGTATTGTGATTACAGGTGTGTTCCACCATACCTGGCTAAGTGATGTTAGTGGATGACTTCAGATGTGTTTGCCTTGAAATTATTACCAGAATCTTTATTTCTCAAGGAAAGTTTCAAGTGGGTGTTTCTTTGTTTTTAGTTCTTAGCTCAGGCTATTGAAGTGCTTTTTTAAATTACACACAAAGTGGGTTAATTGTGTCACATTCCAATCAGTTATTCATAGCATTTTTTGAAGAATACTTGATATATAGTTTTATTTTTAGACCATATTTTTTTTTTTAAATTTATTTGTGTGCTTGTGTAAGTGTGCATCAGAGTCACTGTATGCCCCTGTGGAGGCCTAAGGGTGACTCTGGAAATCATCTTGTTCTCTTTTTTGCTTAGCTCTGGGTTTTCCCAGACTCCCATCTTCCTGAGCCAGAAGAACAGCCTGCCATTTCTGCCTGGCATTTTCACATAGGATCTGGGATCTGAACTCAGGTCCTTCTGTTTATGATGCAGAGTCTTAAACCCTAAGCCAGTTCTGCAGTCCTTTTAGAACCGATTCTCAAGATTGTAACTGGATGATGATTAACAATCCTAGAGCCATTTTGGAATTTGTTAATCCTTGTTATTTAGATATTGTTTACCTTTTTGGTTAATGAATGGGAAACATCAGGCATTGACAGTGTTCCGAGGGAACATGGGTATGTCTGATTGCTTCTGAGAACCCTGTAGTCTGTACAGTGTTATCTCCCCCCCTTTTCTAAATTTTACAAAATTTGTGTATGTGTGTGTGAGTGTGTGTGTGCTCCCAAGTACATGCAGGTGGTTCAGGTCAAAGTGGGTGCATAAGAACATCTTTGGAAGTCAGTTCTCCTCTTCTGACTTAGGCTCTGGAGATCGAATTTAGGTTGTCAAGTCAGGCTTGTAGGGCAAGCACACCTGCCGGCCAAACCATTGTACCAGCCCTCATTTTTCTAACTGCTCTTGATTATTTTCAAGATAGCTTCTCTTTCTTTCCTTTAACCTGCTAGAGGAGGTTGTAGCTACTTGTCATGGGACTCTGTTTTGCATTTAATATGGCATGTGAAGGCATTTGTGACATGAGAAATGTCAAGTATTATGCGGAATGATTAATTACAGTTGTATTTAGAAAACACTGAGAACTGCCAGATATAGTGGCTGGTCCTGTAATGCTAGTTACTTGAGAGACTGAGGCAGGAGGAGGGCCCTAAGATTGAAGTAGCCTGAATGGACCTTGTCTCAAAACATCAAAACCAAATCATAACAAAAACTTTAAGCTAAGTACTCAGAAATTAGTAGAAGGGAATAGTATTCAATAATAAGAAATAATGTACTGACACATACTACGGCGTGCATGGTCTTGAGTATGTGTTGAGCGAGAGAAAAAAGAGGACTAAACATCTGAACGATGTCTACATACATAGTGTTGAATTGTATACATTAATTGGCTGAATTCTATGGGAATGTGAATTACATCTCAAACTATTAAGCAAAACTAGGGGCTGGAGAAATGCCTCAGTTGGTAAAGTGCTTGCACAGCATGAAGATTTCCATTTGAACCCTCAGTACCTGCGTGAAAGGCGAAAGCTGAGAGTGTTGCGTACTCATCATAACCCAGTGCTGGGAGGGAAGGGAGGCAGACACAGGTGCGTTGGAGCTCATTGGCCTGCCAACGTAGCAGACTTAATGAGAGATAAGTTGGAGAAGAATTGAGGGAGACATCTATCTTGACTTGTTCTATCATACATTCTCACGCATGTACACATAAAGTAAGTAAATAAAATTAAAAAAAATTAGGAGAGCTTTATCAATGAACTCATTCATTACCATACATAGATTCTTCACAATTATTGCTGTGTGATGTAACCTTGAAGAGTAGCTCTCTACTGCTACATGACATTACCAGCAAGAGAGAACACTGTAAGATTTAGGCCTAAAGGGACTCTTTGTCATTCATTTGCTATTCAGGCATTCTCAGAGGATTAATCTGTAATAGATGCAGAAGCTGCAGATACATTTGAATGGCATACTTCTTCACTCTGATCTCCCTTAAGACCAATGTCTCTTCTTTCTCTTCTTTCAAGCCACGGATGTCTTCTGTTGATGTGATGTCTCAACTTTGCCTGTAAATTTTGGACTTTTTTCCACCTGACAGGAAACCTGTCTGTAGTCTCCTGTAAGATACCTTTGTTTCTATCCTGGACCTGGGTCAACCTTCTGGGAGCCTGGGGAGATGGCTCAGTGAGAAAACTACTTGCCACACAAACCTGATGAACTGAGTTTCATCCCCAAACCCATGTAAAGCCCAGGCTGACCTCAGATTGACTGTTTAGTTGAGGATGATCTTGAATTCCTAATCCTTCTGTTTCTACCTCTCAGTTGCTGGGGACAACCATGCCCAATTTGTACTGTACTGGAAATGGAATCTAGGCCTTGTGCCTGCTAGAGAAGAAGCACTTTCACAACTGAGCCACATTCCTGACTTTCAAAAGCCATTTAGTCTTATCATCTAAATGTCTGTCTGTCTTTCTGAAACATTCTTCCATAGCCCAAACTCACCTTGACATGCCTGACTTTGACCTCCTGATCTTCTTACTTCAGTCTCCAGGTGCTAGGATTACATGTATTTGTCATCACACCCAGCTATATATATATATATATATATTTTTTTTTTTTTTTAAATGAAGTTGGATCTCTCTTTGTACCTTTATATGGGTCCTAGGGATTGAACTGTACTTGTTGAGCCATCTTGCCAGCCCAAAGCTATATATTTTTAAAGCACCCAGTAGATACAGGCTACTTACTGTTCATGATACAGAGTGAAGAAGGCAAATTCCTGTGCTAGGTACTGAATCCAGTAGAGAGATGTAAACAAGTGCCTCACTTCTTATCTGTCTCCTTTCTAGAGGCCATTTCAAAGCAAACTTTTAAAAATCTTGCTGATCCCTCACTTTTTTTGAAAACAAAGTTGGGGTTTAATAAAGATGCTTTAATATAAACTTCTGCACGAGGGTTAAGAGAAACACTCAGAACAAAGTATGACAAATCTGAAAACATGGTTGTGGGCTTCTGAGTCATCTTAATCATTTTAAAAGAATTATTTTTGAGACTGTGTGTGTGCGTGTCTATGTCCCTGTGGGGGCCCAAGGATGACTTCTGGAATTATTGTGGATTGTTTCTACTTTCTTTTTGCTTTGCTCTGAGATTTCCCAGGCTTTTTACCTACCAGAAGTTCAGACTGCCACCATTTCTGCCTGGCTTTTTTATTTATTTATTTATTTATTTCTTCCACCCCTCCCTGGAACCTCTTGTTCCCTCCCCTCTTTTCCCCTTCCTCCCCCCCCCCCTTTTTTTCCCAGTGCTCTCTTCCCTCTACCCCCGTTCTGGAGCATTCTTCACTGTGCATGTCAAACTTCCCTCTGGGTCCTCCTCTCTGATGAGGTGTAAGGACTATAGCTCTTTTTTGTGTTCCCCTTAAGTATAGGAACACTACTGTGGCTGTTAATCCCTTGCCTCTAAGGATCATAGTGCCTGTGATCCATGCTAGACTTTGGGGGTTCAATGATATTGGTCATTGCACAGGTCATTCAAAGTCCTATTATGATTACTTCGGCCCTAACTTGGATGGAGTATCTTGCATATCATTGCTCCTCCCCATCTTTAGGCTCTTACCATCTTACTGCCCCCTATTCCGCAAATTTCCCTGAGTTTTGGGATGGGGAGAGATTAGGCTGGCCTGGTTCCAGGTGGTTGATGTAGAGTCTCTGATTTTCTGAATTATGGTGTGTTGACTTTTTTTTTCAGTTTTGCCATTCCTGCACCGCCCTTAGCTCCATCCTGATAGATTATTGGATGTCACCCCCTGGCCAGAGATAAAATGCTGTTAAAATAGAGTTTTATTATAAGAGTATATTCAAAGGTAGATGGAGAAGGAGAAGGGGGGGGGTCTCCCGTTTACAGGATGATTACCTCCTATCTGCCAGACTCTATGCCCTCCCTTTCTGGTGAGATCATATCCCATCAGATGCAAGTGACCAGTAAGGAAAGTCTGTGAGCTTAACCAGATGTCTCATTACTTACTTGCAGTTCTTGATGGTGACTTATTTTCTCTGCTGTAGCATGATCCCCTCTCTGTTTCTGGCGGGGCCCTCCTTCCCTTCCCTCCTGTTTATAATCTTTGCAATTACTATAGGTATTACAGAGATTTATCTTTGAGTGTGTCACTAAGTGGGTTTGGTACTAGGATCCACCTATTAGGGAGTACATATGGTGCTTAATTTTCTGTGTCTGGGATACTTCACTCAATATAATTGTTTCTAATTCCATCCATTAATTTCATTAATTCATCATTTTTGATGGCTGAGTAGTATTCTATTGTATAAATGTACCACCTTTTCCTTATCCACTCGTCAACTGTTGGGCATTTGGGTTGATTCCATGACTTTGCTATTGTAAACAGTGCTGCTATGAACATGGTCGTGCTTGTGCTGTCAAGGTGAATTTTTGCTATATGGGGAATTATTCCCAAAAGTGGAATAGCAGGGTCATAATGGTATTTCAATCTTTAACTTTTTTAAGAATTGCCAGATGGCTTACTAGAGTGGTTGTATAAGCCTGCACTGCCACCAGCAGTGTAGGAGAATTCCCTTCTCTCCACATCCTCTCCAGCATTTGGTGTTGTTTGTATTGTGGATTTTTGCCATCCTGATTGGGGTGAGATGATATCTCAGGAAGGTTTTGATTTGCATTTCCCTGATGGCCAAGGATGCGGAGCATTTTTTAAGATATTTGGTAGACCTTTCAATTTCATCCCTGGTAAAGTTTCTTTTAGGTTCCAAGGCCCTTTTTTTTTTTAAGTATTTTTTTATTTATTCAATTGTGCGTGTGTGTGTGTGTGTGTGTGTGTGTGTGTGTGTAGTACCACAGACGAATTTGGGAACCACCATGGACTGCCTCCACCTTGTTTACTCTGCCCCGGAATTCACAGGCTCTGCCCTACCAGGACCAGAAACTCCCACTTCCCCCGAAGTCTATACGTGGCCCTTCCACCTGCTAGGCAGAGGCTTAACCCCTGAGCCACCTCTCCAGCCCCCCAAGGCTCATTTTTTTAATTGGGCCTTTTGTTTCCTTGGTGTTTAGTTTTCTAAGTTCTTTTGTGCACTCTGGATAATAGAGCTCTATCAGATATGTGGTTAGTGAAGATATTCTCCCATTCTGTGGGTTGCCTTTGTGTTCGATTTACAATCTCTTTATCTGAACAGAAGCTCTTTAATTTCATAAGATCCCATCTGTTGAGTGTTGGTTGTATTGACTGCGCTATTGGATTTCCGATTAGGAACTGTTGGCCTAGCCCAATCAGCTCAAGGGAGTTCCCTACCCTTTCAACTAAGGTTTTTATAGACTCTGGCCTTATATCAAGGTCCTTGATCCATTTGGAATTAATTTCTATACATGGTGACAAGTACGGGTCCAGTTTTAATCTTCTGCATATGGATATCCAGCTTTGCCAGCACCATTTGTTGAAGATGCTGTTTTTTTCCATTGGATTTTTTGGGCCCCTTTGTCAAAGATCAAATGGCTGTAGTTGTGTGAGCTTATATCTGGGTCTTCAACCCTTATCCATTGATCTGGGCGTCTGTTTTGGAGCCAGTACCAGTCTGTTTTTATAACTATTCTGTCTGGCATTTTTAAGTGCGATCTGGGATCCAAACTTAGAACCTTATGCTTGAAAGGCAGAGACTTAACCTCTGAGCCATCTCTTCAGCCCTGATTTGAGTGTGTGTGTGTGTGTGTGTGTGTGTGTGTGTGTGCGCGCGCGCGCGCATCTTATGCATCTGATTAGCTTTTTAAAGGTGGGGCATGTTTTATCCTTATTTCTGTATCTATAGTTTGTATATATATGTGTGTGTGTGCATGTGCACATGAGAGAATGTTTTATTGTAGAAAAAAGTTGCGAAGAAAAGGGAAAAGGCACATGGGTAAAGTCCAAGAAAAACTTGTCAGGTACTTGCCTCACCCTGCCCTCCCTCCACACACTTTATAGACTGTCTTTCTGTGTCATCTTGACTGGCTTGGAACTTGGAGCTCTCCTGCAGTCTCTGCCTCCCAAGTGATACTAATAGAGACATGTGCCACCATTCCATTCTCTCTCTCTCTCTTTCTCTCTCTCTGTCTTTCTCTAGGGTGTGTGTGTGTGTGTTTACCAGAGGGCACTTTGTGTCCCTTTGGAGAACCAAGGGTAACTTCAGAAATAATTCTGGATTGCCCTACCTCCTTTTTGCTTAGCTCTGGGATTTCCCAAGCTCCACCCATCAGGATCAGAAGTATAGGCTGCCAGTTTCTGCCTGGCGTTTTTATGTGGGACCTGGGATTTGAACTCAGGACCTTTTGCTTGCGAGGCAGAGCGTTAATACCTGAGCCATCTCTCCAGCTTTCTTTTTTTTTTATATATATATATATATATATATATAGCATATCTCTCTATCTATCTATATCTAGCATGTCTGTCTGTGTATATCAGGAGCACCATGTGTGCCTGTGGAGCCCTAAGGGTGACTTTGGGAATCATCCTGGATTGTTCTACCTCCTACTTGCCTTGCTCTGGGATTTCCCAGGCCCTGCCTATCAGAGCTAGAAGTGCAGACTGCTGTCATTTCCACCTGGCATTTTTTACACAGGATCTGGAGTCCTTCCTTCTTGCAAGGCAGAAGTTTAGCCCCTGAGCCATCTCTCCAGCCTGGATTGGGTTTCTTACCACTGCCATTCTGCTCTACCTTCCTCATGCAGTCATGCAATGTTCACTGAAGAGAGGTGACCATTTTTATTTGAATGTTCACTCAGAACATTGGAATCTTAAGATCTGTAGTAGAAAGTTTATGCTTTTCCTTCCATTACTTGTAGAGTGCTCCGGTTCTTATTCCTTCCTAACTACATGTGGTTGTTGGCCTGACTTTTTGTTCACTAATTAGTTTTCTTGTCATTCTTTCTTGTGCATTTCTTTCATCCATAGGTTTTAAACATGGAAGAAAAATTTAACAAGACATGTGAGGGAATAAGTGACACTTTTCTGTCTTCCTTTACTTTATTCTGGACTACAGTAGAGTACCAATGTGACATTGTGCCTTTCTTTTTAAGTTGTGTGTGTGTGTCTGTGTGTATCAGAGGGCACTGTGTGTGTCTATGGAAGCCCAAGGGTGATTTTTGGGAGTAATTTCGGATTATTTTACCTCATTTTTGTTTTGTTCTGGGGTTTGCCTTCCAGGGCCACAAGTGCAGACCAGCACCATTTTTGCTGGGCATTTTTATGTGTGATCTGGGATCCGAATTTAGGTCCCTCTGCTTGCAAGACACAAACTTAATCGATGAGCCATCTCTGTAGCCCAGTAGTGACCTTTCTGACTAGTACTAGTTATTCAGCAATATAGAATTGGCCTTTTAGGCTGCATGTGTTAAGATGCACAGGGCTGCTGAGATAGCTCAGCAGAGAAGGCATCTGGAGGGAAACCTAGCAATCTGAGTTCAGTTTTCAAAACCTACATAAGTGGAAGGAAAAAACTGACTTCTGAAAGTTATCCTTTGACCTGTACCTATGATAGGCATGTGTATGTGTTCTCTCTCTCTCTCAAATAAATAATGAAAGATATGTATAACATAAAATTCTCTGTTTAGGGGCTGATAAGATAACTCAGTAGGTAAAACACCTGAGTAGGTAAAATACCTGGAGACAAGATGATGGAGAAGAGAACTGTTTCCTGAAAGTTGTCCTCTGACCTCCACCCGCATGCAGGCATGCATGGTTCACCTCCTCTCTCTCTCTCTCTCTCTCTCTCTCTCTCTCTCTCACACACACACACACTTGCTCGCTCGCTCTTGCTCTTTCTTTGTATTCAAAAAACTTAACTATTTTAACCATTCCAGGTGAGTATTGGTTAGCATTCCTAAAGCATTCTCAGTACATTCATTACTTGTGATAATCATCACCACTTTCCATCTCCCAAGCTTTTTTATCACCACAGCAGACACTGCAAATGATTCAAAATGGGAACATACAGTACTTTTCTTGTGTCATTTGGCTAGTTTCTCTCTTCTGTCTTTTCTTTCCTTCTTTCATGTGTATGTGCACCTGGATGTATTTCCCCATACTGGTGCATGTGGAGGCCGTAGGTCAACATGGGATGTCTTTCTCAATTGTTCACTTTATTTTTAGAACAGTGCCTCTCATTAGAACTGCCTATCTGACTGGACTGTCTAGTACCTGGATTGCCTGTATGTAACCCCACTGCTGGTTACAGGTGTGTGCAGTCATACTCAACTTTTTATGTGGGTGCTGGGGTTCTAAAGTTAAGTTTTTATACTTTCTACTGAATCTTCTCTCTAGACTTTCTCCTCCCCCTTTTTTTTCTTTCCTGTGATTGTCTAGAACTCTGGCAGTTGTCCTGTCCTGGAATTAAAGGAATGTACCTCTGCTTAGCTTGTTCTCAAGGTGCATTCCCAGGGTAGTATATATGTGTGCTTTGTATTGCTGGATATTGCATTTTGTGTCTGCATCACATTTTGTTTATCCATCTGTTGGTATCCATCAGTTATTTTCACCTTTCAGCTGTTTTGAGTACTCCTACTATGATAACAGCTCTTATAGACAACTGCTTAGAAGTTTGGAATAGTGGATCTCATAATTGTGTTTAATTTTTTGTGGAAATACCAAATTGTTTTGCAACAATGGCTGTACCATTTTTCATACGCAACAACAGCACAGAATTCCATTTTTTTTAATCTTTCTCTTTCTCTGTCTTTTGTGTGTGTTTATCAGAAACCCTTTGTGTGCTTGTGGAAGACAAAGAGTGACTACAGGAATCATCTAGGATTGCTTCTTTTTTGCTTTGCTCTTGGATTTTCTAGGCTCTACCTTTCAAGGCCAAAAGTGCAAGCCCCCACTATTTCTGCCTTTCTGCCTGGCATTTTTATGTGGAATCTGGGATCCAAACTCAGGTCCTTCTACTTTTCAGGCAGAGTCTTAATGCCTGAGCCATCTCTCCAGCCCAGGGTTTCTATACATCTTTACCAATGATTGTTTTTTTTTTTTTCTCGTTTGTTTATTCAGAAACAGTGTTTCATATAGCCCAGGCTGGCCTAGAACTCAAGAGTGTAGCTGAAGATGACCTTGGATTTCTGATCCTCTGCTGTCCATCTCCTGATTGCTTGGATACAGATGTATACCACCATACTCAATCTTATTTATTCTTTAATAATGCCCACCTTAAGTAGCATATGGGTCTATGCTTTTTTTTCTTATTGTTAATTAGAACTAATAGGCAAACCAGAACCTTAAAAGATGGCTATTTTACAGTGAATTCTCCCCATGGACATACATTTCTGCATCATATCATGTTCTTCTTTTTCTTCCTCTTTGCCCTTCTTTTCTTTATCTTTGTGATTTCATCATTGTAGTTGTTGTAGTCTTGCTGTGTGTCCTAAGCTGGCCTTGAACTCACTTGTACACCTTGTACCCCAGCCTGCTCTGGCTCTTAGAGCCTCTCGCAGGCTGTGGCACACTGGTCTCCACATTATGTCCTTCAGAGAAGTGAACTAAGTTCTAAAGCATCAACCGACCTGCAACTCTCTGTAGGCCCAGACTCTTCCTGACTCAAGACTCTTGAGTGCAGAGATCACAGTATGCGCCTTCAGACCCTGCATGATTTATCTTTTTTTTTTTTAAAGAATAGTTTTTCTTTTAATTGGTACATGTGGTTGTACTTTCTTAAGCCTTTAGACTCTTGCAAATCTAAAATGTCTTGACTTCACTTAAGTGACAAAATACATCAACTGAACAAAGCAGGGAATGAAAATATGTAGAAAAGTTCTTTTTATGAAAAAAAGTGTGCATAGCTGTAGAAAAGACTAGTTAAAAATCCATAAATCCTTGGAGGCGGAAGGTCCTGAGTTTGGATCCTAGACCCCACATATAGATGCCAGGCAGAAGCGGGGGCAGCCTGCGTTTAGAGTAAACGAGGAGGTGGAGGCGGTCCATAGTGGTTCCTGAATTGGCCTGTGGTTGTATACACACACACACACATACACACATATACACATGCACAATTGAATAAAATAATAAAAATCCATAAATTTTGCTAAGTACAACTTTATTTTGGTGTTTTTGATAGTTTTACATATTTTTAGCACTTTCGGTTTTTTCTTTGTATGTATTCTATAGTCAGTTAATTTATTTTTAAAAAACTATTAAATTTGGGGCTGAAAAGATGGCTCAGGAGTTAAGATTATGCCTTGAAAGCAGAAGGGCCTGAGTTCAGATTCCAGGTCTCAATGTAAAAACGCACTCTGGCCCTGGTGGGGCAGAGCCCAGGAAATTCCAGAGCAAAGCAAAAAGCAAGTAGAAATAATCCAGGATGATTCGTGAAGTCATCCTTAGTCCTCTACAGGGACACACAATGCCCTTTGATGCATACACATACCGTGCATGCACGCATGCAAAAGTAATAATTTTAAAAAATTAAAAATTACTAGTTTTGAAATAACTTCAGAAATTGTGTGCCTGTGTATGTGTGTATGATATGTGTGGTGATTGTAAGCTAGAAGCAAAACACTGGTTACTTGGGGAGAGGTAAAGAAGGGCTAGAACAGAAAGTTTAAAAAAAAAAAAAAACCACAGTAATTTAGGACTGAGATAATAGTTCAGTGCATTTGCCTGGCATGTATGAGCCCCTAAAGGCCCACCACCTTAGTATGTGTGTGGGGAACTTCACTAAGTTTTATATTATTATGTGCAATAAGCTCCTGTGTGTTGGTAAAGACACAGTATGAAGCTTTAAAATAAAACAAATGACAAGTACTTTGTGCATGTGCTCCTTTGTGTAATAAATTTCAAAGGCTGTAACCTTTTTTTTTACATTATTTAATAGCATTTTATTTACAAATAGTTTAAAAATGGTTAACCTATTGGAGGAATTTGTTAAAGGCCACAAGAGATGTTTTTGTACTGTAATTTTCAATTGCTTGTGAATCATTTTTTTCTTTATAATTTTTTTTGATTTATTTTTCTGCTCATACAAACGTAATAGGTACCCCTGTCCCTTCCCTCCCTCCACCCCTTCCTGGACCTCCCTGTTCCCTTCCTCCTTTTTCTCTTCTTTTCCCCCCTCCCTCCCTTTCTCCTAGTGCTCCCTCCCCCCATCTCTGAAGAATCCTTTAATGTGTATATCAAACTTTCCTCTGGGTCCTCCTCTCTGATGAGGTGTAAGGACTCAGTGGCATTTCCTAGAACTCTTTCTTGTGTTCCCCTTAAGTATAGAAACACTATTGTGACTGTCAATCCCTTGCTTCTAAGGATCCTAGTGAAAGGCTGTAACCTTTCATCAGATTCATGTTTTTCCTTTTTTTCTTGCATTCATTGGACACACTTTGGCTTTTGTTTATCTGTGCAGTCTGTTGAAATGCTACCATTTCAAATAATGCAATGAAAAAAATCGTTGTGTGTGTGTGTGTCTGTTTGTATGTCTGTCCCTATGAAGGACCAATGGTGACTTCAGGAATCATCCTGGATTTTTGCTTCTAGCTCCTTTTTGCTTTGCTCTGAGATTTCCCAAGCTCCATCTACCAGCACCAAAAGTGCTGACTGCCGCTGATTCCTTATGGGACCTGGGATCCAAACTCAGGACCTTCTGTTTGCAAGGCAGAGTGTTAACCCTTGAGCTATTTCTCCAGACTGAAAAATCATTCTTATGTTATCATTTTAGTATTTTCAATACTGGAGTTAAAACCCAGGGACTCATGCATACTAGGCAATTGCTCCTCCACTGTACTATATACTAGCTTAAATCATCCTTTTTTGGTGTACTTTTTTTCCCCTAAAACTAGATTGACCTTTCCAAATTTCATCTTCTCATAGTAGTTTTCTGAAGAATTGCAGCCTCTAAAAAAATTATTTTTTTTTCTTCTGTCAGTTCTATGCCAGGATACAGGATATACAGAGAGACATTCTGGTTCTTCAGGGCACTTAACTGTGGGTCACAGCTCCATATAGGGGTGAGTAATTGAATGTGAGGTTGACAATTTGGCAACAGTAAAAGTTTTCTGAACCCACAATTAACAAAATTAGTGAATTCAGTGAGAAGTATTTCTGACTACTTGCCAAGGATTGTTCACAGGCGTCATGAAGACTTTGCATGGCCTGTGTCCTCCTGTCACCTAGTGATAGGCCTTCAACACCTTGGCCCACCCAGATTTAAGATTGGTGGGTTTTAGGAATTGCACTGCTTTTAGCATGGTGTTTTCTGCTCTTATAAAAGCATCACAGGGGTGGAGAGATGGCTTGGGGGTTAAACCTTTGCCTCAAAAGCAGAACGTCCGTCTCCCAAGTGCTAGGATTACAAGTGTACATGATCATACCTGCCTGGAAAAGGCTAATTTTTTAAACTACTTGCTGAATATGTAAGATTTACCACTAAAATTTATGCCTTTATGTGACATGTGTATTTATGATGCAAAATTAAGTCAGTGTTTTCATGTGATTTTTTACTTTTCCTTGTACTGTGGACAGCAGAGTAATCATCTCTAACAATATTTTACTTACACTGTGTATATTTTGGTATAGGTGTTAATGTTTATAGATATGATATTGGTATAAATGGATTGTTCAAAGAAAACTTGCCCTAGGGATGAATCTTTGTAATCAGTCCCAGATTCTGAGACAGAATGACATGAGTTCAAAGAGAGCCTGACCTACATATCTCAGTTAACATCTCAGCTAACAATTCAGCCAACCAACCAACCAGCCAGCCAGCCAGTTCAAAAAATTTAATTTGTGTGTGTGCTTTACCAGAGAGCACTTGAGTATGCATGCTGTGGAGGTCCAAGGGTGACATAGAAAGTCCTCCTGGATTGCTACACCACCGCCACCTCCTCCCTTCCTCTCTCCCTTCCTCCCTCCCTCCCTCCCTCATTTCTTCCTTTTCCCCTTCTTCCTTCTTTTTTTGTTCTTCCAGGGTGAGAAGTATAGCACTGTTTCCACCAGGCATTATTTTTGGTATCTGAGATCTGAATTCAGGTCCTTCTGATTGAGAGGCAGACATTTTTAACCCCTGAGTCAACTCTCCAGCCCTCAAAAGATTTAAAATGAGATGATGAAAAATCTCATTTTGTAATGAGAATTAAAAAATGAATTCAGATCCCAGGTCCCACATAAAAACGCCAGGCAGAAATAGGGGCCTGCACTTCCAGGTCTGATGGGCAGACGCAACGCAAAAAGGAGGTAGAAGCAATCCAGGATGATTCCTGAAGTTACCTTGGGTCCTCCACAGGGACACACAATGCCCTCTGACACACACACACATACACACACACACACACACACACACACACACACACACACACGAAAAGAAAAGAAAAATAAAACAAGTAGTAACTCCATGCATCTTTTATTCTAAAATGACTGTTTCTGAACCAGTTCATTTTAGTCTTGCATTTTAAAATGAATTATACTTTAAAACACTAAAGTGTTTCCAAACCTTGGACAGCCCCTTCTTGTTAACTTTCAGAATTGTAGAGTGGTACTATGCTGGCTAGTCATCTGATGAAGTTACCAGTTTGTGGCCAAAAAATTGTGAAAGCTGTGAGGAAACTTAGAATATTGACACACTATTCTCTCCTTGCAAGGCCTGAGACTGCCCTTTTGGACTGATTGGGAAATTATACCATGAGCTTTTTGCAAAGTAGACAGACACATTGCTGTTTTCTAGCTAGAGATGAGTATCGGAGTCTTTTAGCAGAAACTTTTTTGTGTGAGGTGATTTTCCCCTCTGGTGTTGTATGGCCAATTGAATTCTTTTTTTCAAGTTACAGTTTCTACAGTCTAGGTCTTTCAGATGTTAAGATGGTGAATATTTTATTTTAAATGTAATTTATGTACTTATTTATTTATGCTTTTTTTGGACAGAATTTGGTTATATAACCCATTTTGACTTCCAGTAAATACAGTTTTCATGTCAATGTGACTCTTCTTAATCTGCTTTCAAACGAAGGCAGAATCTGAGAATGCCTGATGAAATTGCAACATAATTTTAGCTTTAGGGCAGTGACCAGTTATTTTGATGTATAGGAATCGTTTTGTCTTGACTGGCATTTAGAATGAATGAGTCATTGTTTATAGTGTAGCAGTCTTCTAATTATATGGAGATTTTATTTTATGCAACCTAGTTTTATTACCACCTCAGGGGAAATTTTGGGGGGAATAAAGATTAAAAACTGAAAGACAATATATGACATGCACATGAATTGTAACTTAACAGAAATATATAGAATCTTCATTCTCTATTTGTTTCAGATTATATTAGCTACATGAATAAAAGATTATATTTTTGACATGTCCCTATCATTTAATGTATAAGAAGAGCCAAGTTACAAAGAGTGTGATTGCTCTAAGGTAATAAATTTAAACCCTTCATTATTTAGAAACGAAGTAAATTAAAAGAAAAATATAAATTGCTGATGCTGTGTAAAACATGGTGTGTTTCTTTTTTCTCCATGCAAATCTCATGTGTTGACTTTAAACAACCTATTTCAAAGCTATATGACAGCATGTTAGTTCAGTGGGTAAGACAAACCTGACAACTTGAGTTCATTACCCAGAAGTCCACATGGTGGAAGGAGAGAATCAACTCTTGGAAGGCTCTCCACCACTGACCATGGCAACAGTGATGCACATAAATAGTTAAAAGCAAAAAAAAAAAAAAAGTACAAAATAGCATGTTAAAGCAGCATCACCAATAATTGCTTCAAGCCAGAATTTGTATTGCTTAAATCAATATTAAGACAGAGCTATAATTTTAAGGCCTGAAGGACCTCATACATATAGTTGGATAAAATAGTTTATTAGAAAGAGAACACAGGCATGCCTTGATGCACAGATGGTGGTTGGGGACAGCTTTGGGAAATGTATTCTCTCCTTCCACCACGGAGGCTTATGGGAATGAGCTCAGGTCTCCAGGTTTTTGAGCAGGTGCCTTACCTGCTAAGCTGTCTGGCTGGTCTTTTTTTTTTTTTTTAATTCTTAATTGGTGTGGGGTGTGTATGCATAGGCATATGTGTTTATGAGTATAGGGATATCATGGTGTGTTTATGGAGGCAGAGGATAACCTTGAGAATCCGCTCTTGCCTTCCACTTTGTTTGAGACAGGGTCTCTACTGTGGTATATGCCAGTCCATGTAGTTGGTCTTTGAACTTCTGGAGAGTCTCCTGAAGCTTCTTCCCACCTTGCTGTAGGACTTCTGGGAGGACAGATGTGTAGCACTGTGCCTGGATTTGCATGGATTCTGGAGTTTCACTCAGGTTCTCATGACCTGATTTTCAAAAGTTGTCCTCTGACTTCCATATGAACACTGTGGTATGCATGTACACACCTGTATATATTCTTTCTCTCTCAAATAAAAATTAAAAAACGATGTTACGAAAAATTCTGAGTTCTCTCCATAAAAGTAAATTTTCTGGAATTGATTCTAATCACCAGTCATATAGTTTCAGAAACTACTGTTTTAGGTGGGTTAAGGAATCTCTTCAGGACTGGGGATAGAACTAGCCTAGCATGCACAAAGACCTGGGATCTACAATACATAAGTGTATGGTAGTGCACATCTGTAATTCCAGCACACAGTAAATTTGAGGCCTGGGATATGAAACTCTATCTCAAAAAAGAAAAAAAATTAAAAATTTTATTTAATTTCAAAATGCTGGCTACTTGAGATCTTGTTTTTACTAGTTTATTATTATAGTTAGTGAGACAGATTCTTGCTGAATATCCCAGCTGACCTCAAAACTTTCTTACCCTCCTGCCTCATTCTTCTTAATGCTGGAATTATAGGCTCATACCACCAAGTCTGGCTCAGTATTATTTTATTTATGCTGTGCTGGGAATTAAACCTAGGGCCTTTTGCAGGCAGTATTGAAGGGCCTTGATCAAGAAAGCAAAGTTTTATAACTGAGCTGTATTTCTGGTATTTTTTTTTTTTACCTTTTATTTACAGACTTATTCCCTAAATTTCCTAGGCTGGCTTGAACTTGTATTCCTCCTCAGCTTCCATAGTAGCTAGGATTGCAGGCTTTTACCACAAGGTTTTTCTTCCTTTGTCTCCTTTCTACTCTTCTATTCCCTTTTCTTCCTTGTATTGGAGATTGAATTGCAGACACGCATGAACTGGGCAAGTTCTCTATCACTGAACTATATCCCAGCCTTATTTTTTTAATTTAACAAATTTTATTATTGCGTATGGTTACATACATGCCTCAGCAGGCCCAAGGAGGGAGGTCAGAAGACAACTTCATTGAGGTGCTTCTTTCCTTTTGCCTTTATGTAGGTTCCAGGGATTAAACTAATGTGGTCAGGCTTGTGCAGCAAGTACCTTTACCCACTGAGCTATCTTACCAGTCCTGGTTTTGTTTATTTATTTAATGAATATGTTTGTGCACATATGCCTGTGCCCACGCTTGCCATGGTACACAGGTGCAGAGGTTAGAATATTTTGGAGTATCTTCTCTCCTTCTGTCTTGTGGCTCTGGGTATTAATTCTGGCTGCCAGATCTATTCATCAAGCTCCTTTACTTGTTGAACCACCTTGCAGCTCTCCCTTTTTTTTTTTTTTTTTTTTTAAGTATTTTTTGGGGGGAGTTCTTATAGCAGGCAGGTGGAGGTTAGAGGACAATTTTTAGAACTTAGTTCTCAGCTTCCACTATAAGGGCTCCGGGGATTGAATTAAGATTGCCAGGTTTGTGCTTTCTGCCTCTTCCTCCTACATATTGAGATTAGAGGCACAATTTTGCCTGGCTTGTTCCTGATTTTTAAAAACATTACTATACTCTGAAAGTTGAGTTTTTCTTAAATTTCTTACAATTGCAAATTATTTGAAAAAGGATGGAGAAATTTAATTTGAACTGTAGATGTCTTTTGGATTAAGCACATGGCTTAGTAGAGTGTGTGCTTAACATGCACAAGCCCTGGGTTCTATCCCAAGCACCACCAAAAATAAGTAATAGTTTGTTGATCTTCACCAGTACCTTATTTACTGAAAAGTTACTTCATCTTTTAACTAAAATGGAGAAGTATTTTTAGTGCTAAAACACTGTAACTGATGGTATTTGTCTCATTGTAAATCTAGAGGAAGTAGTGTCTACTACGTTGGTTACAGTTTCCTCATATTTTAGTGTTTATGTCTTCAGTTTGCAGAAATAGCAACAGGATTTTGTTTGTGTTTGTTTTCTAAATTATTTTTTTTGTTTTTGAGACAGGATTTTATGTAGCTACTTGCTATGTAGCTGAAAATGACCTTGAATTTCTGATTTCCAAGTGCTAGGGTTACAGGTGTATATCAACATAACCAGTTTTTGTGTTGATGGGATTAATCCCATCTTTATCCCATCTTTATGCATGCCAGGCAAACAATCTAGCAGCTTAGCTGTATCCTTTGCCCTGTTTTTATTTATTTATTCTTTGACAATTTCATATGCGTCTTGATTATATCCTCACCTATTTTCTTCTCCAGATAACCCCTCAAAGCATCTTCAATGTGCGATTTTCCTCTTACTTAAACAGGTTCTCATTCCAAAGCCCAGACCAACTTGGAAATTTCTATGGCCTCAAACTCTCAGCAGTCCTCTGCCCTCCCAGTGCTGGGATTACAGGTTTGTGTCACCACACATACCCGAAAAGCATTTTAAATCTTGTAGGGTGTGGTAGCATAGGCCTGTGATACCAACACTTGAAGTGATAGAGGCAGCAGGATGTGAGTTTGAAGCTAGTCTTAGGTACATACATGACTGTGTCTCAGTAAAAAACCAAAACTAGAGGAAAAAAGATCACTTAGAGTCTAAACTATAACATTGTACTTCTTTTTTTTTTTTTAATGTATATATTGTGTGTGCTTGTGTCAGAGGCCCAAGGGTAACTTTGGAAATACCCTCAATTGTTTCTCTCCTTTTTACTTTGCTCTAGGATTTCCCAGGCATCTCCTTCCGGAGTCGAAGTGCAGTCCGTAGTCATTTCCGTGTGTTGTGTTTTATGAGGGATCTGGGATATGAGAGATCTGCTTTCGAGGCAGAGTCTTAACCCCTGAGCCATCTCTCCAGCTCTATTAAAAAATATTGTTGAGAGAAGAGAGAGAAAAGGTTGAAGGCATACACATGCATGCCATGTTAAATGGGTGGAGATCAGAGGTCTGACCCTAACGTTAGATTTTTAAGAAAGTGTTTTTGAGGCTGCTGAGGTAGCTCAGTAGGTGCCTGTTCACAAACCTGGCAACCTGAGATTGATTCCTGAAAGCTCATGTTGTGGAATGAGTGGACGGCCTTCAGAAAGTTGTTCTGTGGCTTGTATCTGTGGACCATGGCATACATGTACATTTTCTTTCTTTCTAACAAATGAAAATATTAAAAGACAGTATTTTTGTTTTCTGACATTAGATATTTTCTTGAAGCTAGATTTTTTTTTTTTTCCGTATCTGTAATTCTTTTTGATTTTTAATGGATGTTTATAGAACATTTTAAAAACAGGGCATTGTTATTTAAAGCCTTTTTTTTACTTTAAGCAATGGGCAAGACAAGACAGTATGACAGTATGACAGCCAAGACAAGAATGATGGCTTGATATTTTGAAGATTTCTTATTTTTTTTCAACCTTTGTTTCAAACTTTATTCCTAGGCTTCTTCAGCTTAATTTGCTAGAAAGAATGAATTTTATCGAAGCAAAAACTGAAAACAGCTGCAGTGTCCACACAGCTCTAGCTTAAAAATACGTAGATTTTTATCAGATCCATAAACTAAAGAATTTTGAAAGCAGTCACAATATAAAATAGCAGCTCCCAGTAACATCTTCAAGTTTTCTCTTTGGGAGTTGACTCAGTTCATTTCATGTCCTTCTCAGAAGCCTCATGGAAATCCTGCACAGGAGCTGAAACTTCATCTTCATCATCCTCTCCCGTAGCAAGTAGTGCTTTTCCATCCACAGATTGCTTGAGTAGAGCTCCAGCAGGTCTTCTTTTACTAGTTAGGCTGTCTGTGCAAACCTGGTTTAGGATGCTGGAAAGCATCTCTATCCGCTGCTTTGTCTCAGCATGGCCTGTAATGGTGAAAGGGTTTGTTGCCAGAGATTGCTGAACTTTAGGGCTGTTAAAATGGATCACTGTTCCTTGGTTTGTAAACATATTCATCTCTTCAATACCAGAGATAATGTTTACCCCTAACTTCTTTAAGGAAAATTGAAGATTCTAATCATCTGTTAAAGCTGTTCTATGAACCACGTTCTTCTTTTTACAAGGAGTTCCTTTCCCACCAACGTGCACTTGTACCTGCAGTTTGGCGTTTTTCCTGCTTCATGGCTGTTTCTTTCATCTTGTTGGAGTGAAAATGGGGTCATGTAGGGGACTAAGGTTCGCACTCGGGCACTGAGGGATCTTGGGCAGACCAGCAGAGATTAGGTGTACACATACGGGTTGAAGATTTCTTATTGCTAATTGATTTTCGAGAACCAAAATTGTCAGTTCTGTGCTGGTCTCAAAGCTTTTTTACAACTCTTAGTATTCTAGGTTTGAGCGTAGCTTTATAGCATGTTGTGGTTTATAAATGACGGTGGCCCTGATGATTTTTTTTTTTTTTAATTTACTTGATTGTCCAGATGGCTATAGTTGTTATTCAGAAAATAGATCTTAAGGACTTATAAGCTTAATATGTTTAAATGTTAAGGCTAGGCAGATACTAGTAATTACTAATTTAATTTCAAATGATGTAAATTACGAAAACCATTCTACAGAGTCAAGAGAGAAAAATGGTGCAGAGGTTCAGGAAAAAAATACCATCTGAGTAAGGTGGCAGGAGAGGCAAAGTTTGAGTAGAGACAAGATTGATAAGTAAGCTAATAAAAAAACCCAGCAAAACAAAAGATGTGGAATAAATAAACTAGCATTTAGCATTTAGCATCTAGTTCAGGGCCTGTCTCAGAGCAGGCACCCAAAAGGTTGTGAAATTTGTTCACATTTACCAAGCTACCTTCTTTCATTTACGTTCCATACTACATTTTCTGGAACTTTTACTGCTGTGGTCCCAATTCAACAAGAACATTTATGTTATCTTGCTTCCTCGTCTTCCTAGAGCTCTGAAGGTTCCTGAAGAGCACAACTGAAAGAGCTCAGACTTACCTTGTGTCCACTGTGGTAATGTTGGAGAAACTTAAGATTCAGTTTCTCTGTTTATAAGGGTTTACGTTGAAAATGTAATACAAGGATTTCTTTCTCAACTTTCTCCTTAGCTTTGGCATGGTAGTTCACACCTATAATCTCTGCACTCTAGGAGGCTAAGTTATAGGAAGATGTCAGCTCTACCTGGAGTCCTTGTCATGAAATAAAACAAATTCCCCAAACTGCACTCACTCTTTTTAAGTACCTGATCTTGGTGATTATTAACTATTAATTATTATAATGGATCCTGGATTTTTTCCACTTCCTCTCTTTATGGTAACTGTGTCTCATATTTTCTTTGAAGAATTTAACCAGATGAAGTGAGATTGACCACATCCTCAGTTACAAAGGTGAGCCTAATTAATTTAAACCAATCAGTAAAGCTTGACGTCTGAACTAACCGATTTATTCATGGCAACTCACAATTTTTTTGGCATCTACTTGTGAGACAGGCTCTGAAGTAGATGTTAAATGTTAGTTCATGTCATACATATCTCAAGTGGATGTTCGTTTGGAGACAGTCTAGTCTGTGATCCAGGTTAGCTTCATACTCAAATCTCATTATGTTTGAAGCTTTCCTGCTTTCCCACTAGACTTAGATGAAGATGTGGAGCATTTCAGAAGCTGCTTGAAGTCTCCTGTCTTGTGATTTGGGTTGGAGACAATATTAGGAGCTTTAGATTGAAGGAAATACCAAGGAAAGCAGAGTGGTTGGAGGGGGAGAGAGAAGAGAGAGAGAAAAAACCAAGAACCTTAGACACTGCTGTATCTTTAGTCATTGTCTTCCTCTCTTTCCTTTCCCATTCCCCTTTTCTTCACTCTTTCCTTTCCTCCCTTTCTCTTTTCCCTTTCCCGTTTTTGAGAAAGGGCCTCTCTACACTGTAGCTAGGTTGGCTTGGAGCTCACAATAATCTTGCTGTTCAGTGTTAGGATTACAGGCTAAGCCTCTATGGCTGACTTGTTTTTGGTATTTTTAATTAAGTATTTTTAATTAAGTAAGTTAATAAATTATTTTTATTTATGCCAACTTGAGTTGCATTTTCTCTTGTAACCCCAACACTTTTGAATGATAGCCCCTCCTTGCCCCTAACATATCTAAATATCATTTCTAGGAGCCTATGTTTTAGGAAAATCAGTTCACAGAGCATGCTAGTAAATGAATTAAATTGTCAGTAAGCATTGGTTTAGCTATTAATATATTTATTTATTCAATACATATTTGAGTACTATTCCAGAGTTGATGTTTGGTGTTTGTCTTAACAGAATTTAGTTTAAAACTGGGTGTGGTGGCAGAGGGAGTAAGAGTCACTGTGTGTGGAAGGTCAGTGGAATCATCAGAAGTAAGTTCTCTCCTTCCTCTTGTGCTCTAGACTGAAACTCAAGTCACCAAATTGTCACGTGGGCACTTTTACATCCCCAACCATCTTCCTGTGGCCCAGTTTTTCTCTGTCTGTCACTGTCTCTGTCTGTATCTCCCTCTCTCCTTCCCTTCCTTTCTCTCTGATTGGTTCTTGTTGTGTAACCTAAGTTAGCTCAGAACTTAACAGTCTTCTTGCTTCAGCCTCCTGAGTGCTGGTATTCACAGATGTATTCCTACCTGAACTACAGTATCTTGTTCATGTCTTGCGATGTTTATATTTTGCAGTGTGGTACAGTTGTATGGTAGTTAATAAAGAGGCATTCATCATTGCATTTGATACTGTTTCCATTAGGGCAGAGTGGGTGAATCCACTGAGATCCCTGAAATCCCAATGTGTTGTGGCTATAAGATAGCACACGGGAAATGAGCAAATAAAGAGCTGGTCAGAAGATTTCTGATTACTGCTTACTCTTGTCCTGGTGACATTTGCTTCTTTTTGAATTATGGTTGCTTTTAGATGTGGTAGAAACTCTAGTGTATATGTACACATTTGCAAGATTCATGTTCAGTTTCTGGGAGTTCTTAGTTCACTGAAGCTGTTTGAAATTGTGACTTGAGTTAACAAACAATAGCACCAAAGTGAGAATTTAGGTTTCCTCTTGGAGAATTTGTAACATCAGAGACAATCTCTGTCTCTCCCCCATCCTTCTTCCTTTCCTTCCCTCTTTTCTCTCCCTTCCTCCATGTTTGCCATATATGTTGGTCACTTTTTTGGTTGCTACAACAAAAGCCCATCTGAAGCAACCCTTGAGAGAATGGATTCATTTTGTCTCACAATCTGAGAAGGTCATCATGGTGGAATTCACGAGGATTTGAGTTGGTGCTTGCATGGCAATGGACCAGGAGCAGAGAGAACAGCTTGGAACCAAGCTATTGTAACATTCAAAGGCCCAACTCTAGTTATTTCTTCCAGTTGACCCCTACCTCCCAGAGGCTTTCATAGTCTTGAGAATAGCCGTTAGTTAGTGAAAAAGCATTTAAAACCTGAGCATTTGGCAGACATTTCAGATTCAACCTGAAATGCCTTATAGTCACCACTGAAGGCTACACATTAATTAATTAACTAATGGAGATAGGGTCTGGACATGAACTGACTGGATAACCCAAGGATGATTTTGAACTTTTGGTTCTTCTTCCTTTCAAGCTCTTGAGATCCGCGATTACAAGTGTGTGCCAAATGCATGATATGTGGGTTTTTGTGTACTTCTCATCACAATGAATTTTAAAACACCTTTTATCATTTCAAAACAAAACTCTGTAGCAGAATTCCTCTTCTCTTCCTCATCCTTCCTCATCCTACTCAGCACTAGATGTAAGTCTGCCTTTTACTTTTTCTTAGTATCTTCTTTTATTTTCTTCTCTTTCCCTTTTCCTTACTGTGCCTACTTTGCTGTGTTACCCAGGCTGCCCTCAGGCAGCCTCTTGCAATCCTGTATTGCCCAGGCTGCCCTCACATGGCCTCTTGCATTCCTGTTCCCTTAGCTCCTAAGCAACTGATGCTACAGGCACTGAGTTGTTGTTACTATGAATTTGCCTGTTTTGGGTCTTTGTAGGAATAGAATAACATGCTGTGTGGGCTTTGTCTCAGCACAGTGATTTAAGGTACCTTATCTCTGTGTGTACAGTGGCACCTCTCTTGCTGTGATTTAGATGGGGTTGTCCCTGCCAAAATTCACCTTGAAATTTAATTGCTATTGTGTTGGTATTGGGTAATGAAGCCTTTCAGAGGTGATTAGGTTGTTCAGAAGGATCAATACCTTTATTAGGGTAGTTCTCTGGATTAATTATGAAAGTGGGTTATTTTAAAGCAAGAAAGCCTTTGTGTTTCGTGTGTCTCCTGCTTTCTGCCACGAGCTGAAGCAGCACAAAGCCCTTAGCAGAAGCCAAGCAGATGTCCAATCTTCAGACATGAGTCAAAATAAACATCATAAAATGAACCTAGGCTGCAGTGGTCTGTTGGACATCTCAGGAGCCTACTAAGGACTAAATGCCTGTCCTTGGTTTGCTTTCCCAGTATCAGTCACCTGCACTCAGGCAGATATTGTTTTGAGTAGAATGATGAAATCTCACAGTATTCTGTCTTGATCTGCTCAGAACGTGACTCATCTTCGTCCAAAATATCTGCAGCATATGCTGCTTCTGGGCATGGAGTAACTGTTGTGGTTATCAGATCAGCTGTGGTGTTGTAGTAGTTGTGCACCCTTATTTGACTCAGTGGCCTCCACATGCAAGAGTAGTGGTGCCAACAGTTTGGATGCTTAAAGAGAAACCATCTTTTTTAAAGAGAGTCTGTTGTAGTCTCGGGGTCCCACAGAGACCCTTGGGGGCGGGGATAAGCTGGCAAGAAGTCAACGACACAGACTCCGGGAGTCAGGCGAGTGGCAAAAGCAGGCTCGCAGGCTTGCAGACAGGCTTGTTTATTATAAGTATGGGGCAGCCTATATACCCCACCCAACATCCCATAAGTCCCAGCATGAGGTTTTTTGTTGTGTTGTCCTATCTGGATTGGTCCTCTCAGCCAGGGAGTTTGACCTCAGCACCAGGCACCGCAGCAGGTTCTAGCTTGGGGAAGTTGCATTCGCGCATATAGCCCACACAGACAATACAGGCCTGCCTGGTCCATTCCTCCTACAAGAGTCATGGGCCCAAAGCAGGGAAAAGTATATGTGAAGTTGAAAAAATCTTTGATAAAATTAAGAAAGACTTTTTTATCTATGAAACTGAAAAAGGAATAAGAAATTATACTAGTTCTGCTGTATGAGTTTCTGGGGAAAAGGTGTTAAATTGTAGAGTTCAGTATTATCTGTGGCTCCCAGCTCTGATAAATATCCTCTGAGGATATTTCGTTTATTTCCATCTTCGGCTACAATGGAAATAATATTATAAGCAAACATTGTAATATTTTAAGGTTTAGAAATGACCATTCTACTCAGTCCTATAATTGCTGTTGACTTTTAAAAATTCATTTTAATTTTTTTTTGCACATGCTTGTGTGTGTGTGTGTGTGTGTGTGTGTGTGTGTGTGTATCAGAGGACACTGTGTGTCCCTGTGGAGGACCAAGGGTGACTTCTAGAATCATCCTGGATTGCTTCTACCTCCTCTTGCTTAGCTCTGGGATTTCCCAGGCTCTGCCCACCAGAGCTGAAATTGCAAAAGTCCAGGCCATTGCCATTTCTGCCTGACATTTTTTATGTGGGACCTGGGACCCATTCATCTTTTGCTTGCAAAGCAGTCTTAACTTTAGAGCCATCTCTCTAGCCTGGCTCGTTCTCTTTCTCTCTCTCTCTCTCTCTCTCTCTAAATTGTTCTGGGTAGAGTTTTCAAGGTGAAAAGAATTTTATTAGGTTTTATGTTGGATATTGAAAATAGAGGATTTTTTTATTATGCGAAATTAACAGATTTTGGAGGCTCCAGGCTGGGAATAGGACTCGATAATATAGTTAGTCCTATGTTCGAAGATCCTGGAGATAGTCCCCTATCTATTCAGTGCTAGTAACTTTAGTTATGTTTGACCTTTAATGTTAAGCATATTTGAGTGTGTTTGTATATGTGTTCATGAGCAATGTGAAGCCCAAAGGTGATGTTTGTGTGTGTGTGTTTTCTTTTTTTATTGTTTTCCCTTTGTAGTAAGGCTTGATCTGGGGATTTTTTGTCTTTGCCTCTCAAGTATGAGGATTACAGGTGATTGCATTTTTTTAAATTATTTTTTTTCTAGTTTTACAAGCGTATTGAGTACTTATTCCTGCTTCCCTCCATCCCCTCTCCCTCCCATCCTTTCATCAATCCATCCCACTTCTTCCAACCCTCCTGCTTCTATTGGAACCCAGAGTTCCCTCTGACTTGTCTACTCTTGTGGGGGTTTAAGCCTCTGTGGCATACCAAGTTACCTCTCTTCGGGCCACCCCACTGATAGGGACATTCCCCTTCACTCATACAGCTTCTTATCTCTCTTGAGTTCGTTTATGGGGCATGTTGGTATGTCAGTCATTGTGCAGGTTCTTGCTTGGCTTTTACATGGTTTCTGGGAATCGGAACTTGGGTCCTTAGGAGAAAGCATCTAATCCACTGAGCTATCTCCCCAACTCTCTGCATGCCTTTTCTAAAACAATGACATGACAGGTTCCTCTAACTGTAGTGTATGTAGCATGAAGTTTGTCATTTTAACCATTTGAATATTTACTTTGAGAAAGGGAAGGAGAGAGAGGGAGAGAGAGAGAAAGAGAGAGAGAGAGAGAGAGAGAGAGAGAGGAGAACATATTGCCACAGTGCACATTTGGAGGTTGAAGGACATCTGTCCCAAGTTGTTTCTCTCCTCTCGCTGTAGTAACTCAGGCTGCTAGGTTTGCATGCAGGTGTGTTTATTCACAGGCCCATTTCGTCTATTTTTTTCAGTGTTTATATTTTAATCTATTTGCCATTGACAGAAATGAAAACCAAAATCCACAGATCCCTTACCAAGTATCTACCCATGCTTGTCTTGAACTCTTAAAATTAAGATACAAACAAAATAAACACATAAAAGGGAAAAAGCATTTAAAATGGAAATAATTCAGAGAAAAATAGAAAGACATTAGTTTGCTACTGAAAATGTTTAAAGTTCAGAAAAACTTAAAAACAAAAAGAAAAACAGAAAAACAAACTTCAGCCTGAGGTGGCTCTGGTGGGTAAGTCTGTATGGACTCAGGGATCTTGGGGACCAGGCTGGTCTGAGTTTCCATATTCCCTGTGTTATGCTCATCTCCAGCTGCATTTGAGACAAGAGTCTCTGGAAGGTCTCCTTGGTTCTGGGGAGCTCGGAGTCATTTGGGGAGGGTTGGTCTTTCAGCCATCCTTTAGAGCTGCCTTTCCCCTCAAGCCCGGGTCTGTGGAGGGGCATGAATACACTTGAAGCCCATTCCAGCCTATTGTGGTGCTAGCAAAATGTCAGGATGATTCCACGTATATGAAGTCTACTGGGACAAACCAGATTCAGCGAAATGCAGCCATTGCCTGCTGCTTGAGCTACCTCTTCACTATCTCTGAGATAAGGTCGAGTCTATCTGCCAGAACCTGGTAAGTCCCATTGTTTGGATAGGTGTCCAACTTAAAATGCTTCAGCTTTGGGTGTTTTTCCCATGTATATTTTTTGTGCCCGTGAGGACTGAATGAGAACTCTAGCTTGAAAAAGTGCATCTTCCCTGGGCACCGCTTCATTTGGGTCATGAAGCCGCAGTGAGCATTTCATCTATTTTTAAGTGTAGCATTAGGTGAATTTGTATTATTGGGTAACTATCACCACCATTCATTTCCAAGATGTTTTCATTGTAAACTGATATTCTATACCCATTAGTCTCCATATGTTTCCTTCCCCCACTTCCTAATTACTATGATTCTACTTTTTATCCTTGTGAATTTCACTACTTTACTTACTTCATATATGTGGAATTATCCACTGTTGTTCCTCTGTGTGTGTGTGTGTGTGTGTGTGTGTGTGTGTGTGTGTGTGTGTATGTGTGCATGCACATGCAAGCAGGTTTCATGTTTACATGGCACATATGTAGTGGATAGAAGATAGCCTTAAGTATTGGTCCTCAACTTGTATCATGTTTGAGATAGACTTTCCTTTTTTTTTTTTTTTAATTTTTTTTCCACTCATACAAACTTGATAGGTACCCTATTCCCCTCCCTCCCTCCACCCCTCCCTGGATCCCTTTGCTCCCTCCCTCCTTTTCTGCTTCCTTCCCCCCTCCCTTTTTCCCAGGGTCCCCTTCCCCCATTCCTGGAGCATCCTTTAGTGTGCATGTCAAACTTCCCTCTGGGTCCTCCTCTCTGATGAGGTGTAAGAACTCAGTAGCATTGCCTAGAGCTCTTTCTTGTGTTCCCCTTTAGTATAGGAACACTATTGTGGCTGTTAATCCTTGCCTGTAAGGATCTTAGTGCCTGTGATCCATGCTAGACTTTGGGGGCGTCAATGATATGTTGGTCATTGTGCAGATCATGCAAAGTCCTATTATGATTACTTCGGCCCTAACTTGTATGAAGTATCTTGTATATCGTTGCTCCCCCCCATCTTTAGGCTCTTACATCTTACCGCCCTCTCTTCTGCAAATTTCCCTGAGTTTTGGGATGGGGAGAGATTAGGGTGGCCTGGTTCCTGGTGATTAATGTAGGGTCTCTGATGTTCTGAATTATGGTTTGTTGTTTTATTTCTTCCAGTTTTGCCATTCCTGCATCGCCCTTGGCTCCATCCTGATGGGTATTGAATGTCACCATCTAGCCAGAAATAAAAGGCTGTTAAAATAGAGTCTTATTATAAGAGTAGATTCAAAGGTAGATGGAATAAGAGTAGGAGACCGCGGTGGGGGATGGGGGGGATAGTCTCCCATTTGCAGGATGGTTACCTTCTATCTGTCAGACTCTATGCCCTCCCTGTTTGGTGAGATCAAACCCCATCAGTTGCAAGTGACCAAGAAGGAAAGTCTGTGAGCTTAACCAGATGTCTCATTACTTTTTTTTTTTTTTTTTAGATGTCTCATTACTTACTTGCAGTACTTGATGGTAGCCTATTTTCTCTGCTGTAGCATGATCCCCTCTCTCCTTGTTTCTGGCGAGGCCCTCCTTCCCCTTCCCTCCTGTTTATAATCTTTGCAATTACTGTAGGTATTACAGAGATTTATCTTTTGAGTGTGTCACTAAGTGGGTTTGGTATTAGGATCCACCTATTAAGGAGTACCTACGGTGCTTAATTTTCTGTGTCCGGGATACTCGCTCAATGTAATTGTTTCTAATTCCATCCATTTCCCGGCAAATTCCATTAATTCATCATTTTTGATGGCTGAGTAGTATAAATGTACCACATTTTCCTTATCCACTCGTCAACTGTTGGGCATTTGGGTTGATTCCATGACTTTGCTATTGTAAACAGTGCTGCTATGAACATGGTCGTGCTTGTGCTGTCAAAGTGAATTTTTGCTGTATGTGGGGTTATTCCCAAAAGTGGAATAGCAGGGTCATAATGGCATTTCAATCTTTAACTTTTTTAAGAATCGCCAGATGGCTCGCCAGAGTGGTTGTATGAGCCTGCACTCCCACCAGCAATGTAAGAGAGTTCCCCTCTCTCCACATCCTCTCCAGCATTTGGTGTTGTTTGTATTGTGGATTTTTGCCATCCTGACCGGGGTGAGATGATATCCCAGGGAAGTTTTGATTTGCATTTCCCTGATGGCTAAGGGTGTGGAGAATTTTTTAAGATATTTCTTAGACATTTTAATTTCGTCCTTGGTAAAGTTTCTTTTAAGTTACAAGGCCCATTTTTTAATTGGGCCATTTGTTTCCTTGGTATTTAGTTTTCTACACTTGATCTTAGCCAAAAGGCCGAGAAGCGATGGTGGTGTTTAGTTTTCTAAGTTCTTTGTGCACTCTGGATAATTGAGCTCTATCAGATATATGGTTAGTGAAGATTTTCTCCCATTCTGTGGGTTGCCCTTGTGCTTGAGTTACAACCTCTTTATCTGAATAGAAGCTCTTTAATTTCATAAGATCCCATCTATTGAGTGTTGGTTGTATTGACTGCACGCACTATTGGATTTCCGTTTAGGAACTGTTGGCCTAGTCCAATCATCTCCAGGGAGTTCCCTACCCTTTCACCTATGCTTTTTATAGACTCTGGCCTTATATTGAGGTCCTTGATCCATTTGCAATGAATTCTTGTACATGGTGACAAGTACAGGTCCAGTTTTAATCTTCTGCATGTGGAGATCCAGTTTTGCCAACACCATTTGTAGAAGATGCTGTTCTTTTTCCATTGGATTTTCTGGACCCCTTTGTCAAAGACCAAATGGGTGTAGTTGTGTGGGCTTATATCTGGGTCTTCAACCCTTATCCATTGATCTGGGTGTCTATTTTGGAGCCAGTACCAGGCTGTTTTTATAACTATGGATTTGTAGTATAGACTAAGGTTTGGTATGGTGATACCTCCAGCAGTGTTTTTGTTACTCAGGATTGTCTTTGCTATCCTGGGTCTTTTGTGCCTCCATATGAACATTGAGATTGTTTGGTCAACTTCTTTAAAGAATTGCTTTGGGATTTTGATTGGTATAGCATTGAATCTGTATATTGTCTTTGGTAGGATGGTAATTTTTATGATATTGATTCTGCCAATGCAGGAACATGGGAGGTCTTTCCACCTTCTGGTGTCTTTTGTAATTTCTTTCTTTAAGGTTTTGAAGTTTTCATTGTAAAGGTCTCTTATTTCCTTGGTTAGGTTTATACCAAGGTATTTCATTTTTTTAGGGGCTATAGTAAATGGGATTGTTTCTCTCAGGGCTCTTTCACTTCTTTCATTGATTCTGAGCATACAGGAAGGCCACTGATTTTTGTACGTTTATTTTGTATCCTGCCACACTGCTGAACTTCTGTGTTAGTTCCAGTAGTTTCCTGGTAGAATTTTTGGGATCACTCAGGGATAAGATCATGTCATCTGCAAACAGAGATAACTTGACTTCTTCCTTGCCGATTTGAATTCCTTTTATCTCTCTTTCATGTCTTATGGCTTCTGCCTAGACTTCAAGTACAATATTGAATAGAAGTGGTGAAAGTGGACAGCCTTGTCTAATTCCTTATAGAAGCAGGAATGCTTCAAGTTTTTCCCCATTAAGTATAATCCTTGCTGTTGGCTTGTTGCATTACCGCTTTTATTATATTGATAAAGGTTCCTTCCATTCCAACCTTCTCTAGGGTTTTGATCATAAAGGGCTGTTGGATCTTGTCAAAAGCTTTCTCTGCATCTATGGAGAGTATCATGTGGTCTTGGATTTTGGACTGGTTTATATGGTGAATTACATTTATTGATTTGCATATGTTGAACCAACCTTGTGTGCCTGGGATAAAGCCTACTTGATGACCGTGAATGATTTATTTGATACGTTTTTGAATCTGATTTGCTAAGATTTTGTTGAGAATCTTTGCATCTGTGTTCATCAAAGAGATTGACCTGTAGTTTTCTTTTTTAAGTGTATCTTTATTAGGTTTTGGGATTAAGACGATATTAGCGTCATAGGAAGAATTTGGTAGTGTTCCTTCTTTTGCTATTTGATGGAACAGTTTGAGAAATATTGGTGTTATTAACTCCTTAAATGTGTGGTAGAACTCTGTGCTGAATCCATCTGGTCCAGGACATTTTTGGTGGGAAGATTAGAGATTACTTCATCGATTTCCTCATATGTTATAAGAGTATTTAAATAATTTAAAACTTCCTGATTCAATTTAGGTAAGTTGTGCTTAGGAATTCATCCATTTTTTTTTGTGTTGTCAAATTTCACATAGTATAAGTTTTTGAAATATGATGATATAATTGTCTGAATTTCTTGGGTATCAGTAGTGATAACTCCATTTTCACTTCTAATTTTGTTAATTTGTGTTTTCTCTCTCTTGCTTTTGGTTAATTTAGCTAGGGGTGTATTCAATCTTACTCATTTTTTTTCAAAGAACCAACTTTTTGACTGGTTATTGATTCTCTGTATTGTTTTCTTAATCTCAATTTCGGATATCTCTCCCCTTATTTTGCTAATCTCCTGTCTTCTACTGCTTTTGGGATCAGATTGCTCTATTGTCTCTAAAGCTTTAAGGAGCATTGTTAAGTTATTTATTTGTGATGTTTCCATTTTTTTGATGTAGGCATTAACTGCTATGAACTTACCTCTTAGGACAGCTTTCATTGTGTCCCAAAGATTTTGGTAAGTTGTATTTTCATTATCATTCGCTTTCAGGAAATCTTGAATTTCCTTTTTAATTTCTTCCTGAATTCAATTCTCATTCAGCATCATAGTATTCTTTCCAGGAGTTAGTGTATTTTCTATTGTTTATTGTGTTGCGGATGTCAACCTTTAGACCGTAGTGGTCTGATAGGGTACAGGCTAGAATTTTAACTTTCCTGTATATGTGGAGATTCGTTTTATGACCCAATATGTGGTCTATTTTGGACAAATTTCTGTTTGCTGCTGAGAAAAATGTGTATTTTTTGGTGGGTGAATGAAAAGTTTGGTAGATATCTGTAAGGTCCATTTCCGTAAGGGTTTGATTAAGTTCCATAGTGTCTCTGTTAAGTTTTTGAGAGGGCGGTGTTGAAATCCCCAAGAATTATTGTTTGGGAATGGATTTCTTGCTTTAGATGCTGTAGGGTCTTCTTAATGAATGTGGAGGGGCCCGTATTGGGTGCATGTATGTTCAGTATTGTGAAGTCTTCCTGGTGAATTGTACCTGTGACTAAAATGTAGTATCCATCCATGTCTCTTATGATTTTTTTTGGTTTGAAGTCCACTTTGTCCGATAGCATAATAGCTACCCCTGCCTGTTTCCTGGTTCCATTAGCTTGCAGAATTTTGGACCAGCCTTTTATTTTTAGGATGTGCCTATCTTTTGTGGTGAGATGAGTTTCCTGAAGGCAGCAGATTGATGGGTTGTGATTTTTAATCCAAATTTGTAATCTGTGTCTCTTGAGTGGTGAGTTAATTCCATTGACATTTAATGTTATAGTGGAGAAATTATTTTTAATTCCAGACTTTTTTTATGTTTAGTGGCTTTTGTAAGTGTATTGTTTGACTTTTAGGTTTTGGTGGTATTATACTTCCCCTCTGTCCTCCTGGATTTGCTTGTTCTTTTCTTCAAGTTCGAGTATCATTTTTAGCATTTTTTGAAGGCCTGGTTTGATAGACATGTAAGCCTTCAAGTTGTCTTTGTGCTGGAAAACTTTTCTTTTCCCCTTGATCATGACAGATAGTTTTGCCAGGTATATCATCCTGTGTTGACATTTTTGCTCATTCAATATTTGAAATACTTCTCTCCAAGCTCTTCTTGCTTTTACTGTTTCCATTGAGAAGTCATTTGTTATTTTAATAGGTTTACCTTTAAAAGTGACTTGCTTTTTTTCCCTTGAAGCTCTCAGCACCTTTTCTTTGTCTTGACTATGGAGTGTTTTGACTATTATTTTCCTGTGGTGAGTTTCTATTTTGGTCATATCTCTTTGAGGTGATGGGCCTCTCATTCTTTAGATGAGGGAAGTTTTCATTTATGATAATTTGAAAAATTTCCTCAGGTATGGTATTTTGGGATTCTTGCTCTGGTATTCCATGAATGTACATGTTATGCTTCTTCAAGGTGTCCCATATCTCTTGAATGTTCCTCTCAAGTATCTTTTTGGCTTTAACAACCTCTTCCATTGAGCTGGTTAATACTTCTATTTTGTCTTCAAGATCTGAAATTCTATATTCTGCTTCATTAGTTCTGCTGATAAGACTCTCTGTTGAGTTTTGGGTTGAAGATAACTTGTCTTTTAATTCAATTTTAAACTCTGCTTGAGACTATTTTAACTGCTCTATGCCTATTTTTTTCTTTAACTGTTTTTCTGAACTCCAAGTGTCTGTTGTGTTCCTGTTCAAAATGGTTGATGCGGTTGTTTAACTCCTCCTGGATTTCTTATTTCATAGTATTGGTCATGGTAACAATCATGCTTTGAAAGTCGTTATCTTGGATCTGGCTTTCTTGGCTATTTTCTGTGAATTTGTGCTCGTTGGAATCTATCATTATAAGGTTAATTCTTTCAGTGGGAGATTTGTTTTCTTGGGTTTTGTTTCTCATGGATCTGCACTTTGACTTGGTCATTGTTGTTTTGTCTCTTAAGACCTTTCAGTTTCTGTGTGTTTTTGACTGAACTGATTTAGTTGGTATTACTACTGTTGGGCAGTTACTGCTAGTGTTTGCCTTGGAGTTGGGTACGCTTGTCTGTTGTTATTGTTATTTCCTAGTTGAGGCTATTAGTTAGTACATCAATTAAGTCAGGTTTATTAGACAGGGTGTAAATATTGGTATGATAGTACACATTTATGATTTAGTACCTTGGTATTTGTGAGGGTGAGTGGTATAGTCCCTGAAGTTGTATATGTTTTGGGGTGGCTATATGTAAAAGTTAATCTACAGTGATTAATTGAAAGGAGCAGGATGGTAAAAAGGGGTTTACTTATCTTTGGGCTGTATGTGAAGAATCTCTCCCATGTTATAGGATGATTTTAGAGGACTTCAGATGTATGGCCTTCGTTTTCTTTGGACCCTGTTGAATTCTGAGGAGTAGTGTGTCCTCCCTGGACCACGAGCATGCCATGCCGGGCAGATGGAAAGGGCAGAAGGGCTGAAGGCTATGATGGCACACTTCACCTGAGACCTTGGTTGTGGCCTAGTGGCCCACCTTAGCCTGGGGCAGCCTGGGTGCTGCTCAGGGTGTCTAGTGGGAGGAACTTGGACGAGTTGGTGACCTGGGGGCTGGTAGGATTTACCTGAGAAGAAGTGTGTCCTCCCTGGATCTCGAGTGTCCCAGGCAGGTGGATAATTTTTTTGTTTTCTACCACTGCATACACTAGCCTTAACTGCCACACGGACTATGGTGATTCTCCCGTCTTTTTCTCCTATCTTGCCATAGGAATGCTGAGATGCAGGTGCATCTTTACATTGGTTCTGGGCATCCAGACTTAAGCTTCACAGCAAGTGTTTCTTGAGCTATCTTTTCAGCCCCAGCTTTGTTCCTTTGGTGGCTGAGTCATTTTACTTACTGTCATGTCCTTATGTCATGTGGTAGTATGTGTCCCATTCCTTCTCTTTCCCCTTTCCATTTTCATATATATTAATATTAAGGGGCACATACATGTGTGCATATACATATGTGTTTGCATGTGTAAATATGGGCTCTATGTGCATGTGTGTGCTCATCTAGGCCCTAGGTTGAAATTGGGAATTATCCTCAATCACTTTTCCATCTTTAGGCAGGATCCCTAACCAGAACTCTCTTAGAGGGGCTTGCTTTGAGGATTCTTAGTCACTGCCTTCCAAGGCTGGCATAATAGGTAGGCCCTTCATGCTTGCCTGGCATTTTATGTGGAACCTTGAGATCCAAACTTCGTTCTTTAACAGTGTTTTAACTAGTGAGCCATTTCCCTAGCCTGATTAGTTTTTCTTTGTCATTCTTTAATGTTTAATTGTTACTAAACATGTAGTATCAGGAAATTAGTGCCATAGCTACGAGGTTGACATCTGATACCTCACCTCAGGAATAGCTTGTTTCATAAGTGCGTCCTTCTCATCCTCCGTAGGAATTAGAAAACGACAGTATGACAGAGTCCATGTAAACCTTGTAAATGCTCCTCCTGCTGTGCATATGCTTTTGTGTATCAGAGAGAGGGTGAGGGTCATGCATTTGAGGTACAGGACAACATTTGGGTGCTATGAGGGGGAGATAGATAACACCATATCATGAGTGCAGTGGTGCATGAGTAGAGATCAGAGGGAACTTTTCAGAAGTCATCTCCTTCCATTGTGTGGTTTTTCAGGGATAGAACTCTGCTTCCTGAGCAGGCATCTTGCTTGGTGAGCTATCTTGATGGCCCTAGCCTAGGTCTTTTACTGCTGCTGCATAAACCTAGTTGCCTGGCTTCAAGCCTCTGGAGATTCTCCACCTCCAAATTCTTGTAGCAGTGCAGAGATTACATGCACATGAGTGTTTGTATGGGACCTGGGGATCTGAATTTCAGTCCCATTTTTGTGGGGTACGTGTTTTATCTGCTGAGCTATCACATTTCCTGCCTTACTGTGTAATCTTGGGCAGTTTTATTCATTAAGGTACAATTAGTTACAATAATTAATAAGGTCACTTAATAGCCGGTGATTATTGTGAAAAGAATGAAAATTTAGTATACTGACATTTTGAACACAGCATGAAATATGAAAAGGAACTCTTATGTTATTGTTATTACTACTATTATTATTTTTATTTATTTGTGTTTGTGTGTCTGTGCTTGTGCAGGCCCAAAGGTGATTTGGGAATCATTCTAGATGGCTTCTACCTCCTTTTTGCTTTGCTCTGGGATTTTCCAGGCTCTGCCTTCCAGAACCTAAAGAGAGGGCACTGCCATTTCCATTTGACTTTTTTTTTTTTTTGGTGGGATCCAGGATTTGAATTCAGGTCCTTCTGCTTGTGATGCAGTGTCTTAATCCCTGAATGGTCTCTCCAACCCAACTATTACTATTTTAGACTATAACCAAGTATGATCTTGAACTTTTAAGATCTTCTTGCCTCCCTAGTAGATTATAGGATTGTAGGTATGTGCTACCACATCTGGTTATCGGAAGTCCAGGAATAAATCCAGGATTTTGTGCATGGTTGGATAAACACTCAACCAAGTCACTAGCCTTTGATTGTATCTTTTTATAGTTTCTTTTTTCTTTTTTAAACTTTATTTTGTGTGTGTGTGTGTGTGTGTGTGTGTGTGTGTGTGTGTGTGTGTGTGTGTATGTGTGTGTGAAGGCATTGTGTGTCCCTGTAGAGGACCAAGGGTGACTTCATCCTGGATTGCTTCTACCTCCTTTTTGCTTCGTTTTGGGATTTATCAAAGGAAGTGCAGGCTGCTGAAGTTTCCGTCTGGCATTTTTTACATGGGACCTGAGATCTGAATTTGACTTGCTTTTGAGACAGAGTCTTAAGGCCTGAGCCATCTGTCCAACCCTATAAAATTTTGTAATAAAAACTTTTATAGATTATTCTGGTTTCTGACATTCCATTTAGTACTCTTTAGTACGAAGAAAGTAGTAGTGCACAAGATTGACTTGAGTCTTACTGAGCATAGAAAGACAGGGAAATGAACATTTAGAAACAGTTTAATATCAGTAAGTGCCAGAATGTAAAGGAACAGTTTTATTTGATAGGGAAGGCCTTTTAAACTGGAGTGCTAGGAAAAACCTGTCTAAAAAAATGTTTCAGGTGGACACAGGTAGTAAGGTTATCTTATCCGTTGCTGTGGGGGGGGGGTAACTATCTTTAGAGGGCAAGAAGTGCAAAAGTCCTGGGATACAAAGACTACAGGAAGGCTTTAGCAACTTGGATATAGAGTTTCAAGAGTGACATGAGTTTTGAGATTGTTTGACAGCAGCGCAGGTGATGATGAGCTGATTAGAGGCTGACAAACCTGCCTTCTCTCTCCCATTTCCTTCCTATTTTGTCCAAAGCCCCTTCCTCTCTCTTTCATGGTTGGAAAAACAACAAACAAAACAACCCCCCCCCCAAGACTTAGGAAAAGGCAGTCTTGTGTGTATACCTAAAAGTAACTTCATGGTGGCCTGAGGATAGATAGGAGTGAGTCAGGCTCAGGTTTAGGTAAAAAGAGCAGGGGACGGTGGTAGCAGTTGAAGACTATGCTATTTCGTCTTGTTGCCCCACCTTACACATACAGAGGCAATAGAAGTTTACAATGTAGCACTAGAATATAAAACCAAAATGTAAGTTGATTTTATATATATATATCAATATATAATATTATATAACATAATTTATTATTTAATATGTATGAAAAGTCTCTCAGTCCTGCTGAAATACTAGCACTTTATAATTCTAGACTCTCTGACCTTTTTATAATTTAAACTTCTCTCTTTTTTCTACATTAATGTAAAGGGAGTTCAGATTACTTTTTGAAAAAATGTATTTTATTTATTTGAATAGGAAAGATGTGTGCTCACTTGCCATGTCATATGGGTGGAGGTCAGAGGACAACTTTGAAAGTCAGTTTCTTTTATCGTGGGTTTCTGGGGACTGAACTCAAGTCACTAGTTTTGTAAACAGGCGCCTTAGCCTGCTGAGCTGTGTTGCAGCCCCCAAATTACTTTTTTCAATGTTTTGTTTGTCTTGGGTATTTTTTCCACCTTTGTATGTGACCCTTGCTTCCATATTAACATGGTTCATTTAATTTCTTCTGGTTTGACTTTGATTTTTTCCTCTAATCTTTCAAGAATATGAACATGTGCAAACACACTCTCATATATCTTTGTATATTATCCCTATTTCTTCAGAATAGATTCCTGTAGTGGAATACTGGTCAGCCTTTGATTTCAGAATTTTAGTATCTTTATTACATTCTCCAGAGTGGTTGTGGTTGTGCCAAGACTCTGGAGTAAGTCTCTGAACTTGCCTTACTTTCCAAATCTGTGAGTTAAGAATACAGATATCCCTCAGTTGTATCGGCTGTGGACTTTTCCAGGACCACTTCCTCTTCCCCCCAAAACCATTTGTCTGTGGTATAGAATGCCCTAGTGTTCACAGATCTGTGCATATCCTCAGCATGCATCCATCTTAACTGTTTTGTTTAGAGATGCAAAAAAAAGGTCTGTACATGTTCTTGCTGACACATTTTCAAAAAAAAATTTTTAACTTGGGGGGGGGAGGGAGGAAGAGAGCTTCCACACCACAAACATGTATAGTATGTGTGGATTGTGTGTGGAGTTCCAAGGACCACTCTCAGAAGTCAGTGCTCTCCTTGGACATATGGACGCTGGAGACTGAACTGAGGTCACCAGTTTGTATGCAGAAGCTTTTATATGTTGAGCCATTTTGCTAGCTCCTTTTAAATATGCTTGCCTCATGGTTGATATGAAACCACCAGTATGGCACAAGACTGGCTGCCTGTGATCAATATCCAACTTCTTCTGTTGAGAGAGCTTAGCACATAGTGGTATTCAGGCAGAAACTGTGGTTGAAAACAAGAAGTTTGGATTACAGTTTCTTTAATCCTAGTTCTAGGCTAGTTCATCTCTAAGTAAACAATATTTCATGTTAGAGTTATATATGGGGAGGTAAGAGCTGTAGGCAGATAAGCTCAATTTTGCATCCCAGCTCTGATGCTGAGGAGCTGTGGGTAAGAACTTTCTCAGCTTTAAATAGAGATACAGTTCCTGTAGTGTCACCACAAGCTTAAGGTCGAAAACAGAAGTGCTGTGTGTATTCTGTATACTGCTCACAGTAGAGGCTCTTAGTGGTAGCTGTAGTTAAAAAGGCAAAACAACTTTCTGAAAGAAAGTGTGAAAGGTGTCAACTTCACAGTTTTCTTGCAGGAAAACCACTCACTTCTGCCTGGCTGCTGACTTAGAAGCCAGTGTCTGACCTTCCCTGGTTCTCATGCCTGAGACAGTATCCAACTGACTCATTCATTGCCTATGCAGAACATTTTATTATGCCTGATGAAGTATGTTAGCTTTGTTTCTGTACTCAAACTGAACTCTGAATGTTATAGGGGCAAATTCATGGACTTTAAATAGTTATGGGTTCTCATTATTTTATCTATTCCATGGTGGGGTTCTTGGGCAAGTGAGATCATTTTTCTGGATTAAAGAGAAAGAACGAGTGGAGGAAGGAAAGGTTATAATTAAAAACCTTAGGGTTAAGTGATATAGTTTATGTATTATTCTACAGTAAAAACACATATCGTAGGACTGGCGAGATGGTCAGAAGGTAAAGAAAGGTGCTTGTCATCAAGTTCAGTCCCAAGGATCCATATGATGGAAAAAGAGAACTGATTTGCACAGTTTTCCTTCAGTTTCCATACCACACATATATACCAAACAACAAAATAATTTTAAAAATTAAAAGAAAAGATATTATTGTGTATCCTAGAAATGACTTTTTTTAGTTTCTTAGAGGCTAGTACCCTCCAGGGGGGTATAATTCTCATAATCTAAAATGTGCTGTTTAATAGACCAAACAGTTTGATCATACTTAATCTATAGACTAATCAAAAGAAATACGAATTCATTGGACTAGAAGTCAGGAAATCAAGGCTCATATTGTATAATGACTTTAAAAATATTTTATTTATTTGAAACTCAGATCTCCAGGTTTTCACGTAGATACCTTTACCTGCTACCATTTCACTAGCCCTAGGTTAACTTTTAAATGGCAGTGTAATACTTTATAATTTTTTGTTTCTGGTCTCCTTTTTTCTCATTTCTGACATATTTATAAAATACCAGAAAATCACAATTATCTTCATAGCTATTCATACCATATTGCTGGATTAAGTACTTTCATTTTCAATTGTAATTATTTGTCCTTTAGGTTTAAGTTATCGTTTAAACTGCATCAATGGAGCACATACAGGGAGCTTGGAAGACGATCAGCAATGGTTTCGGACTCAAAGATGCTGTGTTCGATGGCTCCAGCTGCATCTCCCCTACAATTGTTCAGCAGTTTGGCTACCAGCGCCGGGCCTCGGATGATGGCAAACTTACCGATTCTTCTAAGACAAGCAGCACCATCCGTGTTTTCTTGCCAAATAAACAAAGGACTGTGGTATGTGAATCCTCTCTAAAGAAATGTAGCTGATCTGACAAGAAGATATGGTTATGTTGCCTAGAAGCCTGGGAAACTTAATTGGCACATTGGTCAGGTTCATGGGCCTATACAGTAGGACTCAACAAAGCACGAGTAGTTGACAGCTGTCATATCTCAGCCTTTTATTTACCTGGCTGTCCTTGACAGACTTCTCTGGAGCACAGCAGGTGCAGGTGGCTGGGTGCTAGAAGGGAGTGTGATATGCCCTGCAGCTTAGGTTAGTTTTTTCTATTTTTTTGGCCAAAGATGGACCACTTTTCTCTATCTGGGAAAATCAGCTTCTTTCACTAAGCATTGGGTTGGGCAGAGCGGCAGTAGAGACCATCCTTCCCCCAGGTGGCTTCACCTTGAAAAGCCAAAATGGCGTCCTCAGCATCTAGTAACTGCAGACACTATCTTTTAAGAGGAGAAACAGGATATGGGTCTGATTAGAATGATTTTCGAAGTGATTACCAGTAGTCCTTTAGTGTTTCTTGTCTTGAGATTTCTAAACAAGCATTCTCTTTGGCTGCCGTCACTGTGTCTCTCCTTGTGGTGAATGAGCAAAGCTAGAGCCACTGCTGTCCATTACAGCCACTTCACACAGGTGCAAAAAAAAAAGTGATTCCAAAGTGCCTGGGATGATTCTATTTCTATCCTTGTTTGGGAACCTTAATGGAGTAGAGAATATTAAAGAGTTTTGTAGCCCTTAGTCTGATTTCTAACAAAAGTCAAGATGTCACCTCACATTTCACAGCTGTGAACTTAATGCAGCTGTTGCTTGTCAGTGTGAGCCTCTAGCATTTCTGCTGCTCTTTCTCAGTGCCTCATCTCAGTTCAAGCCAGGGTTCTGCTGGATGGTAATGAGATGATCCATGTATTGGAGCTTCAAGAAACCGTTCCATCTGTCAATTTCAAAAGGAACTTTGCAGATGTTTGGAAAAACTTCCAGGTCTTTCAGGAGAATGTTCTTCTCTCACTTTCACAGCCTTCTGAACTTCTCTGTCTTACATGTTCAAATTTTTCTATACTTTTCTTTATTTCTCAGACATTACAGGAAGCTAAATCCCAGTTAGTGGCCAGTAATAGCAAAATAAAGCTTTGTGAAAAAACTGCATGGATGCTTCTTTCACTCCTTACTTCCAGGTTCATTTCTACTTTGCATCCAAGTACTGTGATGTGTTTTGAACTCAGCTTCTTAAGACTTGTCTTTGTCTCAAGCCAACTAGAGAAGGATTGGCTGAAGGGGCTGAGAAGGCTTCTGGCAGGGCCACACTGTCAGCCAGGGAGCATTCCACACACTCAGCAAGCACTGTGAATAATTCTTCTTGTTGGGTCTACTAACAATGCTTTTTTTTTTTTTTTTAAATATCTTTGGCTTTGAATCCAAATTATGGAGAGCTTTCCTTAAATTCTTTGTTTCAGTGATCATTTTAATACTGTGGGTACAGATACTAACCATGTGACTGTTAACGTCCATATTCTGTCCAGGCTGTCTGGGGCAGAGGGCATAATTGTGTGCATTACTTCCATGTTGGCTGTTGGAGCAAGGCAAAAGCTGCTTGTTCACTTCCTGTTTGTCTCACCACTTCAAAATACATGTGAGGTAGAACTCAGATTCATCAAATGGTTTCTTTTCCCTTCTGGTGGATATTCCTGTTTGTGTGTACACTTGGGAGTCCAGCAAAGTGGACGGGCAGAAAGGAAGAGCATTGTCTGCATTGTTCTCTGCAAGGAGAACACAATTTATGTATCACAGAGAGACTTCTTCATTTTTTAAACAAATACTTGATATGGCAGAGAAAGGAGTGTGTTTATGTCACTGTGAGTGTGTGTAAGCTTGAAGACAATTTTCAGAAGTTAGATCTCTCCTTCTAGTGTTGAATTCAGGTCTTCAGGTTTGTACACAGGAACCTTTACTTGATGAGCCTTCTCACCAGCGTTTCCCATCTTTTAAGTAATCTGACTCTGTATTCTCTGGAAAACATCTTCCTCCATTCAACATGTTATAGGCTCATCTCCCTTCAGGTACTTAACGCAGTAGATTCAGGAAGTGGCACAGTGGCATTCCATGGTTTAGCCATACTCATGTGTTGCCTGTGTGCTTACATCTTACATACATTCTTTACAGATTGGTGTTTCTATCTTAGTGCTCCTCTCCCAAGGGTCATCATGGCCTGTGTTGGTCCTAAAGTGCTCTTTTGATTGTAGGTCAATGTACGAAATGGGATGAGCTTACATGACTGCCTTATGAAAGCTCTCAAGGTGAGAGGCCTGCAGCCTGAGTGCTGTGCAGTATTCAGACTTCTCCAGGAACACAAAGGGTAAGAACTTTTAACTCCTTTCCGAACACTAAGGATCTCCTGGAAATGGCTTGTTCTATTAAAAAAAAATTGTATTAGCTTCCTAGGGAATAGTATGCATTTATATATTTTTGCTTTTTTTAAAAAATTATTTATTTCTTTATTATATTTTCTGAATCTTCCCTTGCAAAAATACAATACATGTAGAGGCTGATAGCATTTCCATGGATGAAAACAGATGCTGCAATTACATTTCTGAGAGCAAAGAATTTTCTTCGTGTTTGTTCCATGTATTACACAGAAGGGGTGCTCTGAGGATGTTTACCTTAGCTTAGTTGAAAACGTTTTATTGAGCTGGGGAGCTGACTTAGGAAAGTGTGTCCATGCTGTTCCATAGAATCCACTTAACAAAGCCAGGTGTAGTGGTGTGCCTGGGCCAGAGGCAAGACAAGCAGGTTTCTGATGCTCACCAGCCAGATAGCCTAGTTTAATTGATGAAGCTCAGGTCAATGAGAGACCTATCGCAAAAAACAAGATGGATGCCTAAGGAATGAGTGACACATGAGGTTTTCTGGCTGCCACAGGCATATGTACAATACACACTTGCTTCTCTCTCCCCTTTTCTTTCTCTCTCAATTATCCTTAAGAGATAACTCATCTATAGATTTCCCTCAGGACCAGGGAGATGGGAGATTCTGAGAAAGAGAAGGCCTCCTGCACTGGCTTGGAGCTGGTCTTGGGTGTCTCTGAGACAGGAAGCTCCTATATACGGATCAGAAAGTGCACCTTTCTCCCTACTCTTCCTTAGAATAAAACAGTACTTCAGAGGGAAAGAATTACTCCAGACCTTGCATAAGGAATTACTTCAAGGAGCAATGTTTTTGCCTTTTGAGTAATAAGAATGACTTGAATGGATTCTTATAGGTGCTAGAATGGACTGGGTGTTATTATGTATCGTTATTCTCTCCTTAATTGAAGACATTCATCTTTTTACAATTGTGCCAGCTTAACTGAACATGATATGTGAGTTGGTTGTCAGTTTTTACTTAAATGGTTACAGTTTTCTGTCTTGCTTGTTCTGGTACGTAGAGATTGTTCTCAGAGTAAATCTTAAGGATAGGTAAATCTCTCATAGACTTCCATTTAGTTTCATTTTTTATAGCCCTACATAATTCTATAGATTTGAGTCTGTTACTAATGGAAAAATATACTTAGGTTTCCATTCTGTTTATGTACCTTCTAGATTGAAATAAACTACTGACCACTAAACTGTAACATTCTAGTAATGATTATAACTTACTTTACATGATCTTAGGACTTCTTAGGATTTCAGTTACAAGGTTCCCTCTCATTATCTGCCCTTATCTTGAGATTGTTCTAGTTCATTTGGAGCCTAATACAGGCCCTTACACTCACTATAAGCTCACATCTCTGTCCCAGCCTTTTCTCATTTAGGAGGACTTTGTTGTATGGACTAGCAAGTGAGTTGTATTCAAATAGTAGAAATAAGTGATAGCTGTTTTACATTTATTGAGCCTTGTTCAACATTTTCATTTTATTCTCTGAAATTTTTAGTAAAAAAGCCCGCCTAGACTGGAATACCGATGCTGCCTCCTTGATTGGAGAAGAACTTCAAGTAGACTTTCTGGATCACGTTCCTCTCACAACTCACAACTTTGTAAGTTTCAGATTTCTTCTGTGGCATTTTAGGCTCCTTGCCTTGCATAAGAATTTCTGAGAGATAAAAGGCACATGTGTGTGTGTGTATTTGGACTGCTTAAAGTTCTGTTTATACCATTGTTTGCAATGGGCAATGTAGATTTCACTAGCCAACGATAACTCTAATCTTGTGTAGGAATTTTACAACATTGGAAGTGTAATTCTTCACTTGTGTAAACTCTTTTATGGGCACTGAGGAAATCACTTTGTGTCTTGTGTCCATTCACTGATCGTGTGTGCACCTGTGTTCTTGCTATAGGCACGGAAAACCTTCTTAAAGTTGGCGTTCTGTGACATATGTCAGAAGTTCCTGCTGAACGGATTTCGTTGTCAGACTTGTGGCTACAAATTTCATGAGCACTGTAGCACCAAAGTACCTACTATGTGTGTGGACTGGAGTAATATCAGGCAACTTTTGTAAGGCATTTTTTTTTTAACCTAATAAAGAATATATGGGTAGAGTGTAGAAATGCTTTTGAGGGTGTTTATTGACTGGAAAGTGTGGGGCTTAGTCTTGTTAAATGATTGTTGTGAATTAGAAAAAAATCTGCTTTATAAACATGGTAATTCTGAAACTAGCTAGTTCCATTGTGGTGACCTAATTCTGTAAAATAAGAGGTGGGGTGGTAGGTTATTCAGTGAAGTACTCGCTGCAGCTGCATAAGCTTAAAGACCCTAGTTCCAAAAGCCTGTAAAATCCCAGGACTTGGGAGGTGAAGATGGAGGATCCCTGGGGCATGCTGGCGAGGTTGAGTCACCAGCAAGAGACCCTGTCTCAGAAGACAAGGTGGGAAGCTGTTGAGGAAGACAGCTGATGCTAGGCTACCAAGATGAGTCAGTGGGTAAAAGTACTTGCTGGGTGAGTGTGACAACCTGAGTTTGATCCCTGGAATTAACTCACCTACACCACAAAGCTGCCTCTGGTCCCCATAGATGCTTCATGGCATGTGCACCTGTACTCAAACATCATCCAGACACATAATATAAATAAAAACAAACATTCAAGATACTCGATGTTGACCTACACATATGTACACACACACACTGGGGTATGATGAAGAGTTGCAGCTTCCTCTCTTGCTGGTAGTGTCAGCTAGGTGACCAGGGCTTTGTTACTGAATTGCATCGACTATTATGCAGGGCTTAGATCTGAGAAATGGGAAGCGTAGCTCATGTTCTTCACCTCACACTGGTGAACAATGTTTTGGGCCACAAATAGTTTAAATATAGAATTGTGAAAGGCTATTTCTATCAGGAGATAAACCGTTTATTAAAATATATTTATAGAGACAAAATAGTTTATAATTGTAAATTTAAGAGTGCATTTTTAAAAGAGCCTTTTAAAACATTGAAAATATGAAAAGTTTTATCCATTTTTGAGGGTAGCAGAAACACAAGAACATTAGTGTTAACCCATAGTAGGACATGGTTTTAGTGCTTATGGCCGTCACAAGGCAGTTTGCAGAGAAAGGAACGTGCAACACAAGAACAAATGTTCTGCAGCACAAATTGGTCATAGTTGCTGCTGGATACAGTTGATTCTTCAACTGTAGTCTTCTCATCTTTGTTTCCAAGACAGTGTTTTCAGAAAAGCTATATATGAAATAGGTTGTGAAATGTTGAACTCAAGCTTAAAAAAAACATGATTTTTTTTGTGATTGAGCAGGATCATTACTCTGTAGCATACATCCTAGCAGGCTGATTGAAGGGTTCCTGTCACCCAGTCTGCAATAGCCAAGCCATTTCCTGCAGGATTCTGAAGCATTCAAAGAAAATGAGACAAGCTGTTAAGGAGCTGCAAGTTTGTGCAGCCTTGTCTGCTAATTTTTAAAGTACCACATGTTTGTAAACCAGTCTTTTCATATTTTCATTTAGATTATTTCCACATTCTCCTATTGGGGATAATGGAGTTCCAGCAATACCTTCTTTGATAATGCGTCGGATGCGAGAGTCTGTTTCCGGGAATCCTTCCAGGTAATTATTACTCTAAGATTTTCTTCTGGGAGTTATATTGGGATAGATGGGGTTGGTTGGAAGTCTGAATCTAAGAATTCTTCATCTCCTATCTACATGAGCCCTTTGCAGCTTTTGTGGGACACCATACTGTTGTTACAGCAACATGTAGGGGTTCCTTTGTGGTACTACTGGTCTTACATTCTGACAAGTGACTTTGACTGTAGGTTCTTATGACTGTATATCCTTATGTTCTCATAACATATTCTTTAATGTCTCATTACTTCAAAAGCCTGAGCCTTCTGAGTATAAACAGTTAAGCCTCAGTGAAAATGGTCCCTGTACTGAAGCTAGTAGTTTAAAAGATAAGAACTTCAGGCCTGTCTTTAAGAAAGACCCTGTTAGATGGACCCATTCTAATATGCGTTCAGGTTTGCATGTAACTGGCTGCTACTCTGTTTTCTAGCTTTAATTATCGAAGCTCAGTTGAGTATATATATACCTTGTTCAGTGTTATGTAAGAATTTAGAACCTAAAATAAAATCTAAATTTTTTTGTCCAAAACACCTGATTTGTAATGAGTACATAGATAGAATTTAATGGTCCTTGTAATACTATTATGGAATTAGTTAAAGGCTATTTTGTAGACCAAGGAGTTCGTATTGAGAGGTATATTTGTGTCTGCTTTGAAAATTTTTTGATAATTTGAATAGGACATTTGATAAGAAAAAAAACAAAAACAACCCAAAAAACTACCACTTGGAGGATTAGAAGGAGCTAGATTTCTAAAAGCATAGATTAGGGAAGTCTTTTTTTTTTTTCTCCCCCAAAGTGACAGAATAGGCTTTGTAGATAACTATGTTTTTTGCCCGCTTTTGTTTTTGCATGTGTGTGGGTATGCACATATGTGTATGTACATGTAGAAGCCACTGTCACGAAGTCAGGATCTCTCATCTGAACCCAGAGCTTGCTAGTTGTCTCACGTGAGGATCCCTGTGGGATTGCAGGTGGCAACCATTCGTTCTGTGGGTTCTGGAGACTTAACTGCAGGCCTCAGGAACACCCACTTTTTTTAAAGTATTTTATTTGGGAGGGGGCACACGCCATAGCATAAGGACAACTTCAGAAGTGGACTATTGGGATTGAACTCTGATCACCAGGTTTATGTGCAGGTATCTTAACCTCTGCCTTATCTGCTGAGTTATCTCAATAGCACCCTAATTATTAGTCTTTAACTTAAACTAGGGGAGTTCCAGCCAGTTTATTACTTGGTTTTGACAAATATTTGATCTGCTTTTTCTTGTAAAACTGACATTATATAGAGACCATTTATTTAAAAGGAGAAATTTTATAATGTGGTTTTCTTATGTGGGTCACAAGCATATGTATTTTTTGTTTTAAAAAATCTGCATGAATGGGAGGGAGAAAAGGAGGGAGCAGGGACACCCACTCATTGTGTTTGTAATTAATATTTATATATAATTATATACTTTTATATACTTTTAATTATTAATAAAGATTAAATATTAATTTAAAAAATCTTCATGAAAATGCACCTTGACAGAAATCTGTATGTGGCACAAACAAAGCGTCTGTGAGGGGTTGTATGGGTCCAGAGGTATCATAGTCAGTGGGTAGGTGTGGAGACCTGAATGCCAATCATGGAGTTTCCTCTGTGTCGTCCCACCCACCCCCCTCCCCCAGTTCCCAGCACAGATACTCCACACCCCATGCCTTCACTTTCAACACCTCCAGCCCATCCGCGGAAGGGTCTCTCTCCCAGAGGCAGAGGTCAACATCCACACCTAACGTCCACATGGTCAGCACCACCCTGCCTGTGGACAGCAGGATGATTGAGGTAATGGGACCCTTTGTGGGGTAGGGGTGTATATGGCAAGTGTCATTGAATTGGGAGCCTGTGTGTTGGTGGCACAGAGAATGTTTTGGATTTCAAGCTGCTCAGGAACACTGCAGGAGCTCTTAGGCTCCTTGACTTAGAAATTTTTCTACCTATGTTTACACATGGGCTGAACAGTCAGCCTGACATGCCCTTCAGGGCACAGGTAGTGAATGCCACCTTTGTGGGAGACAGGTGAGGAGTGTGTCACTCTCGTGTTGGGTATGTATGAAGTGCTTAGACTTGTGGCAGTATGTAGAATAAAGGAAGAGTGTTTTCAAACTGCATTTTCTTTTCTCTTTGGTTTGGTTTGTTTTCTAGCTCATCTTTAATAACAATTGCATACATTTAAAATATTTCCTTTGTTCTTTATTCTTTATTTCTCATTGCTTTGGACCAGAGTAACAGCCTGAATGCTTCCCCCAGGGTGTGGTCCAGACAATTTTGTTTGAGGGGAAGAGTAGGTATTGTTCTTCCTGCCTTTGCTTTCTTGTAATTAACAGGACTGCTAAGACTGTCATATGGTAGACTATCAAGTGAAACAATGTTTCAGTTAGTATTTCTAATCAGACTTGTTTCATGTTTTCTTTTTGGCAATGTGATACTTATGAGTTAAGAAAATACAGAATGTGATAGTTACTGTTAGCCGAATTTCTCATGGTAGCTTTTTCAAAGCCAAGAGTATTGAAACTGGTAGGGCCGAGCCTGTGAATCCCGGGGCAGAGTAAACGAGGAGGTGGAGGCGTCCATGGTGGTTCCCGAATTCACCCGTGGTTCTACACACACACACACACACACACAAAATTGAATAAATAAAAAAATTAAAAAAGAAAATGGTTTTAAAAATTCAAATCTGGGGCTGGAGAGGTGGCTCAAGGGTTAAGCCTCCGTCTTGTAGGCGGAGGGTCCTGAGTTCGGATCCCAGATCCCACACATAGACGCCAGGCGGAAGCGGGGGCGGCCTGCGCTTCTGGTCCTGGTGGGGCGGAGCATGTGAATCCCGGGGCAGAAGGAGGTGGAGGTGTCCGTGGTGGTTTGCGCATTTGTCCGTGGTTCTACACATACACAGACACAGACACACACACACACACACACACACACCCACATGCGCACATACACACGCACATGCGCACAGTTGAATAAATAATAATAAAAATATTAAAAAATTCAAATCTGACAAAACATTATGCTAACTTAGGTGACACAACATATGTATTATGTCCAGACAGTAAGCCAAACATGACATGCCTTCCAAAAAACTATCAAAAATCAAAAAACTATCAAAAAACCAGGCATGGTGGTGAGGCCTATCTTGGATCTCCAGTTCGAGACTAGCCTAGGTCACAGGATGAGATCCCATTTTTAAAACAAAACACAACAAGAAACATCTCATCAGATTCAGCTGTTCTATGGATTAGTTCTTTGCATGAGCTTTGTTTTATCATTCTAGTGCTACAGATTGAATAACGAAAGTAGCCACTTTTCTTTGTTTTGTTCCCATATGAAGCAAGAAGTCTCCAGTTCTTGTATGAAGTAACAATTTCATCCTTTTAGTACTTCAGGAAATTTTGACTCCTTTTTTTCAATATTTTTTAATATCTTTTTTTAAGTTATATTAAACAAGAGATTTATATTCTAAAGTAATAGACATTTTTTTAATTTTTTTAAATTTATTTATTCATTGTATGTGTGTGTGTGTGTGTGTGTGTGTGTAGAACCACCGGCGAATTTGGGAACCACCATGGACGCCTCCACCTTCTCGTTTACTCTGCCCCGGGATTCACAGGCTCTGCCCTACCAGGACCAGAAGCGCAGGCCGCCCTCAATTCCACCCGTCGTGTATACGTGGGGTCTAGGATCCGAACTCAGGACCTTCCGCCTGCAAGGCAGAGGCTTAACCCCTGAGCCACCTCTCCAGCCCCTATAGTTAGACATTTTTATACTGGGATAAACTAACTCAACTGTAGAAATTCCCACTACATGAGGTATAGGAGAAAACTATGTACATGAAATCCATTTTTTATGTATTTACTTTTATATACTCATGTACATAAAGATGCACTATGCTGTGCTTCGACTAAAAACAGATGAACAACTGAGTAATGAGGCCACAGGTGCTGGCTGTCCTGTGGAAACCAGGTTATTTTGGCCAGTGTTTGCTCACCTGTCACACTTACAAATATTCCCAGACTTCCCACCTTTCCATTACAGACATGCATAATCAATCCTAGTGTGTGTATGGGAATGAGGATCTGTATTCTTGTGTGTGAGGGCAGAGGTTTTTCTCAGCTCTTAATCTGTCTTCTTTGAGGTCTCTCATTGAGCATGAAACACAGCAACTAGGTTGTGTTGATAATAGTTGACCAGGCATCCTAAGGATCCTCTTATCTCTCTCTGCTTTCCCAGTGTTGAAATGGCAAGCAGGTAACTGCTGTGCCTGCTGCTAGGGATGCAACTTCTTGTGCTTCTACCACAGGCAGTTTACCAACTGAACTTTCGCCCCAACCCCAAGGATCTGCACTTTTAACACCTTTGCAGATGATCTTGAGAACTGGCCAGGTTCAGGAATCAAAACTGTATTTACTCTGAAGATGTCCTGGCAGGCAGCCAGAATTAGCTAGGAAGAGAAGGGAGAAATAGCTTGGTTTATGTTTCTTTTGTTCTTGTAAAGATGCCATTGAAAGTATGGCACAATGGCACATGCTTGTAATCACAGCACTCAGGAGGTTGGTTAGGGGATAATGGCAAGTTCAAGACCAATCTGGCTACATGGAGAAACTTTGAATCAAAAAACCAGAACAAAGTTGAGAGCACTCTAGCAACAGCCATGTGGATACATACCTTGTCCATGCTGTGGTTAGACAAAGAACAACGTAGAGGATTTTGTGGTCAAACAGTTGGAGCGATGGGGACAAATCAGGTGGCTTTGTATTATGCCCATTAATTTTAAAACTAGGATGTAGGTTTCATGGCAGACCTTGTGACTTAACTATTCTCAGAAGAATTTCTAACTTCAAAGCATTTTTTTTTCTGCTTCTGCATGTTTTTGAAACATAATACATGGGTCACAGAATAGGAGGGGCGAGTCCATGATTTTAGGCTTTAAGTTACCATGCTCACCTGTGTCACACCCAACTCTGTCAATCTGATGCTACTTCTAGTGGAGAATGAGCCTGACACAAATCCTCCATCTTCCTTCCTCACACCACATCCCCATTCTTTCTCCTTTTCTTCTTTTTAAAGTCTCAGTAGAGCAAGATCCCAAGTCTTTGGAAGGACCCCAGGTAATAGTAACATTGTCAGCCTTTCTTGTGAGAGAGTTGTGTCCGTTTTTTCCTTTCTGAGAAATAATGTGATTTTCATGAAAAATTGTCATTTTACATAGTTAATTAAAAACCAATATTGGACAAATTGAGCGAATGAGGAAAATTGATTAGCATATGAAATTAAACCTGGTACTGCAGAATTTAATGATTTACTTTGTTCCACAGACCTACTCTCTTGCATTCTACTTGAGAGAAAAATCCTTCAGGTGTATCTAACCGTCTCTCTTCTTCTGTTACAGGATGCAGTTCGAAGTCACAGTGAATCAGGTATTTTTCCTCTAATCATTCAGTGAATAGTAGTGGAATTTTCTTCTATTGCCTTACCCATGTGTGGACTCTGTTTGTCTTGTCTATCAAGCCTCACCTTCGGCCCTGTCCAGCAGCCCCAACAACCTGAGCCCAACAGGCTGGTCGCAACCCAAAACTCCTGTGCCAGCACAAAGAGAGCGAGCACCAGGGTCTGGGACTCAGGAGAAAAACAAAATTGTGAGTATGGTCAACAGAACTTAGAGATTAGAATGCATTAAACATTTGGAGATGGGGCTCCAATAAAATAATTATAAATAATAGCATAAATAATTATAAATAATGGCATGCTTATATGAGACAAGGTGTCATTTTACTATATTTCCTCAAGGACAAAAATTGGAAAATAACAGATACTATGTCTATCTTAAAAGGACGTAATTATTTTTGTGAGGTTCATGAATGATCGATACTTGTTTTTAGAGACCTCGTGGACAGAGAGACTCAAGCTATTACTGGGAAATAGAAGCCAGTGAAGTGATGCTCTCCACTCGGATTGGGTCAGGCTCCTTTGGCACTGTATATAAGGGCAAGTGGCACGGTGAGATTGGGATCTCCCTCTATGCACAACTCTGACGGTTGGGTTTTAGCAGAGAGAGGCCTCCAGAACTTCTTGGCCTGCCCTTATGTCTCTACACCCCACATTCAGATTAGACTTTTTACAACATTGTTTTTATACAGACAGTGCTTTAGTTGGCATGGTAAAGTTATGAAGATTCTTAGAAATTAGTGAGTAAGATTAGAGTCCTATAGGCAAATGTCAGGTGTTTTCTTCTAAACTAATCACAGCTTTGCTTTTGAGACCAGCTTTGACATTTGCTAAATGAGCAGGTGGCTGCTGCTTTGGAAGCAGCATAGGTCCTATAAACAAAGTGGGAAAGGTCCATATAGATTCTTAGAGGGGGCTAATTTGCTCCTGATCAGACATTTGGACATAGGAAAGCTAAGAACTGTCTCATTTCCATGGAAATACTTTATCACTTGGAAGAGATTGTAGTTCAACTTCTGTCACAGCTTGAATCTGACAATAACACTTAACATTTCCATGTTGGGTTTTTAGACAGGTATTATTTTCTAGAAAATGCTACATGGATCTTTTCCATACTAACTATATTGCAGGTAGTCTGAAATACTAAGCCTAGGTACTAGGGTGTTTGAATTCGGGCTGAAGAGCTAATTCAGCTGGCAATGTGCTTATACTGTGTAAGCATGAAGGCCTGAGTTCAGGCCCCCAATGCCACAGAAAAAGGCAGATGTGGAGGCACATGCTTTTTACCCCCATATCAGGAGCAAGGACAGGAGGGCCTCACTGACCAGCCAGTGTAATCAGCATGTCTCAAAAACAAGGTGGATTGCTCCTGGGAATTATATGTGAGAGCGATGTGGCTTGTGTCACTGAATGATTAACTGCAAATTTACTTGCAGGAGATGTTGCAGTAAAGATCCTAAAGGTAGTCGACCCCACCCCAGAGCAATTCCAGGCCTTCAGGAATGAGGTGGCTGTCTTGCGGTGAGTACAGCTGTTAGCACAGCTGAATTGGGAGGGACGGTACTGTGCACGGCAGCAATTCTCTCAGGAGCCTTTACAAGAGTCCTTTTCATGTGGACGCTTCTAGGCAACTCAATAGCTCAGCTGTCTTTGGAACTTGGTTTGTTGCTGAGGAAAACAGGTTCTATTTTTACCTTTATTTCTAAGAACCTTTTTATAGTAATATGATTTACTTTTTCAAAACCCTTGGCTCTTTAATCAGTGAGTCACTATTTAGACTTGCAGGAATAAATTCTAAACTACAGGTGGATTGCACAGATGATGGATCCTTTTATAAAGAATGTCCTGTGTAAACAAAGCTAATGTGGAGGTAAACAAAGGGTGGGTTTCTTGGTTTGCTCACAGCCCTGCTGATTATAGACAGTAGCTTTGTTTTAACCAGCTCACTCTAAGTCAGGAGCACAGATGTCCCTGAGCAATCTCTGTACTTCTTACTCCAGCAAAACCCGTCATGTGAACATCCTGCTGTTTATGGGGTACATGACAAAGGACAACCTGGCAATTGTCACCCAGTGGTGCGAAGGTAGCAGCCTCTACAAACACCTACATGTCCAGGAGACCAAATTCCAGATGTTCCAATTAATTGACATTGCCCGGCAGACGGCTCAGGGAATGGAGTGAGTAGACACTGGTCTGGAAATGCCTTTGTGGGATTGCACAGTCCTCAAGCTAGGGCATCTGTTTGGGTTTGAGCTTGGGTTCAGGCACTGGCCACTAGCTGTAAGAACACAGTGGGTAGGTAGCTTGTGCCTGGGCAGCTGTGCCCTTTCTTCAGGCTTGGCACTTTCATGTGCTGTTAAAACATTTGTGCTATAGCCTTTCTGCAGATGACGTGGGCTAGGCTTAGAAACAGGGCCAGTTCCTGGCATAAAGCCTGAATGGAGACAGGCTCTTGGGTTGCTTTTAACTTGTAGTTTGAAGCATCTTAATTTTTTTCCCTTCACAGCTATTTGCATGCAAAGAACATCATCCACAGAGACATGAAATCCAATAGTATCCTTTGGTGTTTTTGAGTTCTTGGTTTAGGGAGCCTTTTCATCACAACACTTGGTGCCAGAGAAAAGCCCCTCAGAAGAAGAATGCAATAGCACTACAACCCAAATGTGCTTCTTGGCCAGCAAGTTGTGTTGGATACCTGTGTGAAGCTCAGCATACACACCACAGAAGGTTGATGGTAGTCATAAGTTGAATCTACCTAATTGAAGTCAGCTGACCTTGAAGTCCCCCTGTAGCCCTGTGATGATGAGAAATTTCTGAAGTAGGGTTAGTGGTAAGGATATGCTCACGTGTGCCAATTAGTCATGAGTGCTGGGTACAGGCAGAAATGACCGTAAAAGGTCACTAGGAAGGAGAAATTCCCATTTGACTGCCTGCTCCTTGGCAAATTCAGCAGAAAAGACTGGGTTAGAAGGGTGTAGTGTTCTAGATCACAGCAAAAACAAGCTTTTCAAAAACAAACTAGACCATTCCTTTGAAACCAGAGTCCTTAACAAGCATTGAGATATATTTCTCCACGAAGGCCTCACAGTGAAAATTGGAGATTTTGGTTTGGCAACAGTGAAGTCACGCTGGAGTGGTTCTCAGCAGATGGAACAACCCACTGGCTCCATACTGTGGATGGTGAGGAAGCTAAACCCAAAATGTCTTCTTGACCAGAAGTACTAAGATATTCTGGAGCTGCTTCAGGCCAGAGCCTGGGGGTTGAAGGTTTGGGAAAATTCAGGCCTCAGGTCATGATAACCTGAATATCTACAGGAATCAATGTGCTTTGTCTCCATAGGCCCCAGAAGTGATCAGAATGCAAGATAACAACCCGTTCAGCTTCCAGTCTGATGTCTACTCCTATGGCATCGTGCTATATGAACTGATGACAGGGGAACTTCCCTACTCTCACATCAACAACCGTGATCAGGTTATCTGTGGTAGGGCTGCCAAGGCAGCTAGGGGCTGGTTCCTTATTTCTGTAGTTCACCCTTTGCTCAATTTGTCTCCTTCCCTAGATCATCTTCATGGTGGGCCGTGGGTATGCCTCCCCAGATCTTAGCAGGCTGTATAAGAACTGCCCCAAAGCAATGAAGAGACTGGTAGCTGACTGCGTGAAGAAAGTCAAAGAGGAGAGGCCTCTCTTTCCACAGGTAAGGGAGCCATAGGCTCACATCAGGAATTCCTGGCTTGATTTGGTTGTGTGGGGAGGGAACCCCATTTGAAAACTGAGTAGAAACTCAACCCAACACCTGATAGACCTCATTGGGATCTTGTTTTCAGATCCTGTCTTCCATTGAGTTGCTCCAACACTCTTTGCCGAAAATCAACCGAAGCGCCTCTGAGCCATCCTTGCATCGGGCAGCCCACACAGAGGACATCAATGCTTGCACACTGACTACGTCCCCGAGGCTGCCAATCTTCTAGCTGATGGACCTGTGCTCAGGCCACTGGGGGAGAAAACAGAATCAGCAAGCATTACTTTCTGTTCCCTCTGGGGATAGATGCATGTTTTCAGAGAAGCTGCTGCTAAGGACCTTCTAGGCTACTCACAGGCCTTAACTTCATGTTGCCTTCTTTTCTATTCCTCCTGGCTCTGGGGAAGAAAGCCATCCACCAAGCTAACCTGCTCAGCTCTAGAGTCCAGCATGCTGCAGGCACATAAAACCTGGCCAGAGAACCTCCAGGCTGACAGAGTCTTGGAGGGACGATAAAGGTAGTGACCAATCTACCCCTGACAGGGACACATGCAGTTTTGGAAGTTTCTTTGAGGCATGCCTATTACAGAAGGGACTGGTGTGGCGCCAGTTTTGCACACAAAAGCACCCAAAAGCCCAGGATTGCTAAGACCCCAGTCACCTGGAGAAGCCTGCTTTGGTACTATGGGACTTGACTTTATAGACAAGTCCTGCTTTCCCAGCCTCTGGGTATCTAGTGTGGGATGATTTTCAAAGCAAGGTGCTCCACCTTCCTGGGGCAATGCTTCCTCTCCCCCCCCCTTCCCCTCCGTATCACGCTGAATTGTCTTCCGGGAGCTGCAGGCCACAAGGCCAGCCGTGTTCACATCATTGTAAGAAAGCCAGGAATACAGTTTTTCTTAATGATTCTGGGTTTTAATTTTGTTTTTATTGCGCCTGACAAGATACAATTATCTGATGGTTCCTCAATTATGTTATTTTAATAAAATAAATTAAATGTAGGCTTAATGGCTGTCAACTCCTTCAAAAGTGAATTTCCAACTTGCAAGTTCATTGTGAATCCCAACTCAGGAGGAAGAGTCACGCTAACAGTCAAGCTAACATTCACTTGGCCTGTGCTGTGAGGAATACATTTATAAAATATTTGGTACCTACAACTTTTTACAAAAATAAATTCAGGTTTGCAATGAATTTGCTCTGACGTGCAAGGTTATATACACTCCAGCTGAAACCAACCTGACTTCGCTTCCATTCCCTTCAGGTAGGTCTGATTGCTGTCAGGATGAGAAAGTCTTAGGTGCTGTGAAAGTTTTTTTACAAACTACTAAAGCAAAGCGAGACTTCACAGATAAAGGATGGGGTTGGTGAAGAGTACAGCCTGCACCAGTCTTCTGCTGTCAATACAGAGCCTACAGGCAAGAGGCTGGATTTCTCTAGAGGAGTATAACAGGGGCTCTGGGCCCCGGGCACTCATCACCCAGTAGTTACTGCTACTACGGGAAGCTCCCAAACTGTCAGCTGCACATTCCAGCCTGGTCATCCTTATAGTAAGCCAGAGTCCATTCTACACGCACAGTACTCACTTGACCACAGGATGCGTCACTACGTTTGGAGTATTCACTACACACAAATCTTCATGGGGCTAGAGACGCCTTTGGTAAGAAAAATGGATTTGCTGCTTATACAAGTAGCTCTGAGGGGACAAAAGTCACTGAAGATAGAGGTCTGAGTCAAATTTTTAAAAGCACTCAAACAGTCGGATCATTTACTTGTACCTCCAGCCCTGGGAAGACCAGCTACAAGATCAACTATAAAAGTACCAAATCCACGTACTTCGCAGGCTGTTGTCTACCCTTCCCTCTTGTCAGGTTTCCAGTAATGGACAGACTGAGGGGAAGAACCATGGTGCTCACATCCAAGTACCATGCTGCAACACATCCTGGCTTGAAAAGCTGGGGCTGTAGAGCCCAAAATGGAAGGGTGACCAATGATTCTAGGGTTCTGATGATTCTGCTCCAGAAAGATGCATGAAGAGGTCCCCAAGCTCTGTCATGTCAACATCTTCAGTGTTGGGGGTCTGCTGGGTTTCTCGGTTCTCGATGAAGTCCCAGAGTCGCACTGAATTAAAAAACTGCAAGAAGAGCAAACATCTGGGTCAGCAGAGAAGGCAGTTGGAGGCTTGGGAGCCCGTTCCTGCCGAACATGCTGCTCACTGCCAAAGCTACTAGGAGAGGTCAAGGGCAGTACCCAGAAATGCCACATCCCTGACCAAGCCTTACCCTCACAGTGCCCTCAGAACTGAGCTGCTTGCGAGGTTTTTCCGGCTCTGCCAGGCGACCATCAGGGTAAGCGTGGCGATAAAGACACTTGCTCCCAAAGGGGCAGGTCCCCTTGCCTTGCTCGAAGTATTTACAAGCTTTCTTTCTGAAAAGTACAAAAAGGGTAAGGGAGGAGTCTGGTGGGAAAACGTTTAGGTACAGTGTCCACTGTCTTCATCCAGCCCTGCCTTTATTAGTACGCAGTAGTTGGTTTCTTTGTGATGGGTATACAGACTTAGGGAAGTAGTAGCTTGAAGTCCATCTGATATTGTTTCCAAGCCAGGTAAGGCTGCCAGGACACAATGCATGGAATCAAGTACCTTGCTAGCTCTGGGAGAAGCCGCAGGGCTGCAAGGCCTGAGCATTCCTAGGTTCCAAAGTCTGAAGCTCGCCCACTCCCTCTGTCTTTAAAGCAAGTTAGTTATCCTTTCTCCTGTCCAGAAATTGTGGAAGTGATCAAGACAACAGCTCTAGAAAAGCAAGTGGCGGAGAGCATTCCAGTTTTTCTGTGTTACACCTTCGAAGGTACTGATGCTTCATGTGCTCTGGGTAAACTAGTAAACTATCAGGGTACTCACTGTAGTAAGCTTAATTCACTTCTCACTGTATAATGGTGGTACACACTTAATTCTTGATCTTGGAAGGCAGAGGTAGGGACACTGCCACAATCTTAAGGTCAGTCAGCCTGACCTATAGAGTATTCTAGACCAGCTAGGGTTACAAAAGCAAGACCCTTTCTCAAGCAGAAATAAAGTCACTCTTTCTAGCCCTATGCCCACATTGCTCTTTTTACTCCTCCAGTTCATCTACTCAAGCTGCTCTCTGTCCTTGGTTCTTACGTAACTAAACTGTTCACAAAACACCTTCCAAAGCCACCTGGCCCACAACTGGGTACCACCTTCTGTCAGGCAGGTCTTCCTTACCAGTTTCCAGCCTCTTTCCAGGAGCCCAGTGTCTTCACAAGTGTTCAACAAGGGCTCAGTGTCTTCAAACAGCTTCCTTCCCCTGGGTCATTAATGAAGAAACTTGCCACTAGAAAACCTGTCATAGTTTTTTGCAGTGAGACTATCTCACCAATCTCTGTATTCCTCAGTGGTGCTTGGCTTGAAGGTATTCATAAAAACATTTCATTTAGGTCACGCCCCAACTCTGCTGTGCTGCCCTCTTGTGGACATAGTCACATGACAGGACAGTGCAATGAGGGAAGTGCCAAGTCCTGATAAACTGACATGCAGCATAAAGGAATGGGGTGGTAACTGATTTAGAACAGCATTATCACTGTGTAGCCCTTGCTGCCTCCAATTCCAATCCTTCTGCCTTGGCCAACATTTCCAGGACTATAGGCCTGAGCCACTATACCTGTTTTTTAAGGAACCACACTAAAAGATAATACAGCACCTGCAATTCCAGAGCTTTCAAGGTAGCATAGATCAGGAGTTAAAGGCCAGCCTGTTACATAGTGAATTCAGGGCTAATTTGGGCCACATGAAACTTTGTCTCAAGAAACTGCTTAGGGAGTAATGATTCCCCCCCCCCAAAAAAAAAACAGCAACAACAAAACATTACAATTTCCCCTGAATTAAAATCAATGGAGCTTCACATGAGAAAACAGGAAACAGTGCATCTGGGTACATACAAAAACCTTTTCCTCTCCAGAAAACAAGTTTGTAAAGGTAGAAGTTGTATTTGTTGGTAGGATTTTGTAGTCTATGTAAATAAAGCACATGCACTGTATTTGTGGTTAAGTATTTGTGTAAGGCAACAGAAGCATTAATTCTGACCTGAAAGAAAGATTATAAATTCTTATAAGAACCATTTTTTAAAAAGGTGCCAGGGTTGCACCTGCTTATTATTCTGGCACTAGGAGCAGCCATGCACAGCTGAGGCAGGTCAGGACCAGACTTAGCTACATACTAAGAGGCCATCTTGAAAACCGGCAAAAAGAGGCTGGGCTAGTTAAGGATGTTTCAGTGGAAAGGTAAATGCTTGTCCAGCACAGCAGGAATGTGTGCATTGGGGGCACCAACAAAGCTGGATATTAAATCTTAGGAAGGAGTGGATACACTGTGGTAAACAGGAAGCCCTGACTTGCTGTGATTCTGACAAGCATGAATGTTGTTAAGTGGCTGGAACAGTGGCCCCCCAAGAGACAGCATCGAAGCCTAAGCCATGACACTTGTGTATATGATCTATTTTATTTGAGAGAGGGGGCAAGAGAAATGCATGAGCACCACCATGGTACTGGGTGGAGATTAGAAAAGTCACACTCCTGACATAACTTAATTTGAAAATATGTTCTTTGGCACTTAGAGCTACAAGTTCCACAAGATTTTCTCATGGGTAGTTCCTACAAATGATAATCTGAGCTTAGATGAGGAGGGCTGAAGTGAAGCCACCACAGCTCAGCACCTGGGCCCACTGGTGACTCCATAAGCCTGGAGAGTCAGCACAGCTCCCCCAGGCCTCCAGGAGGAATCAAACTACTCTCTCAGGATCTCGGACACCTAGCCTTCAGAACTGTGAGAAAATGGCTCTCTGAGACATGGGGTTGAGGGAATCTGTTACAAGAGCACTAGAAACTAACACAACAAGGTTTCAAACAAAACCCTCCCAAGACAACTGAGTTACAGCTACCACTGTATACTATATTAACAGCACAAACATTGCTATTGTATTCCACAGCTCCACACACCTGCAGTGCTGATCTGTGGTCCATCACATGCCTACCTGCTTTTCAAGATTGTGGGACATGCATGCTGTCTCTTGTCTCAGGATTAAGCCAGATACTTTATAAAAATGCTAATGTTAGATAGTAAACTTGCAAATAAAGATGAAAAGTGTAGTAAAACCATGAAAATACAGTAATGCCAGGAGTGGACACAAGGCAGTCCTCAATCCACCAGTGCTGCTCCAGGCTGACCCAGGACCCAGCACTTCTTACCTACGCAGCCCACCAGCCAGAGTGTCACTCAGCTCATGTTAGTGTCATCAAACCCACAGCTCTCACATCATACAGAATGTCTCTTCTGCCCAGTGACTTGCAAGCCTTTCAGTCTGCTTTTCTGACATTCCAGCACTGAGGTCCTAACAATGACCATTTCCTCTATATAGAATATTCTTCTCATATCAAGACTTTTTGCCTCACCAATTCCAGGTCTTTTACTGCCTCCTGCACATGTGCAATCTCCCTAGCATCCCTCAGTTTCCAGCTCTCTGGGCCTTGTTTATTACTCTTCTCCCTTTCTTCACTGAATGGGAGCTGCATGTGGTCGAGATTTTTGTTGGCTTTCTCTGGTGCTGTATCCCTTGCATGGATACTTGTGCTGCAGCAGATCCTCGACAGGTACTTATTAAATGACTTACAGTGACACATGCTTAGCACAGACACCCAGGTATCTACATGAATGCTGCTCAATTGAGAATTTCATCTGCTTCACCAAGGCCTCACTCTCTGCAGCTCAAAGTCCAGCAAGTGACAGAAGGTAGAGGCTGTAAAACGCCTGAGGCCAACCTTTGTAGGAGACTCAAAGAGGAGGGCAGAGGCTAAAATCCCAGCAGACAGCACCAGCATCCTGCATGAAAGCAAGGCACTTACCCCATTCCCTGTTTGAAAGCTTCAATCAACTCGTTCTTTTTATTCTGATCTTCTACCCAATAAACACTTGGAATTACAAACTCTGATATCACCCGGCACTCTGGGCAAGACCTGAAATAAGAATCAGGTGAGTAAGGAGTATGTTACTAATCCCATACACATTCCACCCTGAAACCTTATTCCAGCCCTGTATCCAAGAACTTTATCTTCTGTTAAAAACAGGCTCATCCAACTTAAAAACAAGACAGAATTTGAAAATGTGGTCTAAGTGGCAATATATGTTGGAGCTGGCAAGATAAAGTGCAGGCTCAAAAACCTGGTGTCTTGAGTTCATCGATAGAAGCCCACATGGTGGAAGGAGAAAAATGACATCTGAGAAGTTGTCCTCTGACCACCTGTCAGCCAGAGCATGCACGTGCTCCCTCCCCACTCACTTGTCCTTCTTTTTCTTAGTCTCTCTCAAATAAAATATAAAACAATTTAAAAAAAGAAATAAAATCTTGGAGAAATGTATAGGAACTAGAATCCTTACAAGTGGATATGGTGCAGACATGAACCGTCAGTGAGCTGCAGAGCTACCCTGTGATCCAGTTGTCTTGAACCTGGGAATATCCCCAGGTGAAATGAAAATATGCCCATGGGCTCGCTGTGACTACCCAAAGCGTATTACTCATTTCAGCTAAGCAAAGACCGATCAACAGGCTGCACTAGTCCATTCAATGGCCTCCCCTCCTCCCACAAGGGAACAAAGCGCAGATGCCTGTGACCACAAGGAGGGTCTTGAAGACACTTGCCAAGAGAAGGCACAGTCCTGTTTGTTTAAACTCTTTGGTACGGACAGGAGGTAACTTAATGACTGCTGGTGGTGGGAAGACAAGAAGAACAGGCATCTTCTGGGATGGTGAAACGCTGAGATCCAACGTGATGGCTACACAGCTGAGGAATACTGCATAGCCCAGAAACCAGGCTGCCACTCTATAAAGTGAGGCTTAGTAGGCTATATGGCTTCAGGGCAGGTCACCTACCTCACCAGGTGTTGACAGTGGTCCCTCAGGAAATTTTAGGAACTAAAGGGTGTGAAACATGCCCACCAGCACAAAGCATGCACTGCTTACGTCCCCCTCCAGCGAGAATACTGCTGATTACATGGGATGCAGCTCATGTGCCAGGCGTTACAGTGTGAAATTCTCTAAAAATTCCCTCTTCCACCTTTTCTTCTTCTTCCATATTTTTTAAGGTTAAAACAAACAAACAAAACCCAGCATTATACAAGGTTCTAAGCAACTGGCCTGAAAGCAGACTTTTAGCTAGCACTAGATCCACACTCAGGTCTGGGAGACAGAAACAAGCAGCAAGAAGTGGCAACACTCCTGGACCACTCTGGAGTGTCCCAGCAGCAACCATCTCTCTGTGGAGTGCCCCGGCACCCTGAGGGCACCTAATGAAAGGCTGTAGGACCAGGAAGGATAAGCAGGAGCGACAAGCAGGGGCCCAGATTCTTTGCTATTGTGCATTAAAATACCACTGGAGGGCAAGGATGGCCTAGATGTTAATGAAAAGGCCCCATATCCCAGAGAAAGGCTGTGCTCCACTCACTTGATGATGGGGTTTTCAAACTGTTTGGCACACCTCCACTGGCGGATACAGGACAGACAGTAGGTGTGGTTGCAGTTGGAGAGAATGCCGAACCTCCTCTCGGAGGCAGATGCCTTCTCAAGGATCACCTCCATGCAGATGCTGCACACTTTGTCCTGACTCGCCTGAAAGGCAAAGGCCTTTTCCATCTCAAGTTCAAATGTCGACATGCACATCTGAAGCAGAGGGAGAGAAAAACCTTAGATACTCCCTGGACTGAGACCACAGAAAGCTGCTGCAACTACACAGTCACAGTGACTGCTGCCCACAGGCCCTGCATTCAGGATATGACAGTCTCTTTCTGGCCACAAGTGGACCTCTAGCCATCCTGTTCTCTGGTAGGATAAGGTCACCTGCAATGGTTAGAGCCACTGCTGTGGGGCTGCAGAGTTCATAACCACCAAAATCCTGGGCTCCTGGCCCTATGCTTAGCCATTCAAGAAATGCTGAATAATCATGATCCTGACCTGAAAAGCCAGAAGCACAGTTCTCTAGGAAGAAACTAGGAACCCATCTGCTCACTGTGGCACGCTGAGTACTTCTAGCTGTCATCTAATGAATGCCAGAAAGCATGAAAACCAGATCTCCAGCTCTGAGATCAGGGCACAGCATAAAGCCCTCTGGACAGAGCATGAAGCCAACTGCAAAGCTGAGGCCCTGTCCTTGCTCCACAGCTTCCGCCTCAGCCCGTGAGGTGCACTGTCAGGAATGTCGTCTGTGGACATCACTGTTCATCCCTCATCAGTATCAGGTCCCCACATGAGCTAACCTGGTCTCAACACTCTAACCCCAAGCTTGTCTTCATCTCCCTAATCCATCTTTATACCATCTGGAATGGGCAGAGCATTATGTGAGGTGGAGCCTCCACACCCAGAAACATTCAAAACTGAAAAGGCCTCTTTCAATACTTGTCTCCTGAGAGACCATGATAAAGAGTCCTTGAAGTTTCTAAACAATGCCCACTTGGGTCTCATACACAAGGACATGTAAACCTAGGGAGGGTGTGAATGTGTCCAAGAAAGACAGGCAGAGCTAGTCCCTAAACTTTTACATTTCTAATACCTTGCCTTTTTCTCTTTGTTCCAAATAATCAAAAAAGGACAACAGGAAAATAGGATGAAAACATGCCAGGATGTAACACAGGGCTCCTGGCAGAAAGACAGCTACAGAAATGCTAATGATTCTGTCATGTGGGACATTTCAGATTTTTTAAATTTAATAATTCTTTTTGTTTACTTGTCCCGGCCTCCCTCTTTCTTGCCCTTCCCACCCCCCCCTCCTCTCTTCATCTATCCATCTCACTCCCTACCACCCTCTTGCCTGTCCATTTCTAAGGGCCTCAGGGTTCTCTCTGGCTTGTCACTCTTGTGTAGGTTTAGGCCTCTGTGGCCTCTCCTGGGGTTGCCCCACTGATACAGGCACTCCCCTTCACTCATCCAGCTCTAGTCCCCAAGGTTTCCACTGAATGTAAATATCTCTCCTGAGCTCCTCGCTAGTCTATGGGAGCATGTTGGTATGTCAGTCATTACACAGGTCTGGTAAGGACAAATCTTACTACAGTTAGTCAGATTTCTTAAAATGAGTTCACACCAATGTTACCTTCTCTGCAAAGTTACCTTCTCATGAGCTTTCCTTTGCTCTGGGTCGAATGGATGCAGGACTCTCAGCCTACAGATCTCACACATATCTCCATGCAAGTAGACACAGGCATCTCCAAAGCGGCACTCCCCGGCAGCAGCATAGGGGCACAGCTGCTCACTGCTGTAGGAGCTGCTGGCCTCTACGTCATCCAGGCCACTCCTGATGGCATCTAGGTAGGAATGGGGCTTCATCTCTGGCACAGTCTGGAGGTCGCTGCAGCCACCTGGATTGGTCACGGTGCTTGAGAGAGTCTTGTCTTCAGCTAGGCCAGAGAGATCTTAACAGAAAAATGCACAGGATGCACACAAATGAAAACTAGCTCAACCTTTCAGGTTAAAAGAACAAGCCAAAGCCTATAACTGGAGGAACAGCTAGTCAAGAATAGGCCAAAGAGAAAAAATAAAAGGAACAGTGTATGGGGCCAGGAAGATGGCACAGAGGATAAAGTGACTGCTGTGCAAGCAGGAGCTGGGCTCAATCTCCAACACCCACATCAAATGTCAAGGTATGGTGGCACGTGCAGTAATCCTAGCACCAACAGGAGGATCCATGCAATTCCTGACCAGCTAGACTTGCTGAATCAGTGAACTTTAAGTTCAATGAAAGATTCCATCAGGAAAGGAAAAGGAAACGTGGAGAGCAATAGAGGAAGATATACAACAGGGACTTCCAGTCTCCATATGTATCTGCACACATGTAACACACCCTACATATGCCAAAAAAACATATGTATATTAAAAAAATATAAATAAGAGTAGAAAAATGGAATATAATATGTACATGATATGTACAAATTTGCTGACACAAAGATGTCGATATACAGATCATTTAATATAACCCAAGACCAAAGGAAATTTACAGTTAGCTCAATAAACAGTTACCCTTTATATCCTTGATACTAATGAACCTGAATTAAAGTGTGATGTCAATCTTGTTCCTGAAGCAGTAAGAGCTCCATATACTCCTCTGTTGTAGTTCGCCTGCATGGTTGCTGATAAAATCACCATCAAATAGCTTAAGGGAACAAAGGGTTTATTCTCACGATAGTCCAATTATAGTTCTTTGTCCAGCTTGCCGGGAAAGCTCACACCAACACCAGGGCCAAGGGAACTGGCCACACCATCTCCACATAATGGCTAAGAGAGAGACAATCTTTACTTGCCAGACCAGCATGTCTGGCCAAGTGTACACAAGGATGCCAACTTCCTCAACCAGCTTTCTGTATTTTATTCACCTGTTCAAGGCCTAATCCCACCCACCCTGGGCTGGGTCTGCCCCATCAACTAGACAATCTCTTGCAGGTTCACTCTGGGCTTAACACAACTACCAATATTATAATCTACAAATGTGCCCAGAGCTCAAACCCTGAGCCATCAAGTCGACACCTGTACATAACCATGACACTCTCCCAAGAGCATACCTGTTTCACACTGCAGAGATTGGCAGAGGCACCAGTGCCTACTAGCTTGCTGAGAGCAGGATCTGCCTAAGTGGAGGAACGCTACCCAACAGCTGGGAACCCCTCACCTGGTATAAACGGCTTTCATGATTTGGTACCTTCTTCCTCCAAAACCCTATCAACAGAGACCAATTCCTTGTCCTGGGTGTGAAACTCCAAACACAGTCAGTCACTGCCCAGGACATGGCAGCAGCTTTCAAGTCAAACAGGACAGGTGCTCTCCGCCAAAGAATTCAGCTTTGAAACAGGTATGTGATGCTTCTCCCCAAATGGCCGGCCCTAGGAGGATGGCAACTCCAAAGTGGCAGGCCAGTGCTGCTGTGGCAGCGGGCTCTGGACACTGCCCTGGCCTCTGCACAGGGTGTACAAAGGAGGCCAGAATACAGAGGACCAAGCATGCTACTGCCTAGCAACACTCACTTCGATCTCTGAGCACCAGCGTCTTCTTCTCCCGCTTCCCTGGCTCATGTGTTCTCACAACAGATGTGGCAGTGTCAGGAGAAGGATGAGGACTGTGGAAGCCAGAGGAGGGTACAGAGTGGGGCACAGGGCCCATAGCTCCACCTGCCGCAGCTGAGGGCTTTGTATGGTCATATCTGAAAACACACAGAAATGTCACAACCAGGCACACCCCCACCCAATGCTTGCACCCCCTCTCCCACCCACAGCCCATGCACCACTTGACTTGCTGAAGTACAAAGGCCTATTTTCTCCAGTACTTTTGATTAGAAAAAGCAACCTGGGGCTGAAGAGATGGCACAGGAGTTAAGACTCTGCCTTGCAAGCAGAAAGCCCTGAGTTCAGATCCCTAGTCCCACATAAAAACACTAGGCAGAAACAGTGGTGGCCTGCACTTCTGACCCTGATGGCAGAACCTTGGGAAATCCCAGAGCAAAGCAAAAAGGAGGTAGAAGCAATCCAGGATGATTCTTGAAGTCACCCTTGGTCCTTCACAAGGACACACAGTGCCCTCTGATACAAAGGGGTGATGATCTGCCACCCACCCTCACAACAAAGTGTCCCTGTGGAACTGATCCAGGGACTATGTAGAGAGCCTACAGGTTCCACTGGACAGGAGAAACTGGGAATGCACAGGCAGTGATGGCAGGCAACTGACTCCACCAGCTGTTGTGTTGGAAAAAGAGCCTGTGCTCTGCCATTCAGTAAAGACCCATGGGCTCTGCTCTGCCAAGGCACACGGTCCTTCCCACAGTGCTTCCTGGTCTGGAAGCTGCAAGCGGTGAAAAGGAAGACTGTGCACAGACAGTCCCTGTGGGGTGCTTATGTCTGTCACAAACCAGAAGCTAATATGGATGAGGGAATGGTTTTAAAAATGATGGTACACTGGATTCATGAACCGTCCTAAAAATCACAGTAAGGAGATAAACCGGTGGGAGAAGGAAAGTTTAGGATGTGTGGAACAGAAGAAAAAGCAAGACAAAATCTTGTATACTGTGAGTACAAATTTAAGCTTTGAATTTCTCCTCGTGAGATCTATTCTCAGCAAGCAAGGCAGTACACGCCTGTGTTCCCGCCACCAGGAGTTCCAAGGAAGCCTTGACTATAGAGCAAGTTTGAGGCCATTGGGATGACATGAGACCTTGTCTCAACAAAACAAAAAACCATTTTCTACACACAGCTCAAGTCCAGTAACTGCAGCTGCAGAAACCTTGCCTGCAGCGTGTGCCGTAGGCGCAGTAGCCCTTCTGATAGTATTTGCAGATGGTTGATGGCTTGCTGTTCGCCAAGTCATGTGAGAACAGGCACTGGCTGCCTTCGCGACACACGCCGTGCATAAAATACCTGCAGAGACAAGCAGAGCACACGCTTCAGAAGATCTCATCCCCTTAAGCTACACACATACACGGTTGAGCATATATGACTCATGATTCTACTGTATGCACACATGGATGAGCATACAACTAAGGACCATGATTCTACTATATACTGGAAATAAATATTTTTCTTGATTCTAAAATGAAATGAAGTTAGATGCACCACAATGACATCATGACAGCTTTTTGGAAGAAAAAATAAGTGATCTTAAAAGTTTCTATTACAAAGATACATGACTCAACATTTGACACGTGGTAAGTGTGTAAGCTTATGAGCATCCTGATGTAGAAAACACATTAAGAAAACCTGCTCTCTCCACTCTTCTGCAGTTGTTAAAGGATGACTGTGAGTCAGAAAGACCTGGGTGCAGGCAAGTCACAGAACCCATTTCCTAACCCTTTCTCCCAGTGTCTGGAAGGGAAAAGAGCAGGTCACCGTATATCCCTACTTGTTGCAATGAGTGCAGAGCTTATTGGTGAGCTCGGCACAGTGTAATTCTAGCATTTGGGGGGAGGGGGTTGGAGATTCTGCTCAAGGAGTCACACAGCAGCAAGTGGTTTATTGGATGTCACCTGATGAAAGGCCAAGAGGAGCTAAAATCCCAGTCTTTCCATGGAACAGAAGCAGCAGTCTAACCCACTGAGGCTCTGTGGAGCCCTTCATGGAATAATGCCACAGCCGGAAACCTTGGGGATTTTTGTTTATCGGAAGCATCTCGAGCATTGACTGTCTCTTTCTGGTCCATGCTAGATATCAGGGATGTTGATTCTCAGACTCTCAGACTGGTCATCTAACACGCACCAGAAACTAGGAGAGCTCTCCTCCCAACCATCAGAAGTCCCCCACGACATGCATACAGATTCTCAGCCCTCTGATTATCCCATGTGTATAAATAAGAATCTGGCAGGACTGGATGGGAACTTTTACCACTCTCCCTCTGGAAAGTGGTAGACTTTCCCACTTGTTTTGGCTTCATTTTTCTATTTCTGTCTCTATATGCTCCTTTCTCCGTCTTTCATATTTCTCAGCCCAGAACAGCTTCATGTGTCACCATGCTTGGTCATGGTACATCTACAGAACTTTTAAGGAGGGATAATGGTCAGTAGAGCCGCCTGCTATGCAGCATGCATGAAGTGCTGGGTTCCATCCCCAGCATAGAACACACTGGATATAGGGGTGCAAGCCTTATTCCAGCACTCAGGAAATAGAGGCAGGAAGATCGAAAGTTCAAATTCAATCTTGACTTATCTACTGAGTTTGAGGCCAGTCAGGAATATATGAGACCTTGTCTCAAAACAAAAACAAAAACAAAAAACAAAAGACAAAAAAAAATACAAATCAGTGCTTTGGAGGTGGCAAGATCATGTTTGAGGCTGCACAGTGGACACTATTCCCAAACCACAAGAAGACATACAGGAGATGGTTCCACTGAGATATCAAATCACAGCCTTGGTGAGTAACTGGTACAGAGTAGCTGGGAAATGTTCTGCATGTGTCCACAGGAACAGAGCAAGCTGGGCAGACACTCAGAGCAAAGGAAGAGACCCCAAAGAGGCCTGCTGTCTTGTCTCACGTTAACAGTGCTGACTGATAAGAAACCACTTAGGAGAACAAAAGGCTTATTATTCATGCTCACAATTATAGGCAATAGTTCATCATGGCAAGTGAATTCATACCAACATTAAAAATCGAGGAAACTGGACACACCATATTCACAGGAAAAGCTAAGATAGGAGCAGACTTTGTAGCTTGCCAGTCAAAGTCTTGCCAGTCTTCCCAAACTACCTATTTGTTCCTCCATCTTATCCACCTGCCCAGAAACTGGTTCCACCCACTATAGGATAGGTGTTCCCATACCAATTAGAAAATTTCCCATAAGCCTGCTTAAAGGTTTGCCTTAACTAATTAGCTCTTCTCCAGTGTGCCTAAAATCTGTTTTCAATTGTCAAGTGAATAACTGCAAGCACCTGCCACGCATGCACACCTTGATATAATGGCTAGATGAGATCTGAGTGTGAGACTCACCTGAACAGAGTCTAGAAAGAAGCTTACAGAGATGAGGCTGGCAGCGGGCCGATTACTGCCATCCCAAACAAGACTCTAACATCCTTTAAAGGAAGACAACAAAACCAGATGTTCAGAAACACAGTGTCCACAGTGGGGGGGGGGAGGATTACTAGATCTGGTCAATCCGGTCAACCCGGGAATATAATTCAGGAGAAAAGACAGAAATGCAAGGAATCACAGATGGTGAAATGATCACATGATGAACCATGAGACCACGAACAAGCTTGAAGAAAAAAGACAATGTGAAATGAAAAGCAGAGCCAAATGCCATGTCTAAAGAGGACAGCGTAGCTGAGACGTGACCTGACAAGAGAAATGATCATCAAAACTCAATGAGCAGACAGGAAAGGTGGGCATGTTGCCCTAGCTGTGAAGTGTGGGATTCGCCCTCCTGCTGCAAAGAACTAAAAAATAGAACAAAATATATGAAACAGCTGCTTTTCAAACAGGGGACAAAAAACTATATGAGGCAGGTCCTTGAAAAGGGTTGCATGGGAGCTAAGTCCCAGCTCAGCCTGACCCTTCCTGGGGACATATTCTGGGCCTAGGTACAGAAAGGGGGGTACATATAGCCACCTTGAGGGAGTGGAGACAAGATGGGCTTCGGAAAGTATAAGGGTTGTTCTCATGAGCAGAAGAACCTCACATTCAGATACTTGTGATAATTACACTACCTTTTCCAACTACACAAGATGCTAGAAGCAGTATCTATTTAGAAAAATTTTAATTCAAATACTGTGTTTAGCCGACATGACTCTGAAACAGTTCACTTGAATCTAACAGGACTGCAGACCTAACTTATAGGAGGAGGCAGATGTCAGCCAAGTTAAAAAACACTGTGAGAAGCAGCAGCAACTACAGGTGGCATGAGGCACATCCTTGGAGACACAGATACTAATCAAGGAGGCTGAGCTCAGAGAACAGCCTGGTGGTTTTTCCTTAAAAACATATCTCCTGCATGATCCAGTGATTCCACTTCCAGGTGTTGTCTGAGAAACAAAAACATGAGCATGTGTGTGCAGCAGCGGTACTCACAACAGCCACAAAGTGAGAAGAACCCAAACACCCATCACCAAGAACAGAAAAACACATCATGACACAATCGGCAGCAGGAGCGCGGGGAGCCTGCGAGGCGGCCAGGCCAGACAGCATATGCTGCTCCTAGCATTCTTTCCAGGCCAAACAATATCCTACTGTATATACACGCTCCTTTATCAGTGGATTCCTATGCAGCTGAGAATGACCACGAACTTCTGACTTTCCACCATCCACCTCCTAGATGCTGGGATTACAGGCATACACTACCATGTCCAACTTATGTGGGGATAGGGACAGAACCTAGCTAGACAAGCACTCTTCCAAATTAGTCATTTTAATAATCTAGTTCATACTCAGAATACCCCAGTTACCGGGGGAAAAAAAGTCTTTTACATCTGGCTGTCACCTACCTACTTACTGGGTGTCTGTGTTCTGCCTATGAACCTCTGAATGCACTTTTTTTCCAGTGCTGGCAAGTACAACTGAAAGATTTCAGTGCTCTCGCTACAGTTAAATTAGAATACATGTCCATACCACAAGCCCACAGATCTCTGCCCAGTGACAATCACTCAATGGTGACTCTTCCAGCCCCAGTGACTTTGTGATTTGCTTCTTTGCAACAAGAAACTGTCTGAGGGAAAAAGGGAGGTACCAGTAGGGCCATGCTCGGCATCACAGGGCACAGAGCTGACAACTCCAAGAACAATGTTGAGGTGAATAAGGTGGATGAACCAGAGGTGGTGGCCGGGGGGATTTATGCTCCCACTGAGTCGGGGCTCCAGGCTAAGGATTTTTTTTTTTTCTTACTTTCATCTTAATTTAGGCAGGTCTGTACATTCTATTATTTCTACTGAGGGCATACAGCTGCTTCTAATTGACAAATGTTGGGTTAGCTTAAAAAAATGATCAAGATAGTCAGTAGCAGGGTGGGGTGTGGATGTCTAGTGAGGAGCAATGGGCAGCACCCTGCTCAGCTGACACTGGAAGAGAGAAGAGACACAGAGCAAGACTAAGGGTGAGCGGTGCTAGCTGGCAGAGATCGGAAGACAGACGCGTGCTGCCTGGGAAGAGATGGGCCAGACAGAGAGAGGGCAGAAGTAAGGGGGAGATGTGTGGGCAGCCTGCCATGAGGGCTTGGTGCTGACCGAGACAGGCTGGCATGCTGCTAAACAAGAACCCAGGAAAACAAGCTACAAATCAGGAAAGATTTTCTGGACACTCACAAAACTACCAAATTCAGGTTTCAGAACCACCTCCAGGATGAGGGATTCAGACAGCCTGGAGGAGCAGAAACTAAGAGAGACCACCAGGTGGGGGGCCTGAAGAAGACATAGTGAACAGGTCCAACCTTCACCAAAGCTGCAGGAAATGTGGACAGTAAGAATTTGTAAATGAGTTTATTCAGGAAACCTTGTTTTTTAACTAATTTAACAAAATATGATCCAGGCATGGTGCTGCATGCCTGCAACCCAGCGCTTGGGAAGCTGAGGCAGGAGGATCGCCACAAGCTCAAGGCCAGGCTGGGCTGCATGGCAACACTGTCTCAAAAAGAAGAGAAAGAAACGGCACTCAGTAGGCGTTCATTTATCTCCCAAAGCAGACGAGGGAATGTGCCCTGCACTCACGGCCCTTTCTCCTATCCTCTAGCTAGGAAGGCCTTCAAAGGAGATCTTAGGGTAATGAAGGTTCAAAGTACAATTTGAAGAACATGAGACCACGAAAAATACAAAGGGTAAGCAAGGGCCATAAGTCCATGGCCCTTCACTTCTCAGTCTCACTTGACCAACCAACCACAGAAGAGGTGCCACTACAACCAAAGCAACGCATAGTGTCTTGACCTTCCCCCATATTCCATCACCTCCCCTTGTGCACATGTGGTCCCCACACACATTAGAACCCAGCAGCCTTCATCAGCCCTGGTAACCAAGAAGCCATGGGCACAGTGCATGTGACAGTGCTGTCAAAGACACCCCCATCACCGAGAGCCAGTTCCTGGAACATCTGGCAGGTCAGTAACTCAGAAAAGCACAAGAAATGCAGGTGTGGACTCTAAGGAATACTGGGAAGACGAGAGTGGTCCAGATTGTCAGTGCTTTCAGACGGTCAGCAGATACAACTGGCCGATTCATACTAGATACCTGCCCCCATGGTCTGGGAGGCTGCCTCAGAAGGACACCATGAGAACAAATGATCGTCCATCTTTCCCCTCGCCTACCATCTTTATGAAAGCAGGAGCTGACCAGGGCACCTGCCAGTTTCTTATTCCCCAGGAAAATGCTGAAAGACAGAAGCATCTACTCGAGAATCAAAGTATCAACCTTCAAAGACTGGAAATGGAGGCACAGAGCCATGGCCAGGAAGTCAGTCTGCCTGGGAATCCACTACGAGTAGACATTATTCAATAGTTCACTATAAGGCTGGGGGGAAAGGAAGGAAGCAAGGAGAGGAGGGAGATAGAGGAGAGAGAAAAAGGAAGGGAAGAAAGGGAAGTACCTGCCTGGCAATCAGGAGGCCCTAAGCTCCATTCTGCAAAACTGATAAAGTCAGAACCTAAGCTGACAGAACAGCTTCCCCAGATGAAGAGCAGCCTCTGTCTAAACTGTAGAACAATGTGGTTCATGACACCTGCCTTCCTCCTAGAAGTCTGAAATTTTGCCTAGTAGGCAGACATTGCCACTGTGGCCGCCCCCTTCCTCCTCACCCCCCCAAACCTCTAGTGGGAGAAGAATGCCGTGTGTCTCTCTGAAGGAGGGAGAGAAGGCACAGCCCCCAAATTTCACATGTCTCCTGCCTCTCTGCACGGCTGTCTCCTTGTTAAGCTACTGAATCTTTCTAGCCAAGCTCTGGATGTATAAGTGGCCATGGTACACCACCCCACACACCCCTCCTGCACGCGCAAAGAAATACCACACATCTAAACAGCTTGATAATTATTCTTATTTGAGGCAAAACCTTGCTCCTGAGTTAAAGTAAGCCTACTGTTCCTCCTGATTCAGATTTGAGTGGCGACCACTACAGACACACCAGCACGCCAAACCTGAAATTCTTTTCCTTTTTTTTTATTCTTCGGGATTGTGTGCATGCATGTATGTATATTTTGCATGTGGTTGAGTGTACTTGTGTGTGAGGACATGTGTACAAGAAGGCATTAGAGTGTGTGTGCCTGTGGAGGCCCCAATGTGATACTGGGAATCATCCTGGATTGTTCTTCCACCTGGCTGCTTTGCTCTGAAGATTCCCAGGCTCTGCCTTACAGGGCTGGAATTGTACATCTGCCCAGAGGTTGGTTGGTTGTTTGTTCTGTTTTTTTTAACATGGGATCTGAGGGTCAGAACTTAAGCCGTTTGGCTTTTGAGACAAATGCTTTAACCACTGAGCCATCTCCCCAACTCCTGCTAATTCTGAGAAATACAGCTCAGGATTTACAACAAAGCCAGATGTGGTGGCGGAATCTTAATCCCAGTCCTGAGGGGAGTGGGATACAGACTGTAACACCAGCACTGAAGGCAAAGGAGTAAATTGGAAGTGACATATTTCAATCACCCCCAAATATGACAATCTTTGACAGTATTAAAAAATTCACAAAACTACAAAACAACAAGAAGCCAGTGCCCACAGCCAAGTCTACATGACACCAAGAGGTGTCAGGCTTCTTAAAATCATGAACGCAGGAAGAGAACAGGTTCAAAATAGTTTTGTAATCAGTTCCGTAAAAGTGGAGCCCTAAGAAATTACTTCACAGATTCTTCTGGAACAAAACAGATTTCCCAAAAGAACCAGAGTAGAAAACTACCAGAGGTCCTGTATCTGCTTGTCAGACAGGCAACAGCAAACTGGTTTCATACAGTGTCCTACAAGAGTACCTTTTACAATTCCACTACCAGAAAACCAGCCTTCCAGACTGCATTGTCTTTTCCACAAAGCAAACATGGCTTCCAGCTACTTTCTGAGCTGTTGACTCCCCACTGAAGGCTCCAAGTGACTGAGCTCAGATTCAATATCAATCACTTCAAGAAGTGTGAAACAAGTGGCATGTCCAAGGTAACGCCACCCGGTACTATTTATGTACTATGTGCCACCAATTCCATTCCCATGACAACAAAACCTTGAGCACACCCTGCCTTTCTTATGCCTTCATCTGCGTTACAGAATCTTAACCATCGCAAAGCTCAGCCTTCCTGAAGGGGAACTGTTCCCCCAGAGAGAAGGCCAAACAGCCTGATGACAGGGGTGCATGAAGGTTGGGGTTCCTTCTGGAGGACACCCCCTTTCAGACTGAAAATAATGGCTACCACACAATGCAAAAGATGTCAGGTTCACTCAGAACCACAACGTGCCAGCAGATATCAATGGAGCGGAGGGCCAAACGATGTCTGGTTTCCTGCAGGCCTGTCAGTGGCCCTTCAGCAAATAGATCTTATTTCCAAACACAGGAGTACTCTGAAGTCTGAGAATCTAACAACAGTGGCATCATTGACACACACTATGTCTGACAACCGTCCTTGAAAGCACACTAATACTATTAGAATGAAAACAAAGCAAATACCTTTCTGCTGCCATCACAGTAAGGACTATATCACCTCCCACAATAAAACAAAACTAACAAGCCAAAAAATCCAAGATCATTTCCCAACCTGAGAAAAACAAAAAATACTAGTTGCGTGCCTGTTTAGACTGTTCAGATTGGGCTTCTTGAACACTCACGAATCTTTCCTTGAGAAAAACTTCCATGACCACAAGTACATGTAACATAGGCAAACAAAACAAACATAGACAAATATAGAAATTTTATCCATAAGGAAATTAGTTTAAAATGGTTCATTGGAATACATGTAATCTTGCTATTTATTAAAGATAAAAACAAATGTGTATACTAATGAGATGAATGTCTACCTTTGGGAGGGATGCAGTACTGGGAATTAAATCTAGGCCCTGTGCATGTTAGGCAAACACTTGACCACTGAGCTACATACATACCCACCATGTTTTTTACTTTTATACAAAGAAATCTTGCTAAATATGTTGTGTGTGTGTGCACACCTGTTGGAGGACACTCTCAAGAGTCACCCCCAAGAACACCCTCCACCTCCTTTGACAAAGAGTCTCTCACTGGCCTGTAGTTCACCAATTAGGGGATCCCAGCTGGCTAGTTGGCCCCAGGGATCTTCCTTATTCTAAGGGGTACCTCCTCAGTGCTGAGATCACAAGTGTGCACCCATCCAGCATCTTCAGATGGGTTCTGGGGAATCACACTCAGGTCCTTCTGCTTATAAGGCAAGGGTTTTACCGACTACTCCCTCCCCCTTTGTCTAAATATTAAGATACTGCACAGCATTTTCAATGCTTTGCAGAGCTGACTGATATTTTGATTTTAAAATTGTCAAGGCTGAGAATGTTGCTTCATATAAATGCAGAGTGCACAATGGTCAAAGTATGTTTAGGGTCATTTCAGAAACTGCTGAAAATTCTGACCTGATCGCAGATCAAAATTCATTTAATACATTGCCCTTCTTTTTAGGTATATGGGATATATGCATGTCTTGTGTGTAGGTGGGTGCTCAGGTATATGTGAGTGCTTGTGCATGTGGAGGCCTGAGGGTCATGTCAGGAATTATCTGCAATCACTCTTCCACTTTATTGTTTCTACTTAAACCCAGATTGTGCTGTTAGGAATAGAAGAAACAGCTTGTTCTGGGGGTTTCAAGCCTCTGCCTTACAGGGACTAGGGACTAGAATTATAGTTGGGTTGTCGCATGGCATTTTTGGTAAACTCATATCCACAGGTAACCTCTGAGCCATCTCCTCAGCCCTTAAAACATTTAAAAATTGTTTTATTACTTGTGCGTGTGTCTGCGCAAGCACTATGGTGTGTATGTGTGGAAGTTACACAATAACCTTGGTGAATTGGTTCATTTCTTTCTACTCCTTCTGGGGACAAAACTCAGTTTGCCACCTCACAGCCCATTTAAATAAAACAACTTGACAATTTAAACAGTAATTAAGAAAAAAAACTCTGTAACTTCATATAATCCACAGATAAAGCTAATTGCTACTTACAGGAATAACAGAAAAATATAAATAGAAGATACTTAGAAGTCTTTAACTATTACGTTTCTGTTAAGAGTAGAAATTTTGTATGTACAATGAAACAAATAATAAAACCCTGAAACCCATAATTTATAACATACAAGATTTGAGCTGAGGTAGGTGGCATTGCATGGTTATAGTATGCGTAGTACATATGTGCTACATGTTCAGAATCAGGCTGTAGGGCCAGAGAGAGTATAAAGGCGCCTGTACAAAAACCTGGCCACCTGAAGCCCAGACAGTGAAAGAGAACCTATCTGTGAACACCATCTTTTAACCTACATATGCATACTTGTGTTCCTCTCTGTCTCTCAAAAAGTAACTAACTAAAAAACAAAAAAACAAAACAAAAAACTGGGGTTGGGCTTTCATGAAGTCCTGGGATGCAACACAGGCAGGTACTGCAGCAGCTATGTTCATCTTGCATTAGAGTTTCAGTTACTTTTTTAGTCACTGTGTATTCAAAAAGTTTTTAGGGTTGCCAATTTTTTTTGGACCCTCCACATTGTATTACTTGTGAGATTGTGACCCAGAGTGAGAAGCTGACACCTAGGCCAGGAACAAATTTACCCATGAATATTTCCTAGAAATTATCATTGCCTAGAGACAAAACTGTTATAAACAGCAAAACAAATTTTTCTACTCTGAAGATGCAAATATAAACTTGGCACTCTTGGTGATGCTGCTGTTTTTCCACTTAAATACCTGCTTTGTTTCGTATTAACAAGGCCCAACTCCTTCACATCTTTTTATAACTAAATTTCTTTTTTTCTACCTATTTTTGCATGAGAAATCCTTTCATTGGAATACAATAAAAATCTCTGAAAAGTCCTACAGTTAAAAAACAAAACAATATGCCCAGAAACCCCTTGATTATCCAAGCGTGAACCTGTGAGACTCGAACAGCACTCACGCTGTGGCCTGTGATGCTGCGTGATCTGGAAGACCAGTGCTGTGCTGTTTGATGGTTCTGGCTGATGGATTATGTACCTGAGAGTCAGCACTGACTTGACAGTTGTTACAGAAGAGACAAGGTTCTAGACACATCTGAGAGAGGTTATCCAAATGAAGTTAACTGATGTGGGAAGACCCATCTGTATGTGTAGGGCACCGTTCCATGGTCAGGGTCCAGAGGAACAAAAAGGAGACCTTGAGCGAGTTAATTGCCAGCATTCATCTCTCTGTTTTCTGAGCTGCTGCAATGTGACCGGTTGCTTCCTTAGGCTCCTGTTATAGTGATACCCTCCATGATGCACTGAGCCTCAAACTCCAGCACTGCAAATCAAACTCCAGCACTGCAAATCAAACTCCAGCACTCCCTTCCTTAAGCTACCTTGGTTGGGTATTTGTCACAGCAACAAGACACACAGCTGACGCAGCGCTACATAACATGACTGGAAAGAGCCCCCAAGTACGAGTCCATGCTAAGAAGTGAATCCTTCTTCACATCCCCACTTTAGCAATACCCTGCAGGACTCTAGTGTTGGGGAAACAGGACTACAGCTTTTTGGTCAGGCTCTCTCTGGGCACAAAAGGAAAATAAGATGAAACTTAAAAGTTTCACCCCTGTATCAAGAGGCATAATTCTGGCAAGTATCAGTTCTTTCTCAGCATTGTTTCTGTATCTGCAAAATCTGATCCTGTGCTGTGCTGAATCAATGGAATACCGTGGAAGTGAGCACTGCTTTGTATGGAAGTGGGAGGGCTAATTTAAGTAAGAACAGAGCTCAAAGACTTCTCCAGGTTGCTAGCATTGTAGTGCACAAACAATGGGCACTTCTAACAGAGCAGATTCATGCAAAACAAGCCAACTCACCCGCCTTTAGTTCAAGCAATCTCCAAGAATTTTTTAGAGACACTAACTGCAAATTTCTGACAACTGGGTAGCCATTCAACTCTTAATATTTGATAATAGCACCCTTGATATAATCACCTTCAAACATTTGCAGTAATGATAAGCAATGATACATAGAGTTAAATGTTTATCACATAATCAAACTATACAGTTTCTTAGACATGCTATGGAATTTACATTTGTATAGGGTGAATATCCTGAATCTAGAAGTTTGGGAGCAGAAATGTTTCAAATTTGGGGTGTTTGGGGATTTGGAAGTATATGCATGTAGGTAATGATGTCATCCTGGAGATGGCAACCGAGTCTAAACATGAAAGTGTTTCATGTAATCTTTAAACACATAAGGGTGAAAAGAATTTCACACATTTTAAATAAATCTGCACAGGAAACAAAATTTTGTGTCGTGGAATCTTCCACTTGAAGGCACCATGTCGGCATTCAAAAGGTTTTGCATTTTGAGCATTTCGAATTTTTGAATTGCACACTGGAGCTGTTCAACCTGTATTTTCCAAGCATACAAATACGACTAGATTCCAATCCCAATAAGCCGCAAGCTTCTTAAAAAAAAAAAAAAAAATCCTGCAACAAATCATTCATTACCGCTGTATTTCTGCTCCTAAATGAGTCAGAAAAAGAAGAAAAGATGAAAGAAATGACAATTTCCTTGGGTCTCGGTTTTCTGCACCATGAAATGGGACTATCTGCTTAGCAGGGCCACTGTAAAGCCCGCTGTACATAACCAGTCTTAAGACCACAAGCGGCTCCTAAATGGCTTACAGGAATGCCACCTGCCCTCATCCTCTACACAAGTCTTGCGAACTCTCTGCAAGCCTAGGCTTCAGCTGAGTCCTTGCGATTCAACTAAGCGAAGGCTTTCTGAGCCCCAGAACCCCCGAGGGCCTCGGAATCGATTAGCAGCCTTACAGCTGCATGGCAGCCCCGGCGTCCAGCCGGCCCTGTACGCTCGCAGGCCCCGCACCGCCAGCGCCCCCCCCCACGCCCGAGGAATCCCGCTTTCAACCCGCGCCGCAGCCCCGCAACCCGGGCCAGGCCCGGCCGCAGCGCCCACAGCGCCTCTAAAAGCCCGTAACGAACAGCCGAGAAACTTTCCCCGAGTCCCGCTCCCCAGTTAGCACGGGATGCACAGCGCTCCCCGGCCCGAGGCGACACGCACTCACCTGCAGGTGACCTGCTTGGTGCTCATGGCGGCCGGGCTGCGGGGCCGAGTACAGCCGAAGCCTCTCACTGTCGCCGGCGCAGCCTCGTTTTCGGCCCCGGCCCCGCCCGCCGCGCGGCCGCGTCACGCCGACACCCACCGTCCCTCGCGTGCGGCACGTTTGTGGTCCCGGCCGGAAACTCCGCTGTCGTCACAATTGGTTCCGCCCCTGGCGTGGTCACTACATCCCAAGTGCTGCTGGTCCAGCATTCTCAGGGTCCTAAGGCTGAGCGTTGGCCTCCTAGATTTGACAGTTTTTATCTCGAGGGCCATTAGTTCCAGGATTCTGCTCCCCGTGTTCAAACTCATTCCTTAGCATCGTTTTGCGCCCTGGAATCAGATCATCTGGACTCAGTCGCCTGCTTCTGCGCGTCCTCATCCCAAAGCTTTCCCTCAATGGAAATTGATCTCCGAGACCCCTGCTCAGGGGCCCCGCCTACCCCCTTCACATCTGCCGCTTCATTAACTCTTACAACTGCTCTTAAAAACAAAACAAAACAAAACAAAACAAAACAAAACAAAAAACTAGTTTCTATTCCTACCCCAAGTATTAACCCTTATTTTTCCTCCCAGCATGGCGTTCCTCTTCCATTCTCTGTGACCTAAAACCCCAGAGCTAAACTGAACCATTCTGTCTGGCTGCATCTTGCAGATCGGCCTCCCACTTTTCTTTTCAATGCAGCTTCACGCCCACTGTTGAGGTTCTAGGATAAGCAGCCATGCATCTCATCTGGGCCCAGAGCTTCTGAAATGTTCTGCTTCCCCTACAGTTTCCTAGGGTCCATACAAAATATGTACTTTTCAGGCGTTTACAGGACCATATCGTTCGCTTTCAATCTTTGAATGATTTCATAGAGGCTTAAAGTTTTTCTTCTTTGCTGTAAAAAAGAGACAGACAAACAAAACAAAGTGGAATGTTATTAAGGCAGGTTTGGAGCAGCTATGCTGGGATGATCTCTAAAGGTCTTTGAAATTCCCGATGACCATCCCCCCACTGCTGAGATCACCCTGAGGGAACTGCTTAGAGAACTGATTCCAATCTCTGCAGAGATAAAATGGCCAACTTCCCTATGAAAAGATTATGGAAATGAGCGCTTACTATTCAACAAACTTGATCTCCAGCCCCAAGTGGGGCCCAACCCCCGTGGTTGTGAATCACGGTGATTGGGCCCCATTGAGAGCTAAACGATGAAGAAAAGCCATTTTTCCCAGGCTTGCCTAACCAATGGGGAAAATCCATTTTTCCCTGGTTTATCTAAGTGTCTAAACATCCCTGACTCTGGCAGCCATCTATGGTGCCTGACCATGAGTCTGTTTCTAACTGCCTGCTTCTCATGGGGTCTCAAATCCATGGGGTCTCCAGTGGCCTCAGCCCCTCATGGCACTTTATGTCAGGAGTCCATGAGTTTTATTCTTTCTCTCTAATAAACTCTACCACAATCCTCTACACGTGATCTGAGTTCAATCTTTGACTTCTGAACAAGAATCCTAAAACAATGAGACAGTCATCCCATAACATTTGGCTCCTGAATAGGACCCTGTACATTTGGTAACCACCGAAGGGATATTTGGTGAACAGAGGAAAGACTGTTCTTGCAACATTATGGTGCACACCAGAAATCCCTGTTGACAAGGATCCTTGTGCAAAGATGTGATTTGTGTAACAAAGAATGGACGGAATCAATGGAACCATATAAGAGCCAAATGTCATATGCTGTTGAATCTAAGTTGATAACTAACCTCACCTAAATTATAACTGAATGTGTTCACAAGAATCCTCAGGGAAACTACTAAGAAAACAAACTTGCAAGTACACAGTAAAAGAAGCAGGGGGATTTCTTAGGCTGTCAGGAAAAAGGCCGATGTAGAGGTCCACTGAGGAAAACTTTAGGAATTGGAGTTTTGCTGGAAGAACTATATCACCAGAAGTGCTCGTCTTGAGGTTTGACTCATAGGGCCAGCGAGCCTGGGGTATGATGGTTGTAACACTATGAGTGCTTCTTGGGAAGTTCTTTTCCTTTTCTTTCTTTCTTTTTTATTATTATTCTCTCCTCTTCCCCCTGAACTCCTGCTTCCCCTCCCCTCACCCCTTCCTCCCCATCCCCTAGTGCCTCCCCCCCCCAATCCCTGGAGAATCCTTTAATGTGCCTGCCAGACTCTCCTCTGGGCCCTCCTCTCCTATGACATACAAGGACTCAGTGGCATTTCCCTGAACCCTTTCCTGTGTTTCCCTTAAGCATAGGAACACTACTGTGGCTGTCAATCCCTTCCCTCCAAGGATCTTGGTGCCTTTAGCAAAGGCTAGACTTTGTGGGGACAATAGTGTGTTGGACATTACAGGGCATGCAAAGTTCAATTATGGTTGCTTCGGCCCTAACTTGTGTGGAGTATCTTGCATATCGTTGCTCCTCCCATCCTTCTGCTCTTACAATCTTACCACCCCCTCTTCCGCAAATTTCCCTGAGCTTCAGGATGGGGAGAGATTAGGCTGGCCTAGTTCTAGGTGGTTGATATAGAGTCTCTGAAGTTCTGGATTGTGGTTTGTTGATTTTCTTTTGCACTTTTGCTGCTTCTGCAATGCCCTTCACTCCATCCTGATGGGTATTGGATGTGCCCCCCTGGCCAGAGATAAAAAGCTGTTAAAATAGAGTCTTGTTATAAGAGTATATTCAAAGGTAGATGTAATACAAGTAGGAAACCGCAGTGAGGGAGGGGCCAATCACCCATTTGCAAAATGGTTACTTTTTATCTGCCAGACTATATGCCCTCCTCTTCTGGTGAGATCATACCCCCTCAGTTGTAAATGATCAGGAACGAAAGTCTGTAAACTTAACCAGATGTCTCATTATTTACTTGCAGTCCTTGATGGTGGCCTATTTTCTCTGCTGTAACATGTCCCCTCTCTCCTTGTTTCTGGTGTGGCTCTCCTACCCCATCCCTCCTGTTCATAATCCTTGCAATTACTGTAGGTATTACAGAGATTTATCTTTGAGTGTCTCTAGGTGGGCTGGGTGGGTTTGGTACTAGGAGCCACTTATTAGGGAGTACATACGGCACTTAATTTTCTTGGTCTGGGATACTTCACTTAATATAATTGTTTCTAATAACATCCATTTCCCAGCAAATTCCATGAATTTATCATTTTTTATGGCTGAGTAGTAGTACTCCATTATATAGATGTACCACCGTTTCCTTATCCACTCGTCAACTGTTGGACATTTGGGTTGCTTCCATGACTTTGCTATTGTAAACAGTGCTGCTATGAACATAGTCATGCTTGTGCTATCGAGGTGAATTTTTGCCGTATGGGGGATTATTCCCAAAAGTGGAATCGCAGGGTCATAAGGCATTTCAATCTTTAATTTCTTTAAGAATCTCCAGACGGCTCGCCAGAGTGGTTGTAGAGCCTGCATTCCCACCAGCAATGCAGGAGAGTTCCCCTCTCTCCACATCCTCTCCAGCATTTGTCGTTGTTAGTATTGTGGATTTTTGCCATCCTGACCCGGATGAGATGATATCTCAGGGAAGTTTTGATTTGCATTTCCCTGATGGCTAAGGAAGTGGAGCATTTTTTAAGATATTTCTTAAACGTTTTAATTTCATCCCTGGTAAAATTTCTTTTAAGTTCTAGGGCCCATTTTTTAATTGGGCCATTAGTTTCCTTGGTGTTTAGTTTTCTAAGTTCTTTGTGCAATCTGGATAATAGAGCTCTATCAGATATGTGGTTAGTGAAGATTGCCTTTGAGCTCGTGTTACAATCTCTTTATCCGAACAGAAGCTCTTTAATTTCACAAGATCCCAACTGTTGAGAGTTGGTAGCAGTGACTGTGCCACTGGATGTCTGTTTAGGAACTGTTGGCCTAGCCCAATCAGCTCGAGGGAGTAACCTACCCTTTCAACTATGGTTTTTATAGACTCTGGCCTTATATTAAGGTCCTTGATCCATTTGGAGTTAAGTCCTGTACATGGTGACAAGTACGGACGGGTCCAGTTTTAATCTTCTGCATGTGGAGATCTAGTTTTGCCAGCATCATTTATTGAAGATACTGTTCTTTTTCCATTGGATTTTTTGGGCCCCTTTGTCAAAGATCAAATGGCTGTAATTTTGTGGGCTTATATCTGGGTCTTCAACCCTTATCCATTGATCTGTGTGTCTATTTTGGAGCCAGTACCAGGCTGTTTTTATAACTATGGATTTGTAGTATAGACTAAGGTTTGGTATGGTGATACCTCCAGCAGTGTTTTTGTTACTCAGGATTATCTTTGCTATCCTGGGTCTTTTGTGCCTCCATATGAATTTTGAGATTGTTTGGTCAACTTCTTTAAAGAATTGCTTTGGGATTTTAATTGGTATAGCATTGAATTTGTATATTGCCTTTGGTAGCATGGTCATTTTTACGATGTCAATTCTGCCAATGCAGGAACATGGGTGGTCTTTCCACCTTCTGGTGTCTTCTGCAATTTCTTTCTTTAGGATTTTAAAGTTTTCATTGTAAAGGTTTTTTACCTCCTTGGCTAGGTTTATACCAAGGTCTTTCATTTTTTTAAGGGCTATAGTAAATGGGATTGTTTCTTTCAGGGCTTTTTCACTTCTTTCATTCTGGGCATATAGGAAGGTCACTGATTTTTGTACATTTATTTTGTATCCTGCTACCCTGCTGAACTTCTCAATTAGTTCCAGGAGCTTCCTGGTGGAGTTTTTGGGATCACTCAGGTATAAGATCATGTCATCTGCAAATAGGGATAGCTTGATTTCTTCCTTGCCGATTTGAATCCCTTTTATGCCCCTTTCTTGTGTTATGACTTCAGCTAAGACTTCAAGTACAATACTGAATAGAAGTGGTGAGAGTGGAGAGCCTTGTCTAGTTCCTAATCGAAGTGGGAATGCTTCAAGTTTTTCCCCACTGAGTATAATCCTTGCTGTGGGCTTGTTGTATACAGCTTTTATTATATTGATAAAGGTTCCTTCCATTCCTACTATCTCTAGCATTTTGATCATAAAAGGCTGTTGGATCTTGTCAAAAGCTTTTTCTGCATCTATCGAGAGTATCATGTGGTCTTGGACTTTGGACTGGTTTATATGATGAATTACATTTATTGATTTGCCTATGTTGAACCAAGCTTGTGTGCCGGGCATAAAGCCTACTTGGTCCCCGTGAATGATCTTTTTGATATGTTTTTGAATCCAATTTGCTAAGACTTTGTTGAGAATCTTTGCATCTGTGTTCATCAGAGAGATTGACCTATAGTTTTTTTTTTTTTTAAAGTGAATCTTTATTAGGTTTTGGGATTAAAACGATATTAGCTTCATAGAAGGAATTTGGTAGTGTTCCTTCCTTTGCTATTTGATGGAACAGTTTAAGGAGTATTGGTGTTATTAACTCCTTAAGTGTCTGGTAGAACTCTGTGTGGAATCCATCTGGTCCAGGACATTTTTTGGTGGGAAGATTCGAGATTACTTCCTCAATTTCCTCATATGTTATAGAACTATTTAAATAATTCACAACTTCCTGATTCAATTTAGGTAAGTTGTGTTTACTTAGGAATTCATCCATCTCTTTTTTGTTGTCAAACTTCACAGAGTATAAGTTTTTGAAATATGATGTTATAATTCTCTGGATTTCTTGGGTATCAGTAGTGATAACTCCATGTTCATTTCTAATTTTGTTAATTTGGGTTTTCTCTCTCTAGCTTTTGGTTAATTTAGCTAGGGGTGTATCAATCTTATTGATTTTTTCAAAGAACCAGCTTTTTAACTGGTTGATTTTTCTCTATCGTTTTCCTAATCTCGATTCCAGGTGTTTCTCCCCTTATTGCTAATTTCCTCTCTTCTACTACTTTTGGGATCAGATTGCTCTAGTTTCTCTAAAGCTTTAAGCTGTATTGTTAAGTTATTTATTTGTGATGTTTCCATTTTTTTGATGTAGGCATTAAGAGCTATGAACTTACCTCTTAGGACAGCTTTCATTGTGTCCCAGAGATTTTAGTAAGTTGTATTTTCATTATTGTTCTCTTTCAGGAAATCTTGAATTTCCTTTTTAAATTCTTCCTGAATCCAGTTCTCATTCAGCATCATAGCGTTAAGTTTCCAGGAGTTAGTGTATTTTCTCTTGTTTGTTGTGTCGTGGATGTCAAGCTTTAGGCCGTGGTGGTCTGATAGGGCACAGGCTATAATTTCAACTTTCTTGTATATGTGGAGATTCGTTTTGTGGTCCAGTATGTGATCTATTTTGGAGAAAGTTCCATGTGCTGCTGAGAAAAATGTGTATTATTTGGTGCGTGAATGAAAAGTTCGATAGAGATGTGTAAGGTCCATTTCTTTAAGGGTTTGATTAAGTTCCAAAGTGTCTCTGTTAAGCTTTTGACCTGTTGATCTATCCCATGTTGAGAGGGCAGTGTTGAAGTCCCCAAGAATTATCGTTTTTGGGGTTGATTTCTCGCTTTAGATGCTGCAGGGTTTTCTTAATGAATGTGGAGGGGCCCGTATTGGGTGCATATATGTTCAGTATTGTGAAGTCTTCAAATGTAATATCCATTGTGTCTCTTATGATTTTCTTTGGTTTGAAGTCCACTTTGTCCGAAAGCATAATGGCTACCCCTGCCTGTTTCCTGGTTCCATTAGCTTGCAAAATTTTGGACCAGCCTTTTATTTTTAGGATGTGCCTATCTTTTGTGGTGAGATGAGTTTCCTGAAGGCAGCAGATTGTTGGATTGTGGTTTTTAATCCAAGTTTGTAATCTGTGTCTCTTAATCGGTGAGTTAATACCATTGACATTTAATGTTATAATGGAGAAATTATTTTTAATTCTGGACATTTTTTATGTTTTGTGGCTTTTGTAAGTGTATTGTTTGATATTTATGTTTTGCTGGTATTATACTTCCCTTCTGTCCTCCTGGATACGCTTGTTCTTTTCTTCAAGCTTGAGTATCATTTCTAGCATTTTTTGAAGGCCTGGTTTGGTAAACATGTATCCCTTCAAGTTGTCTTTGTGCTGGAAAACTTTTCTTTCTCCCTCAATCATGACACATAGTTTTGCCGGGTATATCACTCTGGGTTGGCATTTTTGCTCATTTAATACTTGAAGTACATCTCTCTAAGCTCTTCTTGCTTTTACTGTTTCCATTGAGTAGTCATTTGTTATTCTAATAGGTTTACCTTTAAAAGTGACTTGCTTTTTTTCTCTTGAAGCTCTCAGCACCTTTTCTTTGTCTTGAATGTGGAGTGTTTTGACTATTATTTGCTGTGGCGATTTTCTATTTTGGGCATATCTGTTTGGAGTGTGAAACGCCTCTTGTATTTGGATGGGCCTCTCATTCTTTAGTTATGGGAAGTTTTCATTTGTGATGATTTGAAATATTTCCTCAGGTGTGGTATTTTGGGATTCTTGTTCTGGTATTCCATGAATGCACATGTTAGGCTTCTTCAAAGTGTCCCATATCTCTTGAATGTTCCTCTCAAGTATCTTTTTGGCTTTAACAATCTCTTCCATTGAGCTGGTTAATTCTCCCACTTTGTCTTCAAGATCTGAAATTCTATTTTCTGCTTCATTTGTTCTGCTGATAAGACTTTCTGTTGAGTTCTGGGTTGAAGATAACTTGTCTTTTAGTTCAATTTTAAACTCTGCCTGAGACTGTTTTAACTGCTCTATGCCTATTTTTGTTTCTTGAACTGTTTTTCTCAACTCCTCCAAGTGCCTGTTTTGTTCCTGTTCAAAGTGGTTGATTTGGTTGTTTAACTCTTCTGGGATTTCCTCTTTCATAGTAATGATCATGGTAATGATCATACTCTGAAAGTCGTTATGTTGGGTCTGGCTTTCTTGGCTATTTTCTGTGAATTTTTCTGGTCGTAATCCATCATTATGGGGTTAATTCTTTCGGTGAGAGATTGGTCTTCTTAGGTTTTGTTTCTCATGGATGTGCACTTTGACTTGGGCATTGTTGTTTTGTTTCTTAGGACCTTTCAGTTTCTGTGTGTTTTTGACTGAATTGATTTAGTTGGTATTATTACACTTGCCAGTTATTACTAGTGCTTGCCTTGGATTGGGTATGTTTGTCTATTGTTATTGTAATTTCCTAGATGAGGCTATTAGGCTGTGAGTACATCAGTTAAGTCAGGTTAAGTAGACAAGGGGTGAATATTAGTATGGTAGTACACTTTCACGATTTAGTATCTTGGTGATATGTGAGGGTGAGTGGTGTACTTACTGGAGTTCTATATGTTTTTGGGGTGGCTGTATGTAGAAGTTGATCTATAGCAATTGATACTAGAAAGGATCAGTAAGGTGAAAAAAAGGAGGTTTACTTATCTTCGGGCTGGATGTGAAGAATCTCTCCCACATGATAGGATGATTGTAGAGGATTCCAGATGTATGGCCTTTGTCCCTTAGAGTTTTGCTTGAGTTTCCTTTGGACTCTATTGAATTCTGAGTAGCAGTGTGTCTTCTGTGGACCACGTGGGTAGGTCCCCAGTGGGCCGGAGAGGCAGAGGGTCTGATATTGATGGCAGAATTCTTCACCTGGGATCTGGGACTTGGCTTAGTGGCCCACCCAAGCTCCAGGGATGGAGGAATGTAAGCAAGTCCTGTCTGGTCGGGTGGACCAGCGGGCAGTAGGAAGAAAGGGGCTGGGGTCCGGGGCAGGGCCCAGGCAAAGCCGAAGGCCGCCTGGGTGCCACTGGGACATGGGGGGAGGGGGACCGGGGGAGGGGGACCCGGGGGGGGGCCGGGCGGACTCACCTGGGACCTGGCGGGCTGGGGGCGGCCTTTTCCTTTTCTTTCTTTAGATGAGAGGATTATTGGCTCAAGGTCACTTTGGAGCCTGTGGTGAGATAGCACATCGTGGCAAGAACCTAAGGCAAGTGAAGCTGCTCACCTTGTGCCCACCAGGAAGCAGAAAAGAGAAAAGGTAAGAAGGCTGAATCCTAACATCTTCTTCCAGGACATGGCCACCAAAGACCTGACTTCCTCCTCCTGTGCCCCACCTCCCACAGGTTCCACCAAAACTTGGTAAGCAAGCCTTTAGCACACATTGTGTTTGGAAGCATTTACCCAAACCATAGACTGTCCTGTTATGCAAAGCATAGGAGTCTGCAAAGCAAAGGAGGTGTCTGCCTTTTATAATTTTCAGAGGTTGCTAAGAATTTCCAGGGAGGTAGAGCAGCAAGATGGAGGAAAGAATGTCAGGCAAAGATCATCCTCTCTAAGGCCCTTTGGGTCAGGGACTTAAGTTGTATGATCCCTTTAGGGAATTAATTACCACATTCCAGGCAGGGTGAAAGAGTGGGTAAAATCACCTAACATGAAAGCCTCGGGACCCATCAAAAGCTAGCAGCAGTAGCACACCTGTAGTCCCAGCACTCCTACAGCAAGATGGGAGGTAGAGTAGCCCAGGAGCCTGAGGGACCAGCAATCCTGGAGTATGAACAGCAGCAGAAACAAAAGAGGCCCCACCTCGACCCCCCAGCAGGAGAGAACCGACCCCCAAAGTTGTTCTCTGACCTCTACTCATGTGCCATGATTGCATGCACACACCTCTTTTTCCCTGTCTCTCTCTTAAGTAAATAAAATATAAAATACTGTGTTTTGTAGATCACTTTTAAAATATAGACTAAATATCCTAAAGGGATATCCAGAGCACATACAGCTCATTAAGTGGACAAATTACCCAGTAAGAAAAAAGATACAAACAGACATTTCTACAAAGATGTACATGTCATGTCCAATAAGCGCATTGTGAAGTGCCAGCCAACATCACTGATCACAAGGAAATGTCCCTTGGGCACAGAAGTTGCTTCATGAAGAGGGTGGGTGAATCCTGGAGCTCTCAAGAACTAGAGGTAATGAAGGATGACAGAAGTTCTTGGGATAAAGGCTGAGGTTCCTCCCTGTTGCACAGACAACTACTGTCTGACCCAGAAATTCTGCTCCTAACTCTAGGCCAGGAGAACATAAAAACTTGTTTGTGGGGCTGGGGGTGCAGCCCAGACAGTATTGTCCTTACCTAGATATATGAAGCCCTGGCTTCCAGTCCCAGACTGTACAACCTGGGCCTGGTGGCACACACCTGTACTCCTAACACTTGGAAGACAGAGGTAAGACAATCAGAAGTTCAAGGTCATCTTTGCCTATATAGGCAAGTCTGAGTTTGAGATCAGCCTAGGCTCATGAGACTCTGTCTCAAAAAAATTTCTGTTTTATTAAATAATGTTTATTAAATGTAGTACCTTACACATGTGTATATACAGTACTATATATGTATAAGATATAGTACTTCACATATGTGACTATGTAGCACTGTGCAGTATAAGATGCAGTACCTTACATATGTGCACATGCAGTACTGTGCAACATTCCCTCTTTTTCAGCCTCTGAGAATGGAATGTGAGTCTGAGTTATACTCCCAACCTGAATGTAATATATTTTGTGTTTTCTTTTTCCTGAAAAAAATAAAAGTAAAAGTCAGTCCCCAAACACAAGAAGTTCTCAGATCAGTGAGGAAAAGAGTGCTGAGTGATTGACTAAGAGCCATAAGGAGATGTGAGCAGCTGTTCAGGTGAAGGAGGGAGGATGGCAAGGTTGAAGTCTATCCCCTGACATCTTTTATTAATGGTTTAGACTCTCAATGCTCTCTTTCCATGACTGGAGGAAGCTCTGCCACCCCTCCACCAACTTCATCCACCCCCGTGGGTTCTGCAAAGCTCCAGACAAACCTCTGCCAGCTGGGTACCCATGACAGGGAGTATGGAGACCTCTTGGCTGAAGACAGGGAGGAGAGGAAATGCTCTGCTCTTGTGACATCTGAAGACAGTCTCCAAACTGCACCCACTCCATGATCCCGTTCAGCATTTGATGGTGGGCCAGCCTCTGTGGCCAAGCAAAGCATACAGGCAAATGAGGAAGATGAAGATATGAAGAGGTCTTGGAAGATATAAATGACTAAGCTGAGAAAGAGGAAATGCCTCAAGAAATCTGAAGGTATGGCATTGGAAAAGAAAACTTGGCTATTGCAGAGAAAATTATTTAGGCTTAACTAGATGCTGAAGCACTGGGGTCAATAGAGACCCCTGGATGGCTGATGGCAGAGTGGGGAGATGTACCTACCAGGTAGACAGCTATGCCAATGGCAGACTGTATGACTAGAGTGGTCCGGCAGTACTTAACATGGTAGTCTTCAGATCCTCAAGGGGAAGGAAACAGCCAGCCTTCAGTCTGCTGACCTCCTATAAAGACAGGCTTCCACAAGTGTGTCTCCAGCCTCTCTGAGGGACGTGCTGGGCTGAGGAGTGTGTGGGCAGAACTTGCATGGAGCAGGGCTGGAGCAGTGGGCTGCATCACAGTCAGGAGCCAGAGTCGGGAACCACACAAGACCCTCCCTGCTGGTGACCACAAGGCACCAGAACAGTTTGGAGATGACACATCTCAACACAGTCTGACAAGAATACACTGCTCAAATCCATGGTGCACAGCTATGAACAAAATGTCTGGTCTGCATCCAAAGATGGAGTTGTTCACACCCACTACCTTTTTGCCATTGCACCAATTACCTTGGAAGGCTACACGTACAACTTGCCTCTGTAGCTCCCTCCCTTGTGTTTCTTGGACATCATAGCTCTGCAGGATAGTACTCTAAGCACGAAGGGAAAATAAATAAGAAAACCACTGAAGTATGTCAAGTACTCAGCCAGCAAACCACCACCCTGCTAGGACTCTTGCTAGCGGGCCTTCTTGAAAAAACACACTATGGGGGCTGGAGAAGTGGCTCAGGGGTTAAGCCTCTGCCTTGCAGGTGGTAGGTCCTGAGTTCGGATCCTAGACCCAACGTATAGACGCCAGGCGGAAGTAGGGGCGGCCTGCGTTTCTGGTCCTGGTAGGGCGGAGCCTGTGAATACTGGGGCAGAGTAAACAAGGAGGAGGTGGAGGCGTCCATGGTGGTTCCCGAATTCGTCCATGGTTCTACACACACACGCACACACACACGCGCATGCATGTGCACACACAATTGAAGAAACAATAAAAAAAAAAAAGAAAAAACACACTATGGCCATACCCCAGCTGTTTTCCAGCAACAGCCTCTTGCCTGGCAGAATGGACTTCTAACTTGCCCTCTTTCATTTTATGTACACTGCTTTTTTGGATTACAGTGTATTTTGAATATATGTGAAAAAAGGAATCTTCAGGAAAACAAACTTTGTTTATTTGAAAAAGAAAAAAATGAGGCAAAGGAAAGAAAGGATGACAAGCACTGTATGTCTAGTGCTAGTAAAGCAAGAAGGAGCTGGAGGAAGGAGAACAGGTAAGCATAGAAAAGTGGGTCTTTAAAGGATGAAGAGGAGCTGGCCATTGCCAACTGAAAATCCACAAAGTCTGCAATGAAACCTGGTAAGTCGGCACCATTGAAAACTAGCTCTTTAAGAACCCAGCCAGAGAGCAGCCTGGTTACTGGTTAATCTGCCTGGCTTGACTTCTGAAGCCTCCATTCAGGATGACGTCACTGTTGATCAGGTTACTTAGGCAGTGCGCGTTTGCCAGCTGTGTAATGAGGAAAAGGAAGTCTCCAGAAACCTGCTGTGGTAGCCCGGGAGGCAAGCGTCATGCAGTGTGCAGAGGCTGGGAAGCCTTTGGTTAAATTCGACCACTGCAGGAAAGCCATCTACAGCTTCCAGGTGCCCCGATGCTGCCCTCTCTGCCAGCGGGACCTGGGCTCGGCCAGGCTGGAGGACGCACCTGTCAGCATCTCAAACCCGTTCTCCAACGGCCATCGGGAAAAATGTTCCTTCCTTCTCAAACCCACGCAGGGGACGTTTCTTAGGTACAGGGGTACTTATGATTATGCTGACCTTGCATGTCACTAAACTTTCTTTGAACACCATGTGCTATGTATGCAGCGTGAGGTCCTGTGGCTTTTGTCTTTATGTGTCACATGCAGGACTGTGTTTGTCCATTGGAATGGGTGGCATGCACCTGGGGCGTGTAGTTTTGGGGTGGGCTTGCTTTACATTTCTGAGGCCTTGGTTTCATCCCAAGGAAAGGAGAGGGGAGAGAGGGAGGGAGAGGGAGAAAAGGAAAGAGTGAGAGCGAGAGAGACCACGCACATGCATTCTATAATAAGAAGTGTAAGGATAATGTGCACAAAGCACAAACAGACCTGCTTGTGTGACTTTAGGAGAAAAACATGCTCAGAGACTAATTAGGAAATGACCCAGTGGTTCACACTAGCAAGGAAATGCTACTACCGATGGCTGAGGCTTATGTGATAGGCAGGTACAATGTGAAGGGCCTGTAGAGTAGCCCCCAAAGTCCCTAGAGACTGTTTTATGTGGAAGAACTAAGGGTTCATTCTCCCTTTTCTTCTTGCTCCTGTATGCAGATCTTGTAGGGAGGGGGGTGGGGGAATATGTTGGTGACACCCCCAAGCCTGTGCTTTTAGTCTTATTTCGTTTTTGAGACAGAGTCTAGCTGTGCAGCACAGGCCATGCTGAAGTTGGCTGTGTTGACCAGGCTCCTGAATGTGATCCTCCTGTCTTAGCCTCTTGAATCCCAGGATTGCAGACACAAAGCAATGTATGTGGTTCTAACATATATTTAAAATATACTTTTAAATTTAATTATGATTTTAATTTTAATTAATTTAATGTGGTTCCAACTAAAAAAATCGATATTTTGGAGGAAGGTGAAAAAGTGAAGTTTAAAGTTAATATAGAAAACCCAACAAGCATATTCATGAAAGTCAATATATAAGTAGTTATTACTATTATTTTAGCCTTATGATGCTGCCTTTTCATGAGATAAAAAAAATGCAAGAATATCTTCTATGTCACTCAAATGCTGTCCTTTCTGGAGGTCTTCCTGTCTCTGTGTAGACCCATATTCCGCCCAATCATCAATCTTTTGCCTGAGAAGTTTCCTTTTACTTTGCTACTGTTGTTGTTGTTACAGATAGCCCTGACAGGTCTTGTACTTATGTTGCTGAGCTTCCTAAATTTTCCTTTAGCTTCCTAAGGAGAAAATCACTTCTTGACAGACGCTTTCAGGAACAGCTGACTCCGCTGTGGAGAAGAGGAACCTTGGCTCATTCTCTCTCAGGCACTCACTATTCTCCACTTCTTGTGCATCTGCTTATTTCTGACTCTCGGTTTACTGATGGTCTTGCTCTTCCCGACTTGAGCAGCAGGGAGAAAGGGGTATGAAGACCAGTCAAATGCCTTGATACCTCTCCCTTGGATGCTCAGATATGGAAAATCCCAAGGTAGGCCCTGGCCCACCAGACTCTCTAGGGACAAATTTCCAAAATCTGTATCGTGTTCTACAACTCAGCCTGTGACATATTCACTTATTTGGTAAATGAGAACTAGCAGCCACCCAAAGGACTCTCTAGGCTCCAACCTACAGAGGAGAAGCCAGCACCCAACACTGTCAAAGTGTATGTTCACATTGACCTCCGGTTGCACAAGATTTCTAGAAGCTCCGAGGAGGAGGAGGAGAAGGGGGAGGAGGAAGAGGAAGGAGCAGCTGTTTGCATCCTTGGTATTCTGAAAACCAGGATTGTTTGCTCTGTTGAGGAACCAAATATGCAGATCTGACTCAGGGCTTTGCCACCTAAAATGATTTGTTGGGTAGGAGTGTGAATCTGACCAAAGCACATGACATCCATGCATGAACATATCACAATGAAATCCATACTTCTATATAGTTAATATGTACAAACAACAGTTTACAAATTATAGAAATATAAAGTACCTTTTGACTGAGGTGTGACATATGATAGAGGCACTGGGGAGGCTGAGGAACACGGGTTCAAAACTAGCCTGGGCTACATAACTTACATTAACTGAACAAACAAGCAAAAGGAATAATTTTCAGGGGCTGGGAGCATGAGCCAGAGCTAGAGCACACGCTTACTATGCACAAACCCCAGGTTTGATCCACAGAACCAACCGACAAACACAAACCTCACACGCACAGAAAATAGAAGCTTGGGCTGGAGAGGTGGCTCAGGGGTTAAGCCTCTGCCTTGGAGGCGGAAGGTCCCGAGTTCCAATCCTAGACCCCACGTATAGATGCTGGGCGGAAGCGGGGGCGGCCTGCGTTTCTGGTCTCAGTAGGGCGGAGCCTGTGAATCCCAGGGCAGAGTAGTGAACAAGGAGGAGGTGGAGGCGTCCATGGTGGTTCCCGAATTCGCCTGTGGTTCTACGCGCACACACACACACACACACACACACACACACACACACATATACACATATGTACACTTGAATAAATAATAATAATAAAAAATTAAAAAAAAAAGAAAATAGAAGCTTAAGAACCAGATACCCAGGAGAGTGTGCTGCCCAGATTTGGAAGGCTGAGGATCTCTGAGACACCTCCAGGATCCAAATCAGCCCGTGGAGAGGGGGGTCTTTTCCCATAGAAGGGAGCAGGAATCGCAAGGAGCGCCTATACCACATGACTTCCAGGCAGGTCCCTGGGACCTGGTATGCTGACTGGATTTTGGGGATCCCAAGAAAATCCAGATTTGGGGTGATGACATCAGAGTACTCTTCACTGAGCTAGTCTGGAGCTCCTGGCAAGGTCTGGCATGGCCACGGGGCAGGAGACAGGAGGCGAAAGATACATGTTACACACCCAATATATGGTAGAATGAAAACCAGCTAGCTGTGGAGACTGAGATGGGAGGATCATGCAGTCCAGGATGGCAGGGCTGTGCAGAGACTTTATGGCATCTAATGAGAACAATACCTGCTTCTTTCAGGGATTACGATGGAAGGTCTGATCTTCATGTGGGCATAACTAACACAAATGGTGAGTGTGTTTTCATTTATTTCTTTAGCCTAAAAAATCCCCATACACCGTTAAGAAGATTATTTCTGGAGTTGATGAGATCCCCGGAATTCTTCATGAATTCATCAAGAAATTGACCAGTTCTTCTCTGTGTCTCCATCTGAACCCCACCCTCCTCCAAAAAGAATGCTCACTGAACGAGAGGCCATTGCTACTCAACAGTCTACATCTTTGGAAGTCTTTCTTTCATGGTCCTGGGATGCACTGGAGAGATGACTGGAAATAGCAGTGGCCTGCATTTCTAGCCCAGGAAGGCAGAGCTTGGGAAAACCCAGAGCAAAGTCAAAAGGAAGTACAGCAATTCAGGATGATTCCTGAAGTCACCCTTGGGCCTCCACAGCCGTACACAGTGCCCTCTGACACACACACACACACACATGCAAAAAAAATAAAAATAAAAACAAAAACAAACAAACAAACAAACAAAAAACAGTGCTGGGTGTTAAACCCAAGAACCTCATGTATGATGAGCATGCATACCAGCTACTACTAGAGCCACATCTGACCCCTCGAAAAGTTTTTGTTTTGAAAAGTCTTGGTTTTACCAGTAAAAAGACCCACTGGATTTTAAGTAAAGGAAACAAATGTATGGACTGGAAAGACGGCTCAGAGATTAAAACACATGCCAAAAAAGCCAAAAGACCAGAGTTGGGATCTGTAAATCCCTACATAAAGTGCAGTGTGTGTGATAGCCTCCTTGTAATTCCAGGCTTGAAAGACAGAGCCTGTGAATCTTCCAGAGCAAGCTGATTAGCAAAACCAGCCCTTCCAGAAAACCCTGGGTTTGACTAGAGACCCTGCCTCAAATACAGTGGAACAGTGATTGAGGATTGATTCTTGTACCAACACTGGGGCTCAGTATATGCACATACAAATATCCACACACGTTCAAGCACATACACACATGCATGTGCTCTCTCCCAACACACATGAAAATGGAAAACAAAAAGCAGATAGCTAGAGAGGCTGAATTGCCAGAGAGCTCAGTGCCTGGTGCAAACCAGCTGTTAGACTCCCGAGTCTTGCGCTCAGCCTTCTGTGGCCAGGTGCTTGTGCAGTAGCTTCAGGAATGAGACAGGATGCTGTGTGTCACAAATAAAAGCAGAGGGGCTGAGGTGTGGCTCAGTGACAGAGCAGCGGCCTAAGGTGCCCCAGCACCCAGCAGGATAGCGCTGCAGGCGATGTTTTCGAGCCCTGAAAGCAGAGGCAGGCTCGCTAAGGAGAAGGGTCTGGTGGAGCTGCTTGTGGCCACGGTAGCCTGATGGGGACCAGCTCCAGCAAGGGCTGTCCTGTGTTCTCTCTCCCCCCCACTGGAGGCAAAGGAAACTATTGTCATGAACAGTCAACTCTTTTGGATTTTTTGCTTTTTAAAAATTCACATGATTGGCTAACAGCATTTTTTTCTTTTTTCTCTTTTGAGATGGGGCCTCACTATGTTGTCCAGGCTGGCTTGGGGTTCCTGAGCTCCAGCTGTGCCGTCCAGACTGATTTGGGGTTCCTGAGCTCCAGCCATGCAACACCACAGCTGGCTCACACCCCCGGTCCCTGATTTTAAGAAAACGAGACAGACTAACCTACAAATAAAGAACCTCAACAAAAACATTCAGAGATGATTATTGTGGAACCAATATAAACATAGACATGGCCAGCTAAGGAACCCAGGGCCTCTAGCTCACTGAGCTACCGTCACTGAGCCGTACTCTCTGTGTCTAGGAGAAAGTCACAGCAAGTGGGGCACAGAAGGGATCCTTGGTGGGACAGGCTTTGCTGATCCAGTGGGGCTGAGCCTGCATCAGCCTCTTCCTCCAGGCAACTGTGTTTCTGTGGACTGAACTCAACGGCAGAGGCACTTGCCTTGCATATGTAAGACTTGGTTTGATCTGAACAACTCATTTTTTAAAATTTAATTTCTAGTTTGTGTGTGTGTGTGTGTGTGTGTGTGTGTGTGTGTGTGTGTGTGTAGCTGTGGAGGCTCAAGAGTGATTTCAGGAATCACTCTGTATTGTTCTACTTCCTCTTGCTTTGCTCTGGAGTTTCCTAGGCTCCACCTTCCAGGGCTAGAAGTACAGACTGCCATTTCTGCCTGGCATTTTTGCATGTGATCCAGGAACAGAACTCAGGACCTCCTCCTTGCAAGGCAGTGGCCTAACCCCTGAGCCATCTCTCCAGCCCACAATTAAAATTTAAAGGAAAAACAAAACGCTAATAATGCGCTTGCTGGATGGGTGCTTCCCACACTTAATTTCAGAATCTCTCCCTGGATTTCTGTTCCCTGTGTGTTTTTCACAGAAGTGCGTGTCTCTGCTTCGGTTTTGTAGGGGTCGTGTATAACTACAGTGCCTACGGTGTCCAGCGTGACCAGGCGGGGTGGGAGCAGAGTCTCAGCGTGCCTCTAGTGCAGCCCAGCATGTTCGGATTGATGGACCAGTGGGACAGGTACCTGGAAGACTTCTCTGCCACAGTCAGCTGGCTGCCTCACAGGTGGGTGTCGGTCACCTCTGTGTGTAAAGCTAAAGGGACTTATGTGTTTGAACATTTGTTTCCCTGGAGGGTGATGCTATTTCGGGAGGCTGTGGAACCTCTAGGGGGTGGATCCTCACTGGAGGAAGTGGATTCCCTGTGGGTAGGCCTTAAGTCTATAGCCCTGCCCTAATTTTGGCCCCATCTGTGCTCCCTGTTCTGTGGAGATGTGAGCAGGCTGCCTCAGGATTCTGCAGGCATGCCTATGAGCTGCTGGGGCCACCATGCCTTCTGCTATGAAGGAGCCAAATAAAGCCCCCTTCTCCCTCCCTTTCTGAAGTTGTCTCTTATCAGGTGCAGTTGCACTATTTTATGTTTTTTGCATAGGGTGAGGCGACATTGACACAGCAGAGTTGCAGTTGGAGAGTGACTTGGGGACATACTTTGCCCCCAAGCGGCACTCTCAGACCCAAAGCCACATTATTAGAGCCAAGAGAATCGCACACTCTACCTACGTGTCTCAGTGATGTGACTGGATGATTTATTTTCGTTCCCCTCCAACCTTCCTCCCCTCCTTTTTTCCTCCTTTCCTCCCTTTACTCCTTCCTTCATTTCTTTCTTTCTCCTTTCCTTCTGCCTTCCTTCCTCCCTCCTTCCTTCCCTCCTCTCCTTCTTCCTCTCTCTGTCCTCCTCCTTCTTGTTCTCTCTCCGTCCAGGGTCTTGCTGTGCAGCCTGGACTAGATGCAATCTCACAATCCTCCTGCCTCAATCTCTAGTGTACAGGGACGGTGGCAGGTACAACTATGGACACCTGCGACAGGCTATTATTACAAATACATAGCAAAATTCATGATAATATACTTCCTAAAACTTTCAAAACATTGTTTAAAATGGGAAAATATTAAGGTATTGTTTTTAGTAGTAACACATTTGAAGTTATTTCTCTTTTCTTCTCCTTTACGTTTAAGATGTGCAGGGTACTTGTGGATTGCTCTGAACAAGCTTCCTTTGAAATGAATTTAGACACAGCAGAGTATCGCCAGACTTTCTGTTTCTGAAGTCGAGAATCCCATTCGAATCAAGAACTTCACATGGGTGGGCACATACTATGAGGTCCTAAATATTTGGGAGAGTGCTGCGCTGTCTTTCAGTGGCAGTGGAAGTAGCCACGGAGCCCCCACCTTTCTCAGCACCCAGGAGCCAGGCCGTGGAGTGGACCCCTCACTCATGAAAGTCCCTGCATACCGTGGCCTCCTCTGAGCTGGTTTTATTTTTAATTCTTTAAAAAAAATTTATTTATTTATTTACTTACTTGTTTGTTTATTTATTTATTTATTTATTTGTTGTGTGTGTGTGTGTGTGTGTGTGTGTGTGTGTGTGTGTGTGTGTGTGTATCAGAGGGCACTGTGTGCTCCTGTGGGGGACCAAGGGTGACTTTGGAAATCATCCTGGATTGCTTCTGAACTTAGGACCTTCTGCTTGAGAGGCAGAGTCTTAACCCCTGAGCCATCTCTCCAGCCCTCTTTTTTCTTTTTTCTTTTGGATGCGTGTGTCTGTGTATCAGAAGGCACTTCATGTGCCTGTGGAGACCCAAGAATGATTTCTGGTATTATCCTAGATTGTTCTACCTTCTCTTGGCTTTGTTTTGGGGTTTCCTAAGCTCTGTCTTCCGGGGCTGGAAGAGCAGGCTGCCATAATTTCTACCTGTTTTCTTTTGTTTGTTTGTTTGTTTGTTTGTTTGTTTTCTAATGTGGGACCTGGGATCTGAACTCAGGTCTTCCTTCTTGTGAGACAAAAGCTTAACCCTTAAGCCATCTCTCCAGCTCCCAGTTTGTTTTTTGAGCCGGTTTTGTAGCCCAGGCTAGCTCAGCCTTCTCAGGCGGCATGGCAGTCCTTGGATGATGGAGCCCAGGAGTTCAAGGTCAGCCTGGACAGAGAGAGGCGGGGCTCTTAGCTAAAGCTTGACCTTCTTATCTGGCTCCTCTGCAAGGTATGAAGAGAACCAGAACAATTGCTACAGCTATGCACTCACCTTCATCAACTGCATCCTGGCCACTGAAGGCAGAAGGCGGCTGGACAAGAGTGAGTTCACGGAGCAGTATGTGATCCCGAGGACCAGGCTGGCCTCCAAGTACATCACGCTGTACCGGGCCATCGAGGACAGGGGCTTCCATGTGACAGACCAGCCTAACCCAGAGGCAAGCCCCTCCTAGGGCAGCAGTGCTGCTCGGTGTTGGGAGAGGGGGCAAAAGAGACAGGCTACTGGGGGTCACCACCTTGAAATGATGCTGAGGCTTCTAAGTGCATTTGACTGTGACCAATAAAAAGGTTCATGGCTTTCCTGTGAGCACATTTCATTTTGTTTCTGTTGCTAGGATAAATTCTCTGACCAAAGCAATCGAGGGAAAGGGGATTATTTTGGTTTAGGGTTGCAGAGGAGGAGCACGAGGCAGCATATCATGTTGCATCCACACTCAGGAAGCAGGGTAGGGTGTGACACGTGCTGACATGATTCTGCGGGCAAATTTCCACATCCTAAACTTCCAAATAGCAACCCCAGATGGGGACCAAGTGTTCAAACGCAGGAGCCACATTCAGACCACACAATGCACTGTAATTCAAATGGCCAGGTAGGAGTCTACACCATGGGGGAATATTGCCTACCCTAAAGGGACCCTAGGCTCAATCCCTGAACCAAAAAAAAATATTGTCCTGGATTTTTAAAATTACGTGCATTGAGCTGAATTTTTTTTTCATAACATTTGTGCTGAGAATCTGCTACAACCTACAGTGGCAGCACTTTACATTCTCATATCAAACACGACTATTCCTGTCAATTACTCTGAACTGAACAGACCCTTTCTATATGAACCAGAAAAGAGAAGAATGCGAAATGACAACTGAAGCTGGGAAGGAAGGAGCGAGCTCTGAGTCTTGAGGAGGGAGCAAGGGAGGGAGCTTTCTCAGCTTTTATTTACTAAGCACATGGCAAGGTGGGGGCCTGGTGGTAGAGAGCCTCTCTAGTAGCTCGAGGCCCTGTGGTGAAGCCTTGCACGGGGGTCGTAAGCTCTTGACAGTCAAGAACAGTTGAACAGCAGTGACACACCAGTCGCCGCCCCTTTCAGTCTGCCTGGCCTGACGCGAACACCAAGGTGACGGGTTGGCTACTGAGGGCACAGTTTCTGCCTTAAGTGTCCACACTAGTAATAAGGATAGAAAACTTGTACCATTGAGGTGTTTATTGACTGTTACAATATAGATTACTGGAGTGGGAAAATTAAGCAATACATGGCATCCCAAACATTTATATTTATACATTCAGAAACTTTAAAGAAAACCCAAACTGCCCACCTAGATCCCAAGTGACAGCCACCTGTGATCTCACCTTAAACAGAACTGACTGGGATGACTCAGGTGGAAAAAACATGGAAGACAATGTTGGAATAAGCTGATCCCAGAGTTAGCGAGGTCGATGCTACAGACGATCCTCCTGTGTCTGCAGCTGTCAGTTAGCTTCAGGATCCAGTCAGTGCAGCATGAATGTGCCGGCACATTTAAGACATGAAACAGTCACTATTGTGCATCAATTACTAATGTCAGTGTGCTGGGTATGTTTAAATTAGGCTGGACTAAGTCGAGCTGTTTATAGGTTCAGGATATAATGCCTTTTCCCCCAATGCTGAGGATAGAGTCTAGGGCTACATGCATGCTAGGCAAAGACTTTTTTTTTTGAGATAATATATCATATAGCCCAGGCTGGCATCCAATGCACTCTGCACATGAAGCTTGCCTTGAAGCCCTGTTCTTCTGACTATTCCTCCTAAGGGCTGGCATTTTAGGGCCATGCCACAATGCCCAGTGGACACCTGGGTCAGCGCTGCTGGCTGCATACGTGATAAAGAGCAATGCAGTTAGTGACATGTCTTCCTTCCTGTCAGCAGGCCACGAAATGTCCAGGAACTCATAAAACCACAGAGTGAATCTACAGCTGTCACTTTGAGTGAGGGGACGAGGCCCAGAGAACATTGAGAGGCAACGCTGCTGGGCTTGTGGGACCCCGAACTGCAAAGCAATCTTTTATCCAATACATGCCACAGTAGAGGTTTCTTGGGTTTTCCCTGGCATCTCTCAAAGGAGCTGCTTCAAGTCACTGCTTAGCATTCTGGGGGACACCCTGGGTCTAGGCGATACTCCCGGAGTGAGCACTTGATCCCTGAAAACATGTACCTCTATCACTGAATGAAAGACTAAAATAACCCCCTTATTAGGGGCATTTATTCTAAAGTTCCAACAGAATATATAAAATATTCCCATAATTAGGAAAACCTAATAAACATTTTCAAGAAAAAAAAAATTCTGGGTGGTCCCTTGGGAATCCTGAAGGAAGCTTCAGACTGGATTTTGCCACCATGCACCTGGTTTGCTTGCCCATTGCCCTTCTCCTCTGCTTGCTTACCTACCAATACATAAAAGAGAATTTTCCCTTGTTCCATGTGTGTGTATCTGCTGTGCATTACATGTTTTCATATATGTGGAACCTTGAGGTTGATAATGGAATCATCCTCAATTATTTTTACATCTTTATTTCTAGAGACAGAATCGCTAATCAAACCCAGAGCTCGCTGATATGGGTAGTCTGAATAGCCAGTTTGCTTGGGGTGGAGGGTTTGATATGCCCACCAAGTCTTTTTACATGGGTTCTGGGGATTCAAACTTGGGTCTTCTAGTTTGTGTGGCAGGTGCTTTAGTCATGAAGCATCTCCCTCACCCCAGCTTTCTGCTTCTGGCACAAACAAATATCACATATGTCATAGTTAGGCACAGGTGTCATCTTGATCTGTCGAGGGTTTGAGCTCAGGGCACATTTGTGGAGAATTAGTAGTTGAGTTAAACCCAGAGCAAACCTGCAAGAGATTGTGTAGCTGATGGGAAGGTCCAGCCATAGTGAGTGAGATTAGGCCCTGGAATAAAGTACTAAGAGCTGATGAGAAAGTTGGCATCCTCGTGTATACTTGGCCAGACATGCTGGTCTGGCAAGTAAGGATTGTCCCTCTCTCAGCCATTACGTAGAGATGGTGTGTTCCCTTGGCCTGGTGTTAGTGTATGCTCTCCCGTCAAGCTGGACTACAGACTGTAACCCGGCTATTAGTAAGAAAATAAACCCCCTTGTTCTCTTAAGTCATTTGATGGTCATTTATCAGCAACCATGCAGGTGAACTGCAACAGTGTACTTATCAGAAAGGGAACAAAGTACATTAACTGCATAGACCAGGCCCTTTGGCATGGTGCCTCCACTTCTTTACCATGCTGAGGACTTGTGCCACAGGGTCTTCCACAGCTGGGCAAATGCTCTACCCCTGAGCTAAGCCCCAGCTAGTTACACATTTTTATTTGGCTGACAAAATGAACTCGGGCAGCAATTGCCCATTTATAGACAAGAAAACTGAGGCTCAGAATGAGTGAGCAACATTCCCAAGGCCAATGCAGTTTTCCTGTGTTGACATGCAGGCTTTCTGCTTGATTTTATCAGAATATGCCATTTCAGCAGGTTTAGGAAAGGGCAGGAGAGGCTCAGCGGAGAGCACCTGCCGAGCATGTGTAACGCCCCCGAGCTCCATCCCCAGCACTGCAATGAATAAAAACACAAAAACTGGAAGACTATTTGTTGCCAAAGCACTGTGTGGAATGTTCAAAGCCCAAGGGGCTGAGGCAGGAGAATCACTTTAGCCCAATGGTTTGAAGCCAGCCTGAGAATCTAGCAGCTCCTGTAAACCCTCAACCACCCCCCCCAGGCAAAAACATAAAAAGGTCCTAAAATCCAAAGTGCTAGAAACCTTTCACTTAAGGAAACATGCGTAATGCCCCTTAGTGTTGAAATTCTGTAACAAGCTTGTTCCCATCACGAATACTTAGGTGAGGCATCCCTGCATTTGATGAAACTGTCATACATTTAAAACTTATCGTGGGCTCAGATGTCTCAGGAGGTAAAAGCTCTTGCCACTAAGCCTGATGACCTGTCTGATTCCTGGAATCTACGTGATGGAAGGAAAGAATCTCAGTTCTAGAAATGATAGCAGATGATGATTATTCAATTTTTCTGTTTTAAGTTTTTGGTGCTAGAGATTGAACCCAGGACCTCGTGCATGCAAGCACTCAGTCAGCAAACCACATCCTTTCTCAGACTCTTCTCTCTGTCCATCCTCAGCCTCAGTCAACGTTAATATTATTTAATAAACCTCAGTTCTGCTTCATAAAAAAAATCAGCTGGTCAAATCATAAACAGAAATAGGCAGAAGTAAGGAAGGAAACTTTTATATCTTTTTATCTCAAACATTTAAAAAAATTAGAACCACTTTCAAATAAGTGTGTGTGTGTGTGTGTGTGTGTGTGTGTGTGTGTGTGTGTGTGTAGGCCCAAGGGTAACATCAGGATCATCCTGGATTGCTCTACCTCCTTATTGCTTTGCTCTGAGATTTTCCAGGCTCTGCCTTTCAGAGCTGGAAGTACAGGCCACTGCTATTTCTGGGTCCCCTTTCCCCCCATATGTATCTCTGTATCACAGGTGTATGCCTGTGGAGGCCCAAAGGTGACTTTGGGAATCACCCTGGATTGTTCTACCTCTTATTTGCTTTGGAGTTTCCCAGGCTCCACCTTCCAGGCTGGGAGTTCAAACAGCCACCATTCTGGAAGGCATTTTTGTATGTGATTCAGGAAACAAACTCGGGACCTTCTACTTGTGAGGCAGAGGCTTTAACTCCTGAGCCATCTCTCCAGCTCCGCCTGACATTTTTTTCCCCCAACCTATAGTTTTATTTTTTTAACCTTATTTACTTATTGCATGCTCGTGTGTGGGGCCTGGTGTACTCACATGCATCACAGCACATGTGTAGAGGACAGTGTTTTGGAAGTCAGTTCTTTCCTGCCTTCTTTCGGGGGGGGTGGTCTCTCTTATTTTCAGTTCTATGAGCTGTGTACATGAGCTTCATGCCAATTCTGCTCCCATTTCCCATCTTCCTATAGTAGTGCTGGTATTAGAGATGTAAACCACTACATCCAGCATTTTTACATGGGGTCCAAGAGTTGAACTTATATTGTCGTTGCACTGAAATATATGGAACGCTTCATGAATTTGCGTGCATTCTTGCGCAGGGGCCATGCTAATCTTCTCTGTATCGTTCCAATTTTAGTATATGTGCTGCTGAAGCGAGCACCTGACTTTTTTTAAATGTGGAAACTGATGTTCTGAGCTCAGGACCTTTTACTTGTGAGGCAACTATTTCAACCCTCAGCCATCTCTCCAACTTTAACACCATTTTTTTTTTTTAATTCTGTTAACATGTAAAATAACAAAGTCAAATGAGTAAAAACTTGCTCAGAGGAGCAGTGGATCTCAGCTTTGTCCCCCATGCTTAGCCTCGGAAGGCCTGTGGCCCGCAGACTCGCTAACTTTCCTCAAGCCTGGGTCCTGTCCATCTAGCACTGGCACCAGTGACCACCCTCCAAGGACAGCACTTAGAATGCTAACTCAGGAAGCTCCTCCTTCCCAGTCCACATGGGGAGGCAGGTCAGAGTCTGTGGCGTCTACAACCCAAGCCAGGGAAGCCACATGAGCTCATCAGCTGTGTGAATAATCTGGGTCCAAATCTCAGCACTCCTTCCCCTCCCTGAAGGACCCAAGGCTGCCGCTCTTCTCCAGAGGAGCCACCATGGAGGTCAAGGGCCTCAGAGGATCCCCCTCTCTCCTCATACCTTAGCAGCTTCCTAATCTACAACACTTCTTACTTTTTGAGAAAACTCAAATGAGATCCATATGACATAGGACCACCTATTTTAGTGTGTGTATGTGCATGTTCATCTGTGGAAGGAAGACAGGTATGTGCATGGCATGGGTGTGCGGACCTCAGAGGACAACTTTGGGTATCAGTTCTCATCTTCTTTGAGGTAGAGTCTCTTGGTAGTTTTTTTCTCTGTGCACCCGAGAGCTTCTGCAAGCCGCAAGGATTTGTCTTCCACCTCCCTGCAGGAGTGCAGACTAACAGGCGCTCATTCTACCCATCTGGCTTTTATGTGGGTTCTGAGGATTCAAACTCAGCTCTCAAGCTTCCACAGGAAATACTGTTACTCACTGAGGCATCTCCCTAGCCCATTCAATTGTTTCTTATAGAGTACAATTCAGTGGCATTTTGTACTGTCACAATATTGTATAGCCAATATTAGTTCTAAAACATTCTCCTTGCCTTGGACTATGACCACTCACAGCCCCTGGTAGCCAACAGCACACATTCTGTGGACTTACCTGCTTTGATCATGTGACTTTTTGTGTCTGGCTTCATTATCTGGCTTGTTTCCGAGGTTCATTCATGCCATGGCAGCTGTGGCTCTTTCTTGTTGACACAGGATCCTGCTCTGCATGCTGCCCTCAGGATGTGACCCTCCAGCCCTAGCCACCAGAGTGCTGGGGTCACAGGCGTGTGCCACCATAGCTGGTCACTTTGTGTGATGGCTGAAATCAAGACTCTACCGCGTGGGTGTGGAACAAGGTGAGGAAAACTAATCAGGATGCTTCCAGCGATTGTGATCTAAACTTGCATCCTGGGCAAATCAGGACACTAGAGTCCAAATGAGTCTCTTACAGTGTCTGGCCCCGAAACCATGAGCTTCCAGCTCTAGCAGAGCAAGGGAGGCTTGAGGCACAGAAGTGTTCTTATCCAGCTTGCTGTCGTGCAGGGTGAGACCAGCGATTTGAGTGGCTCCTACCAGGAAGGAAGGGAAACTGCAGCTTTCTGATATTCCCTAAGTTCTCTTTTGTCCACAGAATCACAAGACAAAGAAAATACCATCAAGTCCTTGATTTAGAAACTCACTAGCGGGCTGGTGAGCCAGTGGATAACATCGGTTCACATATCTGGCAACCAGAGTTTGATCCCTGGAAGTTCACGCGGTGGAAGGGAAAACCCACAAGTTCTCTCCTGACCTCCACTCACGTGCCAGGGCATGCGTGTACACACATTTTCTCTCTCAAACAAATAAACTTTTAAAAAAGAAATATGACCATTGCGACTTACAAGCATGGTGGCCAATGCCTACAATCTAAGGCTGAGGCAGGGGGATTGTGAGTTTGAGGCCAGCCTGGGTTACACAGTAAGATAAACACCTGTCTCAAAAAGAGGAGAAATCACTGAGGCTCATAGTGAAAACCACTGAACACCTTATGGCCACTGAAAGGCTGAGCTGGGATCTGAAGGTCCCTTTTCAGAAAGTTCACTGGATTTCCCAACATTCAGCATTATTCTCTCCAGGGAAAAAAAACAGATGTAACTAAGCTCCACACACTTCATGGAGGCTCTGTGCTTGGATCTGACGGTTCTCCTGGACTCTGTCCTAAGGTTGTAAAACTATATGCATGAGTGCATCCCCTGTGGCCCGTGAGACCCTGGATGATGGGGTCTCAGCACCCCAGCTAGAGGATAGTGGACCAGCATGTAGGTGCCACACACCTGACCCTACCTTGCACAGTGACCTCCACCTGTTGTTAGATGCCTGACCTTGCTTGGTTTTCTAGATAGTTCCATTTTAGCATACATGAACACACGCCTCTCCCAAATGCATGTCCTCAGATCAGGAAAATGTATCATGGGATTGAGTATTAATTCTGAATTCTACAAGTTTGGTTTTCTTGGTTGTTCAGGAACTGATTGCACAAGATTCTGGAAAGCACCTTCTATAATTTAATCAAAAAGAAATGCCTGATTTTTCTAGAGATGCTCATTTGGAAAGTGCAGAGAGAAAGAAAACTAATAGAAGCAGATGTATCTGGTGTCACTGTTTAACTTTCCAGCCTTTCTTTGGGCATGCTTAACAGCACAGAAAGCTTTACTAACTATATTCTGTGCTGCTTTACTAGTTGAGAACGAATTTGACAAACCACAAAGATTTTAAGTAACTTTTGACAACCAAGAAAAAAAAATCTTGGGGGGGGGGACTGGGTAGTAAGGGGTGAAAACACATAAATGCAATGTATGTATGTATGTATGAAAAGTGTCAAAGGATAAAGAAAACACATCTTGGCTAAGACCTATGTACTGCACGGAGTCCGGAGAGGTCCATGGTATCCTGAGCATGTGCTGAGGACATGAGGTGATCGCAGGACACAGGTGGACGCTGTGTAATCCTCGGGAAAGTAGGGATGCAGGACACAACACTTCCGTGTAGAAAGTCAGCCTGGAGGGATGTCTGGCAGCCTGATGCTCTTAAGTGAGTGGACAGGCCACGTCTGCTGATGAAACCTCGGCATGTCCTGGGACCTGTGGGAAATTCCTAATTTTGGTGAAACTGGGCTTCAGAAACAAATGCCATCTTATAGGTTTATTTCAGAAGGTACGGGTGCTGGGGCACGAGCATGCCAACGCTACGCCAATATTGCTGTCGTGTGGAACCTGTGGTTGGCGCTGAATCCACGTTCTAACCCAGAGCCTTGTGGCGCATTAGGAACATGTGTCTGAATCAAATCTACAGAAGAAACAGTTTTCACATAGGGTTGAATAAAGATGGTTTCTGGGCCGGGCTGGGTCGGTGTCAGAACCCTTGTCTAGAACACAGAAAGCCCTGGCCAGCAGCTTCAAGTCAAAGCAATGAGGATGATGTTTCTGAAATTCCCTCTTCTCTCCTTTCTTCCTTCTACTTCTTCTTATCTTTTTTCCCAGTGGTGGATATTAAACCCATCACTCATGAAGGCAGGCACGGGCTCCACCACATACCACCCCCCAGGCTGAGACACTGCCTCAGCCATTTTTCACCACTTGAATCAAGTGTTGGCTGCTTTAATGTGGATCTGGATAAGCCCCACGCCGGCACTCTCTCTCGCCCTCAAGAACACCCACCTCTCTGTCCATGTCCCTCCTGCTGTCGTTCCCACCAAAACACCCTGAAGATTAACTTTCCAATGCAGCGGTGCTGAGCACTTTCAGGAAGACACCTGGGAAAGTATTAATGGAGTCCTTATGGGAGGGGTTAGTTCCCCACAGCGCAGGCTGGTGAACCAGTGAGCTAGGTCCCTTCTCAGTCTCTTGCTCTCGCCCTTTCTGCATACGGCTGGTTTTCTTTTCGCTATTCTGCCATTCTGTGATGCAGCCAGACCTCCCTTCCCAGGACCTATATGGTGTTGCCTGGACTTCCAGTCACGGAAATGGTGACTCAAATAAGCCTTTTTTCCTTTAGTACTAGTCAGAGTCAAGTACTCTGCTACAGCAATACAAAAAAAGGACTGACACACACCTCTTGCCACCACACACTCACTCCTCCAGCAACTTTCCACTCTTTCTAACCAGCAAGTGAGGTTGTTTGTACTTTGCTAAATGTTAACTGTATTCAGAGTCTCTCCAAACATATGATCTCATTGCTTGTTTTTATTTTATAAAAAGTCCTACAAAGCAAGAAGCAATTTTTAGCAAATACCATTTAATATTTGTGTTGTATATACAAACCTGCCATCAAGGAGTTCATTGAGAATAAATAGATTTCCTATGATATAGAAGACTCTTGGCAGATGTTCAATGGGTTTGTAGATGTTTGGGTTGCTAGTTGTCCTTAGATATAAGCTGAGACACATGTTTGCAGTTAAAGAAGCAAAACATAGGATCCTGTAATCCCCGAATCGGCTCAGATGTTCTTCTGAGGTAGACGGCATGTGGGTAGAAAAGATGCTCGTGTGCTCTACGAGCTGTAGAGTGCTGTGCCGGCTGCTGAATGTCAACCTGGGAAGCTTAGAGTAGATGTGCCATGCTGGGACAGCGTGCTAAGACCCAGCATCAGCCAGGGCCCGAGCCACAGATGGGCAGGAGGACACGGAACAAGCTGGCAGTCTCTTCACGGCCACTTCACTTCCTGGGTGCAAGCGCAACTTCTAAAACACTGTTTTTCTAGAGCCGAGCACCATGCCCTTCGCAACTGTTAAACTGATGGACAATTTCAGGGAAAGGCCTTTTTACCCAGCGCTGGACTCGGCATATCTTCACAGACCTTGAGTGTACCTGCTGCGGAACTGGTTACAGCTCATCCTGGTCGCTTCTCTCTCGTGAAGAAACCCACCTGCTGAGAATCACCTCCTGCAACCACGCAACAGAGGACTGAGTTTCAAACACAGAAACAAAAATGTATTCCAAGCATTCAACATCATTGTGCATGGCACAAGAGCCGTGCGCTCTTGAAAGAGGAAGACATGGGGAAGTGCCAGGTAGGAACAAAACCCATGCCTCTGAGCTGTGCCTCTCATCATCGGGAGGAGGTCAGCGCGGTGTCAGTCTCTAGCACCTAGATTGTGACGTGGCTGGTATTGCTGGCTCAGCCACTGAAAGGGAGATGTGGATTGTGGTCAGCATTTTATGAACAGCTGGCCCGTGGAGGACAGGATGATGGAGGGACGGCGTGGGACCCTAGAGTGACCAGCAAGCCTGCGCAAGACTGGCAGCGTGAGTGTGGAGAGTGCAGTGTACAGAGGGAAGGAACAACAACATACGGGATGTGGGGAAGCCACCAAGATCCCGCTGAAGTCCTGCAGGAGCGGGCACCGAACATTATAGACTCATTGTGCCACAGCGGACACGGTGGCCCTGGCGGAGGAAAATCAGCCAAGACAGGAGGAGGCTAGGATAATTCCAAAGCCCAGGCCAGCAGACAGGGTGGACAAGCTCTGTGGAGCATGAAAGAGGCCTTAGTTCCAGCATTGAAGGGAGTGGGGAGAAGACAGCCAAGAAGGACAAGATGCCAGGAACACATCTGAGACGTATGAGACATGGTGGCCCGGCTGTGTGACAGTGCTGCCCTACAGCCAGAGGTCGTGGCCTGACTGTGTGACAGTGCCTCCCTATGGCTAAAGGTTATGGCCTGTGTGACAGTGCCTCTCTGCAGCCGGAGGTCGTGGCCTGACTGTGTGATGGTGCCTCTCTGCAGCTGGAGGTGGAAAGCAACTGGCAAAGCAGTGGGAACTCAGGATGGTAGAGGTGCAATGGGTTCAATGAGAAGGAAAGAGAGGTTTACAGGGCCGAAGGAGTCTTCTGTCACCAAGGCAAGCCCACTTTCACTTGATTTCTGTCCCCCTGATTCTGCAGGGGACAGAGTTGGGCACCAGAATCTTTGGAAAATGTCTCTGTTCTTACCTACCTGAACCTGAATTCTCTTCATACATTCTGGGGTCTCCATTTCTTCATCAATCATGGTAGAGGGCTTAATTAAATAGCACAGCATAAGCTCCTGTTAAGAGAAGAAAAGCAATTTTCACATTCCATGAAATGCTACTGCAAATGAGGACATGTGAGCTGGGGTGGGAGGTGGGGAGGTTAAAGGGGGAGCTTGTTCTCCATCTCCCCATCTCTCCCCCCATATCCAGATACTGGTGTGTAGACTCATGGGGAGCTCCCTTTGTTCCTGCATTCTGGCTTTTGACTGCTTACAGACACCGAGACTAAAAAGATGCTATTGGATGGCTGCGAGAATATGATAACAGGACAGTAAGCCACACAATAGTATAACAACAAAGGGCTGGCCTCAAACTCACGATCCTCCTGCCTGCACTTTCCAAGTGCATGAGCCATTGTGCCTGCTGTAAAACAACTTTCTGATTCCATTACATATAAGAGGGAAAAAAACAGAACCACTGAAGTGACTGTAAGTGAAAGGAGATACCTTGGAGACGTTCACTGAGACCCTGCTCAAGGAGGCCAGTGACTTCCAGCTGAAGGGTCTGCGGAGGGAGCCTTTGAAGTTGTCGTCAACTAGCTCGATGATGACAGAATAGCTGGAAGACAAGAGGGTGTTCTGAAAAGCAGCATCATGAAACCAGCCTCGCGTCTTACCAAGATTGAAGATGCAGAAAATTTTTCTCTCATTTGATGCTAATGCCTAGATTGCTGAGAACATACTAAGGGCAAACTCTGTGGGAAGGCGCAGACCTTCAGGCTGATTTCAACGTTTATTAACAGGAAAGGAATGGAAGTATTTTTTTCCCAGCATGAGAGCTGCAAATTCACACATCTGTTGAGACATTTCTACTCAATGGATGCTATGCTGAACAATCATACATAGGCTAACTTATTTTTTAACACAAAACGCATGATGTCATTGCCTAGAGAGAATTTTGCCTATAGTGTAACAGTATCAATGTAGAAGTAGGGTACTAGGAATGGACCCAGGACCTCGACATGCTAGGCAAGCGTCTGACCTCCAGGTCCAGCACGGATCATTATTATCAACCATTGTGGGTCAGGGTCAGAGGAACATGAGTTTTAATTGTTATATGACACTGGAAAGTAAACCTGAGGTCAGAAATTTCCTTATGTCTTTGATCCACTATTATTTAAAAATAGTTCCAAACCTTGCATGGTAAAACGGAGGGCCTTTTCGATACAGCACTGCAAAGAAGAGAAAGAAGTTGTATGACCACTCAGAATCAAATTCATTTCCTTTTGCTTCTCTAAAGGGAACCAACCACTAACTATCTCTATGGAGACATTGCACTGTGCTCTGCAGTCTGATTTTAAAATCCCCTGAAATCACTTACAGTTAGTAAAATCTGCTGCAAGACCCTGGTCCCCTTACCCTACCCCGAAGCAATACCCACAGTCAGTATAGGTCATTCTGCTTTCTGTTTCCTTGTCTGGTACTGGAGGCTGAGCCCAGGGGATTCACTCTACATGAACCACAAATGAATCTAATTCTTTTTTTACCTCATATTCTCCAGGCTATGTACGTGAAGCTCATGTAATAATACAAAGTGTGTAACAGTTGTTGATGTCAACTTGAACCTGAAGGCTGAGCCTTTGGGAGCATATGTGAAAACTGGTAGTGAAGACAAGCCCTGAGCAAGCTCATGGGAGAATATCCAACTGATATGGAAAGACCAGCCCCCAGGAAGTGGGACCATTTCCCTGGGCAGACGGATAAGATAGAAAGTGAGCTTGGTGGAAGTTGGCACAAGGGCAGACTGGCAAGGGAGAAGTGTACCCTGTCTGAGTTCTTAGGATATGTGTGGCCTGTTCCCTTGACTTTTGATGTTGTTATGAACTCTCCTGTTATGCTTATGAACTGTAACCAGAAACTAGAAGCCAAGAATGAACCTCTTGTTCCCCTAAGTTGTTTTGGTTATGTGTTCACATCAGAAAATGAAGCAGGAAGTGTTACCCATTCCAAATTAGAAGGAATGGCCACTTTGGCTGGTACTATGAGAATACTGGGCTAGAGATGAACAAGAGTTAAGTCTATTTTTAAAAAATTCAAGGTTAACAGGCAAAAAAAAAAAAAAGAAAAGAAAAAAAGAAGCTTTAACCACGCTCTCTACTTGGGCAACAGGGGGTTAAGTTAGTCTGTGAAGGTCAAGTAGAGCTATGCAGTGAAGGAGCCTTGCCCAGGGCCCTTTGGAGACCATGACGGTGGCAGAGACTGGCTGGCTGTCACCACATTCATTTCTGCAACCACTCCACCCCCCAGTCCCCTGTGATGGTGACCTGAATCTCCTTTGAGAACCCAGATGCTCTTTTTAGATCACACACACACACACACACACACACACACACACAATAAACTTGATGACGGAGCCCCTCTGGCCTGACATTCACAGTAATGGCAACTGCTGACGTGCAGACGTGCCCATGAGGAAAAGTTTTGTTTCCGTCAAAGAGCTAAGGCCATTTTCTTTTTCGGACACAGCGATCCTGCAGCTCGGGGACTGCCAGGGACGCATAGAACCAGCCCTTTATCTACTCTGGTTCTGCCAGTCAGACTGTTTTGTGGTCACATTGTCGTTTCTTTATTCTACCCATTTATCCTGTAAAGATTCACGAATACACCCAAGTACTTCTCCCCTCTCTGGATACGTGTAGTGCGAGGAAACCTTGGCCTATGACGCAGAGGAACTTATAGCTTTGTTCTCTACCCAATCCCTGTCACGCCAAGCTGTATCACTTCAGGCAAGTTAATAACCTCTCTGAACTGGTATCCAAAATTCTAAAATGAAGACCTCGCTGGGCACAAAGCATACAAAGTAATTCCAGCTGCTTGGGAAGCTCAACCAAGATACTACTCAATCCGGGGGAAACTGGACCAGCTTGAAAACATGGTGAGACTCTGAGAGACAAGACAAGAAATGAAGCATCAAGGGGAATGGAGGTCTGCTCGAGCCCCAGAGCTGCTGCCAGATGCAAATCTCTAATCTGACACCATCTTCATGCTTGTGCAGCAGTTTGTACCCTCACCCTCGGGGAACTCGTTCTGGATGACTGACAGGTGGTGAGCAAGCTTGTGCTGTGCCAAGACTCTTGACAACTTCCCACACAATTTCCTTGTGAAAAGAGACAAGGAGACAGAAGCATTTACATGGTGTCTGGCACACAGTCGATGCTGTGAAGGTCTTTAAGAGAGCTGGTACCAGCACACTAAAGAGTGCCTGGAACACACAAAGGCTACCTTATTTGGAAAAAGGGTCTTGAGTAAATCCTGGCCCAGATTAGCTGGGTGGGCCCTAAATCCTATAACTAACATCTTCATAGGTGGAAGGCAGAGGAAAGGAAGGATTTCCCACGTCTCGAGCCTTTGGAAACAGCCAGGCCCTGCTGACATCACGTGACAGATTTCTGGCCTCTAAGAGAGGTGCCAATACAAGGCTGCAGTGGGGACGTATAAGCAAGTGTGATAAAATGAATTTCCCTGGAACTTGAACTGGAAAGAAAATCAAAACCACAACAGCCACAAAAGATGTGTGGGACAAGAGGAAAAATTTAAACATGGATTGCATGCGTAGGTGATTTTTATCAAGCAATTCTGTTAAAAGGTATACGGCAGGCACCAGACTTATATAGGAAAATGTACTTATATAGGAAAATTTGGTGTTGTGTGCCACACACAAATGGACTATACATACAGACATACAAATGGTCTAATATAGGCTGGAGAAAATGTTAAAATGTTGTATATGGTTAGCTAGAAAGATGCAAAAGGGTAGCCCGGGACAGAACAAAGAGGTGCGCCAAACTCATCTGTGAGCACCAAGCCGCTATGTGATGCCCACCTGGGGACAGAACCAGCTGCTGTCACTGGGCTGGGCATCGGAACAGCACTGTTTTTTTCTGAATCTGGAAGTTGTGCCACTCTGCGGGCTCCAAGGGTTTCTACTGTAATTCCATTTCTGAGACTTTGTATACAGAGAGCAGAGAAACCACATGACCACATTAGTCAGTGCCAATGCAGGGCTGCAGTGGGGTGGGTGGGAAGAAGGCTTCTGAGTACCTGGACCTTTGGCCAAGCCAAATCAAATGGCCTATTCCTGCATGTGCCACATGTCTGACCAAGAAAGATGCAAAGGGTTCCGGTTTCTCGGCTGGCACAGGAGTCAGGTGTGGTGGAAGCTGTGGGACCCAGGAAACCCCAGGCCTGCACTTGCTCACGTGACTCAAGGGACATTGGATCTAAACTCCCTTCTCTACAAAAGGAGAAAATCGCAGAGTCAGAAGGAAGCCTGGGCTTCTGGATGGGGGACACAGACGGGTTCCCCTACTCTGGGGTCTGGCCAGGTTCTCCCAGAAGGGTCGTGGAAGACTAATGGCAGCAGCGGCACCTCTGGCCACTCACTTATTCTCGTGTGGCTGCCAGAATGAAATGTGACTGGTGAGACTGTCTCAAGGAACAGTCTCTGACAAGACGTGGCCCTCATACTGGCCCCTTGTCACTGTGAAGAGACTGACCCAGGTCAACCCGTGTGGGCAGCTTTAGGGTACATGTGACTGTGGAAATTAACACAGTACTGATAAAGAGCAGCAGACGGGGTTGTCAAGCCCGGGAGCCCTTGCTAAAGCGGAGAGCACAAAGCGTCCCAGCATCGGAGCTAGGCCAGGCAGACTCTGGGCAGGACAGAAACATGGCGCCACATGAATCACACAAGCAACCAGAGCAAATGCCATGAATCAACTGGGCAAAGGCCCAGGGGCACTTGGAGAAAAAGCAAAACAAACAAATAAACAAACAAACCCCTCTTCTTATTTTATCTGTTTGTGACAGGTTCTCAGCTCTGCAGGTTGGTCTGGAACTCTGCCTCTGCTGACATCACAAGTCCGCGCCCCCAGGCTAGCTTCTTTCCCATCTCCCAGTTCTCTTTCTTTTCTTCTTTCCTCTATCCCTCCTTCCCACTCTCCCTTCATTCCTCCCCCACCCTTCCTTGCTTTGTCTACTGGCTTGGGAGATGGGTCAGTGGGTAAAGCTTGATGACAACCTGAGCAGCCCAGAACCCACTTAGCAGAAGGCGAGATTACTCCACTACATCTCGCTCTCTCTTTGTCTCTCTCTTTCTCTCTCACACACACACATACGCAGACATGCACACACATGCACACTAAAATAAAAGAATCCACCTGTTCATCATGTCCTTCCAATCATTTGTCTAAGGAAATTATTTATTTTTCCATATGATACTGGAGATTGAATGGCATGTGTGCCTCCTATATAAGCCTTCTACCACTCCACCTCTAGCCCAAGGCAATTTCTTTTTAAATCAGGAAACCTTTCTTGCCACCATCTACAAATATGACTTGACATGGAAGATAAAGTTGCAAGGGGTGATGAAAGAAGCTCATCACCCACCCTTCTCTACTGATCTCTACATGATTCCAACAATTTGGGTTTTTATCAGCTACATGATGAACTCAAACAGATTAAGGATTCAACTGAGGTTACTCAGGAAGGAAGAGATAGAGCTGGCTATGAACTGGAAGGCTCTTTCTCCACCACTGAGTGGCCAAGCTTAAAGTAGCATGAAAACAGGCCAGAAGTCAATAAAGAAAGAAAATAGGCCCATGCTGCTCTAACCATGACCTGAGGCCAATAGAGCTGTCTCCACACTGAGCAAACTCATCTTCAGCAAGGCCTGTGTGTTCACCTTGCTGGGCCACCCGTCCTGACATCCAGAAAGGGCGAAATGAAGGAAGCCATTCAACCCAGAGGGCTGGGCATGCCCTGCCTCCATTTTGAACTGAGGATCCCCTTGGAGAACTTAAGAAAGATAACAGATGCTCAACCTGGAGGGATGCACCAGTCCACCGGCCCATCCAGAAAAGGACTTCAGGGCTGCTGGTGCCACCTGAACATGATACCATGACTCTAAGTCAGGCATATCCTATTTTAGAGTGTTAAGAATTTTAAAGTATTGGGGATTGGGGAGATGCTCAGGGGTTAAAATCTTTACTTTGTAAGCAGAAGGATCTGAGTTCAGATCCTCAGACCCCATGTAAAAATGCAGGACAGAAATGGCAATGGCTTGTAATTCAGGCCTTGGAAGGCAGAGCCTGGGAAACCCCAGAGCAAACAATAAGGAGGTAGAGCAATCCAGGAATGATTCTTAATGTCACCCGTGGGTCTCCACATGCACATGTGCAGACAGACAGACAGACAGACACACACACACACATGCACACACACACAAAAAAGAAAAAAAGAATTTTAAAAACTGGGAAGCTGAAAAGATAGCTCAGTAGATAAAACACCTGCTCTCAAGCCGGGAGACCTGATCAGGCCACAAGCCTACATGACAGGAGATGACTGACCTGTGAAAGCTGTTCCGAGGCCTCCCCCATGTGACACAGCATGTGCCTTCTCTCTCTTTCTCATAAACAAACTATCAGAAAAGATGTCTGACTTAAAAAAACAAGGAATGCAGTAATGGCCCTTAGCCTTTTTTTTATTTAAAAGAATTTTGAAGACTAACTTGAGTCACTTTGGATAATAAAAAGACTCAGAAGCACATGGAAAGTTATAATGGCCTAAGACTTCAAGGACTACAACTTCTTAGTACTCCAAATAAATATCTTGAAAGACTTCTGGAAGGATCCAGACAACACCCTTACCATGCCCCTCACCACACAGCACCTTCATCCAGACAGTTCCTGGAAGGGAATTGAAAGATGGATGCTCACTATATCCGATAACCCTTGAGGGGTTGCCTGCACTCCAGGACTGCCTGTCTTCTCTTTCTCGACTCACCCTGATATTGAGATCTAACCTGGCAGAAGACACCCTCCCAGCAGCAGAGCACCAACATGATCTCCCGGGTGACCCAGAAGCAAACCCCATCCTGTACCTGCCATGCTCAAGACTACTCACGCAGATCTGTCCCATACTTGAGCCCCACTTTGGGCACCCAGCCCTTGCTTCGGAAGTAGTGGTAGGCCACGTAGGTTGTCCTGAAGGTAGGCTGGATTGAGGTGAAGGCCTGCCAGAGCTTCACTATCGTCAAGGGCTCCTAAAGTTGTTTTTAAAAAAGGCACTGTTAAGCACGCGCTCACTCACCACTGGGCCAGGACAGCAACATCTGAGGGTCTGGGGCTGGGCAGCCAAAAAACAAACAGGTTCTTTGCCAGAGGGATCCAGCTAGGACACTTGCCCCATGCTGTCTGTCAGCGTGACAGCCACCACCATGCATGGCTCATCCCAACACAGGTATGAGAAGTGTAACACACACCATGTACACAAACAATCTTGGTAGTTTTGGTCATGTTAGTTGTACTTTTTTTCTTCCCTTGCAGAAGAATGTAAAATGACCCCATGTGGTTCCCACTTGTGGCTTTCATCTAGTGCTACTGACGCAGGGCTCTAGAGACCCAGAAAGGGGAGCATGTGAGGCTGGGGTGCAACTCAGTGATGGCACGTACTCGGCATGCACAAGGCCTCTTGTTCCGACCTCAGCAGCAGCAGAGAAAGAAAGAAAAGCTGACATGTGGGACTGAGAAGGAGCCAGTGGCAAGGATACAAGGGAGGAGCCAGGGAAGGACACTCTAGGTACAGGAGCCAGCATTGTTGGTATGCTTCAGTGTCATAAGCCCATCAAAGCTGGAAGAAGCATACTAGACCATTCCATAGACCCTTTAATAAGTAGCTACTATATGTCAAGTCATGTTCAGAAAAAAATCAAGGTAATTTCGTAAGTGAAATTTTCATTAAGAAACAAAAGATGCTCCATTTAGCCTTTCAAATTATACACCCAGTGGCACTATCTAACAATCTCACAGTTGTCCAATGGAGAATGCTATGAATTCAGTGGTTTTCTGATGCACCATACAAAGCAGTAGCCATAACAGCTGGTCAGAAAGGAAAGTTTCTCATTTTGTTCCAGTGCTTAGAAGGTGAATCGATCTTGGTTTAGAATTCAGGTATGCAGTGAGACTTGCTCTATTTTCCTAGGCCTAAGCTATCTATCTAATCTATCTATCTAATCTATCTATCTATCTATTTATCTATCTATCTATCTTACTTTGCATGTGTGTATGCATGTGTGTATGTGTATGTACCTGTGGAAGATAAAGGGTGACTTTGGGAATCACCCTGAATTGCTTCTACCTCCTTTTTGTTTCACTCTGGGATTGCCCAAGCTTTGCCTACCAAGGGCTGGAAGTGCAGGCCACTGCTATTTCCACTTGGTGTTTTTACGTGAGACTTGGGATTCAGGACCTTATACTTTCGAGGCAGAGTCTTAACCTCTAAGCCATCTCTCCAGCCCTCAGCTAAGTTTTAACACTATAAATGAGATTGGGCTACATGGGCTACAGCTAAGTGGTAGAACACATGCTCAGCGTCCACAAGGCCCAGAACGAAAATTCACCATAAATGTCCTAGGGTTAGTTTTTGTCCCTATCCATGTGGTTACAAGTCCTGCAAGGCCACCCTCAACATTTCTTTAACAAGGGACAGTGTCCGGAGAAGGAGGGCTGCCAGCAGGGGGCATGGGCAGCAGAGGGCCTAGGCAGCAGGGGGCATGGGCAGCAGAGGGGCGGGAGGGTTCTGAACCATTACAGTAAGAAGCCTTTTCACAGGAAGTGGGTGGGGCTGAGGACAACTGTGGGAAAACAAGTCACCTTATCCAGACAGTGACTCCCATGGCGCCGGAACACTACCAAAGATGAGGAGCCCCTAGAGTGGGGTGAACAGTAAAGCCAAGTACCCCTAAAATCCAATAAAAGATGCTTCCTCTGTTCTAACCACCCTGGCTATATTTCTCCTTTTGATTTGATTCACAAAGTGCTGAAGGCTAGCATGAAGCCTTCATCTGTGTGAGCGGCCGCAGACCACAGCACAGAACTGTGGGCTCTCGTGTGCTCAATGCGGCTTCACATGCTAATCCTGACCAGACTGTACAGTAACCTTGTAGAGCTGCTTAGCTTCCCTGGGCCTCAGTCACCTTGTCACTACAATTCAAAGATAAGAAACAGCTCTAATCTAAGCACGCTGCAGAATGAGGCAGGATAGTTTTGAATCTGAGGCCAGCCTATTCTACATAGTAAATTCCAGAACTGTTTGGGCTATGCAGTGAGAACCTATCTTTGGGGGAAAAAAAAAAAAAAATCCAATCCCCTAACCATCTTTTTTTAAAAAAACAAAACAGTATGTTTAAAAGGGTCTGATACTCGACTTGACCATGGCAGGTACTAAGTAATTATGTAAGAACTGTGTTTCTTCCAGTCTCTGAAGGTAAAACTCAACCTAAAAGGATCAGTGTCGGCTGTTGCCTGAACAGTCCCACTAGAGGATCCAAAAATATTTTACAAAAAATAAAAGCCAAATTTTTTTTACTCAGTAGAAGTTGGCATATTTTTATCAAAACTATATAGGAATCAGTGTAACTTGCTATACTGGGAAACCCTAAGGGCATTATGCCTACACAAAAATTCTTACCTTCTCATAGTAAATATTTAGACATCCCAAAGCATACACCAAGAAGAAGGCCTGCAAACAAAGCGGGAGAAAAATGTGCATTAGAAACAGAGCCGTATTCTTCTGTTTTCCTTCCCTCCCTCCCTCTCTCCCTCCCTCCCTTCCTTCCTTCCTCTTTCTTCCACGAGGGGGGAGGGAAGTGGGGAGAGGGAGAGAGGAGGCATACCCTAGCACAAGGGCAGAGGTCAGAGACAACCTTCAGAAGTCAGTTTTCTCCTTCCACTATGTGGACTTTGGGGATACTGAACTCAGGTCAGCAGAGGTCTTACTTGCTGAGCCATATTCTTAGGGCTGGGTGTGTAGCATTGGTGGAGCGCTGGCATAGCATGCCCTGGGCTTGATTCCCCAGCACTTCCTAAAAGAAGTTCCATGCTCCTGGGAAATCAAACAGATTAAGTTCTTTTTGCTTCTGGTGCACATTAATGATTTTTTAAAAACTTGTGTGTGTGTGTGTGTGTGTGTGTGTGTATCAGAGAACACTGTGTGTCCCTGTGGAGGGCCAAGGGTGATTTCAGGAATCATCCTGGATTGTTTCTATCTCCTTTTTGCTTTGGTCTGGGATTTTTCAGGCTCTGCCCACCAGGGCCAAAAGCAGAGGACACTGCTGTTTTCTACCTGATGTTTTTATGTAGGACCTGGGATCTGAACTCAGAACCTTCTGCTTTTGAGGCAGTCTTAACCCTTGAGCCATCTCTCCAAGCCCAATTTTTTTTTTTTTTTTTTTTTACTACTTTTTTGCTTGTGTGGTATACATGCTTGCATGTGTATGTGGTGGCCTGAAATCGATGATGGGTGTTTTCCTCAATTGAACCCTGAGGTTCAATTACTGAACAGATACTCTAGCCAGACAGCTTGGCCTGGGGATCTATGTCTGTCTCCTGAGAGCTGGAATTACATGCTTGCATGCCTTTTTATGCATTCTAGAAATCTGAATCCTGGTCCCAACAGTTGTGTGGCAGATGCCTTATACCCAGCCTTAATATTATCATCTTTTGTGCATTGCTGGGGATGGGACCCAAGGTTTTGTGCACATGACTGTATGTGAGCTACATTTCTAGCTCTTGAATTAATGTCAAAACCTTATCAAAATGGTCGCATAGTTTTTTGCTTTTTTTTTTTTGAGGCAGGGTCTGGATCGTGTGCTCATGCTTGCCGTTTATATACTTTTTGACACCATTCATATTTCGAGGATTAAAAAAAGTCCAGGTGAGGGGCTGGAGAGGTGACTCAGGGGTTAAGCCTCTGCCTTGCAGACGACAGGTCCTGAGTTCGGATCCCAGATCCCACGAATAGACAAATAGACGTCGGGCAGAACCAGGGGCGGCCTGGGTTTCTGGTCCTGGTAGGGCGGAGCCTGTGAATCCCGGGGCAGAGTAAACAAGGAGGAGGTGGAGGTGGCCCATGGTGGTTCCCGAATTCGCCCGTGGTTCTACACACATACAGACATACATACACACACAAACACACGCACATGCACAATTGAATAAAAAAAAGTCCAGGTGAATATGAATATTACAAACTAGTAAAACATTTATGTGCTTTTTCAGAATGTATTTTCCCCCTAAAACATCCACATACTGCAGAATATTAGCACAATAAAAAAATCTTTGCTTATTGAATGTCACCCACAAAATAAAATGACACATTAAACTGAGAAAAGTATATACAGAAAAGGAGAATAACCAACAAAAGGATTTTCTTAGCTGATTTACTGTGAGTTTCTACTGTATAAGCTGCGTCCACTGACCCAAGCTACAGTACCCTGTACACAGAGGAAGCTGGAGGAGCTGCAGCCAGAAAACTGGTCCTGGCTGATTTAAAAAAGAAAATCACTCTACAAATGGGAACAAAAATCATTTTCTGATAGAAACAACATGCTGTCAAACACCATTATGATCCCAACAGTCACATGCCGCTGGCTTTCCCTGCCCAGCACGGTCATGACCTAAGGACAGGAAACTGTGCACGTGAGCTGGTGTGCGGTGCACACTCCTGATGCTTTGAAACATAGACGGGTGGATCCCTGCAGCTCGATCCCTCGGTGCCATCAAAAGCTTTTCTCAGATCTAGGCACATGCTTTTGAGGAGCAGTACTCAAGGTTGATCTCTAACTTCCTTCCACATGCATATAAACATGCATGCAAAAATGCATGTACACACACACACACACACACACACACACACACACACACACACGAAACTCACATTAAGGTATTCTGGGTTTCTGATTGTGAGTGAGTCGGATTTGAAGCATTTCAACCTCACTTGATAATGCCGACAAAATCTATGCCCAAGTGTCCCTTACTAGTGTGCAGGGAGTGGAGATGCTTGGTGATCCTAAACCCAGAGTGTCTCTGGACAAGTCACTGCTAGTTCATCCCTCCATCACGGGTGGGCCTGGCCTCTGCCACGACTTCCTGCAATGACCACTTGTCTCAGCCCATGAAGACCAAGGTGTTCCTGACCAGGACCCTCTGAAGGGGATTCACTTCCCTCAACATGCACTTATTCCCCGACTCCAGATCCTGCTCCACTGATCGGCACCTTGGCCAGCCACACCAGTCACACTATGTCCCCTGAGCTTACTCGGCCCTTTTTCACCTTCGTCTTTCGTCAGCTGCTCTACCTCTGCTGAGTCAGGGGTCTTCTCAGAGTGCTGAAGGATCTTCTCTGGAGCACCTACTTTGGGTGGAACATCTCTTCTAATGTTAACACAATAGAGCAGAAACTGATTCTGTTCCTTGGCCTGCCAGGGGGTCCAGCTCTCTTTGGGGAGGGGTGGGGGAACAGGATGGACTCCAATGCTTGTGTGGAATGAATGAAAAGGAAAATCCTGCTTTGGCTTGGGCCCGAGCAGCCAGAGCCACTGGTCGTTTGCCCAGCTCACTTTTGGGGCCGAAGCTTTGTTCTTCTGGTGGCGCCTTGCAGCGTCACCACACATTCTGTGGTCCTGCCTTGGCCTTTCTCTTCTTACCCCTTGCACTATACTAATGCCAAATACTGCTGCTTCAGCTGCACTGAAAAACACACGGGCAAGACAAAGTTGTCTCCTAGAAGTGCTTTCATTTTCTAAACTTGCATTTCTTGGTTCAGTGGGGTGCAACGCAAAGAATGAATTTGCCCTAGAGGCTCACAGTGGAGCTTGGACAGACCTCAGTGCCAATTTGACTGAGGTGGTCTTATTTGGAGGCTGAGGGGCTCATTGAAGCTGATGGTCTCACCGAGCTTTCCATTTTGTGAGGAGCTAGAGGGTGAACCGACAGTAATTTTTACCAGCACCCAGCGGGTCAGGCCCTGAGCACATGATGGAAAAGTGATCTCAGGGAGCAGCCATGGCTTTGGGCCAGGAACTAACGGTTCAGTTTCTTCACCTGCCAGACAGATCACAACAGGATCTAGAGCCAGCAGGGGTGACCGAGGACTGAGATAACATACAAGGCTGTCTTTAGCAGACAGTGCCCTGCACAGAGACCTGAGATCAGCACACACGACTCCACTTCCTCTCAGGCTTGGAGTTGGCCCCACGGGCCCGTGCGGGACACACCCCTACAGACTGTCCCTTATATACTGAAAGGCAACGACCACAGGAGCGACCTCCAGGGTGTCTGGGGCAGATGAGATGGCGCAGGTGATGCAGACGGGCCTGGCACTACTCAACAGTTACTGCCTATAGGCTGTGACGGTAACACTGCTACTATCACTGTGCTTCCCACAGAGCGACAGATGCCCCTCTCGTCCTCTACTCCAACCTTGAATCCCTCAAGAACAGGACGAGGCCTTTTTCTGCTCACATCTCTAGCACCTATTACGCCTGATACACAAAGTCTCAGGAAATGCTGGCTGAACAAAAATCTGATGGGGAGGGACATACCCCTACACATGCCGTTCCCCTGAAGCACCACCAGGGGTCCCCACAGCCACCTCCAGAGAAGGTTATAGTGATTACAGGTTTTCATGATCCAAAGACAATTCTTGCTGGGTAAAGGAAAGAGAAAAATGTGGTACATATAAACACTAGAATCATGGAATTCTAACTTCCAGGAAAATGGATGGAACTGGAAATCATTATGTTAAGAGAAATAAATCTCAGAAAGACAAATTCTGCATGTTTTCTCTATGCTATAGAGTCTAACTTTAAACATAGGCACATACATGTACACGTGAGTTTGTGTGTGTGTGTGTGTGTGTGTGTGTGTGTGTGCATGCATGTGCCTGTGTGAGATGAAATTAGTAAGGGGACCAAATGATGGGAGAAGAGCTCTTCAGGGAGTGGAATGGGGAAGAAGAGCAGTGATACATGTAAGAGAGGAATACATGTAACCAGAAAACTCTGAACTTTTTATGTAGCTGAGATTGTCTTGAATTCCTGGTCTTCCTGCCTCAAACTCCCAAGTGCTGGGAGCACAATCATGTGCCACCGATGTCAGTGCATTTTCCTTTAGTCTTTAATTGGTCTGAAATTGGTTTTGGTATGCACTTGGAGGTAGGGTATATTTTTGTCTTTCCACATGGCCAACTGGCTCCTCAGACTTTACAATTCCTGTTTTTTCCTCACTGATATGAAATGTTATTTTTAATTACACACTGAAATCCCATCTACAAATGCTCTTAGACACTTTCAGCCAAATCAGTCTCTTTTCACACCAGTACTATCCTGTGTTAACTATTCTAACCTTAGTTACTACCTGTTCCCAAGAGATCTCTTCTTTTAATTTTATTTCCTCGGACTGGGGGTGCAGCCCAGTGGCAGAGTGAGGGCTTTGTCCCCAGAAGCAGCAGCCAATAAAAACAATTGTTTGGCTAGTCATGATTCCAAATAAACCTCAAGAGCAACAAAAGGGAACAGTAAAACCACAGTCCTTTTCTCTCCTTCCCACCAGCATTCAAACACTTTAAACGAAGCTGATCCTCACAGCCAGTCACCCAAGTTTCCACATATCTGAGTATAATTAAGTAGAATACATATGTGTGCACTATCAGCATAGCATTAAAAATTGACTACAATTTTCTAGGAGAAAACTGTAGCTATTTGAATGCCAAATTCTGATACCTGAGATCTGTACTAGATGAGGCCCAAACAGGCCTGGGCTGCTGTGTGTCAGCTCGGGGAGTGGGCACCCGGCTTACTACGTCACACAAGCTTCAAGTCAGACTGAGAAACCAGCACGGTGCAGCTGCGTGTGATACAGACTGAAGCATAATGACACCGGCGTGTCAGCTGCAGGTAGCTGAGAAATCCCAACAGATGTAGCGTCTGCGCCACTGCAGGGAGGGTCCTGGCCCTCCTGACAGACAGGGTGACATGCTTCTTGCTGCCTAATCCCAAGACATCATCAATGCCTGGCTTCATGCACTCCCAGCACAACAGTGACACCCCAGGAAAAAATAAGAAAAACTGCTCCATTAAGTGGAGTGACTAGCAAGAAGGTAGACATGTAAAAACCCTGGAGTCTCCACAATCAAGAAAAGATGGGCTTGGGCCCGTTGTGGGGAAGAATCTAGAAACCTGAAATCACTAAGCAGGTAACGCCTCAACTCTGTCCTCAAAGGCCAGCTCTGTGTTCACCTAGAGGCCGTCCACAAGTTACAGACTGTGACTCGTTTGAGTGTTTCCTATAGAGCCAGCACTCCTTGTAAGTCCTGGACAGAGGATTCATGAGGCGGCTCCCCAGGAGGGGATCCTATGTGGGAACAAGTGAGGCACTCAGAAGCACCCGTGGAATCACTGCCCGGTCAGTCCCCCAACTCAGTGGGCAGCACCGTGAGGGGAGCACGTTGACTTTCAAACTTGAGAAATGTGGGTCAATTTTCTTTCTCAAATTTCTAACCCTCAAAAGTTGACCTCCTTAACTTTATGGTAGTAATATGCAGTTAAGGTAACACTTCAATATTCCAATTTATGGTAGTGCTTCATCTTTTTTGTATATTCCCCCTTCAGATTAATCCATTTTTTCCCCTCCCTGGAGTCTCACTAATTAAAATGCATTTGAGCACATGTGCAGGATGGGACAGGACTCTTAGAAGTAACTGGGGCAGCTACAGTTCATAGCTCTCCACCGTTCTGCCAATATTTCAGAGTTTGCTCTGATGAGTCCTGGCAGGGGTGGGAGACATGCCCAGGGTTGTGTATGTGTGGAGTTGCAGGTGGGTCCTGTTCATGCCCAGCACACTTCTGAGCCACTTTAGCTTCCTGAGAACCAGCTTCTCCTCAGTACTCAGCCCAATGCTTGGTACAGCATCTACCAGGAGATTATGCAAGTACGAGAAAGTTCCAGTCAGCTCTTAAGTAGCTTTTACAAGCCTCTTAACAATGAATGACAAAAATTGCTGACACTAACCTTATTGAACATGTGATATACATAGGCACTGTGTAGAATCCATTATACATGCTATTTAATTTCATACTGTTCTGTAAGCAGATGTTAAATAGCTACCATTTTGCGAGGAAGAGAAGCTGCACACCCAGAGAGTACCAATGGCTATCCAGCGGTACACTGTATGTGATAAAGAAAGTGCCTTACCTTGTGTTTCCATTGAGATTCCCAACATGGGCATAGTCATGAAATTAACAACATGAACATAACCATGAGATTCCCAATGTAGACACAGCCATGAAGTTTCCAACATTGTTACAACCATAACACTACCAATGTGGACATATCCAACAGACTGTTTTGGGCCAAGAACTGTGCCATACATAGCAGAAGCTCCCAAAGGAACCCAGCAAGGTGCTCTCTGCCTCCCACAGCACAAAGACTTTTCTACCTAGGGCAGATAGGAACAAAAAAGGGTCTCAGTGAAGGCTAGACCACCACATCCGAGACAAGCTGATGCACAGAGCGGAATAAACTACGCTATTCTGCAGAAGAAAACACTAGAATCCACTGACTTGCTCGGCAGTTACTACATGTACTAACTCATGTAGAGTTGCTGTAAAAGTTCCACATATAGACCGAGAAACAGTGAGTACTGCAATTAAAAAAAATTATTGCTTTTGAAACAAGGGTGGACTATGCTGCCCAGGTGGCCTTGGATCTCTGGACTCATATGATTCTCTTTCCTCAGTCTCTCAAGCAGATGGGGTTACAGGTATGGGTCAGCAGACCAGGTAAGCTGTGTGCTTTTTTTGCAGTGCTGTGGACTGAACCAGGGCCTTGTAAACACTAGTAACACTTGAGTTATTCACTTCAAACTGATAAACTATAAGGTATGTTAGCTATGTATCAATAAACCTGAGTTTTTTAAAATGTAAGAACTGACGACATAATATTCAACCAACCTGAAATCTAGAAAAGAAGTGCTTAATTTGGATGTGTTGGTGCATGCCTATAATTCCAGCACTTGGGAGGCAGAGACAGGAGGACTGTAATTAAGGTTGGTGGTCTGGTCATGTAACAAGATCCTGTTTGAAAAAAAAAGGGGAAGGAAGGAAAGAAGCACAGGCTCATATAAACCCTTAAATGCTCAAAACACCTTCGTGCTCTTTGCTGGGCTTGAAACAGGGCTCTCATGCCATCCCAGGGCTCAGCATATCTCAGAATGACCACAGGCTGTGGCACTCGGGCAGACAAGCTCGATGCTTTCAGCCAACACTCCTCTCTGTTCCTGTCTCTGCAAGTGGCTTCAGGAACAGTTTGCAGGCTGAACTCACCAGGGGTTAACACACGTAGGAAACATACCTCTTCCAGGCTGAGCTGCAAATACTCAAAGACCTTGAATGGGTTCCTTCTGTACACCAGTCTCCTTCTTTGCACTGACTAAAGAGAAAAAGAAAACCAAATGCCTTGAACACAGGTATGTGGCCCATGTTACAATAAAGAGCTGCCATCTCAAAATGAGCATTTTCTCAACAAACTCACGCTGAAATGCCGGTGGGTAAAAATCTATTTAAAAAGCCTATTTTTTAAAAAATTTGTATTTCTGCTCATACAAACTTAGTAGGTGCCTTGGTCCCCTCCCTCCCTCCACCCTTTCCTGCACCCCCTTGCTTCCTCCCCCATTTTCCCCTTCCTTTCCCCCCCCCTATCTCCCAGTGCCTCCTCCCCCCATCTCTGAAGCATCCTTTAATGTGTATGTCAAACTTTCCTCTGGGTTCTCCTCTCTGATGAGGTGTAAGGACTCAGTGGCATTTCCTAGAACTCTTTCTTGTGTTCCCCTTAAGTATAGGAATACGCTTGTGGATGTTAATCCTTAGCTTCTAAGGATCCTAGTGCCTTTAGTCCATGCTAGATTTTGAGGGGTCAATAATGTGTTGGTCATTGGCAGGTCATACAAAGTCCTATTATGATTGCTTCAGCCCTAACTTGTGTGGAGTATCTTGCATATCATTGCTCCTATCCTTGTGCTCTTACAATCTTACTGCCCCCTCTTCCGCAAATTTCCCTGCACTTTAGGATGGGGAGAGATTAAGCTGGCCTAGTTCCAGGTGGTTGATATAGTCTCTGATGTTCTGAATTATGGTTTGTTGATAAAAGCCTATTTTTAAGGTAACTTGTGTGGAAAAAAAAGTGTTTAGATCTTCTAGTACTGACATTTTGGTTTGCATTTTCATCCTGTGAATTCCCCTGCAGCTATGATTCTGTGGGAGCCAAGTGTTCTCTCGACTTATGAGCATGTGCACTTGAGTCTTAATGAGACTTAGGGGTCTCATTCTCTCAGCTCTACTCATGACACGTGTAGTTTTACCACTGTGTTTCTTTTTCTCCTAAACAACACAGACAAAGTTCCTGGTCTTGCTTTAACTTAGGTTTTTAAAAAGTAATGAACTTCAGTGGGAATGGTTCTTTCAGCTGGGACTGGGCCTTGGAAGTCTCACACATGCCCAGGGCTGGTGACCAGTTGTAAATAAGGACATCTGGGTGGGTGACATCTCCCAGGGGCCAGAATCAGACGGCTGTGGAGAAGTGAACAGTAGAGCCCCTGAGCTCCATGGAGGACTCGGGTGCCATGCAACTCTGGGTCATGGCACCTGAGTCCTCCGCAATACTGACCTGCATGATTGCTATCCTATGCAGCTATGGTAAGGTTGATAAATTAAGAAAGAGATTAACAAATAACAAATCACAAAGCAGAACAATCCTGACCACATATACCCCCCCCAAAAAAGAAAAACCTGATATGAATTTGGTCTCTCCCTTTCTCCTCATTAAGACATTGTATTTCGGGGCTCTGGCTGAGGCCAGGCAGAGTGAAGACTGGACAAGGGGGCTGTGGTACTTTCTTCTACATACCTCTTCATTTGGGGCATCCCCCTCCTCAGGCACACCACACAGCCGCTCCTCCACCAGCACGTACTCGTGGGCAGCCCTGCTGTCTCCTGCACAGGGAAGACTTGCTGGCTGGCTGCCGTCCTCAGGTCCAAGGCTATCCTGGGGGGTGAGGGCTTCCTGTTTGTGGCAGGGGACATGGGGCAGAAGTGCATCTTCTGCCACGTGCCCACCCAGGCCAGCTGCAGAGAGTTCCTGCAGGCAATCTGAGAGCGCAGTCTGTCCAGAGTCTCCATTGGTGACAGACAGGTCCTCTGTCTCTGCCGAGCCCCCCACAGTGCAAACAGCCTCAGAGTCAAGCATGTCACGGCACGGAGCGTCTTCCTTCCCTTTTCTACAAGGAAGTGCGAGCGGCTTCGTGTAATCATTAAGGATCCTGCGCACCGTGTGCTCATCCTGCCCCTGCCTTCGCAAGAGATCTGCAGCCCATTCCACTCGACGTCGATACCTGCAGCAGAAACGGTCAAACAACACACTAGATTCCAACTGTGAAAGGAAGCGTCCAAAATCCTCAAGGAGGGACGTTAAGATGTTTGATTTCCTGAGAGGTAGATCACAGGCAGGCTTTCTTCTTTAAATTTTTTTTGCATTTCTAACTGTTCTGTAATAAGCATGCGACACCTTTAATCTCCTGGTTATTTGCTTAGTTAAAAAAACTCATGTCCCATTTAAGGAAGTGTGAAAATTTGTGTAACTTATAACCAAATGATGAAGGTATATACATGGAATACAGTCATTGTTTGTTGAAATTAAATTTCTAAATTTTTGTATTATTTCAGTTCTGGTCATCATGATGTCTCTTGACAGGTACTCCATCTGTGACACAAACACCTTCTGTTTAGCACTGGCAAGTAAAGTGACAACTTCAATCGGTACTGTTCACAGTACCTAACACTGTCACTGGACATGGAAACAACTGGCCCTTTCCCCATAATTTCCAGAGTTTAGCAATGCATTAAATTTTTAATGCTGGAGCTGGAGAGGTGGCTCAGGGGTTAAAGCCTCTGCCTTGCAGGTGGAAGGTCCTGAGTTTGGATCCTAGACCCCACGTATAGACGCCAGGCAGAAGCCGGGGCAGCCTGCGTTTCTGGTCCTGGTAGGGCGGAGCCTGTGAATCCCGAGGCAGAGTAAACAAGGAGGAGGTGGAGGCGTCCATGGTGGTTCCCGAATTTGTCCGTGGTTCTACACACACATACATACACACACGTGCACACATGCATATGTGCACAATTGAATAAATAATAAATAAAAAAAATTTAAATTTTTAATGCTAACAACAAAACCTTTACAAAAAAAATTTCTACGTAAAATGACGGACAGTCTGAGCTGGTGGGACTGAGCTGGTGAAACAGCATCTGCTGAGAACCCTGGGAGAATATGGGGGGTGAGAACCACCACTCGCTGTGATCCAAAGGTCAGCAGGCGATAGCCATACTGCAAACAGCGAGCACCCCGTGCCAGCCTGTGACAGGACAGGAGCCACCTCACTCCTCACTTCATTTACCTACACAGATGCCCAAGGGCACTGTGGTGCACAAAGTGCTGCCTTTCACACAATCAAACTGGGTAACTGGTTATGTTGCTCTTAAGACCAGTAGCTGCTTAACTCCGACTCATCAGAAGCCCCAAGCTACTCACGCTGCACTCTCCCACAAGTGAACGATTCATTAATTCATTAATTCACATGTCCATTCACTATTGTACTGGGAATTGAACCTCATGTGAGTGTTCTACTACTGAATCTTATCCCTGGGTCCTGCTCCCACCCTCCCCCTCTAAGACAGGGGCTCTGAGGGAAGTTGTCCAGGTGACCTTGAATTTACAATCTTCCTTCCTTAGCCTTCCAGAGTGACTGGGATTACACATCTGTGCCAGCAGGTTTTCTGACTTCTAGATTTAAACTGATTTATCTATCATTACTGTGTGCACAGAGGATAACTGTGGAATCAGTTATTTCCTTTCACCTGTATGTTCTGAGGACTGACTCAGACTGGGCTTGCGTGACAAGCACTTCTACCCATGGAGACATCTTCCTGGCCCCGAATCTTAAAGACTGAGCTGGCTGAGGCCACTCTGACACTTGTGGAGGTGACACAGTGACTCTGGCTTTGCACGTTGGTGCTCGGCCCCAATCTCTCATTCATGACCGTGTATGTTATGTCTCTGTTTCAGTTTCCTCGTCCACAAAACTGGGGACACTACTTTCTCACAGAATCTTGGTATGTGTTACTGTGAGAGTTAAGCCTGGGTGTCAACTTGACACACCCAGTATTAACTAAGCTGGGCTGAGACCACCTCTGGAAAGGATCACCTTGAAAGGATTATACCCCAAATCCTATCAGAACCTCCAAAGCTCTCATAGGATTCTCCCAATACTGCATCATATAAAAAGGAGCCACCAAGGAGAACAGATGGCCCTTCTTGCAGCTATGCTAGGAATCGTTCTTCCTTCTGGCTGCCTGGTTTCTTTGACCTTCTAGCCTTCGACTAGACTAAGACTCTACTAGTTCTCCAGCCTTCAGCCATCACCCTACTTGACTACCGAACTGAGCAGCTAGCTATTGGCAGCCATCGTTGGACTACCTCAGCCATATCTGTAAGCCAACTCAATAAATGTCATATATATGCATTGGTTCATTGGTGCATGCACTTAACAGGCCTACCTGAGAGAAGGAAAGAATCTTTGCTCATGCTACTAACTACAGCTTTAGCTCTAGAAGCTTTCTAGCCTTATGAACCTCTGTAAACTGAACACAAACTTTTGTGTCAATGTGCATTCTTGTAGAAGAAATCCATAACTTTTATTAAATTTCTTGACACAAAAAATGGGAATAGAGAGATGGCTCAGAGGATTAAGAATGTTTGCTGCTCAAGCATGTGGGCCTGAGTTCAAAGCCTCGGAGCCCATGTAAAAGCCTGAACATGATCATGTGCCTATAACTGCAATGCTATGGAAGGATGGAGACAGAATTTCTGGGCTTGATGGTCACCTGCTTAGCTCCAGGTTCAGTGAGCAACCCCATCTCAGGGCAATAAGGGCAGAGTAATGCAGGATATCCAGCACTGGCCTCTGCATGTGCACATGGGCGTGTACCCCCACATGCATGTGCACCCATTACACACACACACACCATATTCACAGACACACACACTTTCACATAGATACTCATTCATACACAAAAATGTGAGTCAGCCGTGATGATGTGTATATATAATCCCAGCGCCTGACAGGAGGCAGGAGGATTGCCTTGTCTGGGCTACCAAAGTAAGCTCTAGGTCAGTTTGGATCATATTAAATTGAAAAAAATAAACCCCACAAAAATGGAAGCAAAAGCAAAGCAAAACAAAATGAAACAAAAGAAAACAAAATCCTCTAAACCAAAACACACTGAAAGAGCCACTGAATTGAGGGTCCAGTCACGCCCTTCTTCCCTGCAGGTCAGGAGTGAGCACACAAGGGAGCGATGGCCCTGCTGAGGCAGATGTGAGCCCCGGCTCTCAGGCTCAGGGTCTCCCAGGGTTGCAGTGAAGGTGAACTGAAATGAGACCCATGAAGTATGCAGCACATAACGGCGCTCAATAAATTACAGTCTGCTGGGTCACTGCAAGGCCTGGTGAAGTGTGAAATAATACATAGTACATTACAAATTACACATACGATTAATGAACAGATATGCACTTCTACATTTTTGGATTATTATGTTTTTGAAAGAGGGTCTCACTGTGGACCCCACAGGTGTGGATGGATGGGGGGATTGACTCTGGACCTGAGTCTTCTGTGTGACTCCGATGTAAGTCATTTAGCTCTTCGCCTCCCTGCTCTTCCATTACAGTCCAGAGCCACCACACTTCTGCTTCACCATGTCTCAGAGGACCGAAACTCCTATGAATGACTGCAAGAGCAAGCAAATAAATCCCGAGACTGGGGATGCAAAGATCTGAATGACAAACGATTCAACATGCCTGGCGTGTAGTCCTCCCACTGGCTGGCAATTCCTTAAGAAGCCAAGCCCTGCCGTGATCAGCCAGACATGCTACAGGAATTGGTAAGAAAAGTGGGAGTGGAAGTCAAGGAGCAGAAGGACCGCTATGAAGAAGTAGCAGCTAGGATGGAAGTTAGACTGGTGAAAGGCAGGTCCATTCACAGCCTTTCAGATTGCCAGACCCCTAAACATGCTTCTCTTGCCCAGACCACCCTACTCCACCTGACCGACTGATGTCTATTTACTGATGTCTATTTATCATTGCGATAGTCCAGCGCCAGATCTCATAGGCCTAAGAACTGGTCTAGAGCAAGGAACTTAAACTCCCAAGGTTCAATTTCCTGTAGCAAATGATACCAAGGAATGCAGGGATCCTCATGGGGTGACACAGGGACTTAGGAAACAATACAGAAGGCTTTGTACGCACAGCGCCTTGCACATGGATTCTCAGGCAGTGGCACTGTAAATAGCCACACTATTGTTCTCATGAGTGTCAATTCCTCTTGCTTGGAGCTACACCCACTTAGTCATGGGAAAGCTATTTCACCAACGTGATTTTCAGTTTAAGATGAGGTCATCCCGACTGGTGTCCTTCACGGAAGAGGAGAAAGGGACATGGACTCGCAGGCGTACACAGGGAAAGCTGGGAGAGGCTGGAGGCATAGATGGTCAAGAGCATCAAGGACCAGAGCTACCACCAGAAGTGCAGATGGGAAACAAAGGATCCTCCCCTCCCTTTAGAAGGAGGAACCCTGCCAGCACCCTTGCTTACTAACTCTGGCTTCCAGGACTAAGAATCTTAAGGAGTGCTGCTGGACTGTCCACTGCAGTGCAGAGGAAGATGAGGAAGAGGAGGAGCACTGCTGGACTGTCCCTGCAGTGCAGAGGAAGATGAGGAAGAGGAGGAGCACTGTTGGACTGTCCCTGCAGTGCAGAGGAAGCCGTTCTTCAGGGAGGACTGTGTATCATGCCTTGTATCAGACTGGCTGAACTCGCGTCCTCTACCCAGCAAGCCTGACTGGGGGTGGTTTGGATAGGCGGGACCCTGCTTCTTTTTGAATGCTAAGCCTTGGGTACAGTGACCTGCCTGAACTTCAGCCTTTCTGGGGTGGGGCTCTGGTAGGTTCTGAGCAGGCTTCTCTCAAGTCCAGAATCTCACTCCTGTCCCAGCTGGGACAGTGGCCTCCCCACCACACTGCTGGCCAGTGGGGTACTGGGGTATCAGATTCTGCCAGCATGTATTAGAGCAAGTTAAAAGCATCCCTATGGACTTGAATGAATAGAGAAATGTGAGAGGCTTGGGATGGCGCATGTCTGTCCTGTTTTGGAGACAGGATTCAAGTTGACTTCACAACAATTCTCCTGCCTGAATCTCTATAGCACTGAGATTACAGGCATGAACTGCCATGCCTGGCTTTCGATGGACACTTTGTCAGACTTATAAGGGACCAATAAGTAGTGTTGGGGCTGCAGAGAAGAGCAAATCTGGTCTCAGCTCTCCCGGAATGGATGTCCAAACCCAAGTGTGTGAGAGATGACACAGTGCAAGGCCAGAGGCCAACAGCCAGGCAGCCAAAGGTACAAAGCAAGGAGAGAAATTCCAGATGAAACAGGTGTGGGCAGGACCACACATGTGCTGTAATTAGCCAGTGCTAGTGTCTGTGGGGTCAGGGGGAGATGTTCCCAGAATGTCTAGAGGGGAGAGGGACCTCTAAGAAACCCTTCCTGGAGTGTAAGTGAGGGAGTGACAGGATCGTCTGGTCATCTGAAGATTTGTGACACGTCTACTACACACCAGTTGTTCCTATTTCAGAAGAATTCAAGGCAGAGTATTTATCTTAGGCTGGCTTAAAGAAGACTCAGCATATTTCAAATATCATTTAATCCATACTAAATCCAGACATAATTTCTAAGAATTTATCTAATATCAGGAGAAACTAGCCATAACCACTACACCCAAAGATTGCTGTCATTACTTACTTCTCTGACGTGATGATAGGAATGTCTGTCTCCACATCTGTAACAGCAGAGTCATATATTAGTTTCACACATTTTCCTTTTTTTTTTTATAATTTTTATTATTATTATTATTTATTCAATTGTGCGTGTGTGTGTATGTATGTGCGCGCGCATGTGTGTATGTGTGTGTGTAGAACCACGGACGAATTCGCGAACCACCATGGCCGCCTCCACCTCCTTCTGCCCCGGGATTCACAGGCTCCACCCTACCAGGACCAGAAGCGCAGGCCGCCCCCGCTTCCGCCTGGCGTCTATACATGGGATCTGGGATCCGAACTCAGGACCTTCCGCCTGCAAGGCGGAGGCTTAACCCCTGAGCCACCTCTCCAGCCCTCACACATTTTCCTTACAAGGAACAAACCTCACAACCTAGAAAGATATAATTTCAAGATTCACAGCACCACATGACTGGAAGGTTAATCCATCTACCAGCAAGGCTGGCGTGTTCTGCCTGCTGCCTTTCCCTGCACTTACAGCCCGTCCTGCTAGCTCAGATGGGACCTCAGATCCTGAACATGCGCTCCAGCTCAGCAGTGCAGTGCACGAGGGCATGACTATGCACCATGCCAGACACTCGGGCCCTAGACATGAGCTCTGCTTCTTTCTTCCCTCCTCCATGTGGCCTTAAGAGCAATATGGTTTAGGGTGTGGAGTCAGAGGCTCCAGACCTACTTTTGGGCATCAGGCAGGACAAGTCTTTCCATCTGAAGTGGTTTTGGTCTGGTCTGGTTCTTATTCCTGGTTCTTATCTGCTCTAAGGCAAATCATGTATCCTCTCCCAAGCTCAGGCTCATATGCAGGCAAGAGACATGGATGAAAGGCCTCTCAGCTGGAAGCCTGGGGAAGTGGCTCATTCACCAACAGCAGGAGACTTCTCCAGCAACCCTGGGACAAGGCAGCAATGTGGCTGCTGATACAGTTGTAAGGGGGTTTCTTAAGAGCACCATTCTGACCAGAGAAAAAGTTCACACAGTCTATCCCATCAGAGCTGATCAAATTACCAGTCTACGGTTGCTAAAAGAGCTGTTTTTTCATGGGTAGTCCTATAACCAACTGGATATACTTGTCCTCTGACTTTTACAAAGAACTTACTTTTAAATATTTAACTTTTTTGTAATTATGTAATATAATTATGAAATTTTAAAGTCAAATCTGTAAATTCTAAGCTCTCACATGTCTATACTTGTGCAGTGTTTAACTCAGGTTAATCACTTACCTCAACTCTTTTCCTCTGCAAATACAGAATTAAACCTAAATCTCTACTCCCTCTTTTTTAGATAAACCATAACTTGCCATATATTTTTCACCACTCTCTTACCTAATCACATTTTATGGTGAACACTCATTCCCAGTGCAACTCCGAAGGACTTCATGGGACCACACTATGCTTGCCACTGATCCCTTTTCATGGATACCTGGGTTGTTCCCAGCCTTTGACTATCATGAACAGGGCTAGAGAGACGGCTCAGGGGTTAAAGTTTTGCAAATAAAAGGACCTGCATTTGGATCCCGGATCCTATGTAAAAACTGGATAGAAATGGCAACTGCTTGTATTTCCAGTCCTAGAAGGCAAAGCCTGGGAAACCCTAGAGCAAAGCAAAAAGGAGGTAAAGAAATCCAGGGTAATTCCTGAAGTTATCCTTGCGCCTCCACAGGTAAGTACACCCAGTGCCTCTGAGGTGCACATGTGCACACACACACACACACACACACACACACACACACACAAAGAATATCATAAACAGTGCTTCAGTGAACAGCCCTGTGCTATTTTCCTTCCCTCCCTGTTGGGCCCGCCCAGGAATTACCCCAGGTATAGTTGAGCACATGGGACCAAAGATGGCGCTGAGAGCTAGTGTCCTGGGCATAACCCTGATCACATTACAGAGAGTCCTAATTGGCTTATAGGAGTTGACCTGCCTTCCTTACAGAGATAGTTGAGTCTGATCTGTAAGGCTTGCATGCTGTGTTGACCTTTAACATAATTGGTTGCCCGTTTTGTGCTCTGTGGTCTTTTGTCTATTTAAGCTGTTTTGTTACCCCCCCCCCCAATAAAGGAGACTTTGACAAACTCCCTGCCATGTTCAAGTCTCTGAAGAGTTGAGGCGGAGGAGCGGCAAGTGAACTTGCTTTTCTCCGTCCTAATGGCCTGGAGTCATCCCCTAGTGTGTGTGTGTGTGTGTGTGTGTGTGTGTGTGTGTGTAGAACCTTACAATCTGGTGCCCCATGTGAGGAACTTCCCAGATCAGATGGAGTGAATCAGACTTCAGGGTAAGTTAGATCCTTAGTATGGGTAACTCCAAAAGCAAACTAGACCAGGAGCTAGGAGCTCTACGGCTTGTATTAAGAAGCCATGGTTTTGAAATTCCAGATTCTCGCATTGCCATGGTTTGGCAGACGGTCCTTGAATTAGCACCTTGGGTCCAGTCTTCTAATATATTTTCATGGACCACTTGAAATATGGTCAAAAACCTAGCCAGAGAGCGGGAGAAACATTTTAAAATATCACCTCCCTTGGGATTTTATCCCACTGGTGTCTGTGCTTAAGATATTGTTCCTTCCTGATGCAATCCAGCCCCCCACCGGAGGCGAAGGTGGAGGCAGAGCAGGCAAAGGGGAAGGAGGAGGGGAAGGAGGAGCCAGAGCCATGGCTTCAGAACGCCTGGAGCCAGAAGCAAGCCATCCTGGGCGCCCCAACGCTGAGCCGTGGCAGAGCAGGGATGGCGAGCACTGCCACTGCTTGGAGGGATCGTACTGGGTGGTGCCCCAGTGCAGCGCGCTCAAGAGGATTGGGAAAAATTCCACGAACCGTGGCAGGTCGGGGGAAGCCACGGGGACTGTGGGCATGCCCGCCACGTGGGGGACTCCACACTGGATTGTACCCCAGCACTGTGAGCGCCGGGAGCCTCCTAAATGGCACACAGAGCTGTCAGTCCCAAGTGAGGCGGAACCAATAGTGCCTGTGAGCGGTGCACAGGGCTGCTGGCCCTAGGCGAGGGAGGGGCTGCCCGCTTGCAAGTGCCACGCCGAGCGCCAGCTCAACCCAGTGGGGAAGAGGGGCTGCGTGCTTGTGAGTGCCAGGCCGAGCTGCCGGCCTGATCCTGGTGAGGGAGAGAGGCTGCCACGCAGAACAATGCGAGGGAGTGGCGATCGTGGCTACAGATCGCGCCTAGCACGCAGGTTCCCTTTATCAAGGAGAGGCTACTCCTGCCCAGTGCGCCTGGTGCCAGCGTTCCCTTTATCCAGATTTAACTCTGCTCAAGGGAGAAAGGGGTGGAGGCAATTTAGAGAAGATTCCCCCCCATGTGTCCCCACAAAAACCTCTCCCGAATCTGCATGCGGGCATGGTCCCTGCCAGGCTAGAGCAGGGAACTCAGGGGGGGCTGAGGAAGACTATGTACAAATTCCTCAGTCCCTGCTTAGGAGGAGGGCTCTATGCAGGCAGGTGGGAACTGCCTCTGTTTATGTTTGTCTATGTTAATTTTGTGTTGTCTTTCGTATGGACTCAGACAGACGAAACAATGGGACAGACTGTTGGCCAGGACATTTTAAGGACCTTAGGGAAAAACCCAAAATCTGAGTGTTGAGATAAACAAAGGGAAATTTACCACCCTGTGTTCTGATGAATGGCCCATTTTCTAGGCCAGAAGATGTGTGTTTTAAATTGTCTCCTGATTGATTTAAAGAAGCTTCTGCCCCCTGCACTGGAGGGACCATAAAAATTGTCTGTTGTTCTTTGTAGTTTGCCTGTGATGATAAAGGGTTACTTTAAAAAGTTCTGACATGCTTGGTTATCTGGATTTCCTATAAAATGTGTGTTTTATGTTTCAAAATAACAGCTGTGGCCACCTTAAATCTTATTGGGTGCTTATAACCACATTTTGGCTTTTGACTCTGCTCATTATTTAGCATGCCCAATTTAAATGCACGTGCACACTTAAAAATGAATCATTTTGATAACATTAAAAGGCCTGAGTACGTACTGACTAAAATATCGTTTTATCTTGATTTTTATGAAGCTTCACAAAAGGTGGTATTGTGTTTTGCCTAGGATCTGATAACATCACTTTTGTAATTCCTTTAAAAATTTGTTTTCCCATGTCTAATACCAACATATCTAGCAGCCAGAAAGAAAAACTGATTTATGAGAAATTCAGTAGAATTTCTTCATTCTCCTGGTATGTATGAGCTCCCTTCCTTGGGGACAAGTCTGATTTCTAATTCCAGGTATACTCCTGTGTTCTGCTACAATCTTGCTAACTTAATTCAGATGTAATGATTTTTAAAATGAGGTCTAGTGCCTCTTTTAAAGGACATTTCTTACAGGATAACTAATATGAAAACAGCAGGAAACCATCAAATAGGAAAAAGAAAATATAAAGGAAATACATATGGTACTTGGATGTACAAGAGGTTTAAAAAAGGGTTTATGGGATAAAAAAATCTTACTTAAAAAATTAAAGTGTGTACAGGAGGTTTATGAGTGGGTTACTTAAAAGGATGTTAAAGTATGCTATAAAGGTTTATGGACGGTTAGGTTTATAAAAAAGATTAAAAATTAGAGGTGATGGTTAAAGGAAATGTTATGCATTATGCTTCGTCCATGCTATAGAAGAAAGACATTGAGCCTCAGAAATTAGAGATTATAAGCTTCATGTGTTCAAATGTATTTCAATTGTCTGTTTTGATTAAGCAGGAATTTGGTTACTCATAAAATCCCAACTTCTCAAAGGCTGTGGGAAGGTCTGAGACTAGGGTCTACAGCAGTCCGAGGGGGGCTCTGCTCAGGAGAAGCCGAGGCCTTGCCCAACAGATGCCACCTTAGCTGCAGCTTGGAGCAGACTCAAGGCCAACTAGGGAGTTTCTCTGAATCTTGGATTTCACAGTAAAATAGATTCTGCTAACCCAATCTCTGCTCACGTTTTAGAACAGGCTTCTCCTGGAGGGGGAGGAAAAGAGCCCCTTTAAAATGTGGGAGAAATGTTTTAACCTCTGTGTGAATGTGTGAGTGAATGTCGGCCTGAGGTGGAAAACCTGTTACACCTTTGTGCTCAAGTTTGTAGTTCCACGGTGAGATCCCTAAGATCTCTTAAAGCCATTGTTCGGCAGACAACCCGGAGATACAATTATTTTACAGGAAAGCCACTGTCAGATAATTGAACAGTTTCAAGATGCCCTTAAGAATGCCCAATTGGCTAGGTATAATCCTGGAAAACCCATTGCCCTATGGCTAATTTCAGGAAGAGGGCTCCTTACAGCAGCTCTACCACAGGTTGGAGAAATTCTACAATGGATCCACGGGTCCCTGGGAAATGCCCCTAGAGTTTATACCACTACAGATCAATTAACAGATATAAAAAAAGGACATGAACAGACACGTAGACACTATGATAAGGATCTAGACTCTATTGTCTTTCCCTATAGGCTGGCTGATGTAGAATGGCTGACTAAATATCACCCCCAATTGGCTTTGGCATTAGAAGGGTATTTAGGAGAAATAAGTTGCCATTATGGCCCATCTACATGGGTCATGCCCCTTCAGCACTTACCGCTTGCCAAGCCCAAACTCTTTGTTAAAACGCTTATATCAAACACCCCATATGTGTTCACAGATGGAGGAAAAACTGGATCCGCTTATGCTACCTTCACCCCAGGAAGTTTAATTCAGCCAGACAAACAAAAATACCAGCTTCCCCAAGGATCAGCTCAAATATAAAGAGCTGTTGGTGGTTATAATGGCATTAAAGGAAAATGAAGAGACTATTAACTTATTCTCTGACAGTCTATATATTGTAAATTTATTCCCAGGGATAATAAATGCTCATATAAGGTTAGATAGCAATCCTATATCGCCCCTTATGGTGGAACTAAAATCTACATTAGAAGGATGAGAAAAGCCTATATATTTATAACATTTAAAGAGTCACTCTGATCTGCCCAGGTTCCTAGCCCAGGGCAATGCCTTAGTTGATAAATTAGCTTCACAAGAGATATGGGCTCTTAACATTCAGGAAGCCTCTGACTTATATGGTTTAATTCACCTTAATTGGAGGGGCTTACTCCATAGGTTCCCTCAAGTTCCTATAAAGGACTTAAAGAAGATCATTCAAACCTGCAAGTCTTGTCAACCTTTTCTCCAAGTCACACCCTTACTAAAACCTAATATGCTGTGACAAACAGATGTTACTCATTATGCGCCATTTGGTAAACTTAAATATGTCTTTGTTTCCATAGATACATTCTTTCAAGCATGTTGGGCGTCTGCACATACAGGAGAAAAGGCTAAACATGCACAGTCGCATTTCTTACAGTGCTTTGCCACCCTAGGATTACCCAACCAAATTAAGACAGATAATGGCCCTTGTTTTACTAGTCAGAATTTATAGAACTTTTTTCAGATTTGGCATATTACTCATACCACAGGAATCCCATATAATCCCCAAGGATAAGCCATTATTGAAAGAAATCACCAATATTTAAAGGCCCAATTACAAAAACAAAAAGGGGGAGTAAGCGCACACCAACAGCTAGGGTTGACATTACTTACCATCATTTTAAATTTTCAAAAGAGACAACTTGGATCGAGATTCCAAAAACACTGGAGAAGCCTATCCACCAAACTTTCTGTCAAGGTGCGTTGGAAGGACCCCCTAACTGGGCATTGGAGGGGACCTAATCCCTTGATTGTTATGGCCAGATTCTGGGGTCCCAAAAATCAACAAGGAGTCAATACCAGTTGCAATTTGCATGAGGGCCTTTATTAGCAGATTCGAACGTGGGCTCACAACTGACCAACAGCAGTGTCGAGCCAGGAAGAGTGTGGCCCTTTGTCTAGGTGAAGTTTTATAGCTTACTGGCAAGGGAAGGGGGCTTCCAACTTAGTAGTTACATGATTGGCTAACAGTCAACAGTTTTGGCATGCAGGGATTGGTCCCCCCCCCCCTTGTCTGTGAGCAGTTTGAATTGCAACCTGAGATTTTCTCTTCTGTTACTGACAAATGGTTGCTGCCCTCCAATTGGCCTATGCCCAGGCCAGCGCTGCCCTGGGGCAGCCCATAGACTTTTATAGTAAGGGGAGGAATAGGGGGTGGGCAACTCCAGTCTGCTGAAACGTTCTTTTCAGGTACTCAGTTAGGCACATGGGGCCGCATTCCAAACTCCCAGCCTGTTTCTAGTTAGAGCTAATGGCTGCGCTCTGACTGGGCCACGTGGGAGCTCCAACTGAGCCATATAGGAGCTCTGACTGGATCACATTATGAAAGCTATATACATGTAGAAAAACATACTTAAAAAGAACTAAAAGAAAACCAAAATCGGGTTCTAGGTCTCCTCACGATTACTATGGGAAGAGGATTTGGATGTGTCTTCCCAATTGGACAGTCTTCCCCGATACAGATTCAGGCAAGGAATCTCAAATTCTATCCACAAGAGGATCCTCATGAAGGAGACCCAAAAGAATCATCCCCAGACTAACAAACTAAACCAAGGGGTAAAAAGCCCTTGAGGGAGCTGTCTTCGCTTTTTCTCTTTCAGAAACTATCCATAGTGTACTCAAGGAAGATGCTAACTGTAATCCTTATAGGCCTGACCTAACTCACCTAACTGATTGATACCTTACCCAAACCAAGGTGGAGTCGATTTGGGTTTGACCTAACATCTAGAAAGAATTGTTCTTTTAATAATTATATCATTTAAGTGTTTCCACAGCACATTTCTCAGCAGCGCTCTATCAACGAGACCATGCTACAGATGTTTATGGTCCTTAAACATCCATGCCATGGCTCCCCCCCAGAGACACGATTCAAGCTTGGAGGCTCATAAGGCCTTGGTCTAATCTACTAACTACATATCCTGGCATGCCTTCCAGAGGAGAGGTCCTTCCAGGGCTGGCAATCAATGATGGGTAAGGCTCCACACGAGGGTGGTGACCAACCTAAGCCAGGCACAGTCCATTATGCTGGACCCCCTCTGAGGTGCAGTCAACAAGGTCAGAGCAAAAGCACTCTGCTGCCACAAAGGTTGGATATGTAGGAATAACAGACCAGGCAGGCCTGTATGGTCTATATAGGCCGCATGCAACTTCCCCAAGCTACCTGCTGCCATGCCAGGCGCTGATGCCAACCTGCCTGACTAGGAAGGCCAATCCAGACAAGACAACAACACGTTGGGACTTATGGGATGTTGGACATGTGTATAGTTAATTGTAAAATACAGTCTCTACTAAAACAAAAAGGGGGAGATGTTGGGCCCACCCAGGAATTATGGCAGGGTATAGTTGAGCACATGGGACCAAAGATGGCGCTGAGAGCTAGTGTCCTGGGCATAAACCTGATCACATTACAGAGAGTCCTAATTGGCTTATAGGAGTTGATCTGCCTTCCTTACAGAGTTACGTTGAGTCTGACCTATAAAGCTTGCATGCTGTGTTGACCTTTAACATAATTGGCTGCCCGTTTTGTGCTCTTGGTCTTTTGTCTATTTAAGCTGTTTTGTTACCCCCAATAAATGAGATTTTGCTTTGACAAACTCCCTGCTGTGTTCGAGTCTCTGGAGAGTTGAGGCGGAGGAGCAGCAGCGAACTTGCCTTTCTCCATTCTAATGGCCTGGAGCCGTCCCCTAGTGTGTGTGTGTGTGTGTGTGTGTGTGTGTGTGTGTATGTGTGCGTGTGTGTAGAACACTACACCCCCCCCCATATATCTTTAAAATGAATCCTAGAAGAAGGACTGATGATTAAAAGTGTGTATCTCTCAGGGTTTGCAAGATGGCTCAGTGGGAGGAGCTTGCTGCATACATCTGACGACCTGAGTTGGATCCTTGGAACCCACGTACAGGAAGAAAAAAGAACCAAATCTATAAAATTGTCTCTTCTCTCTATACACATATAATAACCAATAAAACTTAGAAAAATATATGCACATCTATAGACAAAGCAATGAAGGCAGACCTTTACCTCATGCAATACATAAAAATTAGTTAAAAATGGATCCAAGACCTAAATGTGTGAATTAAAACTATAAAACTATTAGAATAAAATGGAAAAAAAATGTATAAATTGGATTTGGCAGAGTTTATTAAGTGCGATATTAAAACAACAAACAATGAATAAAAAACCCAGGTAAGGTGGATATCAAAATTAAAAACATTTATCAGTTCACATTTAATTAGGAAGATATTTAAGAAGGAGAAGCAGTGGCACTGGCACAGTGCTGTGCCCAGGTACTTGAGGGTTAGGTGGGATAGTGAGGTCAGAAGACAAGGCACATTTCCAGCACTTGTGAGATGCCCTCTGGCTGGCACACCTGTAACCTCAGCACATGGACAAGGCAGGTAGATGGTGAGTCTGAGGCCAGCTTGCACTGTGAGCAGAGACAAAACACATCAAAACAACTAGAAGCCTCTGCTCCAGCTGTTCTCCGGCACTGTGGCCGCCAGGGTGCTGCATCTCCAGGACTTCACCATCTACCCATGAACCGTAACCACATGAAGGGAAGAAAATGACAATTTACCAGAAGAAATCAAAGCTGCTCAGTCTTACCTTTCCATTTAGCAGCCAGCTTAGGGTTGGAAATTGTGAACTTCGGATGGCTTCTTGAAAGAATTCCTTTTCCAAAATAACCCTTCCAAGGACAGAGGAAACAAAACCAGATGACACTTTGTTATTGGGCTCTCAGCTCAGGCAGAACTCAACTGTGCAAGTGAGTATGTATACCGTGTGTGTTGCATATGCGTGTGTTCATTAGGCCAGAGGTCAACACTGGATATCTTCCTTAGTTACTTTCCACCTTATTATTTGAGACAGGGTCTCTTGTTGAACACGGTACTCACTGATTTGGTTACAATGGTTGGCCAATGAGATCTGCCTATGTCTGTTCACCCAGTGCTGGAATTTCAGACTTACACTGCTGTCCCTGGCTTTTATGTGGGTCTTGGGGCCCCACATAATGTGGGTCTTCACAATGGACGGCTTTGGAGTCATGTATCTGCATTCTATGCAAGCTGCACGGCACTTTACCCAATGAGTCATTTCCCTAGTACCACAGTTCAATTAAAAAAAAAATTGTATTCATTGCATGCATGTATGTTTGTATGTATGTGTATGTACACATGCATACCATAGCATGCATGTGGTGGTCAGTGGTCAACAGTGGAAGTGGTTCTCTCCTTGCAGCTTCAAGTGGGTTGTGGGGATCAAACCCAGGTGGCCAGGCTCTTGTCCAGCCACCTTTACCCACTGAGCCATATTGCTGGCCCATTCCCATCTTTTGAAAAACAGAAGTAAGCTCTTAGTACACTTTATGCATCTCCTTCCTAATCATTTCCTCTTGGGTCTCACAAATGAAGGCAACAGGGTGGCAGGGAAATTTCTTCTCACACATTTCTTGTGAACCAAGTATATCTGTGAACAGGAATTGAGCCCACTGGGAAAAGAGTACCAGTTGGATCTTTGTTAATCCAGAAGTGTTTCTCTCCTATCTACTTATCCTCAAAAGAACATCTACTTTTCTTGCTTTTGATTACACACAGGAAAAAATAAACAATAATCTGAATGCTTTTTACCTTCCACATAGATTTATTTATTTTTATTATTTATTCAATCGTGCGTGTGTGTTTGCGTGTGCATGTGTGTAGAACCACGGGCGAATTCAGGAACCACCATGGCCGCCTCCACCTCCTCCTTGTTTACTCTGTCCCGGGATTCACAGGCTCCACCCTACCAGGACCAGAAACGCAGGCCACCCCCTGCTTCCACCTAACCTCTATACATGGGGTCTAGGATCCGAACTCAGGACCTGTTACCTACAAGGCAGAGGCTTAACCCCTAAGTCCCCTCTCCAGCACCCCTTTCACATAGATTTAAATATGTGAATATGAATGGGACTTACAAAGCCTCTTGTATAACCTTACATAGTGTGAATAAAGGCCTCCACAGTGAGCTGTGGGAGGGGCCTATTTTGTTCTTACTACACCAGAATCAAGGCCACCAGTTCTACTGTAGCATCTCTAGAGAATGTGCAGAACGAGGCAGGAAGCCCATCAGTAACTGCCTACAGCTAGAGGTTGGAGTAGGATTTGATGGGACAGGTAACAAGTTGACTTTCAGCAGTGAAAAGGACACTCTGAAATTGAACTGTGGGGTTATGGGAGTAGCTACAAGATACAGTATGAGACCCTTAGTCTAATCTCCAGCATACACAGAAAAAAAATCAAATTAATTGACTGACTGATCAGTCAATCAATCAATCAATCAGTCAATATTAAAAATGGGGGCTAGAAAGATGGCTCAGCTGGTTTTAAAAAAAATCACAAGTGCAAGCCTGACAGCCTGAGTTCAACCCACAGAACATACGTAAGGCAGAAGGAGAGGACTCTCTAAGATATTTTCCTCTGACTTCCACATGTGCCGAAGCAAGTGAACGCTCACACGTTTTAATAATAAAATAAAATAAAACCCTCAACTGTGGTGATGACTGGATCGTCTATAAATTTACAACCATTGGATTAACTGTATATTTAAAAGAATGAATTTTATGATTATAAGGGATGTTTTTAAAATATCCCAGAGATGAAAACATGATGAGAAAAAAGCACCTTCACAATGGATGGCTTTGTCACATATCTGCACTGTATGCAGGCTGCATGGCCAGCTGCAGGCTGCAGGGCAAGCTGCGGGGAGAACCATGCACAGGAGTTCGCCTGCTTACCTTCCTGTACAGCTGCTGCATGTCCTCAGTGCTCCTCACGATCACACTGTTGTTAAACATCTCAGCACGGAACATTCTAAATTCTTTCCTTGGACCTTGGTCCTGACCAAATGGGATAGGAAATGGAGACTCATAATTCTCATACACTCTTCTCTTCCTCTTCGGGGCGTGGAAGACTGCTTCTGCCATTTTTCAGGGTGATGTCTCTAGTGAACAGATGAAGAGAAAAACCAGTCAATAACTATACTGACCAATTGCATACATTTAGACCCTGGCTCGGCAAACTTCATGGTCTGTGGGGAGAAAACTCAGACTACTCACACAATTAACTAGATGACGCCAAGTAATAAGAACATGCATGAGCACTACAAATTGGTCTCTAGAATCTCAGCCCCTGCAAACCCCAGGTCAGAAGTAAAATTTTGAAATAAAGCTGGCAACACTCAGATCTAGCAACATGCCCAAGTCACAACATGAGGCCTTCTGAAAAATGTCACCACAGGACTTCTGTCTTTGAGGATGACTTCCATTCTCTCCCTTAGTCAATAGATACTGAGCACCTTCCAACAACTGCTAGTATTTCAAGGTACTGGGATACAAAGAAAAAAAACAAGAAAGGATCTTAATACACATACATTCAAAACAGTCTCTCAGGGCTTTTGTTTATTTCTTTTTTTTTTTTTTTTTTTGAGACAGGGTCTCACGTAGCCTGGGCTGGTCTTGAACTTAAGGATGACCATGAACTCCTGGTTCTCTTGCCTGCACACCTCACCTGTAGGGGTGAGTCACCATGCGTCGCTCACAGTTTAAAAAGGAAACTAGTGAATAATAGACAGGGGCCACCACTATTTAAATGTCTGCTTTGTACTATCAAACGGCCATGTTCAGGGTTCTAATGCCAAACCCACAATGTTGAAATCCACTCTGTGTGCTGGCTTCAGCAACACACACACTGAAGTTGGAATGACTTGCTGTTTCTCAGCTTTGATGACATGGGTAAAAAACTGTCCATTCTGCCTGTGCTTTAGCTTTCTTGTAAAAGAAAGGCAAAAGCACAAGCCAGGCACTTAACATAGTTCCTAGCAGAACACGCACGACCATGCACTGGTGATAATTATGCTTAAGGAATGTACACCAGCAATGCCATTTTATAGCTGAGGAAACAGATTCTAATTACAGATATCTGGAAAAGATCTTATGTTTGGTGGCACTGGATGACCACAAGGTGGTGAACTCCAACATCAGAGCCCTTTCTGAGTGTCCTGCTTAGACACAGGCAGCTCCTGTCCAGTTTGGTGAGAAGCTACAGGGCTATCAACAGGCGAGGGGATGTTGTACACCTGGCACTGTGAGGAGAAATGGAAGCTGAAAGCAGGATCTCTTCCTTCTGACCTTCTACAAGCAAGTATGGTACACACAGGAAAGCGGGTTGCAGACACTAAGCCATGACATCTGCCTTGAACTTCAGAAAACTTAGCAATGTACACACGCCATGCCACAAGCAGATGCCATCACCAGGTGTACAAGAAACTTGAACTTGTGGCTGTCTGAGGTCAATTTTGCACACTATTTACACAGGACCCCCAGACCTTCATAAGGGACTAAATTCAACTGATGACATAGGTCATCACCATTGGAATGTTGTCATACTCTAAAAAGAAAAGACTGAGTTAAGACACTGAGCACTTTATGTAAAATTGCTGATGGGGCTGCCTGGAATCTGAATGATTCTAACACACAAACTTCAGGGACAGCCATCCTATAAGACTTTATGCTTATCATTCATATAGTAAAGTTCACTTTCCAAGGAAAAACACTGAATAGAATAAACCAGATAATCTCTTGTTTTTATGGAAGTTCTCTTGGGCTTGAGGCTGGAAGACAAAGTGGAGGAGAAAGGATGGGATTGCCGTTCTCTGTAGTGGGCACTCAAGAAAAGTTTCTTGATTCCATCATGGCAGAAGAGCATGATGGGAGAAAGCAATGTGAGTTAAACCTAACTATCAGGAGGATACACGTTTCAGATATGATTGAGTCATGTGCACACATGCACATGATAACTACAGGTATGACTGAACCATGTGCACACATGTGACAATTACAAATGCAACTGGACCATGTGCAGAAAGTGACATGTGAGAATTTCAGATATGACTGGGCCATTTGCACACATGAACATCTTTAAACTACTGCCCTCATTTCACAATGAAGCTGAGGTGCAGAGAGGGCTAGTCATTTGCTGAAAGCTCTGTCACTAGGACATGCAAGAATCAAGGCTGGGCATGGCTGGGTGTGCTGGCATGCACCTGCCATCCCAGCACTTGGGAGGACTGTCGCAAATTCTAGAGCAGCCTGGGTTACATAGGGAGTTCCAGCCCTGCCTGGGTTAGTAAGACCATTTCTAAAAGATACATAAGAGGGATATAGGTTGTCTCAGTTATTCTTCTCTGATGCTGTAAGACAATATACTCAATCACAACTTAGGGGAGAAAGGATTTATTTGGCTTATAGCTCCATGGGGAGACACAATCCATTGAGGTGGAAAGGGCATGGCAGTGTCAGAAGGTGGTCACTGCAGACATCATGCCCGCAGAGAGAGAGCGAGCTAAACTGCAAACTCCAAGCAGATTTCTCTCCAAAACAGGGCAGCACTAACCAACCTCAAACCCCACACCTGTGACAGGCCTTCTTCCAGCAAGGCGCCACCTCCCAAAGGTGTCACGACCCTCCCAAACAACACCTAAAGATTCCAACTCATGAGGCTGTGGGGGGCAATTCACATTCAACTCATAGGGCGTGGTAGGAACAAGGTAAGAAACTGTCCGGAGCACAGTGTGCAGGAGGCTGGATCAGCGTCTGGAAGACTGGACACCTAGACTATTATTCACTTATGCTTGGTAGAACTCCCGCCTTCCCTCCGCAGGCAGATGCTCTACCACCAAGCCACACCCTCAGCTCAAGAACTACTGGACAGATGAAGAACGTGACTTCAGGGGTTAAGTGGATCTGTCAGGACTAACTTTTCATTCCCCGATCCTGGGCATGCCTAATGCCAAAATGTAAACAAAGTGAATTTACTGTCTATCAAAAACAAGGCCTGTTGCTTATAGTTGGCCTGCAGTGCAAACGTTTAACTTTAATTTGCTTTTTCTATGTAGCCCAAGCTGGCTTTGAACTCCCTGTGATCCTCCTGCCTCGGTCTTTCAAGTGCTAGCATTACCTCATGAGCCATTACGGCCAGAGGTCAGTCTCACATCTTTAGGAAGTTCAGTGAAGTTCAGTATACGTCAATCCCAAAACAGTAAAGAGGACATAGCTTCATTTAATTTTCCAACCCTCTCGAACCAAGCGTTAACCAGAACGCAAACCGCACCAGTGGTCTCTAAATTTCCAAACGCACTCAAAGTTCCAACTGCTTAGTTCTTGGAGGTCCCGTGTGCAGGCATGAGGGGAGGGGGTGAGACAGCTACCTTGCCTGCGAAAGCTGGAGTGGGGAAGGGGCTGTCACCTAAGAGGCACAGATGGAACCGGGCGGGGATAATCCGCACATCTGTAGGAATGCCCACGGGGAGGAACTGCCACCAGGTGCAGAGCTCTCGCTGCGCGTGGATGCAGCTCCGCACACCCACCGCGCGCCCACCAGGTAGAGTGCGGATGCAGCTCCGTACACAGTCCCAGGAGCCTTTCCTTAAGTGACATCCGACCCCAAAGCCTAGGGAACCCCAGGCTCGTCACCGGGGCCGCCGGAAGCACCCGGAGTCTCCAGTTTGGAGGTGGTGGCTGCTTCCAGCAGAGCCGAGGGGCCCAAGACCCTCGACCCCATGCTGTCTGCGCAAGTCCACAAAGCCGAGCCCACCCCACCGCTCGCAACCGGCCCGGAAGCCTCACCTTTGCTGCCCCACGCGGCCACCGTTGCCCGGCAACACCTTGCTGCCGTCAAGCAGCACGGTCGCAAAAGCAGCAGAGCACGCAGCTGCACAGCCGCCCCGCCGCGTTGGGCGCATGCGCACTGCCCGAGGCGGGCTCCGCAACCACCCCTCCCCCCTCCACCCCGGTTCTGGCAGAGCCAAGTGACGGGTCGACCCTGGGCCGCGCAGTGCTCGTGGCGGAACCACGAGACCGGCTTTTCTGATGAGACGTGAAGTCACCAGTCGATAGAACCTAAAGATATGATTCGTATGCAAACGACAGTGTGCGGGGATCCGTCTCTCCTTGGCTGCGGACACCCCACCAAGGGCCCCTAGCACTGTGTTTGCAGGGCCTGAGCTTGCACTTCGCATCCTCCGGGGGCGGGAATAAATGAGTGTCTGCGGACTCCACGGGGCATCTGCAGAAACCCAGGGAAAGGTTCCATCCGAGATCGGCTTGGTGAACCAACGAGCTTATTTGGATTACTTATAGGAGCGTGGCTGACCCCCCAACAGATGCATCACTGGAAAGACCCACCCCATTTTGAAGACTTCCCCATAGTTCCGCAGATGTTAAGTCTACCCCCCTTCAGTTAAAACTCGGTGGTCTGCGTACTTCAGTCCCTCTGAGACCACACCACAGCGTCCAGCTGGGGCGCGATTAGACGTTGCAAGGAAGCAGGGGGGCTGAAATCTAAGGGGAGGGTTTCATGACCCTTTCCTCCTCTTCTGTGAGGGACCGTCAACAGGCCCTGTGTTGATGATTCCCTAGAGGAACTCACACACAGTTGCCTTGAGTAAGAGGGCAGCGGCAGTTTATGTGGCAGAGCACAGCTTTCCACAACAGACCAAGTATGACCTGATTGTTTTAGAGGAAGTCGGATAGATGACTTCCCCCAGGTGAATCACAGGGTCTCCAGCCCGTGGCTGGTCAAGGAGAGAAAGGGACTGACAATGGACGGAGTAAACAATGCTAGAAAGATTTGTGGGACTGAGAGCAATAAGATTTACAGCCTGGGGGCTGGAGAGGTGGCTCAGGGATTAAGCCTCTGCCTTGCAGGCAGAAGGTCCTGAGTTCAGATCCTAGATCCTACCTATAGACGCTGGGCAAAAGCCCAGCGGCCTACATTTCTGGTCCTGGTAGGGTGGAGCCTGTGAATCCTGGGGCAGAGTAAACAAGGAGGAGGTGGAAGCAGTCCATGGTGGTTCCCGAATTCGCTCGTGGTTCTACCCCCCCCCCACAAGCACAATTGAATAAATAATAAAAAAATTAAAAAAAAAAAGATTTACAGTCTGGATGTTCTCCAGCTTTCCTTACTTCTGGGCCTTTACACATGCTACAACCATCTACAACCTTCCCCAGTCCGTTGCAGTAAGTTCTGGTCATCCTTTAGGTATCTGACCAAATCTGGTTCTGCAAGAGAATGGCGCAGCCTGTACTGTTGTTTGATTTTTGAACCTTTTTTTTATGTGTACATGTGTGTGCAGCATGTGCATATGTGTATGTGGATGGCATAGGTAGACATTGAGTATCTTCCTCAGTTGTTCTCCACCCCTTTTTTTTTGCATCTGTATGTTAGGTACGGGTGCACATGTACACATGAGTCAAGCACTGTACTGATTAAGCCATCTTCCCAGATCTACCAGTCCATCCCAGGTTCCTTGTAAAAAAAAAAAAAACGCCAGGCAGAAACTGGAAATCCCACAGTGAAGCAAAAAGGAGGTAGAAGCAATCTAGGAAGATTCCCAAAGTCACCTTTGATCCTCCACAGGGATACACACACACACTAAATAAATAAAATTTAAAAAAGACCAGAGATCAATACATTAATGGCAGCATGCTTGCTGTTGCTCTTAGCAGTGTAGACTCTGGGTATGTTGTTGTCCTGATGGGCTCTGTTAGTTTCTCTTCCTGTTGCTCTGATCTCCGTAAGAGGGAAAGATTTGCTCAACTCACAGCACCAAGTTACAGTCCATCACTTGGGGAGGTCAAGGCAGCAGAAACCTGAAGCAACTAGTCACATTACATGCACAGTCAAGAGCAGACAGCAGGCCAGTGCGATGGCTCAGTGGGTAAAGGCACTTGCTGCCAAGCCTGAGACCTGAGTTTGAATCCCTAAACCCTTATGATTGGAGGAGAAATCTGACTCCCACGAGTTGTCCTCTTACCTCCACAGATATTCCACATGTGGCATGCACACTGCCCTAAATAAATAAGGAAATTGTAAAATTGTAAAATATTTTCAAAGTTTTTTTAAAATTTTTATTATTTATTCAATTGTGCACGTGTATGTGTGTGTGTATATGTGTATATGTGTGTAGAACCACGGACAAATTTGGGAACCACCATGGACCGCCTCCTTGTTTACTCTTCCCCGGGATTCACAGGCCCCGCCCACCAGGACCAGAAACGCAAGCCGCCCCTGGCGTCTATACGTGGGGTCTAGGATCCGAACTCGGGACTTTCCGCCTGCAAGGCAGAGGCTTAACCCCTGAGCCACCTCTCCATCCCCAGAAAGTTGTAAAATATTTTTAAAGAGCAGAAAGGACTGGAGAGATGGCTCAGGGTTAAGACTGTCTTGAAAGCAGAAGGTCCTGAGTTCGGATTCCAGGCTCTATGTAAAAAATACACCAGGCAGAAACAGCGGCCGTCTGCACTTGGGAAATCCCAAAGTGAGCAAAAAGAAGGTAGAAGCAATCCAGGATTATTCCCGAAATCACCCTTGGTCCTATACACATGGAAGTCACCCTTGGTCCTACACACACACACACACACACACACACACACACACTAAATAAATACATACATACATACATATATACATACATACATAAAAATTTTTAAAAGAGCAGAGATCAATACATTAATGGCAACATGTTTGCTCTTGCTCAGCCTCCTTTCTTATACAGTTCAGGATCCCCTGCCCAGGAAATGGTCCTGCACACACTTAATAGGGTCTTCCCAAATCAGCTGTTGTAATCAGAATAATTTACCACAACAAGCTCAAAGGTCTTTTTCCCAGGTGAATTTAAATCAGAAGAGTTTCATAATTAGAGCTGAAAAAAAAAGGTCAAGATTCACAGAAATGTGGGGTCTTTCATTCTTGTTCATTGCTACAACAAACTATCTGAGGCTAGGGAACTTGATAAAGGTGTTTAGAGGCTGGCGAAATGGCTCAAAAGGTAAAGGTCCCTGCATGCAAACCTGGCATCCTGAGTTCAATCCTGGAGTCCACATGGTTGAAGGAGAGAAACAATTTCCAAATCATTGTCCTTTGACTTTCACATGTGCACCATGGCACATACATGCTTTCTTTCTCTCAAATAAGTAAAAAGGAAAGGCACTTATTTAACCCATAGTCCTGGAGATCCAAGGGCGAAGGAGCAGCGTTTACTCCATCCTAGCAGATGCAGGAGCTGATGTGAAAGGCTCCCAGCACCAGACAGGATGCCCAGGGGAAACTCCCGCTCCTGAGAACCTGTGCCATGAAACCAGCTGTGCCCTGTGTCCCACCACCACACTGAGGCACTGGGCCGTAACCTGAGCACCCTCGGGGATACATGCAAAGCCTTTTCAACCATAGCAAGCGGCAAGTGGAAGGACAGGGTGGGGAGGAGGCAGCTGGGTGAGGAGAGGCCATCCACTGTACCAGAACATGCCAGTTTAGGAAAACCTTATCCAAAATACTTGGGACCAGAAGTATTTTGGAATTCTGCATTTTGGAATATTTGCACATATACAATGAGATATCTTGGAGATGGACTCAAGTCTAAATATGAAATCTATTTGTTTCATAGAAACTTTAAACACACAGACTGTAGGTAATTTTTTCGATGTGTAAGTAAGTATGGCATGTGTGCATATGGACATTCATGTACGTGTGCAAGTGAGGACCTGAAGTTGATATCAGGAATCATCCTTGATTGATCTTCCATCTTGTTCTCCAATCAAACCTAGAGCTCAACAGTGGAGCTCTAACAGAGGGCTGGCCGGCTTTATTTTGGGGATTCCCACTCTTCATTTTCTGAGGCTGGAGTTACCGTGAGCCACTACACTTCCCCAACATGTCACCTGGGATCTGGGGACCCAAACTCCAGTCCTTTTGCTTGTGTGGCAAGAACATTAAACACCAACCGTCCGCCATCCTCCCGCCCCTGCGTGTAGTTTTATACAGCATTCTTACAGCACATCTGTGTTTTTACCCTGGTCCATTGCATGAGATCAGGTGCAGAATTTTCTACTTGAGGTTAAAAGGTTTCTGATTTTAGATTTTTGGATGGGAGATGCTTAGCTTAGTCTGAGCTGGTTTTAGAATTAGAGAATTTTAACAGTGAAGGGAATTCTGAGATTATTCATTCAACTTTCTTAGTTAACTGAAAACAGGTCCAAAAGTGCTAAGTGCTGCAGAGGTTTGGGTGGGGTTGAAAGGGAAGCCCAGGTCATCTATAAATCTCAGTCTGGCCCACGGTTCATCGACCTAGGGTCCTCTGACACGACCTCAGAAACCCCACCCTCTCCTTACAGGGGAAAAGGAGACAGATTCTTCAAAGTCATCCTTAGCTATGTGGCAACTTTAAGGCTAGTTCACCTGACCAGTGACCTTGTCTAACAACAAAACAAACAAAGAAAAAAAATTTAATCTGCAGGAGGTGTGGCTTAGCAGAGCGCACTTACCCAGCATGTGGAGGTTCTAGGTTCCAACCTCTTCATCAAGAAAAAGCCTTACTCCTCAGGCCTCCAAACTCTGGTTTCTTGTTTCTTTTACACTCTACACATCTAAGCCTTGATTTTATTTTAATATTTTATTTAGTGTGTGTGTGTGTGTGTGTGTGTGTGTGTGTGTGTGTGTATCTGAGGGCACTGTGTGTCTCTGTGGAGAATCAAGGGTGACTTTGGGAATCACCCTGGATTATTTCTACCTCCTTCTTGCTTTGCTTTGCATTTCCCAGGCTCTGCCCACCGAAGCCAGAAGTGCAGGGCACCGCTGTTTCTGCCTGGTGTTTCAACGTGGGATGTGAGATCCGAACTCAGGGCCTTCTGCTTGCAAGACAGAATCTTAACCCCTGAGCCATCTCTCCAGTCCTGATTTTATTTTAAAGCAATCCCTACCCAGGCCTGGTTGTACTTGCCTGTGGTCAAAGTCACCGGAGAGAGAGATGCTAGAATCACTCCAGGCCAGAATAGGCTGTGTGTGTGTGTGTGTGTGTGTGTGTGTGTGTGTGTGTGTGTGTGTGTGTGTGTGTGTGTGTGTGTGTGTGTGTGTGTGTGTGATACATATATATAATATTATATATATTATAGTGAGACTCCAGAAGAAATTCCAGTTTCACTCATCATTGAAAATTTCGCCCATGGTGTTTCTTATCTCTAATACATTAGGACATACGTGCATGCACACACACATCGACTGTTATTAAATCTCACTGTGGCAGTTATGTAACATTCCAGAAAGTTAGCAAACACTGACCTGCCAGTTCCCAGGGGAAACACAGGGCCAGGTTTTGGTAGCCTCTTGCGTCATGTGACCTGCACACCATCCTGTTTTACGCGTGCTTCTATTTAAAGCCGCCCCCATTCTCTCAGCGTGGGCCAGCACCTTGACCGTGGCCTGCGGAGTTCATCTGAACCGGTTTCCTCCAGCCAGACGCGCTTCCTGCGGAGAAGCATCGCCACACAGCGTGTCTGTGCACCACTCCGGGGCATTTGAAACACTTAGGTCACCAATGAAAAGTACAAAAATGGAGAAACCATGGCAGCTGATCACTCACTCACTTATGTTTGGTATGCTCCCCCCCAAAGGGAAAGTGGAGGGGCACCCCGGATTCCTCTATCAGCCTCCCTTCTCTGTGTGTCTGTGGAGGACTGAAAAAAAAAAAAACAAGGTCTTTATTTAGACATCACAAGAAATCAGTGATTAGGTAATGGTACAAAATACGGAAGCAGAGAGTAGGGAGGATGGTGGTACCAGTGTATCCACCATCTGTAACCCATGTGCGAGTGGGTAGCACAACCTAATGTCCTTAATCTGTGAGCCATGAACTCAACCGAGGCAGTATTTGGGAGACATGGAAGGTTTTTTTTTTGGGAGCGTGTGACTTGAGACAGTCTAATGTAACCTCCCTGGTCTTGAACTCACTATTTAGCTGAGAATGACATTGAATTCTTACCTCCTGCTTCTAAGGCAGGTTTACAGCAGCTATGCTGGGAAGGTCTCTGACAATATTTGAAAGGGCATCTCCCACTGCAATCTGAAAGGAACTCCCCTGCTGAGGAACTGACCCTAATCCCTACAGAGACAAGATGGCCCACTTCCCTTTGAAAAGACATGGAGATGAGCTCTCCATATCAAACCAACAAAGCCCATCAAAAAAACAACTTGATCTCCAGCCCCACGTGGGCCCAACATCAACTGGGTTGAGCCCCAGTGTGAGCTAACCAATGAGGAAAAGTCATTTTCCCCCCTGGTTTATCTGGATGTATAAACGTACCTGACTTTGGCAGCCATCTTTGGTGCCAGCCTCTCATGGGACTGCACATTTCTAGCTCCTTGCTCCTCATGGATTCCTTGCCTGGAGTTCAGAGTTCTCCTGGGCGCCTTAGCCCCTCATGTCACTCCACGTCTGGAGTCCACAAGTTCTGTTCTTTCTCTTCTCTAATAAACTCTACCTTAATCCTCTACACGTGTTCAGGTTTCAACCTTTAACTCCGAAAACAAGAACACTGTAGCATTGGGACGGTCATCCCAGAACATTTGGTAACCACAAAGGGACCCTGTAACCTTTGGTGACTTAGATGGGGTACTCAGACAGGAGAGGTAGATTCCATCAGCTAAGGTAAAGATAACCTGGGTCTCCTCTGCTCACTTCTCCAAGCAGGGGGAGGAGACCTGCAACATCTACCTCAGTGTTTGAATCTGTAGTCCACGGAGAGATCCCTAAGATTATAGCCACGGGATTCGATTGAGCCAGTTCTGTGGTTCCGTGATGATATGGTTCCTAGAGCATAGGATCTAGGGAGGGTGGGATTGGATTAGAATCCCATCACAAGTCACAAAACAGCTGAACCCACTGTGGTCAAGCTAACACCCACTGCTCTGTAAAGAATGTGGCATGTGAACGATCTCTCCTGGAGAGATACCCAACCGCTGTTTGTCTGCATCAAATGGTAGAGATCAGTTTGGCTTTAGGTCGTGTTAGTGACGTTTGCTATGAAGGAAAAGTGTTTCATGTCTGAGATAGAGACTACACATCTGTGTAAATAGCATAGGGAACTCAGGAAGCTTCAGTCATGGGTGGACCATGAAACCTGTACCCCTTTAACACTGGTGGAGGGGGGAGCACCCTCTGTTAGGAAGTATCGTATCAGCGGGGCACCCCTGATGACCATGGGAGGGTATGGCACTGGCCTTGTAGTCAGTCACTGGGTTTTTATGGTGCTTGGCAGAGTCTGGATGAGCCAAGCATCCTTTTCCAAATCCATGTCCCCTAGTCTCTAGCTAAGGAGAAGTTTCCCCATCCTGTGTCTAGGGACTAACTGGAGAATGTTTAGTTCTACTAACCAAAGAGCCAATTTATGGTATCCTATTCTCAGACATGGCCTCTGTATATCTTAGATGATGATGAGATATGACCCCCCCCCCAGGATCTTTGAATTATAATACCATCCTCCAGCTAGATTTATTCTGCTGAATGGCAGACAAATGCCTGGAAGTTAAGAGACAACTAATAGTTCCGGAAGAAGCTTTGTCTCCCAATGGAGATGCCCTCAAGACTAAGCTGGAACAGAAGTTTCATCCAGCTTCCACCTCAACCAAACCCCCCAAAATAGAGGCAATTAAACAGAGGCAATGTAACCTGGACCCAGTATTAGAATCTCTGAAGAAGACAGATTAAGTACATTTAGGTCAACTCAGGTTTATGTTCCCTTTTCCTTGCAAGATTTTGGCCCAAGTTAAAAAAGACTTAGAAGTTTCTATGAAGACCCAAATAAATTCATTTTTCAAGTTGAAAATGAGGAAAGAGAAAGAACCAGGAAACAAACACACAAACAAAAATCTGAAACTTAGTATTTGCCTAAGGGGGTAGAATACTAACAGGCGCACCCAGGCAGACCAACGGGGAACCCCTTCCAACAGGGGAAAAGAGGAAAAAAGATGCTTTAAATGTGACCAGCCTACATACCTCTGAGGAAACTGTCCTAAATGCAAAAAGCATCCTCGAGGCCTATGTCCTGATTGTGGGAATCCTCACTGGAGGAAGGATTTCCCCCTGAGCCCCAGGGCCCAAGGGCCAAGCTCCTCTGCTGGGGACCAATGATGAGGTCCTAGGCTCTTAGCTTCCCTCGGATGGGAAAAAGGAGTTTGCCGCAAAAATACCAGGTTGAGCATCTCATGAAAATGTTGGGTTTAACATGCAAATAGGAAGCCATTTTGTTCCTCTGTTAATAGACAAGGGAGCACAAATTTTTGGTGCTCACTTTCTTCCTAGACCTTTGTCAACCTTTGATTTAACTAGGACTGTTAAGATCAGAAGAATGACAGGTTTAGCAAAGTAACTATTTAAGTTCCTCATGTACTTAATGGTATTAGTTTTAGGCATTCCTTTGTTTACAGGCCCGACTCTTATAGGTTTAGACTTAATGGAATATTACAGTGATATTAAAATCATCTACTTAGTTCTGATTTTAATAACATCAAAGATGCTAGAGGGAGGAAGTCATAGATCCCTCCAAGTTTTTAGAGAAAGGCAGAGAATCCAGACAGCATGTAGCAGAAAGCCTGCAGTTTGGAGGCCCGAGAAAGGCAGTTTGTGCTGTGGGGTAAGCAGAGACATGTGTTGGTGGCAAGTTTAGTAAAGTTTTGCCCTTGTCCTGAAAGCTTGCCTGAAGTTAAACTCAATTGTTGGCAGAAAAAATGCAATTTCAAACTTAAAGAGTTAAACCAGGAAGAAATGGACAACAAAATCTCCAATTTTAAACTGACTAGCTCCATTAGCAAATCAAAGCTGTCTTTTCATTTAGATCAGAGAAGTGGTCCTACCCTAAAGACAAGATAATGCTCCGAGACTGGCAGAACTTCTCATGTCAGGAAACAATGTCCCCTGTATGTGTTCTTTTATACTCCTTTGGTTCCAAAAAGACTTGTGTCTCTTTGCTTGTAAGAACCCAGAAGGAAAAGGACAAGTAACTTAGATTGTTCTGGCCCAAAGATTCAGACAATTCACATATTTTTTTGGACAGGCCTTAGAATGTGACTTTGGAGATTTACATACAGCTGCTAGAGAAGAAAGATCTCCTCCAGTATATAGATTACCTATAGCTCTTGACTTTTACGCCAGATAAAGATAGTAACTATTCCAGACAGGATAACAAGTTTTCTTCACTAACTTGCCTGTACCTACAGTAAGACTGCTAAGCTCATTTGGCTTATCCCATCTGCCTTCCCAATTACAATGGTTTAATCCTTATGTGTAGATCTTGTAGGCTTAATTTGTCTGTTTTGTTTCTTCCAGATTAATACCCCATAAAGCTTCAAATATGGGGCCTCCTAGACCATCCCATCATCCTATAGATGAGGACACCAGCCTGCTCACAGTTCTTCCTCCCGATTCAGTAGGAAGTAGTTAAGAGTGGTCATCCCCTCATCCGTGAAGCAGTCTGGGTCCTCAATAGGTTAAGAAGGCAGTAAGCCAGGTTTAGAGATGGGATGGTCTCTTGACAGTCTTTGAAGGTCTTTGAAATTCCCAAAGGCCATCTCCAACTACTGAGATCACCCGAAGAAATACCCTTGCTGAGGAACTGACTCCAATCCTCCATAGAGAAAAGATGAACAACTTCTTTATGAAAGGATATTGAAATGAGCTCTCTATATCAAACAGGCTAAGTCCACCAAAGAAACGACTTCATCTCTGGACACATGGGCTCAAGATTAACTGGGTTGGGCCCGATGTGAGCTAACCAAAGGGGAGAAGCCATTTTCCTCCTAGTTTATCTGAATGTATAAATGTACCTGACCTTGGCAGGCATCTTGGGTGCCAGCCTCTCATGTGGGGTCCACAAGTAAGCTCGTTTCTAGTTCCTTGCTCCTCATGGACTCCAGCCTGCAGTCCATCACCCAGTTCCGTTCTTTGTCTCCTCTAATAAACTCTACCTTAATCGTCTACCCAATCTTCCACTCTGAACCCTGCAACAGTGAGACGGGGCAACATTTGGTGACCAAGGAAATACTGTTCCCCATAACGTTTCTCTATCCCAGGGCTGAGATCACAGGCCTTGAACGTCCCCGTTGTCTCCCCCCCCCATTTCCCTCTCCTCCTCTCCCTCTTCTCTCTCTCCTCCTGTTCTTCCTCTTTCTTTGCACCAGAAATTCACTTTCACCCCAGGCGTATTTAGCTAACCACCCGGCAGCTGTGTAATACGCTTGCTCCCTTAGTCACTTTCCTGCCGTATGGTTGTCTTGCTGGCCTGCGATTCGACTCGGCACTACTGTGTTTGTCTCTCAGGTGACCCTCCCCTGCCCAGGCGAGGAATAGGGAAGGATGGGCGAGAAGACCACCCCTTGGGCGGTTGGGACCCCGGGGGCTGAAGTTCATTTGACCCCGCCGCGCACAACACAGCACTGGGCTGAGATGGAAACACAACCCGCAATAAGAGTCTGTTGGACAGCAAGGGGTCCTGGAAGGGTTGAAGAGCCTGGGGGGCTTCCTGGAAGAGAAGGCCTAGGAGGTGGCCCCCTTTGATGTGGAAAGATGCTCTGGTCCAGATCTAGGGCACAGGGCCGGCGCTCTGATCAGCTTGGACCAGGTTTCGGGGAGCCAGGGAGGAGCTGGGCCCAGCAGGGCAGGAGGTCGACGCGTGAGAAGGCCGCGTGGGAAAGGCGGGGCCGATTGTGCAGGCGCTTGAATTCCAGGCTTGGCTCTTGGACTTTACCCCGCAGACAATGGGGAGCCGCGGGCGGTGCCGACAGGGCTGGGCGCCCCGGCGTCGCCCCGTGGTCTTCCGAGTCGGGTCCGGCCATGCACCGTCTCTCTGCATCCACAAGGTGGCGGTATGTCAGCAAGTTTCAACCACGGGACAGGCGGGGCAACTGGGCTCCCACGGAGTCTCCCCGCGTGCATGCATCCAGCATCGTGCTGGAAGCACAATCAGAGCTGCGACCCGACACAGCCTTTGGTCTGTGTCCCCCACGCACCTCTTTTCCCAGAGAGGTCTGGAAGGTTCTCAGTCACCAACCCAGCTGATGCCTGTTAGCACGCCCTGGACGCCATGTGGCCAGGGCTGAGCCAGCGAGGCCCTAAGCCGCTGATGTGCTGGGCAGCACTGAGGTCCAGGGCCAGGGGCCGCGTTAAGATCCACAGGAACGTCGGGAGCCATTCCGAGCGCCATTTAATGAGAGCCTGAGTATCCCTCCCTAGAGAAACGGATACATGAAATGTAGAAGCATGTGACAACGAAGCATTCTTAAAGCAGAAGACTATGCAGCAATGAAGATGCAGTCAGTCACCCGCTGGCCAGGGCCATACCCTGTACCTGCTGGGGGAGGTCTTCTGGGAACCTCTGGTCACACACACCACTTCTCAGTGTGTGTCCTTGATGGGCCCTGCCCATTCTCCTGTGCCAGGTGCTCCAAGTGGAAAATAAGACAATTCTCACTTTTGCTTTTTGATATCCAGCACATACAATCAGTGGTACAACCTGCTGATATTACATGGAAGTAAGAAATCATGTGAGGGCACGTGGATATCAGTGGCAAACAGAAGCAGCAGGCTAGGCTCTGCAGCCTGAGCGCATGACAGCCCAGGCTCATAGACCATGTATGGAGGCATGCATGCATCTGGCTGGACACTGCTTAGCCGCGGGTGCAGCAGGCTACACTGGCCAGATATTACCCCCTTTGGCGATGTTCCACAGTGATAGCTCTGCTCTGTCAAATGGCAAGACTGTATCTCTTGTCTTCTTTTCTGTCTCCATCTTGTACAAAGTTACATGAGACAAGTCCATGTGGAGCACAGCACACTATTTCTTGGGCTCTTGTATTCAGCCCTGTTAGGATTTCAAGGTGACAGACAAGCCCTCCACAGACTCATGTCACTCTTGCTGTCCAGCAGGCTTGGGAGGTCGTGGGGCCTGTGGTCTAGCTGTCAGAAGTGGGTCTTGAGGGGCTGGGGGGGGAGGCTTGAAGGTGCTGTCAACTTCCCGTTCCAGCCTGACCTCTCTGTTTCCTGACCTACCATGGTGTAGGAAGTGGCAGCCGCAAACACCTGCCACCAGAAACTGAACCACCATGTGGCGCCACCTCTGCCATCATAAACTGCATTCCCGGAAACATGAGCCAAATAAACCTTTCCTCTCTTATTCTATCCCAGAAGCAAGTAACAGGTACGTTCATGATGCCACTCTTAGTAAATACTGTTTATTCTGTCCGTTTTAAAGAGGAGGAGTCGGAGAAGTTATATATTTCACCAAGGTAACACACACTGAAACAACAGAGGAAGGATTCAAATTCAGGTCTTTGTGGACCTTTTTCTGTGCTGATAGTCTGTGCTTTATGATCTTACCTCTGAACTTAAAAAGATGATATAGAGAACTTTTCTATTTGATTTTCTCTTTTTCAAAAACACATAAAAATCTTTGTTTCAGGACTGGAGAGATGGCTCAGGGATTAAGACCCTGCTTCACAAGCAGGAGGTCCTGAGTTCAGATCCCAGGTCCCATATTAAAAAAAAAGTCTGGTAGTAAAGGTGGTGGTCTGCACGTCCAGCCCCAGTGGGAAGAACCTGTGAAGCAAGAAGAATATAGAAACAATCCAGGATGATTCCTGAAGTCACCCTTGTTCCTCCACAGGGCATACAGTGCCCTCTGACACAAAGACACATAGACACAATAAATACATAAATTAATTAATTAAAAAAAGATTTTAAAAAAAGATCAAAAACTCTTTGTTCCAGGTTGCGTTTGCCTTGTGTGTGAGCCCTGGCAGATTCCAATCCCTGAGCTGAGGATCATAATTTCCCGGGTGACTGAAGGAGTCTGTCTACTCTGCTTACAGGGTAGAGGTGGAGGAAGATCTAGCAAAGCCCACCTCAAATGTCAGAAGGCCTAAATTCCAGGCAAACCAGCGCTAATACCTCAGTCATCCCTTGGAAACCAAGTTTCAGCAAAGACCCACATTTGCTGCCAGAAAACAAATAGCTTTTTCTTTTCTTTCATTTCGTTTTTCCACCCAAACAAAACATCCTCTTATGAAATATGTCCAATTTGCAATATTTACTTTCCCTTTATTTAATAACAGGAAAGGGTTTGCTGCACTTCTGTTGATTTTTGCATTTCTTATTAAAATTCTTAAGGGGGTTTTGGGGGAACTTAATCAGCAAAAAGAAAAAAAAAAAAAGAGAGAGGTGTGCCCAAAAAGCCCGCACGCGCACTCCATGGGACTCATTAATGGAGGAAACACACTGTTTGTCTAAGAGGCTTCTGAAGGGAGAAAAAAATGGTCATGTGCTCTGGAGCCTTCCTCAGACTCTTCCTTCAATCACGTCTCTCTCAGCTGTCTTCAGGATGCCCCCAGGCTTCACTGGGGGCCCTAGAAGGTAGATCTGGGGTCAATACCCTTGCCCAGCTGGGAAGCACATGGGTGTTCATGACACAGTGTGCTGCTGCAGGAGCCCCAAGGTGACGTCTTTTTGTCTTGTCTCCTCTTCCACAGTTTTCGTTCGCTAGGACTGAAAGGAAAAGCTTCGTGTAGTCATGTTCTCTTCCTCCTGGCAGCAGCTCTGGGGAACAGTCCTGCTTCCAAGGCTCAGAGAGGTACAGCTGCTTGCTGAAGGTCACCTGGCTGGAGGTGGCAGAGCTGTGTCCATCAAACCTCACCACAGGTTTCGTCAGGGCCAAGGGTGCGAGTTCCGTTGCAAAGGATTCTTTCCCTCCTGAGAGGTCTTGGTCCAGCCTTCCCTGTTTCCGGAATGAGACGCAAGCAGCTTCTGGGGCTCTGTGAAGTTTCATTCTAACAGAAACAGTTTTATTCATGTACATTCTGCTGTTGTTTGATGCACGCATACATATAAAGCACAGGTTGAGCCCTGGTTGTCAGTGCGACATAGTGGAGACTCAGTTGTCCCTGTAGAGCTAAGATACCAAGGTCTAGACAGGCCAAGGAATTCACATCCCCAAGCTGCAAGAATTGGAGTCCAGGCCTCCTGGGGCTCTCTATGTGGTGTCTGTCCATGAGCACGTTGACTACAGTGACCTCATCCACTTGGATCATACCTACTAACCCTCTCCTGAAGGACAGAGGCACCCAGACAAATCATCTGACATCAGAGTCCTTGTGGTCCAGCAGGGACAAGAATCTGGAAAGCCAAAGTCTCATAGGTGCTCTGAGGTTCAGGAAAGACTTCTCAGAGGAGAGGCTATCTGAGCCCCTGAAAGGATGGGAGGGGGGGTGAAGCATTGGGGGGGGATGCAAGCTTTCAGACAGACGTCAAAAGCCAACAGCCAGAGGTGGGAACACACACTGTACATTCAAGCCAGAGCCAGGCAGGTAGACTTGCCAGTTCTTCCAGCTACTCAGGAGACTGAGATAGGTGGATCATTCCAGTTGAGGAGTTCAAAACCAGCCTGGGCATCCCATTAAAAAAAAAAAAAAAGGCTGGACGGAGTGACATACCAATAATCCTGGCTAGTTGGAAGTTGAAGCAGGAGGATCACCAATTCAAGGTCAGTTTAGTTTCTACAACCTACGACTCTTAAGCAGCCAGCCAAGGCATTTTAGGAAGACCCTATTTCACAGTTAAAATTAAAAAAAGGCATGGGGTGCTGTTCAGTAGTAAATAAATCCCGTGTTTGTTCCCACGTACCGAGGCAAGCCACAGCCAAGTCAGAACCACCAGGCGCCCTTGTAGGAGAAGAGGACGAGCCTGGAAAGAAAAGTCGGGCCCTGAGTCGCTCTGCCTGCTGTCCTTAGGGGACTGGATCTTTCCCAAGAGTGGTGGGGACACCAGGAAGGCTGGAGGGAGGGTGTGACTCAGCCCGGTTTAATCAGGAAGATCACCCGGGAGGCCAAGCAACAGGGTCAAGGGCTTGGAGGAGGCTGCTGCAGGCCAGGGGGCCCCGGGGCTTACCACCTCATATCCTGTGCTTCCAGCCTCCTGAATGAAGGCCTTCCTGTCCTCCAAGTTCCACCCCCTATTCTAGGACGGGTCACAGACACTCTCCTCCTTGCTGGAGCCCCTCTCTCGATTCCTGTCATTTATCACATGCTCGTCCACCTCCTCAAAGATCTCAGTGGCCATGACATCTTAACTTTCTGCAGGCCATGTTCTGAGGACTAAGGAAAGGAAAAGGCATCAGAAATGTACAGAAATGCTCCAAGTATAAAATTCAGTGCAGGCTTTCCCAGACCTGAGATGTCTTTGCTTGTGGAAAGTACACCCCCCCACTCAAAGACATAAGCTGCGCCTTGTAACTGAGGAATGGGTGGGCAGCCTGGGACGCAAAGGAATGGGGAACTCAGATTGCCCTATGAAAGTTCAATGTCTGGCTCAGAAGGGACCTTATATTGCCATGATGAGTCTGAGGCCAAGCTAGGATACAGAGTGAGACCCTGCCTCAAAATAACACCAACAAAATAACAAAAAGTGATCATGGCTGCCCTACCATTCTCCTGTTGCTGCAATAATGCACTGACCCAAGCAGCTTGAGAGAAAAGGCTCATTACTTGGCCTGAGGCTTCAGAGGGGCTAGAGCAGCGACCAATCAGGAGACAAAGAGAGAGAGAGAGAGACAGAGACAGAGACTGAGAAAGAAACACAGAGAAAGAGAAAGATGCAGAGAAAAAGACAGAAAGAAGCAGAGAGACAGAAAGACAAAGAGACAAAGATGGAGAGACAGAGACAGAGAGATGGAGAGACAGAGATAGAGAGACAAACAGAGACATACAGAGAGGCGTTATCTACCTTCAAGGCTCCCAACGATGTTCTTCCTTCAGCAAGGACCTCCCTCTCAAGGTTCCATAACCTTCCTGAACAGCACCATCAGCTAAGCTGTGGACCAAACTGTGGGGACACTTCACATTCAAGCATGATAGAACCCTGGGTGAACCTAGGTGAACACAGTATAGCTCTGTTCTTCCCTGGCGTTCTCTCTCTCTCTCTCTCTCTCTCTCTCTCTCTCTCTTGCTTGCTAACTCGCTCACTTGCTCACTCATTTGTGGCTCAGGGTGCTTTCAAACTCCAGGACTTAAGCAGTCCACCTGTCTCATCCTCTTGAGCATCTACAACTACAGGAGTATACCTCTGGACCCAGCTCTACATATTTCTTGTTTTCCTTCTTTATTTTGAGGTGGGGTCTCATGTAGCTCAGGCTGGCCTTGAATTTGCTATCTAGCCAAGGCGAACCTTAGATGCTGGGATCTCAGGTGTGCCCCTAAAGTCCCATAACCAGTCCCCCCTTTCTTGGTGCCATGCTTATCAAGCCTCGTCCTGACTTGACTTGGCTTTCTGTGGACGATGCCTATAGGAAGCTGAAGTACTGGTTGTAGGACACACACATCTGGTCCCTTTGGCAGTTACATTTCTTGCAGTAAATTAGTAAATTGGGACCAGACCATCTTATAAAAGAACTGATCCGAGCAACAAATATACATGTGAATATAAAAAACCATCCACCAACACTCAAGGAAGAACAAATCAAACCCAAACTGAGATGCTTCCAACCTATCCAGCCAAAAAAGTCCTGCTTTCTGGATGCTAGTGCATACTGCCAGGAAAGGTGGATGTGAGGTGTGACCTTGTGCTCTGCTGATGGGGGGTTATGGCTTTCGGGAGTCCAGGTGCTGGGCCTCATTATGCAGGTTCTCTTTTTTTACTGACTTAGATATCTTTTCAGTGCTTGGGTGGAATCCAGGGCCCTGGGTGTGCAAGGCAGATATTCTGTCACTGAGAGCAGCATCGTGTGCTGCGGGCTCTTTAAGCTTCTGCAGGACCATCTTCTGCAGGCCAAGGTGGTCTACCTGCAAGAATGGCTGGAGGGGGCGATTCCTGATTTATTCCCAAACATTCACTGAGCAGCTATTGTATGTGAGGCTCATGGTCAGGGGAAGGGTCCACGATGAAGGGGCGGGGTGGGGGGAGCTGTGTGGACTGAAAAAGGAAAAGAGATGGAAGGGAGAGGACTCCATGGAAACCACCTCCTCCCTAGCCCTACACCATCTCTCGCTGTTTCCTAGGCTTGTGGAAACTGAGTAAACTGAGGTTGGAACCTCAGAAGCTGCCTGGGCCCACCTGTGGGGCTGACCTGATTGGCCTGAATACTAACAGCATGTTAAAAAGTACCCCCAGGTATTTCACCTATGTAACCTGTATAGAGAACTGCCCACAGGAAACGTACCTTTAGGACAGGGGGGTGGGCAAGTCAGAACTTAGAGTTATGCACAACTGACCCAAGAACTGGAGAGGGGTGGCCACTTGCAGCGAGTCCCTTCAGCGACACACTACTGCTTGTTGAGACTGGGTCCTTCTAGACAGAGTTGATTTTCAGATGGACAGAAAATGATGTAGGTACTCATGGGGTAAAGGTGGCGTTTTGGTCTACTGTGAAGTGGCCATTCAGGATGGAGAGACTGTCCAGCTCTTCAACATTTATCCTTTCTTTGTGATTTCTCTTCTAGCTATTTACCCCCTCCCCTCCCCTCCCCTCCCCCCCCTTGCCTCTCTCATAAGGATCTCTTATATCCCAGGCTGGTCTTGAGCTCATTATGTAGCTGAGGATGGGTTTGAACTCCTGATCCTCCTGCTTCTGCTTTCCCAGGACTGTATCGCAGCAGTGCACTACCACACTCAACTTATGTAGTGCTGGGACAGAACCCAGGGCTTTGTGTGTGCTAGACAAGCACTCTGTCAACTGAGCCTCACCACAGGGTTCTCTGGCCTGAGAGCAAATCCCACAGCTCCCTCTGGCATGTGGAGATTCCTGTCTAGCCAGCAGCACTGTTGGGAACACGCTGGAAGTTTTACCCCAAGGACTGCAGTGTGGGAAGTGCGGGACTGAACAGCACTAAGGCTGAGCTGAGTTTTCAGTGCTAGTGCTCACAGGGCCCCCTCCTTCTGTAAAGACAATATTTTGGAACATAGACTCTGGGGGCCCTAAGAGGTCCCCCCTTCCCAACTCATGAGCTGTATCACTCAGGCCAGTGACTAGGCCTTGCTGAATGAACATCATGGATTTCCTTGTCTTTTCCCTCTCGGCTTTGGGGAAGAATAAGGTGAGCGGGGCAGGACTTGGCACAGAATCTGCTGTCACGTGGGCCTCTGCCTAGCCAGGAATGGCCCTTCCCACAATATTGTGCTTCCCTGCAGGGACTGTCCCTCAGCACATGGGGAGGGGCTGTGATTATCTACGGCCCGAGTTGACATTTTCCTGGGGACACTTAGTCTATCATGTCACGGTCTGTGGATGCTTGGTGGAGACGTGCACAGAATGGATCTGACCCCTCTCCTGTCTCAGATCTCCCACAGGTTGAGGCTGTTGCTGAGGTTGTATACTGAAGTGGCCACCAGAACCCTGGCCCCCCATCCCCAACCCCAGAGGGCCCACTCTGGAGCTGCTGGGTACAGTTTTGCTGGCAGTGAACTTATTGGGTACAGTCTCAGAGGAGACTCAAGAGACTCCTGATCTCAGAGGTGGTAAGATGCACCAAAGAACGAGGCTGACAAGTGTGTGGGGGTGGGGGTGGAGGTGGGCAGGTAAAATTCACATGATTACCCATTGGCTAGATGACTCATCTGTACCAACGGGCTGGTGAGACATAGAGAAACCCCGGTGCAGGAAGATGAAACAGGATAATGGGCGAGAGTTCTTTGAAAACAGCAGCCTGCCTTGGAACTGGGCCCCTGGCTGCCTCCAGGAGGCCAAAGCCTAATGCTGCGACCCTGACTGAGAGGCCAGCCTGCCTGAGCTTTGCTTGGCTCACTGGACAAGTGTGTGTGGGGAGTACAGAGCTCCTGGATATTCTTGGGTGGGTCCCTCAGTCCCCCTTATTAGAATAGCCTTGGATTTGTATAGAACCTGCATATGGACGCACCAACAGGACCCACACTCCGTGAATGACCGCTTTGCTGGGTCTAGTGATAAGGAATGATGTGTGTATGTGGATCCCTTACATGGGTCGAGTGTTTCACTGTGCATCCGTAATCCCAGCATGCCCATGCTGAGATGGGAGGTGGAGACAGGAGAGAATATGCAAAAGCTTGTGGTCCAGTAGCCAGGCTTGTGCAGTGAACAACAGACGAGATGCTCTAAACAAGATGGAAGATGAGGACTGACCACCCAGGTGTTTCTCTGATCTCTACATGAATTTCAGTGGCACGTGGGCGCCCTGCAGACAGACACACACACACCATACATACACAAAGGTTTTTTTTTTAAAGCCTATGTCCCTTTACTGCAGACATGACCTGCTCACTGCTGAATAGTTTTGAGTTGGAACTGGATGGAGGACATATCAGGCAGAGAGCGACTCAGGGAACTTGCTCAGAATGAAGGGGCGTGATGCGGGTCACGTGCTCAGGCAGCGTCTGGTTCCTGGCTGGGCAGCAAGAGGGAAGAAGTGGCGCTCTCAGCCAGGCCCTCTGGCTCAGGGCAGCCTCACGGCCAGTTCCTCACACACCCCACAGACAGGGCTGACCTGGCTGGGAAGGTTCTTTCTTGGCTTCCTAAGTCTACCTTGGATCCTGTCACCCCATGTTAGCACATGCTACAGGTTAAAGGGCATGCCTGTGGTCCTGGGGCCCCAGGGTCTGTAGAATGAGCCTGGGCTCCGTGTAGCTCTGTGCCCACTGGGCTTCATGGCCAAACCCAGGGACTGTGGCAATGCAGAAAAGGGATGTGGCCCAGCTGGGAGTTATCTTGGCCTTCCTACCAGAAAAGAATGTCTTTGCATCAGTACCCATGAAGTAGAGAGGACAAAGGAATTTGCAAGCACGCATTCGAAATTCCACCCGGGCCTCTGCTTGGTGGAGATTCATTCATGCTTTTTTGGAACACGTCTTCCTGTTGGTTTTGCTCTCAGGCTTCGATACTGGATGAAATGAATGACAAAACCTCCCACTAACCTCAGGGTGATAAATCTCCTCGGAATGTTTACTGAAGAGAAGGGCAGGGAAGGTTGGCCCACGGCAGGCCCTATCTCCAGCCATCAGCAAAGGCTGAGCCAGAAGGAGCCCAGCAAACAATCCTGGAGCCCAGAGACCTCGAGAGCTGCATGAGGTAGCTGCGAGGGCCCCGACCTCTCCTGGCACAGGCTGCTCGTGCTGATGTGGGGAGCTGAGTTCCTTGACAGAAGGTGTGTGTTTGTGTGGTATGTGTATGATGTGATGAGATATGTGTGTGTGAGTGTGTGTACACAGTCCACAGCAGGTAGTAAGTACTCTGCAACACTAGATATCATGTCTACAATCTTGGCAATGATTTGATGTTCTTTTGCAAATTATATGAACTTTAAGGAGGACTTTATATCATCAATAGCCTATGCACAGTTCTAAGAGAGAGGCCAACCCAGACTCTCGAAGTGAACAAATGTTTTCCTGTAAGTAGGAGCTGGACTGGACTATACATGCCTCCTTGTTGAAATTTCTTTCTTCATCTCCTTCTCTCCTTCCCCTTTCCTTTGTGGTGCTGAAGGTAGGCCCAGGCCTTGCACTAGGAAAGGGCTCTACCATCGAGCCATGCTCCAGCCCCTGTCAAAATTTTCTTAAAGAAGTTCAGGAACTGCTTTGAATACACAACAGAGACTAAACTTTGTCCACATTGTCAGATTCCAAGGCAACCAACCAACCAACCAACCAACCAACCAATCAACAAGTAACTAATCAGCCAACAACCAACCAGCCACCCACCCACCCAACCAACCAACCAAATAACCAACCAGCCAATCAGTCAAATGAAGAACTGACCATCAAACAAGTCAACCGAACAAGCAACCAACTAACTGTTGACTGATGGACTAGCCAACCAAAAAGTAAACGCACTCACCATCGACTGTCTGGAAAGACCTCCGCTCCCTACATTCCTCTCCTTCCAGATGCTGCCTGCTCCCCAGATGTCCTCTCGCTGGATGACTTCCTGCTTCAGGTCATGGGTGGAGGTGCTGGTGTCTGTGTCCCTTGCTTGGTGGTACAATCAGCATGGCTGGAGAGTCGGGGGACTGAGGGTCCAGTCCTGGCTGTCTGGTCCCTAAGGAATCCTTTTCCTCCAGCCTCAGGCCACAGTGCCCATCGTTGGCAACAGAAGGGCAGCCTTGAGTAAGGTCTATGCCAGCCATCTGTGTCCCTTATGATGAGGAATAATGAAGTGCCACATGCCAGGGATGCCAGCTGCTTCGCAGCACTGCCCAATGGCATCCCAGATGGTCCTCACTAGGCTGTGGGCTCACCGGCTCCCAGGAGTCACCTTACACCACAGTACCCAGGAGACAAGCACCCTTTTAGGGCATCCAAGCTGGATTAGCATAATTTGGTCTTCAGGTTTCAGGAGCTGGGGCTCTAGATCGGGCTGTGGATCATCGCCACTGCTGGATCCCTTTGTCCGATGCACTGAGAGGCTTCACGTATTGGTTCACTCTTTCATAGCACATGATTGGTTTCGCAACCCTCCTCATGATCGATTATGGGACATTTTTAGCACCCCAAAACAAAATCTTCACCTCCTTGGCACTCCTCCCTCCTAATCTAATGTGATATTCTACTGGATAGCTAGGCCACACTTGGCAGATGGACATTTGAGTTAGTCCTACTTTTTTTTAATAACTCTAATGAGAAATGCTGTTGTAAACATTTAATGTGCACATCTTTGTGGGGAATGTACGTTTTTGCTGCTGGGTCACGCACAAAGTGCATATGTAGTGCTATCATTAAGCACTATGTTCTACACCCATCTGCAGAGGACTGTTACTCCCAGGCACCTGCAATGACATTTTTTCACTTTGACATGCTCATGGAGGTGTGGCCATACCCAGCCCTTTTCCTGCATATCCCTATTGCATTCATCTGTCAGCTCTGTGAGCCATCACGCTTTGCAAGGATTCCAACATGAGGTGTAACCACCAGGGGACCTGGCGCTGGGTATGGGGGTCTCAGTTGTTGCTTTTGTCTCCAAGGTGAAGACTGATCCCTAGGTAGTCCTTTCTAGATGAGACACAGCAGACAGAGCGCTCAGCAGGGAGCTCACTGCCCCGTCCACAGTGCTCTGGCCTCTTGTTTTTTCAGCATGTTGAATCTTTAGCCGTTAATCTTCCACTTCCTTTAATTAGTCTTCTCCACTCGCCACCATAGGTCATGAGCCCTAAGAAGTGTCCCAGACACTCTGCCTCGACAGACATCCCAGAGGTCCATTCCTCAGACACGTCCTCTTTCCCATCCGGGCTGACGGAGTGTACAACAGCTAGTTTTCTGCGGGAGTGCGACCTTGCCATCAAGCACATTATGTACAAAATAGTGAAGCACCTGGAATACATCTCCCTGGGAAGAATTAAGCAATGGCACATTAAAACTGTTTAACATGTCAGTGTGCATCATCCCATTGGCACCGGAGGCCACAGAACTGTGTGGACAGCCAAGTTAGTAAGGCTTTGGGGCAACCTGGCTCTCTGGAAGGACACTGGCTTAAACCCCGGCACATCCCAGAATCCTGGGACAGTTTACATAGTGACCCTTTAGGGGGAAGGGAAACTTCCTAAATGGGGCGAATTCAGTTCAATCAACCTGGAATCTGGACCAGGGCTCGAGAGGCGGCTCACTGAGTGCTTGCTTGCAATAATCAGGACCTGAATTTGAGTTCCCAGAACCCACATTAAAAAAAAGAGGGGGGAGGCTGGATAGATGGTTCAGGGGTTAAAGCTTTTGCCACAAAAACAAAAGGACCTGAGTTTGGATCCTCAGATCATATATGAAAATACTAGGCAGAAATGGTGGTGGTCCTAATTCTAGCCCTAGAAGGTGGAGCCTGGAAAATCCCAGAACAAAGCATAAAGGAGGTGGAGCAATCCAGGATGATTCCTGATATCACCCTTGGGCCTGCACAGGCATGCACAAACTGCCCTCTTGTACACATGTCTGCACATACATGTATACACACATACGCACAGAGAAAATAAATCATGGCGGTGTATGCTTATAATCCCAGAGCTGGGGAGGCAGAGAGCGTTTCATCTCTGGGGCTCACTGACAGCCAGCCAAGCCCACTCAGAGAGCTTCAGATCAGTGAGGAACCTATGTCAAAGTAAGGTGAACAAGGGACAGCACCCAAGGTGACCTCTGCCTGGCCCAGGCCCATACATGCATGTGTACCTGTGCGCATGTGTGGACATGCACATACGAAACGTTGGGAATAAATGGCTCGAAAGGGTTGAGGATGAACACCCGAATCTGGACGACTCTGTGCTCCTCCACAGGCCCATCCAGACCTTGAAGGTTCATCAGTCCCCCACTCTTTGGAGGCAAAGGTGTGGGGTCCAGGGGAGCTCTGCTGAGCCCCAGTCTGATCCTGTGTACAGCCCTTTCCTTCTCCACACAGCTTGGGGGGGGGATTTCTAAAGAAATTCCAGCCACAGACTAACATCAGTACAGAAGGTTTTGAAGTAGAAACTAGAGTGCACCAGTCTTTGCCGTTTCCTGTAGGTTAAGGGGGTCAGAAGGAGGTCAGGGCTACATCTGTGCACACTCTCTCCTGTGGTGCCTTGCGAAGAAACTCAGCTTGCTGGGCTATGTGCTGCGGGCTGGGTGCTGTGATCAATCAGGTATAGTCCCTACTCTACCAGCTTCTGCTCCATGGAGGATATCAAATATAAGACAGTGAGGAAGAGGGTGTGTTGCGTCTTGCTACAAGGAGCTGGACAGGCCTAGGGAGGCACAGAGAAAGCAGCTCTGGATGATGGCTTAGGGCTGGCTGTGCTTGAAGAACTGTGCCTGAACAGATGCTCTCTGGGAGAGATTAGAGTAGGAACGGCCTACTCTAATGAGTAGGCTTCTCTAGTGAGAAGCAGGAGACCGAGATGGGAAGCTACAGGGGCTTCAAGGAGCCTGGCGCGTGGGAAGCCGAGGCAAAGCTGACCACTCAGTGGTGACGAGGCCCCAAGAAACCCCTAGGGCTGAGCTCAGGGGTTTGGGCTAAAGTGTGGAGGGTTGGAGCAGAAGAGAGAGCTAGTCACAGCCCACTCTTGAAAGACACCCTGTCTTCCAGGCAGAGGGTAGATGGAAAGAGCAGGCTGTGCACAATTGTCACAGGAGGTCCCAACCAATGCCAGACGAGGTCAACGGACACGGGATGTGCCAGCTCTGAGTCAGGGTCCTGAGACTGGAAGACAGTGAGCAGCTTCCGGGGTCACAGGCCTGCCTGCTGAGCTACCGATGATGCCCCATTTCCAGTGCTACCAGCCCATGCCCAGCAACCAGGAGGGGAACTGATTTTCCTCCCCTGTCAGGATAGCTTGGGGAGACAAATTCCAGGGTTGAAATGGCCACTGCTCAGTTGGGGGATGTCATGCCACCATCTCCTCGGTCCTCAGATCCCTTCCAAACTTGTGTGAAGGGCAGCCCTGCTTTCCTTTAGCCAAGCCGTGCAGGCGGCTGGCAGGTCAGGGTTGCTGGAGGAATCTGAGTCACATTTGGGAATATTCTGCATTCCCAAGCCGGGGCTCCGGGCTGCTGCTCAGAAGCCCAGGAACATTTGAACCATGCCCCATGGTCTCCACACGAGTTCTTCTCCCATGACTGTCCACTTCTCAGGGGAGGAGACTGAGGCCCCAATCAGCCAGAGTGCATGGACTCCTCCTGTCTTCAGGGTGCCTCGCCATTGCACCAGCCACCTCCCCAATCCAGGAATAGACTTGGATCAGACTCTTTCTGCCCCGGCCACAGTGGGGCCTGCTTTGCCAAGGACGATGGATGGAGACACAGGCCCCTGGAGAGGGCCATGTTTCTCTCCTTGACAGGGCAAGTGACTTGCAAAACACCATGGCCCGATGGGTTTTTGCAACACTGCTGTTGAGACAAGGCAAGGAGAGAGACCACAGGGCTCGGGGACACATTCTTTAAAAAAAAAATCACGCTTTCTCCTTTAGACGAATAATTCAGCTCCCAGCCAGCGCCCCCCCCAACACACACCCACTTCCGCCCAGTGAGGAGGGAGGCCTGGCTGTGGTATCCGGGCGGGCTCCAGGTACTGGGCTGGCTTTATGGATGGGGCTGCCGTGAGTCAATATGATGATGTTTCCTGTGAGAAATTTATTTCCCTGCATTGTTCGAGAAGCCCGCGTGTGTCGGAGCACGTACCCCAGACTGCCTCCAAGTGAGCCGGGACTCGTGCATGGGACACCTCTGGGGGTGGGGTGCAGGGTCTGGGGAGAACAGACAGGGGTTGTCCCCATCCCCTCCGGTGGTGGACAGAGGATGGTGACTCACAGGCTCTGCCTCACCTCTGACCTCCGGCGGGCTGGCTTTCTGGCTGAAGGCAATGAAGTTGGTCATCTCTGGAAAGAAAGGCCACACCAGCTACCCCTGTCCACAGTGGTCCTGCTCAGTCTTCCTAAGGTCAGGAGAGGATGTCCCTCTCAGCCCCTTGTCATCTATAGCTGAGGAAGCTGGGGGAGGTTACGTGGCTGAGCTGGTACAACCTCAGAGGAGACTAAACCATGGTCTTGGGTTCAAATCTGGCCCGGAGGCTTGTCAGTGGGTAAGTCACTTTGTGAGCCTCAGTTGCTTCAACCACTGAATGGGTTAATAATTCTCCCCTCGGGGAGAAAAAAGAACAACCAGAAAGCAGATATAGCACAGAAACTCTGTATTGTGCCCACTTGCTGGGAATATCAGCTACAGCTGGGGCTGGCAGAGCCATGCTTTGCACAAATGTGCCTCCCTCAAACCCTCTCCTTGAAGGCCTTTTAATCAGAGCTACTGGGCTCCCAAAGGTTCCAGAACAGACAGGAAAGGGCCCTGGTGCCCTGATGACTATCAGTTTTTCTCAGTAGCTTAGCCGAGACGTTTAAAGGAAGAGAAAAGGACGAACACCATCACCCAGTCCTTAGCTCCACAGCCTGCTGCACAGGGCCCTGTCTGCCCTGCCCCCACTGTGACCCTTGGGGTGCCCCACGCTCTGGGCTCTGCGCTTACCTGGTTTCCTGACATCTTGATTTTCCCTGCCTTTATACTTGTACATCTTTTTTGCATTATGGAACTTTCCAGCGGGCAGAGGACCTGGGCTATTTTGATCTGCCTGGCACCTTTCTCTTTCCTCCAAATCATAACCCAGGTTTGGTTCTGAGGCCCCTGCCATCTGCAGTGTAGAGCCGATGGGTAGAGATGCCCAGCAACATTTGGCTAAGGGAGGGTCTTCTGGTTCAAGCCAAGAGCCCCTTTTGGGACCCAGATGTGGAGGAATAGCACAGACAGCAAGTGACTAAAGCCACTTGGGGCAACTGTCCCCAGAGTGGGGCTCCTCAAAGAAACAGGCCAGGAGGGTTGGGGGTATGCTTAGTAGCATTGCACTTGCTTGGTATGTTCAAAGACTTGGGAGAGAAAGGAGGGAGATGAGAGGGGAGAAGGAGAAAGGGAAGGTCTCTGGGGGACCTTAGGGCTACATTTCACAAGCTCCTCCTCCCAGGGAATGATGGGGGATCGTCTCACAACTCACAGGTGACTGCTGCTACAGCACGCACAGTTATGCACGGGCAGATGTCTTGACTTCACTGTTTCAAACAACCATTGGCATGCACCTGCTGAATACCAGGTTGGAAAAGGTGGTTAGTCCTGAATACACACAGCGGCCTCCAGGCAGCAGGCCCTAGGTGCACTAGGCCTTCCTCCTCTAATCATCTACTCTTTCAACAAGGGTTCGGGCACTTCCACCATGGATCAGGGGCTGTGCAGGGGCTGGACAGGCAGCACAGAGGAGGGAAGCCGATCTTTGTTAGACCCTTAGCAATTGAAGCCGTGGGGCTTCCAATGATCCTCTGGAGCCAGGGGTCTGAATAACCATGTTTCATAAAACATTTTTTTAAACATTATTGAGGTATCATTTGCAGACCATAAAGGTCGTCGAGTTGTAAGTGTGCAGTCCACTAGAAAACACACAGAGTTGTGCAACTGTCACAGAATCCACTTTTAAAAGCTTCCCTGATTGCGCAGAGCTCCCTCCTGCCTACCACCTCATCTTGGCTTTCTGACGTCAAACAGTGAAGATGGGCTGGATGTTCGGCTTGTCAACTGAGATGTGCTCAGCACCCGAAACAAACAACAACACACCAAGAGCAAAATGCAAGAACCGGCGATCAACTCTAAACTACTTTATGCACAGTGGGAGAAACTGAGTCCCAGAGAGAGGAGAGGTCCTGCCCCCGCAGACAGAGCACTGCAGAGATTCAGGACCCCATTCTGACTCTAAGGCTCAGGTTTTTCTCTTATGAGAGGTGGTGCTGAGAAGTAGTTAATAGTCTCGGACTCACAAGGTGGCCCCACCGTGTATAAGTTGTGTGGCAAGTTGCATAACCCCTAGGCCTGCCTTACTTTCTTTGTGGGCAATCAGGGATGGGGGGCAGAGTACTCACCGCATAGGGTGGTGTATGTATTCCCCGAGGTCACATGAGAGCGACATAGCGGTGAGCAGCACGTGGGGAAGGTTGGCTAAGAACTTAGGTCATTTCACCACAAGTCTCCACTTTTGCCTCAGAAACTTGGAAGAGCAGAAGATGGTGATTAAACAAACCCCGTTCAGGCCCCAGATGGAAACGTGGGCACAGAAGCAGCTTTCTAAGAATGTGGTGCAATTCCCCACCCTGGGGCCTCGTCGTCCTGCTCGGCGGATGGAGCAACTGTGAGGGGCTTGCTCAAGGCGCCTCCGAGGGCTGGCCCCTCCCAGCTGCTTGTGCCAGCGTTTCCCAAGAGCCCCACAACTCAAGCATCTGCTTAGCAACTGTCCCCAGAGCTGCCTCTCCTCCTGCCCAGCTCAGAGGGACTTCTGGGGTGGAGGCTGGGCCTCTCCTGCTGGCCGGTCACTGTTTCTCAGCAGCCAGGGGGGCACCCTCTAGCTGATGGGACCACATACCCAAGAAGGAAGGAAGGAAGGAAGGAAAGAAGAAAGGAAGGAAGGAAGGAACTTACCACAACCCCGCCTGTCTTGTGTATGCTTTATCATTCTGACCAAAGTATTCATGACTAGAACCTGGATTCAGCAAGAGGGGAGGGGGCGTTATCTCAGAGGAACCCCTGCCAAATACCCTCAGATAGACCCAGATACGCAGGGCCAAGAGGTCAGCCCTGGTGCCGGGGAACTCACATCCCAGGCACGTTCTAGAGCTCAGTCTTTGACACCCAGCAAACTTGATTTTGGGCAAGTGAGGGACAATTTGAGAGGAAGCCCTGGATGGCTTGCTGGGTTGGCACAGCTCCTCTGGAGCTCAGCACATGAAGAACATGGACAAAGGCACCAACAAAATCCCGTAGTAACACAAGTTCGCCTTCAGCCTGAACAAGCACTAAGGAGGAGGTCCTGGAAGGCTCAGGCATTGAAGGCTGAATGGATTGTGAGCAGCTGGGCCAGGCTGTGTGGCTGGAGCTCAGGGGCGGGAGGTGAGTCAGGAGGTAGCTGAAGTCAGACTGCTAGAGCGCTGAAGGGTGGGGGTTTTGACTTGGTTGTGGAGGACACTGGCAGCCACAGAAGGTGCTTGAAATAGACTCCCGGAGCCAGTGGCTGGTTGGATGGTAGTTATGCTGGGTCAGCTGGGAAGATGGGAGTGAGGTTCCCCTCAGCCCTTCATGTAGGCTCCAGGTCTAAGAGAAGAGAGCAAACCCAGGGCTCTGTGTGGTGCAGACGCGACTTAAACCAATGGCCTCTTCTCAGAGGGGATGCCTATGTGCCGGGTGTGTAGGATCCCCAGAGCCCACACTCACTTTGTCATCACGTGAATATACGCATAGCGAGGCAAATCCAGGCTCTCCCACTGTATCTTCCTCCATCCTCCCTCTGCTCCTGAGCTACCTTAGTGAGGCCCAGGGAGCAGCTGCAGCCAGAGGTCCCCCAGCTGTGAAGGAGGAGCCCAGAGCCTGACTGGGCATCCCGTCATCCTGCGGAGCCTTCAGTACCAGGTTCGCCCTTGCTGCCCTGGTCCAGGCGTGTTCCAACAGGGTTCTCCACATCTGGGATAGATGGTCACAGCTGCACAGCTCGGGATGGGAGCTGCATGTTGTGCTCTGGCCTCACAACATAAAATGTGCATCATTTTAGTTGGGTTTCTGCTGCTATGGTAGAATGCTTGAGGCTGGGTTGCATATGGAAAAGAAAATTCTAGATGTTGGAAAATGTAGCACCTGGTGAAGCCTCATGCTCCATAAAGATAGAAGGGGGAGGGGGAGAGAACACATACAAGTTGGGGGGCAAGCTCATCTTTCTATCAGGAAGTCACTTGTGTAAACTCACTCCCTCTGTGGGTGGTAGGGCCAAGACTACATCACCTCTTATGTGAACCCCTGCATGTGATAACACTAAAGGATCCAAAGATGAACCAGGATAAGAATTGACCAAAGACCAACTTGGGGAACCCATGGCTTACTGTGCTCCTTGCAGAGTGTGCGTGAAGGGCTCCTCGCGGGAGAGGGGTGCCTTACAGAGCTGCACAGAGAGACTCCCCGCTTCAGCTAATCTTCCACCCTCTCTATGCTCTAGTACCTTCCAAGACCACAAGACCACATGCAGGTGGGGCAGAATCACACACACACACACACACACACACACACACACACACGCATGCACGCACACGCACACACACACACACACAGCTGAGCAGTGGGTACAGGAGGGAGTGGCTGGATCTCAGGAGTGGATGTAACAACCCCCGTTAGCTGCTTCTAGGAGGGAGCACCCACAGGTATTTGAGGGTCTGTTGCAGGTAGTCACAGCCGCTCTGAAAAGGATGGTGATGGCTTGGAGGACAGCCCCACGTCCTGACCCTACTGCTGGGACCCTCCAGTGTTCCCACTGAAGCACCATCCAAGACCAGCTTAGACCTAAGATCCTTCATCCTGAAGCCTAAGGTCTCAAGACAGGATGAGGCGAGTGCACGGGGGTGACCAGGAATGGAAGCAACTGAGCAGGATGGAGAGGGATGCTTAATGTGGAGAGAACACAGTACCAAAGAAGGGCGGTTCAGGGGGCGGGGCTTTCACAGAGGCACAGCACATCTTGCTTAGTGTAGGCAATGTTCTTGGCAGAACAGTGTGCATGAGTGCATGAATTCTTGACTTGGTGTTTTTAAAAATGGCCTTAGGAATTGAATCTGGGCTTCATGCGTGCTAGGCAAGCACTCTCCCCTGGAACTGTACCCTGATCTTTTTAAAGCCTGACTTTCAAAATCTATCTATTTATTTTGCGTGTGTGTCTGTGTGTCTGTGTATATCAGAGGGCACTCTGTGCGTATGCCTGTGGAAGCCCAAGAGTGACTTCGGGAGTTATCTTGGATTGTGCTACCTCCTCTTTGCTTAGTCTGGAGTTTCCCAGACTCTGCCTTCCAGGGCAGGAAGTACAGGCTGCTGCCATATCTGCTTTGCATTTTTGCATGGGGTCCAGGATCTGAACTCAGGACCTTCTGTTTGCAAGGCAAAGTCTTAACTCCTGAGTCATCTCTCCAGCCCAAAGTTTATTTATTTTTACTTCCTGATGGTTTCATATATGAAAATAATCAATTTTGTCATTTTTCTCTCCATATTACTCTGCCTTATTTCTGGGACTTGTGGCAGGCTCTCCAGAGGATGCCAGGCTTACAGAGTTTTGGTGACATCTACCAGCAAAATGGTCATCTTTCTACCAGGTACAAGGAAACAGACTCACTCAGATCAAGGGCAGGTGAAGGCACTTGCTCAAAGCCACAAAGTGATCAGGATTTGAACACAGATTGGGATTTGAACATGGGGCTACCAGGCATCTGCTACTTCACATCTAACCTGTGGGCCAAGCTGTTACTTAGGAGTGTCTGCAATAGGGACCCTGGGGTGAACATGAGGAAACAGCCTCTGGCTGACCACGTGTCACGGGTCCTTAGAATGAAGGAGCCACTGAGGAGGAAAGTTTGAGTTCCAATCCAGGCACTTAGCCACCCTGGGGCCTTGGGGTGTCACAGCCTGTACCTGGCCTCAGGCTCTTCATCTGTAAAGGGAGTGAGACACCCCCTCACATCCCAGGAATGCTGGGAACATATGAAGTACAGTCCACCCGAGGCCCCTGTACCGTGGCTGCCATGGACATCCCACCAGGTCTGTTGTGCTTGTATCCAAGGAGCCCAGTGTTGTTTATCGCAGCCTCTGACTGGCAAACCCTTGACCCAAACCATTGCACAACGCTGGTCCCGATCATATGAGCCTTTGCGCCAGAGCCCAGGTCCCCTGAGTCCCCGTGGCCTGATACTAAGATGTTGGGCTCCACGCGTGTGGCAATCATTGCTTCACATGGCGGCCTTTCTTCTTGCAATGGAGGATGGAGACGGCCAGGAGCCGGGTGTCACCTCCGTGTGCTGTGTGTCCCAGATGGGCGGCTTGGGGATTGCTAAACATGGCCTGTGTCCCTGGCACCATGTGGAGAGTTCATGCCAGGGCTGGGGATGTTCCCCAGGGCCCACTATGAGTAGGAGCACAGATATTCGACCTGTGGTTGTTTCCATTTTTCCCCTTCTCCTAGGAAGGCCTGAGTTCAAATCTAGAATCGCCAATTTTAACTCTGAGCTTGTGAACAAAATCTTCTCTCTGCTCTGTTCCTCATCAGTGAAATGGAGTCTATGATCCCTACAACTGAAGGCTGCTCTGAAGACTGACAGACATGGGCTGGGTTGTGGCTCAATTGGTAGAGCACCTGCCAAACATGCACAGTGCCCTGAGTTCAATAATCAGTATACTGCATAAGCCAGAAATTATGGTATGCACCAGTAATTCCAGCAGCCCAGAGGTGGAGGCAAGATCAGAAGTTCAAGGTTATCCTCAGTTACATAGTGAGTGTGAGACCAACCTGAGCTACAAACAGACAAATATCAAAGACCATGATGTGGGAAAAGGGTCAAAGCCAACTCTGCCCAGATAAAGGTATATATTAGGTTCCTAGTGACCTTGGATCATGACCTTTGTCTCTTGCGTTCAGTGTCTTCTCTTTGGGCATGGCCTCTGGGAACCTTCTGGTTCTCAGGGCTTGCCCAAATCCAGAATGACCTTGGGCGATGTCAGCATCAGGCAGAAAACAGAGGTGGGATCAACAAAATGTCACTTGGCTGCTCAACTAGAAGCTCTAGGCAAGCGGTGACTTCCTATCTTAAAATTCCAAGCAGCAAGGAACTTCCCTTCAGGGACTGTATGACGGCCACTGGGGCCTTTTCCATTTATGGTGCCTGTGAGCACTGCTTGCTGCTTGTCTCTCCTTAAACCTCTAGATCAACTTTCAAAGAAAAAGAATAATTCAAACTCTTGGGGGAAGGGCCTAGGAATCAGGCCTTGCCCTTGTAATGGGGTCTGGTCAGTAATCAACAGATAATAGCTGGGCACCCATTTATACCAGCTTAATGCCAACTATAGGAGTGGTAGCCAGTGCCCAAGGGGACTCTGGTCCTGCAGTCCCCTCACAGTGAGGACACTGGCCTGTGTCAGGACCCGTGGAGGTAATGAAACCTGACTCTCAGCTGAGGGGGCGAAAGGCATTGGCCAGTCCACTTTGCTCTTTATGGTTTGTTTTGTGGTGCTGAGGATCAAACCCCAGAGCTTCCCACACTTTAAGCAAGTATTCTGCCATGGAGCTGCCCTCCAGCCCAGCTGCTCTCTTGGGTCACTAAGTTGTGGGAATACCCAGACAGGGTGTGTGTGTGGGAATCGCAAGCTCCCTGCCACCAGCCACGTGTCTCGGCCTATAGAGGTCACTACACAATACACCTATCCAGGGACAGGTGAACAATGCACATTGGTTTTCTCACGGTTCAAGAGGCTACAGGACCAAGATCAAGGTGCCAGCAAAGCCTGTGCTGGACGCGTCTCTTTGGCTTCAGATGCTGTCTCCTGCCCTCACATGGTCTCTCTGTGCACCCTCCTGGTACCTCCTGCTGATAAGGACACAGACCTCTTGGGATTAGGACTGCCTTTGTGACTTCGCTTAACCTTAATTTCCTCCTTGAAGGTTATACCTCTAAATGCAATTACACTGAGAAACGGAACTTCAACATGGGAATGTTAGTGGGAGGTGGGGGGAGCATGGTCAGTTTACAGCATGTGATGAGCGATATTCGAAGCAGAAGCCTATGGCCCCCAACAAACCTTCAGACAGTGCAGCCTGTCCCCTCCTTCCATCTCTGACTGTTTTTCGTCTCTCTGCCTTTCTTGATGCCCAGGTTGGTCTTAGACTGCTGGGCTCGAGCCTTCTTGTCGCAGCCTCTCAGTAGCTGTGCCCATGGCTCGCCCCTGTGCCCAGCTCCCTCCAACTGATGTTGCACCTCGTGAGACAGTCAGAAATTCCTCAGTTAAGCCGCCTCTAAGTTTCTGAACCTCACATACTGTGAACTGCAGACACCTTCTCAGCCTGAACACAGTCAGGCCACTTGGGAACCAGCCCCTGCCAATGGGGATGGGAGATGTCCTCTAAATGGACAATTTGGGGAGCACCTGTCCATTGAAAGCAGCAACTTCTCCCTTGTCTCCTTCTCTCACCCCCCCCCACTACTTTACTTCCTCCAACTTCCCAGATTCTATCCACCCAGATATTGCCTGCTCGCAAACCATGACCTCTCAGGCTCTGCTTTCTAGTGGTTTCATTTAAGACTTACTGGATGAGACTTTGGGGGCAGATCCTAGGAATCTGCTCCTTCAAGGCTTGCTGGGTGGTCTTCATGAAACTTTTCACATCGAGAATGTTGCTTCGAGATGCTTTCTAGATGGTAGGCAAGGGTCCCATTTCCTAGGGTTGCTAAAATGGGACGAGTGGGATGCCTTCCATTTCTTCTCCAGGTCTATGGTCTTGTTTTCACTCTACCTGCATCCAAGAGACTGGCTGGGCCATGTGCATCAACAGCTGTTCTCATCCCTTGGCTCTGGCCGGCTTCAGTCAAGAGAGAGCCCTGGGGCTTATACCCTGGGAATCGACATAGGCTGGATGCCACCCGGGACCAAAGCTACTTCCCTGGCTCCTGCCAGACTTCTTCCCACAGTTGGTTTCTTTCCATGTACGGTGACTCCATCAGTGTCTAGTGGGGGGATTATACCTGGTTGTGCCTGTGATTTCCCTATATCCATCCTTTGGCAAATAATTCCTTCAAAAAGCTTTTTCAAGGACCCAGTTCCAACCTGCCTGATGTTCCGTGGTGTGATACTGACAAGTCTGTGACGTACCTGCCATGAGTGAAAGGCTCAGGCCTTGTTGGGGCGACGTCAGAGGGTGCAACAGCAGCTCATTCAGAAGTCATTCACAAGTTGTCTCTCTAGTGGGCGCATGGGCACCCCCTGTGCTTTAGGGATGGACATGTGACACCTGCAGAGAAGCTCACTGGTGCTTTGTATCTCCAAGATACAATGATTGGGATTAGGTGTTGTGTCAGGCGACCTTGACTGGTTCAATCAGATTGAAGTTTGGCTGTACTAGGCTTTTTAGAGGTATCAAAGCTTCATCCTGAACTGAGGTGCAGTGTGGAAAAATGGTCTCTTCCTTTCTCTGCCAACTTAAAAAAAAGTGTCACTTTCACTACTGAGTGTTAATGCAGAGTGGGAGGGGGTAGGGGAGTAATTTCCTCAAGGGCATAATACCCGCTGATAGATCTGCCATGCTTTTGCCAGTATCAGATACAGATTGGTGCTGGTAGCCTAGATGAAACTCAGCAGACTATGTATGTGGGGAGGGGTAGGGTGAGGGGCGGTGGACAGGAGAAAGACTGATTGGAGGAAGAAGATTTATAGTGGGAGGGGGAAGGGTAATGGGATTGGGAGGGGTGAAGGTGACATAGGTTTATTGTATTCATATATGAAATTTCAAAAACAATAATGTGTGTCTTTGGACAAAGTGGTCAACAAGTCTGTGCCCCACTCGCTTCTTAAAAAGGGGCATGGAAGGCAGGAGTATGGCTCAGTGGTAGAGCACTTGCTTGGCATGGCAGAGGCCCTAGGTTGTGGCTTTAGCACTGCAGAGGGGGGCTAGGTCCAGCTACTTGGCAGGCACCATCCGTGGATTCTTGGGGGACCAATGAGTTGCTTCATGAAAAGAGCTTGGAGCAGAGGTTTCATTCAAGCGGCTCTTCCAGGCCTTTCCTAGGCCTCTCCTGTTGCAGGTCACTGGTCCGGGTGTAAGGGGCCTCATGTGGCACGTGGCTCTACCTTTCTCCACTCGAGCTTCGATCCCTTCTCGGCAAACCAGGAATTGTGCCACTCCTGTGTGTGTGGGGAGCGGGGGGCTGTCTGTCCCATTTCCAGGGTGGGCTCATGGGCACTCTGCTCCACCAATTCATTAGCCATGCCTCAGGATGCTGCAGAGAGTCTGGGGTGCACCTCCCAAGCCCACCCCACCTGAGTTCCCAAGATCCCTCCAGGGCAGAGTCGTGAAGGGAAGGCTGGGAAGGCTGGGAAGGCCAGTGGGGTGGTACTCATTTCTCTTTCAAGTCTACTCTTTCCTCCAAAACCTTGCCTTGGCACTGCAGACTGCCCAGCATCTTTTTTTTTTTTTTTTTTTTTTTTTTTCCAATGGCCACTGGGTTGCAGTCAGGCCTGGGGCTTTCATGAAGCAGAACCGGAAGTGAAGCACCACGTTCCCGCAGGAACTGGAATGCTCCCTCTTCGAGTTTCATTTCTTGAGCTCCCACTGTACTCCCCTGGGACTTCCCTTTAGAAAGTGCGAACACGCCAGCATCTGAGCAGCCTTTCGGGATGTCGATTCTGCTTCGTTTCCCACTGCACTATCACGAGAGCCTCGTGTCCCACCCCCAAGGGCTAGTGACTTTTCTAGCATCAGTCATGCATTCTTATACTTCTCCAGCTTTACATTTCTGTTCCCTTTACCAGGGACACCCTTCCTCATAGTCTTCCAGTGAAACAGTAACATTCCCCAGTCTGAGGCAGGGGCTCTCAGACTCTCGTGCTAAGCTTCCCAGCCTCCAGGATCTGGTATGGGCAGGTGTCCTGAGTATTGTCACTGGACGTCTGGGTGAATGTGCTGTCCTCGTGCTAGCCGCTCTGACTGCCAACCAGGCATCTTAGTCTGGGCTCCCAGGAGGGACAGTGTACCTGTGTGTGTGTGGGGGGGGGATGAGGGGTTAAGGGCCCAAGGCTTGAAGGGAAGTCAGGTTGCTCTGGGGGACCCTGGGTCTCTTTTCTGCTTGGGAAGCTCTGGGAGTGGACACAGAATTACTGGGCTGAGGGACAAGAGATTGAAGCACTACGACTCCATCTGGTCTGCGCTAAGGCTGCTGCGGGATACTTCTAAGTCCTGTCTGCCACATGGAGGGCAGAGGAAACTCTTGACTTAAAAGGCCTCAGCCAGAGAGTCAGACTTGCGCCCCAGTTGTGTCTAGAACTTCCATGCTGAACAGGGGTGGGGGCACAACAGCTTCCTGCCTGGGTTCCCCATCTCAGGACTCCCGTTCCAGCCCTGGGTCCGTGTTACTCATCTTTCTGCTTTGTACAAAGGAAGAAAGGAATGAATGAGGAAAGCATTGAATGGAGTGGTTGTCACGTGAGCAAGCTTTTCTCCTCTTCTGGGGAGACAAATGGAGTAAAAATATGAGAGAGAGAGAGACTGAGAGAGAGACTGAGAGACAGAGAGAAAGAGAGACAGAGACAGAAAAATTGAGACACAAAGAGCCAGAGCGGGACAGAAAGCGACAGAGAGCGAGCTATGAGACCTGAGGGTCAAGTTGGACAGGGCTGGGCAGGACTGGGGAAGAGGGAAATGAGCCCCTTGGCTGGGGCCAGCTGGGCAGGTGGCCATGAAGAAAGACTCATTCTACATGCCCTGTGGGGTGGGGAGCCCAGGGCTGTGGGACTGGTTTCCGCCCTGGGGCTGTGGGATTGCGTGACACTCGGAATGCTGGACCCAGGGCGTGGAAACAAGCAAACGCCATGAGGCCTATCAGCGATCTCGCAGCACAGATATGGGAGTTTGAGGAGGCCCAGCCGGCTCTGCCCAACTGTAAAGAGACGTGATTGAGGCGGGTCACAGGGAGGTGGCAGTGATTAAGGGGGGGTCGAGACCTGCTGACTTCCTGCATGGCAGGCAGGGTGACAGAGAAAGCTGGCGATGGGATTACTCATAGCCGCTGGCCCTCAACTGAGCCCATAAACTGGGTGCTTCCAGGAGAACACCTGATCCCTTGGGGCTGGACCCAGTGCCCCCAGTCCAAGTGCCAAGTACCATTTACAGCTTGGAAGAAGCTGCCCCAGGCCTGGTTCCATGAGGCAGGTGTAGACAACAGCTCTAATTGGAGAATTATAATAATAATAGCAATGCTAACACTCTCAGCTCCTTTTCTTCTCCCAGTAGCTCCGGGAGCACCCCATACAGCTTCGGAGGAGCTGCAGGAGGCGCTCACTTTCGTTTCATGGAAGAGAACATGGGACATTCGGGCAGGAAGGCGGCGAAGACTGAGATCAGGCGGCTGTGTGTGGGCTACTGCAAATTTAGGTTTGGGGGCCAGAAGCGAGGGCTATCAGAGCTTCTTGGTTTGGGAATGGTGGCTTGAACTTACAGGGAAAGAGACTTAGCAGCAAGGAGTCAGTCTGCCCTTGGGGCCCTGCCACCTGTCTGGGGCATTTGCTTCCTGATCATAAAACTCTCTCTAGAAGGTGAGATAGGAGCTCTGGGGAGTTTCCTTTCCAGTGACTAGACTGAGTAAAGCCTACGGAAGAGGCAAGGCAAAAAAATCCCTTTGAGGGTGTCCATGCGTGAGGGAGTCTGATGGGGTGCATGGGGTGGGGGAGAGGCAGCCCCGGAGAGCTTGAGTCCTCGGTTCCAGAGGGTCACTGCCTCTGTCAATTTGAATCGGAAGATCCGAATCCAAATCCCATCTCCATCACTAACTAGCTTCAGTTTACCTACCTGCGAACCGGAAACAACACCATCTTGCTACAGAAACGGGATGGCACGTCTGTGACTGGGAAGATTCTTAAGAGCTGACCGTCCGTGGGAAGCCAGCATGTGAAAGGCAACTGACAGACATTCGGGGATAAGAGCAAAACCAGACAAGTAGGCTGCTCATCCCTTCTGCTGATTTCACTGGAAAACATGATTCAGAGAATCAAGACGTGTCGGTCACAGCTTTGCAAGGGAGGGCTGAGGTACCCTTCTGTGACTGCCATCCTTCTTCCATGGTGCCCCCATTTCCTCCAGCTCACCTGTACCCCAAAGCTCCAAATCCCTGTGTGTCCCACAGCCAGACGGATACCTGCCTGGGAGCCCTGCGAAGCTTTCCACTCAGAATTTCTAAGGTTGAGCTTATCCCCAACCCTCAGAGAAACCCCTTACTTGTTGCTATCCCTGTTGCCAAGTCGAAATGCAAGTGTCGCCCCAACAGTTCACAGCAATAGAAAGCCCAAAAAGATTTATCTGGGAAATTTAAAATAATATCTTATGATGCCAGGTGATATGGAGCTGTCTTTTCCATCGTGCACAGTGACTAATCTCCCTCACGCGTGTCCTAGTGCACAGTGTCGATCTCCTCACGCGTGTCCTAGTGCACGGTGGTCGATCTCCTCACACTTGCCCAGAGGCCAGAGTGGGAAGTGTTGTTCTGCAGTTTCTCCTTCCCTCCTCATAGTAATGGTAACTTCCCTGGGTAGCTATGCGCTCCCCCAGGAAGGTTCTAGATGGCTTGCCCAAGGTTATGCACCTATGCAAGGACAGTGTGGGGGAACAGACGTTCAGCTGCCTCCAGCCATCTGGCTTCCTGTGCTTGCCAGGCTGTGTGGCTGCCAACTTCTGTGTTTATCTATAAGAAAGTGAGTTCCTTGGTGGCCTGAGTCATGCCAGCCTCATCTGTGTGTCCCTAGAGTCCGAGGAGACCGAGGACGGAGAATGGCAGTAAGCATCTGCTGACACTGGGCTCTGTCTTCCCTCTTCTCCCCTCTCCTGCTGGCTGCGGGTGACCTTCTCTCCACTCTGGCCTCGGGGGCTCTGAGCTCTTCCTTCTTCTCCATTGCACAGGGGACAATGTCCTAGGATTCAGAGTGAGACTTTTAACTGTGTGATATTGGCCAAGTTCCGTCTTTCCTGGAGGACAACAGGCTTCATGCTTCTTAAAGTTGGTACACAGACCTGTCTTAGGGGCACTTGAAGCCACAGGGGAAAAAATGTGGACAGACTTTCTTCTTGATGTCTTGGGGTAGGTAGAATTAGGGAGGCAAGCTAACTTTAAAAGGATTACCTTAAACATAAATTAAATAATTACTTAAGAAGACAGGCCACTCTTGGCTCTGTGGGCTCTATCAGTGGACTCAACTCACTTGACATTTAATATTAGGGAAAAACTGTACTGGACATGTGCAGACTGTTGTTATTATTTCCTACATACTGCAGCATAAAGACTTCCACAGCACTTCCACTGTATTGTGTTTTTAATCTAGAGATGATTTAAAGTCTACTGGAGGATGTGTGTAGGTTCTATGTAAATAGTGCAGTTTCATAAAAAAGACTTGAGCATCTGTGGATTTCCAGGTCTGTGGGGGTCCTAAGACTACCCTTGTGGGTTGCTTCTCTGGATAAATTCACCCTCACCTATCTCATCATCCCCTGAGTCTGGCCCAGCAGGCTGAATACTACAACCACATCTGTGGCCTTTGGTTGTGTTCGACCAATAAGGGGGTGGGAAGGCAGAAAGCCCACTCCACTCCAGCCTCCGCCCTGCCCCCTGCTTCAGTCGCAGCCTTCACCCTGATCCTCTTGCAGGTTGCAACTGTTTGCCTGACAGGCTTGTCCTTTGTTCCCGTGTTTCTGCTAGCGCAGGCCTCCTGCCCAGCTAGCTCTGAGGAGACTGACTAGCCCTGCTCCCCAGCTCCCCAGCTCCCCTGAGCCCTCTCTTGATTTTATACGTAGTCCCCACATCAGAAGCGACTTCTAGACTGGCCTGTGGCCTTCTCCTCTTTGTGGACTCCTGAACCATAAACTTCCTTACTGAGCTTGAGCAGGAGTAAGGGAATGGAAAGCAGAGTGGTGCAGGCGCTTGCAAACAGTTACCCTCATCGGGGGACAGCTGGGAAGGCAGTCAGCAAGAGGCAGCTTCTAAAAACTGTCCCCCTTAACCAGCAGCCGTCCCGCCCTGGGAGCCCTGGGAGGCCTGGCTGGGGAGCAGCTTTTCCAGGGCACTTTGCCCACCCCCGTGGCAGCAGCGGCAGCATCATGATAACATGGGCTGCTCCGAGGCTTGCCTGGCTCCCACCCATCTGGCAGGCAGGGTGGCCAGGGACCCCAGGCCCAGCCGCCAGCTCCTGACTCAGCACAACGCCTTCTCCCAGCAGCTCGGCTAGGGGTGGGAAGCAAGCAGCCATCCGGCGGCCCCTCCCTTGCCCTTGCAGGAGGCCGGCACTCAGCCTCCAGCGACCCCAGGCCTGGAATGAGCTCTTTGCCGAGCTCAGGCATCAGAGAACGGGCCTCTGGTGGACAGCCAGCTGCCTCAGGAGATGAGGGCTAGAAGGCAGAACAGCTAGCTGTGCAGATGGGGAAACTGAGGCATAGAAATCACTTCCCTATACCTGGAGGCCTCTACAATTCACTGTCCAACGGTCCAATAGTGGACAGTTCTTCCCAGGGGATAGAGCCTTACAAGCTCTTCTCTGGCTGAAGATCCTGGTCAGGCCCAGCTCTTTCTAGCAGACCCTGTGAGGTGGGAGTGCTTGTCTGGAGCCTGCTTGGGAAGCTCTCTGTACTCCTTCAGCTAGAGAGGATCTCTCATTCTCACAATAGGCGGAAACCCGAAGATGAAAATGCTGTAGCCCAGGAGGCTGGAGAGGTGGCTCAGGGGTTAAGCCTCTGCCTTGCAGGTGGAAGGTCCTGAGTTCGGATCCTAGACCCCACGTATAGACGCCGGGCAGAAGCAGGGGCGGCCTGCGTTTCTGGTCCTGGTAGGGCGGAGCCTGTGAATCCTGGGGCAGAGTAAACAAGGAGGAGGTGGAGGCATCCATGGTGGTTCCTGAATTCATCTGTGGTTCTACACACACACACACACACACACACACACACACACACACACACACACATACATACACACACACATACGCGCACAATTGAATAAATAATAAATAAAAAAATTAAAAAAAAAGAAAATGCTGTAGCCCAGAGATCAACGAATCAACATGCCTGAAGTGTGTACAGCTGGCCCATGGCTGAGCCAGCATTCAGTTTTCTATGTCTTAGAGTTCGCCCTCTCCCAACAAGGCAATGCTGTCTTTGGTTCTTCCATAGTAACACAGTGAATGCTGGAGCAGTAGGTGCTGGCCTAGCATCCCAGAATAACACAGCACACTGAGAAAGCTATTTGAGTATTAGCCTCAGCCTCTCTACATTTCTTTCATGTGACCTTGGACTGGATCCATGTACTGTGAACAGGGGTGATCGGGTCTAGCCCTCTTTCCTCTATTTGATGCTTCTATATGACAATGTAGCTAGATATTACTAGTACAGGAGGGAAACTGAGATCCGTTTCTTAAATACATTGTGACTGACGGATGAAATTTGCTCTGGATATCTACTGGCAAGACACTAAGAGGTAAATTGACTGACCCACAGCCTTGCCCCACAGACCAACCACAGGGCTCTCTTACATCCATGATGACTTGCAGTACCAGGGAAAAGAGCCCAGGGATCAGTTAACCAGCTCTTGCAGGAAGCCCTTGCTTCGTCCCTAAGAGCAGCCCATAGCATTGAGCACATCCCAGAAACTACACTCTCCTGGGAACCTTTGGCCTGGAACATATTTACAAAACTCCAGAGGAATGGAAACATCCCAGCCCACTCCCTACAGACTTAAATTAGCAATTTTCTTATTCTTTATAACCCCCGTGGAAATTTAAACTATGTAATATTCGTCTAAAATTAGGAGCATAAGTCACAAGAGAAAAGTCCCAATGCTTTTGGAGAAAATATTTTCTTAGCCTCGTTCTTAGCTTCTGCTCTAAGTCAGAACATAATGAGACTGTCTTTCAAATGATTTTACCCCCTAATACTTGAGGATCAGGGCAAATGCTTTTAAAGAGAATGTACTCAACTGATACAATACAGAATATTCTAAAGAATTTTCTGGACTCAAGGACATTGGGATGGGACCAGGATGCCTTCTTACATGCAGGATGTTTTATTTTTAAATTAAATTAAATTGATTACTTTTTGTGGTACAGGGAATAAATCCAAGGTCTTCTGCAAACTAAGGAAAGACTGTCACTGAATTGCCCTAGCCCATGAAGGACACGCCAATAATGTTGCCTGCCGGGGACACTTGCTGACCAGCTGAGATGTGCCAAGAAATTTCAACAAGTATTTTACAGCCATTATTACATTTAATCCTTGCAATAACCCTGTAAAATGGCGTTCTATTATCCCATTTTACATATGAGGGCAATTAAGGCCTGAAGACATTAAGAAGTTGGCTGCAAAGCATTATGGTCATTAAACCAGTAAGTCGTGGATTTGGAATTTTAGTTTTAGTGAGTGGAGTGTGGTGGACACACGTACTTCTTGCCAGACACAGACCTGTCTGCGTTTCTGATCTCCCCAGCCGTGCTATCCAGACCTTCATCCTATCTGGGGACTCTTACCCATGACTTTAAAGCTTTCCTGGCACTTTGAGATGAAGTGCTAGACCTTCTGGCGGAGATGCTGCTGGTGGACAGGGTGCATGTGTGTGTTCGTCTTGGCACACTCCTGGGCCCTCGGTCATGCGAGCAGCTACTCTGATCTCAGGGTCCAATAAGTTAAGTTGGTTGACATGTTGAACTGGAATTCTCTAGAATTCCTTATTTCCTTCTTCTTTCTTTCCCTTCCTTCCTCCTTCCTTCCCTCCATCTCTTCCTTTCTTTTTTCCTTTTCTCTCCCCTTTTCCTTCCTTCTTTCCCACCCCTCCTCCCCCTTGACAGGGTCTCATGTAGCCCAAGCTGGCCTTGATCTCAATATGTAATCTCAATATGTAATTAAGTCATCCTGAATCCTCTAGCCTGTATCTCCTAAATGCTGGAGTTGTAGATGTGTACCTAATTTATGGGGTGCCATTTATGTTTGGTCAGTGCTGTACCAACATCCCCGGACCTGCCTTTTCTTGTGGTTCTGGAGATGGAACCTGGGATCTTGTGCATGGCAGGTAAGCATCCAGCCAAAGGCAGGGCCTTTCTGAAAAGGGTGTGTAGGAGGTTTGGAGATACGGGAGCAGAGGGGCCTTGAGATCTTCGTGGACCAAGTGAGGCTGGTATAGCCTCTCACAGCAGAGGATCTTTGCAGGTTGGGGGGTCCATGAGGCCATGGGTTTTGGAAATAGGAGGGAGGAAGATGCCCTTGGATTAGAGCAACACAATGGTCAGAATCCCAAGACACGGGATGTGTGGGAACCACAGCAGAATGAGGCCTGAGTGCAGGGCCGGGTGCAGGGCTGGCTGCCTTGGGGAGTCTTGAGGAGGGATTTATATTTGGGCAGTGTGGATTTTTGAGCGGTTTCTTTCCACACTTCACACTTGCTCAGAGCCCTCTGCTTGGCCTCAGCCTCTGGATCCCGATGGTCTCTGAATGTAGCCCAAGAGATCTCCTTACCATGGGTAGAAGCTTGTCCCAGTCTGACACTGACTTAGCCTTGCTGACTTCCCACCCCCTAAATTATCTCCTCTGCCTCTCCTGAAGAGCTTGGGCCAGGCTGTGTTCACCTTGCCCTTTGCACATCTGCTCTTGCCTCTCTGAGCAGCTATCATTTCTACGGAGTTGTGTCTACTCGTCTACAGTGGCCTTGTGAGGGCAGGACCTGTTCCCTCACTTTCATTCTCAAGTAGACTTTGTCAAGTGTGGCCTATGGGTGGGACTAGATAATGTCTGACAGACTTTTGAACTCTGATCTGATTGATTGGTTTTATTGGAATAGGGTCTCACATAGTCTTAATACAAAGTCAAAGCTGGCCTTGAACTCCTGGTTATCTTGTCTCTCTCTACCACCAAGTGTTGGGATTACAGCTGTGTAACCCTGTGCCTAATTTATTTGTTGTGTAAGTGTGTGCAGGTGCCTTGTGTACACATGTGAAGGCTGAAGGTCCATGCTGGGTATCATCCTTGATGGCTTGCTATCTTATTTATTTTTAAATTATTAAATTTATTAAGTTTTATATGTGTGTGTGTGTGCACATGTGCATATGTGTGAATGTGGGCACACTTGTGGAGATCAGAAAACAACTCTGTGACTCTCCATCTACCTTTTTTTTGCATATGCCTGTACACATGTGTGTGTGTGTGTGTGTGTGTGTGTGTGTGTGTGTGTGTGTGTGTCGCAGAGGTCCATGGAGGTCCAAGAGTGACTTCGGGAATCATCGTGGATTGCTCTACCTTCTTTTGCTTTAAGGTTTCCCAGGCTTTCTGGGCCAGAAGTGCAGGCCGCCACCATTTCTACTTACTGTTTTTATGTGGGATCTGGGATCTAAACTCAGGTCCTTCTTCTCTCAAGGCAAAGGCTTAACCCCTGAGTCATCTCTCCAGTTCTTCTCCATGTGCCTTTATGTAGATTTCAGGTCTTAAAGCCAGGCTGTAAGGTCCATATATCAAACACTTTCACCCACTGAACTATCCTACCAGTTTGCCATCTTACTTTTTAAAAAAAATTTTTATTTATTTATTACTTATTCACTTGTGTGTGTGTGTGTGTATGTGTGTATGTATGTGTGTATATGTGTATGTGTGTAGAACCACGGACGAATTCGGGAACCACCATGGACGCCTCCACCTCCTCCTTGTTTACTCTGCTCAGGGATTCACAGGCTCCGCCCTACCAGGACCAGAAGCGCAGGCCGCCCCTGCTTCTGCCCAGTGTCTATACGTGGGATCTAGGATCCGAACTCAGGACTTTCCATCTGCAAGGCAGAGGCTTAACCCCTGAGCCACCTCTCCAGCCCCTGCCATCTTACTTTTTTGAGACAATTTCTGTCTCTGAACCCAGATGACTCCAGTTAGACTAGACTGGCAGGCTAGCAAACTTCATCTCTGTTCCTACAGTGTTGGGCCAAAGATCTGAGCTTAAGTCCTCATGTTTATGTAATAAGCACTTTACCCACTGGGCTGTCTCCCCAATTTATTTGAAATATTTATTTGAAATAAATACAGTATTTATTTGAAATACAGTCTTGTTACATTTGGGTTTTAAATAATCCCCCTATGTCAGTCTGCTGAGTAGCTGGAACTATAGGTTCATGTCCAAATCTGGCTGTGCTGCTTCATAAGTGAACACTACATGGAAGGAAAATTGTGTCCAATCCTGTGATGAGGGTAGGGGAGATGTTGGAGGAGGATCTGGCGATATAGGATAATGGTGCAACACAGAGACGTCCAGAAGACAGGTCAAGAACCAGGACGAGTGAGGAAAGAGGAAAGCAGGGAGGTGAAAGAGACGATTTGACCCTTGGGTCTTGTGACTGTAGACTTATCCATCAAGTGTGTGGGGGAAAAAAAGAAAACAAAAGGAAAGTAATATGGACATCATGGTGAAAATGAACTATGATTATTTCTCCTGGCGTTTGGAAGGAGGAGCCCCATTCTAACCTCCAAGTCCCCGGGACAGTTCATATTGCTTCCATCTCAACCATGGCAGATGTCACCCACTCAGAGCCCACTCACAGAAAGCATGTGACTTCCCAATCTAGAGGAACCCTCTGGCAGGTAAGCCTACCAGTTCCTCCTCTCCTCAGTGAAGCCATCCCTTTGGTGCCTACCCTAGACCTCCAACTGGGAATTTGCAGCTTGACTCCAGCTAATGTACCAGGGATGGAACATGCTAAGCACATGCTCTACCTCTAACTCACACCCTCAGCTCCTACTACTGACATACCAGTCTTCTTGTTCTAACTGAATTTAAAATCATAAGGCAACCAAACCAAAGAAAATGCAAAGCAACGACAAAAAACCTGGAAGTGCAGGTCAGCCCAGGTTTCAACTGTGGCTGGGGAAATTGGGGTGCTTAATTCTGGTTTCTCAGCCCTCCCTACACTTCTGGGTTTCACTCACAGCAGAAAGACAGGGACCCATGCCAAGTCATGGTCAGTGGTGTGGGGCGAGGGCTTGTGTGGGAGCCTGAAAACTCTCTTTTTGACTCTTGACCAGTGACTTTTCTTCCTATTTTTATTAACACATGTCCCTAAGGTGTTTGTGCCCAGAGAAAGTACTATGAATAACCGATGATACATGTGTTGATTAACTTGTGAAACATGCTGGGGGCTGGGGGAGGCCGGAGGAAGGAGCAGGAGCTTTAGAGTCGAGTATAATGTGTTGTAAAATATTTAGCAAATGATCATCCAAGCCACAGGGAAAGAGTCTGAGAGATGGGAATGTAAAAGCTGCCAGGATTTAAAAGCTATTTAATGCTAACCATCAGTGCCAAAGAGCTGAGAGTGTCCCTCTCTTCCCTCCATTGGCAACCACGACTTCAAAATGTGGAAAGGGCTTGGCCAGGATGCTGAGAGCTGGTGGGAACTGAGATCAGGCATCGAGCTGAAAGACTTTTTGTTTGAAAACCTTGTAAACAAGAGATCTCCTCCGAGGTCCCCTCTTGAGAACTCTACCTTGCACATTTTCTCTTTCCATTTCTTTTTAAAAAATATTTTATTTATTTATTATGTGTGTGTGTGTCTCAGAGAACACTGTGTGTCCCTGTGGAGGACCAAGGGTGACTTTGGAAATCATCTTGGATTGCTTCTACCTCCTTTGCTTTGCTCTGGGATTTCTCAGACTCCACCTACCAGGGGAAGTGAAGGAAGTTGCTGTTTCCGCCTGGTGAATGGGACCTGGGATCCGAACTCAGGACCTTCTGCTTGAGAGGCAGAGTCTTAACTCCTGAGCCATCTCTCCAGCCCTCTCTTTCCATTTCTGATAAAAGCCCCACACGGGGCCAGCAGTGTGAAGACGGTCCAGTCAATCATCTGGGTGCATCTGCTCTCCATCGAGGCAGCAAGAACCAACCAGATGGTTGAATGAATTTGTCACGTGCTTCCCAAATGTTTGGATGCTACTTACATGAAAGCCTGCCTTGGCCTCTGGTCCCAAAGGGTCTTAGTGCTGCAATTTTAACGTGTGGGCTCTGAAGTCTTTCTGAGAGGGGGAGAGAATGCATATAGTTTTAGGGGTGGGATCAGCACTCAGTTCCATAACGTGATTCTTTGGAACTGCATTTTAGGAAAAGGATGGAAAGACCGTCCTTGGTTTTTTCATCTGGAAAACTTTATCTCACATCCTCCTGGGAAGAGATACCATGGGGCAGAAGAAAATAAGGGGATCACATTGGGGAGTTGAAACAGTCATGCTGGAAGACAGAAGCCTCACGATTGTTGGTCACAGGGCATTTTCAAAGACATGATGTGAGCCAATCCTAGTAAATCTAGGGACCTTAACCAACTCATGTATTAGTTGTAATGAGAAGGCCCCTGTTGTTAGGAACAGTAGAATTTACTTGCCAGCATGCATTGCATAAATGATATGGATCATTAATCTCTGAGTTCAGAAATGTAAAAAAAAAAACCTCTGGGCAAACAGCCCTCAGGAGGCTGACAGGAAGAACCGGAGCAACTCTGCTCCAGATGAGGGCCCAGGGGTGGGGGCGGGGGCAGCAGTCTCCCTCCACTGGTTGCAGTGACTGTGGTCTACTCCTCTCTGTGCATCCTCAGCTTATCAGTGTTTGAGGCCTCCCCAGTCCTCAGCCTAAGTCTTGACTGTTTAATCTTCATGAATGTCTATTTCCCTTGAACGCTTTCTAGCAGGTCTGAATTCTAACCATTCATTCAACTAATCTCCCAACACATACTACATTATAATCATTTTAAGATTTTTTTGTCTTGATTCAATGGTAAACTCTATTTTTTTTGGGGGGGGGGAGAACAGGTACTCTCCCCTTCCCTTCTTTGAGGCAATATCCCAGGATAATCTTGAAATGGAAGGATAACCTTGCATCCCCCCCCTTTCTCTACCTCCTGGGTACGGAGACTACAGGTTTGTGCTACAGCGTCTGAGAATCCATTGAGCGGGTTCCCAGCAACATGGTACTCCTGCATATGTGTTTCCCAGAGCTTCTAGCAGTGCTCTGTATTGAGATGATACTTGCCATTGGCTATTTGGGGACATGCTGGTGTCTCATCAGTAGACAGTACTGCCTGTCATTCAAATATCTGTGAGTTCTGCAAACCATGGGTTCAACAAATCATGGGTTAAGTATTTGGGGGAAAAATCTCCATATTAAATATGACTTTTTGTTTTTAACATGATTTCCTGAACATGCAGTGTGTCAACTGTTCAGTGTTTCCACATTAGGTACTGTAAGTACTCTAGAGTGGTTTGAAGGATCGGGAGGGTGTTCAAAGGAAATATATAAAAACCTTATATAAGAGACTTGAACACCTGTGGGTACTTGGTACTTTGGGGGGACCTGGAACTAGCACCCTATAGATCCTGAGGAGTAACAGTATATTGAATAGCTTGTTTATGGTCACTGAAAAATTCCATGAGTTGTAGAAGCTTGGAATCTTGCCAAGATCCCAGATATGCCACTAAATTAGCACACACAGGATTCAGAGATTAACGCTTTGAATTCTGGTCCTGATGTTACCATGTCCTCCATTTTGATTGTTAAGAGAGATGGTTTAGAAAAGTTGTAAACAGGGGGAAACTTTACTGACTGACAATGGAAGTTCATTAGGAGTTTCATTCACATTAAAAAAGAAATGACCAAGAAAAGGCTGAGGGAATGCTCAGTCAGTAAAGAGCCTACCTTGCAAGTATGTGCACCTGGGTGGCCTCCAGAACCTATGTAGAAATCCAGGTGGTGGTGCACCTTGTAATACCAGTACTGGGGATGTGGAGATGGGAGACCCCTGTGTCTCACTGGCCAGTTAACCAGTATGCTCCAGGCAATGAGAGTCCCTCTCAAAGAAGGTGGACAGTATTTCTGAGGGTGACACGTAAGAATGCCCCAGGCCTCTATACACATGGGCACATAGATGAACATTCACACACACTCAGAAATAACCAAGAAAGAAAGTAGGAAGGAAATCAAGTGTGGGAAATCCATCCCACAAACCTGTGTTGCATGGGAGAGATACCACTCGATCTTCATAACATGGTAATTTTTAATATTAAAAGTAAATTGTAAATGTATCTTTATAAACAATATGCATAAAATAGATCATATCCTAAAACCTTTTTGTTTTTAAAATGCTTTTTTCACAGTAAATTTCTTAGGTGTCAGATTTTTCCCTCAAAATAATAGTGCAATCGGGAGGAGAAACATGTCAGTGGGGTGGGCTTTTCTGCTAATAAAGGTCCTTGTAGATCTCCTGGAGCAGGGGGTGAAGGCTCATGTCCGTCTCCGTCTTCTTGATCACGTGCAACAGCTGCACATGCTCCGTGACGATCTGCCTGAGGTCTGTCATTTTCTGGAGCAGCTTGGCGAACAGCTGCGAGGACTCGGGGTGGTTCAGCTTGAGCTGGAGCTCCAGGGCCTGCAGCAGGTTATCCTGGATGTCCTCAATGGGCTTCACGTTCAGCAAACCCGGGCGGTCTGGGGGGCGAAAGGGAAGACACAAGAGGAGGTTCAGTCAGACATTTTCCGGCTGCCTCTAGAAGACCTGGGCAGCTCCAGGCCACTCCCCCTTTTTCCCCCTCTTCTAAGCTGGGGACGAATCTGAGGCCTCAAGCAAACCAGGCGAGTGCTCCAACACAGAGCAAAGCACCTTGACTCTGCTTTTCTTCTTCAGGGGCGCGGGGAGAGAGCGACAGTAGCTGACAAGCAAAAACTGAGCACGGAACCGACAGCGCGAGGATCTGAACTTCTTCCAGGCGCGTGATCCTGCCGCCCACTCTCTGTGGGGCTCAGGATGCATGGGAGCCCAATACAGCAAGCACACACACACACCACACACCACACACACCACACACACATACCAACAAACACACACACACACACACACCACACACATACACACCAACAAACACACACACACACACACACACACACACACACACACACACCACACACACTTCAAGTCAGGGTCTCACTATGTTACTTGTCCCCAAACTCCCGGGCTCAAGTCGTCTTCTAACGTAGCTTCCTGAATAGATGTGATACAGACTCATAAACTCGTCTGGTATCAATTCTTTTTGAAATCTTTGTTATTACAACTTGGAAACAACAATCTTGAATTACTTTTAAATTCTTGATTTTTTTTTTTTAACGGAGACTGTGTCAAATTCATCCTTAAGTATTTAGTTTTGACTGTGAATGGACTCATTTTTATTACATTTTCTAGTATATTCCTGGTGATGCTTAAAAGCTATTAATGTACGAATAAGTCTATTTTACTTTTCTGAATTCTTGATGGTTCAAACTGCTTATAATCATTGTGCTTGACATTTTTTGATGGGTAATTATATTTGCAAATAGTATTTTTATTTTTTTCTTTTCCAGTGTTTACACTCTATTTCTTTTTCTTGCTATGATGTGCTGGCTAAAACCTCTAATATGATAGCAAATAATAGTAATGTTAAGAGATTTATTTTTTAGAGTGTGATCTTGCTGTGCTGTGCAGGATGGTCCCAAATTGCTGGCTCGAAAGGCCCTCGTGACTCAGCCTGTCCAGTAGCTAGATGACAGGTGTGTACCATTGTGCCTGGCACAAAGTACTTCTTTACATTAGAAGCAAATACTTCTAATATTTTGCCACTAAATATATTTGTTATAGATTATGATGGTAAATATGTTCTACTCTTGGTTTTCCAAGAATTTTCAAGTTTTTCATTTGTTTTAGTCAGGAATTTAGTTAAATTTTATCATATGCTTTAAAATTTTTCTATCTAAAGAGATATGCTATCTGAAAAGATACAATTCAATTTTAACCAAGTGTAATGGATTACAGATTTCCTTATACCCTTGCATGTATTTGCTAATATTTAGGTTTTCCTGTTTGTAGGTGATATGGTCCAGAGTGTTATCTTTTGTGTCATCCTTTGCATGTTTGAGTAGTAAGCTCTTAATTTCTATTAATCAACATTTAAAAAGTTATATTTGGTTTGATTTTAAAAATCTCTTTTCTTAAAAAAAAGAACTTTTTAAATTTACTTTTTTCTCCTTTATTAATTTCTTGAGTTGAATATTTCATCCTTTTTATTTTGGCATTTCAGTGTGTGTGTGTGTGTGTGTGTGTGTGTGTGTGTGTGTGTGTGTGTACACATGCATGTGGAGGTCAGAGGAGGATGTCAGGTCACCTACTCTACCAGGGTCTCCCACCATACCTGGAGTTTAGACTGACAGCCAGCAAGACCTGGTGATCCTCCTGTTTCTATCCCACCACCATGCTGAGGTCACAGCATGTGACTATGCTGAGTTTTTGATGTGGGTCCTGGAGATTTGAACCGAGGTCCTCATGTTTGCACAGCAAGTATTCTTACCTACTGAGTCATCCCACTACCCTAGTTTTTGGACTTCTTTTCTAATTCCTTAAGGCTCTGACTTTCTGTCCAAGTATCACTTTGGTTTGATGTCATAGACTTTGATATACAGCATTTTCATAGCTTTTTCAAAATAGCCCAATTTAGAATTCTGACTTCATCTTTAACAGAAGTTATGTTTTTAAGTCTCTGAGAGTTAAGAGTTTTCCTTCTTGTTTTGTAAGTTTGCTGTGTTTGTTAGAAGGTAAACCTTTCTCCTTCTAGCCCACCAGAAAGCAGGATTCACTGGCTGAGTTCAGGACACACACTGCAGCATTGTATCGTTTCTAAGCTTAGCTCCTGCAGGCAGTTCACTAGTAAGTACCGGAGGTTTTCTGCCTTCACCATAGCTCGCTCACCTCTATAATCCATTACACTTGTTTCTTCAGAGCACTCACTTCCCCAGCGTTGGTTTCTTTAGTTAACCCTCTTTCCAGCCACATACCAACGTCCTCAGACATCTTGATTTGTCAGACTCTGTTGTATCTCCCACCTAAAGCCTCCCCCACCTCATCCCAGTGACTTTACCAGCTTCTTCAGATGGAGCACCAGCGGGTGGAAGCCCTCCCTGCCGCTATTCCTTCTCCTTATCTTCCTCAGCTCTTCTCTCTCGATCCTATAGCATCCTGTGAGCACCTCAGTCATCTTGTTTACATTTACGGAAGGCTCATACCTTCTCAAGATGTGTTAGGGGTCTTATTTTCACAATAACCTTGTGAGGCAATAATTAATGGGAGGAGGGAATGAAGATTGGAGAAAAAAGTGCAGTGATGTCCTTGCTAGTCTAAAGCAACGCTGAAGCTTGGATCTAAGGCTATTTGATCCAACACTGTACTCTCAAGCCTTCCTTCCCTACCTGCACTACCAATGCCAATTTCTTGTCCTTCGCTCTGACATGTCAGGAGGTAACAAAGGACACAGTCTGTATGCTAATGTTTCTGAGCCTCCAGTGGATGTACACAAAGCCCTCAGCCAACCAAGCTGATGAACGAGAACGTTGTTCTGACCAGAGTTCTGGACGGGAAAGTATACTTCTGGTGGCCGAGCGATCCTGAAGGCAGAATCACGATACAGTGAACTCTCCTGTGAACGGTGCTTTGCTTTGCCATAGCTAATAAACTCTTGTAACCTTTATCCCTGGGGGCAAGGCTCAGAAGAGCAATGTGCTCTAGGGGACAATTTTCAAACTCCACATTCTCTTAAATTCACTCGGTTTCTTTTTCCTTACAGAAAAGAAACTTGTCTTCAGTTTGATTCCCCTCCCCACCCCCATAACTTCTCTAACAAATCCCATTGATTGGATTTAAGTATTTCTTTTTAAAATTTCAGCAATTTGGAACCTTAGACACAAACAACAAAAACCCAAACAATTCCCCACCCCAAGCCTCATATTCGGAGAATGAAACAGTGATTAGTGTGAGGAGAGAGGGTCTCAACCAGACGGTACTGTGCCTTTCTCCAGTTGTGAACCACAATGAAAACCACCGAGGCTTCAAGGCAAGAGCCTCTGATCTAATAATGACTGCCGATCCCCCTTGACGCACCCTGTGACGCATCTGGGTGGCAGTGACCGTGGGTGAACATGGGGCTGTGTGAGTTGCCCTCTGAGCACTGACTCCGCAGCCTCCCTTTCTGCTTCCTCTTTCCTCCTGAGCAGCAGCAGCTGGGCAAAGAGATCATGTAAACGAACATGGGGGTCTCGCGTATTAAACAACTGGACCCTAACGTGCAAGGGATGGATGGGCTGGTCTCCAGTGCAGTGAAAGGCGACCAGCCCCTCTAGGAGCTGGGAAGGATCTGGTTTGGATTTTCAGAGTCTTCTTTGGCACGTTACTCTTTATGATGTGATGGATGATGCTTGGCTGAAGGGCTGAGATGCTGTGGCCACAGATTAAATATATTTTCTCCAGTGACAAGTTAGATCATTTACAGATCGGCCCCATTGTCCCCTGCTGGAGTCACTGTCAAGGGGGAATGTTTCAGGGAAGGAGGTCTCAGAATAGAAAGAGCCACATATTCTCCTTCTTGGTCTTTCACCAGTTTTGTGACCTTGGGGCAAACTGATTAAGTTTTCTGGGCTCAAGTCCCTCCTCTGTACAATAAATAGATCAGACTCTATCAATGATCTCTAAACTCTTAACTCAAAAGTTCTAAGATGCACTCTTGGTTGCAATTCCCTCCAGTACATAATTCACATAATTCATCTGGGGAAATAAGCTCAAAAGCTGAACTGGAACAATGTAGTACATAGTAAACTTAGAATTAGCTTATTAAAAAAAAAAAACAAGTCTCCTTTGGTTGAGGGCAAAAAGATCCACTGGTCCTCCACCACCTGCCCTTTGGGGGCTTTGAGACGCCCCTGTTTCTGTATCGCCTTTCTTTTTCACCTTCCTGTCCTGGTTCTCAGACCTTCACTGAACTGAGTGGTGCCACAGATGAACCATGTGGGCTGGCTGAGCGTCCAGGACGAAGTCTGTCCTGCTGCTGCCCCCTCGAGCGCCCAGGGTTGCAAGAACACTCCCTGAAGGCTGTCTGAGCTTCTTGAACCTTGCCTAGGTGAGAGGCAGGTCTGGAGTAGGCTCAGGGTCAAAGAGTCTTTCTGTTGGCTGGGGCTGTGCAGGTCCTCTGGGGAAGCCCTGTTGACTCGTATACTTTGAGAGGCTGGAGTCAATTACTAGTTCTTTACTCCCCAGGCTGCAAAGAATTGGGAAAGAAACCTTTCCGGTCTTCATTCACATAGTTCTGGGATTGATTAGAGAACAGTTGATTATGGACAGATCTACAAAACTTCCATATCCAGATCTGGTTTTGCCTTAACTGCAGAGCTTATCTGTAGACGGCTCCATTCTCTAGCTGTGCTGGGATCTGTGCACTTGGGCTGCATTTCCTCAGCACAAGTTTTCTCAGGGGGCTTTGGTTGGGTCTCCAGCTGACCACGGGGTTGGTGTCTTGAAGGAAAGGAAGAAAGCCAAGGACGGTTCTTTGTCTTATCTCTGTAAGCTGTAGTATCAATCTTCCTCACCTTCTTTTTTGGCTCTGTAATAGACCAACTGGAAATGGACTGTACTTAGGGGAAATGTTGGCTTGTAAGGCAACTATAAATTGACCCACAACCATGAAGGACCTCAGCTTAAGTATAAGGTGCACATCGAAGGGAAGGGAGGGCTACCAAACACTCAGCACTCTGCGCTGTAACCTCCTCTCTCATTTCCTTTACTACATTGCACCTTAAGTCCACAGGTGGGGTTCTAAGGAGTAATGAATGTCTTGTCTCCCATCTACTTAAGTTTCAGTGTACTTTTGGACAAATCAGCTAGTCTCTCTGGGGATGGTATACTTTACGGTAACAATGTCATTTCTCTCACAAGGATAAAGAGTAAAATGGATAAAGATTGTTAGATCTTGTTATTTGTTCAAACCCAAGGAATTGCTATAGAGTAAGGTCAGGCTTGAAAGCAGGAGTGGGATATCAACAGCTGGGAAATGAGTGTTTAAGTCGTTCCTGGTAAGAGCAGAAATTCAACAGAGAAGAAAATAATTCCCAATGAAGACATGTCTGGGTTTTGGACACATTTGGGGTTCCCATAGTTGAATGTACACATGCAGAACAGTTAAAGAATAGGTACAAAGTCAAAAAGTCGTGATGCCCAACTTCATTTCTTCCTTAGAGAAATGGCATGAGAGGTTCTGGGGCACTCTCCTGAGCTAGCTTTCAGAATCATGGTCAGCGTTGGAACTGTGAATGCAACAAAGTCAGTCATGGCATGGGCTGTGACCGCCCCTTCCTACCGTGCTTGCTTTCAGAAAACAAACTCTAAGAAAACTATATGTCTCCTTCATATTATATATACAGGAGAGCTGGCTCTAGTGCTGGGATCCTCAATTTTGGCTACACTTTGAGATGAACTTGGGGGGATGTTAAACACGAACTATGCTGAGGTGGGCTTTTAAAATGCTCAGTAATTTGAATGTGTGGCTGTGGTTGAGGAGTACTGGTTTATCAAGAAAAATTTGGATTTCCAGCTGTGCAATTTACCCTCTTGCCCCCAGTAACTTTGGACAAGTTACTGAACTTCTTCTCCATATTTTGGTCTTCTCAGTTTTTTTCTTTTTTTAATGGAGATCAGCACAGTGGAGCATACACATTTACAGTCACATTTGAAGGTTGAGGCAGGAGGACTGCTTGAACCCAGGAGTTTGAGGCCAGCTGAAGCAGCATATTGAGACCTTGTCTCAATATATACATAGAGGGAGGCGGGCAGGCGGGCAGACACAAGGAAGGTTGCTCAGTACCATTGCTTGTTTAACACACTAATTCAGTCCATAACACCACAAAAATATTTGTGTGTGTTTGTGTGTGTTCCTATGGAAGTGCAAGGATATCACTGGTGTGGAACCCATCAGTGAGACCCAGGAACCACCTGTCTCTGTCTCACCACTCTCTAGTGATGGGCTACAAGCACAGGCAACCATGTCCAGCTCTTTTTTTCTTTTTAAATGTGGGTTCCAGGGACTGAACTCAGATCCTCATATTTAGCAGGCAAACACTTTGCTCACTGAGTTAGCTCCTCAGCCACTACAAAAATATTTTATTTAAAATAAGTGAGTGTTTAAAATGGGCATAGGATGGCAAACTAACTGACAGTGTTCATATACAGATTAAATAAGTCAATACATGCAACAGGCTTCCTTTGATGTCTGGTAGACAGAATTCAGCTGATAATATATTTTTATTATGGGTCCTTGTCTTTTCCCTTCTGTCGTTTTCCTTTCCTGAGTGTTCTGTCTTTCTTATCCTATTTATCATAATTGCTTCCTTCTTCTCAGTCTTTTCTCCACCTTACTTATTTCATATGTTTCTCTTCTGGGGTTTCAATCCTGAGGTTACCCCTTGCTGGAAATTTATTAGAAATGCTAGCAGAGTTGACCTAAATTAAGGAATGTTCTGACCAATGGATGATTTTAGGTGTGAGGAGGTTTATTGCTATTAGGAAAACTGCTATGCTGCTATGCTGTGAAACAGCTCCTGCACATGTTTCACTGACAAAGATCATCTGTGTACCACATACCATGCTGTGCACGCACATGTTGCTGGAAGGACTCTCCCTCTGACGCACATGTTGCTGAGGGACCCTCCCTCTGGCGCAGGCTAATATCCTGACACTTCTCTGTTCAAGCAATGGTTTTACATTAATCCACATTTTCTCTATGTGGGATAGTAGTACATATGACTTAGAAGAGGTGGTGGAAGGGGAAAACCACAATGAAACCAAGCCCAACCCATCAAGTAGCAATTCCACATCAACTTGTCTTGGCTCCCATGGTCACAGAGCCAACTGCAGAACTATAAATGCAGCTGATCTCTTCTCTGCCTAGTCAAAGCTTGTCTCTCCTCCCCCAGTCTCTAGAGCTTGGTTTTATTCCCCAGTCTTTCAGGATAAAAATGTGTTTTGCTGGTTCTCTCCTGGCCTTGGGAAGCCCTTGTGTCGGACTTCCCTGCACCTGGGGTTAGGGTTCTTCCTGTATTACTCACTCAAGGTTCAGCCACAGTCCCTACTCCCTCCTTCGTGTCACTTAAAGTGAGGGAATCACATCTATTTCTGCTCTTTTTGTGCCCAGGACAGGCCCTCAGAATTGACGGGGTGGGTGGGGAGCTGGAACAGCAGTTAAAAACTTTGGCATGCAAGCAAAAGGACCGGAGTTCAGATCCCCAGATACCAGGCAAAACTAATGGGTGGGCATGCTGGCTGATTTGTAATTCCTGCCCTAGAAGGCAGAGCCTGGGAATCCCGGAGCAAGCTGCCTAGTCAGACTGTCCCCATTGATAAGCTCTAGGTTTCATCAGAGATCCAACCTCAAAAAAAGAAGGTAGAAAAGCGATGATGATATCCAAGATCAAAATAATCCTCCAACTCCCTCCCACATGTGCACACGAGCCTTCACACATTTACCCACTCACATGTAAACCCACATACACACACACACACACACACATTCCCATATACATGAAAACTGGAAAGGAAAAAAAAAACATGATGGGGTATAAAGTATGAAGAAAGAAGGTGGAGTGGAAGGAAATGGGGAGAACAATCTCTTTCCAGGACCTCTCCAACCTGACATGCTGTTGCTCTTAGTACACCTAGTGGCTCTGCCCTATTCTAGAAAGGAACAGAGAAGGAAAGGTTGAGAGAAGGGAGGACTAAAAACACCTTTTTTGGTTTTGTTTGTTTGTTTGTTTGTTTTTTTACTTTAGAACTGTTACAGCAAACCAGAGGCAGTACCCATATAAAGTATTGATTTCCCCTACCCCGCCCCATATCTCCTTTCCACTTAAGTTTTGAGACGAACCTGAGATCTCAAAACATGGGTGTGACCTCTGAACATATAAGGTTCCTGCAAAGTCAAGAGTACTCTATGCAGGGACTACATAGTCCTAGCCTTGTCTGCTACCCTGGAGACCAAGGGATTTGGATCTTTCAACCTTCTTTCCTTCTTAGAGCAGACTTCCTCCTTAGCATCTCTTTCCCTTTGGGTTTTGCTCTCAATCTGCAACTAATCCCCTTGAAGTGATAGCTGATAAAGGGATTAGCTGCATACTCCCTAGGGTTATTTGTATAGTAGAGAGGGATTTTAAAGATTGTTGGTGGAATTTCAAGTCATTTGACTGGCAGGAGTGGAGCTACTTCACATAATATCACGGGAGAAAGGGAAAATTAGCATTTTCTGTGTGCCTCTAACATGTCCCAGGCATGTTGCCAGAAGCTTTGAATAACGCTATTTCATTTGCCTGGAGGAACTAATAAGGAAGGTAAGGCCCAGGCAGGTAAACAATTGCCTGCAACCAGGCATCTAAGAAGTGAGGGAGTGAAGTCTTCCCCTGGGTTAAGCCTTCCCTGTCTTTCAAAGTTGCTAGTCCTCTGAGAAACTTCTCAAGGGCTGTATGGTCCTTACTCTGCTTTCGGGTAATCTGAGGGGTAGGGATTCTTACCCACTTGCAGATGAATGATGCCCCATCTGGAAGACTGCCTGGGGTCACCCGAAGTTTAAATACACATTATGAGAGTCCAAAGTGATAAAGTGCTCCAAAAAGCAGCTCATGACTGAGAGAAGCCCCAGGGTGGACAGGTCTGTGTCCAGTGCCACTGTTTGCTCAGTCCCTGGGAGGATGGCAATCTACCCAGAGTCCAAGTGTGCAGAGGAGGGAGTTCTGTTTCTGGAGAAGTTGCAGACAAGGATCTTTCCATATCCAATGGACAACAAAACTTGCATATAAGCTTTTCATAGACACACCTTTCTGTGCGCATGTATCAGTTAGATGATTCTCAGATGTTTCATCATTTCCCTCATCCCATCCCCACTCTCTGGTTTTTAGTATTTGGGTGCCAGTTGCAGACTCATACATATACCTCACCCCGTCATACCAAGTGCACGAGGTTATGAAAATAGAGAACTAATGGGACATTTCTAGATAACTCCAGTTGAGTCATCAGTCAAAGCCATGCTGCCAGCCAGTTGTGGGCAGTCGCACACAGTGTAGGTAAGAGCCTACTAGATATGTTACTCATTAATAAACAAGCTCTTACTCTGGAACGTGATCATCAGCTAGATTAGAGATAAGAACCATGTCATAATACTGGTGTCCTGCTCAGGAGAAATCAAGTATTCCCCATTATTTTCAGGATCTCAAGAAGTGTCAGAAAAATAACTTTCACAACAAAGACACCAGACCAAATCTTGTCCAGAAAAAAAAAAAATGATGGAGGAGGAGGAGGAAGTTACAAATTTAGCTGACATAAAGGCGGTAGAAGACTGGTATGATGCTAAAGCGTATGCTCAGCCTGCACGAGGTCATGAACTCAAACCCCAGGACCACCGCATCTACTAAAATTTGACACACTGTTGTTATGCTTACTTTTCATGTCTACAATTTAAAATAGTTTGGATTTTGTCTTCTTCTTACTTAACCTGTAAGAAAGACTGAATGATGTGGAACTATTGGACTGAGTAGTCAAAGCATGTCTAATCTGGGCCTTCTTCAAGATCAGCACGGAACCCAAAAAGGTGTATATTTTGCCTTTACAGAGAACTGTGCTAAATTGTCCACTGCAACTTGCAGAAATCATTCTGTCCTAAGACTAAAGGAAAATATTTCCCATTATTCTTATTGTCATCAGTATTATTATGTTCAGTGTGTGTGTATGTTTATGCATTTGTGTGTAGGTGCATGTGGTACCTCATAGGTAGGTACATTTTTACTATTATTTATTATTGTAGCACCAGGGATTGAAGCCAGGGCCTTGTGCACACTTAGCAGTGCTCTGTCCCTGAGATATACCTCTGGCCCTATCCCCAGGTGCACTAATGGTTCTGAACCTTGGATTCATCAATTAGTAGTTCTGTGACCTTGGGCAAGTACTTAATCTCTCTTAAATTCTGTTTTCTCAGTAAACCAAGGGTAATAAAAGGGCATGTAGAGCTTTGGGAAAGATAAAGATATGAATGTATATAAAGTCTCAGCATATATTCTGGCACACAAATATTCAAAAAATGGTAGCCATTATTATCATCATGAGTTATGATAAAGATTTGTGAATTTATTCTAGTGTTATGCTTTTATTCTGCTTTAATTCTAACCAATGAAAAAGTATATGTCTGGCCCCAACTTATTGTCCTGAGAACATGAAGTCAGATCGACATAGAATGACAACTCTTCTTTGATTGGCGAACGTATAGCTATGGGGACACTCTTCTCATATCCTATTCTCCATGATCACCCCAAGCACAGTCTTCTAGAACACCTTAAAAGGGGAACGTTACTGGGACTGCTGAGAACACTGTCTAGGTGGTTCGCACAACCAAGTCAGGCTCTAGAGGGTGAATGAGGAAGTTGAACGACTCGAATCTGTGGCTGTTGTAGAAATATTTATCGTTCTCTGTCATCCAGACAGCAAGTCGCAATATGCCTCGAAAAATACGTTGTAAAATCCACTGAATTTCCTTCATATCTTGGACGTTTTGGAAGAATTGAAATGGACACCAAGTTGTTCTGAACTAACAAAAAGAGCCTTTTCCTGGTGTAGAGTTCCAGCTGGCTCCTTGTTAGGCGTTTCTTCACCACACGGCATACACTCAAGGGGGCAAAATGCCTATGGGAGTGTCCTGGAGTTTGCCAGCTTTCCTGAGCTTCAAACTAAGCTTTGGCCACTGGGTAGGTCTCTGGGCAGGGCTTGGAAGTGTGCTAGCAAGGCTGGCATGGGACTGTGGCGCCAGTTGCAAACATCCCCTTGCCGGACACTGTTTTATTGCTCTTGACACCACCTACCTCAGCAGTAAGACTAGAGGGTGCAAGGAAGCACACCTCTGGCCTCCAGACGCCGGCCTCAGGGAAGGAACTGGAGGGTGGGTATGCAGTTTGCAGCTACTGGCTGCTGTAAGGAAATTGTGTTCCATTAGCCAGGAGACAGAGGGGACAGGGTGACAGGACACCTGGCTTAAAGTCTAGTCCCACTGCTCAATAGTTATTAGAGCTTAGACAAATCTGGATCCATGACTCTCCCTTTTGTCCCCATGAATTGAAAATAATGACATTGGAACATCATTGGGACGTGATGAGGGGATGCATATGAAATGTTCTTAAAAAGATCTAAGTGCTAAACATTGATATTGAAGCATTGCTGTTCTTTTTAGTCTAATTCTTGCCTCCAAGTTCTAGGCATAAACAGAGAGGAGCACACTCTGAGAACAAACAGGCTTTCAGAACTGAGTGAATGATGGAGATGCTAAGCACAGGGTGTATCTAAGGATCGGATCAATGGGATCAGCAGCTTCTAGGGGTGAGGTTGAACAACGCTGATCTTAGAAAACAATAGGTTGGGGGAAAATGATACTTTCATCTGAACCTTTCTTCTTCGGGACTTTCAATGTAACCCTAGCAGCCCTTATCACCTGCTCTTATACAGTGCCATTTTCCTCACACATCCCTCAGCCTAGGCTCCCAAGTTGCCTTCACTCTAGTTAAAACTCTAGATTCTAGAACCAGCTCAGAATGAAGTTGCTTGCGTCCCTGCCAAAAGCCACTGACCGACTTCCGAAGTACAGGGAGCCGATCATTCTTGTGATTAGGCAGATCTTCGGCTAGCAAGCTAGCCTTGCTGCCAATCCTAGGACTTGAGTTCGATCCCCACAGCCTCACAGGTGGAAGGAGAGAACTGATACCCTCAAGCTGCTAACTTTCACATGAGTGAGTGTTGTAGGATTTGTGCATGTCCTCCCCAACACACATTAAAAAATAAATGTAAAAAGAACTTTGTTTTTTTAGATCAGAGCCTCTTGCTTACATGAATGTTTTCTCTCTCAGGAATTCTAAGATAAGGAAAAGCACACAAAAAAGATCTAATTTGGAAATTTTGTTTTCCTCTAATAAAGCACAATCTGGGATGCTGCTCTCGCCGTCTGCAGATGGATACGTCCTGGCCAGTCCTTGGCCTAGGAATGGCTGTTGGGCAGCCCTGCACGTGGCCTGGACCCAAGCAGCCTCTCTGAGTAAAGAGCAGAATTGAATTCCTGTGAGCTGGATACACACAGGGCCAGTTTCATTCTTATCTGTTGCTGTATTTAGACTTCATCTACAAAAGCAAATGTCTGTTAGGGAAGTGTGTGTGTGTGTGTGTGTGTGTGTGTGTGTGTGTGTGTGTGTGTGTGATGAAGTGTATAAAGAAGTCAATGATAAGTCCTCTTTTTTGAGGAAGTCTAAAATTATCCAGTAGGCTACTACTTTAGTACATCTCTCATTTTTGTGAAGATCAAAGGAGATCTGGATATTGACTTTTTAAAAGACAATTTCTAAAAGGCTAAAGGAACTTTTAAAAATCTAACATCTAAATTTCAATGGTGCCATTTTAATTTTCATAAACCAATATGAGTTACATCCAGTAATGAAAATATCAAATCTAATTATATTACTTATGGAACAGTGTCTTGATCAATTAGTAAATTAATTAACTAGTTAACTAACTAGTTAATTAATTTTGTGGTATTTGAAACTTTATTACTTATTTTTATGTGCACAAGTCCATGCAGCTGTGTGTGCATACACATACGTGCCCTTGTGTGTGTGTGTGTATCAAAGGGCACTGTGTGTGCCTGTGGAGGCTCAAGGGTGAATTTTGGAACTCATCTTGGATTGTTCTACATTCTTATTGCTTTGCTCTGGGGTTTTCCAGGCTCTGCCTTCCAGATATAACAGGCCACCGCCATTTCCGCCTGAAGTTTTTATGTGGGAACTGGGATCAGAACTTAGGTCCTTCTGCTCGGGAGGCAGAAACTTATACCCTGAGCCATCTCTCTAGCTCTTGAGACTTTTTTATGTTCCACTGAGCTGCACCCTCAAATCTTCATGACTGTTTCTCATCCAGATCTTTCCTACTTAGAAACTGACACCTTTGAATAACTTTCTCAGATGCCTCCCTTAGTGTCTGTGGAAGAAATATAAATGGTTACCAGTTTATGGAAAACAATTTGACAATGGTGCAACAAACGACTTAAAAGTGTTCATACCCTGCTACTCATTTGTTTAAGTTTAGAATGACAAAATAATCTTGAGATTTAGGTAGGAATTTAAACATAAGAATGTTAGATACAGAAAAATCTAGAATATATTTTTTCAAAACTAGGTGTGATAGTGAATGCCCAGAATTACAGAACTGATGAGGAGGCAGGAGAATCAGGAATTCAAGGCTAACCTCTGAGGCTCAGTTAAGTTCTAGGGAAACCTGACACTCTGCTTAAATAAGTAAGTAAGTAAATAAATAAATAAAAGAACATATTTTCAGTAATTTTCTATATTTTCACTATTATTAAAAAAAGAAGTTGCAAGCAATGTCTACTACATATAGGGAGGTGAGGTGGTAGGAAAGGAACCCCTTTGTAAAGCGGAAAGTTTAGCAGTCACTAAAAAATGAATAATTAAGTGACATATACGTGAGGTCTTGGTTTCAATCTCTAGCAGGCGTGCGCGCACACACACACGCACAGACACACAAAACAAAACAAAACAAATGACTAAAAACCAAAAAAAAGGACCAACCAATAAAACGTTGCTTGTAGTTTGAGGATGTGCCTTAGTGGTAGATGTTTGCTTGGTCCTTCTGCCTCCCCAATAATGAGTGTGCACACCCACACACATAAAGCCAAAACAAAACCCCTATTTTAAAGTGAGTTATGACTTCATGCAGATTAATCAATGCTTGCCAAATTGTTATCTCTTTGTACTCAAGTTGAGATAGCTGTGCTTTACGCAGCGTGGGCACCATGGAGCATGAACTCTTAGAAGCAGATTACAATCCTGACTGCACCTTTTGCTGGTCACATGGCTTTGGAGAAGGGAAAAGGCCTTCCAGTGCTTTTGTTTCCTCTTATCTCAGTGAGCTGTTATGATGGATTAAACTATTGAGCATGAAGTGCTGAGTGCTGCCTGGGGCAGTAAGTATCTCCTTGGTGATGGTTCTTATTGTCCCTAGAAATCACCACGCACCCGACTTGAAGAACATTCTGCTCTCAGTTCCCCCATATCCATTCAGCTGCATGATACCCACTGTATCATGGTCTTTATGTGACAGAGCAATACACCTTTACATCTATAGGACCCCCTTTTCCCATAGGTGAGTTTTAGTAAACAGAGAATTCCTAACCAGTCCACATTGAAAGTTTACCTGAAGTCCATTGAAACATAAGAACTCATGATTTAAAAGCAAAAAAACCAAAAACCAAAAACCTTTTTTAAGATGGAATTTCATTATAGAGTCTAAACTGGCCTCTAACGCAAGATCCTCTCAGTACTCAGATTATAGTTACACATTATCACGCTTAACTAAAACAATCTATAGACAGATATGAAAACAATTTTTTTCCTGTTCTCAGAAAGACTAATGAAAGCAATGTTTGATATAAAACTTGACTTTTGGAATTGGTCAGTTGAGAACATGTACTTGTAAGACTAAAATTTCAGTGAGCTGTTAAATAGCTCAATTTTATATGGTGTATTTTTTGTTTCACACTGCATAAGTAACCATCTCAGAAAGATACCTAAGCAAAACCATAGGATGAATCCATATGATAGAGAAGATACCAGGAAGGCAATTCCTGGTACTACCTTACTTATGGTGGTGTGGAAGCATAACTGGATCAAGACTACTCTGCCAATGAGCATTGCCAAAGCTAAACTATATGGTCATGACTTACATAGACTGAAGAGTGGACTGACCTTCTGGGAAGGAGAGGGAAAAGACAAGGAAAAAGACAAAGGAAAAAGAAAAGGCATTTATCTTTCATGACTGAGTTTGGCTAGAAAAAAAATCCAGTGACAAAAGAAACAAGCATGGGTTTCCAAAAGCTTTCATGCAGCAAGGGAACTCTCTCTCTGGGTGTTCGACGTGAACAGTGACCTTCTCACAGCACTGCATCACTAGCACTTCCTTATGGACAGCACAGTTAGTATAGAGTGAAAATTGATTAGATGAGCATGAGGAAGAAACAATTTTTCACACCCATATCATCCCACCACCACCCCATCTTCTCTGAAAGACTCAAAAGGTAAATCTTACCTCCACTGAGAATAATGACGGCTATAAATACGGCCAAGTCGCTGTCATCTAATTCCAGTGCATTGAACTTCACAGCAAACTCAAACTTGGGCTCCATAAAGTCACCAAAGGGCTTCCGCAGGCTCTTGAGGAATTCCCTGGTCATGAATCCCTGGCCCTCTGATATGAGAACCCCATCTTTATTCATCAGGGAGGCCAGCATGGTGTAGATGATCTCATGGACACCATATTTGAGCAGAGTTACTTGGTCGTTCAAGTCAAGGTTTACAAAACCAGGGATATTTTTGGCATACTCTGTGATCTCTTGCACAGCCTCCACGGAGCGAAACTGACAGCCCTGGAAAATGCGAATGGCCACCTCTTTGCTCTGCTCCTGCAGTGGGGTGATATGTTTGAACTTGATTTTGTCTTCTCCCATCATTAAGGAATTCATGTCATAGATGACAAATGGCTGCAAGTGAAAAAGGGGAAAAGTGGCTGAGTTGGCCATCCATTCACAGGGAGCACCACTCTGGTTCTGAAAATTTTGTTATATGCATCTGCTGGCTAAATAAAATCTTTTTTTATTATGTATTATTTATTCAATTGTGTGTGTGTGTGTGTGTGTGTGTGTGTGTGTGTGTGTGTGTGTGTAACCACAGATGAATTCGGGAACCACCATGGACCGCCTCCACCTCCTCCTCGTTTACTCTGCCCTGGGATTCACAGGCTCCGCCCTACGAGGACCAGATGCTTCCGCCAGGCGTCTATACGTGGGGTCTAGGATCCGAACTCAGGACCTTCCGCCTGCAAGGCAGAGGCTTAACCCCTGAGCCACCTCTCCAGCCCTGTAAAATCTTAATTATAAGAAGAGACTCTTGCTATGACCAAACACATTTCACAAACTTTGTTCTTTCTTTTTTTCTTTTGCTCTAATTTATGATGTTCACACTATACTTATAACTAGCTAACAGTTCCAATTTGTTTTGATTTTTAAAATAACAATTTTGTTGTCCATCTGAGTTTTCAAAGGAATACATGTATACATGTTCAGTTATATTTTAATAAAAACAATTCCCAGCAACTCAGGATGGAAAAGACCCATTTGAGCATAAAGCAATCTTACAGTTTTAGATTAAATCTACTCAGATCACAGAGGATCTGTATTTATACAGCATTCATAAAAATTTATTTCACTAAAAAACAAAACAATTCTGAAAACATTAAAACTACTGAGCCAAGAAAATGTCCACTTAAAAAAATGTTCTGGAAATAATAAAAATTATATATACATAAAAAAAATTCTGGAAACCATCTGTTTCAGAAAAATCAGATGAAGAAACCCTTGGGTAAATACTACAAAAGTGGCTAAATAAAAATGGTTTTTAATTTTTTGGGGAGTACGTTTGAAGATTAAATCCAGGGTGTCACACATGCTAGGCAATGCTCTCTCACTGAGCTGCTCACCTCGTCTTGAGCTTAACTTTTAATATATTTGTCCTTAAGGGTCAACTCATCAATAAAACACATGACCAATTATTCAGATTTGCAATAAGCTGTTTTCAAAAGCAAGTTGTGTTGATTCTGATATACATCTTCCTTATCCCTGTTTCTTTATATTCTACTACCAAAGGTTTGTGATCATGGTGAAATTCTCAAGGATACTCTGTGTAAGAGGAGAAAACATTTTAAACTCATTGAATATACCTGAAGATCTAATGTTAATCTTATTCAACAGGTGTAATTATCTACCCCACAACACTGGAATAAAAACTGAGGGGATCTGGGTCTGGCTTTGGTTCTACTGTTAACTGTATGACTTAAGTAAAGTCATTTGTCCTTCCTAGGCTGATTCAAGTTGCTCATCTAAGGGCAATGGATAGAAAGAGAGCTTTCTGTCTTTTCTTTGGAAAAGATTCCAGTTGCATTTCTTAGTAAGAGTGTGGATGTGGATGTGTTTGTGAAAGTATGCATGCATGGATATGTGTATAATATAACATGTGACTCACTAAAAGTAATTTCTTATGAGATGAGGTACTGAGAATTATCTCCTGAATGGCAGGGAGGAGGAAGGGATAGGTGAGTGATTGTATTAGCTTCAAGATGTTCAAGATTTTATTATGGACTCCACAGATAGGAGTCTCTGATTTTCATTAAATTATTAAGTCTGCTATACACTGGAGCAAAGAACACATTCTATGGACTCTCGGATATTGAGAAAATTTCCAAATGCATGTGTTACATCAACACCATATTATTCTAGAAACACTTTTGTCATCCCCAAATTTACTTCAACTATACTATTCAGCAAATCTTCAAAGAGGACCCCAAAAGCAGGTTTACCTGCTGGTTTCAATTCTTCAAAACAATTAGTAACAAATTGTGCTTACTCTCAGACATTTCTCAGACATTTTGCTTCTATTTACCCACCTTCTTCAAGACTGATATTATTGAGAAAAGAAAAAAAAAGCAGAGTTAATTGAATCGATTCAAATCTACTGTGTTTGCCCAGAAGATCAGATTCCAATCATGAGAAAAATTTGAATGGATAAAAATATTTTACAGAGCCTACAGAAAATATCTTTCCTCTTTTTACTTGCTTTTCCCTCCCTCCCTCCTTTTCCTCTTCCTTTCTTGGTTTTCTAGAGGTACTTTATGGTGTATAGTAACTTACATCAATTTTCTTTAAGGTTGATTCTCATATACCCTAGCTGGCCTTGTAAGTCACTATGTAGTTGAGGATGACCATGGATTTCTGATTCTCCAGTTTCTATCTTCTGAGTGCTGAGATCATAGATACCACCATACATGTTTCATGCAGTGCTGGGGTCTGAACCCAGGGCTTTGTGCATGCAAGGTATTCCATCTGAGCCATATCCCTAGCCCCTGTTTTTGTTTACAGCCATGAAAATATGGTGATGTGGACACTTGAGAAGTCCAACCAAATAGGAAAACTACAGACAATATGAGTAGACAATCATCACTATGGCTGTGAGGGTGACTTCTCTGTACAATACTTGGCCAGAATGCTCGAGGCCCTTGGTTCTAGGATGGAAAATACAAACACAAAAAGAAGGCAATGAGCTACCTTTTTACACTTAGGAAGACTATACCCAGAATTGCCCACTTCAGCTTTCAGATGAGCTTCTGCTCAGTCACGGGGATTCTTGGCACAGAGCACATGCACCAAATTCTTTCACCTCCGCGTAAGCGATTTATCTGGAACTCTGCCCTGGTACATCACCCTTGTGACTCTTCCCTTGACTTCCCCTGCCCCACATATAAAGCCCCAGGTTCCTGTTTTTGAAACTCTGGGATAGCTGAGCATAGGGCACCAAATCCTGCTAATTTTCTCTCCCAATTTAACAACAATGTGACTTTAACCCCTTGGCAATCAATGTTGGTCAGGATATCCTGGCAGTAAACACTCAAGGACAGAGAAATAATCAGGTCCCTGCCCCCATCATGCCAAACCAGTACAGTTTGCTTTTTTTAAAAACTCTTTCAGCATTTCTGAAAGAGAGGTAAACTGACAGAAAATTCTGGGTATTGATATTCATTGATATTCAAATGAATACCGAAGGAGAGTTTTATCCTCATTTTCCCTGGTTATACTTGATCATATTCTTTTTGTTGCATATTTGAAGTCTGCACAGATTCTTTCTGTCTTTGTGTGGTTTTGTCAAACTGTTAGAGAGGTCCAAAGCTACCAGTTCTTATACTGTACGTGGTCCTCTTATATATAATTTTCACATCTCCCGGGAACCTCCTTATCTTCAAACCAAGCAAGAAAGCAATGGATTGCCTGCTTTGTGGAGAGCTGAGTCATCAATCCGAGTCCTAACAGCACTCTTCAGGCATGGTCATATCATCTCTCTCTGTTTTGTACAAAGCTAAGTGAGCCGTTGCACATTTGCTTAGCTTTTGCAACACCATATGATGTCTAATAGGTACAGGAGGTGTCTAATTGTCTTCCAAATTTTGACTCAATGATTTCCCACTTCTAAGTTACAATGAGTTTATACTGAGATGTTGATGAAATGACTAGATAAGCATCAGTCCTTAGCAGGAAAGAAAAATTACTACTAGAATGTGCTCATAGGCCCCATCTAGGCATTATAGAACCTGAAATGTACATATTACTGGGCTCTTCTTTAAGAAAAATACACAACTGAAGAGAATGAAAATGCACTCAGAACAGTGGAAGGGGTTCTGCTCATGGGAGGCTCTGGGGTCCAAGCTTCACAGGCCCCAGAAAAAAAATGTGCATCTGGTTTTTGTGAGACTTGCCATATATTAGACAGACCAGAAAAAGGTGATCAAAAAATGAAGACAGGTTATTTGGACATGGTATCAGTACAGGGAAACTAAATGGTATCTGTGATAGGAAATCAATTCTTTTTGAAGAGAAACATGAAATATAATTCATGTTTATATATTTTGATTAAAAAATGGCTCCATATGTCAAAGCCAGCAGGAGGATAGGGATCAACTCTATATAGATTATTAAACTTGGTTTTAGATCTCTAACATTCATTCTGAATAGAACATAAAGATATGGACAGTAGAAACAATTTAGTATAATCTGGATCTTCATTAATATTAACCGTGTCCTCCAGCACTGAGCTGCAGTCAGGCTGAGTTTACTTTTTTGAATGGAGAAATAGAATAGTAGTGGCTCTGTAATTCCATGACATCGGCATTTGAATATCTGAGAAATGGTTATACGAGACGTCTCCAAGTATACAGGTCCTTTTGACTAATAGAATACCAAGAATGGGAGATGAGGGGCTGGAGAGATGGCTCAGGGGTTAAGCCTCTGCCTTGCAAGCAGAGGGTCCTGAGTTCCGATCCTAGATCCCACGTACAAACACCAGGCAGAAGAAGCAGGACGGCCTGAGCTTCTGGTCCTGGTGGGCGGAGCCTGTGAATCTCGGGTCAGAGCAAAAAGGAGGTAGAAGCAGTCCACGATGATTCCCGAATTCACCCTTGGTTCTACACACACACACACACACACACGCACACACACACAATTGAATAAATAATTTTAAAAAAAGTTTAAAAAAAAAAGAATGGGAGATGAATGAGAAAGATCACCTAACAGCCCAGGTTTTTCTGGGTGACTCTTACAGCTTGCCAGATGCTTACGAGTGTAGTAGCCAACTCTTCCCTCACAGAGACCATCACATGGTATCTCACCAGAGTTAAAACTGGCTTGGAAGCCAGGTGTGGAGGTACATGTCTGCAATCCTAGAACTTGGGAGGTGGTGGCAAGAGGATTAGGAATTCAAATCATTTTTGGGTACATAGCAAGATTCAGGCTAGCCTGGGTTACATACAAAACAAAAACAAAACAGTAATAAAAATATTAGCTTGGAAAGATGTGGATGCCAGTTGCTGGACTATTAGTGGTATTTAGATTTCTCAAGGAAGCATGCTGAATTCTTAGGACCTATCTTAGGGCATGCATTTCATTCCTGTTTTTTTTTTTTTAGGTTTCTGAGCTTTCATGATGTTAGACACACATGTTCTCCATGAGCTGCCATTAACGAGTGCTAATTGTAAGTATTATAGTCTGGCTTTGTTTCTTCAACCTCATTTATGTTATTGCCTCTGGAGTTCCAGTTTTGTTCTTGTAGAAGACCATGGGATTCATAGACCTAAAAGGTTCTTCATAAATCATGACCATTACTTCAAGTATGAAGAAGTTGAAGCCAAGAGACTTTCCAAAGCCAAACGGTTCTTTATAGCAAACCCTGACCTAGAACCAGCACCCCTCCCGAATGACTCCTTTCTAGTGTTTTCTACATGTTTCTCCATTCTTTTTTCTTCTTCAATAACATCGTTTTTCTGGAGTAACTATGGCTCTTTTCTGCAGGGATCCTCACATAGGACCTTTTAAACAACCATTTCCTAGAAGTGCTAATTCAGTAATTTGTGACAGAAGTTTGAAAGCTTGTGAGATTCTGTCTCTGCATGTGGCTAAGAGATTTAAGGCAAATACATGAAAATTTATTTAAAATTATTCACACTCAAATAAACTAACATATAACCACAACTCTCAAAAAAAAAATCATCTAATGCCAGCCAAACAATTACTTCAGAGGATAAAAAAGGGTACTGGCCAACTGAGTCCAACCATTGAAAAAAAAAAAAGTGCTTTTTTTCTTAATTATATTGAACATTATTATTATTTGGAACTGGGGATGGAACCAAGTGAACATGTTAAGCAAGTGTTCTACTACTGAGCTACACTCCTGTTCCCCATGCTTTGCCTTCTTACTATAGACAAATAGATTAACAATCTGAGAAGCCTATTTTTCCACCAGCAGCCTTGGAACTACTCGCCAGGGCTTTCTATTTTATGCCTACCGAAGCTTCTAAGCCTCTTTTCTCTGCGGGCTCCCCCAGAGCTTTTCTCCTGAGGGGAGAAAATTCCTGCTCACTCAGGCTGTTCCAATAAATAAATAAATAAATAATAAATAAATTAAATAATAAATAAATAAAATAAAAAGAAAGGGAAAAGAGACTATACTTTGTTTAGCTGCAAGTGTAGGATTTAAAAAGACAACTTTCCCATCATTTGAGTCAGTAAGTAAATTCGATGATTTCCGTACATTTCAGAAAGCAGAAATGTCAGTGGATGCAGATATGCTTTCACAACAGCTTACAGGTCCTCATTGCTTTTACAGCTCAGTAGCTTCACATTTCATATGCTCTTCAGAATGATGGCACCCGCTTGTGTCTGTCATTAAAGAATGGCGACTTTACATGTGCCCATCATAAACAGTGTGATGCTTTGGAATCCAAAGTCCAACACATTACAAATAAAAAGTTTTATTTCTTATTTGTAGATACAATGCAGCCAGCTCTTTCCCATGTCTCGGATATAGAGTGAAGAGCTGGCAGGCATAACCAGGGTTTTTCTATTTATTGTTTTATGGCAAACTATGGCAGTGAGAATGGTTTTGAAAACCTCTCTGTTTATTTTCAACAACAAACATAGGATCATGTGACATTGATACACTTGGTGGAGACTATTGCACCAGTATGATAGTCAAACATGGGGAACTTCCAAAGTCCACTCAATTATCAAACTGCCTTCAAGAAAGGCCCTGCTCCCAACGTATTCATGAGTTTCAGATATGAATAGGATCCCTTCAAAAAGGGGCTGTCACTAGAACAAACCATGGAAAAGAAAGCAGCTAGTGGAGAGATTAAAAAAGGCCTTATTGCTCCTAAACTTCTCTCTTACAGTGATTCTACAGCCCATTTCTCTCTAGTCCTGGGTTTTTGATTTTCAGCCCATATTTTTCTAGGCAAGATGATGAAAAGTAGGAGTAGCTATATTATCTGGAAAATATGGTGTTAAAGTTAACAGGAATGGAGCAGGAACTTTAATTTATCTGTTTTGAAAGGTGCAAGTGGCCCCAGGGGATGAGATATAGAAGAAGGAAGTTTAGCTGGGAAGAGGTGGAGGAGGGGTCCCTGCTTGCCTGAAGGCAAAGGCTGAGAGAGCAGCTGGCAGGTCCCTAAGAGGCTACAGTTAAATTGACCAGTGAGATAAATTTAAAGAATGGTCTCTTCAGTCCAGTCATTTCCTTTTCCAGAGGTTCTGGGTAATTGGTCTTCCACTACACTGAGCAACCTCCCCCAGGCTTGTCCTGTCCAATGCTGATGACGTCAGCTACCAGCCCTATGCTTATAATGACGAAACCTATGCTTCTTTCTCACATATCCCACCCTCTCGAGAGGCCATACTTCAGCAAAAACTTTTCCTATCAATGTGAATCTTAACTTTCACTAGTCCTGGCCAAGAGATAACATAACACCCCTGAGATAGTTGCTATCAAATGAATAATATGACCATGCTGATAAAGAACAAATCTCATCTCCAATCACATTTTGGGTTTCTCTTCCATATTCCTCACTGAACTATTTCTTTCCATTGGTGCTCAATTTGATTTTTGCCAGATAAGGAGAAAATAGAGTGCCAAGATATTCGATTTTAGTTTTGTAGAATCAGTGAATGGATTATTTTAATTTGGCTGGGTCTCTCTTTTCCTGGTTTCTACCTAGAGGCAATTCTGTCACTAAGCAATCACTAATGATGTCTAGCTTGGTGAACAAATATTGGACTAGCAAGAAGCCCTCTGTTGAAATTCCAGAATTTCAAAGGGCATAAACAACAATTTTCAATTCAATTAAACAAATACAGTCTGAGTAGCTATTATGAGCAGAATACAGACTTGGTTACTACAGCAAAATAAATAAATAAATAAATAACCCTTGGCCTATGAACCTGAAAAGTCTATAATCAAGCATTTGTAGCCCTTTTCCTTAAAACAGTTTACTAGCTATTTGTTCCATGAAGAGCCTCCAATTAGCTTATTTTTAACCCAAAGATTTAGAGCCAATGACTCAGTAGGGATGAGTTTTTTAAGTGATTTCCAGTGGCTTGGAATTCATGTGTCCTAATTTAAATTCTTAACAATTAAGGATTTTTTTTTTTTGGTCTTTCTTCTTTCTTCTACCTTTCAGGCAGTACAAAATTGATAGCATTTCCAGGCTGGGCTACAAGGGTGCACTTGAAGGTAAGGAGTGTGAATTCTTGATTCAAGGCAAAAAATGTGAACAGTCTGTTTGAGCTCCTTCCCTTTTAGCTGCTCCCTTCCTAGTGCACAGTTCCTCTGCTCCCAGCTTCCTGCACCCTTTCTTGGAACCTGCTGTCTGCAGGACCAGCTGTTGCAATCTGCCTTCAAATGTTAACTCTCTTCAGTCATGTGGTGTAAACACTTCTCTAGCCGAAAATGAAACAAGGTTAGTTTCTGAAGCTGGCTATGCACAGGTCCTCATTCTCCTTCATTTGCTATGACTGGTGTTGCACTTAGTGAATACAGAGTTTTAGTTGTATCTTGCCTATGTTCTGTGGTCTTGTGCATGCAGAGGACAGTAGTCACATGGGGCCAGAGTGGGAATATGTGTAGGGGGTGTGAGGGGTGGCGGGTAGGCATCATCATAGTCCTTGAGCTTCCACATGCTTGCTCTGAGAACTTTGAGCAGAATGTTCTTTTTCTGGATCTCAGTTTCTCATCTTTTAAAGAGGATAGTAATAGGGGCTGGAGAGGTGGCTCAGGGGTTAAGCCTCTGCCTTGCATATAGACGCCGGGCGGAAGCAGGGGCGGCCTGCGTTTCTGGTCCTGGTAGGGCGGAGCCTGTGAATCCCAAAGCAGAGTAAACAAGGAGGAGGTGGAGGCGGTCCATGGTGGTTCCTGAATTCGTCCTTGGTTTTACACACACACACACACACACACACACACACACACACACGCAAACGCACAATTGACTAAAATAAATAATAATAATAAAAAAATTAAAAAAAGAGTATAGTAATAACAACAGCTATAGGATGGCCCTTGATAGGAATGTAAGAAGTATACAAAATATTTTGAAATTGTTAACAGCTGGACCTACGTGTATTATCGTGAAGGTACCAATGATCCTTTTTGCAAGTAAGAACCCAAATGTTCTCACCCGCATGCCTGTGGCTCTTTCCCACAGCAGCCATTCTATAAAGCCAATTCTATTCTTATGAAATAATTTAGCTAAAAGAAAAAAATTCACCAGAAATAATCATCAAAAATCATTATAAGGCAATAAGATTTCCTCTAATATTGGAACAAGCACAAGTTGCATATGTCTACCTAGGAGTTCTCTCACTTCCTGGAGATGTTCATTTGAAAACAAATGACCATATGAAGGACTCTCAAAGGCTGTGACGCTGCTCTCTGCATGGGATTGCTCTTCTTACCGCCCAGGACAGTGTAGATCTTATAATCAAAGCTAGGCCCTATCTGTACAAACCAAAGGACCCAGACATGATCCAGGTCATACTTCCAGCTGATGGGAGATTAGAAGCAGGATCCAGGTTTAGTTTTGTTTCCTTTTAATATAATTTGATGTTGCTTTCTCAAATTACTGCCATGAGCTTTCTGTTTCTTAGAAAACTTAATTTGTAAACAATTACAATCCATTCTGAGTTTTCCATACAGTGCCACTGGATGAGCCTGTAAGTCTTTAAGAAATCATTTGAGGGGTGGCAATGTAGATTAGCTCTAGTTCATATGCCTAGCATACTTGAAGCTTTGGGTTCAATCTTCACATTCCTCCAAACTCCCCCCTTCTCCACGACAAAATCCACTGGAGTAATCTAGACCATTTAGATTCTCATAGAAAGTAGAATTTATGTATGCAATAAAAGGCTAGCCTCCAGTTCTGCAGGAATAAACATCAGGCCCTATAAAGAAAGAAGGTTGCAGAGTATCTGCAATGTACTTTTACACTAGTGTTGACTGCTGTAGAGGTTACTCTGGATGTTTTCAAAGGTGAAAGTATTGGACTCAACACCTCGTCCTAGGCTGCCAGGATGGTCATGTTGTGGCCAATTATTTCCATGCTGAAGAAAGAGTTGTGTCTTTGAAAGAGAATGATGGCATGAGGACTCTTGGATCCATTCACTTGTTCAGATGACCTGTACATTCTTATACTACTCTCAAAGATTTTTATCGGAACTTGGAGGGCTTTTTTTTTCAAGCAATGTTTACTTATCCTATCTGAAGACATTTCCTCATTTCTGACCCAGCCTGCTATAGATGTTAATAGCCCACAGCTGAACAGTATTCTGCATACGCATGTGTTATTCTGCAAATCATTTACTCAAAGGAAACAACCCCCATCCCGGACACCCCAATAAAGACAGCAGAAGAGAACTAACTGATTTGTCTGTTGTCTTTCCTGTCAAGATCGCCCTCGCCTTGGCTTTGGTCAGCGGGAAGGACTTTATGTATGAGTCATACAAATGCTTTGCCAGGGCCCGGAGATCAGCAGACTCTGGGTTCAGCTGGTCGATATCACTGGAGATCTCCGCCAACAGCTTTTCCTTCTCCGCCTGTGGCATCCGCCCAAACCTGATGGCTACAGAGGAAGAGGAATGACAAGATGAATCACTGAGTCATTACTACTGCTCTAATATGCACTGAACTCTCCCCAGCCCCCTCTCTCCACCCGCCCCAAGTTCTCTTTCCATCTACCATTCTGCTCATTTTTTATTTCATGACAATAGTATGGATAATTAAGAAATAAAAAAGAGTTAAGTGATTTACTTTTTGAATGAACAGAGATAACACATGAACCTGTCAGAAAAGTAAAAATGTGTGTTTAGCAAATAGATGAAGGTTTGGTCATCTAAACATGAAATGACAGAGAGGCAACTCCAAATCATCCCTTAAGACCAAGTTCATGTGTGGTTTTTTTGTAAGACTTTCAATGAAGTTAATGTATTCAAGAGAGCTTAGCATTTAGGAGGTTTGCCCTACCACCCTCAATTCTTCAATGATAGAATAATAGCAAATTTCACATTGTACTTGAATTATTTACTCTACATGCCTATTTACCCCTCTATAGAACAATATCCCAAAGGCTAGAGACACTGTCTTATTTATCTTGGTATACTGTGTGCTTGACAAAAAGTCAGGCAGGAGGATCCACGTGTTTCATGAATTGAAGTACGGAATTACGCAGAATTTGCAGTAGAAAGCCAAGCTTTTTCTCAGATTATTTGTATGATATGTTTTGTTCCTGCTCTAAAGAAGTCAGGATGGTGCTTTTATTTCACTTATTAGGCCAGAGAACTTTTATATTCAGTGGAGAGAAGCCAGATGTATTCTCCTACTCTTGAGAATTACCATTTAAAAATGTTTGTCAGAAAGACAGTATGTTTGACATTTACCTTTTGAGGGGTGAGGAAGTGTGAAAGCAAAAGAAAAGTTAAGAGGAACATTTAAAAGAGATTAGTGAGGCTTAAATTTGGAAACTTATCTGCTAGAGCTGGAGTAAATTTGTCTAGCATTAAGGCCCTGTATCCCAAGGAAATAAAGTGAATAACAATCTATTTGTATCATTTCAACTCAGGTAATTTCCCTACTTCCTCACTAACACTATTTGAAAAAAATCTTACTTTCTCATGATGAAACACTTGGCTCTCGTGCCCAGTTCTACCCTGTCCTATTTGATGTGACGTGGTGGTGTGGCTTTATGAAAGCTCCCTCATTAGATGATAAGCTCTGTGCCAGCAGAGATTGCATCACATTCACTTAGGTCCCCAGCTCTCAGTGGCACTTGGTCAATGGCTCCTGAATATGGGAACCCACAAGTGGGTGATTTTTTTTGCTGTTACACTCAATGCAGCATATCTACTGTAAGAACAATGCATGGAGACATTTCTGTTTGAGCACTTAGTGAATTTTGTTTATTTTTAATTTTTTTTGTGATGGGGACTGAACCTAGAGCCTTGTGCATGCTGATCACATTCTACCACCAGACTATTTATTATTATTACTATGATTGAGACTATGTCTTGCTTTGTAGTCCAGGCTGACCCAGAACTTTTCAGTCCTCCTGCCTCAGCCTCCTGAGAACTGGAGTTACAGTTGTATACCACCATGCTGAGATGAACTCTACTTTAGAGAAGAGATTGATTTGTACCTTTGGGTCTCAAATTTATAATTTCATCCCAGTTGGCCCTGAACTTTATCGTCAACTAATAAAACTGTTGTACTGTATAAGTTTCCTTTGAGACCTTGCTTGGAGTTTGAGAAGAAGAGATGCTTGCCTCTAAACTTATATATATTAGGCTATATTTACACATTTTCAGTAAATGTAGCTTTTGACATTGCCCCTCCAAATAGAGATCTTTAAATAATTTCCATTTTTCAGTTGAAACAAATGTACTATCACTCTTTACTCTTTCCAGTTGCGCAGGGGTGAAAAACAGCAGCTCACAGCCTCACTCCTGAGGAGCCCTCCCACTCAGACCTTCATTTGCTGGCCTCCTTCACAATATGACCTATCACTCTCTTCTCTCTTACAGTTCGGACCACAGAAATCATCTATAATGTTTTCCTTTCTCCTCAGTATGTCACCTTCATGAAAGCAGGAATCTTGTTCATTGTTGTATTCATGGAATTTAGAATATTGTTTTGCACATAGTAAGTCCTTGTATAAAATTATGAAATTAAAAAATATCCATCACAATGGGAAAGAGATAATAAATCCCCACCTTTTTCTGAGGATCTATGGGCAGTTGGTGGGTGCTAGAGGAGGGAGAGTCATTTTCTTCAGTGGTATAGCCACCTCTAAGTTACCCATGCTCCTATATTAATTCCTCATCCATGCTCATATAAGAAACCCTAATGAAACTCACCAGACACACACATGTACACACACACAAATACAAGAAAGTATAAGGGAGAAAGAAGAGGATAATGGAAGGATGAATATAATCAAAATACATTATATGCATGTATGAAAAAGCCATAAGAGCACCCATTATACATAATTAATATATTCAGCAACAACAACAATAATACGCATTAATCCCAGATAGGAGATTCCTTTGTAATTTTCTGTGAAAGAAATATTCTTAATTACCACCTCTTCTACTCAGAAACAGTCATTTTCTTCATTGCTCTTTGTTAATTTATTTGGCAATATATCAGTTCTTCACTGAGCAAAGGGGAGGATAAGGAAGGTGGGGCATATTAAAATCACTGGGTAACATTCTAAAATTACATGTCTCCATTGGATGTCCTGATAAATCATCCTATATCCAAAAAGGAATATATCAAAATATTTGGGGTTTGCAAAAGCTTCCTGAATGCATACAGTAGCTAATGTATGAAGTTGTAACTATTTCTACTATTTTTAGTAGGTTTAGATGATATTAAGTTTTATCTTTGTTCCTGAGTGTAACAAAATATTCACAGTAAACATTAAATGTAATGAAGTAAATTTTAAAACATTAAGTTTAAAAACAGATAGAAAACAATATGTAAATTAGGAAGTTTACATGAGAAAAAGTTAAGACTTATGACACATTAAAAGAAGAAATCATGGACTGAGTATATGGCTCAGCGGTAGAGTGTTTGTTTGGTATATGTGTGGAAACCATGGATCTGATCCTTAGCACTGCAAAAACTTTTGTTTTAAACTATAGAAATTAGAATATACAACTTGTTAAAAATCAGAATTATCATATAGTAAAACAGAAATGACTAGAATCACCCATTATTTCATGAACCACCCAAAACTGTCTCTTTATCTGATGAATAATTATTGAGTGACTATTATAAACTAGATATTGTTCTAAGAAATTACAAAATTTTAACCAGCAAGAAACTGGAAACAGTGGCCAGAGAGATGATTCAACAGGTAAATGTACCTGTACAACCTGGTGATTTGAGTTGGATCTCTGGAGCCCACAAGATAGAAGGAGAGAACCAACTTTTGAAAGTTGTTCTCTGATCAATCTCCATGCATTCTCTTTCAAGTAAATAAATATTTCTTAAAAAGAAATACAAACATATATGGATGGTAACATGCTTAAAAAAGTATTTATGTTTCCTGATTTGACAACAGCTAGTTTAAATAGCCAAAGGCAGCCACTTATTACACTAATGGTTCTATTTTCTTATACCTAATAAAATAGCAAAAAAAAAAAAAATCCAGCTTATAATTTTAATTATGCCATACCAAAACTAAGTCCTTTTCTAGAATCTGAATAAAACAAACATTTTTATAAGGTAAAGTTCTCACAAAAGGTTTAATTTTGTGAGCAAACTGACTGTACCTGTATTATTAAATGACCATGCTATCAATTAGCTACAACCAGTTAGGTGATTTTAGAGTTGTATATACCAGGGAAATGAAAAATACATCCTGTTTGGTGGAGCTAAGTCTACAAATAAGATATAAAATATGAAATAGAGAAAAGAATACATATTTTATTTACTTATTAATTTATTGATTGATAGGGTCTCATGTACCTTAGGCTCACCTTGAACTTGCTATGTTAGCTGAGGAGGACCTTGAATTCTGATTTTCCTGTATCTGCTTCTCAAAGACTGAGATTACAGGTGTGTACTACCACACCTGTATTTTTTTTAAAAAAAGGAAAAGCTGTTTGCATGTTTATCTGAAGTTGTCACAGCTACATCTACCTCTGGTGAGTAATGAACCAAGACATAGGAAGTGCTTAGCAAGGTGCCTGGCATATGGTCGCACTTCCTCAACACAGCTTTTATTACCAGGGATGAAGTGTTGTGTGGGGGTCAGTAGTAGGGCTGACTTAGGGGTAGAACCCAGAGACTGGCACATGATAGAAATCATGTTTTGTTTGGAAGCTGAGCCTCCAGTCCAGGTCCCACCCTGGAGGCTGGATGTTATTTCCTAGAAGACTTCAGTTCAAATTTAGAAATGGAAGGTGAAAATTACAGACTTGGAACTAGAAATATAAGTCTTAGTACACATGTACACACATAGGTACACACATTTTTTCCCCAATCTTCTACCACTGATAATTAATCTCCATAACAAAAAGAAAATTTGTCCGTGTCACAATGAGTCACTGGGTGAAAACTTCAGGCCTGTAGAAGGCAGCAGAATCAACTCTACACTCAATGTCATTGAGAAATGTACTATCCAGCTTATTCTCTGAGACAAACCAGCTAAACAGTCTTCAGAAAATCACTTAATTTCTGTGGTTCTCAGTTGCCATTACCTGTAGAATGGAGACTTGGAAAAGAAGATCTCTAAATAATCCTTTTACCTCTACATTTTTCCCAAAAGTACTACAAATGCCTAAACATATAGCGTTGTAAACATTTTTAGCTTTTTCTTTCTTTTTGTATTTTTATTTTTAAATTATATTTATTTTTCCCCAATTATATAGCTTAATAGGTACCCCAGTCCCCTCCCTTCCTTCACCCCTCCCCAATCCCCTTTGCACCCTCCCTTTTCCCCTTCCTTTCACCCTCTTCCCTTCCTTTCTCCCAGTGCCCCCCTTCCTCTCTCCCATTCCTTGGAGCATCCTTTAATTTGACTGTCAAACTTCCCTCTGCGTCCTCCATTCTGGTGGGGTGTAAGAACTCAGTGGCATTGCCCAGAGCCCTTTCTTGGGCTCCCCTTTAGTATGGAAACACTATTATGACTGTTAGTCTCTTGCCTCTAAGGATCCTAGTGCCTGTGATCCATGCTAGACTTTGGGGGGTCAGTGACATGTCAGTCATTGTGCAGGTCATGTAAAGTCTGATTATGGCTACTGTGGGCCCTAACTTGTGTGGAGTATTTCGCATATCGTTGTTCCTCCCCATCTTTAGGCTCTTAGCTTTTTCTTTTAAAGCAATTATTTGTCTAGTCTTTGAGGTACTACAAATAAAAAAGGTTATCTGCCTATCATCCATGTCTAGCACTTGTTATATACAATAACTTCAAGAGACTAGTATTCGGTTAGTTTTTAGGGTAATTAATCACCTACAGAGGGTAAGTTTTATGGTTCAGTGATAGAGCGTGCACCTTAGCAGATTCAACATCTGACATCAAAAAAACTAAAAATTCACCTAAGAGAAACATATTTTGGTTTAAAAAATCACCACAGAGCCAGTTAAATAGTTAAATAGCTAAGTAGGTAAAAGGACTTGCCACACAAGCCTGACAAACTGAGTCTGATTCCTTGAGCTCACATAAAAAAGTTGGATACTGTAGTGCAGGCATCTGTAATCCCTGTGCATCCTGCAGAGAGATGGGAAGTAAAGACAGGAGAAGCTCAGGGACCCATCAGCATGGATCTGCCACCCAGCACAGCAGAAATGATGAAGTACCCTGCCTCTACAAGATGGAAGACGAGGAAAAACTCCTGAAAGTTGTCTTCTGACTTCCACACATGCACCGTGGCATATCCATGCCCTCATTGACACATGTGCATGCATCCCGTTATGCACACACACACAGAATAATAAATAAAACATTGTCCACTTCAGGATTGGTATACTCTCTACAGGAAGATAAGCTTTGATAGAGGCTCAATGATTTCCAGTGAAAGTGCATTAGCACATACGTCATACATTCTATGAGCACATGACAGATTTGTCATTTTGCATACCTAGTACTAATATTAACAACGTACTTTAAATACAGGGAATAATTAAATATCCTGTGTTAAGAAATATTATGTTTTCAAAATATCAAATGTAGGAACATTCAAGATATATGCTACTTAATTACAAAGATAGATTAAAACCAATTTTCTATATATCAAGAGAGAATAGAATAAATGAGTTGTATCTTATTCAAAAAGCCTTTTTTGTTTTTAAACATTCAGGGATGAATTTGCAGTTATAACAGACTTTTATTGATTAGTAAAGATACAACTTATGGTCAGGTTTTATGTGTATAGGCTTGCTTCATGTGAATCATGCAAAAAAACTAATTGCATATTTGATATTGCTTACTGGTTTAATACTTTCTTCCTTTCTCTCTCTCCCTCATCCTCTCTCTTTCCCTCTTCAGAGAACTCGGGGTTTCAAATACATTAGGCAAATGATCTACCACTGATCTATACTTCTAGCTTTTCACTTCTCTTGAAGAAAAGCAAACAAAGGCCAATCTAACTTGAAAATTTAACAACTAACATTTTCTTGTTCCTCTAAAGAAAGAGTAATCCTAATATCAGTGCTAAGTTATTTTTATGTAGGTTAACCTCTTTCAAATTATCTGTAGACAACATTAAATATTTGCTTAGGTTCTTCCCAAAGCAGAACAAGCAAAACATTACTACCTCACTGTCTAATCTCTAATACCCTCAAGTTTAAAATGATAGCATTTAATTCATTCATGGAACACCTATTTAATATAAGACACTATGCTATAAAGTCTGGGCTACAGAGACAAGGATGAGAAGAAATGTGTAGAAGGGGAGATGGGAAGCATGGACAGATTATTCCCTTCTGTTTCTCTCTTTGCTAGCTTCACCCTTTCCACCCTAGCAGATGTCTGAGGTTCTGACCTTAGTTTTTTGGCCCACTCAGCTGATTCCCCCCACTCCTCCTGAACTTGCTGAAGGTTTTCTTCCCTCTGCCTTCCATTCATTTCTCAACCTGCTGCAATCTGATTTTTGTTGAATTTGAATTGGCTTAAACTTTGCTGAAGGAATTCCTGACTGCTTTTCTCAAGGTCAGATTGAGGAGTTCTAAACTTTCAATCTACTTGAACTTTCTACATCTTACCTGCCTTTAATATACTGGACATGTACACTCCTATTTTAAACATTTCTCATCTTGAATTCCATTCAAGATAGGGCTGCTGTAGCTAGAAACTTACTGCAACAATAAGACTTACCTTCACCAGACCTGCACAATGGCTGAATATCAACATTCCTCCATAGACTATCGAGGAACTCAGAAAAACACAGGCAGGGGAAACCTTTAGGGGCCAGGGCTAGACAGGTGAAGGGGAGCACCCCTATCAGTGGGTCTGTCCAAGGAAGGACCACTTAATCTGACACAGAGGCCTGAGCCTCTACTAGAGCAGGGAAATCAAAGGGAACCCTGGGGCCCACACAAACAGGCAGGAGGGTGGGAGGGACAGGAATGGATTGGTGAAAGGAAGGGAGGGAGCCAAAGGAGGGAGGGAGGGAGGAAGAAATGAGGGGGGGGGGGAGCAGGGAAAAACATTAAATTTGCAAAACTAGAAAAATAAAAAATAAAATTTCTCATCTTTACCTCTGCTTTATGATCCTTCTGCTACGCAGATCACTTCAGAGGATCCTGTTCTCATTGACATTTTTAGTAGCAGGGATTCCAATTCCCTGTTCCCTTTTGCGGAGCCCTCTCAGGCCCTTACTCTTCACTTCTGTGCTCCTTCATACACTGATGTGGGAAGTTCCAGGAGTACCTCAAGACTCAGCAGAATGTACTCTCTTCCAGCCTAGGTCCCCCTCTCCATTCCTTTTTGGTTCATTCATCTGAGCACACTAAAAGCTATCCTGAACAATCTGACAAACCTCCCTTTTCTCGGACACTTTCGCTCACTGGTCACTGCTGTAAGATTCCACTCAATTCCTTGTTTTTCCTTTCTTGCTATGGTTTGGTTTATAGATTGGTTTTTTTTATCAGTCTCACCCATCCCAGTCTCTGTAATTTATTTTCTACAGCTGTTATTCTAATCCTCTCTTTCTAGACAATATTTCTCTGTGTAGCCCTAGTGGCTCTAAATGCAAGCTCTTCCCCAGCCTCCCAAGTGCTGGATGAAGGTACATGCTTCCATACCTGGCCATCTTTTCCTTTTTTGACTTATCTTTGCTTTTCACTGCCTCTGGTGGTACTCTACAATGTGATCATTTCTTTTTTAAATATTTTATTTATTTACGGTGTGTGTATGAGAGAGAGATCAGAGAGAGAGAGAGAACAGAGAGAGAGAGAGAGAGAGAGACAGAGAGAGAGAGAGAGAGAGAGAGAGAGAGGAGGCACTATGTGTCCCTGTGGGGGACCAAGGACGACTTTGTGAATCAATCTGGATTGTTTCTACCTCCTTTTTGCTTCACTCTGGGATTTCCCACTAGGGTTGGACAAAGAACAGGCCTTGGCGGTATATACCTGGCATTTTTACATGGGACCTAGGATCTGAACTCAGGACCTTCTGCTTGTGAGGCAGAGTCTTAACTCCTGAGCCATCTCTCCAGCACCCTTTTTCTTTTTAAAAGCAGAATGCAGTGTCCTAGGAAAGTAGAACAAGTTCAAAGAAAGAATCAGAAAACTCATTAGAACTGGGCCTGGAAGGTTTAGCAGGGTTCTGACAGAGAACAGAAGGGCACAGTCCACAGAGGTGCAGAGGTATCTGAACACAGAGCACCTTTTCCAAGAACAGCAAAGTACAGCTTGTCCAGAGTCTAAGGGGAATGGGAGGGGATAGGTCTCTTGTGTGGAGGATCATGAATGCAATGTGTCTGTGGTAACAGCTGTTTTGGGCCACCTTTTCTGTATATTGGCATTTTCCTTCCTACCACAGGAAGATAGTAGTGCAGTCCAGTATAATGGGTGTCTGTGTCAGAAAAAGCTTACTTTCCAAATGAAATCCAATAGGCCCCACCCAGAAAAAATGTGAAAGCAGGAGGGAGATTGGCTGCAAAGAAAGCATGAATGGGACAGGAGGAAGGAATGGGATTGAGTAGGAAAGGGTGAAAATGATTCATTTATATTCATGCATTAAAGTGTTAAAGAATAAAAAAAGGAATAGAAAGAAAAAAGGAAAAAAAAAAAAAAAAAGAAGAAGAACAAAAGGTCTGCTTACCTCATCATGGCCAGGAAGCAAAAAGAAGAGTTAGAAAGGTCATGTCACCCACAGCGCTCTAACTCAGTCTCACCCACCTCCCCATAGCACCAGGCACTGGCAAGCACATCTTTAACACATGGGCCTTTGGGGGTACAGATCACATCCTAACTATAGCAAAGACTTTTTTCTTTATAACAATGAAGGAGTCATGACTCAATGGTTAAAGTGCTTGCCAGGCAAGCATGGACTAGGGATCTTGAGAACCCACATAAGTGCTGTGTGAATATAGGGCTTGCCTGTATTCCAGCCTTGGAAAGGAGAAACATAGCCAGTCAGATTAGCCTCCATTTGCAAGCTCCAGGTTCAAAGAAACTTTGCCTCAATGAAGCAGGTAGGGAGTGTCTCACATCAAACTTGGGCTCTACATGCTTGTTCACACATGTGTGCCCCTACCTCAAGGAAAAAAGCAATAAAGCTTAATTGTAAGGCATTACAAACAGTAATCCTCAAACATGGTGTGTACCATAGAAATTTGTGAAATTCTTTCTCGGATTTTTATGAAATAAATCCCACATCACATGTATCATAGGACCTCCTAGTCAGCAAAGTTAAGTTTCACTAATTTTTAAACCCATGAAAGGTATGATTATCAAATTCCAACAATACAGGGAAATCTTGACTAAATGACTCATTAGTAGCATAAACTAATTCTTCTCCACTTTAGATTTACTTAAAGAATATATTTACCCTAAGCCTATTATTCATATATAAAAGTAACTCTGGATATGAAAGGTTCACTCATCAAAGTTCCTTGGTATTAAATTGTTTTATTAAAAATGAAGATATATATTTAAAACTATTTTTAAAACTAAATATTATTTTTAACAAAAATAATTACTTTGAAGAACTGAAAAAGTAAGTGCAATGTCCATATGACTGAAACAGCAACAAAATCTACCAGAGTACTTTTCTTAATAGTCTGCAATGTCTGTTTCTCTGAGACATAGCAGTTGACAGTAATCATTTCAGTAAGTTACATGTTCTTCTGGACAGCAAGAAGCTGGGTGTTTATTACTGCTTAAGTAATAAACTTTTAAGATTTTGAGCTTTCTCTAATGGTGGTCTGGACAGGACATGAATTGATTGTGGATGCAAGGGACTTCTGAGCAATCAATAGGACTAAAAATGGTCCAAAATTGATGACTGGTTAAATTAGCAAAATAATTGGAACATGTGTTTCTCTTGGTTACTTACAGGAAAACAACAACAAAATCGTTTTCAAGCACATCAATCAATTCAACACCTGAGTGCCTTTTCTATCCAATGCTGGAAATGGGTATTTGAGAAATGTTTCCAACTGGAAGGGTTATAAAATCCTGGCCTGCAATATTTAGACTGTGCAGTAAACCAAGCTGAAAGTTCTGTTCAAAAAGCATAGTTGTTGTCTGGATGAGGAGGGCTCTCCAAAGTCCTGTATATCAATGGATTGCTGCTATGTTGGGGTAGTGGGAGGTCTTCAGATCATTGAGGCTATGCCCTTGAAGGGGACTGTGGGACCTCAATCCTTCTTTCTTTACCTCTTCTGCACTTTTTGCAATGATGAGCCCTTTCACAATAGGCAACAGGGTCAATTGATCAAAGATTAGAAACTCCACAGTTGTGAGCTAAAATACTTCCTCTTTGTGTGTGTGTGTGTGTGTTGTTGCTGCTGCTGTTGTCATTAGTGTTGTTGTTGAAACAGGGTCTTATACTGTAAACCAGGCTGGCCTGAATTTACAATTAGCCTAGGATGGCCTTGAACTCATTGTAATCCTCTCACGTCAATCTCCTGAGTACTGGGATTATAAGCACATACCACCATGCATTTTTCTTTTTAAAATTTGATTATCTTAGCCATTTCTTATAACTAAATTATTTTTATTAAAAACGAAGATATATTTTTAAGAATATGGCTGCTATCAAGGACATAATTTTAAACAGAAATTGACAGAAAGTTGACTAACCTGCTATGCATAACCTAAGATAACATTTATATTCTCTTTAGTCAGAGTACTTCTTATTTTTCCTTTAGGCCTACATCATTACAGAACCATTAAGTAATCAAAATACACAGATCTGATTCAGGCATGTAAATTACATTTTATGTCATCAAAACATATAGGTGGAAATGTTCAAATTCACATAACTGACATATCAGATCCCTAGATATTTGGGAAGACTTCAGCATTGTTTAAAACATATGGAGTAGATGGTAGAAAGATGAAAACTTCAATGAGCTTTGTATGATGTTTGATTATAAAGAATCAAATTCTCAACTTTGAAAAGACTTAATGAATTTGATTTTATTGATTTTTCTGGCATGATTTTCTAGGGCCCTTCAGTTTTCCCTAACTGTTACTTCAGAGCCATCAGGGTATGGCTAGTAGAGAAGGTAAATGCAGCCAATGGATTGAACAGAGGCAAAAGGAAAGAAAGGAAATACAGAATCTAAGTGTGGTAGTACATGCCTGTAATCTCTGGATTTGGGAGATCAAGATGAGAGATTGTGAGTTTCAGGCCAACTTGGGCTACATTAGTGAGACTGGTTCCAAAAAATAAAAACAAAAACAAAAATGTAACACATACTAAGTAGACTTGCTTTGTGTGTGTGTGTGGGGGGGGGGTGTCCATTGTATATATAATAGCATTGGATGCCTCTTTTGGTAAATTAAAAAGGTATTTTATATGAATAGAAGTCTCATTATTATTACCTCACATTGGCCAAAGTTATGAATTTTAAACAGTGACTACAAGGACTAAGCAATTTTCTATTTAGAAATATTTTCCAACAGAATCTCAGGAAGAACTAATTAAAGTGCAATTGCTGAGTTTCCCTTCTGTGCACAGAGCACGTAAATGTTTTCTTGTACAGCAAACAGCCCTATGAACTGAAAAGAGATTTTTTTTTAGTTACCTTTTCAACCTTCTAAAGATTGAGTTGCTTTGGTATCTGATACCATGGTATTTTATTCCAATTTTTTCATGCTTTTGTAAGCACTAACTGAATACTCTGTTAAGATTGTCCTTTCCCCCAAGACAATATGTTAACTATTACATGAGGTCAAAAAATGACCTTATTTCAAGTTAATAGTAGCTTCTTTGACTTTTTTGGAAGGAGAAAATGATGCCAATCATATACTACCTTCTTGGGGGATTTTTTTTTTTTTTTGGAGGGGAGAGAGTATTGGGTATGGGACTCAGGGTCATGCTAAGTCATGCTAAGTTCTGGCACTAAGCTACATCCCTCAGTCTGTAGGCTTTATATGATATTTGTCTATTAAATACTAAGAAAAGGGAAATATAATTGTATAAGTGTGTGATTAAACAACAGGAAGTGTATTTTACATCAATGTGTGCAGTGTTCCAAGTACTAGGAATTATATTTCACAGGAATGTTTGAAGTGACAGTTTTTTGATGGGTAAAACTCAAATAGCATTAAAAACAGAACTGGCACGCTTTCCTAAGCTATCTCAATGATAATGACCTCAAAGCCAAGGATTTCTTCATAAAGATGAAATAAGTTTATTGCAACTTGATTGCATCAACTGAAATATAGCCCTTGGCTTGGAAGCTTGTCCTTATGTTTTATGAGGTTTGAAATAAAAAGGAAACTGATGGAATTAAACCAGCAAATTATTTTGCAATCAATGACAAAAGTTGTATACTGCTACAAAGCAGATGTGGTCAAATGTTGAGGAAAGTTGGACCCAATCCCCTTCCTGTCCAGTACTATTGATAGCTCTATTCATAATACATTCTTCCCTTTAGAAGAACTCACCCATATTAACAACTATAATTTTATAAACATCTGCATGTATAATAGAATTTAATTTTGTCAGGTACATTGGAGTCTATATAGATGAAGACTGAATTCAAAGATTATTTCTGTACCAGATTCGTTGTGAGGGAGAAGGAAAAAAAGAAAAGTGGGAAGTGGGAGCAGGGGATGTAGCTCAGTGGTAAATTACAAGGTGAGTATGTATCAGACCCTGGGTTTGATCTACATAAGAGAAAGAAAAGAAAAGAAAAGAAAGGAAGGGAGGAAGAAAAAGAGGAAGAGAAAGAAAAAAACGGGATATTAACTGAAATAAAAGTTTGGATTTAATGTGATTATTTTGGAATTTTTTTGGTTTTTGAATCCATAAGGATTTTAAAAGAAAGAACTAAAACTTAACAATTGTAACACTATCAAGTTACAGCTAAAATTTGTTTTGTGGGCCAATCAGAAGCAAATGGTGATGAAGAACCTTATTTTTGAGCATGTGTACATCTGCCATGATTTTGATGTGTTATGCTGCAGTTTATGGAAGCATGGGTCTTCTCTACAACTTCTTCCTTAAGACGACACCTAAAGACATAGCTTTGTGGTTCTTGTTTGCTTCTGGTGCTGAGTATGGGATCCCAGGATCTTACATGCACAACATAAATACTCCTCTCTTACAAAGCTGCACCCCAGCCCTGTAAGTTTGGATTTAGATACAGATTTTAAAAGTATGGCATTTATTCTCTTGTGTGAGGTTCTGTGGAAATTCCAAATATTTTCTTTCCACAAGTCTGTTTCTCTGAAGCCAAGGACAGTGCTGTACTGATTTTCATATGGTAAAAATCAACAACAACAAGAACATAAGCCTAAATTCTGATATGCCACCTGAAATTCCATACTTGGAAATACTCAGCTTTTCTTAAAGTAGACAGAAATGACCAACACATACTAGTATACTTGTGCTTTTGAGGCTAGTAAGTAACATAATGTCAAATCACATTTATAATTAAAATTGTTTTTGAAACACTTCACTTTTTCCATAGTCTATTCATGGACCTAATTTTTTTAAAAATGAAATTTAAATTAAAAATTATTTGAGAAAGAGGGAGACAAATGTGCACATACATATCATGGTGCAAACATGGAGGTCAGAAACCAACTTTTGAATGTCAGTTCTCTTCCACCACTTCACAGGAATTGAACTTAGGATGCCAGGTTTGTGAGCAGGTACCCTATCCATTGAGCTGTCTCAGCATCCTAATCATTATCCTCATTTTAAGTCTTTCTCCTATCATTGCAAATGCCCAGGCACACGAAGGAGGCCTCTCTACTACAACCTACAATTGCTAAAATTGCTAACCTACATCAAGAATCTGTGATCAGAACAACACTCTGAAACCTGGCATTTGCTAAAAATACTACCACTTCCATCAGTGCCCCTAGTGCCTACTGACTTAGGCCTGGAGAATAATAGATAGATAGATAGATAGATAGATAGATAGATAGATAGATAGATAGATAGATAGATAGATAGATAGATATGTTTAGTATTTACTTACCATTATGAGACATTCCCACAGCAAGACATTTCTGAAAACGACAGTACTGACATTTATTTCTACTTTTTTTGTGAATCCGACAGTTCAGATCACACCTGTCATAAATAAGCTTCAATCGGATGGTTCTTCGGAAAAAACCCTGCAAAGATATATGGAAAGGAAACAATTGTTAAGTTTTGTGACATACGGAAGAAGTGACAAAGTGGGGTTAGGCTGGGGAATGGCTCAGACAGTAGAGCTCTTGCCTTGAAAGGCCAGGACCTGAGTTTGATGTCCAGAACCCACATGAAAATGCTGGATATAGTGACATGGTTTATAATCCCAGTGTTGGGGTGCTGGAGACAGGAGGCTGGATCTCTGGGACTTGCTCTGGGACTTGCTCAGCAGTATGGCTTAACTATTGATCTTTAAGCCAATGAGACATCTTGACTCAAAGGAGGTAGACTGTGTTTCTGGGGTTGACATCCCAGGTTGTCCTTCACCCTCCAAACACAAGTTCACCCCTATACACCCCCCACCACAAACACACATGCACACATTTGCACCCATACAAAGACACATCAAAAGGAAAAAAGAAAAGGTAGATCTGGGTCACAATTCTACCATAGGGATATTGCACAGCCTCCTTTACCTCTCTGTGCCCACCCTTCTGTTATGAGCTAAAGAGCTGGAGGATTCTCCAGAGTCTTTTTTTTTTTTTTCTTTCCTTTTTTTTTTTTTTTAAGCTGAGATGCTGAGTACATCCAACTGATGTCATGCAGTGTACCTTGGCTCTGTATTTGGTTTTCAGCATGTGCTAAGAAGTGCTCTGGATTTAATGTAATGCAAACAAAACACCATGTAATCAGTTCAGTCTCTCCATGAATCGTTCCAACAGCGTGCCCCAGCCTTTATAATTGTGCTAAGCAGTTTGGCAAAGTTATAGTCATTTCATTCTAAAACATGATCAGGGCCAATAAAAATCCACATGTGGATAATTTTTTGGAATTCTCTATGTTGCGTAATTTCCTGCAGAATTCATTTCATTTATTTATATAGTTGAAGAGTTCCCCATCATTGTACCTCACTAACAGAGAGATAACAGGAAATTAACAAGAGAAGGAAGTTGGGAATCTTCAGAAACTCTAGTATCTCAGAATGGCAAGATGTCCTCACAGGGCTAAGGTAAAGCTCATCCCCACCTGAATATACTCTGTATTTTGGGTAGAAATGAAAATAATTTTAATCAAAAATGTCTTCTAGCTTCATTCAGGGGAAGCACATATACTTTCATTTTTATTGTGTTCAACTTCATGAAACTCAATTCTTAATTCTTTCAAATTTATCCAGTCTAATTTGGTATAAAAAGCATTGAATTAGCATTGACTTTGTTGCTATTTTTTTATTATTATTATTTATTCAACTGTGCGCATGTGCGTGTGTGTCTGTGTGTGTGTATCTGTGTGTGTGTAGAACCATGGTCTAATCGGGAACCACCATGGCCGCCTCCACCTCCTTCAGCCCCCGGATGGATTCACAGGCTCCGCCCTACCAGGACCAGAAGCGCAGGCCCCCACCCCCACTTCCGCCTGGCGTCTATACATGGGATCTGGGATCCGAACTCAGGACCTTCTGCCTGCAAGGCGGAGGCTTAACCCCTGAGCCACCTCTCCAGCCCAACTTTGTTGCTATTATGTACTGTGACTTTCTCCAGAATGTGTGTGTGTGTGTGTGTGTGTGTGTGTGTGTGTGTGTGTGTGTGTGTGTGTTGGGGATTGAATCCAGGGCCCAGGTATGCCAGGAAGGTGCTCTACCAGTGAGTTACCCTCCCTCTTTTAGAATTGCATCCTGAACTCTAAAGCAAGCAAGCACATTTACTCAACATTCTTACTGGAAAACTCAGCCATCTTTATCCCGGAGCGCTAGAACTGAAGTCCTGACCTTGCCCTGTAAAGTCCCTAGACTTGTGGCTTTTTCCATCTTGGCTGAGGCAACAGCAGGCCTCAGTTTCCCAGGCCAGAATTCTTGAAGTCACTTTTGGCTATTTTTTTTTGAGGTTGCTCTTGATTTCTTTTTCTTTGCAAATGGCCAACTCTTCCTCTAAATACAAACTAAAGATCTCTTATCTGAAGTGCTTGGGAGCATAAAATTCTGAGTTCCACGGAGCCCAGAGCTGTCATTTTACCCCGCCTCTATAATAGTAACACTCTATTAGTGTGCACACACATACACACACACCTTCTTGGGCCTTATCTTATCAACTGAGGCTGAGAAAGTATTTCCACATTTGATAGTTTGTGATGCTAAGCTGACACTTCACAAGGATATTGGTATATTCTTTTCCTTTTTTATTTTTTGCTACCTCATTAAATGTATTAATTACAAATAAAAACGAGTAATTGTAAGGTATAGTAATTATTATACATGAACCTATGGTCCAACCATGGATTTAAAATCATGACTGGGAGCTGGAGAGATGGGTCTAGGGTTAAGACTTTGCCTTCCAAGCAGAGAGTCCTGAGTTCAGATCCCAAAATTATTATTCTCAATTTTCTGTTGGTCATTTTCTTGCCCATTAAGAGAATGTGATTTTAGCCAGGTGTGATGTTACATACCTGTAATTCCAACACTTGGGAGGCTGCAGCAGGAGGGCTTTGAGGCCAGCCTGGGCTACACAGAGAGACCTTCTTTTCCTGTTTCAGTTTTAAGACCTAATTTGTAAAGCTAAATAATACTGTTATGCTTATATTTGAGGGGGAATCTCATTTTTTAAACTTCGGTATTAGGTTTTTAAAATTCATTCCCTCTCCAGTGAGGAGTGATGATTTACTAATTTTAAATTCATATTATTTTTCACTCTGTTATATAACGAAGTTTTTGCTTGTTCTTTTGAGACAAGGTCTTGCTATGTAGCCCAGGATGGCTTCAAATTTGCAGCAAGTCACCTGAATCCTAGGATCACAGGCACATTTCACCATACTCAGTTCCTTGTAGATATACACACACACAAAAGGACTGTCTTTGACCAGGATTTTGATGTTGTATGATATGTGAATGATAAATTTTAAACAATAGTACAATATTATTTTCCAAAGTTGCACATTAACTTATGAGTCCTCTAAAGAGTTTATGAAATTTTGAGTTTCTTTCTAATACTTGGTACTTTTAACTAGGGTCTTCCTATGTTGCTCAGGTGATCCTCTTGCTTCGGTAAAAGTGTTTCTGACTATATACATGGCTATCATGACCAGGTAGGAAACTTCTCATTTTTCATAACTTAAATTATGTCTAAAATATAAATATGACCTCAACATATATTTTCATAGATTTTCACTTCCAGTTTGCAATGGATTATTTTGTCCTTAAAATTGAACACTGCTATTTATATATTTTCTGTACACTTGTAAATTCATAGTAATAATTTTTTGCAACTTTTTAAATTTTGAAACCATGTGCTGAATTATCCCCCCAAACTAATGAAACTGATTTTCTTTTTTTTTTAATTTAAAGCATATATGGTAAAAATGTCTCCAATCCATTTAATCTTAATCATCTGTTTAGAAACATTAAATGCTGATTAAAACTTTTAAAGAAATTTTAAAAATTTAAAAAAAATTGAACATTGGATACTCTTTATATATTCTAGATATTAACTTGTTTGTTTTAGATTTTGTTTAAGAACTTCTCTTTATGGCTTATTTTCCTAGAAATTCATTTTTTTCAATTTTTTTAACCTATAACTTTTAAATTTTTATTATGCAAATTTCTACTTAATCCAAGTTGTATATCAAAAAGTAAATCGTCTTTTTGTGATGGTTCTTCAGTGCACAAGAATAATCATCCTGATTATCACTTATGAGCTGTATTTGTATACAAATTCTTAATCTGAATGCATATAGACTCCAGTACTTTGGAACTTGCTTTTATTGTTTTCCCTATACTGAATTCATGTTAACCAACTGTTTTCATATAATCTGATTTTCTCTAAGAAATAAGGATGATGTGAGGATATGATTGAATGTTTTCTGTAAAATGATTTACTGACTTGAGGAACAGAACTGGTTTCTCTAAAGTTTCTTCATGTTACTAATAAAAAAACACTCTAACAATAATAGTATTTATTAGTTTAGAATTGACATGACAAATTGTAGGCGCAATTTTCATTCTTAGTTCTCTTATTCTTTTAGTGGTTTATGTTTTGAATCATCAAGCAGCAAATGAGATGATGAAGTGACACTGGCCACTGTTTTAGAAAGTGCTTTTGTGTGTACATTAATCCTTTTTAAAAATGTGTATAGGAGAGGATGTATACACGTGTAGGGATACATGTAGGTTATGTGTGCGTGTGCAGAAGAGGACCTGTGGAGGTCTAAGGATGACCTTATTGTGGCCTTATTGCTTCGTTCTGGGATTTCCCAGACTCTGCCTTCTAGGACCATAAATGCAGCACTGCCCCTCCTCCACTGTATTTTCACTTGGAATCTCTCCAGCCCCTGTACATTAATTCTAAAGTCTTCACATTTGTCTGCCAGACAATGATTTCTGGATTTGTTGGTCCTCCCCCCACTGCCCAATTTGTCCTTAATGGCTTTTTTAAAAAATAAAAAAAGCCTTGATGTGCAACAAGACCTTAGGATGGTATTAATTTTACCAAGAGATTAAAATCCCCATATTGGGCCATGTAACCAGCCCACACTAAAGCAGTGTGACCTACAGAAACTAAGCTAATGAGTTACTCACAGGGGTTGCAAATTTTTAAAAATCATTTACCTGAGATAGGGTCCAACATAAAAATACAAAAGATAGGTTACATTGTACCATGTGGCAGATTAATTCACTTATAGCTTGAGGTAAATCTATGGTTCTAAGTGATCCTTCATTGAAGATTATAAAAATATGATTGCTATGGTTTGTTTCTGTCAAACATTCATATGTTAAATTTTAATCTCCATTTTGAAGTACAAAGAGGGTGGAAACTTTCATCTGATTGTTGGAGGTTGGAATTAGGGCCTTTGAAAGTGATGCAAGATTAGAGGTAAGGTCATTAGAGTGGAGTCCCTGTGATTGAGTTTTGATAACTTTACAAGGGAAACAGACTAGAAAACACACAACACTCCTGTCTCTCACCCTGTGAAATCCTGAACTACATGTGGAACGTTACATCAAGAAAGCCATCACCAAATATGGACTCTCAGCTTTGGGCCAAAACTATGAGCAAACAAAACGAAACAAAACAAAACCCCCAAACAAACTCTTTTCTTTATAAGTATGAAGTCTCAAACATTACATTTTAGTAATGAAAAGGAGACTGAGACAATAATGAAGAGTACTAAAGAAAAAAGTCACGTTCACTTTGTAAGCAATATATAACTTCAGTGCCAAGGCATGTGTGTGTGTGTGTGTGTGTGTGTGTGTGTGTGTGTGTGTGTGTGTAGTATCCAGGGTTTAACTTTGTATAAATCTGCCATATTAACCTTCAAGAATCAACTACCATTTCACTTTAATCTAAAACCCATTTCTTTATTCCTTTATGTTTTGACAAAGTTCACTAATGCAAAATACTTCATTGACATTGTGGCAGCCATCTTCTACCATATAACTACTCCTTTGAATCCATAAATTGGTTTGTAATTTTATGGTAAGCTGAGTTTTATTATTGATGCAAGAATCATAGGTATACCCTACATCCCAAGAACATGGAAAGTATTAAGCTGGCAAGGCACCTTTTAAATTTCACACAGTGATGCCAGTACATTTACTCATTTTCCTAGCTTGTCACTGAACACTGGTGCTAAAGCAAGGAGACATCTGTGTTCACCGACAGTCGCTGATCTAATGCACTTTGGTACAAGTCCTAAGGAGCAACAAACAAATGGGTTTCTCCAGCTTCCATGTTCTGTAATAAGTAATTATCAAGCTTTTTGGTCTCAAGACTCTTTTAACTTTTGGGAGAGATTCAAAAGAGCTTGAATTTATGTAGGCTACATCCACTGGCATTTATTAAAATAGGAATTAAAAATGAGAAAAAGGATTTTCGAGACGGGGTCTAGATGTTGCTTAGTGTAGTCTCAGCTTCTCACCTCAAGTGACCTTCCCATCTCAGCCTCTCAGTAGCTGGAACCACACATGAATGTTTTAGCACCCAACCTAAAACTGAGAACTCATACAAGAGAGCAGGTAAGCAAGCATTCTACTGGTTACGGGAATGCTGTCATTACTCCAGGCCATGTAGTTTCTAGCACAATCCATTTACACTTCTGAGAGAGAGTGGAAAGGTGAATAAGCAAGGTAACATCCCAGAATAGTTTCTAACTTGTGTCTGCCTTCGAAGAGACCAAAAGGCCTCCAGGGGCCTTTGTATCACCCTTAAGACTATAGCTGCTGAGGTGCAGAAGCCAAAGCCCAGTACTACCCAAGCTCCTCTACTATTAATTTTTAAGTTGGCGTATAGGGCAGTGGGTTTCATTACACCATCCTCACACATATGTGCCATTATACTTTGCTCCAATTCATTCCCATTCAACATTTTTCTTATCTTTAAAATACACAGGTGTCTTGGTAAGGGGTGTCACAGGCCTGTATTTCCAGCAGAGTTCACTGAGGCAGGAAGATTATAAGTTTGAAGCCTGTCTCAAAAAACCTAAATAAACAAAATAAAAAATGCTGGAGTCAGTTTTTCCTTTCAAGGACGTGTGACTGTCTTTGCATTTAGTCAATTCCATAACTTGCACTTTGGGAGGCTTGCAAATTATTATGATTTGGTATATAACATTCTTAATTGTCTTGTACTGGCTTTTGTTTGCTTGGCTTTATCTTTGGTAAGATAAAGACTTGCATGCATTTGGCTTCTACCCTGTTTCTCTTATTTGTGTGTTTCATTTGTCAGTGCAGAGATGGAACTCAGCTCTGCTCATGCTGGGCAAGTTTTCTACCACTGATCTACCCCTTGCCCTTTCTCCCTTCTTGTGATCCCAACTTGAAGATTCTTGGATTTTCCTTTCTCTCCCTTTATGCTACTTTTACAGTCTGAGCTTTAGTGCCCTCAGGACTTTTGTTACCATGACCCACTACTGATGATGTTTCTGTCTTTCCACGTTCAACTGTCCTCTCAAATGTTAACTTTTTGCAAGTGTGTGACCAGTAGAATTATGGGAAACAATTTTTGCTTACAGGTTCTAATTTTCTAAGTGCTTTACCAAGTGCTTTAAAAACAATACATTACTGTGAAGTCTAACAATGTTTTTATTTATTAATGTATTATTATTATTATTTATTCAACTGTGTACATGAGTGTGTGTATGTGCTCACTCGCGCGTGTGTGTATGTGTGTGTCTGTGTCTGTGTATGTGTAGAACCATGGACGAATTCGCGAACCACCATGGACGCCTCCACCTCCTTCTGCCCTGGGATTCACAGGCTCCGCCCTACCAGGACCAGAAGCACAGGCCCCCCCACCCCTGCTTCCGCCTGGCGTCTGTATGTGGGATCTGGGATCCGAACTCGGGACCTTCCGCCTGCAAAGCGGAGGCTTAACCCCTGAGCCACCTCTCCAGCCCTATTAATGTAAATTATTAACAGGATCCAAACTAAATGATTTCTTGGGATAAATATAGCTCATAATTGAGCAACAATTTTCATACTCAAAAAATTGTGCAAACCTGACTCTATAAGTACAATGACATGTTCTTCCTATTCATTGAGCGCTTAGATCATTGGCTGTGTATAATGGTTTAACATCAAATACATACGTTGTAATCACAGAATGATTTCTTTGTGTTGTTTTTGTTTTCTGAAGCAAGGATTCTTGCCATCCTCTTGCCTCCATCTCCTGTGAACAGGGATCCCAGGCATGTGCCATCCTGTCCTGCTCATGAATGGCTTTTAGGCTTTCCGTGGAAGCTTCTGTTGCCAGTAGTATTTCAAGGACTCATTTTGAAACTTAAGCTTTAGAGAGGTATAAGGCCTTGGCTGCCAACCTAACCAAGTCATTTTACATCAGGGGCAACTGAGGACTGTAGGAGGAACGGACCAGGCAGGCCTGTATTAAGGTCTCTGATCAACCCTTACTTACAATACCGCCACTTGGGGAGCATGCCACTCAGGGATGATCTGTATGGGCCGCATGTGAGAATGCAACTTCCCCAAGCTACACCTGCTGCCACGCCTGGTGCTGACGTCAAACTGCCTGGCTGAGAGGACCAACCCGGACAGAACAACTCAGCAAAAGCTCACGCTGGGACTTATGGGATGTTGGGTGGGGTATATAAGCAGCCTGATATTTACAATAAATGAGCCTGAGAGCCTGCTTTGTCACTTGCCTGACTTCCAGGGTCTGTGCCCTTGACTCTGCCACCTTATCCCCACCCCTCAAGGGTCTCCGCGGGCCCCCAACACTGTTACAGAGGACTAAAGTGTTTGTGTAACTGATAGGCTGTGACTTGAGCAAGAGGCAGAGGTGACTGCTGGTTTGTCTGTCTTTACTGTATTAGATTGTTGGTACAGCAATATATTATGTATAGTAAAAAAATTTTCAGGATCATCTAAAAATTTGGTACAATGTGGCCAAACAATGGTCTGTACAAAATACCTCGCATAATAGCTGCTGTATGTTTAGTAAAAATTGGCTTCCTTTTTTGACCCATCATGCAGTAATGAACCAAGAAGCCCTAACTCTTGTCTAATTTCTGTGCCACCTATTTAGTCTCAAGGAAAAGTTCAAGTGAAAGCAGTTTTCATTTTTAAGAGAAAAACCTTCAAACCTTGGACCTATGATAAAGTAAATATTACTTTATTCCTTAAGTATGTTAAAGTATTTTTGAAAACTGCATAAAATATGAATGAATTTCTCCCATAACTGGGAGCAATACATTACTAGCTTATTAAAATACTTGTTTATCAAAAGGGGAAAGCTGAAGAGGAACGCATCTCCTTTCCAAAATAGTTGCAATTTTTTGTCTGTCCCTAATACCAGCCTCAAACTGATGCTCGACAGGGAAATGCAGAGTGATAGTCCAGGACAGATGGGCATGAGCCTCATCAATCCATAACTTCATCTTTCTTTTTTTCTGTTCGTAGTGTTGCAGATGGAACCCAATGCCTTGAACATGCTTCCTCCTTGGAAGCTTCTCCCTTCCTCCACTTCTAATCCATAATGCCTTGGGCAAATCGCAAAAAAAATTTGCAAGATGCAGAAGGCTGAGCGTTAGAGAAGGAGTGAGGCAAAGCAGCCCTGCTTTTATCAATGTTTTTTAGATTTTGAAGAATGAGTTCTGCCAAAAAAATTGCAGTTTTGTCTCATTTCTTAGAGTGAGTTTGCAATGGGAAACAAAATAGGTAAAATTTCAGCCAATTCTTTGAATGTTTGATCGTATTTTATTTTTTACCTTGCATCCTTCACAAGCATGAACTCCGTAGTGGAAACCTGAAGCTTTATCTCCACAGACACGGCACTCAATGGCCATGAGTGAGTTGGAAGGCTCTTCATGGGCCCTGTTGTAGAGCTGAGTTTTCTCAGAATAATAAGGTGGGGATGCGGGTTCCACTTTGATCGCACCTGTGCATGGAAAAATGCAAGAAGATCATTATCATATGGCAAACAATCCTGAAAAGGCACTGTGGCTGGCTCCATGGCACATCTTCCTGCCATTGTTGTGCTATTTCAGACAAACACTGTGGAACATGAAGGAAACATTGGTGTTAAGGAGGGAGAAAGTAAGATTTTATCATCTTAGGCAAATTATGTCTCAGAGCTTGTGAAACTATAGTGGGAAAGGAATTACAAGGGAGGAAATTAAGTCCGAGACTCTCTCTAACTCGCAGATACTATGCAGGATCTTCAAAAGAGTATAGGTGCCTGAAGGCACCTGAAAAATAAGAGTCCAGGGGACCAGCAGGGACTGAGTCAAGGCAGGTGGTTTATAAAATGATCTTTGATGGACAGGAGAAGCCTACAAGAAGGCAGGCATTGCATTTACTGGACTTTGAAATATTAAATTTCTATGTTGGGCTTTAACAACAGAGGTTCTAGAGAACCAGCACATCAGCTTGTAAGATAAAAATCAAGGAAAAGACATGACAGAAACTATATTTTATCTTGAAAATTTCAGTTCTAGTTTTTTTTTTGAGTCTGATGTATTGATGTTAACTAATTTAGTGGTGTGAAAATTTATCAATAGACTGCAATGTTAAAATGTAAATTTGTGCCCAAAATAGGCTTCTATAAGCCATATATTATTATAGAAAAAGCACACAACTACAATAGTAATTTAGTGATGTTAAATTATATAAGGTAACTTGCAACTGTTACTAGCTTATAAAGAGCCCTAAGGAATCCAAAGATTATATGATAGATTCCTAGCCTGAGATACAACTAGCAATGTAATCACACTGGAAAATGCAAGAAATTTAAGAAGGAAGGAAGGAAGGAAGAAAGGAAATAACAATAACAACAATAATAATAATAAAAATTAGTGTCATCCATATACCACCGTCCTTTTTTAAAGCATTATCATAGATACTCAATGTTTCAAGGATAAATGGATGGATAAGCTAGTGGAAGAGATCTCCTTCATCAGAGTTCTGATCTCTGAGCATTTGTACCAGGTAATCAGCAATATGCCTGACTTTTGTCTGAGTAGGTTGAAAAGTGAACATAAGCATCATACTTTGGTACTCTTGCAGCTTTAGGTCATATTTATAGTCGGCAACCATTGGGTCAGCTCTTGTGAACGGAATGTCTTCATAGTGTGGAGCAGAAATGCTGGAGAAATCAACAGTGGTAAAGGGTTTGATGTCAAAAGAATGGGAGTGGTCATCCATCACAGGGAGGTCCACAGAGCTGATTCCGAAGTTAGTAGGCCAGAATGGCATCTCTGTGTCAACCATGGTAATTTCTGAAATGAAAAGAAAAATCCAGTAATAAGTACAAGAGGACTGGGTAGTCTCTAGACATACAGAGAGTGAACTAAAGTTGCTTAATAAAGCAATCTCATCCAGGCTACCACTTTCCTAGCACCATGGAGGTGGTTTTACAGTGATAAAAAAGGTCAATGCTTATTTGAATATCCCAGTAGAGACCCTACAATGGTGTAGCTTGTATGGACTACAGGCACACAAATGTCCTGTCAACAGCACTGCCCTCACTGTCCTCTACAGAAGATCACCAACTGAGTTTGGTAACAGTTATTTTTCTTACTTAAAATGTGTTTCCACTTTTATTAAGGCAAAATTGCATATTTAAGATATGCAATATGATGTATACAAAGTTATGCAATGATCTCTACAGTAATGTTTAGAGGTATGCATACACTGTGAAATGATTATCATGATCAAGTTGATAAGCATATTCACCACTTTACATGGTTATTTTAGTGACATATGTCAAAAACATTTAAAAATCTACTCTTTTAGCGAATTTCAAATATACAATGTGGTATTCTGACTACAGTGATCTTGCTAAATGTCAGGTGTCCAGAACCTATTTATTCTGAATAATGGAAACGCTGACCAGGACCTCCCCATTTCCTAAGCTTCTAGCAATCATCACTATATTCTCTACTTTCTGGAGCTTGACTTTTCTGGAGTCCACATATGAGTGAGATCATGTGGTATTTCTTTTTCTGCATCTGATTTATTTCCTTTGGCATGCCTTTTAGATTCATCTATGTAGCTACAGATGCCAGGATTTCCTTCTTTTTAAAAGTGATAGGGTATTCTTGTGTGTGTGTGTGTGTGTGTGTGTGTGTGTGTGTGTGTGTATGTGTGTGTGTGTGTATACATGTATGTGTACACTGCAGATTGTTCATTTATTTTTGCTTTTGTGAATAGTGTCACAGTGAACATGGAAATGATATTTCCTTTGACATGGTGATTTTAATCTTTGGCTATATAATCAGCAGCAGAACAGTAGGATAATATGAAAATTCTACTTTGGATAATTTTTTTTGAGAAATCTTCATTCTGTTCTCTATAATGGCTATACCAATGGTATCAATGCACATTTTCACAGAAAGATCTCTGTTTTTCACATCCTCATCAAACAAGTTCTTTCTTCTTTTTTGTTCTAATACACATTCTAATAGAGGTGAACAATATTGAGAACTACAATATGTATTGTAGTTTTTATTTGCATTTCTCTGGTGATTAGTGATGATGAATACCTTTAATACCTTTGTGTTCCATTGTATGTCTTCTTTCGCAAAATAGTTATTCAAGTCCTATGTGTATATTTTTTGACTGGGTTACTTGGTATTTATTATTTATTTAAGTTTCATGTATGTGTGTATATGACTGGACACGCATGTTTATGTGTGAGTGAATGTGTGTGCCACTGTGGGCATATGTTTGTGGAAGTCAATGTTGTCTTTCTTGGGAACACGCTATCTTCTTTGAGGCAGGCTCTCTCATTGACCTGTAGCTCACCAATTAGACTGGAATGGCCAGGGAGCCTTGGGGATCATTGTCTCTACCTTCTCAGCACTGGGATTCTAAATGTACAGAACCATGCCTGGCTTTTTTTTTAAACATGGGTTCTGGGAATTAAAGCAAGTCTTTGTGCTTACAAGTGAGCACTTTAGTTACTGAGCCACTCCACCACACTTTCCCCATCCAGCAATCCTGATTTGACTTTCTTACATGTTTTAGATCTTAATTTATTACCAGATATGTAGTGTACAAGTATTTTCTCACACTGTGTAGGTTTCCCTGTTCTGTTGATTGTTTCTTTCATGGTGCAGGGATTTAATAGTTTAATGTATTCCATTATTGATTTTTGTTTTACATAGCATAAGATTCTAGGGGAATTGCAATCCTAGGAAATTAGAAACTCTAAGATTTTTTCTTCTTCAGATGAAAGTCTAGCTGTCCCACTTGTTCAGGATGCTTTTGTGTAATAGAAACATTGATAAATTAAATTTGGATAAATGAGTTTATTCTTTAACTGTATTCTAAAATAATTTTCACTTAAGGCAATGCTGAAATGAGTCATTTTAAAAGAGGAGGTTCCTCTTTTACTTGAACAATTACTCAAATATTTATTTACTTTTTGCTACAACTTTTCTTAATGGAGAGAGTAGTGTCTTCTCTATATTGAAAACAGAGAGGAAGAGATGCATGGAGGTATACTGTTTTAGCTGAGAGAATGTCAGTATCAGAATTTAATATGGAATTAATCTAAACCTAAATCTAAAAACAAAACCAAAGGTAGAAACAAGAAGCAAAATATAAAATACAAAGGGACACTTGAGTAGATCCTAAGGTCTCAGAATTCATGAATTGTCTGCTCAGAATGACATATGCTGCATGCACCTTTCTAAATATGATTTGCTATCACGGTAAGTAAAATAAAACCCTAATCACTTTGGGTCCCCAGTAGTGAACTGTGAACCGGTGAGCCACTGGTGAGTGCATATTTTATAATTTTATGTGATTGCTACTTGTCCAACTTGTTTACTTGAAATGAGTTCACTGCTGGAAATGGTCACTGGTCTAAATGAAATCTTTTTGATCAGAAACACTGGTGCAGAGCTATGTGGATTCAAAAGCAAATACACTCATCAATTCTCCATGATTATAGTCATATTAGAACTTTCTGACAAAGACTTGACTCATTATTAGGTGCTTATCAAATATTTATTCATAAATGGTAAATGAACTGATGGCTAAAGGACATAGTTGTGAACTTTTATTAAAGGGGACAGGAGATGAACAAATATTGTGTGCCACATACAACTGTCTTTTATTTCATAGTCTCTGATGTCATTCCTACTTTTGAGGTCAATAATCTAAGATTAATGAAGCTAACTAACTTACCCAAGGTCCCTGTGCTAGTTGTGAGTGACTTAAATTCAGAAACTCTGTTCTGTAGATATTCTCTCACTGATTAAAAAAAAAAAAGTTCATAGGGAAAGGGCTATTTTCCTAGGGTTGTCTGGAAATTGGCTTTTGGATTTTTTTTCCCAGCATGCAGACAGCTAAGGAATTTGTTCTCAAAGGATAGCTCTTACTTGAGATTAAAGAGCTTGGTTGTGGTCTTCATAAGAAAAACAAAGTGCCTTGCAAATATAAATAGGGAGACTAGTTCTATCAATATGCTTCAGTGGCTCCAAGAGGACTCATTAGACAACGTTTGGGTTCCCATGTCTGAATGTCTGCATAATAAGTACCCAAACAAGCTAAGTTTTATCTGTGTTAACGGTGTAAACACTGCACACCAGAAAAAGGAATGCACATTGGTGATAACTTAAAGGTCATCCTGGGTCTAACTGACATTTAGAAGAAAGCCTGTGCTCCTAAGTATCAGGGGCACCCATTAAATTATATCTTTGCTTCATGATTCATCTACACAGACCCAACCCAAGTCACTCCATTTACTTTGCCCATTTCCCTAGCAAGCTTAATCTTCATTTCTCATGTTTTTTGTATCAGTTTTCATTTTAAAATACATTTTTATTGCCTAGGTTATAGTATCCTAAAAGGTGGATATTTCTCATGATGCCTATCATAATTGGCTAAGTGAGTTAAAGGTGATGGATATGTCTCTGTACAGATACTAAGAAGCGAAAAGGATGGAGGGGGGAGGTGGAAAGAGAAAGACAAACCTAGACTAGAGGAAAAATTGATCACTTGTCATTTTGTGATATTCTCTCTCTCTCTCTCTCTCTCTCTCTCTCTTGTAGTAATGGGGATGAAACCCAGGACGATATGCATGCTGGCAAGTGTTCTACCACTGAGATATATCCCAATCCTTGAGTTGTCTTATTCACCCTGTCTCACTGGGAGGTCCAGGGTGACCTCAAACTCATGATCCTCCTGCCTACATTTTCTGAGTGCTTTTTAAAATTGTTGTTGGGGCTGCAGAGATGGCTCAGGGGTTAACACTCTGATTCTCAAGCAGAAAGTCCTGAGTTTGGATCACAGATCCCACATGAAAATGCCAGGCAGAAATGGTGGTAGCCTGCGTTTGCACCTCTGGTGGGCAGAGCCTGGGAAAGAGTGAAGCAAGGAGGTAGACACAATCCAGGATGATTTCCGAAGTCACCCTTGGTCCTCCATGGGACACACAGTGCCCCCACACATGCAAATACACGGTAAATGAATATTCAAAAATAAAAATCAAAAATAAAATTATTTTTATTGTCAATTTTAAGTTTACACAAAATCAAGTAAAATAGCAGGGTTCCTAGATGCTGCCTCCTCTCCTTGCAACACAGGAAGTTCCTCCTATTGAAGTCTGGCCCTTGTATAGTACTCTTGTTACAACTGATGAGCCAGTGATGACATGCTATTATGAGTTGAAGTCCATGACCTACATTAGATCCACTCTGCACTGTATGATTCTATGGATTTTAACAAATATTTAATGTCATGCATCTACCATTGCAGTATTAGACAGAATTGTTTCCCCTGTCCTAACCAATACCTGTGTTCCAAATATTCTTCCCCTCCCCTCAAGGAATGCCATGTGCTCTCCTATTAAAGGCATGTCGGTGGGAAAAGAAGGTAATAGAATTCCATGTCTTAGCTTGGCCACTATGGCACAACCCTAAATTACCTTTTAATCCTAACTTTTACTAGCTACTCTAGACCTTGTTCTCGTGACTAGCATATCATGCCGCTAGATGTACCATCCTGTCTGCCCGGCTTAAACATGGCCCACACTCTGTCCTGCAATTCTTTTTTTTTTTTTTTGTCCTGCAATTCTTACAGAGGCTCCTGAGGTGGTTGGAACCTTTCCCATCCTTCATCTCCATATGTCACAGTTCTATTTGTTTCTCAAAGCCAAATGAATCCCTCCTCATGAAGCCTTCCAAGGATCTTCCCACTTAAGAGTATACTGTTCTCTGACTTCCATGGCACTGTGCACCATTCCTTTAACTCCAATATAACTCTGGGGTTGGTTAAATCCATATGAAAGCTAGTCTAGAATAAAGAGTCAACAGCTTATTCTCTTTTACTTCAGTCCTTCTGCAGTTATATGTGAAACGTTTACCAATTAAATGGTGATAATGCACAGAAAAGAGTCATTTTCATTTGCAGACAGATATGAAAAATTGATATTTCTTAATGGCTTAGTTTTACTAAGACTTAGCTCTCCTCTAATTTTTAACCTTTGTTATTATAAACCAGTTGCAATATGAGTTAGAATCCTCCCTCAACAATATATATGGAGCTTTTCCCTTTTGACCGACTATAAAGATTAGAATTCTGTAATTTTCTTTGTTTATCAGGCTATTTAATCCAGACATGCACACATGCTAGGCAAGTGCTCCACCACTGGCTTGCTCCAGCACAAGTTTTCTTATTTTTCTAAGTATGGAGGACAAAAAAGAAAGAAAACAGCTTGCCTCTACATTTCTATGAAAACATATTGCTCAAATGTACACGTACCCCTTTGTCTTCCCCCATTCCTTTATTCTGGGACATCTTGACCTAAACCATATCACTCCATGGGAAATGATGATGGGGAAGCAGGGAGGATTCCTAGCTGTTTTATTTTATTTTGACTTAGAGATGGGTCCAGCAAACCTGCTTCTCATTTCGTCTCTAGAAAACATAAGCTTCTGCTGCTGCCAAGCTGTAAGTTGAGTAGGTGTTTTTTGTTACTCCATGCAATTACCCATGAAAGAACAAATGAACAAAATATTTGCATGAACAACAGTCCTTCTCAGGAATAAGTAAGTGTCTTAACTTTCCAGCTGGGTGACACAGTCCTGTTGCCTAGGGCATGTTCATCAATTTCACAAGCTTTCACAAAAGACTTTAGGCAGGACCTTGTGTGCAAGGACAGAAATTTGTGCTGTTTCTCTTTGACCTTCAAACTTGGCTTTAAGCTCTCTTAGAGTTAACGAGCAGAGTTTTCACAACACTTCAAACTATAATGTATTTCAAACAAAAGTATAATCAATTTCACGCAAGAGTAGAGTAGCTTCTCTAATCCCATAGGCTCTATTTTGGAGCACAAAAGTGGGTCAGAAAGATACTAGATTATGAAATAAAGCATTGAACTACAAGCTTGCCTTTGAGACATTATGTTGCCCCTTATGAAAAAAAAAAAAGACTTCTTTTAGAGTTGCTTGGAAAGGCTGGGATGTGGTTGAGTGGTGGAATGTTTGCCCAACATGTGAATTTCCAGGTTCAATCCCCAGCATAGGTACCCACCTTCCAAACAAAAAACAGAAGATCACAAAAGCTAAAAGATAATAATTAAATCTACATCATGAATTTTTTAAGAACAAGGCTATAAAACACTATACGGATGGCATTTTAGGCTATGGTATAGCTCAGTGGTAGAGCCTTTGATTTTCTTTCTTCTTTTTTTAAAAATTTTTTTATTTTTTATTATTTATTCAATTATGCATGTATGCGCATGTGTATGTGTATATGTATGTATGTGTGTATGTGTAGAACCACGGAAGAAATCGGGAACCACCATGGACGCTTCCACCTTCTCCTTGTTTACTCTGCCCCGGGATTCACAGGCTCCACCCTACCAGGACCAGAAAGGCAGGACGCCCCGCTTCCACCCGGCGTCTATACATGGGGTCTAGGATCCGAACTCAGGACCTTCTGCCTGCAAGGCAGAGGCTTAACCCTTGAGCCACCTCTCCAGCCCCTGATTTTCTTTCTTCTTAAAAAAATATTTTTATTATTTTTTTTCCACTCATACAAACTTAATAGGTACCCCAATCCCCTCCCTCTCTCCATCCCTCCCCGGATCCCCTTGCTCCCTCCCCCCTTTTCCCCTTCCTTTCACCCTTCCCTCCCTTTCTCCCAATGCCCCCCCAGTCCCTCTCAATCCCTAGAGCATCCTTTAGTGAGAATGTCAAACTTCCCTCTGCGTCCTCCACTCTAATGAGGTGTAAGGACTCCGAAGCATTGTCTAGAGCCCTTTCTTGTGTTCCTCTTTAGTATGGGAACACTATTGTGACTGTTAATCCCTTGCCTCTAAGGATCCTAGTGCCTGTGATCCATGCTAGATTTTGGGGGGGTCATTGATATGTCAGTCATTGTGCTGGTCATGCAAAGTCCTATTATGGTTACTTCGGCCCTAACTTGTGTGAGTACCTTGCATATCGTTGCTCCGCCCCATCTTTAGGCTCTGACAATCTTACTGCCCCCTCTTCCATAAATTTCCCTGAATTTTAGGATGGGGAGAGATTAGGCTGGCCTGGTTCCAGCGTAATGTAGGGTCTCTGATGTTCTGAATTATGGTTTGTTGTTTTTTTCAATTTTGTTGTTCCTGCACTGTCCTTAGCTCCATCCTGATTGGTATTGGATGTCACCTCCTAACCAGAAATAAAAGGCTGCTAAAATAGAGTCTTACTAAAAGAGTAGATTCAAAGGTATATGGAATAAGAGTAGGAGACCGCAGTGAGCGGGGGGCAGGGGGGGTGTCAGTCTCCCATTTGCAGGATGGTTACCATCTATCTGCCAGACTCTATGCCCTCCCTGACTGGTGAGATCAAACCCCCTCAGTTGCAAGTGACCAGGAAGGAAAGTCTGTGAGCTTAACCAGATGTCTCACTACTTATTTGCAGTACTTGATTGTGGCCTATTTTCTCTGCTGTAGCATGATCCCCTCTCTCCTTGTTTCTGGGGTGAAGTATCCCAGACGCAGAAAATTAAGCACCGTATGTACTCCCTAATAGGTGGATCCTAGTACCAAACCCACTTGGTGACACTCCAAGATAAATCTCTGTAATATCTACAGTAATTGCAAAGATTATAAGCAGGAGGGAAGGGGAAGGAGGCTTTGATTTTCATTCCCAGCACTGAAAGATGTGAGGGGGATAAGGCAGAGACATAGAAGTGCCTTGTGGGAGAACTGGGCCCTAAGACCAGACAGTCATTTGTGAGCTCACACACTCAGCCTCCTACAAGTTAAAAAGCTGCGGCTAAGCACAATAGTGTTCTCACACTGAAGGGGAGCACAAGAAAGGGCTCTAGGCAATGCCACTGAGTCCTTACACCTCATCAGAGAGGAGCACCCAGAGGGAAGTTTGACATGCACACTGGCACTGGGAGAAAGGGAAGGAGTGGGGAAAGGAAGGAAAAAAGGGGAGAGAGAGAAAAGGGGTCCAGGGAGAGGTGGAGGGAGGGAGGGGATCAGGATACCTACTAAGTTTGTATGAGTGGAAAAAATAAATTAATTAATTAAAAAAAGAATATAAAAAAGTTGTGGCTAAGAAGACATATTTCTTTCTGATTTTCCAGTTCTACACTAAACAATAACAAATTCCTATAGCCCATGCTGGGCCAGGCATGGCTCAGGGACTGGTGATGAACTCTGAAGAGTAGTTAAGTGAAATGTGTTAAGTCAGAGAACAAGGCCATGTGGCAATCTTTCACAGATTTTTTCCCAAACTTGGGAGCTTTATTAGAAATGACTTGTAAGAGATACTTAGCTCCTGATTTCCAGTCTCTTTTTGTTTTAGTTTAATCCCATGGTACTCATAAATATAGTAACTCTTGTTTATCCAGCAAGTCCTTTACTGGTTTGTGTAAGTCTTGTCACAGTACAAACTGATATGGAATTATCTACTTTTCTCCCATTGTAAGTCAACATCCAGAGATAAAAATCCTGAAATATTAGGCGAAAGAGGCCATTTACAGAGATAATCAAAGTTCTGATTGGACAGATGAAAGAAAATGGGTCCAAATGATCTGCTTATGAATATGGTTAACTGAGAAGCTAGGCAGGAGAGAAGTTATCTTTTGTTTCCTGGTACAGAATCCTTTGCATTGCATGATATATGTATATATATGCATAAGATTGAATTTATATATTTATATATAAATTATCTTAGGTTTTATATTGAAAATCCGTTAAGCCCATTTTCATAGATCAAGATTTGTTTGGTCTTAATGTATGTAAAGTGACATCAAGTCTAAAAAGCCTCGTGCCAAGAAACCATTTACAGATGGCAAACTTAAACAAAAATGCAGAAGAAATAAGTCAACAGAATTTGTTCCTGTTGTGGTTTGAATGTGAAGTGTCTCATACAGGATCGAGGGTTTAAACTTTGGGTTCCCAGCTAACAGCTGGAAGGTGGGGTGGGGGGCTCTGAGGGCTTCAGTGCAGACCCAGGTCGGCCTGTTTCCTGTTCCCTGTGAAGAGAGGAGGTGTTGCACACTCTCCTGTGGTCTGCTCCCATACTTTCCCACTTTCTTGTTTGTCCATCAATGATGGACTGTCCTGTAAATTGTTAGCTTAATGATGTCTCCGTAGCTGATTTTCCTCATCTGTACAATACTACCTCGTTCAGTTGTTGTGAAGGCTAAATGAGACAATCCATATAAAACATCTAGCCTTGGGTCAGATACTTAAGTTCTCAATAAAGACTGGCAATAATTTTTGTGCATATTAGTAGCCAGAGTATCACAGTCATATAAAAGTTGAGGTAAAGGCTGCCAACACCACCACTAGGGGACAGGAAGAGGAAGAAACACCAGTAAAGTCCTATTGTTCAAACAGGACTATGCCTAAAACAGATGTCCTGTTTTAAAGACCTCTCTATTACTCATTCCAGTGCTTAATTGCTCTGGAAAGTCTATCTTATCTGGCATCATCCCAACTGCTTTATACATATGTTAAATGATGTTCCTTTAAAAAGAAAAATATCAGGTAGTCAAGTAAATTTAGGAAATGCCAGGTTAAGCAAGGTTAAACAGGTTGATCACAAGACAGACTTGGATTGGTGTAGAAAGGTACACCAAGAGAGGGAAAGGCATAGTATGCAAACTTAGTTTGTGAAACAGTGGTCTAACCAACATTGGACTTTGTAACTATTTCTTTCCAAATTACTACAATGTAAACATGGGCAACTGATTTAACCCCAAATTACAAGACACTACACTGTAAAGGTTTATAAAGAGCAGAGTATTTTTGGGAAAGGAGTATGTTTGAAAGGACTGAACGCATGTCTTTTAAATGCGAAGTTGGTGAATAATGAACATGGTATAAAAGCTAACAGCATGTGATTCTAAAGACGAGATAAATGCCAGCAGAGAGGTCTAGAGACCTTAGAGAAGGGTAAATTGACTAGGGACACTATGGATTTCTACTTTTAATTAAAATCTTTATATTGTCTGATTTTAAAAACACTATTACTTTGATAACATTAAAAATTAAGCTAAATATCCTTTATTTTTTTGTTTTACTACTGAACTATGCCCCAATCTCTTAAATATCTTTTAATTGTAACATTTTCCTATGGTTTCATCTAACAAGTGGGAATAAACCTATTTCTTACATGTTATTTTGTATGTCTTCTTAAAAGATCAGGTAATTTATCTGAAGTAGTAAAGAACATTTACCATAGTTTATTTTCAGGTAAAGAGAAAGCAAAACAAAGTTGATACTTGATCAAAATATGGTTCTCTTATTTTTGACTCATATACTTAAAAAATCAATTCTATTAGTTTACATGTTTTTAAGAATGTATGTGTACATGTGGAGGATATCTATCTCATTTTGGGGTAGCCCTCTCATTAACCTGGAGCTCGCCCATTAGGCTAACCTGGCTGACCAGTCCAGAGACCCACCTGTCTCTGCTTCCCTAGTGCTGAGATTACAGGTGAGTGCCTTAAAAAACAAAAACAAAAACAAAAAACAAAAAACAAGGGATCTGGGCTTTGAACGGAAGTCCTCATGCCTGCAAGTGCCTTTGCCCACTGAGTCCTCTCTACCAACTTATTTTTTATTTGTGATTATAAGGTTTATATTTATTATAGGAGGAAAATAACTCTGGATTTCATTAGCAGAAGTATAATTCAATAATAATAGCTAACAATTTTAAAGCACTTAAATATAGGCATTGCATCTTTTGCTGATTATACATGTAATTTTTAATGTATGCTATACAATACATAGTTTACATCGAAATTGGTCCTGGAAGTTGTATATAATTATATTACAACCTAATAGTGTTTTTAAAATAGAACTAGAGTTTAGAGAATTACCCCACTATATGCATGTTTTTTTGTAATAAGCCAGAAAATCACCAAAGCCTCAGAGAAGTTTTAACTTCATCATTAGTTTTCTACAAGGAAGTTTGTATTTATGATCTTTAGACTTTCATTTTTTTCCTTAATGGGCCACAATTTGTTTAGCTTGTTTAAGCCAGTTTAAAGAGAAATTACAGGCTCAAACTCTCATATTTACTGTGTTTCTTTTTCCTCAGCTAAGGATTCACATACTTTCCCACTGTGCTCAAACTAGCTCAAGCATGATTCTCCTAAAATAATTTTCTTGTGTTTCTACAAGGTGCTGGCAAGGTTAACTGCTAAACAGTTACCGTAGTTGAGTTGAAATTCCTACTTTGCCTAGTTCACAGTGGCACCAAGTGAAGAATGATGCTCATTTAGAAATGAGTAAGGGGGGCTGGAGAGGTGGCTCGGGGGTTAAATCTCCGCCTTGCAGGCGGAAGGTCCTGAGTTCGAATCCTAGACCCCACGTATAGACGCCGGGTGGAGGCAGGGGCAGCCTGCGTTTCCGGTCCTGGTAGGGCAGAGCCTGTGAATCCGGGGCAGAGTAAACAAGGAGGAGGTGGAGGCATCCATGGTGGTTCCCGAATTCGTCCGTGGTTCTGCACACACATACATACACACACGCGCACACATGCATACACGCACAATTGAATAAATAATCAATAAAAAATTAAAAAAAAGAAATGAGTAAGGGGACATTATTACAGATTCCATGGGCATTAAAAGAATAATAGGTTGGGGGTGTAGCTCAGTGGCATAACAAAGACTTGGTATGCACAAGGCTCTGGGTCAATCCTTAGCATCTCCACACAGCATACACAAAGATAATGAATATTATCGATAATTGTATTCCTACAGATCCAATAATCTGGATGAAATGGACCTGTACCTTTTAGGACAATCTAACACAAGAAGAATTAGAAAACATGGATAGGTTTATAACTGTTACAGAAATTCAGTCATCATTGACAAGATAGCTCAGAGGGTACAAGCCTGCTACCTGAGTTCTATCCCAGAACTCATGGGAAGGAAAGACCACCACACGTGTGAGGCGCACGCTTGTGCATACAGACACATCTCACATACATACAATGATAATCGATAAAAGTTAAGTTTAAAAGAACTTGAATCAGCGACTAACAACTTTATAAAATTTAAGGCAACAGGCCAAAATGTATTTATGGATCAGTTCTACCAAACATTTAAGGCATAAATTGCCCCAGTTCTTTATCATGTCTTTAATTAGATTGAAGAAGAGTGGCCAAAACACAAACATCAATATCAAATGCTGGTGATTATGCGTAGCAACATGAACTCTCCTTTATCACTGAAAGATGCAAAATGGTAAAGTGCTTTGGAAGACGGTTTAACAATTTCTTGAAAAACTAAAAGTGCTCCTCCCATGCAGTCCAGCAGTCACACTCTGTAGGATTTTTTTCCCCCGTGGATTGAAAACTTTTAGGTCTACCCAAAAACCTCAAAGAGATGCTAATACCAGCTTCATCCATAATTTCTAGGATATCCTTCAGAAGATGAGTGGACATTGTGGTACACTCAGACAGAGGAATATTACATTCTCAAAATAAATTAGTTATTAAGCAATGAAAGAACATGGAGAAAACATATTTGTATCACTAAATGAAAGAAGCCAGTCTGAAGAGGTTTCTAGTGTGTCATGCCATCTGGAATATCACACAGCTTTAACAGAGTATATAACTTACCTGGAAAAGACTGTGGAAACAGCCATGGTTATTAGGGAATGAGGGGGAGGACGAGATGAATAAGTCAAACATAGAAAATTTTAAGGCAGTGAAAGGATTCATAAGATACTACAATGGTGGTTACATTTGTCCAAGTCTGCAGTGTATTCAACAAGTGTGAACCCTAATGTAAACACTGATTTTGGGTTATACTGACATGTCAGTGCTGATTCATTATCTGCAATAATTATCTACCATTCTGGCAGGTGATGTTTTTGCCAAAGAGAATGTGCATGTAAAAGAGTTGGATGCTATAGGATATCTCTGCAGCCTAAGCCTTCTGGTCAATTTTTCTGTGAGCTAAAAATACTTTAAAAAACAAAGGAAGGAAATAGATAGAGGAAGAGGAGAAGGAAAGAGAGAAGAAGAAAAAGAGGGGGAAGAGAGTGCTTAGAGAGAAAAAAGAAACTGAAATGTGTTTTCGAGCTGTCTCCATGTTTTAGGTTTGGCTTTACAGTGACAGTGGGATAAACCTGGGTAGAAGGCTGGATATGAAAATACAAAACAGAATTTCCAAGACAAGTTGTAACTGTTCAGAAATGGAGAAGCCACCAAGTACCATTTCTCCTCTCTGTTCACCTCCTAACTATTGCAAAGACCCTACTCAAACAGAGAGACAGTGGTAGGAGGCTTTGATAACACTTAGCTCCTGAAGCTCCTTTCTTGTGATTCCACACTTAGAGGGAAAGCGTCTTCCCATCCACAGCTGTTTAGTCTGGCAAAATGATGTGACACACTGTACTCTTGCTTTCAATTTACTGTGCCAAGCTCTATTAGTAAAAAGACAATGGTCTTAAGCTAAATAAACATGGTGAACCAAAGTGTCAAAAACAGATGTAGCCAGATGACTAGTGGTTATAAACTGATTTGCAGATTTTTGTCTAGCTATATTCTCTAAAATCTTAAAATACATTATAATGTGATTCTAAAGTATATATAGTAAGCTTTTAAACTCTTTCCACTGAGTTTTTATAGCAATTCCAAAAATATTTTGTATATGGGCTCATGTGATGACTCAGCGGATACTAAACTTGATTTATTTGACTTGCGTTTGATCTCTGGAACTCCCATAAAGGTGGATGGAGAGAAGGACTCCATAAAAGCTGTGCTCTGACCTCCACACTGGCACTATGGGATACCTTTCCCCTCACATCACAATACATTAATAAAGTTAGTTAAAAATAAAAAAGAAGTAGTTTAGCTAAAAGGGGAGTCATAGTGTTCACTTGGCTAGAACATGAGATTATAATGCCTGTTTTGTTTGTTTGTCACTGGGTATTTGCCAAAACAAATAATCAAAATTTGATTTTTTTCTTTTTTTCTATGATAACAATATGTATCTATCAAATAAATATCTAAATATTCTGAAAAAATGTTAATAATAAGATTGTAAGAGATCAGATAGCAAAACCAATTTACCCAGTGAGGGTAATAGAAAACTTTGGATCGCGGGAACAATGTGAATCCGTAGTATTTTAATGCTCTCATTTCCATTGTAAGAGCAACTGCTGTTAAAACTTCATCTACTAAACACCTATTCCATGTCAGGTAATGTGCTAGGTGCTTTATATGTGAGATATTAGCTACTTAATCAAATAACTGACTTTTTTTTTTTTAGAGATTTTTTTGGAGATTCCAGTGAATACTGGAAGTATTAAAAAGGGAGCAAGTGGGGCTGGAGAGGTGGCTCAGGGTTTAAGCCTCTGCCTTGCAGGCGGAAGGTCCTGAGTTCGGATCCCAGATCCCACGTATAGACGCCAGGCGGAAGCGGGGGCGGCCTGCGCTTCTGGTCCTGGTAGGGAGGAGCCTGTGAATCCCGGGGCAGAAGGAGGTGGATGTATCCATGGTGGTTCGCGAGTTCGTCCGTGGTTCTACACACACACAGACACACACGCGCGCACATACATACGCACACACGCACAATTGTATAAATAAATAAATAAATTCTTAAAAAAAATAAAAAAATAAAAAAAAATAAAATAAAAAGGGAGCAAGTTTGATGAGAAACCCAGGGATTTGGAAAATTCACAAATGATTAATTTCAATCAATATTAGTTGATATTCAACTAATAATATTTAAAACTGTCAATATCTCCCATTAATAAGTAATGTAAAATATTTGTACAGATTTGCAGTGTATATAGTATTTTTGGTTTGCTTTAATTAGCATTGTTTTATATAATGTTCTGCATAAACTTTTGGTCTTTAGGTTTTCTAAAGATATTCCGCTTCCTGACTCAGGGGATTGGTGAGGTAGGTAGAAGATCAGCTTGTTATTAACAAATCATGAAGAACAAATTAGATACCTGTTATGCGTTAGTATTTTAAAATTTATATTAGGAATGGAGACAAAATTCGGATCTTTGATTCACTGACTACATAATTTGGTCTTGATAAATACACAAAACCAGAAAAGGACAGGCTGTTTCTAAGGCCCAAATCAAGTGATAGGGACTGACAAAGAAGATTTTTCTATCTTGCATGATAACTAACAAGGACTGCTCTTCACCAAACTCTGTTCCAGACCTCTGGAGGTATGTAACCTAGACCAAGATCTCTGCATTCATGAACTTAATGCTGTAGTGAGATGACACAGACCATAAGTAATAAATATCAAACACATATATACATACATGCTTCAGAAATTTAAAAAAATGCTTTAGAAATAAAAAAATGGAGAGCAAAAGAGAGGGAAGGCAGTGGGAAGGAGAGATGATCAAGGCTGTTCTCACTGGACAGTAGGGTCTAGCAAAGACTGGAGGGTCCAGTGGGCATCAGAGGAAGGCTGTTCAGGGAAGAATAGGAGCTGGAGGAGGGGTACCTGGCCCTGCTGTGTCTGGAGTGTCAGAGGACTAGAAAGGCAGCTGCAGCAGAATCAAAAAGGGAGATGGACAGGGGAAGGAGACGTAGCAGGAGATGGATGGGAGAAGGAGGCACAACTGTTACCTGGCTTAGGATAGGTGCTGCAGGTCTGATTTGAGCTTTTGTTCATGTAAATGGGGAGCCACTGCAGGGTGCTGAGTGAGGGTCAGACCTGACTTTTAACAAGATTCCTCTGGATAAATTGAGAGCAGTGCTGGAGGGATAGGAAGACACAGGAGGGGGGAGAATAAAGAAAGTGCTAGACAGGCAAGAGATGTTGGGTAGGAACAGGCAACCAAATGCCAACCAAGGAAACAGAGGAGAGAATATTCTAAACACATTTTCAAATTAGAAGCAACAAGAGCAATTAGCTATGTGGACTCAGAGAATGCTTCAGGGAGGAGACAGACAGAAGTTACTTGCTCCACCTTAAAAGACAAGGAAGATTTGAAAAGGTAAATGGAAGACACAGGCAAGATGTTGTAGAGCTTAGAGGCAAGAGAGAGAAGGGCCTTGTTCTTGGGACAATGAGATTAGTTTGAATTATATGGGTCAAATCCTGTGACTCAGTGGTAAGGAAAGTAAAATGCTGGAAGGAGAGGTGGGTTGTGGAGAGCTGTGAGAACCAAAGTGCAGTAAAGGAGTCTGGACTGTGCTCATCATGATGCCCTGTAAACATCGGGCAGTCAATAAATATTAGAAGACTGATAAAGACAGGGGTTTTCTGACTGTCCATCCGTTAATCTAAACTGGACAGCAAAGTGTTTCACTTAGAAGGCCACACAGCAAACCTGGCATGGAGTAAGGAGGACTAATTTACACATTGGTAACTGACAAGTGACTAAAATCTGTTTTGTAATGTTAACCACAAGTGCCCACTTACCACCTGTGGGTCCTTCAATCTTGAGCTGGCAATCTCTCGTTCAAATAAAAATTACATGGGTCCAAAACTCTGTGTATTCAAATAGCCACATGATCTTAATTCTGAGGTTGTAAGAGTTGGATTGTAATGGCTATCAGTTACGTGTGTAATTTCTATGTCTCTAAATTAGCTACAGGCGCAAAAGTGCACGTGCAAAGAAAAAACTAAGTAATCTGGGAGATATTTACAGAAACTTAATTTGAAAGAGTTTAATACATTATGTATTTTCAAAAATTTTCAATGCTACAGATTAGACACAAAGCATTTACTGAACAGCCTTCAGTGTGTCCAAAGGAAGCTAAAGTAACAAGCTTAAGACAGTGAATAAATTTGCTTTGCTCAGGTTTTCTCTAAGCCAAGAGACAGACACCTGAGAAGGCACTGTGGTGACTGTAGACTCTCCCCAGTGTTATTTCCTCAGGTTAAAGGTTTTAATAAGTGAAATGCTCACAGAAACAGAACTCTGACAAGCTTTATCAAAGTTATAAATGCATTTTTTTCTTTATGTATGTGTATATGGGTGTGTATAGTGTGTGTTTGCATATAGATGGAAGTGTATTGGTATAGACACAAGTGCACTTGAATATGTGTATCTATAGAGGGTGATATCAGGAACAATCCTCAATCACTCTTCTATCTTATTGTTGTGAATCTGAGTCTCTAAACCACAGCATGTCATTAGGGCTAGTTTGGCTAGGTGACTTACTTTGGGTTTTTCTAGGCTTTGCCTTCTATGGACGGAATTACAGGCAAACCACCATACCACCCATTTTTACATTTGATCTAGGGATCTGAGTTTAGAACTTGCAATGAAAGGGCTTTAACTACTGAGCCATCTCCCAGCCCTATAAGTTATTCTTAAAAGATTCATATTTTCACCACAAGTAGCACTTAAAGAGCCTGTGGTCAGGTAGCTTTAAAGATCTATTGTAATCAGATTAAAACGATAAGGTGGTGAGGTTGGCATGCTTGTGATTTCAGCACTAAGAAGACAGGTGAGTTTGAGACTATTCTGGGCTAAGAGAACAAGACCCTGTCTCAGAAAATAATTTAAGAAAATCCTTAAATATTAGTGTTTTCTTGTAAGCACCTAATGTAATTGGTATTTCATGTTTCTCATAAATTTAATTTTGTAATTTGGGAAGTATAAAAGAAATAGCCAGTTTTGAAAAAAATATGATTCTCAGAGCCTAAAAATCTATCAAACCCAGATCTTGGAGTTAAAGAAAGAAGTTCAAACAGTTTTATCTGAATATAATTGAAACATTTGTTTTAGAGCCATGCTAAAGAAAAAGTTAAAAAATGAGGACAACTGTAAAGTTGTGTTCAAACGTTTTGTATTCTTTTTTTTTTTTTCTTTTGCACTGCTAAGACAGAACCAAGGGTTTTATCCACATTAGGCAAGTGGTCTGTCCCTGAGCCCCACCCTGGCTCTCTGAATTGTTCTTCCATGGGAGAGTATTAAATTCAGAGCTATATCAGTAACTTTTCTGGATTTAAAATTCTGAATATTCCACTTGAACACAGAGCGACAATTATAATCCAAGGCAGCTTTTGTAATGTCTCTAAGAAAAAAAAAATGAGTAATCACTGCTTTCATTCAAGCCCAAAGAATGATTTCAATTTCTGGCAATCTAGCCTCTTAGAGATAAATGTTAATGAAAGTGGGAAATAATTCCCCATCTCAAACAAAACAAAAACGAAACATAAAAACTCAGGTCTGGAGATGAGAAGCAACTTGCCTAACATGCAGGACATACTAGATTCTATCCCCAGTACTTTAAATAATTTAAAAAAATTTAAAGGTCAGACATAAAGCTGCTTTCTGTAAGTTTGATTGCTTCCTTTTCAAAATACTCATTGAGGCTCATAAATTTAGAAGCCTCTTTTTATTCAGATAACCACCCTTATCTTAGTGCAATGAAAATGACTTCAGCTTTTGTTTTTCCATAGTTGATAAAGTGCTTAAAATTCTATCGGAGCCTTCTATCTGATCCTCAGGCAATTCCTATGATAAGATTAAAGCTGTGGCCTTCAGGTAAGGCTTCTATCTGCTTTCATGAACTGCATCATTTGATCCTCACAACAACACTGTCAGTACCTGTGGACATGAAAAGTCAGCAAGGAAAAAGAAAATGGACGTGTCCACTTTTACACAGCATGAGAGCAGATTTGGTCTTTGCATTCTCGGGTCCTACCTGGGGTCTTTAAACCTCTAGCAGAGTGAGTTTAGTCCATTATCTAAATGCTTCAGAGTATATCCTTGCCTAGAGTCAGGAAGATGGTTTGACTATCCCTCAACAATCAATCACTGCTCCATCTCGGGAGGGCCTCTCCTTTCCAAAGGCTCTATTGCAGCTTTTGTCAAGTCTCTGAGGCACATTCTCATTGCTCAATCAGCTCCAGAGGACAAGTGTGTCATCATCCTTCAGGCTCTGGTGCAACAACTGAAAATTATAGAATCCACACAGGACTAAGTCTGGCACTCAAAGCGGGAGGCATATTCAGCATGAGCTTGAGGAAGCTTCCCTTGGATCTTGCCAATTTTTACTAGTGGAAATGGTTTCAGAGCCAGCATGGGGTTACTTGGGGTTGCTTCACAGATTTTAGATGAAAAATGAGAAAGGAAAACTTGAAGGGTACATAGTAACAAGGGGGCCTAGGAGAAAAGCATGGAAGTTGTCCTCTTGGGCACAGTGACTAAACAGATTTTAACTGACTCACGAAAATGGACCCCTGGGTCACTGATGTCGAACACACCACTTTCCTTTAGTGGCAACTCCCAACTCCTTGTACCACTCCTCACTCTACTTTGCCTCAGTCGCAGAACACCAAAACCAACTATCTGGGACAGACACATCACCTCTGTATTTGTACTTCTATAGTTTCTGGATGCGGGTCTCAGCTCATGATGTTCACAAAGCTGATTTAGTTGAAAATTTATGTTTGTTTAGGCAGAAGTGGAGTAAATATTTAGTAGTCAATCATGAACCATGATAGCGATAACAAACAAGAGGTTACTGGTCTTTTCATAGCTCTTATTTTTACTAGAAAAATATTAATGAGTAAGAAGCAGTGACAGACCATGTAAATCAAGTGTTAAATTATTAGTACGAAATGTAATATTTTAGCTACTAATAATTTTTTAAAGAAATGGGGACTTTGTTAAGCTCCACAGGGTGGTCCCAATTCTCAAGTTCTTAACTGATCCTTCTAACACAGCCTCCTAAGTAGTTGGGACTACAGCCATCTATCACCATACTTGGCAAATAATTCTGTTCTTTACTATGTTAATTAAGGAGGTAAGTCTTGGATCATTCTTGTGGAGAGAGCTAATGTTCAAAGAAATTGCAGAAAATTAAAAAATATGATTGGTACAGAAAACTACAATAGCTTGAATTACAGAACCATCCCTCACCAAGAACAGCACCGCACCCCCCCCTCCATCATAATGTATCTATCATGCTGCATTCTACGCATGTTCTTTTCAGAGAAATAAAACTATCAAATTTTAACTCAAGAACTATTTTAAAATATAGCCAGGACATTGGGCCCTGAAGGCAGGCTAAAACTAGTAAAGAAAAAAAAATCATTTTCATGGATCGCACAAATAGAATTTTATAGGCTATAATGAGACTAAAGTCATGTTTTAGAGGCTCAGATGGCACATTAAGCCAATGGTTGGGCTGGGATCAGCTGAGTGATACATAGTGCAGCACAGTAGACCTTGTGATTGATCCTCTGCATCATAAACATAAAATCAGTTTCAGGAAACATCTTTGTTTACTTTTTAAAATTGCTAATGCTTTTTAAAATTGGATGAATATATTCAAATTTAAAATGAAAAGGTTAAAAGCTATTCATTCGAGCCACTCAGTGATTTTAATTTTGAATGTGTTAGCATTTACATCTTAAAACATGAAGCACCCTACATAACATGATCTATTTTTATCAGCAATCTATGAGAAGAGAGAAATAAAATAAACAGAAATCTATGAAGAGAAATAAAACAAGGTAAAATGCCAAAAACAACATGAAATAACACAGAGCAGAAAAGGCTGTGCTAAGAAACTCCAGTAGAAGGAGCTATACAAATGAAGAACTTTGCATTTTGCAGTGGTCAAGAAAAAAACTGTTGAAAAACGAGGTTTCAGTTAGAATGTAACAAGTCTGAATAGACAAAAGTTAATCATTATGCACTTACTCTTACAGGAACCTATTTTTCTTTATGAGTAAAATGAGTTTTTTAAGAAAAGATAATTCAGTCTATTTTTTTTTACATTAATGTATTAGTCATTATACTTGGATGAATAAGTCTAAACAAGAAAATAGCATGTTCCCACATTCTGGGAGCATACAATTTTTGGGGAAAGATAAAATGTTTGTATAAACATCTAAATATCACAATACAAACAAAAATTGCTAAGAGTACTTGAAGAGGAATTACAAGTGATGTAAATAGGGATTAGAAACTGTTATGAGAAATAGTTAACATAAAAGACAAAGGGAAAAGTGATCTTTTAAGTATTCTAAAATGCTTGTATATGTTTGGAAATAATAGCCAAAAGCAGGAAACAAAAATAAATAGAATGGGTTTTAGATGTCAATATATCTCTATTGCTCACAATTCAGGAAATGGGAGCGCAGAGATAAACTAGGGACTAGGTTAGAATTCTATGCTGAAAGTTCTAAATGCAATCATAAAGTAACCACTATGGAGGTGAGCAAAAGATTAAAATAGTGTAATAGACACAGAATAATGTTAGAAAACAGACTATGACAGCAATTCACCCCACGCAAGTGCCCGAAGCAATCTCAGCAGCTCTATCTGGAGCAGACTTTACCTTGTGAAGTGCTCGCAGACAGTGTATCAGCGAAGGAGTCACTCTCTGGGTCAACAGGAGAATCTCCCAGAGTTTCACCCATAATAGCATAGAATAAGGATTTGCTGCAACTCACACTGATGTTTTGTCTATTTCTTGCAAAAGATCAGTCCGTTAAAGGAAAAAGACTTGTGATCATAGAGAATATGCCAATGAGTCAAGACATCAGTTTTCAAATATTTGAGAGAGGTGGGAATAAACACAGAAAGGACCAGGCTAGAATTGGCTGGCACTACCCTGTGAGAGAGCCAGCTGTGACAAAATGGTGTGTCATAATGCTGTCTGCTGCTTTGGCAAGACTTGGTACATTACAAGGAAAACATTGCCACACTGTCTCGTCAGTGACCCACACATTTGGTGTCTTGTGAGGGGTTATAAACTGCATAGTATTTGAAACTATCAGCAGAGAATGTTCAATGCCTGATTGCTTTTTTTAACAGTAGTAAAATATACATCAACTGTTTTTTTAAATAGAAAACTTAAAATCTTTGTTACGACATGCCAGATACCTTTATTTGTTTTTTTTTTTGTTTTTTTTTTTTTTAGATATTCTTCCTTGGTTGAATCTCCAGCCACATTATCTGAAGAAATTATCTGAAGTAATTTAAATACATGTTCACATTTTAAACTTTTCTACCCAAATGCTCCTGAAATATTACACTTGAAGATAATTTTTTCATCTAGTTTTCAAAGTCCAAAGTGATACCTCTATAAAACTGAAACCTTGACAGAATAAAGGACTGATATGGTTTCAACTTTATGCATCAAGGTTTTTTCTTAGAAACTGTAGCAATGTTCTAACAGTTTGAATGAAAAATGCTATATCATAGTAAAAAAAAATGGAGTTCTCTGTGAGAAGAATAATGCATTATCAGAAAAAAAGATTTACCCTGGTAGGTTGGCAAGGAATTGTGGTCAGTTTTGTAATCAGGAAAATGCTGGCTTCTTGTTCAAGGCCTTTGCCCTTTTTGGCACAGAGAAACACTGACTGTGCCAGACTGCTAATGTGGGAGCAGGTCTTGTCACATAAGTGGCCTAATAGAACTTCAGTATCTTGTAGATTTCAAATATGCCCCTCCATAGGGCAGCATATTTGGTGGCAGCAATTGTCCGAATTACGTTCATTCTGATATCTCCCAACTGGAATAATCATGTATCTGGTTAATCTATGTTGAGTAATTATTAATTCTTCATTAATAAATGTTTCCTTGTCAATCATGGAGTAATAGTTGATGGGAAAATGCTCACTGAGTCTGAATAGCACGGAAGAATGACATGAAGCATTGACAATTACATTATTTTAAGTCCCCAAAAGCTATTACAAAGGTAATTCAAGCTTAAGCAAGTTTCTTGGCAGTCCATGGGATGAGGCTAATTATCATTGTATAGAAATAGTTTTATCTCCATTTAATTTAAATTCTCAATAAAAAGAATTTTTCCTTTCCTTTCAATGCTTGGAAATTTTAGGTACAATACAAACTAATCTGGCATAAGGACATAATATTTAAGAATATGAGAGAATTTAAGAGTCTCACTGGAACTTGCAGATCAAAATCAATTATTAAAGTCAAGAACACTATCTTACTAGAACAAAAACTGACTTCTTGGCTGCCCAAAAGTACTCCTATGCAATCCCAAGATGTCTTTGAGTCCAGAAAGCAAATTTCAGCCTCATTTCCTATGAAGTACCAAGGTGCCACCCAATTTTCCATTATCACATACTCTTGCCCTCAGATTCCAAGTATCTTCAAAATTTTAAACATGGTTGGTGTGAAGGTATAGAGCAATGCTAGACCATTTGCTTGACATACACAAGATCCAGCACATACAAAAAGAAAAAACTTGTTAAAATCTGCAGAGGTATTGAGAATGCCAACATTGGCAGAATGGTACCATTCTAGAGTGAGTGCAAGCAAGACGAGAAAATTAGGCCCCTGAATGATAAGTATGTTTTCTAAAGCGAGGCAAGGAACAACACTGGAATTAGACGCCAGTGCTCAGTCACCAGGGTAGAGGGAGAGGTAACATAAGGGGAATATTAGCAGGTGCTTACATATATTTCAGTTCTCATGATCATTCCTCAGTGATAATATAGCTCACTTAGGCCATGAAACTCTGTACAGATTTTTCTCAGTGCTGTTTCTGAGGACAGCAGTCTCTCATGTTCTGTCACAGTCTCTGCCACTATCTGGGCTACGCCCAGATCCAGGCTTTCTAACCATCCTCCAAAGGATAGATTTTTTTTGACTCTTACTTACTGTTACTTCTATCCCTTCCACCACCTCAGATACTAAGCAATATGTGTATCTACTGATTAACTAGCCCTTCTAAGTCTTCCCTAGGACTTAGTCCATGTTTTAGTTACTTAACCATAAAAGTATTTAAATAACTTATTATTCCACAGCACCTGAACCTGGTAACACCTACGCTTGGAATCTGCTTTGTCGCCCCTTCTTGTTCTCCCCCAGGCTTGACTGTTTTTTTACTTGAAAGCAAACTTCTCTTATTCGTTGTATTTCATTTGTTCAACAAATATTCATTGTTAATGGAATAGGTGGCAAGCACTAGGCCATGCACTAGAGACATAATAATGAGTAAAATCTATGTGTACTTAAGGAGATCAAAAACAGCCACTAAACAAAAGTTACAATTTCGATAAACAGAGTCTGGTACTGTGCAGCTCAGTATCAGCTTACATACTTGAAAATACCTAAACCTAAGAACAGTAGAACAGACAAAACACCCATGTTACTAACAAAATACTTACATAGTGTAGATTGTTTAATTATTTGATGTCTTACCACTATGCAATGAATGCCAAATCACTTAAGAAATGATTTGCTCATGTGGACATTGAGATGGGTGAAAATGGATGGACCCAAGCTCATTTTTGTAAAATTTTTATCTGTTTTGTCTTTAAATACTTAAGTGACTTACTAATTTTATCTTCTGTCCATCCCATTATCCATCCACCTATTCATCAAATATTCATCCACTGCCAAGTGTTTGATATTATTCTAGACATAGGTGGTAGGTACCTTAATAAGCCAAGGTTCCTCTCCTCTTTGAGTTTACATTTAACTATATTTCCCAAAACTATCTAAACAGGCCTAAAAGAGTGATCTTTTTAGTTTACTTAAATCTGAAGGTCAACTAGCATGAATTATATTAGAAATGATATATTTAAACAAAATTTATCATGGGACAGTACTGATCACCAGAAAATTTTAAGGTCATAAAAGTCCTGATATGCATGTCAATGTCCCTACTTTCAAGATCTTCAGGTCTTTATATTATTAAAATCAAAATAGTCATGTTGCGATTCAGAGCATGACAATGGAAAAATTGATTGGTATTCATCTTGTGGAGAACTTTCCAGGGAAGTAACCCTTGATCATTTTACAGAGAAAGGAAGAGCGCAAAAGGACCACTGGACACCAGTGAAAACTTGATTCATATGGAGGAATGTAGGACTTTGTACAATATAGTGCGTGAGATGCGTATCTCATTTTGGACCTTGGAAAGGATATGGATACGGTTGTGGGTAGAACACTACACTCCTACTCAGCAAGAGAAAGCATATGGAAAATGAGGAATGATTATATAATGAAGAAGATGGAAACTTACTTAACTTTCCTATGCTATGACACTTGGAAAAAAATTGACAGGTTTGGTATTTGAGAAGGTTACTTTTTTTTTTTTTTTTTTTAGAGGCAGGGTCTCAGGAAACTTTGGACTGACGTAGAACTTGCTTATGTAGCTGAAGATGACCTTCCTAATCCTCCTACTTCTACTTCCCAAGTGCTGGGATTTCAGGTACATACTGCTATGCCTCCCAAGAAAGCTACTGTTTAATATTTAGTCTTCAACATAAGTTATGGAAACTTTATACATTTTGAAATCAATTAGAGTTACAAAAGTTGTGAAAGATTTAATAACAAAAAGAACTAAAAATCTTTAGAATGACATATAAAAATTTCCCATGATATAGTATATTAAATTTTTTGTGGTAAATTAGCTTGACTTTTAAAGTATCAATTTTTTCTGTACACTGATTTTTATATTTTTCTCTGACAGGTTTCCTTTACATAAAATAAAATGTTAGTATTATGAAATGTAGATTTTCTTGCACAGTCTCATTTAAAAAGTTGTTTCATTCAGTATTATCACTATTGCTAACACACTGGCTCCTGAAAGTTTAGAAGCAACTTAGGAGTCGACACCTTTCTGTACTCCACAGCCTAGCAGGGTGCCCTTGGTTGGCATTAAATATGTGTTGAGTATTTTTGTCAATGATAAGAATGTTGAAACACTATCTGCCACATTTATGCCATACATGTCATTCACGGAGCTTAGAATAAACCCACAACAGCACCATTTTTTTTTCTTGTTCCAACAAGGCTTCAGTCTCTGAGTGACAGTCCCAAGGAAGAGGCAGACAGCCCAAGTTCCCGTCTGCCCTCACCACGAGAGCTGCCTTTCCTAGTGCAATTCAACCTGGCTTGGAAGCTTATCTTCAAGGGGTTGATTGCGTCAACTCAGGGTTTCTTCACAGCCTGAGAGAAACAACTTGGGAAGAATGATGTGCCAACGGGATGCATGCCTTTGAGAAGAACCTGTCCTGATCCAAAGGCCATCCCCACAAGCCTGACACTGCCAGACAAGAAGACCAAGGAAGAGCAGTGTCTGGTTCATTTATGCCTCTTTTTATTTTTTGATAGTACAATTCATTTTTCTCTCATCAAAAGCTATAATTTCATTCAGATTTTTGACAAAAAAAAACCTTTTAAGGCAACTAATTAATATGCTAAAGAACTACCTTCTTTTGATTGAAAGAAAAACAGTTCAATGAGAGATATTATTTTGGGGCCAGTAGCTTTAGTAGATATATTGGATATTTCCAAATTTTCTGAGGCAGTGGAAAAGAACAGACATTGAGCCTCAAAGTTTAGGTGTCAAGTTCTCATCAGGGCTCAGCCACAGATTCCTTTTTTCAATTGCTTGGGGCTGCATTGCTCTTCTCTAGGATGAGAAGGCCTCTTTGCCAAATAGGATAATGGTATGTTTAATAAAAGACTTACCTAAATTTCTTTTTCTTTTTTTTTAAAGCACAAAGACTTGTGCAGTCAGAGCTAGAAGTAATCAGGTTTTCCAATAGATATTTCTAATGTTTTTCCATAAAATGAATTCACACATAGACATTGCAACCTACCCCCTACATCAGTATTTGTTAAACTCATATGCTGAGGCTTCCAATTATTTATTTTGTTTTGAGACAGAGTCCCACTATGTTTTTGGAGGGTCTCAAACGTTTAGGCTCAAGTAACTTTTCTGCCAGAGAGAAGAATAATTCTTAGGTTCTTTTGTGTTCTAATATTAAGATATGTAATAATATGCCTGCAATTACTTAAAATTTAACAGGAATTCTCTGTGTTGTATTCTTACTCATGCTCCAAACCTGAGTCCCTATGTCTTTTTTTGTGCCTGACTTGTAAGAAGGCACTTTCATATGGAGAAATAATGCTCAACAGAAAGTTAAAAGTCTCAAAAAGAAAAAAAAAACTCTGAAAATGTCCTTCCTCCCCTTTCTTTAAAAGTTAACTTTTATAATGTTTGAAAAAGAGCCTAACCTGTTTAACTACTTTGTAAGGATCAACTAAACACTTAAAATTATTGTACCTTTGAACTAAAGACATCCTACCTAAACTATGCTAGCTTGTCTTTGCATGTAGTATCTGACATCTGAAATTCTCCAGTAATTGGGTTTCTAGTATGATAAAATACTATGAACCGTATTATCAAAACACATTGCTGTGGGAAATCCTAACCCTCTGGACTTATATCTCCATCACTTCTGATTTTATCAATTACTTTTTCAAGATAAGTTGAACAGAAATTTCTTAGGAAACATCCTGTCCTGGGCAAAGCATGCTGGGAATCTATAAGACACAAGAGCAACTTAGAAGCATGGAGCTATATATGTTTAATTTTGATAAAATAAGTCAGTTATCACTATTGTGACTGCACTAAAATACTCGTGGGTTACTGAAATCACTGACAAAATTTTGTACCAGGAAAATTATTTTTTTCAGGGTTACATTTCTGAGTCCCATTTCAAAGCTCTAAACCATCTCATTAAAACAGCAAAACAAATATTCTGATCAATTATCCCTAAAGTTACCTTATCCTATCAACATGAAACATTTTACTATATGACTCACTTCACATGGCAGTTGTAGCTCATAATAGAGTTCAGATCTAGTTCTTTCTGTAAAGAAAGTACCTTAGTAATTAAGGTGTGCTGATATTGGAACAGCAACACAGGACTCATTCTTTCTTCATTTAAGGATTCTAAGTGAGTTATGCAAAATTCTGAGGTTTTCTGGTATCAATAATTATTTCCCCTAATTACACAGTCCTTTTACTTCCATGAAAATGAGATCTCTATGATGACATGCCACTGTGCTAATAAAATTACAAAGAAAATTGTCTAAGAGCTGTACAGTATTTTTATTTCAAATCGAAGCAAAATGGGAAAATAGCATGTTGAACAGGGCTTCCACATGGAATCCAAGAAGCTTGGGGTACAGATTAGTGGTAGATAGCTTGCCTAGCATGTCAGCATGCATAAGGATCTAAGAAAGAAAGAGAGAGAGAAAGAGAGAGAAAAGAAAAGAGAAAGAAAGGAAAGAAAGGAAAAAAAGGAAAGAAAAAAGAGAAAGAAGGAAAGAAGGAGAAAGAAGGAAAGAAGGAGAAAGAAGGAAAGAAGGAAAAGAAGGGAGAAAAGAGAAGAAAGAGAATTTGCTGGCAGTTTTTACCTATGGCTTTGCCATGTTCTTACTCAGTACATTATAAAGTCAGACCTGAGTTTGAATTCCAGCTTTGAAACAAGTGTTCTTTAGTGGTGCCTCCTTGTCTACCTTGCCATGGTATAAGCCTCTGTTCCCTTAGCTAAAAGATGAGTTACTAGATTCAGAAACAATGTAAGTAAATCCGTGCCTGGAACAGATAGGTTTTCAAAATTACAATAGTACTAATTCTTACAATAAAATCCTATAATTGACATTGATCAGTAAAATAGTAAATGAGGTTATCAATGTGGTACTTGATAACCATCTCCATTGTGCATGAGTGTAAAATCTTAAAAAACAGGTAGGAAATTTACAAGTTAATTTAGAAATAAACACATTCTATTCATGATAACAAATGGAAATCTGGTAAATAATAAGAAAGAGCTGTGGAATATGTTCATAAGAATCTAAACTTTGATGCTAATAAACATTATAGAGTATATTTTAATGTCTTTTTCCATTCAGGTTAATAGTATTATTAAGAAAATTAGTTTTAAAGTTATTTCTTTAATGATATTAGACACCACGTTATAAATCCTGTTCTAATCTATGTCTCTTACATTTGGAGGTTCAGAATGTAGCTCAAAAGCCCTATTAGCTTCTGAAGCCTGAGGAAAATCGTTTCAAGACTCAGATACTGTATGTGTTAAGCACCAACTCTGCTTGAGGCTCAGCTAAAAGTCCTACAGTGTAGACGCTAGTTTAGACTTTCTAAAGGCTGCACAGTTAAAGTATCACACAATCCTAACTGGAGTCAAGCCGGGCTCTGTTCTCAAGTCTTTCATCTCACTTAGTAGAGAAAAAGAATGAAAGAGACTGCTTTAGGGTGGGTAGCCCAAGCCCTGTTCCATCCAAATGAACATGGCTTGGGATGTGGTACCAAGCTCCCGCCTCATCCCTTCCTTGTGATCCTCCCAGCCATATGCAACAGTTCACTGTCATTCTTTCACGGGGATGAACCTGAGTCTCAGGAACTGGCTGGAAAAGGACTGAAATCAGTCACTAGTGAGGATGAAAGAGGTTCAGAGGATTAACTTCTGAGTGCAGCAAAGGAAGTTGAAGGAATTTGAAAAGGCATCAGAAAAGAGAAGAAACGAGATAACTCAGAGGAATGGAGAGAAACTGTGGATAGAGGCAAGGAGGGGGGGGAGAAAGGAAGGGAGGGAGGAAGGAAGGGAGGAGGAAGAGGAAGGAGGGGGAAAAGGAAGGTGGGAAAGAGGGAAGGAAGGAGGAAAGAGAGAAAGGGAGGGAGGGAAGAAAAGAAGGGAGGGAGGGAGGGGGAGGAGGAAGGAGGGGGGAGGAGGAAAGAGGGAGGGCGGGAAGAGAGAGAGAGGAAGAGGAGAAGGAAAAGGAGGAGGGGGAGGAAGACCAGGAGGAGGAGGAAGGGAAGAGGGAAGAAAGGGAGGGGAGTGGGAGGGGAGGAGAAGGTAAGAGAGGGGAGGGAAGAGGAGGGGAGGGGAGAGGAAAAAAGTCCAGTCAAGTCTAGGAATAGTGCAAGGGAATCTGAGTAGTGAGAATCCACAGCATAGAGGGCCTAAGAGAAGTGTACTGATGCAAAACTTCAGCGGAGGTCCCCAGCAGTGAGTTCAGATCAACTTAGGAAGTTCAACAACCAAAACATTTTAGAACTACTGCTTAAGGCTGTTAGAGCTTCTTGTGCACATCATCAAGCATTGCTCTTCCTATGTGGCACAAGTAAAAGAAATCTCTGTGTTGAAGATAGCAAGTGTTTCCAAGTGCAGCACAGTGTACATCTAAGACATCTTTGTGCTTGAATGTCTGCTGCTTTTGAGAGGTAGTGAAGTAGTTCATAGTTTGTATACTTCTTTTTCTTATAGGAAGCATTTAGAAGGCTGACACAAGCACTCAGGAGGACCCTAAGTTTTAGACCACCTTGGGAGCTCCAGTCAGAACTTGTCTCAAAATAAAATAGCTAAAAATTAAATATAAGTTTTTATTACAATCACATTCATTGTTGGAAATGAGAAAATAGTCATGTACACACAACCTAAGTACTCACATTCACATATGTAGCATTATTTTTAACGGAAATGAGATTTGGTATTCTGGGTTAGCAACTTGCTTCTTAAAGTCAATGATCTCCATTTTTCCATTTAATTAAGTTTTCATTTCAAACACTGCTCAGTCTCTATTCGAGTTTCCCCAGCTGACCCAAGATGTTTATAACTGGTTTGTTCCCACCTAAATGTCACCCAAGATGATGAAACACTTTTGGCTGCATGCCTCCTAAGTCTTTCTAAACCCAGCACAACTTCCCTTTCCCTCCATCAGGTCCCTAGTTAAGGACACTGATTAATGAGGTCAGTGAGTGTGGAACATCCTGCCATCTGGATTTGACCAGTTACTTTCTTGTGGCATCATTTGGCTCAATTCTCTGTCCCCTATATTTCCTATAAACTGGTAGTTTAAGGATTTATGGATTTGAGTCAAACATTTCTGGTTTGATGGTACTATAGAGAAACACTAGACCTGGTGGCACAGGCCTGTAATCAGTGCTACTCTGGTTAAGGCAGGAAGAATATAAAATTGAAGGGCAATCTCTACAACAAAGTGAATTTTAAGCAAATTAGTAAGACGCTATTTTAAAATACAAAGTAAAATAAAGGCTGAGGGACAGAGCTCAGTAGTAGAATTATTGTCTTGAGCAAGGATATCGACTCCAGCCTCCATAACATCCACCCATACACTAAAAAAGATACACAAATCCATGATGGATTCCAGTCATGCTAAGATCAATCACTAATTTGGAACAATAGTCTGATCCCTCTGTTGCATGGCAATTAGACAGTAAGAGTACACTATTACCTTGGCATCATAAGACTTTCAATAACATGCAGCTAAAGGTTTTAATAAACTTGACTATCTTTTCCTAGAATCAATAGTTTGAGTTTATGAAATGAAGTTTTTCTAATACTAAGAGATGTCCCCTTCAGGATTCAAAGCTATGTGATCACTGTAAAATACACTTCCCAAAGGGAAGGACTGTTTATTTTGTTCTCTTTTATGAAAAAGGTAGATTAAAAAAATCAAACTTTCTTGGCTAGGCTCATTGTTTCCTCTTTTCACTGAATGTTCACATACTTTTTTCAGTTATTTCTAGAGAATTTTATTTCATCTTCAGTTTTCTCCTTTGACAACTATGAGCAGGACGTGTGTGTTTTGGTTCTTCAGATAGTTGATCCATTTTCTTCTTATTGCTCATATAAAACCACTTTCCAGCCTCTAAATAATAGAACAAATGCTTTAGTTTTACCTAAAAGTGTCCATCAATGGGAATTTTTTTCATTTTGAAATGAGTGGTTTTTCCTAAATTGCAATGGAGAGTTAGAATACAGACATAATTTTTTTTTTCAATGCTATCTTGTCTGTCAGCATGGCTTTGGGAAGTGGGTCCAAGATTCCTGACAGGTTTGGACTAATTAAAACACATTCCAACCATCTCCTTCATTCTCCACACTCCTGGGGTGGTTTTCTGCAGATATACCTAGATCTAGGTGGGAGGATGCAATGTCTTTATATCTACGAACATGACTTCCATCGAAGTAAACTTCATTTGGAAATACCTAGAAACATCTTATTAAAACACAAAGAAAAGGAAAGAACCACAGCAGGAAACAGACTGAAATAAGTTTCTCAACCCTGAAACAGGTGTCCCCCAACCCCTAAAATAAAACTGTTCTGCAACTTGGTCCTTCTAATTATGCTTTTATTCGTTATCTATTGCACACACAGCTCAAAATGCTGACATTCATTCTGGGCAAGTTGACAAATATCCTACACATTGAAATGAGAGGCGGGAAGGAGGCCAGGTTGCTTAATTGTTTGTGACTTGGGAACTTGAAGAGGTGGACAAGCCAAAATCTTTATGGGGATCCAAAGAGCACAACTCCTTCCTTAGGCAGCTGGAGAAAACAATGGGCCAGGTTCTCATTCTGGGTAATCACAGAGGATGATTCCATTGTTTCTTCCATGTACTGCCTGAAGGGGAAGTGTATTGTTATCTACGGGAGCCCTTCCATGGAGTTACACAGATGAGAACATAGCCTTGGGGAGATTAATGAATGGCGTGGCATTCAGTTTAATGGGGAACATTAAGATAAACATTTTGGGAACTAGGTACCTAAAAAGATGTATGTACCAACATCAGGAAGTCTTGGTGACCAAGAGTATATGAGAAAAACATTATGCCAGGTTGAATAAAGGAGCTTTGAGGGTTACTGGTGGGTAGAAAGGGTAAGGGAGGAGTTGAAATTCAGAGGTAATAGAAATAGTAGGATGAGATTTTCACACATGCAAGAAATCCTATAAAACACTTATTCTAACCTCCTCTTTGTTTACAGTTGTGAAAACTAGGGCACAAAGAAGTTCCTCATGTACAGTTGAGGAAAACAGGACACAAGGAAGTTAGGTGACTTGGTTTGATGCAAAACAGTGCCAGCGACAGAATCAGTGCTAGAATCTATGATATTCTAATTACTTGATCTATTCTAACTCCACTAAAAGTCATTTTCTCCCAATTTGCCATTGTAGCATCTAATAGAAAAAATTATTATGAATGCATACAGCTCTTTATGAAGATCTTTATTTGAACAATTATATGGAGATATGTCTTCTTATTTTTAGTTTTGTTTTTGAGACAGGTTCTTGTTTTATTGCCCATCTTGGATTTGAAATGGTGGTAATCATCCTGCCTTATTCTCCTGAGTGTGGGGATTACAAGCATGGGCTACCATGCCTGGGTCTGAGATACATTTTATATTTACATTGCTTACCATTCTAATCTACCAAACTTTTCAACCATCCTTATAAGTCAGTCTGAGAACATTTTCATCACCTAATCTCATGCTGATTTGCATTCAGTCCAAGTCCTTCCCTCAACCTAGACAACTACTAGCTCACTATTCTGCTTCCACAGGTCAGTTAATTGTTCTTACTGGACATTGCAGATGGAGAGAATCTTATAATACACAGTCTCATGTGTAGCTAACTTTAAGGATATTTGTTGCATAATATTATACTAATACTGGGATGCTTACAACACATTATAATATGCTAATACTGAGAGCCACAAAAAATTCCTCTGAATTCTATACTTTTCTCAAATGGTAAAATCACTGGGACTAATGTGAAGGACTTTCTAACCTTCTCACTTTGTAAGTAGAGAAAAGGATGACATAACTTGTATAAAATCACATAGAAGCTAAATAACATGTAGCTCTCCAGTGTCATGACCATAAGCATTTATTCCATGCAGTGCATTGTTAACTGCATTGAGCCTCTTGTCATTTTACAAATGAAATTGAGATGTGAAAAATTCACATTTTTTCTCTTAATAATCAAATGATGATGACTCAAATTTTTAAACTAGAATCTAAGATCTGGTATTCAGAATAGGTATTGGAGGAAAGAAAGATGTTTTAGTGAACTTCAAGATTGAAGGATCCAGTGTGGTAGCTTACTACTACAGTTCCAGCATGTGGGAGACTGAGGAAAGAGGATTATCCATATGTACAAAGCTGGCCAGAGTGATGTAATGAGTTTCAGGAGGTCAACCTGGGTTACAGGCTGAGACCCTGTCTCAAAAAAAACCCTGAAAATTTAGAATAATATAAGGGAAAGAAGCAAGAAATCAGGCTCAACCTTCAGTTATACCCGCCACTACTTTGATTTATGAGTCAGACGAGCCCCAACAGCTCTGGTTTCAATTCCTCATTTTTCAACATGAGATAAGGAAAGGAGAGTAGATTAGATGGCATCTAACATTTTCTTTGAGCTTTTCTCTTTGATAAATTTTAAGTGCTCTAGGCTATTGTCCCTAAATAGAATTGGTCTAACCTCTGCATAGGTTTATTATTGCTATAATTTGTGTGTTGATGCATGCAAGGACAGGATGTATGCTAATATGTGCACATACATACACATTTTTATCTTCCCACTTTATTGTTCACTATTTCCAATATATAATTTAAAATTTATTTATTTTTATTATTATTTATTCAAGTGTACGTGCGTGTATGTATGTGTGTGTGTATGTGTGTGTGTGTGTGTGTGTGTGTGTGTGTGTGTATAGAACCACGGGCGAATTCGGGAACCACCATGGACGCCTCCACCTCCTCCTTGTTTACTTCCCCTCCCCCCCATTCACAGGCTCTGCCCTACCAGGACCAGAAACACAGGCTGCCCCCTCCCACTTCCATCCAGCGTCTATACATGGGGTCTAGGATCCAAACTCAGGACCTTCCGCCTGGCAAGGCAGAGGCTTAACCCCTGAGCCACCTCTCCAGCCCCCCAATATATAATTTAAGTTTTATTCAGAAGAATTTATCTACTCATTCCTATATTCACATGGTACACAGAAGTGCTCGATAAATGCTGAGTGGATGAATGAATGAATGTGTTATTCCAATTTTCAACCATTCTTCAGTACTTACTTCTGGCTTCTTCACCTTATTTATGCTATAATATTTGAACAATGTATATTTCATTGGATGACACAGTAAATGCTCATTGGATCCCAATTCTTCAGTTCTTATTCCTTATTTTTTATTATTTTTCTAGTTTTACAAGTATATTGAGTACTCATCCCTGCTTTCCACCCATCCTTTTCCCTTCCCTTCATCAATCTCTCCCACTTCCTCCCATCCTCCTGCAAACAGGAGGCCCCTGAGTTCCCTCTGGCTTGTCTTCTCTTGTGGGAGTTCAGGCGAATTCTTGTGGCATACTAAGTTGCCTCTCATTGGGCCACCATACTGACAGGAACATTTCCCTCCACTTATCCAACTTTAATCCCCAAGATTTCCACTGTATGTTCTTATCTCTCTTGAGTTCCTCGATAGTCTATGGGGGTATGTTGGTAAGTCAGTCATTATGCTAGGGACAAGTCTCATAGCACTGAGTTCTTATTCTTTATTGATAATTAATAGTGGACTGGTGAGATAGCTTAGCAGGTAAGGTCCTGCCTGCTTGGAAACTTGAAGACCTGAGTTCAGTTCCCAGAGCCCATATGGTGCATTTGTGTCTAGCCTGCATCTCTGTCACTGTCTCTCTCAAATAAATTATTAAAAAATTAACAGTGCAGAGTCAATACCATATAATTCAAAGTAATAATGTTCACAGGTTTGTTTTAGTTTTCCAGATACATATTATTAAATCCTTTGAAAACAGAATATGTGTGTGTGTGTGTGTGTGTGTGTGTGTGTGTGTGTGTGTGTGTGTATGTGTGTGTTTTGGTGTATGATAATTAAGTACTGAAAAATAACAGCTATTAATCTGGAGGACTCTTTATATTTATTCATTGTGTGTGTGTGGGAGGGGAATAGCACATGTGGAGGTCAAAGGACTACTTGTGGGAGCCTTTTTCAAGTAAGTGGGTTTGGGGATAGGAAGAACACACTCATGGCAAAGCTTTCCACAGTTATATTGATAAAAATAAGTTTCTGAGTAGAGTAATTACTAAGGGAAGTGGTAGTGATGTTTAGCTAAGCTTTTTCAAATATTAAAATTATCAAGAATAATGTAAGTCTTTCCATTTTTCTACAGAACTATTATCTCCCATCTTTTTCTCTCTCTCTGAAGTGTTTCTATTAGATAACTAGTCTTCAGAAAGTATGAAGAGGTGAAGGCTGACACATGGAAAACCTCAGACAGGAAGCGTAACGTTAGCATTGCATAAAGCATACCACAAGTGCCTGACCTGGTTATGAATGCCCTGCCTGACCCTAGGTCCACAGAGCGACCACTGCTCTAGCCTGATGTCTCTTGTGACATTCTGAATATCTTTGGAAATCAGTTACCAGCTCAACTTTCATCTTGCTATGGAGATTCTTTTATCTTTTTTTTTTTTAATTTTTATTTACTTTTTTTTTTAGCTGAATTTTGCTTTGTTGCTCAATCTGATATTGAACTCCTTGACTAGTGACCTTTCTGCTTTCTGAATAGCTAGGCCTACCTACCAGAGTGCTACCATATTCTTGATTTCCTTCAGAGAATCCAGGGCTGTCTCAGCTTCAATATGGCTTTTCCTTTATCTCATTCTCACGGTTCCTACTTCTTACCCTCAAGATAAGGGAAAGGTTAAATCGAGATGACCATATACTTTAATACCACAGGCCAGGACACATCTTAACAACAAAACAGAGCACTATTTATTAAACACGTGAACAGGATATTAGGCATGAACTGAAACTGTCACAGGCAAACCAGCTCATCACCTAAGATTAAGCAAGGTTAGGAGATAGGGAGAGAAGAGGTGTCTTGACGCCCTTGGTCCTGGCAACTAGCAACTAGGCCAAAGCTGCATTATTAGTTGTTTGTTTTTCCGCATCACCTTCCACTTTTAACTCTTAGCTCATTGATGGGATCTGGAGACTAACAACACCATCTTTCAGAAATCTGTAACAGAATGTGACTGTCAATTTCTTTTCCTCTTGTCTTTTTAAACATTGAAGGTTCACACGGATAGTTGTTTTGCAAAGGAAGGTGGGAATTGCAACGCTTTTGCCCTAGGCTATCTTGCATTAGGAACTGTTTCACCTGGCCACTTCTCAAGCCACCAGATGTGAAATAATTAATGCCCACTTGGATTACAAATCTCATTTTAATATCTTTCAACATAAACAACAATACCGATAGTCAATTTGTACATATCAAGTCTTCCAAGAAGAGAGAGACATTAATTATATAGATATCCTGCTTTGAAAAAACTAGACAAAGAGCTAACATTAGTTTTTAAAAAATGAGTAAAACAGCTAATTCAAAAAGAGTGGCAAAAATAAAATTTGGTTTGATGACTACAATTAGCCAAACCAGCAAAAAGCAGAATAATTTAAGATGGTAAGTTTTTAGCATTTAGGAAATCTGAATCATAGCCCTCAACTAGTGAAATGATTATAGTTTATAGTTGATATCAAGTCTGCCAAGGATCTGTAAATATGATCCAAGTCAGTGTACACTTTAAAGGTACTGGGCCTAGCATGCTCTCTGGAGAGCATGCATTTATCAAGCTCTAAAACAAGGCATAGGTGGTGGGATATTAGTTCCAGCACACAGGAGGCAAAAGACATATACAAAGATTGAAGTTAGCCTGGTCTATAAAGCAAGTTCCAGGCTAGCTGGTGTTACATGGTGGAAAAGGAAAGAGAAGAGAAAGAGAAAGAAGGAGAGAGAGTAAGACAGAGAAAGAGAAAGACAGAGAAAGAGAGAGAAAGAGACAGGAGAGAGAGAAAGAAAGAGAAAGAGAAAGAAAGAAAAAGAAAAGAGATAGAAAAAGAGGAGAGAGAGAAAGAAAAATAAAAGAGAGAGAAGGAGAGAAAGAAACACACACATGCAAAACTGTGACAACAACCCAGAATACTACTGAGACCAAATAGAAAAAAAATCTCAGTATCTATTCCAAGGGATAAACTGTATCAATCCAAAAATTCAAATAAATATATTAAACTACCTTAAAACTAACAGTTTCTGTTCCTTTCACCTTTAGAGCATGATGATGGGCCCATTGATTTATGCCTCAGGCCATCAGCTAAAACCAACTGGCCACAGCTGATGCTATTTTAGTCCAAAGTCATTGAAGATGGATTTGTGGTATATGCTTGTAATCAGCACTGAGGAGGTTGAGGCAGGAAGACAGAGTTCAATGTAAGCATGAGCTATCTAGCAAGAAGGGGGAAAAAGACAAGATAGGTAATAAACGAAACAAAAAATAAGTAGGAATAAACTCTGGGCAAATAAAAGTGTCCACTGTAAAGAGCTGGATGGTAGGTAAACATGAAAATAGATTAAGTGAACAACTGAAACAAAAGATGGGATGTGAATTGAAAGGACTATGAAATATAATATGATCAACAAGAATAATATAATGTTTTCAGAGCTTACAACATACATTTTACATATATAATTTAATCTTGATAGGCAGAAGTATTTTCCACATTACTCTGAAGGTTCATGAAACCTGGTTCAGATTATTAGATCAGGAAGCAAAATCTACATGAAAATATTTAACCCAAATCAAAGATTTTTTTTTAAGAGTCATCTTAGTGAATTGAAACAGGACAAAATCCCCCTAAATAAAACAAAAATACTGGGTGCAGTAGTAGCTCCCAGCTACTCGGGGAGGCTAAGGCACCATGAGCAATATAGAGAGATTGTTTCTCAAAATCACCTTCCCAAAAAAGTCTCTGCTATTTATGATAGTGTGGGAAATATATCAAAGTATAGGTCTGCCCTTAAGGAATTTGTAATCTTGCTGGAGAAACCAACTGCAAAGAAGGGGAACATTAAGCAATGGTCCTTGGGATTTGAATAAGAATCCAGCCAAAGTCAGAAGAGATGTCAAAAGGTAGATCTGGTAAATTGCCAAGTAAACAGGAAACTGACAACGTTTCACAGGGATTCCAAAGGGATTCCAAAGAGCATTGTTGACTGGGTTGTCTACTGGAACAAAGACCACGTGGAAGGTGTGGGGTTTCAGTGAGGATCTATACAGAGATAGGGATCCAAGTTCTACAGAAGTGTGCAGGAGTATGGCTTCTCAATGAAGGTCAGCCATTCTGTGTGTGGTTATCTTCCTATCTTTATCACTCAACACGACCTTCCTATTAGTGTATGAATGAAGCCTGTTTTATTTCTGGAAGGACTGATCAATTACAGAATGAATAAACATACAGAAAAATTATGGAGTGTTCTAAGTAAGGGGAAGAAAGGAGAATGTAATGGGTGGGTAGACAGTATGCAGGTAAACAAGCTGTCATGTTTTAACACAGTTTAATAAATTAGCCAAGGTATCCACTCAGAGGAAAGGTCTCCTGAGTTTCATGTAAATATAAAGAATGTTGCTTTAATATCAAACATACTTATGTTTGAGTCCCAACATCACCTCATACAATCACTGATGTAACTTCATGCAAGTTGCTCATGTCTCATTGTCTCTCTCATTTGGAAAACCTGTCCTGAAGATTGAAAGAAATAATCTTGGCTGGGGAAATGACACAGGTGTTAGTATCTGTGAGCCACTGGGTCCAACTTCCAGCAACTAACAGTCTCTCTCTCTCTCTGGGGGAGAAGATGTTGTAAGAAATGCTTGGCACACAGTAATTATAAAAGTTTCCCTGTGGCCTCAGGACTGTGAATATGGATCATGTGATACAGTACTTGCTATGCCAAGTATGGGAGCTTGAATTTGGATCCCCAGCATCCATGTAAAAAGCCGGGCGCATATCTGCAACCATAGAACTTGTTTTGAAAAATAAAGTGGAGAGTGACAGAGAAAGACATGTGATGCTAACTTGTTCTTCACACACATGCTGTATGTGCACAGATAAACACGAACACGCATATACATATCACATACATGTATACATGCTTGGTATTCAGATACCAAGAAAATACATATATACATCCTTGTATCCAGATTGCATTTGAAAGAAAATTTTACTTTATTAAAAGCTATACTTTGGGGGGGGGAAAGATGGCTCAGGGGTTAAGACTCTATCTGACAAACAAAAGGTCCTGAGTTTGGATCCCAGATCCCATGTGAAAAAAAAGCACCAGGCAGAAATGCTTAAGGCCTGCACTTCCAGCCCTGATAGGCGGTACCTGGAAAAATCCTAGAGTGAAGCAAAAAGGAGGAAGAAGAAATCCAGGATGATTCCTGAAGTCACCCTTGGTCCTCCAGAGGGACACACAGTGCCCTCTGATGCACATGCACATGCACATACACATGCACACACACACACACACACACACACACACACACACACAAATAAAGTTTAAAAAGATACACTTTGGTATTACTAGCATTTGAAAGATCCCTGGTATATTTGTCTCATGACTTAATTGACAGAGACCTAATATAGGCATAACTTTTCATACGGGCCTTTTCTGTATACACATGCATATTTATGATGTGGGAAGACTAGTTGTGGAAAAATGTTATATATATTAAGTAAAATACCATGCATTTTGATGCTGAGTAAACATACAAATACTTAGTCATATTGGCTGGAATTACATCAAAACCTGTGTATTAAATTTTAAAGTTCAAGATAACTTTGATTAGGTATTGGAAATTGTGTAACAGAGGGAAGACTTGAATAAACTCTCTGGCTACACTTGCTTTTATCCCTAAGTTTCTGAATGGTAGTTGCCTAAGCTCTTTTCCAGGCCCCGGGGGTCTGCTTTTGTGCTGAGATGGTGGACCCTTCCTTTGAGCTCCTGTTAGTTTGACAGGAGAAAGCCAAAATTTCACCCTCAGAGCACGCCAACACCATTATTTTCAATACGAGTACTCAGTGCAGACACTGATTGCTTCACCTTCAAGTGCTTCTCCCCATGCCTTCTACCATCCTGCTGTTATACCACGAGTGCCCCAGACCCTATCCTCAGAGGCAAATCTGAAACTTGGGTCTCCTGCCTCCTCATGTCTAGTCACCTTATGAATGAACTCTTTATTTTCTATAAAACTCATTGTTTCCATGGCTGGCACACCACATAGCCAGCAAAAGCACATTCAGCAAGTTATTCCTAGACCTTGACACAAATATTAAAGGGGAGAAAATGCAGCAAAAAAGTGATTTTATTTTTTTGAAAGTAGCTTCTAAAGATAATGCTTTGTATACTTATGGTAAAATATTTCTTACTCAAAAAGAAACTACAGTATTAAAAGTTTTCCACTTGTCAATTCAGAGCTACCCAAATTCAATTATATATTAACTCATCCTATAGTATTTACTCATACAAAAAAATAACTTAATACAATTGAAACCTGAAATGAAAAGGGCTATCTAGCTCACCAAGTTAACCAGAAATTTAATTTTACTAAGAATGGGACTCGGTGGCTTAGCTCAGAGGCAGAACATATGATGATTTAGCACATTTGAGGTTTGTATTCAATCCCACCACTTTTCCCTACAAAAATATGGTAACCGTATATTCCTTCTCATCTTTGCTTCATAAAACTACATTCTGGTAAAAGTACTAGAAAAACTATTTGACAATCACTAACATAAAACTATCAGTTTTAAAATATCAGGGATATATTGAGATCAACTATGCATTTGTCTCAATCTTCTCTCTTAAAGATTCAGCCTTATATTCGAATATCTATTAGATAACTTTACTGAAATATCTCACAAACAACTCAAAGTTAATGATCAAATATTTTCATTTCCCCAAAGTGATCTTCCTTCTTCAAAAATGGCTGAGCCACTCTTGCAGCTGATCATCTGTGAAAGTAGATAAATGTTTGCACTAACAGCCATATTCACTGCTTTCAACTCCTCTTGCTAAGTATTGACATCCAACTTACTCTGTCTCCTGATTCATCCCTGCAATGCAGACCACTCACCTCTCACATATACCTTCCTCAAGGCTTCCTGTCAGGTGCTCTTACCTTACCTGTCAATTCTGTTAGAGCCCTGGAGGGATCCTCTAAAGACGTAAATCAGCTAGATTACTCCTCCCCCCTGCTTAAACTCTATACTGACTTTTAATTTCCTTAAACTCAAGTGACCTTGAGTAAGCCAATGCTTACTTATCTCAGAAGTCTCAATGGACTCCTTTCTTTTTAAATCAGCAAGTGAACTGCATTTCTTCTCTCAGAGTCTCCACACTTCTCCTTACTCAACTGCCAATATATAAAAATCATTCTTCCCAACAGGTGGAATCACCTGCTGTTCTGCTATGGTCACAGACATAGAGAAATCATGGGAGAACTGGGCTAGAAACTTCCTTCCTGCCAGCCAGCCTCACAGACTCAGAAGAGCCTGTGCTGGGGGAGAACTGTCAGTGGTCTTCTTCAGTGTGGAATGTGTATGCGCAACAATACTGACTGGCCAGGCAAGATAAGCCTACTGGTACAACAGCAGCAAGTCTATTGCAGGGGGTAACCAGCTTTCTGATTGGATTAGATGCCCACTCCACCAGTGAAATTTGCATCTGATTCTGTAACCCAGGCAAAAATCAGTGGCTGAGGAGATCAAAAGCCCTCATGGGGAAGCTATTGCTATTGTTTTGCTAAATGCACATGTTATATGTCCATTCAACTGCCTTCTAAATAACTATATTTCTGCCTACAGAATAGGCTGTGTCATCTTTGGTCATAGAAGCTTCTTTTTTGCAGTGGTGTCTTTGGAGACTAGTCAAAGTACTGAGAATAATTTACTGGTGAATGCCCAGCTCTACATGGGATATGTATATAGCCTCCTCTGAGGCTCAGGGAACACCCTGGAAAGAAAGGCAAAAAGTATGTAAGTGCTAGGGGAAGGGGAGGAAGAAGTGGGACATGCTGACAGGATATGACTGCTATACTCTCAAACTCTTAGCAGCTGGGATCGTTTACATATCTGTACAAGACTGGACCTGCCAAGATCCTGTCATAGAATGGGGAAGGGGCTCATAGGGTTCCACACCTCTTTGAGGATCTAAGGCAATGAGTGGTCAGGAGATTATTTTCTTCAGTGATGTAAACACTGTTGGGAAGGAGCAGGGACTAGTGGTAGAGAAAAGGGAACTAGAGAGGGTGAAGGAGGTAAACATAACCAAAATGTATTATATACATGTAGGAAAACGTCTAAGGACATTGCCATGTATATTTAATACATGTTAATAAAGCATTTAAAACTCACTTGCTATTTGACATAATTTACCATAACAGTCCTCCTCCCCATGCCACTCTTCATTCTAGTGATAATTGGACTGTTTCTGTTTTTGTGCATTATAAACTTAGTCAAGACAATATTATTGGAGTTGTCCAATGTAAGCATGAAGAACTACAAATCAAGCCTTCAAGACTCAAGTTTTAGTATTGGTTTAATTAATTCACTGTTACACTGAATAAATTATTTGACTCTGTTAAGTCTTTTCTATAAAAGAAAAGCTAGATTTTGTCAGGCTTTTTTGCTTGTTTTTAATGTTTTATTTTACTGTTGTTTCAGACAAGGTCTTTCTAGATAGCACAGCTTGCCCTGAACTTGCTCTACACCCCCACTTCTGACTTAATGAAGGTTAGAATTACAGGAATGAATCACTATGCCTAGCTGGTCAGTGTGTCTTAAACTTTGCTGTGTGAGTCTTTTTAAATGACAAAGAAAAAAAATCCTGCAGACTCATAAGGTTGATTCCTCTAATCTCTGAGCAGTTAGTAAACTAAAGTTCAGGCAACTGATGTATGAAACCAAAAGTTCATTCTATAGAAGGATTCTTAAATTAGAATCCAGGCTTACTAATGACTTGTTAGGTTAATATTGACACCAAACTTAAGAAGATTTACGAATAGGCAATGACACACGAAAAGATGCTCAATGTCACTAGTCATTAACAAAAAACAAATCAAAACCACAGTGAGATACCGTTGCATACCTGATAGGATGACTATTATAAATAAATAAAATATAAAGTGTTGCCAAGCATGTAGAGCTGTTGAACCCAGATACATCAGTAGTTGCAATGTAGCCTGGTGTCGTGGTGGAAGTAGCTTGGTACTTTAACAGTAAAATATAAGGTTTGGAGAGATAACTCAGTGGGTAAAAACATTTGTGCCATGATTGATAACCTGAGTTTGATCCCTAAACCTCACATGGCAGAAGGAGAAAACTGACTCCTGCATATTGTCATCTGACCTTCACAAGCATGTCACAGCTTGTGTGTACTGTGCAAATATTCACACAAAATAAAGAAATGTAAAAGATAAAACATATGTCAGGCATGTCTTATAAGCCTTGGGAGGCTGTCTTATAATACTTGGGAGGCTGAGGCAAGAGAATCAAAAGTTCAAGACCAGCCTGGACCACAGAGTAAGACCCCGTTTTGAAATGGAACCTAACAAAACTACAAACCCATGAAATTACCAGAAATTATGGTTTAGATGTGATTTGTCCCTCCTCCGAAGGTTTGCATGGTGATAAGAGTTAAGATGTGGGATCTAGTGGGGCACTGATCATAGTAGTTTTTGTGGGAGTTTGGTTAGTTCTCCCCAGAGAGTTGTTACAAAAGAACAAGACTGGCCCTTCCCAAGCTTCCTGTCTTGCATGTAATGATTCCTCCCACGTGCTCCTGGTATTGTGATGCTGCTTGCTAAAAGGGTCCTCATCAGAGCCAACCAATGCCAGCATCGTGCTCCAGAATCTTTACAGTTGAGAGGTAAGATAAATTCCCTTTCTTTACAAAATGTTCAACCTTGATTATTCTGCTATTTTGATAAAAAATAAACTAATTCATCCTATGACAGAACAATTCTATTCCTAAGTATACGCCTAAATGTACCAAAAGCAGAAACACATACTTGAATACCAACAGCCATTGCAGTGTAATTTGCAATAGCAAACGACAAAACAACCTAAAGCATTCATCAGCAGGTAAATGCCTAAATAAATGTGGTATACACATGAAATGTAATAATATTCACACATAAAAAAGCACACCATTCTGAAACATACTATGACAAATGAACGCATCTTGAAGACATGTGAAGGGAAATTCGCCATACATAAAAACAGAAATGATGTAAATCCCACTTACATGAAATAATCAGAACAGGCAAATTCAAAGAAGCAAAAAGTAGAAGAGAGGAAACCACAAACTAAAGATGGGCAGTGGGAAGTTATTGTTCATGGGGTACAGTTTGAGTTTAGGGGTGATGGAAAAAGTTTTAAAAAATAAGTGTGGGGGGTGGCAGCTGTGAAACATTGAACATAATTGATGTCACTGAGTTTGGTTTAAATGGCAATTATATCAAATATGTTTTTCTACAATTAAAAAAGGCAGATGATCTACTAGAGTCATAAAATATCTCAAAAATCAGCAGGAACAGGGTGGAGTGTAGCTCTGTGGTAGAGTACACCCCATTATATGTGAGGCACAGTGCAGAAAAAAAAAATGAATTAGCAGTGAAGAGTGTGTAGTAGATCTTTTTCGTAGGAATTATAGTGATCCTAGGAAGGGTTCCTCTCTATCAGGACTAGCCTTCACACTGTGACCTAAGCTAAAATGTTAATTATCTTTAATGATAGATCTCAAAAGTTAAAAGGAGACCTTAAAAAGAGTCAGAACAAAAAATTCAAGTATCCAATTTGCTAGTATTCTCTGTGCTTGCTTCTAAGAAGGTGATGATAATGAGGGATCAAGGAGAGAAAAGCAACGTGATTATTCACACACACACTCCAACAACAGAGCTTAATACTACGTGCTCCAAATTTATTTTTCCTTTCTCATGTTTTCTGAAGGAAACTAGTTTTTACATATGGCATTTAGGCACTGAATAATTTTGCTTTGTTGGTGTATGACAACAGGCACTTTCATTTGGACCTTACTAACAGTTCTCACAGAAGCAAGGAGCACTAATCTAAGGATCTGACAACTCTGTTGTGATGACAATGTATATTTAACGGACTTTCTCAGGTCTAAGTCATCATTTCTCGACTGATTTCCATGTTCTCTCCCTGAAGTGGAGGAGTAAAGTTTCTTGCTCAAATGGGCCAAAGACCCTCTTTACAGTGCCAGAAAAGCATTCCCGCCAGCTGCCCTCCTACACCCTCTGCTGTGTAGGGAGATCTTCCTTCGTTTTTGCTTCTGGCTCCTCATTTCCTTCTAAAAACTAAGCTAAAGAGCTCATGTGTCTAGTTGCAGCTTGCCTTCTCCCCTCCCCCACCAACCAGTCTACTCAGAATCAAACCCCTGCGACAGAAAGGTGAAGGTGTTTTCTCACAAGTGTCTGTTCCTTAGACTTCTTTCTCCTGGACTTCTTACCACGTGCCCAAAGACTATATGCTAAAATTATCTAAATATAAACAAAATGCTGGTTTCCTGAGAGAGGCCTCATCTGCCAAGATTCCACTCAGATTTCTGATTTATAGGCGAACTCCTGTACAGAAGGTCAGCACAGACAAGACGACGGCGCTGCCTACAGGGAGATGAAAGAAGGCTGAAAATTAAATCCATAACCAGCCAAGAACTGGGTTAAGACACTCAGTTTCCTTCTCCTGTGCCAGTGGGTTCTTTTTACTCCACCTCTTCTATTTTAAATTACAATAAATCTCTTTCAAGGTTTTAGCAGGCAAAAGGGTTACTCTTTTAAAGTAACATGTGATAGTCTATATTTTGAAAAATAAACATGTTTCTAAAATTGGGTAGAGTTTTAAGAAAAAGACTAACCACCCTCAAGTATTTCCACAGGATAATGTAAGTAACTCCCAGGAAGCACTGGGTCTACGGGTGCCTAGTTTCTTGCCTGGTATTTTACGTTCTAAGAGTCATTTGTAAGAATTGCTCTTCACATAAACAAATAATCTGAACTTCTAGCTAAAGGAAAAGGAAGTTCAAAGATAAACTTGCTAGCTTGAAGCTAGATAAAAAAAGAGACAAAGATCTCTTCACATGATGGGATTGGTCTGTTAAGTGTGAAATGTACAACATTGGCATTAATTCCTGAACAGAAAGATGAAAAGAATCAGTGATCTCCAAGGCAACACCGAGTGATAACATTCTGGGAAGCAAATGAAATATTCAAGAACATATATGTGGGCAAATACTCCTGTAATTAATACTCTCATTTCAAAGCATGAACCAGAGATGCCTCTATTGAGCTTGTTACAGCTGTAACTTTTCCACTGTATGAGGTATTAAAGTTATAAATTGGCTTCCTGTTGAGTAGTGTGGAAAGAGTGTATGCTATATCACTGGGCTGTTGTAAATTTCCTCTAGTTCTCAGCTCATCTTGGCAAAATATTTCTAGCTAAAAGTGCAATAAACTATATTGTCAAGCTTCAGGGTTTTTACAACTCAATCTACCATATTTGGAGATGGGTTGGGGAAGCACCAATGCATAAGGAAGTAGACGGTATTATGGTGATATTTTGCAACTTTCAGTATGCTGGAAAACAACTAAAATCATGAGTTTAATGGGAAGCATTACTACATTTGGGATGACTTCCTGTGATTTTTTTTCCCCTCTTAATACCAGCATCACTAAAATTGTTCAGAAATAGATTTGCTATTTTCCTAGATCATTTTTCTACCACAATATATATACCCTGGTTACTCTTTAATAAAACAAGGATTCTTGGCAATTTTCAAAGAAATCAAAAGTGAAGGATAGAAAGCAAATTCATTTTTAAGGTGATGATACAGGGCATTTTTGAAGTCTTGGTTTCTATGAAATTCAAGCAGTTCCTGAGCTTGATTCCCTTCTTGCAGAACGTTAACAGCAACAAAATGAAAAACCCGATTAAAAGTGATATTTAAACCAGGCAGTACAGCAAGTCACTGAGTTTTCATGGAAGAGACAGAAAGATAAAAAAAAAAAAAGAGAGAGAGAGAGAGAGATGGGGGCTGGAGAGATGGCTCAGGGGTTAAGCCTCTGCCTTGCAAGCAGAGGGTCCTGAGTTCGGATCCCAGATCCCATGTACAAATGCCAGGCAGAAGCGGGGGCGGCCTGCGTTTCCTGTGAATCCTGGGGCAGAGCAAAAGAGGAGGTAGAAGCAGTTCACGATGATTCCCGAATTCACCCTTGTTTCTACACATACACATACACACATACAATTGAATAAATAATAATTTTAAAAAAAGAGGAAAATAATTGGGAAAAAACAAAATCTCTTTTTTTGGTAACATTTAACTTTGTAATTTGACTTCCATTGATTTACTAAATATTTATTGAGTAGCTATTATGTGTTTCGTACTATACTAAATGTTATGTATGCTAGGGAAGATGTTCTTGATTGCAAAAACAATATTTAATAATATATTTAGGGTTGAAGAGATGGCTTGGGGTTAAGATTTTTGCCTCATAAGTAGAAGATACTGAGTTCGGATCCTAGGTCCCATGTAAAAAAAAACACCAGGCAGAATTGTCTGCAGCCTGAACTTCCAGCCCTAGTAGGTGGAGCCTAGGAAATCCCAGAGTGAAGCAAAAAGGAGGTAAAAAGCAAAAAGAAGCAATCCAGGATGATTCCTGAAGTCACTCTTGGTCCTCCACAGGGACAAACAGTGTCCTCTGACATATATACATATACACACACAAAATAAATAAATAAAGTTAAAAAAAACATACTTAGACATTTTGTAAGGAACTTTTTGCTTATTTATTGTTTGTTTTCTTTGAGACAAGTTTTCATAGTCTGACTGTGAGCTAGCTCCCTATGTAACTCGGGCCCTGAACTCACTATCCTACTATGTCAGACTACTGAGTGCTGAGATTGCAGGTCTGGACCATCACACCCAGCTTCGTACTGTTTCCCAAGACTTCTGCTTCCAGTCCATTCTTCACTTGATGCTGGCAACAACAGACTGACGTGTCTCATTCTGACCTCTGAGATGAGGCTGTGTCATGTATCTTCTATATCTTCACATTGTTGGGGAGGCAGTTATTAGCTGTTCCAACTTCACTTCAATTTTATAAGTCCCAAATGAAGCTCATCTTTCTTCTTAACACAACCCCTTTCATCTTTCTTTCATACCTCTATCTTTTCATATCATCCTCTTCCTTTCTTATTCAGTCATTAAGTTGTATAACTTACTGAAATAACTTCTGCCTATTCCTTCCAAGAACAGCTTTGGTTCTATCACCATCCCCTGAAAGTCTTGAAGCTCCCCACAGCATGCTAAACCAAGTGCAAACCTCTCACTCTATGTCTATTGATACCCTGCTTGTTCCTCATCTTTAAAATTTCAACTTCTCATATATCCCTCTCCTTCCTGGAAGGGTTAAGCTAAGTATAACCAGCCTATGAAGGAGTTACTGAGCATTTGCTTCTCTATATGTACTCTTTCTTCTGTGAACTCTTACCACATTGCTTTTCTCAGACATACCTGGAACAGTTCTGTTGTTTAATTGATATCTATGATAGGCATTGTTTTAAAACAAAAAGGTGAGTAGGAAATATGTCATAATTCTATTTTGTCTACTATGGTGCTGGATTATTATTATTAGAAAAAAAATACAAGTAGGAACCCAAAAATAAAAAGAAATCTCACTAGCAGTAAATGCTTTGACACTTATCTGACTTAGAAGTCCCACCTTCAGATGCTAGAAAAAACCAAGATGCTACAACTAGTCTGTGAATTGAGTATTTCTCACCTCTGAATTATACAGATAAAAAAGTATTAGTATATATTTTTATGATTTTTCAATATTTGTAATAACAAAAGTTACGAGCACAGTTTAAAAGTATAAAACTGAAAATATAGGCTAAATATCTTTTATCTGAAATGTTTGGGACCAGGAGTGTTTTGCATTTCAGATTTAGAGTATTTGCTCCATGTACCCCTCAGAAAACTAGTCTGAGAATATTTTATATTTTAGCACTCCTATTTTTTTACTGCAATCTGTTGTATGAAGCTATGTGTGAAATTTCCTTTTTGTGTGATCATGCTAACTTTCAGAATGCTTTGGATTTTGGAGCATTTGAACGTTCAGATTTGATCACAGAAGTTCTTATAATAATCCAATTCTGTTGTATTCTTTGTAGCTCAGGCTGGTAAATTTGCAATAAATTATCAGAGAAGAGGAGATAGTTCCATCAGTAAAGTACTTGCCATGCAAACACAAGGACCTGAGTCTGGATGCCCAGCACCCAAATAAAATGTCAGGTATAGGGGTGTGTGCCTGTAAGCCCAGCACTGGGTACTGAAGCAGGTGGATACCTGAGGCTTGCTGGTCAAGTCAGCTTAGCCTAGTTAGCAAAATCCAGGCAAGTAAGATCCTGCCTTAAAACAGGTGGACAGCTCCTGATGAATTCCCCTAAGAAGGACTTCCAGCATCCACATCTACTTAGATGCACAAGTGCATCTAAGATGCCCACACATCCACATGTACACAAATACATGATTCTTAGTGAAGACCAATGATATACTGTGCTCAGTTGATAGACATAAAAATAGTTGAAGTTAATTTCAATTGCATTATAATTATGTATCTTGCATATTTGCTAGCAATTATGTTAAACATTAGCTGGTCTGCGTTCTCAAAAGCATACTATAGAAAAACTAACTTTTATATCAGTAATAATATGACACAATTGACCCATTCCCATCAAGAACCCTGTAAGACAAGCACTGAGCAGTCTGGGGTGTCAGAAAAACTAGAGGTGACTACACCTGGGGGTTGGCAGAAGGGGATGAAATGCTGACCTGGCTCTCTTCATATGCATCCCCCTTCACTATAGATTTGGTTTCTGCTTCACCAAGTTACATGCAGCCTCCTTGAAAATACTTGCCTAGCTAAGTGTGAGCTCCTAGGTTTGATACCCAGCACAGGGGGGGAACTTGAGGGTGAAAGGAAAATCATGCAGTTGTTCAGAGTCACAAGTTGCAATAACTCAACTAAAAAGAAAGAAAGAAAGAAAGAAAGAAAGAAAGAAAGAAAGAAAGAAAGAAAGAAAGAAAGAAAGAAAGAAAGAAAGAAAGAAAGAAAGAAAGAAAGAAAGGAGGGAGGGAGGGAGGGAGGGAGGGAGGGAGGGAGGGAGAGAGAGAGAGAAAGAACGAAAGAAAGAACGAAAGAAAGAACGAAAGAAAGAAAGAAAGAAAGAAAGAAAGAAAGAAAGAAAGAAAGAAAGAAAGAAAGAAAGAAAGAAAGAAAGAAAGAGAAAATCTAAACAACCTTTTTCTCTACCAGTAGCATTTGGCTCCTGGGAACAGAGTATACTTCTCCCCTTAAAAAAAGTATTAAGAAGTGTTTGTCACTGCTGTTGGTGCTTTTATTCAAAGTTGGGCAGGTAAAATAGCTGCTTTGCATACTAAGAATGCCTTGATGAGATGCTTTATAGCTACCATTCATCTATGACTTAGGGGGAAAGTCAAGTCAGTGTGCCACACACCAACTGCCACTCCTCTGGCCAGTTGTTCTTTAGAAAGATACAAGTGTTCAAAGGCTCAGCTCAGTCTGTCAGCCACGGAAATGTACTGTTTAGTGTCTGCCTTCTGTAAGACAACTGGAGACCAGCTCTAGGAAAGTATGTTAGGGTCTCAGTCTGAGATTTTTACATCTGTTTTTCATGCTGATGCATAACACGGAAATAATTGATGCAAGGAAGGAGCTTAATACCTTTCCTGAATGAAGATGTTAGACATACGGAATAGCTGTGGGGATTCTTTGAACCCTTATAACAGCCAGGCAGTTAAGCAAATGAATTGGTTCTTTGTTTGTCTTCTTTTTGGTGCTGGGGGGTGGACCTTGAATATTCTAAACCTGGACTCTACCTATCACTTAGCACCTCCAGTCCCTAAATAAACTACTTATTCCTTATTTTATAATACCATTTTATCGTGAGGTCTGAAATCAAACGTTAAGAAAAAGTAAATGAAGATATATTTAAATAATCTCAACAAACAGCTGTTGCTATATAATGAATCCCAGCAGGTAAAGTACCCAGATAAATCTCTACCAATCTTAAACTATTGGAAACACACTATCATCATGAAGAAAATAAGTATCAGGAGGGCAACAGAGAAAACCCACAAAAAGAGAAAGCACATGACATACTTCACTTTCATTGTAATGATGAAGTAGCAACTCAAAAAAAATGGTTCCTATTTCTCTAAAGAAATAAGGAAAAAAAATATCTAACAGCAGCACAGCTTTAGAAAAAGTAGGTTCTGGGAAACAACATTCGCTGTAAAGGCATTATCTTTACATCCAATATAATGAACTTCCATGAACATTCCACCCTTGAAAAAAAAGTCTTGGACTTGGCCAGTGTGTGGGGTGTGAATGGGTGCAGAGGTCACTCAGACTTGAGTGGAGTACAATGACTTTCTTTGACCTCTCTGTTTTGATTCTATTGAAAAGATTTGAAAAGTAAAGACAATATAGTAATGTTATAAAGACATGCACCTGTAAAATTTTTCTAAACTATATATCGGTTCTTACTTGATCCTCACAATCAATAATATCTTACCTACCAAACAGAGAAACTGATGTCTAACATTTTGGGAAAGTAGAGAGTTCAAAAAGAGAATTCCAGCCCAGTGGCCTGAGTCTTCGAGTAGTCAATTTTCTTGGAATTACATGGTTAGGATTCTTCCAAAGTCTAACTAGAGTTTGGTGTGTTAGTAAAGAGTTAAATGTTAAACATCCCTATAATAATAGGAAAAATTATTTTCATTATATATAATCATTGTAATATTCAATAGTAATAATAAAATAATAAACTTTATAGTTCCAATGGAAGTATCAAACATGATTTTGTAGTTTATTAACCATGTTACATTTCTCTGGATATTCATAATAAAAAACTGAAAAAAAAAGTCCTGTCAATTGTATTTATACTTCAGCCGTCACTTCTATGTACAGAAGTGCTTCAGTTTTACACTAGCTGGAAGAATTTCAATAACACATTGTTAATACTCTATTCCTACAAAATGATTTCAAAGCTCCATGGGAATTTAGATTTGTACAAGTTATTAGGATGTGACCTTTCCCTTAGATTTTTTATTTTAGGATCAAGTTAACATGGTATTTCCCCAGTGGGAGCTGCTGTACTTCCTTCGCAGATAAGGAAAACAGCAATCACAAATTATAGTGAGTAAACTTAGGGAAGTATATGTTTCTATGATGTGGATGAAGTTGAAATCTTAAAAGGAGACCATACTACATACTCTTGGATCTGAAAGGAAAATCATGTGGCTTGCTAACAAAAGAAAACAAAATGCATGCCACTATGGTATTTCCCTCAACTTTATTCCTAATTGTTTCTTGTCCTAGTTACCGAGTCTTATGATTTTTAAAGATAATTAAAGATGTTTACGTCATTTACTTTCGTAAGTTCTGCCTACTGTAAAAGGTTAAAAAAATCAAATTATTTCATGGCATGAGAATGATGTAATTGCCCAAGTACTTTCACTAACAAATTGTTCTCCCCACAGCTAAATGAAGAAAATAATTTTTAAAAGTTAAATAGGTGTCTGAAAATATTCACAATAAATAATATAAATAATGATTTCACTTAAAAAATCAAATCAAGCAAATAAAAAATAATAGAACCTAAAACCTGGCTTCATAAATTAAGTGATGTTTCTAAAATGGAGCATCATGTTGTCAATATATGTTCATGAGCTAACAGCAAAAGACACTTGAGTTCAAGCCTATACATTGTAACTGTTCATAAATGAAAAAAAAATGTGTATCTATGAGCAAGAACCAGAAAAACTATGGAAGAAAAGCTTTGTATGATTATGATCTTTTTACTTTAAATCTATTTCCACAAGCTTTTTGAAATACAATTGTTTTAAAAGAAATTAATGAGGGTGACCAAAGAGAAGGGTGAATAAAATAAAAGCACATCACACCCATGTGTGAAAATGTCATGTTGAAACCCATTATTTAAAAACAAAAAGGCCTGGAATGGTAGCACACGCCTGTAATCCTACCACCTGGGAGGCTGAGACAGGAGGATTGCCATGAGTTTGAGGCCAGCCAAAGTACATAGAAGTTCCAGAGCAGCCTGGGATACATTAGATCCTGGCTCAGAAAAACTAAAAAATGAATTTTAGCCTCTGTGGCAGCTCCATGGTTGAAGCACCCATTTAGAATATAGAAAGCCCTAGTAGGTCTGATTCCCAGCAAATAAAACTGAAAAAAGTTAACATGAAACGAAACAAACCCAATAGCCAAAATCCAAAAGCATTTGTGCTCCTAATCTTGCTCTAAGACTACCACTTGTCTGCCTGTAAATTTCAACCCCGAAGTCCTAAATTTCAGACACAGTGGCTGGGCAGACTTGTATACAGAAGGCAGGCCCCAGCGCTGCCTGAGAACACATTACGGAAGACGATAAAGATCTTGTGTCCTATTAGTAATTTACAGAATTGTGATTGACTCCACCCAGTACACCTATAATTGAATTTCTCAGTCATAAAATTTTTGGGACCAAATGAGTTCAGCTATCTTTTATCTGAACCTTTTTTTCCTCCCTTTCCATCAGTTACCACATTTCTTATGGGGCTTTTCTTCTTTTTTCCAGATTCACTTGTCTTAGTTATAAATTAACCCCACAAGCAACTCACTCAGCCACCCCAGCTCTGCTGTTTCCTTTGTGCCAGGGATTTTCTTTGAACTTCACAGTTTATAGTATAGGGGCCATTAAAACTGTCAGTTGGTAAATCATGTACTAACAATCATCTCTAGATTAAAAAAAGAAGCAACAACAAACAGAAAACTTCATAAGAATAGGTGTCCCCAAGCACATCATATCGTATACCTGGACAACCTGAACAAGAATGGAATGCAACTACTGAAAAGTTTGTTTTTTTTTTCCTATTTTTATTATCATGAAATGTACATGAAACTTATCATTTTCACCACTTTTTTACTTACTCCTTTTAAGTCAACTGAAAGTATCAACACAGTGGCATTAAGTACATTTACAGAGTTGTGAAGGCAACTTCAGGAACTTGTGCAAACTTCAGGAACTTCAGTTTGCAAAACCGAAACTGCTCACATTCAATAGTAACTCCTCACTCCCGGTCCCAGTCTCCGTGACCATCGTATTACTTTTTACCTCTGCTGGAGATGTATCTTCTGCTATTTCTTGTTTCATCAAAAAAGCTGTGAACCAATGTATTATGCTACTGACCCTTTGGGGAAACAATTCTCATTGATTTCCATTGTTAATTTATTTCAACATAATCTACTAAATTGGTTAAATATGCAAAAAAGTTGCCCTCTCAAAACAATTGATTTAGAGTGAAATTCTAAATATTTAGCATTTTCATTTCATGACAAAAACAACTTAGATGTACAGATTTGCAGAGTTGGGGTGTCCACCCCTGTGCTGGGCATCAAACCTAGGGCCTCACACTTGCTAGGCAATGTTCTTCCCCTGAGTCATAGTATCCCATGCTGTGGAGTTTGTTCCACTGTTTGCAAGGAAGCATGTAATTCACTACCGCCTGAAGTAGATTAAAGCAGAAACCAAATCTGCAGTGAAGGGGCATGCATATGAAGAGAATTAAAGGGGCAGCAGGTGTAACTTGGTGGGAAAGAGCCTGGTTAAACTATGCTCAACTGAGCTATATCTGTAACACAAAACAAACCACCAGGACACCTGGAGAAAACATACTGCCTCATGCTTGCCAGCCTGTCTGTTTCCAGCATTATAAACAGCACAGCAAGGAACCCACATGATGGAAGAAAAGAAGCTATTTCTGCAAGTTGTCCTACAATCTCCACATGCTTGTCATGGCACACAGCACACCCAATGTATACACGCACACACACACACTTGCACAAGCAGAACCTCCCCCAGTCCCACATATTCACTAATAAAATTTTTTCAAAAGAAGGCATACAAACTCTACTTGTTTTTTTGGTAAATTTGTGAACATAACATGAATGATTATTTGTCAATGACAACTTAAATGTGACTTTTAAAAATGAGGGTTAAGGGCGTAGCTCAGGTGTAGAGTGCTCCCTAGAATATGAAAGACCCGCTACGTTCAGTTCCCAGCACTATAATCAATCGATCCAAAAATTACTACTCTGAAATGATTTAAGGGTTACAGAACAGATTCAAGCACAGTAGAGAGTTCTCCTGGACCCTGCCCAATAGTTAATGTATTAGAAGCACAGTACAATTACCAGAACCAATAGACTGACAATCCACCACTTTATCTGGATTCACCCGCTTCCCCACTGTCTGATTGGGTTCTGGAATCCCTCTGCATTTGGTTGCCGCGTCTCCTGGTCCTCCTTCAGAGTGCGGTGCTTCTCCAGACTGTGCTTGTTTGCTGTGCTGTTGACAGCACTGAAGCATTGTAGGTCAGATATTCTGTAAACGGACTCCTCGGGGTTTATCTAAAATGTTCCCAAGCTCCAGCTGAGGTCATGGACTCTTGGGAAGAATGTCAAACATAGGACGTGGCCTTCTCAGGACATCTCAAGGGGCAGACAAGCTCAGTGTGTCTTATTACCGTTGACACTAACCTTGGCTGCTTGGTTACGGTGGTGTCTGCCAGGATTCTTCACTATGAAGTTACTTTTCCCCTGCTGTAATTAATACACACTGAGGGGAAACACTTGGAGGTCGTGCAAATTTCCTGTTTCTCTTACATTTTTACCCACCCACTAATGTTAGTATTCGCTGGTGGATCCTGCCTGAGTGATTGTTGCCATGGTTTTCTGACAACAACTTTCTATTGCCCTCATTCCATTTATGAAGTTCGTCTGTAGAGTTATCATCTTCTCTATCTTCATTTATTTACTCAGTAATTTATAACCATCTGAACTCATGCATATTGTATTTGGGAGTTATAATCCAGCCCATAGCTACTCATTTTATAGCTCAAATAGTTCCAGCTTTGACCATGGAAAGCTCCGTGAGGCCCCTACTTTTACTTGAGCACCCCCTTACTTCCACAAGCCTCCAGGGCTTTTGCTGTAATGCGGTTGCCCTCACATTGGAATCAACCTCTTCTCCCAAGAGCTCTCGATTCTTATAGAGAAAATGGTGTTTGGACATACAATCTGGTTTGCTCCTGAGAGGCCATGCTATAGGGTCTTTCAGGGGACAGAGTTAAGAAACAATTATGTGTATACTAACCCACACACATTGTGTTAATTTCCGCAATCTATTTATCAGACGGTTCTTTTCTCAGTGCTGTGGATTCAATGTAGCTGCAGATATCAGGAAAATGAGTCCCCTCTCCCCTGACTTTCCTTGCTGACTATAACCAATACCTAAAACCACATAAAATCTTCATGTGATTTCTGTCTCTTTGACTTCCCCAGGCACACTTGGAGACCAAGAACTGCCTTATAACCCCAGAACTGGGCCTCAGAATTTTAAATTATCAGTGGTAGACCTCCCAGTACTTTACACACAGGCCTTGAGATCATGCCCAGCATAGTCAGTTTTAGGAAGGAAGTGTTGTCAATGAAGGGTGTGAGCTATATGGCAGCAGTTTTCCTCAAAAGGAACATGTACAATATATGTGAACCTGCTTTCCTTGTGACTTCAAATTAGGCAAGATTTGTTATTTTTTTACTTTAAATATAAGTACCATAAGAACCTAAAATAATGTATTTTGAATAAGAATATTAAGAATATACAGGACTTGGCGATGCATTTTTAAAGATTTGTTATTTCTTAACTTCTGAATCACTTTCCTATCTTCGTCTTAGATGAATATGTTGCTGTTCCTTCAACTGGCAATTATATGGCAGAAAGTACTGTTGCAGCCAAACAAAACCTAAGAAACTTTACAACGAAAGAATACAGAAAATAGCTTTTTAGAGAATACCTTTAAAATACAAATTTAGTACAAGAAATTCTGATTTACATACCGTCGATGGTCTTCTTGGATATCTGAGGTTCACAGTTGGCTTCTTTCAAATCTGAATTGATAAAAAGAAATATTTTCAAAATGCAAATTTCTCAAACTATTCTGCCACAATGTAAATGCACAAATACAGCTCTCTGTTGGATTGCTCCTTGATTACTTGCTTGCCCTGAGCTGATAATGCTTTATATTCTCTAGAAGTAACCAACAAACCATCAAACAGCTCATAATAACCCAAACAGAGAAAGACAAGTCTCTGTTTGATGAAGGAGATGAGATGGGTCTTTGGTTCACTTCTCCTACTCTGTCAGCTGAATCATTGACAAGAGGTAACATCATCTCACCCATCTTAAGTGTCAAATTAATAATGATACCCTCGTCTCCATGCAGACTTAGGAACAAATAGATAGTAAAGGGATTAGTAACCTCAAAAGATAGAAGTCTGAAGGCTGTGGGTATGATTCTGTGGTAGAACAAACAAAGGCCCTGACTTCCATCCCCTATATCACTAAAAATGCCAATTAATCAATGAATTAAGTGAATGAAAGAATAAACAATCTACGTTTGCTAGAAATTATGCATTGTAAAGTAGATATTGCTGAAACATAATTTTATTCTGGAAATCCTGAGTTAAGAGTGCAAGCACAGCACTCCCCAGCAGAGTTTTTCAGAGGAAGACCCAGAAAGCAGATTGTCTAAATAAATGATTCACATCCTTGTCTCTCACAAAGGGTTCGGAGAGCCTAGAATAGGAAATTCCGTAAAGACAAAACAGCGCTGAGTGCCAAAAGCCTTATCAGAAGGGCCTGGAGATCCCCAGCATGCGGACCAGCCTACAGCACAGTGTAGCCCACACAAATTCGATCTTTTTCACTTCTGCTCCTTTCAAGCTGGAATTTATAGAAACTATTCTGGTATCCTATGCATGGCATGAAAGCATTACCTCATGAGGAGAAACGTTTTTCCTGTTTTGTTATTTCTAATATGAAGTGACATGAATACAGCCCATGTGTATTTATTTGTTTCCCCAGCACGGTGTAGTAACTCTGCCTGGAAATGGGAAAACTATCAATACGCACTTAGTAGCAACAATAAAGCAATGATTTTCTTTTCAGAAATGGTGTCGACATAGTCTTCTACAGGAAGAACTAATTTGCCAGTGTTTTTCTGCCTGTATGTTTTTTTGTTTTGTTTTTTTTTTTTTTGGCTGTGACTGCTGCCCTCTATAGCAACTGAATAATTTATTAGTCAACAGTGAAAGGAATATCCATATAAACTACTTATTATACAGGTATAACAGTTGGGAAATAGCTTTGTCTATGAGAAATTTCTATCTTAATTTACGAAAACAAGGCTATTGCAAAAAGTTTCAGAAATATTAAGACAAAAGAAAATATATTAAGAATATTTTGAATAAAATCACTACCTCAAAAATCCAAACATTTATTCTAGGTTAAGACTAAGACACATTTGTGCCAATTTCTTTTTACATATACATGATATTATTTAAGAGGTAGATAGGGAAAAAAGTAAAGCTTTTATGGAAAAACTGCTGTCTACTCCTTGCTCCTAAGAATTAGATCGAGTAGAAAACAGTCAGTTTCTGCTCCTTCCAAAGATAAGACAAATTGTATGATCTTTCCCCAAAACTTTCACTTTTTCTGTGTCCACTCAGATGCCGTGTATCATAAGAAGGCATATTCTATAAACACAGAATGTCACAGCACAGAGACAAGATCCATTCTGGGGACGGTATATGCCAAGGCTTATAGTTCTGTCATATTCTCTGCTTTATAGCTACTACATGATAAATCTACTTACAGTCTCTAAAATCCAGAGACTCAGGCTGTGACAATCACAGATAAATGTTTCATACTTGCACCAAACATTCACTAGATGGGGCCTATTCATGTCTACATAGTCAGCTACTCTATATCTGAGGTAGTATTCTGGTAGGGCACAATGCAGGCCAAAACCAATTTACTCAGATAAATTTGTCTGAAAAGGAGTCAGAAGTAAAATTTTACTTGAAAAAAAATGGGAAAAAATTAATAGAAATAATCAAATACTTATCTAAGAATTGCTTTGCCAGGGGTTAGAGGTACCCACAATTCACAAGGGTGTGAGTCTAATTCCTATCATTTCCAAAGAAACAAAAACAAAAAGCAAATTATTTCTCCTTTAGGAGAAATAGAAAAACTTTAAAATTGCCCTCAGCAATTTTATAGGTGAATTTTTTCAAATGCCAAAGAAATCACTTTCTGATTGTATCAACTTTTATTTTTTGATTGTGCATGTGGCTGTGTATAGAAGAGGACACTTTAGTGCGTGTGCCTGTGGAGGCCCAAGGCTGCCTGTGGGAATTACCCTGGATTGCTCTACCTCCTTACTACTTTGCTCCAAAGTTTCCCAGGCTCTGCCCTCCAGCCAGAAGTGTAGGCTGCTGCCATTTGCACCTGCTGTTTTTACTTGGGATCTGGGATCCTAGCTCAGGTCCTTTTGTTTTAGAAGGAAAAGCTTTAACTTCTAGGCCATTTCCCCAGTTCCCTATTTTATGAATTATTATGAGTAAAAATATTATGAACAAATCATTTTAAAATTAATATTGATATGAAATGTGACAATAGAAAAATCAGTTCTGCTTATTAGTATTGATTATTCACTAAACAAAATGTTAAGTAATTCAACCATATATTGAAAGAATAAACCTTTATAATCATGTAAGACTTATTACAGAAAGGCAAAGGAGATTCAATATTAGACAGTGATTAATACAAGGATGGGACTATAGATTAGCCTCACATGCCTTACTTAGGCTCTAGGTTCAATCCTAGGGATTGCTAACAACGGTAAGAAAAAAAAGAGATCAGTCTCAATTCATGTAACACTATTTTAAAATTTAAAAGTCAAATTTAAAACAAACTACATGATTACCTCAAAAAAGAAAAAAGTATTTAATGTATTTCAATGTTTGGACTAAGGATGCTGCTCAGTGGCAGAGCACTTGCCTAGCATGTTCAAACACTGACTTCTGATTCCCTAGCACTACACAGGATTAAACATTCATTCTTGACAATATTTCTTTTAAAAAACTAAGAATTTTTAAAAATATCTGTTTTAAAACTTACAACCAATATGATCTTAATTGTGAAATACGATAGTGGCATTTCCTCAAGTATTTCTATAAATAGCTAGTTCCTTTTCCAACAGCAAAGGTTTCACCAGAAAATAAATTTGCATATAAAGTCCAGTTTTCGGAGATTCAGAAAGTACATTAGCATTGCTACATTAGCACTGCATTTACTTTGTAAACCTTGTAATTAAATAACCCCAAACAGCAATCTACTTGACTGTATTACTCTCAAACTTTTCCAAACACTTGTTTCACCCCTTTCCATTTCTTTGTTTCCACATCCACGTGACTGTGGTCATCACCACCCTTTTTTTCTACCGAAACTCAAGTGACAAGTTGTCTAGTTAAATTCATTAGACTTCTTGATTCTCACTCTATTTTTGTTTCCAGTGGTGTGCTGGCAAATGTTTAACTGGCTCTCCTGGCATGGGGGAAATGCTCTGATTTGTGGACCTGAGAATTTCTGTGGTGTAAACATTTCCCTTGTGATGGATTTCAAGTTGCCAATGCAATGTCTCTGAGTATGTTGGGAAGATATGGAGCAGCACTATACAGAATGTCGTCTACACAGACAGTTGACATAACTAATCTTAGCAATGTAAGAGTTAATTGGATGATGGAGTTTGTATATTTGTTACCTTTGATTTAACAAAGCATGCATAATTCTAAGTGCACATGATTTAAAATGTAATAGCAAGTCTGCACGACAACTGGCCAGAAAAATCTTGAAAATCCAAAATTAACTTCCAAAGCTGATCTGATCCGGATCTATCACAGTACAGTTTGAGCACACCCACAGTCAAGGGACAAGGATCACTGAGTTTCAGACCAGCCTAAGCTACATGGGAATAGACTGCCTCAAATAAAAGCAAAATTCAACTCGAGTTACAAATATCTTTTCAATTTTCACTTGAATACACATCTCAACCTAGACACAGTCCAAGAGACTCCATCTTCTCTCTCTGAAATATTAAAGAAGTATAATTCAAGCATGTAGGCAGGAGGGTAAGCCATGGCAGGGCAGTGTTAGATTGGGGAAACTGAGACAGAGAGCGTGAAACATTCCTGTTCCTCAAAACATCCAAGGCAACTGCATTGTTTTCCTGAGATTTTTCAAAAATACATCAGCAGAGATTCAGTTCATACCCACAAGTTACCCTTCTTACCATCTTCCTCACTTCAATTTCTTTCACACTCTCTGCATCCTCCTTCCCCCAAGCCCTCCCATTTAAACACTCTCTATTCCTAGCTCAAAAAAATTAAGATCTCTCCTTTTTCTTCTCCTCCCACATTTTATTGTATATTTACTAAAGTTTCTTCAGCGTTTTACAACCAGTCCCTTTCTGCTTTTCCTCTGACACTTTGTCACAAAAATATAGGAACTAGCATGGTAAGGTTATGTATGCATGTGTGTGTGTATACGCATGAACTGTGAATGCATGTGTTGTTGGAGACTGAACCTAGGGTCTCTCATGTGATAAGCAAGCACTCTACCACCAACGTACATCCCCAACCTAAAGACTGACTTGTTTTAAAGGTAGGGGAAGTTGGTTCTACATGGCTATACCATATTCCCTACAGCATGATGGGGAAGGTGGGAAGTACGCAAACATGGCAGAATACTGATTTTTAACATCAAAATATCCCAAAATGTAGTTAGTTCTCCATGTCTGAAGTCTTGTATCATTAGATTCATCTTGCCAGAGTGAAAATATTTTTAGAAATAGAAATACTGAACCTATTCTGAACACGAGTGCACACTTTTTCTTGTCCCTGTACTCAAAACAGCATGGTGTGGCATTTACATTGCAATAGGACTAAAAGAAATCTCGAGGGGATTTAAATACATGGGAACATGTGGGCAGACTCTCTGCAAACACTATGTCATTTTCTGTAAGGGGCTTCAGCATCTGAGAAATTTGGTATACCAGGAGGAAGTGGTCCTAGGATCCATCTGCCATGTGCGCCAGAGGACTTGGACCTACCACCAGCCTATCCCCTCTCACCAAAGCAGATTGATTCCCTCAGAGGGCCAGTTCGCCTTCCCCAGATCTTGATTGACAACAGTCATAGGAAAGTTACTGTTCAGTTGAGTGAATATCCTCAGATAACAAAATAAAATGGCTTTATTTGCATTAAAAGTCAGAGAGACAGAATTTCCTAACAGTGGTTGGCTACTACCCACTCCTGTCAATACTGGTTGATTTTTAAGTGATAGTTAGGTTCCTGAATGTAAGTTAAACATGATAAAATATAACATCACTAAATGATCTCATTTGTCTTGTCTCAATTATTAACAAGAATGGATACTATATGTTCAAGGTACCATTTACCATGCCCAAAACTGATTTGTGATGAACTAGGGCAAAATGAATCCATGTTACCCATGAAAGTCAATGTATGCACTTGTAGATTTAGTTATTTGTGAGGTGATAGAGGGTGTTTGTGGGTATGGCTATCTCATTCTTTGGGAAGTCAGACACTAGGAATGTAGGCTTTTGTGCAGGATACCTTAGTTGGTTTCAGGTTGCCTAGGTTCAAATGGTTTTATCACCTGGTAGGTTATTTGTCTTTTTGTTTCTATTTATTCACTTGACCATAACAGTGTATGCAATATGCAAGTTTTGTTTTGTTTTGTTTTTGGACAGGGCCTCAGGCAGCACAGGCTCAACTCTATTTAGGGAAGAATGACCTTGAGCGTCTCATCTTTCCAACTCTACCTCCTGAATGCTGCTGGGTTTGTAGATATGTGCCACTATGCCTAGTTACTACAGAGCTGGGGATGGAACACAGGCCTTCATACATACTTGGCAAGCACTCCACCGAGTAAGCCACATCCTCAGATCAGCATGTAACTTTAATGGTATATACCATATATGGCTGTTGGAAGAGTAAAATGAGATAATGTGCTAATGTGTTTTAACCAGAAAGCCTAATACAGAGCAACTACCCAATAAATATTAACCATTACTTTCTATAAGTAACTGACTTTTTTGGCATTTGAGTTAATTAAGAAACAATTCTTTAGCAAGATGTTTAAGGGATAGTTTGGCTGAAGATTTAAACTATGCAAAAGACTAAAGGAGACAATGAATGGAAAGGATACATTCTTTAAACATGGAACCATGCAGTTCCATTTATAAATCATTTGTAATTCAAGTTAACCCTAGTGAGTAATTTCACTCCAGAAAGTTCTGAGAGCTGTTGAGGACTGGGAAGTGCAATGAGGTTGTAGATGTGAAATACTAAAGCAACACTTACTTGCTGAGCATCTGCTACTTGTTAGCAGTGTTTTAGACAAGGGGGGCTACAGGATGAACAAACACACAAATATTCCAGCTCTTGTGTAACTGCACATATGAGGATTCAATAAAAAAAAATCAGATGTTCAAGGATCAGCTGCTGTCTATGTAATCAGGAGCAAAGAGAATAGAAATAATGATGGTGGTTAAAGACAATCAGGAGTTACCACAAAAGCTACTGTGCAAATAGACAAGAGGCAAACACAGAGAAAGACAACAGAGAGGGGGGAAAGAAAAGAGGAAGGAGAGGGAAAGAGGAGAGAAGAACAGAAGAGAGAGAGAGAGAGAGAGAGAGAACATATGACATCTGTGGAGGTCAGAGGACACCTTGGGAAGTCAGTTCTCTCATTCCACCATGTGGTACTCCAGTAATGGAACCCAAGTCACCATTGAACCATCTTGTGGAGCTTGTAGAGAAAATCTTAACCAAGAGTAAAAATAGATAACAGACACAGAGAAGCAGATAAATAGAGGAAAGGGCCATCAGAGACACGGATAGAAAAATAAGGAGAAAAGGACCAAAATATAGGGAGCACCAGAACAAAAAAAGAAGGCAAGGAAGAGTGAATAATAACCAGAGCTGCTTTAAGAACTGAGGAGGAAGGCGGAAGGGAGGGAGGGAGGCTCAGAAACTCCACTCAGAGGTAACAACCTGGATACCAAAGCTCAGCTCTTCATTCTGGATGCAGTCATGAGAATTAGTCATGACTGGCATACTAAAAATTGTGCAGAAACAATCACCAAAACTATTTAGCAAGTTATCACATTGGTTACCACCAATCAGTGTTTCCTTAAAGAAATTACCTTTGCTTATCTCTAAACTCAAATTTCCCATACTTCAGTGCTTACACTGATGCCTCTTTTCTTCTTGAGATGGCTGGCCATTGCTTCACATCAAAGAATGATAGTCAATAAATAGTTATTCAGTGCCTACTATATATCAGACACTGTTCTAGGCACATGTCAAAATATTATATTTTTGATTCAAAGTATGATCTGTTTTAATTATACACAATGAAAAGGGGACCCTATAAGAAAATAAGCTATTGGGATTGAAATGAACTTTTTCTTCCTCAGCTACCACTTTCCTTTGCCTGATGCCATAAGTACCAAATTGTCCTTGTGAAAAAAGAATCCACCCCCCATCAAGACATTCCAGGCTTTCCCCCAAAGCATAGACTGTGAGGATATCACTTATTCCTACCAGAGTCTAAATGTTCCAGATCCTATAAAGTACAGCTAATCTGCAGGTCTAGTTATCGAATGTTGGCAGCAACAGGTTGATATTTATAATGTAAAGTTTTCTATTTTCACACATCAAAATGGCATCGAGAAGATAAATTACCCATGGGTAATCATGTCATGTCTTGTTCAATTGTAACATTACATCACAGGAGCAAAAAAACAAACGACTTAAAGGTCAGCACTCGATTATGATTTACGTAACTCATTTCTGCAGAAATTTGTATCACTTGTGAAAAACATCACGTGAAAGGGGAACTTGCTATAAATATTAAAATTGGAAATAAATGAATGGTTGAGAAAGCATTGAAGACTAATAGTTTCTTGAAAAAGACTTAGGGAACTATTGAGCTGCGGGTGTAACTTGCTTGAACACGTGCTTGGCATGTAAAAGGCCCTGGGTTCAGCTCCCAGTGCCACATACAAACATGTAAAAGCCGAACCACGGAACTAAGTGTAAGATAAATTTCAAAATCTAATTTGCACACACATTTATGTAAGCTTAATTTTAGGTACTGATGAAAATAGAAACAGTGTATGCCAATGCTGTGAAACCATTAATTATGAAAGGTGTATTCTATGAAGTTAGATTACAGAACAGGGAATCACAGCACAAGAATTTACAAGTCACCTAGTTCACTTCTCCATCAAGTGAGGCTTCCTTATGAACATGACTAATGACAACAGATTCTCTTCTCAAAAGGCAGCTCTTCCCACCGCACAACAGCTAAAATTATTAGAATTCTTTCCTCTCACTGAGATGAACCAAGCTTCCTTTCAATTTCTACTTATCTTTTGACAAAAAAGGAGGACCATCTATGTGACAGTTCCTTAAAGGACCAGTCTGCCTGCTTACTGCTTTCAGTATGTGTCCAGCACAGTAAGTAGTACACAGTAAGGATACCTTAAAATCTTTGACTAATCTCCAAAATATTCTGGTTATACCTCTAAGGCAGCATTGCTTTTCGATAGAAATTCTTTTTTTTTTTTAACATTTTTAAAAAATTTTTATTCATTTTTATTCAATCGTGTATGTGTGCACGTGTGTGTATGTATGTGTGTGTGCAGAACCTGGGACGAAATCGGGAACCACCATGGACACCTCCACCTCCTCCTTGTTTACTCTGCCCCGGGATTCCCAGGCTCCGCCCTACCAGGACTGGAAACGCAGGTCACCCCCGCTTCCGTGCGGCATCTATACGTGGGGTCTAGGATCGGAACTCAGGACCTTCCGCCTACGTGGGGTCTAGGATCGGAACTCAGGACCTTCCGCCTTTAAGGCAGAGGCTTAACCTCTGAGCCACCTCTCCAGCCCCCTAGAAATTCTTTACTATCTACCATGGAGAGTTTTAGAAAATGTAAAATCATGTGCTTCGGTGTCATGACAACATTGCCTCAAATCTGTACTGCCCTGGTATCACGTCAGCAGCTGTGTGTCAAAAGGCTCATGCGCTATACTGAGTAGCCGCTGTTTCAGAGCATGGCCTTTCTCTTCATTCCTACAGCTCTTCCTTACGTTATCCAGATTTTGCAACAGTTGCCAAGTAACCTTCTGATTAAATCTTCTCATCTCCCCTCGCTTTATAAGATAAAGCCCACTCCTCCAGCTGCATTCCAGACTCTAACATCATATGGAGAATCTACACTTCCAAACTCATTTCTCAGTTATTACATCCCTGGGCTTTCCACTTATTAGTTGATATGAAGTTTCCCCTGATACTGCACTTATTTACTATTCCAGACTTTTCCTTCATTGCAACTTGTTTTTCTTTCTCTTTAACTGTTTCAAGCTAGAAATATTAATTTTCTAGGTAACACAAAATTAGCCATTTTAATGTATTTGATCTATTGTATTTAATTTAAAATTTATTTACAAGAGAGAATGAAAGAGGAAGAAAGTGTGCATGCATGGTACACAAGTGGAAGTCAAAGACTTTCAGAAGTCAGTTCTCTCCTTTCACCATGTGGGCTCGTGGATATGAACCAGCAAGTTTGCAAGCAGATGTCTCACTCACTGAGCTGTCACACCAGTCCTATATTTTATTTTTAATTCACATATAATAATTGTACATAAGAGGAATATCATATATACAGTATGTAATGTATGTAATGATCAAGATAGATTTTTTAAGTTGTACAGCTAGAAACTGGGTTTGTGCCTCAGTAGTTCATGTCTAACATGAACTAGTCCTCTACATTGCATTTAAAAAAAAGAGGTAGTTGTATAACCCTCTTTTCTGTGTAGCTCCAAAACATCTTAGGCAAGAAAGCAAATCCTGCACTCATTCAGTGGTTAATTCCCTTCCTTTCCCCATTCACAGCAACCACCACTCCTCCTCCTTTCTCTGCAAAATGACTTTCTGTGGCTATTCACACAAGTATCATACATGGATTTCTTTATTTTTTCTGTTCATTTTTATAGTGTTTTTCTTTAGGCTATCCTGTTGGTCCCTGAATGTCTGCAGCCTTCTCCACAAGGCTTCCCCTGGCCATCTCCACTCCTCTGTGAATTTCTGTCACATTCATTTCCTGATTCACTTCATCTCTGAATCATGACACTGCTGTGGATTTTTGATTAATAATTTTAATGGCATCCTTTTGGATACAAGGTTACAGGCTCCATGCACCCTTCTGAGTCTAGACCCTACCTCAGCAGGTATTTAATTCCTTATGTCCAATAATGCAGCAATAATAAAAAACTGGAATTTGGTCAATCAAATGACAGAAAGCCAAACCTTCTTGTGCTCTTTATCCCTCATCTATTGCCTTCTCTCTGAAAGAGAAGCATCTACTTGTATCTACTTGGCATTTCTTTGTCCTAGTAGCTAAAAATGTGTAAGAAAAAGAATAGCAGGGTGCCCATATGTAAACTCCCTGTATTCACCTTTATAGAATCCTACCTTCATTTCACATCTGTAGATGAGGCTTACAAGGAAGAGGCGGTGTCCAGAGATACCATAAGGCCATACTAAATACAAGTTCATCCTTTATACTTGCTTTCATGTGTAGATCAGTTTCTTGGACTGACATTTGATTTAAAATTGTTTATAAATACAGATCTTCTTTGTAGAACAAGATTAACTGTTGAGTAATCATGATGCTAGTAGTTGTAATTTCCATGTCAAATAACTGAACATTAATTTATATTACAAGCCATTGACTAGGTCTATGTTGTTGTATTCTGTGCTCTAGTATTCTGTGCTCTAGAATAGATATAAGAATGACATTGACGTTTTATCTAACATGACAAAACATATAAAAGAGAATCAGTCCTGTATTATGGGCGAGCAGTAAGTTTGAATGACATTTTTGCATTGTGCATTATAAACTTTTTTTCCCGACTGCAGGGATAAACAGATTTTGTTACAATTGCCACTTGAAGCCTCCAAACAAGAATGTGAAACAGTGCTCTGGCCCCTTAGGCCATTATAAACCTGTTTGTCTGACCAGACCAACTAAAAGATCCAACGAAGAATGCTGAAGTGTATAATTAACATTTTTTTGTCCTTTCATACCCCATTTTTCCTGTACTAGAAATAACAGAATGAAAATTTCTTCAGGAATAGTTCCACATTATTATGTCTCACAAAATGTTTAATGTAAAATATAGATTAATATTTTAAAAAGAGCAATTTAGGGAATTCCCTAAAAAGGTGAATTAGCAGAAGAATGGAAAATCAGATATAACTGAATACTGAAAAGCAAACGTTTGTCCTTTAGATCAAGCTGGAAAGCATGTTTGAAGTACTTACAAGGCACCTGTCCCCTGCTATACAGGCAATGATGAGGGAAGATATGCAGTGCACAGAGATATAAGAATGACAAGAATTACAACACTCATTCCTAGCTTCTAGGAATGTCAACTTTGCTTGGCACACAGCAACATTAAAAATGAAAAAACACGACAGCAATGATCAGCAAATATGATGTGTATTCCAGAGCACAGAATACAACAAATACATTTCAGGTTAAGTCTGCCTCCTAACTATGTTTTACTTAGGCTAAGATTAAAACCAGTTTTCATAATCTGAATTCAAAAGCTGGTGATCATAGTAAACATTTCCCACACATGCTGTATGACAAAAGAAAATCAACCTGACATTTAAAAATGTAATGTTTATGTCTAAAACAAATTAGTTTTATGTATATATGCACTTGTTAGGCCCAGAGATCACTGTAAGCAGCAAAGTGAAACATGCAGTGCAAGTTGTGTGGATACCATGCCAATCCACTATGTTTAAACCACTTTTCTCCGCCTTCACTAAGTTGTGGTCATTTGCCTGCCCAGTGTTAGAAGCAGGAAAGCAAATTTTGATCCCCATCTAAAGGTATATAGTGTTTATAAAGCCAGTGATCATTCAGTAAAGTTGGAGTTTGTGGAATTCAATAAGCAACTGGCAAAAAATAGCAAAATCTTAAAGCTTTATGTCTACATTGAGGGGCACTCAACATTCTAGAGCATTGTATGTATGTCAATGTCATTTAATATCACATAAATTTCTTCTCCAAAATTTATCTTCTTTATTCCTTGGCTGCCCCACTCATGTTCAAAATTTTTGGCCAAGTGGGCATTAAGGTAGTTTTTCTCAACTTAAAAAAATTGAAGGAATAATGAGGCATACTGTGAACCCAGAAATTGAGAATGGATATGGTGACTTGATATGAGAATGGCCATTCTAAGCAAAATGTGGGGTCAGGAATGTGGTTCTGTGCTAAGAGCACAGGGATTTGCCACCATAACAAAACAACAACAACAAAACACAACACAGCTTTGGCAGATTTTTTTCTTTTTTTTTTTTTATTTTAGTTAGGCTCTTTCTGTGTGGCCCAGGCTGTTCTCAAACACGCAATCCTCCCAAGTGCTAGAATTATAGGTATTTACCACCATGCCTGGATCAAACATGGGTTTTTATAACTGTGCTTTTATGCAGATCTTTCTGTACATGACTTTTCCTATGTCCTCCAGCCCTGTGGCAAAAGTTTCAGAAGTGGGAGCAGAGGGAACATTGCAGTGTGCAGCGCATTGCTCAATGGCTTCCTGAGCAGCCTGAACTAAATCGCAGTGACATCAGAGATGCATAAATACAAATTTCATCAGCTGTGAATCATCGTACATTGTCCCTTGTGCATATTTGAGCAGCGCTCTGCCATTGAGCCACACCCCCATTGGTGGTCCTGGAATCACAGAATTTTAAAGTAAGAAACAAAACTATCATTCTTAACTATTAGTTATCATTAACTAAGTAGTTATCATTAACTAACATCTTCTACTTTAATTAAATCAAAACTGAGGTTTATAAATTCATAGTATATAATTCTGCTTAACAGTTAAATTTTCCCTGTGACACTTCCTTGTGACATCAGTATTTGATTTGGAGACTCGGGAATCCTAATTGTTGCTGCAAGACAAAAGGAACCTGTGAGACTTATCTAAGCCGGCTAGCCACCCTCATATATGGACAGTCCACCAGCACATCCTCACAGAAGCTTACGGCAGCAGCACTGAATATTTCTAAGTAATAAAGTGCCAACTAATGAGGGTGATTTCTTTCTCAGAAGATGATTCCAAGGGATTCTATGAATGGGGAGAAATACAGCAAAGAACTTAACTATAGTGAAGGGGGTTAGTCTGCCAAACACTAGCATATTGTTTAGACTAAGCACATTGACACATGGATCTGAATCTATTAGGAATCCTTTGGGACTATTATACCAGAACCCCTAAAACAGAGCTTGCTAGGTCCAGACCACTGGTGGGGATCTAGGCCAGGGCTCCTTCATGTTTAACTAGTTCTCAGGTGATGCTGATTCTGTTGGTCCAGAACCATACTCTGAGAACTAGAATTTCATTTTCTTTTTCTCTTTCTTTTTTTCTCTTTTTCTTCTTTTTCTTTCTTTCTCTCTTTTTCCCTTCCTCCCTTTCTTTCAGATGGGGTGTCATGTAACCCAAACCAGACGGTAGGGAAGTGATAAGAAATATGTTGGAACTTCTGATGTTCCTGCCTTCTATCTCCCAAATTCTGGGACTACAGACATGAGCCACTACACCTGGATTTTTATGTGGTTAAGGGAATTGATCCCAAGACTTTGTGCATGATATAGGTAGGCACTCTACCATTGAGCTACGTCCCCAATCCTCCTCTAAAAAAAAATTACTGATCTACCTACAAAGTGAGCACTGTGCTATAGGCTGGAGACAGATGAAGAAAACCTAATTGATACCTTCCTTCAAGAAACTGATTGTCTATGTTTTTTGCAGATGTTGAACTTCTCCAGTCTAAAAACCAACAAATTTGAACCTTGTTGAACACAAAATTTAAAAATACTATCCTGATTTTAAATAAAATCAGGATGTTTCTAAGTAGTTCCAAATGCTTTAAGAAAACACAGTGACCCTCCGTTGCCAAACGCCTGCTTGGGTATATTCTTTACTCTTCTGGATTATATTGCATATGCAAATAATTTTTTGAAGTTTTTACTTCATATATATTTATATCATTCATGTTGTTTTCTCTTTTAAAAATGTTATCCAGTATATAAAACAAGAAAAAGAATTTATATGAGTACACTTTTCCATGCAATCAAAAACCTGTTTACACAGGTAATTATCAACTGACAATATTTGGTAAGGCAAGATTTTGGGAGTCTTAGTTTTAGGTCCATAAACCAGCAAGATTGTGTAAAACATGAATGGCAAGTAAGCAATGTGCTTAGTTATGAGCATGAGGGTGGCCAATTCATTAATTCAGAGAACTAATGAACTTGTTCTTAAAAGTGACCACTAAATTTTGGTCCAAACAGAGGTGATTGGATTTTCCCTATTTTTTTCAGCTAGGGGATAAGAAAATAGAACATGTACTAAATTTTATAATCTGGATTTGTTAAAAAAATTTCTACTTCTTTCACAGTTTTTTTTTTTTTTTCTGAAGTGATTAAAAAAATCCTCTTTCATTTTAATCTATTAGGGATGTACTTTAAGAGTCTGGCACAACTAACTCATGAAGAGAAAACCAATTTGACATCACACAGGGATAAAAGACATGGTGGAGAGGTAACATTCAGATACTTGCTATATTACCTAATTACCAGCTAGCTCACAGCTCTACTTGGATAATGCTTCCTACAGAAAATGTTGGTTCACAGTAAGTCCTTGTTTTCTTCCATATCTAAGATAGCTTGAGAAACATTTGCAATTATCAAGATTTTTAAGAGACAAAAAAAAAAAAAAATGACAGGTAAGTATGTTGTTTTCTTATTGTCTGTTCACACAGTCTAACTGTTTGTTTGTTGTCAGGGCCTGCTAAGGGGAAATGGGACAAGCACAGCCCTGTTTTATTTTCCCCCATCTCCTAGCCCTTTTTTTCAATTTTATTTTTATGATTTTTTTATTTTTCTAGTTTTACAAGTATAATGAGTGGTTGTTCCTGCCCCTCTCCTCCCTCCTCTTTCCTCTCTCATCCTCCCTCCCTTCACCAATTCCTCCCACTCCCTTCCACCCTCTTGTCTGCTTCTGTGGGCCCCAGGGTTCCCTTTGGATTTTCTACTCTAGTGGGGGCTCAGGCCTTTGTGGTAGACTAAGTGGCCCTTCCTTGGATAGACTCACTGATATGGGCTCACACCTTCAGTTGTCTAGACCTAGCCCATAAGAAAACCACTGCATGTAATTGTTTCTCCTGAGATCCTAGCTGGTCTATGGGAGAACGTTGATATGTCATTTACTGTGCAGGTCTGGTGAAGATAAGTCTCATTGCAGTGGGTTCCTGGATGCAGCAACCCTGCCTTGAGTAGAATTTCTTGACCAATAGTGGACCTCCCCATTCTTAGGCCCTTACAATCTTACACCCCTTCTTTCTAAAATTCTACAAGTGATATCTCTCCCCTCTCCTCTTTGTTTTTTGTTTTTTTTTTTTTTTTTGAGATAAGGCAAACTATTGCCTAGGCTCTCCTTGAACTATGGATCTTCTTCCTCTATCTCCCACGCACTGGGATTACAGCCACTTAACTGGACCCTCTACATGTGGTTTCTATTCCTTCTTTCCAACTCCAGATGTTATTACCTGTTTGGGGCTAATATGTAATCGAGCAGCTAATCTCTCAAGTTATTGATAATGATATGGTCAATGAACACTGCTAGAAACATGGCATTTTAAAAGTGTACTCCAAACCTTCAAATGACCTTTTTTTAATAAAAAAAAAAAAAAAAGAGGAATGATAGCCACTGGGGTGTGGTCAAGGTTAAAAATGTTCTTTCCAAAACTTCGAAATTTCACTCATATGGTCTGACAGTTGTGTTTCCACATTGCCCTCACTATAGGGGAAAATTTATTGCTCAAACATACAGGGTGAAAGAGTAACCTCTTTCCATTCCTTTTGCTGGATTCTCTCCTCAAGTTACTTAAGGGCCAGAGATAAGCGCAGCAGGTGAGCAGCAACTTTAGAATTCAAATGATTCTAGGATTTTCAACGTCACAGGAGGCCAGTAAATTCTTTCAAGACAACCTTATACACGAGGCCACCGTAACCACACAGCCTGCGCCTGGGAGCAGAAAAGGCTGGGATCCCTGTTCCCTCCCACTTCCTCCCACTCAGGGTATTTCCCTGTTTCTCTGCCTCCCTCATATCTACCATATCCTTATCTGTGGCAGACTGTAAAGGACTTCTCACCCCAGGTCTATGCCAATTTGAACTCTTCCCAAAGAGTCAGATAGTATGCCTCAATACATTTTATCTCCATAGTATCAGTGAGAGATGACTTGCTTAGCATTTGAAAGACTATGGATTCAATTCCCAGGACCGAAAAATACAGCAAGAAGAAACTGAGGCCTGGAAGTGTAACTATGGTAGAACTTCTATTTAGCATGTGTAAGGGCCTGGATCTGATTCCTAGTACCTAAGTTATTAATGAAAAATGATTAAAAATAACCAATTAAATAGAAATGTTTTCTAAACAGACACTGAATTAAATTGCACGCTACTGTTCCACTACTGAGCTTTATTAAATTCTGACTCTGAGTGAGGTTTAAAGTCTGTTGTAATTGATTTAAATTGCATGAATTGATGACATCATTTCTTTGATCATGAAAAAGCGTAGTAAGGAAAAGAAATTCACTGCACTATCGCAGAAAAGACTTCTCAGCTGAGAACGGCAAGACTACTGGAGTGGTTGAAAGGGCAGACAAAGACGCTGTGGAAGCCGCGGCGCAGCGGTACTTACAGAGAAGTTAATGAGCTTCCCTGCTCCCCACCCAAAGGACCATGTACAAGAACACGAAGACACTCGCCCTAACATATAAGCATTATATCCTGTCCCTTAGGTACCACTAGGGCCTGGTAGCTCCACCTTTCGGCATGCTAAGAGTTATCTGCGGCTCAAGCCCTAGAAGGCAGAGCGACCATCCTCAGCAGTCCCAGCACTCACACAATCTCTTCTACTCCATGCTACAAGTTTCTTAGCTCATCCAAGTGCTGCTTAGCCTATGGCCCCATTAACCACACTCAGCTGGAGTTTCTTGCACAGAAACCCTGTACAACAATATGTACTACTTCGTACACTAAAGAAAATTTATAATTCTCAATTTAGATGATGCAGTGAACTATGTACCTGTTCATTTACTTCCTACTAATAACTGGATAAGTTATTAGCAGACATTATTAACTTATAAAGCCATCAGAAGGCTAATTCTGATTATTGCTTACTGTAAGAGATGTTGTTTTTAATGATAGATACAAGGCCTTTAAGGTGCCGGTACTGAACTGCATTTAAAATGAAGGATTTCTTAAGCCTTGTGAAACACATCGCTCCTGGATCACATCTATTGATTACTCTGTAGTCGTGCCATAAAAACATGAAAAAACAGACAGCACTTCTTCAAAACATCATCCATGCTACCCTAAAAGAACATTCACACAAAGTATGTACGTCTACATGGGATTCACAAAGACAGAATAAAAGTAATTAGATTGTGGGTTTTTTTTTCCCCTAAGTTATCAGGGAAAAGAAACATAATTTTAAGCTGAAAAACAAAATACTCCCAGAAATATTTTATGAATTGGCTATCATATGACAGGCATTGTCAACATTGTTAACAGTAATTTCAAAATTAGTACTGGAGTAAACTGGTAACATCTGTGAAAGAGTTAGTTATGATTCAGATACCCATGTAGGTTGTCTTTAGAGAATCAGCTCCATTAAATTTAGAGCCAAGTTCTTATCATATCAAGATATCCAGGTTTTCTGATGTCTTAAAATCATATAAAAAAGTAAAACCTTTTTTTTTTCTTAACAGGGAAATTGAAAGTTAGAATAAGTGACTTTCCCTAGTTCTAGTAATAGAGAGAGTCAAATAATTAATTAAGCATTCATACTCTGACTAAAAATACCAACACACATTTGTAGTTGAAGAAAAATAATAAGAACACATGAACCATCTAAGACTGTAAATTAAAACATATACCATTATCAGTGGTAGATGTTATCTCAACACATATCACAAAATTTCATCAAAATGTGGCCTATTGTTTTTGAGTAATTTCCTTTTAAAAACCTAGATAAGTACATTAGGTAAATAAATTTAAAACAAGCCATTTTTAAGTAATAGCTTTAAAATATAAGTGTAAATTTCCCAAATCTATCTCTGCATTGGAAGAAAACTACTTGGAAGAAAACTACATATACTACATAAGAAACCCCGGAAGATTTGCAATAAATTTTTAAATTTCATATGCTATGTAGTGAGCAAATATGATATACTAGGCCTATCTATGCTGGTGAGACATTAATAGGCCTTATTGTTTTTTGGTGTCAAATAATATACCATTCAATGGATCTTTGTGTGTAACCCAGACCGCTGTACTTTCTGTTGCTTTTAGGTGTTAAGAGAAATAGAAATTACATAATAGATAAAAAGAAATTCACTACAAAAAATACAAAAGAAATTCAGCTTGACAATTTGTGGGGAGAACAGATATTTATGATTACATCCTCACAATATAAATGAAGTTTTTTGAAAACTTTTTGAAAAAAATTGTTCACAAGTATTTACTTAGTGGAATTCTATGAAAGCAAAAAAAAAATCTTTTTCCAGTCTATCTACTACATTTCATGACATTTCCAGTTCCAATGACAATGAATTCAGCAGAAAGACACTTACAAATCAGAATGAGCAATGCACCTACAGTTATTTTCCAGAAGATGTAAAAACTTAGGCCAGGATATTGTTAGGAACCCTTTATTTACCTGTAAATCAAATCCTTGTATATGTTTTTGCATAGACATACATGCCTTTACATAGCTTCCCCGTACATTATTGTCTTGACCAGATTGATGGCAATCTTTATCTTTATTTTCAGAGAATTAAAAAAGAAAATAAGCATTTGTTTATATTTATGTAACTTACCTATAAAAAAAATCATCCGCAAATACAGTAATCCATTCTACATCATATTTCTAGAGTCATACTTTTCTTCCTATATGAATTTTAAATGTCATAGGACTTTAGACATTAGTACTATAATTCTTAAAAAATGTAATATGTATATTTTCTAAAAAGTGGTGAAATAGCTAAAGATATGAAAGAAAATGAAATGAGTCTCTTCAAAAGAAATAGTGTGTAATTATTAAGAATTACAAAAAATCTCAAAGTACTCTTAAATTTAATAAAGTATGATGCTGCTGGATATTTTAGTTTTACTTTTTAAACAAGAAATTCAAATTCTTTTAAATATAAAAAAACAAGGAAGCAACATCTAAAATGTCTTTGTGCTGGAGTTCTCTAGAACTTTAGACTTCACGGGTACCATGGTTTTAGAGCAGTTAAAGAGTTAGAAACATTTCTTATATATGAAAAATAATTGATAGGAAATAAAAGTAAAGCATATCAATTTTTTCCTTTCAATGAACAAAAAAATGGAGATGGTCACCAGTTGATTCTAATAGATCTTCTCACTGATGATATGTAATTATCAGCAAATTAAATTTTCCGATGTCGCATAATTTAAATAAAGGAGAAAATTTATATGAAGAACGCAGTAAGACAAAAATGAATCATGTTTCACTCTTTGACTAATGCACATTAGCTTCAGAGTTCTGTATATTAAAATGTTATCGTAGCATATTTAACTCCAGAGAAAAATCCGAAGATACACAACACAAAACTTTTATCTTTAATAATTGAAATACCATTCAAATACTGATTGCTAGCACCTATGAGAATTTCTAACAAACCTTCAAAATAGAAGTATGTTTTTTAGGAGCTATAAACAATGTCTGTCTCTATATTAGAAAGGTTTTCTAAATCATATAATACCATGAGTTGATTGTTTTAAATCAACAATTGATTACTTAGCAATCAACAGGAAGACTGCCACAGAACGTCTGATATCTGTGGAAGACCTGCCCAGGTCCAAGAGTAACCTGTTCATTGCTCTCTTAATAACTCCAGTTAGCATTTGCTTCATGAACGATAATAAGAAGATAACGATACAGTACTTCAAAGTCAAGAGGTTTTCCAGCAATTAACTAGCACACAGCTTGGTTCATCACTTTGTTTGGTTCTGTTTTCAAATGATAATTCACATAATTTAATTATATAGGTTGCCCTTCATCTTGAAAAGAAAAAACTGTAGTTTCTTCCCAACAAACGACTATTTAACTTTTTTTTCCCTCAAAGAATTGACACTCCTTCCCTGCCGTTAGCCTCCGACTCTTATTTAGCATCAGAATCTTAGTAAGAACACAGCAAAATAATGATGATAGAGTTTTTTTGCATCGACTTGGACACGTCACCAACACATGCAACAAAGTGCAGTCACAGGGAGCCGACTCACCTGCGCACTGGGAGTTAGAATTAGAGCCGCAGCCTTCTGCTCCCCTGCAGAGGTAAAGGCCCCGCTCACCTCCAGTGCCTTATATAAAAGCAGGGGCTGGTGACTCCCAGTTTCTGCCTCCTCACCTTGGCTCCGCCCCCAAGCCGAGCCGCCAAGTACCAGCGCCACACGCCCCCCGCAGCCCCGCACGAGGCGGCGGCCCCCACGACGGTCCCGCTCCGCCGAGGCCGCGGGCGGTCGGCGCTGGCCCGGGCGGGACCCGCACCTGGGCCGCCGCGGGGCGCGGCCGCGGGGCACCCCGCCCTGCCCCGGCCCGGGGCCTCGGGCCACCGCGCTAGGTGGCCCCCGGCGCGCCCCGCACTACGAGCGACCGCCCCCCCCCCCGGCACCAGGTGCTGCCGCCGAGCGGTGCCTCGCAGCGCGACCGCCGGCGCTGCTGCCCGGGGGACCCACCGTCGCGCTCCTCCCGAGGGGGGGCGATCCCCGAGACTCGGGCGCGACGCGGAGAGACGTCTCTCAGCCCGGGGACCCGCGCGTCCGGGGACCCGCGCGCCCGGGGACCCGCGCCCCTGTCCTCAGCGCGCGTCCGCTCAGGGGAGACCCTGAACCCCAGTCCGCAAGGCTCCGTCCCTCAGCCCGGACCCCGCTCCCCGGTCACACACGGTCCCCTCAGCGTGGCTGCTCAGGATCTCTCAGCCCGCGTCCCCCCAGGAGAGACCCTGTCCCCCTGTCACAGCCCGGACCCGACCCGCCTGTCAATCAGCCCCTCGTCATTCTGCGTCCCCTCCGCGCGAGCCCTCAGCACGCGTCTCAGGGACTCGGAGTTCCTGGCATCAGGCTGGGTCCCCTCAGCCCGCACCCCGCGTCCCTGGCATCAGGCTGGGTCCCCTCAGCCCGCACCCCGCGTCCCTGGCATCAGGCTGGGTCCCCTCAGTCCGCACCCCGCGTCCCTGGCATCAGCCTGGGTCCCCAGTCGCACCAAGTCCGTTCCCAAGGAGATGCCTCAGCCCGCGCCCCCGCCCCGCGCCCCCCGGCCCGCCCGGCCCCCGGCGACTCTGACCTGGGCGGCGGCGGTTGGCGGCCGCTCCGTGTCCCCGCGGCCGACCCGAGCGCCCCAGGCGGCGGCTGCGGCGCGGGCTCCGAGAGCGGCGGCCCCGCCTGCCGGGTCGCGCTGGCCGGCCGGGGCGGGCGCGGGGCGGGGGCGGCGCGGAAGGAGCGGCCGGCGGTCGGGCGGACGGGGGGTCCCGCGGACCCCCGCCGATCCCCGCCGACCCCCGCCGACCCCCGCGAGCTACCTGCGCTCCTCGCGCCTCGCCGCCGCCCGGAGGCCGCCCAGAAAAGTCCCCACGCAGGGACCGAAGTCGGGGAGCTGCCCGGGCCAGCGCCCCGCGCGCACTGCCGAGTTCCCGGCTGCGGGACCCCTGCCGTCTCCCCGCCGGTGCCCAGTTCTCTGAGCTTCTCAAGACCGTCTCTTAAAAACCAAAACAAAATCCTCACTAAGGCTTATGGGGGCCACCTGGTGCTCACCGCGGCCGGTCAAGGCGCTCACCTTCCGAGCCCCCGTTTGCACGTGTGAAGCGCCAGCTTAGCCTGAGTCGTTGGTCGCCTTTCCACCACCCATCCAGAGACTTGGGGGCTTCAAGACCGTGGGGTGGGGACGGGAAGGATGCCAACAACCTCGTGTTTTTTTAAATTTATTTATTTTTTCGTTTTAAAAGCATATTGAGTACTCATCCCTGCTTCCTTCCATCCCCCCTTTTCCCCATTTCCCTCCCTTTCTCTCATCAATCCATCCCACTCCCACTCTCCTGCCTTTCAGCTTCTTTGAACCCCACAGTTCCCTTTGGCTGTTTTACTCTTGTGGGGGTTCAGGCTTCTAGCATACCAAGTTGCCCCTTCTCGTGCCACCCCATTGATAGGGACACTCCCCTTCACTCATCCAGCCCTGGTCTCCAAGGTTTCCCCTGTATGTTCTTATCTCTCTTGATTCCTATAGTCTATGGGGACATGTTTGTGAGTCAGTCATTGTGCAGGTCTGACAAGGACAAGGCTCACTGCTTTGAATGGATGTCTTGTCCAACAGTGGACCTCCACATCTTTAGGTTCTTACAATCTTACCACACCCTCTTGAATCTTCATGAGGTTCCCCAAGCCTTAGGGAGAGAGATTAGGGCAACCTCGGGTTTTCAAGAGCGAAAACTACCTGGGGCCTGCAGCCCCTGACCATGGAGGCGGAACATACATCCTCTTGCTCCAGGAGTCCTGTACCTGGATCTACCTTACAGGGATTCAGGTTTTCTTTCTCTTTCTTCAGCCCTGTCTACTGAGCGCCTTGCTCTAGGTTGGCTACTTCCAGAAGGAAAGCTTACAATCCTTCTTGCTCAGGATGCATCTGCACTTAACCTCTTAGCTGGAGGTGTGCAGTTCTTTTCCTTCCTGCACAGAAAGGCCTCACTTGGGCTTGGCAGCAACTTTCTGTGAGAATGTTACTATGAAGAAAGTTCAGAACCTGAATCAACAGATGCATGGCCTTCCACCCCTAAATAAGAGGTGCCACAGGTCAGGGCTTTAGGGACCTCAAACCACCAAAAAAACCACTTTTCTATGTCTGTTGTTGATGATCACATTGTCTTGGCTCAGCGACGCACACCCAGACAGAAACCTGCTTGCATCCAACTTCTTTTTCATCTAGGAGTTCCTTTTCTGGTTTTTCCTTTTCTTTTTTTTTTTTTTTTTTCTTTTGATTTTTAGGATTGGGGTCGATGCAGCCTTGGCTGGCCTTAAACCCAATGGTAATTCTCCTATCTCAGAACACACCTCTTACCCCCAATGGCCATGCACACTGGTGCTGGTTTTACAGGTTTACCCTAGCATGTGTGACACTTTTTAAAATAATATCTTAGTTGAGACATATTTTGCATAATCTAAAATTCAAATACCATACATTTAAAGTGCAATCACTGAGTTGTGGCCTATTTACAATGTCACCAGCACAGACATCTAATTTTAGAACATTTTTTACTCCATACAGAAGCTTCTCATTAACAATTATTCTCTTCAACCCTAGGTTAATTGACAATACGTGTCTTTTTTTTAGTGTGTGTGTGTGTGTGTGTGTGTGTGTGTGTGTGTGTGTGTGTAAGATGGCATTTGAGTGTGTGCCTTTGGAGGCCCAAGGTTGACACTGAGCATCACCCTGGAAGGCTCTTCCACCTTATTGCTTTACTATGGGGTTTCCCAGGGATGGAATTACAGGCCACTGCCATATCTTCCCTGCATTTTCTACATGCTGGGAATTTGAACATAGGTCCTTTTGTTTGTGAGGCAAAGGCTTTAATATCTGAGCCATCTCCTAGCTCACTTTTTGATAGATTTTCCTATTTAGTTCAAATAGATGGAATCATACAATATGAGGTCTTTCGTGGCTGGCTTCTCTCACTTAGCATAATGTTGCCAAGGCTCAGCTGAGCTGTGACTTACATTAGTATTTCCCTTGTTGTTTGTGTGTGACAGGGTCTCACTATGTATTCCAGGCTAGCCTCAAACATACAGTTCTTCTGCCTCGGCCTCCAGGGTGCTGGGATTAGAGTTATGAGCCACAATGACTGACAATATTTTATTCCTTTTCATTGCAAAACAGTATCCCATTGTAGAGGTATAGAACATGTTTATCTATATGCCAATAAACAGAGGTTCTTCCTACTTTTTGTGAGTCTGCGTGGGTGTGTGTGTATGTTCATGTGCATGTGAACAGTGGTAGGTGTGGAGGTTAGAGGCTGACATCGAGTATTTTCCTCACTTGTGACCCATCTTAGTTTTTGATACAGGGTCTCTCACTGAACATGGAATTTGCTCACTGGCAGGCCAACAAAGCCCTGGGATTCTCCTTTCTCCATCTCACCAGTGCTGAAATTACAGATTTTTTGATTCCCCACACCTGGCTTTAAAAGTGACTGCTAGGGAGCAAATGCAGGCCAGGCAAGTGCTTTACAAACCTCCCAGCTGCCTTCTATCTTTGGGCTGCTATCTACTATGCTGCTTCAGACAACCATGGTGCAAGGTAATTACATCTTTTCCATTTCTCTCGGATCTGTATCTCTGGGCAGCTTAAGGTAACGCTGCTTTAGAGGAACTCAGGCATTGCTGGTAAAAAGGTAAATTAGCACAGTGTAATGTTCACAGGAATGGTTCATGGGGGTTCTCACTTTCTGCATTCTCTACAGCATCTCCTTTTTTTTTTTTTTTTATTTTAGCCAACCCTGATGGGTGACAGTAGCAACTCACTGCTTCTGTTTGCTTTCCCCAGATGTCTAATTGTACCGAGCGTATTTTCATGTGGTTATTAGCCTTTACATTGATTCTTGAAGAAAAGACTATTCAGAGCTTTCATGCATTTTTTAAAAAGTATATGTTGTAGAATCAAGTTCTTTGTCAGATACATAATTTGTGGATTTCCTGTCCTGTAAACTATGTTTTTGTCACTCATTTTCGTGTTTTGAGACATTGTTTCTCCATGTAGGTTTTTCTCCATGTTACTGATAAATTCATGGCCAAACAATTTAGGGAAAGAGGTTTTATTCTTGGTTATGATTCTGGTTGCAGCTGACAGTCCAGCTTGGCAGGAGAGTTCATACCAGCATTGGAGCACAGGGAGTTGATTGTACTATATCCACACAAAGAGCTGAGTGAAGAACACACTTGACCTCTTGACAGAATGGCTATATGCCAATATGTCAAAGGACTGAATCAACCTTCTCCACCTTATCCACCCATCAGCCCCACCATGGGCTGGGTCTTCCCTCACCAGCTAGACAGTCTCCCGAAGGCTTGCTCAGGACTTTCCTCAACTACCAATTTTTTTTTTACAAATGTCCCCCTGATGGTCAAGATGATACCTGAATCTAACAGACACAAATACGTTTTCTCTATGTAGGCCCAACTGATCTCGAACTTGCTATGTAGTCAGGTTGACCTTAAACTTGAGATTTTTCTGCCTTGGCATCTTGAATCTTGGAATTACAGGCAGGAAACACCATTTTTATTTTCCATTTTTACTTTCTTGATGTCATTTGAAACCCAAGTATTTATCTTTGATGAACTCTAATTTATCTATTTTTATTTTTGGTATCATATCAAAGACTAATTAAAGCCATAACATTTATTATTAAGTTAAATATTGAGAATTTTATTGGCTTGGTTCCTAAATTTAGGTCTGCAATTTATTTGGAGTTAAATTTTTGTTTTAATTTTGTGTGTGTGTGTGTGTGTGTGTGTGTGTGTGTGTGTGTGTTTGTGTGTGTGTCTGTCAGAAGGCACCGTGTGTCCCTGTGGAAGACCAAGGGTGACTTCAAGAATCATCCTGGATTGCGTCTACCTCCTTTTTGCTTTGCTCTGGGATTTCTCAGGCTCTGCTCATCAGGACTGGAAGTATAGGCTGCTGGTGTTTCCTCCTGGCCTTTTTACATGGGACCTGAGATCTGAATTCAGGACCTTCTCCTTGATGAGGCAGAGGCTTAACCCTGAGCCATCTCTCCAGCCCCTGAGTTAAATTTTATGTATGAGATGATACAGGGGTCAGTACATTTTTGGTGGGGGAAATTCCCATAATTCAACAATAGTGACTAAGGGGAATTCTACCCTTGTGAATTTATAAATGGTATAAAACTGTAGAACAGTGTTTTATAATGGTTTTTAAACTGTTTTGTGTCAATTTTTCTTAGTTTTGAAGCATTTAGGGCTGGACAGATGGCTGAATGGTTAAAAAGCAAGCATGAACACTCAATGAAACTCTAGCTCTCAGAAAGCAAAGACCGAGGGTCCCTATAACAAATCAGGTAGCATGTCTAACCATATTGATCACTCTTGGTTCAACTGAGAAATTCTGATTTAATGAATAAGGTAGAGAGTGACTGAGGTCAGCTTGGGCCTCACATATACACTCACATACATTATGTCCACACATCATACCACATACATACCTAAAAAGAAAAACACAGCAATCTGTGGATAGGAAACCTACGAATTTAAGAGGGTAAGTAATATAAAATGAAATAGCATAAACTATCAAATATTGGTTTGGATCTTGACCTACTAGTAGGTTTAGAAATAAATTTAGTGTGTTATAATTCATATTTTTAAGAACAAGTAAAAAGACAGAAAACACAAATTATCAGAATGTAGTTCCCATGTAAAAAAAGTGTTATAACTTCTTTTGGGTGGGTGGGCGTATGTGTGCACAAGTGTGTTTGAGTATATGTGTCTGTACAGGCCTAAGGGCAATATTGAGAATCATCCTTTATCTCTCTTCTGCCTTAACTATTGTCATCCTGTTCTCTAATTAAACCAGAGCACGCGATTAGGGCTAGTCTGACTAGCTCTGGAAGAGCTTTCCAAGGCTAGCATTACAGGCAGGCTGCCACAGCCACCTGGCATGTTTATGTGAGGCAAAGGCTTTAACAACTGAACCATCTCCCAACTCATACCTTTTGTTTTAAGTTTGTGCTTATGTGTACTAGCATTTATTATCCATGGGTGATAATTTTTAAAACTTGAAAAAACACCATATAAACTCTGGTTGTAGAATTCTTTCATTCCACAAACATTTATTGAGCGCTTATTTTGTGCCAGACCCTTTGTTAAGTGCTGGGGACAAGCTGATAGGCAGCACATGGTCTCCACCCTGGAGCAGCAAACATGTAGAGCAGATGAAAGATTATATCTGATTCAGTTTTCTCCAACCATAAGGATTCCTTCCAAATGCTGGTGTTCAGTCCCTTGCCATTTAAAAAAATTTTTTTGCATTAATGTTCAGCTGTTTTTCATTTGAAATTTGCAGACATATTAACTTTTCTTCTCAAGAGTGGAAGTTTGTTCCCAACTTCATGCTTGCATACTGTTTATTATAGTGGAAAGGAAGAACAAGTCTAGTAATGGAGTTGACTGCAACTGAATTGATTCCATTTTACTCCAACTATCTTCAAACTAGCCTCTGGATAGTCTCAAGTATTTAAAAAATGATGTTATAGCACTTTCTAAAGGAGGAAATTAAAAATAACAAAAGATTGCTTCTTTTTAGAAGGTTCTGCAAATAGGGGATTCATGTTAATCATGATGCAGAGCCATTTTGTAGATCGAGTTTTCTTAGGTTAACATGCTGTGTGTCTAGGGAGTTGTACTGTGCAGACATGGCATTTGCTCCTGTTCATCTAAGAAAACACTGATCAATATCTAGACATTGTAAGTTTCCATGAGAATTAGAAGATATTAATTTAAAATTAAAAATAACTAGTTCAGCATGCTGAACAGGTTTTACACACACACACACACACACACACACACACACACACACACACACACAACTTCCCCAAATCTATCAACCATTTGAATAACTCTTAGCATGTTCCTGCATGTAATTTTTTTTCAATCCAGTGATGCAATTTTACTTATAACCTCCCAAATTTTGCTTTAAATTTTTATGGCCCCTTTTCTCTTTCATGAAATGACTTATCTGTTTGTTACAAGCTCATACATACCAAAGTCAAGCTTGTAACCCTTTCTTCTAAATTCAGATTTCTTGAACTTTCCATTACACCTGCTTAACTCAGTACTGTATCTCTGTTTTGAGTGGTTGTTTATAGATATAAATAATATAAGTTAAATAAATATAAAAATATCTGGAACATTTTAATTAAATAATCAATAAGCCAGGCTAGTCACTCAGTGGTAGTGTACTTACTTAGCATGCACAGGACCTGGGTTTTTAATCAAAGACCAAAGAAGAGAAAGAAAGAAAAAGAATCATTAACTGGGAGTAATATTTCTATATATGCTAAAAATGGTGTGAAACTGTAATACAGTTTATATTGTGATGCTCTGTCTCAAAATAAAACAGAACATAAAGAATATAGCTAAATTGATTTTTTAATACCATTTCTTCAATAATATTCTTTCCAATATAATTCCTTGTTTTTTCACTCATTTAGTTTTTAAAATATTTTCATTTTTCCTAATTTGTAAATACCTAGGATATTAAGAGCATATCTAATTTCAAAGAAATTCCATTTGGCAATTTCAGTAATTTTGAGTTAGACTAAATTTTAATGTCTTAATGTCTTGTAAACATTCTAAAGGTTCAAAAAACACTTTTGGTTTTCTCTTTCAAAAGAGAGCTGCCTGCTCAGTTCTCTCATTCTTCTTTACTTTTCCCCTAAAAACCCAACCTACTTGGTGTATCAAACCGTAATATTGAGATGTAGGGAATGAAGCAAGTGAAGTTTAGAAAGAGTAACCATCCCACTTCCTGCTTTTCCTTACAAGCCCTCTTGTCAGGCCTGGAAGCTCAAATCTGTAATCCCAGCACCCAGGGGACTAAAGTAGGAGAACTGTGAATTCCAGGCTATCCTCGATCTCTGTCTTCAAACGAAGAAAGGTTTGCCCTTACATATGTACCGTTGAAGTTAGCACAGGAGTTTTGCTTCAGTGAGTACTGGCACAACACACAGAGACCTGACCTTTATTTCTGCTCACTGTGACCCTGAACAGCGAAACCATCCTGCCTAAGCTTACATTCCTTGCTTATACAATGCAACTGTTACATGTTCTCAAAATTCCAACAGTGAGATGGTGTGAGAAATGCCAAGTCAGATTTAAAAAATGTTATTCATCAAGTGTGAAAGTACTGAGGATGTTTTCTTATGATAGTTACTCGATATTGAACATAGCTCAGATGCTAAACTAAATGGCTTTGACTTGTGCGTTTCCTTTGCTGTTTCTTATCCGCAAGGATGGTCTACTACTTCCTTTTTTTATAATTTTTTAAAAATTTATTATTATTATTATTTATTCAATTGTGCGTGTGTATGTGAGCGCACGTGTCCGTGTGTGTATGTGTGTGTGTGTGTAGAACCACGGATGAATTCGGGAATCACCATGGACGCCTCCACCTCCTTCTTGTTTACTCTGCACCGGGATTCACAGGCTCCGCCCTACCAGGACCAGAAGCTCAGGCTGCCCCCGCTTCCGCCTGGCGTCTATACGTGGGATCTGGGATCCGAACTCAGGACCTTCCGCCTGCAAGGCAGTGGCTTAACCCCTGAGCTATCTCTCCAGCCCCATGGTCTACTACTTCTATATCTCTTTCTAATATATACAGAATTCTATTCTAATACATCAATTTTGAAAGAGCTACAAATACCAGATTTCATTGTGGAATGGTTTTCTCAGGACATATGTGTGAATTTATAAATCATTGGAATGATCCTATAAAAAATTTCTCACGGAAAATGCCAGAAGTATATAAAAGTAGTTAAAATATTTTTCATTTACTTTTTTCAGCGAGGCCTCTTCCTCATAATCTGCTTCAGTTCATGGTCAGTCTTGCTACACCTCTACCCTCCCAACATCTCTCCCTTCTAAATGATTCAGAAATAAATGCCACATAATGCATTTCATTATAAGCCTTTCGAACTGCTTTAAAGTATTGTTCTTTGACTTAAAAGTCGGGATGATTTGTTCTGGGAGGTTTTGCATTTATTAGAAAAGTCATTCTGTCAGTCACTGGCAAGTTTGAGAATTGTCAGTTGTATGTTACCATGTTCCAGGGGACCTAAGAACACAAACTACCTGGACTGAGAAAGGAACAAGGAACAAGTTTAGGAGAATTTCACTTGCTAAAATGCAAGACAACAAATAGAGAAAAACCGGAATGTGTACCCGTGTCAAGATACTGCAGGAGATACTGATGCCCTTGCCTTGAGTATCCGGATAAATCAAATCCTGTGTTGTCAGATCCCTTGAGGACAATCACTTTCGTTTGCCTCCTTTATCCTTTATTTGTGCTTATAGGAAAACACATTTGGGAAGGGCTGCATGGCCTGTTCTCTTGCTTTTAGAAAACCTGGAAGGTGATGTTGGGAAGCAGTCAAGTTCTCTCAGTGCAGCCCTCTGGTCTAACGCCAGTTACATGTTAGCACAGGCCACTGGAAAAGGGTCTCTCTTCCTTACTCAGGTGCACACATCCAGAGACTGGGAACCACATTTCATTAATTTTTTTATGCCCAGACATTCTGCATCTATGATGCCTGAAATCCATGCATGATTATTTTGTGTGTTCACTTTATAAATTCAGGTCTTGAGGAACTAGTGGGGATGAAGCCAAGCAAGTACACTATCCACCAAGCCACGCCTCCAGTCCCCAGTATCCTCCCCACCTCTTTTATTTTTAAACTGAAACAATAGTAGTGTAACGGATTCAATCACTTTTAGAAGTCATATTCTTATCTTTTATATTTGTAAGAGTGACTAACTAATGTTCATTTATACAAACCTTCAGGTTCAGTTGCTGTTCTGAACCTACTTGAGGATGTCATGAACTTCAGTTTTTTAGTTTTTTAGTTTTATAAGCATATTGAATACTAATCTCTGCTTCCCTTCACTCCCCTCTCCCTTGTACTTCTGTTTTAGGGATATGTTTGTATTTGGTTCATATGATGCATGACTTCAATTTTTTTTAATTTTTTATTCAATTGTGCGTGTATGCGTATGTATGTACGCGCGCGTGCGTGCGTGTGTGTGTGTGTGTGTGTGTGTGTGTGTGTAGAATCACGGACGAATTCGGGAACCACCATGGACGCCTCCACCTCCTCCTTTTTTACTCTGCCCCGGGATTCACAGGCTCCACCCTACCAGGACCAGAAGCGCAGACCGCCCCCGCTTCCTTCCGCCTGGCATCTATACATGGGATCTGGGATCCGAACTCAGGACCTTCTGCCTGCAAGGCAGAGGCTTAACCCCTGAGCCACCTCTCCAGCCCCGCAGTAAACTTTTATAGTCTTTTAGAATGCCCCAATCTATTCACTTAGTCATTTTTTATTTTATTTTTAAAATTTATTTATCTGTTTATTTACTTATAGCATGCATGTGTAACTGTGTGTGTATCAGAGGGCCCTGTGTATGCCCAAGGGTGACTTTGGGAATCATCCTAAATTGTTCTACTTCTTTTTTGCTTTGCTCTGGGGTTTCCCAGGCTCTGCCTTCCAAAACCAGAGTTACAGGCCACAGCTATTTTCATTTGTGTGCATTTTTATGTGGGAGCTGGGATCCGACCTCAGGTCTTTCTGCTTTCAGCCCAGAGGCTTAATCCCTAGCCATTTCTCCAATCCTAGTGGTTGTGTTTTTTGTTTTGTTTTTTAAAGATTTCATGTAATCTAGGTTGGCCTCAAACTCACCAAGTCGCCAAGAATGATCTTAATTTTTGACCCCCTACTGCTATCTCCCCAGTGCTGAAATTACAGGCATGTTATACTTGGGTAGTATACAGAAGTTAAAAAAAAAACCAAAAAACTATTCCTACAGTAGTTGAAGTCATATCTGGCATAAACTTCTAAAATATAAATTTAGTTGACCTCTTTAATTGTTCTACCAAGTAAAATTTTAGGTGGAAGCATAATTCACTAATATGAAAACAAATTACTAGCCTGGAGGCCAATGTTTAGTCAGATTCTATAAAACATACCTCACATTATGTTTTTTTCAGTAATATAATCCTAGAGTGTCTCCAGATATTTTCAAAAACTTGTCAAAATAATTTACATATTATAGTGTAGCAAGCTTAAAGAAGGCAATGCTGTCTAAAACTTATATGAGCCACAAAATCAATAGCTCAATAGATATTTAATACATGGATAACTCAAAAGTTAACTCAAAACCAAACAAGGATGTTTTGGAATCTAAAGAGATTTGAATCTAAGGGGAAAAGCAGAAAATAACATAAGTCATAGCCACAAGCTTTTATGCAAATAATGACGTTTTTCCTTTAAGAAAAAGTATTTTAAAAGCCACAGAAAGCAAACTCCTGTAAAGCTCAAACCACTGTATGTAAATTTTCAAAGCAGCACTGTGGATAACAGTGAAAATATGGAGACCCAAGTGACCATCAGCTGTGAAGAGATCCAGTGTAATCTATTCCATAGACAACTATTTAGTCATTTTAAAAAGGGAGAAACTAGATGGAGCATTATTTAGCATTGCCAAGGTTCCAGATTCAATCCCTAGTAACATGCACAGAGAGCGAGAGAGAGAGAGAGAGAGAGAGCGAGAGAGAGAGAGACAGAATAAAGCAGTGGCCCATTTTTCAATATGGAAGATCCTCAAAATTATACAAAGTACAAGAAGGCAGGGCTAATAGTAGATGATTCCTTTCTCAGGCAGTGACCAGAATAGGCAAACCCATAAGGCCAGAATACAGACACAGGTTCCCAGGACTGGGGGTGAGGGGATAAGAGGGAGCAAGAGGATAAAAGCAATGACTGATAACAGACACAGGTTCCAAACTCTGGAATTAGACAATGACAACATGATGTAGCAGTTAGCCTACATGGTTAAAGGGAATAAAGTGTTTATTTTCTCTTATTATTTCTAGTTACAGTTGTTTGTCCATCTTGGCAGGAGAGCATGCGCCATCACCAAAGGGCCGAGGGAACTGGCCATACCATGTCCATGTAAACAGCTGAGAAAAGGACAATCCTTACTTGTCAGACCAGCATATCTGGCCGAGTGTACACAAGGATGCCTCCTTTCTCAAACAGTTCTCTCCATTTTATTCACCTGCCCTGGGACTAGTCCTACCCACCATGGGCTAGACCTGCTTCTTTCAGTAGACAATCTGCAGATCCGCTCTGATCTTAACTCAACTCCTAATCCCCTACAAATGTGTTTAGAGTTCAAACCCTCAACTGTCAAGTTGACACCTGTATCTATGACACATGATTTTTTTAAACAAATGAAAACCCATTTCAATCGTGGATATACAGTGGCTTCCAGCAAAAGGGAGATTGAGGCAAGACTGTGAATTCCTTGACCAATATGGGCAGTATAGCGAGTTAAAATACACATATTAATTTTCTGTCTTTAGTTCAGAAAAATGCCAGTATGCATGGAGAGTTGACAAACATGTGCACGTGCTCACTCAAGTCTACCGTCTTGAATTAGAAATCAGGCACTTCATTTTACAGTAGTATCATGATTTACTGCCATGGATTTTTTTTTCAGAATGGAATCACTTTAGTCCAAACTGTGTTGAAAATTCTCTGATTAGTCTTAAAAAGCACATTGCTAGCCCAAGCACTGAGTAGTTCCTTTATATTTGTCTTTTGTTGTTATTAGGAAAGGCTTCCATGTGACACTCTGTCATACATTATGATCCTGCAGGACATTTCTAAGTGATATCATTGAAGTACCACCATGACCCAGGAGATTTGCTGAAGTTACTGTTCTAACAATGTGACTTTTCTGACAACATTCTTCTATAAATTTCAAAAGAGTTCAAATAACAGTATTTTCTACACTAAATTTAATCTGTGACTCAGCACACTTTTATTGAATTACTATTATGTTCACAGTAACACTCTCTTCTAAATAGGAAGAATGACTCAAATCCAATATTTTGCATAGAAAATGTTTGTGTGCCTGGAACTGGTTAGTACTCTACAAGTACTTGTGATGAATCAGGTCACTGGAGACCAAGGTTTTTTTTTTTTCTGTAAGACCTAAAGATTAGACAATGGGTAATAACCACAGAACTTAATGGATTCTAAATTCACCTAATATTCTAGAAGGAAAACTTTCTGATGTTAAAACAAAATAGATTTAATTTGGACCATCAAAATAAATCTAATAATTCTATTAAACCAATAACTATTTGACTTAGTGTTAACTATTCATAGGATATCTGAACTAATTTTTTCCAACAATTTCTTTTTTGCTGTTGTTGTTTTGCCTGATTGTTTATGAAATATTTATTCTTGATTTGTTAGCTTTTTTAAAGCTTTTTTTAAGTTCTTGATCTTGAGATTCTTTACGCTATCTCCAAGTTTCTTTCCACTTTTTAAAATATTTTATTTATTTGTGAGAAAGTAAGAGAGAGAGAGAGAAAGAGAGAGACATGAGTGCCATGACACATGGGTTAAAATTAGAGGATGACTTTTGAAGACAGTTCTCTCCATGTGGGCTTCCAGTAATTGAACTCAGGTTGTCAGATCACCAGGGTTGAGAGCAGGCACCTAACCCACTGAGCTACCTTTCTGGCCCCGAGTTGTTAACTTTTTTTTTTTTTTTTTTTTTTATTAAAAATTTAATTATACATTTTAAAATTTTTTACCAGTTCCCTCCCTCCCCCCTCCCCTTCCCCCAGTGTCTCCCCCCCAATTCCCAGAGAGTCCTTTATTGTGTGCGCCTAACTCTCCACTGGGTCCTCCTCTCCGATGACATATAAGGACCCAGTGGCATTTCCATAAGCCCTTTCTCTTGTTCCCCTTAATCATAAGATTACTACTATGGCTGTCAATCCCTTGCCTCCAGGGGTCTCGGTGCCCTTAACAGATGCTAGACTTTATGAGGGCAACAGTGCGCTGGACATTGCGCAGGGCATGCAAAGTTCCATTATGATTGCTTTGGCCCCAACTATTGTTGAGAATCTTGCAAATCGTTGCTCCTCCCATCCTTTTGCTCTTACAATCTTACCGCCCCCTCTTCCGCAAATGTCCCTGAGCTCCAGGCTGGGGAGAGATTAGGCTGTCCTAGTTCTATGTGATTGATATAGAGTCTCTGAAGTTCTGGATTGTGGTTTGTTGATTTTCTTTTGCAGTTTTTCTGCTCCTGCAATTCCCTTCACTCCATTCTGCTGGGCACTGTATGTCACCCCCCTGGCCAGAGACAAAAAGCTGTTAAACTGGAGTCTTGTTGTAATAGCACATTCAAGGGTAGATGTAATAAGAGTAGGAAACCTCACTGAGGGCGGGGTCCATTACCCATTTGCACAATGATTACTTTTTATCTGCTAGACTATATGCCCTCCCCTTCTGGTGAGATCAGGAAAGAACGTCTGTGAACTTAACCAGGTTTCTCATTACTTACTTGCAGACCTTGATGGAGGCTTATTTTCTCTGCTGTAACATGGTCTCCTCTCTCCTTGTTTCTGGTGTGGCCCTCCTAACCCATCTCTCTTGTTCATAATCCTTGCAATTACTGTGTTACATAGGTTTACTTTTGAGTGTCCCAATGTGGGCTGGGCGAGTTTGGTACTAGGAGCCACCTATTAGGGAGTACATACGGCGCTTAATTTTCTGGGTTTGGGATACTTCACTTAATATAATTCTTTCTAATGACATCCATTTCCCAGCAAATTCCAGTAATTCATCATTTTTGATGGCTGAGTAGTACTCCATTGTATAGATGTACCACAGTTTCCTTATCCACTCGTCAACTGTTGGACATTTAGGTTGATTCCATGACTTTGCTATTGTAAACAGTGCTGCTATGAACATGGTCGAGCTTGTGCTATCGAGGCGAACCTCTGCTGCTTGGGGGGTTATTCCCAAAAGTGGGATAGCAGGGTCATATGGCATTTCAATCTTTAATTTCTTTAAGAATCTCCAGACGGCTCGCCAGAGTGGCTGTATGAGCCTGCATTCCCACCAACAATGTAGGAGAGTTCCCCTCTCCCCACATCCTCTCCAGCCCGAGTTGTTAACTTTTAAGGTTACTAAGAAATTGTTTCTATTTAGGGGCTGGAGAGATGGCTTTTCAGGTAAGCAAACTCGTCCAACCTGAGCTCAGTCCTCAAAGTGCACATGGTGAAAGGAGAGAACCATCTTCTTAAAGTTGTCCTCTGACCTCCACAAGCATGCCCGTGTGCACTCTCCTTCCCAGACTTCCTCTTTGACCTCTCTCTTTCTCTTTCTCTCTGTCTCTCTCTCTCTAAAATAAATAAATCATTCATTTATTTTTAAAAGATTTTGTTTGTTTATTCATTCGTGTGTGTGTGTGTGTGTGTGTGTGTGTGTGTGTGTGTGTGTGTGTGTCCCTGTAGAGGACCAAGGGTGACTTTAGGAATCATCCTGGATTGCTTCTCTCTGGGATTTCCCAGGCTCTGCCCACCATGGCCAGAAATGCAGACCCCACTGTTTCCGTTTATCATTTTTACGTGGGATCTGGGATCCAAACTCAGGACCTTCTGCTTGTCTGACAAAGCTTAACCCCTGAGCCATCTCTCTAGTCCCATAAATCATTTTTAAAAAGGATTCCTATTGAAAAATCAGCAAACAGTTCTGAAATCTGTCTGCTATCAAATTTTGAGTGTCTTATTTTGCTTGCTTGCTTGTTTTTGACCCTAGAAAGGTAGGAACCAGTGTACCTCTAATTTTAACCCATGTGTCATGGCACTCATGTCTCTCTCTTTCTCTCTCTCTCTCTTACTTTCTCACAAATAAATAAAATATTTTAAAAAGTGGAAAGAAACTTGGAGATAGCGTAAAGAATCTCAAGATCAAGAACTTAAAAAAAGCTTTAAAAAAGCTAACAAATCAAGAATAAATATTTCATAAACAATCAGGCAAAACAACAACAACAAAAAAGAATCAGAGAGCTAAGAAGGCACCTTAGGTGATACTACACAAGTTTTAGCTATGCAAATTATTCATAACCATTTTTTTTCTTATAAAAATTGGAAGGTTTAACATAACGTGTCAAATTCTTCTTGTTTCTAATTCCCGCTCCTTGTGTGAATTTTTTTTTTTTTTTTTGAGCACTTCTTGAAGATCTGAGAATGAGCACACAGAAAGGTCAGAGCAGTAAGCCGTAAAAAGAAATGCAGAGCTGAACGCATAAGCCCAGGCATTTGGGGGGAGGGGGTGTTACATAAGCTAGACTCTGAGCTTCTGTCAGGGTAGAGAATTGTCTTTTCATGTATCTAGAACTATTACTTGAGATGCTATCTTAATGAAAAAATCTTTTCCTTCTCACGGAAAAAAAATTTCATTCTGCTTGCTCTTGGTGAGAAATCAAGCAATGGCAATAGTAAACACACTCAGTATGCAGAGGAAACAGTTGGTATTCAGTAAATAGCAAGTAATTTATTGACTTGGCAAAGCTGCTGGGACTGCAGTGTGCAGTTAACTCTTAATTACTCAGATTTACTACTTGGCTAATTGTTTGGAATGTCATTAAGCCATCTCTCTTGCCATCATCTGATTAAATTCTGGATTCACAAGAGTGTGTCTGAGTCTGTAGTCCAGTTCACTGTCAAACCCACAATCCAGTGGAAGAGGCAGAAAAGTTAAAAAAAAAAAAGGTGTGGGCCAGCGGGGGTGTGGCTGTGAATGCCTGAAATCCCAGTCCTCCAGAGAGCCTCTGGAAGGAGGAAGATCTCAAGTTCAAGGTTGGTCAGGGATACAAACTGAGCCTTGTCTGGGGGGGAAGGGGGGAGAAAGGCGGGCAGAGTAGACACCAAAGCCATAGGGCAAAGGTCAGATGGGAGAGGCCTACTGGAGAGACTGCAAAGTGTGCTACTCGATCACAGTCCTCTGAGTTTAGACACAGCTATTGTAAAAATTATCGCCTGCCAAGTACCGATGCGCATACTGCACACCTTCGGCAGATCTAAGACTACATCTAGGCTCCTTTTGTGTTGGTTTGTTCTCTGAGACAGGGTTTCACTGAGAAAGTCTGGCTGGCCTCACACTGGCGGCAATCCTGCCACAGCCCCTGGAGGGCTGGGACTGGGAGTGCTACACCATGGCTGGCTCCACCTAACTCTTGGCCTTTGCTGGTGTCTTGGCTGAGAAGGAGTATGTAAGGCGTGGGTTGCTCTTTAGAGACCTGTGTCAGTGGCACGGAGGGGAACAGTAATTCTCATCCATGTGTCCTCTAGTTTTTATCTTTGCTTTTAGTAGGAAGAAGCCCTGAAGGTGATCGTAAGCCAAGGAGAAAGCGATGAAGAGAAAGAAAGGTACATCCCAAGAATGTGCTGACAAGGAGATGGAGCAACGACAGAGCGTGCCAACCCTGGAAAAAAAGTTCGATGCTTATTTAGCCACATCTGTATTCATTTCTGCCTCGACTCAAACACCTGGGAGCAGCCCATACCACGACCTCAGACCTTCCAGTTTAGATCACTGAAGCTAGCAGATCTCATATGAGAGATCTCCAGCCACAAAATTCTCTTCCTGCCCTGGAATTCACTGACATGGGAGCATGATTCAAGGGAATAGTGACGGAATTTCTTGTTCACAGCACTTGCTGAACCACACTAGGCCGTAGTCACCTCCACTGGAAGTGACCAATAAGTCGTGGGCCAGGCTCTGTGGATGCTTTCTCGCCCTGTGCTCACACTGTAATATCAGGGTCTCCCTTCCTCCGGTCAGTGGAGGAGTTGGGTACCCAGAGTTCTTTGGCAGCAGCGAAGATGGTGCGCACTTCAGAGCTCTCTGCCGATCTTGCTACGGTCCTGGGAATCATTAGTCTTCAAAATTACTTGCACACCAAGCATGGCTAAACTATTGAGACTACACTTCTCATAATTATACTAGAAAAGGGAATTAGTTCCAATCTGTGTGTATGTGAGAGAGAGAGAGAGAGAGAAAGAGAGAGAGAGAAAGTATCATTTCATCAGAAGGACATGTAATCGGATCCATACTCAAAGCTCTTGCAGACCTCTCCCCAAGCAGTAATGGTTTCGCTGCTCTGGTGGAGCAGTGGATTCCCAATCATACGCCCGATTGGCACAAGTGTTCGAGAGAGGATGGGACCCGTGGAGCTGGGGCACTGAGGGAGGGGAAGGGAAAAGTCCAAGCACAACACATGCTTCTTTTCCAGGAGATTTTCTCTTCCTTCCTCTTTCCCTCCCGCTCTTCCTTTCTTTTTCCCTCCCTTCTTCCTTCCCTTCTTCCCTTCCTCCTTTCTTTCTTTTTCTTTCTTCCTTTCTTTTTTCTTTCTTTCTTTTCCTTTTTCTTTCTTTTCCTTCTTTCTTCTTTCACCTTTTCCTTCTTTCACCTTTTCCTTCTTTTCTTTCTCCCTTTTTAGGGAGATTTTAATTTATTTTAATTAATTTATTTAAGAGAGAGTGAGAGAGAGAGGAGAGGGGGAGAGACAGAGAGAGACACAGAGACAGAGACAAAGATAGAAACAGAGAGAATGTGCCATGGTGTGCTAGTGGGGTCAGAGGACAACTTTTGGAAATTAATTCTCTCCTTTCCCCACGAGGCTCTGGGAATGGAACTGGAGGCTCCAGGTTTGCCCTCAATATGTGTTTCCCAGCTGAGCCTTCTAGTCAGTCTTGCTGTCTGTTTTCTTCGTGGAGATTAAATTGTTATAGAAATGACTAGAGGGGCCAGGGATGTAGCTCAGTAGTAAGGTTTCAAATGGCATGGGCCAGGTTCTGTTTATTTCCAAGCAAAACAAACAAACAAACAAACAAGCAAACAACAAAAGCCATCCTTATAGAAGCACAACTTAAGTGGTAACACAGTAACATTTCTTCTACTTAAAAAAAATTTTACTCTTCTACTTAAAAAAAATTTTACAAATAAGTTCTTGCTGAAAAAAATACAGAAATCTCCAGAACAAATTGTTCATGTTCTGCCTTGCCAACCCCCTCTTCCACTTCCCTTTCCAGATGGAAGCATTTTTTGCTGGTCTCTTTTCTATAAATTTCATATATAGGGAAGTAAATATGTGTGTTTCTATACATATATATGTAGTATATACATTTTAATATTTTTACCATACATTATTCAAAATGCACTGCTCTGTGCCACTTGAAAAGATCTTTTTCATATCAGAGCATATGCATCTATTCTTTGTAAAGTCTGTGGAGGGCTGTTTTACTCTCTAAAATTTGGATTTATTTATTTGGTTACTTGAGATAGGACCTCCCTACATTGTCTAGGTTGGCCTGCAACTCGTGATCTTCCCGCCTCCACTCCTGGAATAGCTGGGATTACCGGCACCCACCACTGCAGCGAGCTCTTACATTTTTAAAGTTAGCACAAAGTAATTGTACATATTTATGGGTACGGTGCATAAATTTTGTAGATACATATAAAATGTATCACGATCAAATCAAAGTAATTCATAGTTTCACTCACCAATTTATTTCTCTGTGTGCTTCACCCTTCTCTCTAGTGCTCTATGAAATACTGATAGAGAGTGAGGCTGTGGCTCAATGATGGAGTGTGTGCTTAGGTTCTGGGTTCAAACTCCCAGTATGAAATAAAGTAAAATTTATAATAAATTGTTTTAAACTCTGGTTGCCCTACTGAGCTGTAGAACACTAGAATTTATTTCTTCTATGGAAGTGTATTTTGCTATCATTATTCTGCTCTCTCTGTCCACTTTCCATTCTGACCTTCCACTGATCACTATACTACTTTACTCACAAAACCAGCACTTGAAATGTCCTTATATGAGTGAGAACATACGATATGTGCTTTCCTGTGCCTAGTACAGCATTAGCTCAGGATAAAATTTACACAAGAGAATGAAACAAAAATGAGCATGCTTCAAAGCCTTTGGCTAGCAAACATTCAATTTTAGAATCGTCCTATATGACAGAATGAGTAAAAATAAGTATGTTCTAAAGCTCTTGCTTAGCAAATACAACTGGTAAATCACTTCCTATTTAATTACTTGTTGGAAAAGACAACCTCACCAGAATTTTCTTTTATTTAATCTTTCTTTTTAAGTAGAGTTAGGGTTGTGGCTGTTACACAGGGGTAGGACACTTGCCTCACATGCTTGAGGCTCTAGGTTCAATCCCCAGTTCTTCCAAGAAAAAAAAACAAACCACAAAACCCATGGATTTAGTAATATGTTGATACACAAGAGGCCTCACATACATATGAGTAACCAAGTATAAAACCAAGTGTTCTTAGGAATGCTTAAGTAGAAACTATTGGAATTCTATCTAGTAAGTACATATAATTGAATGCTGTCTATACCCTGAGACAAAAATAAAATGAAATTTAAAATACTAAATATCTTAGGATAATGGGAATTATGGTATCCAAGGACAATGGGAGTTTCGTTTGTTTGTTTGTTTGTTTGTTTGTTTGTTTGTTTGTTTCTGTTGTTGTTGTTTTGAGTGTCTCTGTGTGTGTGTCTGTGCATCACAGGGCACTGTGTGTGCCCATAGAGGCCCAAGGGTGACATTGGGAATCACCCCGGATTGTGCAATCTTGTCTTTGCTTTGCTCTGGGATTTCTCAGACTCTGCCTTCCAGGCCAGAAGTACAGGTCTCACCATTTCTGCCTGGAGCTTTTGTGTGGAACCCTGGATATCCAAATTCAGGACCTCTGACTTCTGAGCCTGGAGTTCTTTTTAAAAATGTTTAGTTCTGGGACTGGAAAATGGGTCAGTGGTTAAAGCCCTTGCCTCAAAAGCAAAGGGACCTGAGTTCATTTCCCCAGATCACATGTAAAATGCCAGGCTGGTGGTGTAACTTCTAGCCCTGGAAGGCAGGATCTGAGAATCTCCAGAAGAAGCCCACCAGACAGACTAGCCCTAATGGTGCACTCTGGGTATAATTATTGACTCAGGTTTACATCAATAAGGTGGAAGAGTGATCTAAGAGGAAATCCAGCGTTACTCTTGGGCCTCTATAGACACATACAGTTAAGTGCACTTATATACATACATACATTTACCCATGTGTGCCCACTCATACACACACACACACACACACACACACACACACACACACACACTCCATATCCATACACACACATAAGAGAAAAAAAACCGTTTAGTTCTTTCCGTTATATTGTAAACTAAAATTTTTTTCAAAAAAATAAAACCTTCCATAAATGGAGTAGCACTCAGCTTAGAAGCTTCCTTTGCAAGGGAAGGTGCTCATTACAAAAACAAAGGAAAAATACAGAAAATAAGTGACTATAGACTGCTCAGCCCTAAACAGGATGTTTAAATCAACCTTTTATCCCAAGGCTCAGAGAACATTGTGGAATAAGGAGTAGTAAGAACATAAGAGCCTGGGTGTGGCCAGGACATTACCTCCTGGACACCACAGGGCTGTTACATTCACAAACTCACTGCAGCTATGTACTTCCACAAGACCTGCAAGGATTTAGCCTATGGACATTTCACAGTGGAAGAGGAAAACAGGATTTAGCCTATGGACATTTCACCACAGAAGAGAAAGATTTCCTCCCTGAGAAACTGTTTGAGAATTAGTACTGGCTGAGGGAAGGAGATTTCTTCAGTAGTAAACCCACTGACCTACGACTCATACTGCAGCTGGCACTTGGGCACAAACTATCACAGGCACCCAGATGAACCTCAGTGAGCCACATATGCGACACGCATGATGACACGCAGGAGATAGGTAGGAAGGAGCAACAGCATTGTAGTGGAGTAGGGGGGGTTGGGAATTAGATTTGAAAATATCATAAATTCATTGTATTCATGTATGAAACTTTAAGAGAATAGAAATTTAAAATAAAAAATAAAACCTGTCAACTTCTACTTAAAGGTGGATTTGTACATACATATGCGTGGAAACATAAGCTCATGTGTTAACAGCTGTCTCTGAGCAAGGGAATGTATTCAGGTGATTCTTAGTCTTTATCTTTCTTTGAGCTTTCTAGTATTAAATATAATAAATACATATTCATTTTCCTAATTAGCCAGAACAAAGTAACAATGTGAGTTAATGATATAAGTGGATGGAATGACTATATCTCTTAACTTGAAAACAAACTATTCCCTAGGAGGTGGGAGAGTGCTCGTCTAGCATGCGTGAAGCCGTGGCTCCCACAGCAGCGTGGGGTATGTGGCACCCTGTCTCAAAACAAAACCCACAACTGCATCCGTTTGTATTTCCTTGCCTTTGACTTAGGTGGCTGTCAAGACCTATTTTTTCTTTTTTTTTTTTCTTTTTTTTTTTTTTTCTTTTTTTTCAAATTTATAAGAACTGAAAGTAGGATGAAGGATGTAGTTCTGTGATCAGCATTCGCTTTCCATGTAACTTCAGTGTCCTGTGTTCCTTTCCCAGCATCAAAATAAATGAAAACAAAGATTAAAATAAGTGTAAATAAAATTCCTTTGGTCAGTAAAGATAATGTAAAAAAAATTACAGTCTCAAGTAAAAAAAGATTTAAGACAGATTTTTAACATTCAGATAAACACAATCTCGAAAACAATTTATTCTAGTCCTTATGGGCCAACACACAGAACACAAGTTTATTTGCTAATTTGTTAAATCACTAGTACTTTTTAAATTGCCATTCACCAAAAGTTGTGTGGAAAAGGCCTTGTCATTTCCAGAAACAAAGAGGAAAGATCAAGGAAGTGCTGCTCACTGGGAAAGCAGCCGCATGCGTCTGTAAGGAGTTTCTGCGTTAGCTGATTTTTTTTTTTTTCAACGACTTCTCTTACATAAGAGCTCAGTAATCTCTCCATAGGGAGAAATAACACAGAGTTACATTATGCTTTTAATTTTTCCTCCAGATAGTGTTTACGGAGCAACATGGGAGCAGTGACTCCATTTTAAAAGCCATTAGCCAAGTTTGGTGTTCATTTGCCATTAAGGACAATTGGTAATTTTAACAATCAATGAGAGTTTATTTTAGGAGAAAACTTACTGAAATTTGCAGGAAATAACCTTTTTGTTCCAAAACAGCTGTCATTGAACACCATTATATCTACAACAATTAAAATTATCTCTGGTGACTTTTAGCATCTGGCATTGCTCCATTATTGTTCAGTTAAATATTTTTCAAGTTTGCTAGGACTTTTGCCCACTGTGTGCTGACGGCTCTTTATTGTCAGTATGGATGTTAGAATTCACCTTTGTGACATTACTTTTTTATATCCTGGGACAGAGTGTTAATTTCGGACCTCAACTGCCTGAGAAACCAAGCAAGACTGATTAGGAAATTGTAACACATGTCTGCAAGTTATTCACAAAACATATGATCGCGATTTATTCTATTTGGTGACAAGGATCTCCTTCTCTCCTTTTTCAGGTTCTTACAGAAAAGAAATTCCCGATTTAAAGAATTAGCTAATGTACAATAGGAAAAGGAGAAAAAGACCAAAGGGCAATGTGTGGTGTCATTTTGATATATTTGATTGAGGATTATAAAGAAATTTTCCATGTTAAAAGAAGTTGCCCAGACCATCCATGCAGAGGTCTGACTGTCAAATACAAAACAAAATGACCCAAACCATACAGTTTTGTGTCCCAGTGGAAGTCACAAACATACCGACTCACTCCCTTTCCACAATAAGCAATTTGTTTTAGAAAACTGAAACAGATAGTCTGTCCTGTAATGATTCACTTAATTTAATTTCTAAATAAGAACTCACACTTCTGTATGTAATTGTGGAAGGAAGTGAACACTTGAAAACCCAAAAACATTATATGATCAAAGTGGTACTCTTGAAATACCTCACATTTTGGTCACTGTTATTTCCTTATTATAATTGAGGGAAAAGTGATTTGTTGTGTTTTTGTTAAAACAAAAAAGATATTGGAAAATAAGAACTATTCCTGTTCCTTAAACCAGTGAACACCTTTTATATCCTAATTCTCCCCTGAGAATTTATCTGCCCATAATTCATCTTTTAGATTAAAATAAAGATACACTGTCAATGCTTCAGTGGCATTCAGCTTTTGCAGTAATTTTAGCAAATGCTTCAGGAAACTAAGGATTTCTAAGGACTAGTAAGATGAAATGCCCTTCAAAAATCTGCAGAAGTACACAGACACTTGAAACTTATGCTTTTACAGTAACTAAAGCACTTATTTTTATTCCTGAGCTGACACCCACCCTCTCAATTTTATATAATCAAATCTTAGGTTGTTTATAATAGCTAATAAAATTGCTCTGTTACCCCCGGCAATTGAAGATGAAGACCATGCAAAGTATTGCTTAAAAACAGGACACACTTCCATAAAATTTAAAATTGGCTAAAAACTTGAAGATAAATATGCCAAGTTGCTAAACAAAACCAAACCAAAAAGAAAAAGAAAGAAAAGAAAGAACTTCAGCTCTCAAGAATAGAATACTGGTGATTTTTCTTCTCTTGATATTTTCTGAATTTTTTTCTAGAAATTCAGGTTTTGCTTCTATAATTAGCAAAATAGTAAAAGTCAAACAGGAAAGAAAATCTTATTGGTTGAGAAAATACAAGTTATATACACACTGAACACTGATTTCAAAGAATCACAAACAAAATCCATCACCAACTTTTGCAAGATGATCCAAACCTCCTAACTCTCCCTTTCTTTTGTGGAAAATAAAGTATATTTTGGATCAAAACATGGAACATTCCAGATAATGCAAAATCTAGAAAGGAACTGCACCTGTATCCCCAAGCCACGCCAAAAAAAATAATTGAATAAATATTCATCCTAAATCAAGAAAAGGAATTATCACTTGCTTCCCACTTATTCCTGTGAACAAAAGTAAAAGTTTTATTCTTGGCACAAATCTAATAGAACAGTAATTATGGTGAAGACGGTACTTTTCAGAGTTTAGTGCACTGAACAGGTTTAAGGGGAAGAGAAAGTTTTTCAGGGTGTGAGTAATTGAATGCTATGTCTGAAGACATGATGAGGTGGCTTGTTTGTGAGTTTTCAACACTGTTACATTGTGTAACAGAGAACATCATGTAGCTAAGGATCTGTTTATCTCCATCCATGTTCTTGGTAGGGACAAGTTCAATTTCAGAATTTTCTGTAAGAAGTTAGTATTTACACTATGGGGATTTCTAGAAAAGTCATTTTCTATAGGAAAGTGTGAAGCAATTTGCTAAGAGAGATGCAAAAAAGTTTCAGACAGATTAGGCAAGGGATGTCTAGTTATTAAAAAAAAATCAAGCAGTGGGTAAAGCATGTTTTCAGCAAAAGTAGTTACTATGCAGCAAAAAACCATTAATATCACTTTTTAAAAATCTCAGCAGGCATTAAAGAAGAATTCCAACAGGGGAGACAAGAGCAAGAGATTAAAAGGGAAGTTCTTGACGGGGAAATGAGTAGTGGGCAGACATGTGACCTGGCCATTTTTTTTTTTTTCCTTTGCAGAGAATCTCAGACTAATGAGAACAGAAGACTAAAGTGCAGACATGTCAAAATTCAGCCTCCAGATGAGAACTTATGCTTGTATGTTTCCTCCCTGTTCCTCAGCTCTATTAATTTGTTGGATGTATTTCATGGAAAATTCCCCAAACATCATTTGATAGAGGGAGGGAAGGGGATGGGAGGGGAGGACAGAAAAGGGGAAAGGAGGGGAGAGGAACAGAGAGGAGGGGAAGGGAGGGGAGGGGAGGAAAACAGAGAGGAGAGGAGAGGGGAGGAGAGAAGAGGAGAGGAGAAGAGAGGGGAGGGGAGGGGAGGGGAGGAAAAAAGGAAGAAAGGAAAAGGAAAAAAGAGGAGGAGGGAGTGAGGAAGAGAGAGAAGGGAGGAAGAAAGGAAGGAAGGAAGTAAAAGAAAACTCTCGGACATCCACATGTACAGAAGAAAAGAGAGATCAAAATTAAATCTTGGCCTTATATTTCAATTTCTTTTTAAAAATTATCGTATATTCTTATGAGCCACACATTTCTTTGGGGAGTGACGTGATACACATGTCTAAAGACATGTGACAAGTAAGGATGAAATGAGTTTGGCCAGCACTTCTGTCTTCTTAAAACTTTTTAAAATGTTTCGATCAGCACTTAGTAACCCTGGACATACATATTACATTTCAACAGAAGAACTGTAAGTTTCTTTAAACTCTAGGGCCAAAGGACAGTTGAGTGAGACTAACCCAGGTGATACAATCAGACCTTGTCTCAAAAAAAAAAAAAAAATCTAATGCTTTGTGATACTCAATTTTTTACAGTAACTTAGCAAATGCTTCAGGGACCTAAGTTGTAATAACTAGTTTACCAGTCTGGTATAATCATCTGTATTTCTTTCTTCACAGAACCTGATTTCTGATGTTCCAGTTTCTGTACTTATCACAATCTAAAAGCACCCGCTGCTTGATGGTGCACATTGTGCGATAATACAGCTACGCATTTGAGTCAAGCGTTTGCAAGACAACGACACCCGCCAATTCAGAGAGTTTCCCATTTTCAGTCATGTTCCTTCCCTCAAAAAAAAAAGTTCCTAAAGGTTCTAACAATCTGTACAGTGGTTTCAAAAATAAATTGTCCTTTCTAACTTGGAAACCATGAACATTTGTCATGATTTGTTTCCTGGTAATTTTCCATACGCCAATCATCCCCTCCTACAACTCCTCCTCAGTCTCAGACTGAGCATCCAGCATCTACGGCTGCGTGACTTTTCCCATGTGACCCTTTAAATAAATTCTGAGATTTTTTCCCATAATTAATTAATCTCAGAAATCAAAATGAAACATGTCACCAGGGTCTTATTTAAAGCCAAGAAATTTATTGGCGATTTCCCAAACTTCTTTCTAAATTAAACAACCCCACTTACTGTTCTCACCATGCTTACTTCGCAGTGCGAGGCACTTTTCCTTCAGAGAACTAGTTCTTCAGAAGACGTAGCTTGCACAGGACAGGCCTTAGCTGAGACCGTGGTGTGGTTTAATTCTGTTGCTGCACAAGGACATTTCCCTCTAAAATGCCTGTCATTGTGTTTTTAAATAGATACACAACATAAAAGCAATCTCCACATCTGAATAGTAAAGTTCTACCATATTATTTGTTTATTTTGTAAGATTTGTGGTGTATGCTGAGGATTGAACCACAGGTTCTGTGCGTTCCAAGTCTATACTCTACCACTGAGCTACAACCATTGGCCCCTTCATTTTCAGTTTTTGAATGATCTAAAAAGTGTAACAGTTCAAAATCTTTTCTTAGGCTCCACCTCTTTAAGTGTGGCATGTGATGAAATCTTTACGATGTCCAGTTAGATTGCATGGGATTACACTTTATCCGCCATGACTCAGCTCCTCCTCACTTGGCTGCTTAGGCCAGGGTCAAGGATGCTGAAATAGAAGCTGAACTCACCAGGGGTCATAGATGTATAGACCAATCAGAGAGAGAGAGAGAAAGAGAGAGAGACAGAGACCAAGACAGAGACAGAGACAGAGAATTGTCCATTTTTGGAAAAGTCTCTTAGGTGAGTTAGTAAATTATTATATATAACTGAGGGGAATAAAAGCCTTCCTCTACAGAAGCGCAAAGGGCTCTTCTGTAGCACAGCAGGTAAGGTAGGAAACTTAGTTTAATGTCATCCAGTACTTATGCTGACGTCGACCACCAGAGCGCTCTACATATCTGGGGTCTCTGCTTTCCCTTTGCACACAGCCTACTGTGCCTCACTTCCTGATTAGTGATTCTCTCTCTCTCTCTTTCTCTCTTTCTCTGTCTCTGAACTCCACCTCTGAGCCACACCCAAAGCCCAGTGTAGGCCGAGTCTGTCCTGTGTGGCTGTGGACCTCTCTTCATTTCCATGTTTACTGCTTCTCTTTCACTCACCCATTTTCTCATTTGTTCCTTGTCAAAACCTCTAAATCATCATCTAAAACATTTCCATTCTAGAATATTTTACTTATTTGAGAGAGAGAGAAAGTGAACATGTATGTCTACATGCTATGTGGAGGTCAGAGAACAACTTTCAGAAGTAGGTTCTAACTCCTTCCACCAAAAGGCTCTGGGATTGAACGCAGGTCGCCAGGTTTGCGTACAGGCACTTTCACCCACTGAACCATCTTTATGGCCTTCTGTTCTTGAATCTTTAAAGACATAAGAGTTGTAACTTCTGATTATTTTTCTACTCATTGATGATCATCATAGAAAGAAAGTATTCTCACTGCAACTTACAGAATCACCCCTAATGAATCAGCTATTCAAAGGGGCTTTTGTCAATTTTTTCTAAGTTTCTTACGCTTATGGGAGAAAGAAAATATTCTAAATACTCATATTCATAATTATTCTTACGCATGTTTGCCAGACTTAGTAAATCAAAATATGAACACCAAGCAGGAGAGATGGCTCAAGGTTAAGACTCTGCCTCACAAGCAGAAAGTCCTGAGTTCAGATCTCAGGTCACACATAAAAATGCTAGGTGGAAATGGCTGAGGCCTGCACTTCTGGCTCTGGTGGATGGAGCCTGGGAAATCCCAACGTAAAGCAAAAAGAAGACAGAAGCAATCCAGCATAATTCCTGAAGTCACCTTGGTCCTCCACAGGGACACACGGTACCCTCTGATACACACACACACACACACACACACACACACAAAATAAATAAATTTAAAAATTCAAAATATGAGCTAAATTTAAATTTGTATTTCACATGAACAGCAGATAAGTGTTTAGTGTGTCCATAAAACATTCATTGCTTATCTGAAAACTGTATTTTGTGGTGGACTATGCATGATGCTTTTACGCGTGTATCTGTAATGTCTATGAGTCGTCGTGTTGGTAATTTTCAAGCTCTATTTACAGTTTCCTTGCTGGTTTCTTCCCTGGAGCAGTTTCCTGTTGACATTTCAATGCCCCTGAGGATTGCCATCAGACAAGGCTGAGGAAAAGCACAAAAAGTGTAAAAGTACAGTCCCAACAATCACAGTTCACTTTGCTGCTTACCGGCACTGGCATGAAGCTCTGTGGAAGAGGACCCCACACTGCTCGGGGATCTGACCTTCCTAGCTGGGAGTTTTCAACATGAAGCATCAATTTCACACACACACCACCCTTTCCCTGGGATGACTTTGTTCTACTTCTTTATGGTTCCAACTTGAATGCTACTGGTTTAAGGAGAAAAATGTACCAAAGATTCAATTTCCTATTAGCTCCCTCTGCAAGAGACACTGGTTAATTAAGTAGTATTGTAAAGGGGGGACATTAGGTGATTTGGTTCTTAATCTCTTTTTCATTTTAAAACAAAATATCTGAAAGTATAAATAAATTAGAGGACTATTCCCTAACTCTTACTGAGAAATCTTCAGGATTTTGTTTTATTTATATGAAAGAGATGAGGCAGGCACGATGTGCTAAGCCATCTGACCACTACACTATCATTTTCAAGGCACTCTTTGGGCAACCCCAACCAAAGAAAGGGATTATCTCTACTGCAGATATGAGGCTGAGAACTTAATGAACGGCTCTCTTCATCTCACAGCGGGTAACACCGTACATTAACATGAAACCTTGGCAATTAACAGATCAATATTAGCACATGCTGCTATTACAGCCTGTGTCTTACTCATATTTGGTTAGCTTTGCCTTGTTGTCTCTTTCTGTCCCAACATCCCCTTAGGGATTCCTTATTCATTACACTAGGGCAACATGCCTCTGTGGCTCCTCCTGAGTATGTCTTTCCTAGTTCTTGATGGTCTTTCCAATTCTGAACACAGTCGTTTTGCAGAATGGTCCCTCGCTGGAACTTGGGGGGGGTCTCTTTCTTGTGGCCCAAGAGCCATGAGTTTGCAGGAGGAAGTCCACAGCAGGGGTGCCTCTCACCACCCCATGCCAAGCTCCATCAGCTGTGCAGTCACTTTCTTTCCTCTTTTCCTCTCTGAGAGGAAGCCATTGTTCCTACTACTCAGCGGGGGGGAAGTGTGATTAAGCCTCTTTTTTTCATGAACTTCACTTCCATATAATCCTCCTGTTCACGGGACATGATTCAGCAGGTTCAGCACATTCGCATACCAGTCTATGCAAGCTCCACTAAGATCTACTCTAAAACCTTTTCGTGACCCTCAAAAGAAACCCCGACTGGGCACTGCTGGATGGTCATGGACAGTTTAGGAGTTGGGGGCTATGGGAGGTCGCTGGAGATGTGGCTTTGTTTCTTCTCTTTCACTCCTGGCCCGGAGGTGAACAGCTTTGCTCTGTAGCACTTTCCTCATGGTATAACCTCGCCACAGTCCCCAAAACTATGGGGACAACCAGCCATGAACTGAAAACTATCCAAGCTGTGAGCCGATGCAAACCCTTTTCCTTTACAAGTTACCACAAGTGACCGACACACCATAGCCAGCTGATAGACACTTAACTTGGTTTGTTTGGTTTTCTGGTTACCATGCATGACGTGGCATGAACTTTGGTGTATGCATTTTTTACATGGAGATTTGTTTTCCTTTCTCTTGACAAATACCTGGGTGTGGAGTTCTTCGGCATAATGGGACTATTTTATAATAGCAAAAGCATGCACAACTCGGCTGTGGGCTCTCCTTGTTTTGAGCTATCCACACTGCCTCGCCGACCCAGCCGATTGCCCTATAAAGACATAACATAGGCCCCACCTCAATCTATTGGCAGGTACCTAGATTGCGAGCCTATTGACTAAAATGAGAAAAAGAAAACAGGTTAAAAAAAGCCTGTGCAACCCACCCTGGAAACTGCAGTCAAGTAACAATTCATATGTACTGAAAACACAGATTCCATATGTCACCAATTTTATTAAGAGGATATGAGGCTCTGTTTGCCCTCAGTCTGGGTATTCTTCAGGATGCATGAAGAACAGTCCCCAAGAACACACACACACACACACACACACACACACACACACACACACACACACACGAAGAACAGATCATTTGTTCCACAATCTCTTGACTGCTTGGTCTAGCCAAAGCTATGTCTTGGCTACTGCAAACAAAGTAACAATGGACAGGACAGAGTAGATATCTTGTCAGCACATTGATTTTGCTTTCTTTGGTATTGTTGGATCATTTTTAATTTTGTGAGAAACTTCCATGCTGTCTTCTCAAATATCCCAACAGCGAGAGTCCCCTTTCTGCCCTTGCCAACTTTTGTGATGCCTCATCTTTTCTGAAATAGTCGACCTAACAGGAGCGGCACATATGTACAGTGAAATATTATTCATATACAAAGAAGACAGAAATCCATTTTAGACAGCCAGGAAAACCCTGGAGGATAGTATGTTGAATGAAATTAATCAAGCACAGAAAGAAAAATGCAGCATGATCTACTGCAGGATGATCCTAAAAAAGAGATTAAAAGTTCAGGCTTTGCAGATGGTTCAGTGGTTACAGCCTTTGCCTCACATGCAAAAGGACCTGAGTTTGGATCCCCAGATACCATGTAAAAATACCAAGTGGAATAAGTCTGGCCCTAGAAAGCAGAGCTTAGGAATCCAGAGCAAAGTAATAAGGTGGAAGAGCAACCCAGGATGGTTCCCCATGTCCTCCTTGGCCTCCAGGGACACACAGACTCAAGTGTACTCTGTACGCCTGCGCACCTACCCATCTTCAAGCATACACACACACACACACACACACACACACACACACACACACACACAAGCCAAAGACACAGACAATCTAGAATAATGATTGCCAAAGGTGTGAAGTAGGGAACACAGAAACATGTTGGTCGAAGAGTACAAATGTTCAATCATAAGATGAATTAGTTCTGGACATTTAATGTATATAAATGTGGTGACAGGTGTGTTAATTTGTCTGGTTAGCTTCAGTTTTGTTGATGGGGGGGGGTCTCAACATGATGGCCAGACTGGGGGAGGGAGGTCTCACCATCTCAGCAGCATGGTGGCCAGACTGGTCTCGAACTCTCGGTTCTCCTGTTTCAGTCTCCAGCATAGCTGGGATTACAGGAGTGATCAGATCATCTCTAGCTTCTTAATTAGACTATGGCAATCATTACACACATTGTGTAAATATACAAACCATCATATTGTACACTACCAATATATTTGGTGTCAATTATATAGTTTTTAGTGGGCTGGCAAGATGGTTTAGTGGGTAAAAGCATTTGCTACAAACCCTCATGACCTATATTCATTGTCTAGAGACCCATATGGAAGGAGAGACCTCTAATCTCCACACACATGCTGTGGGATGTACACACGCACAGACACAATAAGGAAACAAATAAAAAGTATATAGTTTTTAGCTCAAGGTCTACACTAAGGAAAAAAAAAAAAACAAGGAATCTGAGTTAGAATACCCCTTTCCAGTCCTGATAGTTCAATTAAGCAGCAAGTTTAGAAAGTTAAAAAAAAAAAAAAAACCTTTTTATTTATCTGCGTATTTATTTGTTTCTCAGGCTGATTTCACACTTGCAGCCCCTCTGCCTCTTAAGGAGTTGAGCTAACAGGCAGCACCATGCCTGATAATCAAACAATATTTGATTCATTTCCTGTCTTTGATGAAAAGAAATTAAACCTATGAAGTTTGTTGAGGGCATTCAAATTATTCCCGTGAAAGCACTGACTTGTGCATCCATATAAATGCTTGTTTTTCTAGTCCTCGGAAATGTGATCACTGAAATTAGGCAGGACAACTTTAGTCCAGCAGAGTAAGAATGGTGGAATCAAGTCTGTTTCTAATGAACAATGAAGCACCAGGAAGTTGTGGTGAGCGCACACTCATCATGTCTTCTCTTTCTTCTGTTCATTTTTTCCTCTGAAGGATCTATTATAGGGCCCCCCACACGACAGTCAAGTAACTCTTGGCTGATTGCTAACTGATTTACATCTGTGTCTACTTGGAGAATTTTGCTGACTCGAGAGAAAAGATGCTTACCCTGAGATCTATTCAGATGCAAGTCACAGTTTGGTCAGTGTAGGTAAGGTCTGGGTTACATTAGGGCACTAGAACACAGAAATGGGTCAGAAATTGTTTCTTTAAAGGAGGCTGGTGATGTCGGAGATGAAGCTCAGTGGCTGAGCTCTTGACAGGCATGCCTTATGATATCTTAGACTGGTATGTGGCTTGAAGTAAAGGTTTAATGGAAAATGGGGGGAAAAACAAAGGAAAACTTCACCTGAGGAGGGAGGGAAGACTCTTACCCTGAGGTTATTTCACAAGCAGACTATATTTTCCTCTGCCTGGAATAGTATGCGTCAGGTGGGGTGTGATAGTGATCACTTTAGCCCCAGGGGAGAGGCCGGGGCCCCCAGAGACCCAAGGCATCATCATCATCATCATCATCACCGTCATCATCATCCTTGTCTGCACAGGCCTGGGAGACTGGCCCCTTTGGGCCATAAATGAGATCATTTCTCATGGGCTGCATGATGTGGAAATGGCCCAGCAGCTCCTATTTGTGTTGAACCAATCGGGAGTGGCCAACAATCCCCAGCCTTTCCTTTCCATGCAGATGGTATGAACGTTCTGATCTGTTCATTTGTAAACTTAGTTTTAGAATCCAGTTCAGTCTTCCAGTGAGGTGTGGCCAACTCCAAAAGGTTTTGGGAGAGGACAGCTCTGGGAGTGGGGCAGCCCAGCCCTGGACAGCTAGGCATGGTGCCACTCTGTGGTCACTGCATGGCTTTCTAGAGACCTGGATTCTGTGTGGGCCTCCTCCTTGTTCCCTCTGTTGATTCTTGTCTTGGTGCTCTGCCTGATGCCCCCACACCCCAACTCTTGCCCCCTTCCCACTCTCTCCCAATCCCCACCCCCGCCTGCCATGGAGAACTGAGGTCTTGTTTTGTTCTTAGGAATCTTTCCTCTGAAGCAATGAATCTCACTGCTACCAAAATCAAATCCAGGGCATTCTAGGAAGAAAGGGGGAGAAAGAAAGAGAGAATGATGGACAGAAGAAAGGAAGCAAGGGAGAGAGGGAGGAAGGAAAGAAAGGAACTGGGGCTGGAGAGGTGGCTCAGGAGTTAAGCCTCTGCCTTGCAGGCAGAAGGTCCTGAGTTCGGCTCCTAGACCCCATGTATAGATGCCAGGCGGAAGCCGGGGCGGCCTGCGCTTCTGGTCCTGGTAGGGCGGAGCCTGTGAATCCCCGGGCAGAGTAATCGAGGAGGAGGTGGAGGTTCCCGAATTCGCCCATGGTTCTACACACACACACACACACACACACACACACACACACACATACACACATGCACAATTGAATAAACAATAAAAAAAAGAAAGGAAGGAAGGGAGGGAGGGAGGGACATGAGGGAGGGAAGAAAAAGAAAGAAAGAAAGAGAGAAAGAGAGAAAGAGAGAAAGAGAGAAAGAGAGAAAGAGAGAAAGACAACACGTAGAGATGTGGAGCACTGCTCAGACAAAACAAATGTAGTATGTTTGGGGAGAAGCAAGCGAGGAACACCACGCATCCTTTGAAGGATATATAGCATATCCCCACCTTGTCAAGAAAATGTGATTTTGGAAATAGGAACACTTGGAGACTATGAAGTATTTCACTCATGCATTGTCATTGGGTGCTGGGCTGGAACCTGAGCCTCACTCTACTAGACAAGTGCTGGGCCACTGGGACACAACCCTGAGCTCTTGGATTATTTTACACCTCTGACCTGATGGATCATTATTAACATCAGTAGAGAATCTGTTCCTGTAACTGAACTTGTATATCCTACATTCTTCTTATGCCCCTAAAATGTCCACAAGATACAGGCTGGAGAGAAAGCTGGAGAGATAGCCTTTCTGTCTTGCAAACAGAAGGATCTTAGTTCAGATCCCAGATACCTGGTAAAATGCTGGGTGGTAATGGCAATGGTCTAAACTGGATTCCCAAAGTCACCCTTCGGCCTCCATAGACATACCCAATGCTCTCTGATACACACAGACACAGACAGACAGACACCCACAAACACACATGAAAAATATTCTTCCAAAATACAACTATGCAATTACATAGCATCCACTCCTAGACATAGCAATGTATTTAGCCATTCCTCTAGTACTTGATGTTAGGTTCTTCACCATGTTTAATTCCTGGAGGTAAAATACAATGGAGGTCATCATGTATAATTTTTATGCTCTTTTCTGATTGTTTTCTTGGGCTACTTTCCCAAAAGGAGAATGTCTACTTCAGGGAGCAAACATTCAAATTTTTTTTCTAAGAAATCCCAAATCGCATTCTGTCACAACTATAGTAGCTTTTGTTTGTATCAGTTACTCCTTACATGCATTTCAACATTTAGAATGAAGCTTGTAAGTTTTCCTTTTGTTCAACTGCTATCAACTTGTCAGGTAAATAACAACTTCTTTTTATTTGACTTTTCATCAATAATCGTAAATATTTGCGGAGTGCCATGTGTTTGCTTTGTATACGCATTATAGAAAGTGAAAATCAAGCAAATTAACATATTCATCCCCTGGACAATTTCTTATTTGTGGAGAGCAGGTCTAAATGCTACTCTGCCAAGGAGAGCAATTTTGAAGTACACAGTGCATCTCTATGCTGTGCTCAGAGTACTGAAACCTGCTTCTTGTCGGACTGAAATTCTCTGGCCGACATCTCCCCTTCCCGCTTCACATTTCCCTAAGGCTCTGGGAAGCCACCACTCTGTGTTTTATGTCTATGAGTCTGAACTTTTAGCTTCCACATGGCCTCATATAGTAGTGGATTTTTCATATATATTTTTTAAATCCCTTGACAATGTTACTCCCATTATCCTCTCTCCCGCCCCTCCCACTCCTGCCAAATCCCTTCGTCTTCCCCGGCTTTCCTGGCTTACTGCACAGCATAATGGCCTCAAGGTCTATCATGTGGTCAAAAAATTACAGGACTTCCTTCTTTTTTAAAGAACGTATGCTATTCCATCGTGCAGATAAGCCTTGTTTTCTTCATCCATCCACTCGCTGGTGGACGCAGCTTGCTTGGGTGTTTCTTCCATTGTTGCAGTGAACATGAGCTCTACCACCTACAGAGTCCCATCCCCTTGCACACTCCCTGTGATCTGACCCATGGTGGCTCTGAACGTGACCTCCATGTTGCTTCCCATAACAACGGCACATCCCACAGATGGTGCTTTACACTCCAGCCCAAATTTGCTTTTCATCTTCTTCTCCTTCCCTTCTGACAGGGATAAAGAGATATTTCCTGAGCTCCTATTGCAGTCAGTCTGCGTGGTTGCTCATAAAATCATCATCAAACAGCTTAGAGGAACAAGGGTTTATTCTCTTAGAATAGTCTAGTTACAGTTTAGTCCAGCTTGACGGGAGAGCTCACACCAACACCAGGCCGAGGAAACTGGTCACACCATCACTACTTAAGAGCTGAGAGAGGGACGATCCTTACTTGCCAGACCAGCATGTCTGGCCAAGTGTACACAAGGATGTCAACTTCTTCAACCAGCTGATTGTATTTTATTCACCTGTTCAGGCCCTACTCCCACCTACCATAGGCTGGGTCTGCTCCATCAACTATACAATCTCCTGCAGGTTAGCTCTGGGCTTAACTCATCTACCAATTATCTACAAATGTGTGCAGAGTGTGAACCCCTCAACTATCAAATTGATACCTGTATGTAATCATGACAGCTTCTAATTTGCATTTCTCTGAAGGTTAGTGCTGAGGAAGGCTGCTCCACCAGCCCATTGGCCTCTAGTCTTCTGAGAAAGTCTGTCCATGTTCTTTACCCATTTTTCAATCAGATTATATTGCTTTCTGCTCCTCTTTCCTCTCCTGAATATTTCCTTTACCAGGCAAAAGCCTGCTTGTTTGTTTGCTTGTTTTCATGCGATTTCCCCTCTTCCATCTTAAAATGTTTTGCTTTTGCTACCTGTGCTCTGGGATCCCATCCAAGGAATCATTACCCAGACCGGCATCAGACAGTTCGAGGTCTTTAAGTAATTAATTAATAGAGTTGATATTTGCTATGGTGTGGATGAGAGCTCAGCTCCATTCTTCTGCACGTGGCTTGCAGTTTTCCTAAAACCACTGTGGATTCCTGCCACCTTGATGATCAATGACTATTTATTTCTGGGTTTGCCATCTTGTTTCATTGATGCATGTATCTGGTTTTAGGCCAATATTGTGCTGTTTTGATAATGTAGCTTTGCAATTTGGTTTGAATAGATTAGGAAGTATAATGCCTTTGATTTTGTTCTTTAAAATTATTTTTTATTATTTCTGTGAATGATAGTACTGGAATTTTGACAGCAATTATACCGAATCTATAGATCACTTTGAGTAGTGTGGGTTTTTTTAAAAAAATAATATTAGCATATCTAGTTCGTAAACATTGAATATTTTTCTATTTGCATTGTCTCCAATTTCTTTCATCAAGTCTTAAGATTGTTACTTTACAGGTATTCAGTAAATGTACTTTTGGGTATTTAATTTTTGATATCACTATAAACAGGATTCTTTTCTTAATTTCTTTTTTGGATAGTTCATTGTTAGTATATCACTACATTACTGGTTTTGTAGTTTTTTCCTTTGCGTGTGTGTGTGTGTGTGTGTGTGTGTGTGTGTGAGAGAGAGAGAGAGAGAGACAGAGAGAGAGAGAGACAGAGAGAGAGAGAGAGAGAGAGAACAAGAGGGCACTTGAGTGAAGGCCCAAGGGTGACATTGAGAATCATCCTGGATTGATAGCTCTACCTCCTTTTGCTATTGCTCTGGAATTTCCCAAGCTCCTCCTTCTAGGACTGGAATTGCAAGCTGCTGCCATATACAAGCTGCATTTTGTACATGGGATCTGGGAATCTGAATGCAGGTCCTTTTTCTTCCAAGACAAAGGATTTACCCCTGAGCCATCTCCCAGTTCTGTATAATGATTTTTATACTTACAGCTTTACTGACTTATTTACACTAACATTTCTTTTTGGTAGGATCTTTAGGGTTCTCCACATGTAAGATCATGTCAGTAGACAGAAACAATTTCACTTTTTCCTTTCCTATTCCAGGAGTCTGCATCTTCATATGAGTCCTACTTTTAAAGGAGACACTTTTTGAATTTTTACCCCTGAGAGGAATGCTACCAGGGGTTTAATCCATGTGATCTTTATTGTTTTCATTTTTTTATACCTAATTTGTTGAGCTTGTTTTACCATGAAAGGATGTTGAATTTTGTAGATGCCTTTTCTGCATTACTGGCACAATCCTGTGTCAGTCCTGCTCTTATCTTTCATTTTAATGGCTTATTACCTTTACTGATTTGCATGTGTTGAAACATCCTTGCATCCCAGAGATATAAGTCTTACTTGACTAAGCTGAGTGATCTTGGCAATGTGTTATTCCACTATAGGAAAGAAAGGTTGAAGACTCTCTGAATCTCAGTGTCCAGAACACTCAGTTCTACACCTCTGCACTAGTTAATGCAATTAGCACTTACTCCTCACTGCTCTATAAAGAAAAGAAAAGAAAAGACTGGATGTATATTCAGCACTGATCATGTCAGCCAAGCTCTTTAGTACAGGACCACACCCAAGTGCTACCGAATGTACCTTCTACTATTTTTAAGGATTTGCATCTGTCTTCCTCCTCTTTGTGCTGGTTACTGATGTGTAAGCTAATCTAGAGAGGGCAGACACAGACATTCTTTAGGATAATGCTATCCTCGACCCCAAGTAGGGTCATTTACTTTATATATTTATATATTATCCCATACCAAATAAACTCTGGGAAGGAATCATATAGGATAATATTCTTTCCTTCCTTAAGTGAGTGTTTTCACTCAGATTGAGTTGAGTTTTAATGGAGTACTGGATGCTGTATGGACCCTTTTCCCCTCCTCTGAGCCGTCCAATGTGTCTTCCCTTTCTGCACTGCATCACTAAATAAAGAAATAAACACTGTGTACCTGCTGTGGTTTCACACACAATAGTGAACATTTACAAACACGCTATTAATTCAGTCAAATTTTTATGGAATCATAAAATACATGTTCCTTAGATAACTAAGTTGTATTTTACTGTGCAAATATGATAAAACTTATAAATCCATGAGGTAAGCCAATTGCACCCTAAGGAAACTGTACGTCATAACTGCTCTACAACCTCACGACTGATGAGTTTTGTCTGCTTTTCTCTTGAAAACCAGTTTTCATCTGCTGAGGATGTTAATGATAACCTAGCAAGGAGAATCTAAGAAATAAATGCCTAGAGGCTGGTGAGCTGGCTGAGCAGGTAAACACACCTGTGTGCAAACCTGGGGACTTGAGTTCAATTTCTGAAGCTCACATGGGAGAGAACTGACATGTGAAAGTTGTCTTATGATCCTCATACATACATATGTTCTCGTTCTCCTCTCTCTCTTTCTAATGACTAAATAAAACATTTTTAAAGAAAGAAGGTGTTGAACATGTGCACTGACTTCTGTTTACATACTGTATTTCCTATCAAATCTCTCCTTATCACCCATGTTGTTTTGAATCTGTGTGTGTACATATGTGTATGTGCATGCACATGTGTATGTGGCTGCGTGTGCCTATGCACATATATAGGTAGGCCAGAGGTTGATGTCAATGTCTTTCTCTATTGCATTCCACCTTATTTTTCAAGGCAAGGTCTCACCTATCACGGAGCTCTTTGACTGGCTGGTCGGCGAGCCCCTGGGGTCCTCCTCTCTCTGCTTCCCAGCACTGGGGTGCCAGGCATGAGCTACTGCTCGGCTTTTTACATGAGTTCTAGAGATCCAAGCTCAGGTCCTCATGCTTGTGCAGCGAGTCCGCCACGGAGCCGGCTCCTCCCACTGCTGAACTGCCCTTTCGGATGGTGAAATGCCGATTGTCTCTATCACACGCATATGATGACCCGCTACCCATACCGTGACCCGCTTTCCGGGGTCCTGAAGTGGCTGTTTCTCTCCGTCCATCTTGCAAAGGCCTGGAGAATGGCACAGATGAGTGGCAGATTGTACCTCACATAAACAAACAGGATGTGCCTCGCATCTCCTCAATCTTCCTGAGCAGCCACATCGCGTCTCCTCACTCAGGAACCTTTTAGGATTCTCTCTCATCACAAAACAAGGCCATGCGCGCAACAGACTGCGGCTGTTCACATGTGTTTTGGAAAGGCGCACACGAGGCTGCAGCAATGCTAATTGCAACTTTGGACTTTGCTTCCCTCATCTAGAAAAGCAAGGAGATCAGATGCATATCTTCCCCTCTGCACCCCTTTGCAGAAGATGGACTTTATCACAGATTAAGAAACCCACCACTACAAAGGCGAGTGAAGAGGTACAGCAAAGGATGACAGAGTCTCCACACCTTCCGAGATGAGAGGCGAAAGGGGCTGTGGTATCTGACAATGGAGGAAGAAGGCTAAGACCCAAGTCTTCAAACAGTGCAGGGCGGCAACTCATTCTGCAGAGTTCCAGAAAGCTCAAATACTGGGGCATCAGGTGAGGCTTGGGAACAGAGGGCTGAGGACTGTTTTTAAATCTCTGCTTCCAGAACATTCAGTTCTACACATTTACTCCATTAGCCCACTAGACCAAGTGGTTACTCCTTGCTGCCCTATAAAAGGAAAAAAGACAGGTTTTTTGGGAAGATTGAGAAAGACAGGGGTTCTAGATATGGGGCTGTGGGTGTGATGGAGGCGGATAGGAACACAGACACCGGCATCCAGACTCAGTTTCCCTAAATGATTGTCCAGCTCCCTCCTCCGACCCTCTCCTTCTTTTTCCCAAGTAGAAGATTGAACAATTTTCTCCTGGAGAAACTATTTTTTTTTCCTTTTTTTTATTAAAAATTTAATTATACATTTTAAAATTTTTTACCAGTTCCCTCCCTCCCCCCTCCTCCCCCCGAACCTCCTCCTCCCCTTCCCCTTCCCCCAGTGCCTCCCCCCCAATTCCCAGAGAGTCCTTTATTGTGTACGCCTAACTCTCCACTGGGTCCTCCTCTCCGATGACATATAAGGACCCAGTGGCATTTCCATAAGCCCTTTCTCTTGTTCCCCTTAAGCATAAGATCACTACTATGGCTGTCAATCCCTTGCCTCCAGGGGTCTCGGTGCCCTTAACAGATGCTAGACTTTATGAGGGCAACAGTGCGCTGGACATTGCGCAGGGCATGCAAAGTCCCATTATGATTGCTTTGGCCCCAACTATTGTTGAGAATCTTGCAAATCGTTGCTCCTCCCATCCTTTTGCTCTTACAATCTTACGGCCCCCTCTTCCGCAAATGTCCCTGAGCTCCAGGATGGGGAGAGATTAGGCTGGCCTAGTTCTATGTGATTGATATAGAGTCTCTGAAGTTCTGGATTGTGGTTTGTTGATTTTCTTTTGCAGTTTTGCTGCTCCTGCAATTCCCTTCACTCCATTCTGCTGGGCACTGTATGTCACCCCCTGGCCAGAGACAAAAAGCTGTTAAACTGGAGTCTTGTTGTAATAGCACATTCAAGGGTAGATGTAATAAGAGTAGGAAACCTCACTGAGGGAGGGGTCCATCACCCATTTGCAAAATGATTACTTTTTATCTGCTAGACTATATGCCCTCCCCTTCTCGTGAGATCAGGAAAGAACGTCTGTGAACTTAACCAGGTTTCTCATTACTTACTTGCAGACCTTGATGGAGGCCTATTTTCTCTGCTGTAACATGGTCCCCTCTCTCCTTGTTTCTGGTGTGGCCCTCCTAACCCATCTCTCTTGTTCATAATCCTTGCAATTACTGTGTTACATAGGTTTACTTTTGAGTGTCTCAATGTGGGCTGGGTGAGTTTGGTACTAGGAGCCACCTATTAGGAGTACATACGGCGCTTAATTTTCTGGGTTTGGGATACTTCACTTAATATAATTCTTTCTAATGACATCCATTTCCCAGCAAATTTCCTGGAGAAACTATTGCATGACAAAAGTGTACAAGTCTTCTTGATGCTGGCAGCTAGGGGTGTCTCAATGAAATAATGGGGCCTGCCCAGCCACAGACCCTACCACAGAGAAGTCCACTGATTAGCAAATTATGCTCATGCCTCATCTGAAATATTTGTCAAAATATCACATACTCTCTGAGGAGCATCTTCACTTGAAGGGAAGACAAAATTTTTTTAGAAACATACAAAACAAGTGATAATAAAAGAGAAAGGAAGGAAGGAAGGAAGGAAGGAAGGAAGGAAGGAAGGAAGGAAAGGAGAAAGGAAGGAAGGAAGGAAGGAAGGAAGGAAGGAAGGAAGGAAAGAAAGGAGGGAGGAAGGGAGGAAAGAAGGAAGGAAGGAAGGAAGGAAAGGAGGGAGACAGGGAGGGAGGGAGGCAGGGAGGGAGGGAAGGAAGGCTCTTAGAGAAAACAGAATATTAGTTGAGAGAAAATAAACTGTATCCATGAAGTAAGAAGAACCAAAAAGAAGCAATAGTTCTTACAAATTAAAGATATCACAGCTACAGACAGAACTGATCAGCACAGGGATTAGGAATTGAGAAACTGCCTCAGAAAGAACTGTAAGACTAAGAGGTGAAGAAAGGCAGAGAAAAGAAAAGAAAAATAGAGGCTCATGCTAATGCTTGGAAAATAAGAATTCTAGAAAGCAAAGTTGCTTACACTTCTTTTCCAACTTGGCAGGAGAGCTCACACCAACACCAGGGGCTGAGAACACTGGCCATACCACAGCCGTGCAGCCACAGGCCTGCTGAGAGGGGCCCCCTTCACTTGCCAGACCATAGGTGTGCCAAGTATATCAGAGGATGTCAACTTCCTTAACCAACTCCTTCTACGTTATTCACCTGATGCACTACCACCCACCATGGGCTGGGTCTTCTCCATCCATTAAATAATCTTCTGCAGGCTTGCTCAGGGCTGAACTACTAATGTCTCAAAACTGTGCCCAGAGCTCAGAGCCTCAGGTGCCAAGTTGACACCACTATCTAACTACAACAGTGGGCGTGTTAGCATTCTGGGACTATAACAAGATATCTAAAACAGCTTACAAAAAAGAAAGGCTTACTTTGGCACATACTTTGACTTTTGGTCCATGATTGATTGGACCTAATGCTTTTAGACCTATGGCATGAGGTTAGATCTGTGGCATGAGGTTAGTACACCATGCCAGGTTTGGGCATTGAAGCAAACCTGTTCATATCATGATGGCCAAGTCAAAGAGAGAGCAAGAGCCAGGGCCCCACAGTTTCCTGCCACTGGGTCTCTCTTATTAGAGGGTCCCAGCATTTCTCAGGTACCAGGCTGGGTGCTGGGCCTTTAACACACAGGATGTCCCTGAAGGTACATCCAAGGACTGAAGTCTAGCAGCAGAGCTCTTGCTTTTGGCAGAGAGCTGGGGACTTGCTGGTAATGAGTAGGTGTAAAGATACATCATTTCCATAGTCAGTATTTGTTCAGGAAATAGCCATTAATGGATGCTAAACTAGGAAAATTTTAGTGGTTAGGAAAGAAATTCTAAGTGGTTGAACATGGTCTTTCCACATTGCCTTGCAAGGGGAAAAGGGGGAAAAAGATCTATAAGGAACAGGGATAGCATTGTAGCCAGGTAGCCAAATGGCCCATCAGAGATGAGGCATCAAACGGCTTTCATGTTTGGATGCCTGGAAAGCATGCTATTGCTGAAGTAGGATTTGACCAGCAGTGCATTGTCTGAATCTAACTATGAGAAAACATGAAGAGGTCAAAATGAGAATCCTAAAATAAAAAGGAAGACCTTATTTTTTTTTAAATTATAGAAGATAAAGTCACACTAAGGAGATGTTTCAGATGAAAATCAACCCAAGACACGTGGTGGCTAAATGCAGTATTGGAGCTTGGACTGAAACCTGTGAGGGAGAAATACACAGAAAACATCCCTGTATCAACTGATGAAGGCAGAATTTGAAGTGGAGACTTCATGAACATGTTATATCAATGATACTTTTACTAACTCTGATAAAGGAAGTATAAATATGTAAGACGTAATATATAGGATATATATTCAAGTACTCAGGGATAAAAGGCACATGTATGGAACTGGTTCCAGATTTTTAAAACCTTTATATAAACATATTCTCTCTCTCCCTCCCTTTCTTCTTGTCTTCCTTTTTCTCCTTCTCTCTCCCTCTCTCTCTCTCTCCCCCCTCTCTTTTTCTCTCTCCCTATCTCTCTTGTTCTTTTTCTTGTATTTGCACATCTAAAAATGAATAGTAATATAAATGGGGAAAATGTAAAGAATGAAATATATTCTGTGAATGTCTCATGAAAAATTCTTCTTTTAACTTTTCTCTGGTTTCAGAGGTTTTTCCCAACAAGGTTTTCTACAACTACCTTCCCCTCTCCTTCTCTTGGGAAGTCACTAGAACATGAGTTCTAGTGGAGTAAACTAATTACACAGAAGACAGGAATCCAGGAAGTTGGGAATTAGCCCTGGAGAAAGGAAGGGCGGGTCTCAGGATGACAGTGAAGGCCAGAGTGACCTGGAGCAAAAGCCCTGGGGTGAGGACGGCAGGATTTCCAGAGAGCTCTCGCCAACCCTCCAAAATGATACCTGCAGATAACCTGAGAGTCTATGACCAAAGGAAGCTTATGGTCTTTGAGAGAAGTTAAGAGGACTCAGTGGTGGCAAGAACAAGTCAAAGAAGGAAACAGCTAGTAACCCTGGGCAGCGTGGGGGACAGGGGGGCTTGCAAGAAAAAGAGGGACATTTTCACAGTGGACTGACTCAACTGTAACAGTATTTACATGATGATTGAAATACGAAAACCTTATCCAAGAGTTATGACCAAACTATATTGACATAATGAACAAAGAAAAGGAAGATGTGGGATAGAGTGTTAAATTCACACCTTCCATAGTCTCAAGTTGGACAATGCCCAAGAGAAGATGGCATGGACATCATGTGGACACATGAGAGGAAGAATTAGGAGAACAGGAGAAGATAAAGTAGAGGTGACAGAGAAAGGACTGAGGAGAGGCCATGGGAGGGTTGGGTGGGAAATGAATTATAATTACATTGTTGTGTGGTACTCGTGTGTGTGTGTGTGTGTGTGTGTGTGTGTGTGTGTGTGTGTGTGTGTTGATTAGATAAACATTTCAAAACTCCAAAATTCTGCAGGCTGTGATCATTCACAATGTATGTGTTTCAACTTCTTTTACTGACGCTAATAGTAGTCGTAGCAGCAATATAACCTGTAAGGAGGATAGAACCCAGGGCCACACAAACTGCCCTGCACTGCCAGTATTGCTCTTCCATTTTTGATGCTACGAAGATATAGGGAAAGCAAAGCAACTGCCCTATGCAGAAATCTGATTCTAGTCAGGATAAAATTTAGTTTCTTGTATGTGGTGGTTTGCACATGACCCATGTCACTCCAGTGCAAAGGTAGGACCTACAGGAAGTGACCAGGAGCCGGTGCTCTGCCCACTGGAGTAGATTAATACTGCTGTGATGGGGATGGCATATTTTTATTAGAGTGGTTTGCTCTAGAGCAGGCCTGGTCTTCTTGCCTGCCAGCCATGTGCAATCTTGCCCTTCCACCCCCGCCCTGGAGGATGCAGTAAGCAAGCCCTCACCAGAAGAGCCTCCGGGACTGTGAGAAGCAAACATCCACTCAGGTTTTTTTTAATTTTTTTATTATTTATTATTTATTCAATTGTGGGTGTATGTGCATGTGTGTATGTATGTGTGTGTGTGTGTGTGTGTGTGTAGAACCACAGACGAATTCGGGAACCACCATGGACGCCTCCACCTCCTCCTTACTCTGCCCCAGGATTCACAGGCTCCGCCCTACCAGGACCAGAAACACAGGCCTCCCCTGCATCCGCCTGGCGTCTATACGTGGGGTCTAGGATCCGAACTCAGGACCTTCTGCCTGCAAGGCAGAGGCTTAACCCCTGAGCCACCTCTCCAGCCCCCCACTCAGTTTTTCTGTGTCTTGTTTTGGGGACCGAGTCTTCTTTTGGGGACCGAGTCTTGTTTTGTAATCCATGCCTCAAACTTGTGATCCTCCTGCCTCAGTCTCCCGGATGCTGGGATTAGAAGTATGCACCACACCAGCCACATCTCTATTCTTTATAAATTACCTAGTCTTTGCTATTCTGTAATGACACAAATATGCAGTACACTGAGTTTTCAGAAGTATGAGTATGTGGATTTTTGTAAGGGCTGCTTTCTGGAAGGCTGTGTCACATATAATCTCCTAGCATCAACACCCAGAGCTCCAGAAAGGAACAATTTCAAATCTTGTAGAATTTTTTTAATAATTTTTTAAATTTTTTTAAAATTATTTATTCAATTGTGCATGTGTGCGCGCGCGTGTGTATGTATGTGCGCGTATGTATGTGTATGTATGTAGAACCACGGACGAATTCGCGAACCACCATGGATGCCTCCACCTCCTTCTGCCCCGGGATTCACAGGCTCCGCCCTACCAGGACCAGAAGCTCAGGCCGCCCCCGCTTCCGCCCGGCGTCTATACGTCTATACGTGGGATCTGGGATCCGAACTCAGGACCTTCCGCCTGCAAGGCAGAGGCTTAACCCCTGAGCCACCTCTCCAGCCCCAAATCTTGTAGAATTTTATACAGAACACTGCTTTGGAACTTTGACCCCTGAGATCTCAACATCAACTTCAGTTTCAGCACAGTTGTTCTTAGTCCTTATTCCACTCCTTTTGAGTCCGCCTATTGTTGAAGCAGTAAAAGCTGGAGATGCCATTGCCCTCTTGCTAGGTGTGGTTCTCAGCATTGCAAGCATTTGTGCTTGTTTCGGGGGGTGTATGCACAGAAGATGAATGGAAAGATGTGTCCTTTAGCTGAACCCTAAAGCTCCCAACAATCAGTTTACAAGATGGTTTCACATTCTCAGTTGTTTCTCAGAAAATGGAAACAAACACACAATTGTTAAATGAGGGAGAAGATAATATTTTCTTTACAACAAATCGTGCACTAAAGTACAACTTGTAATTTGTATTTGCTGCTTAGAAAGAGGGTCAAAATAAGATGACTTACATTTGCATATTTTTCCTACTTTCATGATTCTTAAAGCACATGAAATAGGAAGAAGGAAATCTTTACCTACAAACTAGCAAATTAATATCGTTCAGTTATAATCACTGCCTCCTGAATCCTTGAGGAGATTTTTTCTCCATTGTTTTTTAAATTAGGTCTTTGTTTTATCTTTCAAGTGATTACTGTGCTTTGATACCAAAATAACTGAAAATTGAAACTTTTATGTCTGAAAAATAAAAAGAAGTCAAAATGTATTCAATGTTTCTAATACTACAATGGAAAAAAGATTTAATGTGAAACAAAATCTTTATGAGTAACATCTATGGTGAGAAGTACTGTTATACTACAAAAAAGTATGAGTATGTGCTCTGAATGGTGTGTGCGCACATATGAATGTGTGTGTGTGTGTGTGTGTGTGTGTGTGTGTGTGTGTGTGTGCTGGTTTAGAGAAGAAGAGAGAAGGGAAGATAGAAAGTTAGGGGACTGAACAGATCTGGCCTTTATAGAATCAAAAGAAGGAGCCTGCATTTGTGACATGCTTAGAAAGAGGCTCACAGTGATATCTGAAAGTAAGAAACAGACACGAACAGGTTTGTGTCAAAGGCTGTGATCTGTGATTGTGTGAAGGAGAAACAGAAAAAGTGTTTGTTCAACTTAAACAGATTAAGGGTTCAACCTCTAGGGTGGCACTGTGGGGGAGGCGCACACCGCAGGGCAAATCTCCAGGGAAGGCGCAAGGGCCCCTGCACAGAGCTGTGAAGCAGTGGGAGCTTCAGGCTACAGGTCCCCGGGGAGCTGGGGAAGGCCAAGGAGAAGAGTGTGGGTAGTATCCTGTCTCCCCATCCTGTTGGTGGAAATTTCAAGGCTAAGCAAAAATAGGTTGAATTTTCTTTGGCCAAAAAAAAAAAAAAAAAAGTATAAGAATACCAGTGATTTCTTAATCCAGTTTTGCAAGTACAAACCATGTCAATTATAAAGAGGCCTATTCAGTTTTAGATTTCTCCACAGTTCCAATAAGACAAAGATCAAATTTTAACATTAAAAAAAAAGACAAACAGGCAATAAGTAAGAATGTTCTAAAAAAATTTGAGGGGCATTTTCATTTCTTTCTGGGTTATTACATTTCACACTCTAATTTTTGCAAATGGAAAGTGAATGCACATCCACATGGTACTGCAGCCTTTTACTTCCTCCTGTCAGTCTGAAGTAACTTGAAGCACACACTTGTTTGAAGATGTGACTTTGATTGATCATCTGAAAATGCTCTTTGGCTTCAGTGCCAAATGTCCCATTGAAACCAGAATTCAAACCATGTGTCATCTGAATATTTCCAAACACCTAGTTGCCCCATGTTATGTAGACAAACGACAGTCACACAGACACTTCACGAACCCTTGGGACTTGTTTTCTCAGATTTAGATGGGCTGGCTGAGCTGCATGTTCACTGTGCCCCTCACGGACTGCGCTGCACCCCGATGGGCTGCATGGAGCTCAGGACTTGCTTTAAATCTGTCTTGAGCTAGGCTGGTTTTGCACTGACATGAGACAACATGTGTCCATTGGAAAATGCTTTACACATTAAGAAAACCAAAAGATTTTCACTTCCGGGTTTCCAAAGCAAATTGGGAGGTGTTTTTTTGTTTTTTGTTTTTTGTTTTTTTTTTCAATTGATTTTTAGCAATCAGCTTTGTCCCTAGTAAACACCTGAGGGCTGGACAGGCATATAGTCCAGTGGTACAAAGCTTGCCAAGCATGCGCAAGGTCCTAGGTTCAATTCCCAGCACCACACTAAATAAACAAGGAAAACAAAAACATAAAACTTCACTTTAAAAGGAAAGAATTAAAAAGAGGATCTAAGAAAATGATGCCACTTAAATTGAAAAGACAGCTGCTTACCGTGGGCGCCTGGGAGCTGCTTTTTTAAAAAGAACAACGGAAAGGCAGCCAATCAGGCGACTAACTGTCATTTTTAAAAGACATCTAAGATCTGCAGGCGAGATGGGTTAAAACCTTTGCCCCCCAAGCAAAAGGACCTGAGTTTGGATCCCCAGATCCCATGTAAAAATGCCAGGTGGATGTGGTGGCAGCCTGCACTTCCAGCCCTGGAAGGTAGAGCCTAGAAAACCCCAGAACAAAGCAATAAGAAGGTAAAACAATTCAGGAAGATTCTCAGTGTCAGCCTTGGGCCTCCACACGCACACTTACTCAAGTGCCCTTTGTACATACACACACACAATTAAGTAAACAAACAAACGAACAAACAAACAACAGGTCAATGCAAGATTGAGTGTCCTTTGTGACTATAGCTTCCCCTGCAGAGACTTAAAGGGTATAGCTCCCTCTGTCATTTCACATGGTACTGGTATTCCTGGGAACTCATCTATTATCCCAAATGTATAACTTAGGAAAGAGAATTTAACAAATGAGAGAGAAAGAGGAGAAAAGTTTCTCTACAATATATTATTGCTATACATGCTTACACACAAACATATGCACCTAGTGCCTAACAGCAACACATTTAGCTCTCGCAGCCCTAGCACAAGTGAGTCAGCTCAACTGAAACACTTCCTGATTTCTGAGCTGCTGAGGCGTTAGTGAAACTTCTTGGCACGTGACCGCGACATGACTACAGCTTCCCATGTGACTCTGCGGGAAGCTTACTCATTCTTCCATGACAGCACAGGATTCTCTCTCTAGAACAATCCAATGCCTGGTGCCACTGGGGTGGGTGGCATCAGAGCCTAAGAGGGCAGGAAGAGAGAATCCACATCAGCTCATTAGTTGGATCCATGGAGGAGCTAAAAGCAGAGGCGTTACATGAACCCAGGGCCAAGGGGAGCCCGGCACCAGCCCTCTAGGGCGGTCTCCGTGCTCTTTCAGCAGATCATGAGGCCTCTCCCAGCAGGACAGAGGGATAACCGGCCCTTCGCCCTCATTCCCAGCCTCTGAGAGCTGTTCTACCTGTGGATCTCATTTCTATCTCTCATCTTCACATTCCTCTTCTTAAATGAATAATTGCTAAAACATGTAATTGCTAACCTGAAATAAACTAGAATCTTGGCTGAGGTGGCATCTATACACAACTGATGAATGCGCTTTAGAAAACATAAGACAAAATAATGCGATGGGTAGAACTCACCTAAATCACCTGGATTTGACAGTAGGAAAAACCTTACCTGTCATCTCAGCTGTGTCAAATTTCCTATAACTTTGGGCAAGTCTCTTTGTCTCTCAGGTATCACCTGCTGGATGCATAAAATAAGAGGGTGAATCTGGGTAACTCTTAAGTTCTCTTCTACTTTAATTAAAAAAATATTTTCAAATGAAGTTAGTTGTGAAAACAAGAAGACGCTCATTTCTTTCCTTCTCTTATTATTATCTTATTGTTGGTGCTGGGGTCTTGGCCATGCTAGGCACCCTTTGAGCGATACCCCAGGCACACCCCACCTTCACCACAAAATTCTTTACACACTGGAGCAGATCTGTTGGTCACGTTGTACCTGTCTTTATGTAGTTCTCTTTATGTGCTGCTTACCACAGTGCCATGCAGACACGTTGGCTCAATCAGTGCTTTCTAGCCTGCTGATGCATCCTTCTCAGACTTCGTGGCTTCTCTCAGAGATCAAAGGTAAAGACCTTGGTTTTGCTAGAAGAAGATAAATTTCATCAGGATAGATCTCTAGCCAAAATGTTAGTTAAATTAATGAAGTGGAAAGAAATCCTAGAAAAGACTATTTTCTTTCCTAGCCCCTGTTATCTGAATACTTTTTTGGGGGAGACGCCATGCACAACCGTTTCTGTACCCCAGATAAGATTAACAAGACCGACCAAAGTGACAATTACACAGAGGTCCACCTTGATGAACCAGCAAGTTTACTGAGGTTACTTACAGGCACAGGAAGCTTGTGGCTGCCTAGATGGAACTCCTCGACTAATCTTCCTTATATATCCTGAGGTCCTTCTCAACCTCAGATGTGAGGGCTTGTAAGTGGCACACGCACAGGCATGTGTATGGGTGCATGTGCAGCACATGTATGTCAATAAGTGCATTCTAGCCTTTCCCGGCCCTCACGGGTGCAAGGCACATAGCCCCTCTCAGCTCCGCTGTCTCTGAGGGAACGTCAACAATCAACAGATGAGATCTTAATAGTCTTGGACAAAATGGCGGCCATTTGTTTGGAGGGAACATCACACACCAGCCTCTCGTAGCCAGGCATAGTTCATTCAAAAACATGCCGGAAGTCAGATGGATGAAGAAACCAGTGAAGAAGAGGCGAAGATTTCAGCTTTCAGAAGAATTATCATTTTATTGTATTTAAAAGAAAAAAGTTAGGAAATAAAAGGAGAATGACAGTGTATAAATGAAAACCTTCTTAGGTTGAGGTGGAGTGTAGTGGAGTCTGCGATCCTAGCACTTGGGAGGCAGAAGTAGAAGGATGGCTGCAAGTTCAAGGCCAGCCTGGTCTACATAGCAAGACTGTCTCAATAGACAAAGTCTCATCTTACTTAGGCTCATGGGTCGGTAGATTTTCCTAATGGGTGTGCTAGAAAATGAATTCCATGTTATTCAGAAAGGTGTGTCTTACACCTAAAAGCAATGTTGAACAGCACAAGTAAGTAACTACCCAGTAGCAAGTCCAGTCACCATGGCAAATGATGGCCAATGTGAGATGGCCATGTGAGAGGAGGAAAGAGGAAGAGCCTGCTCACTGGACTCAGGGGTGTTGGCACAACTCATGTGGATAGAGGATCAGATTTGTCTTTGGAAGGAACTCAGCTACCTATCAGCAACATAGTTATATGGTTCCATTGCTTTCTCAAGGTCCCCCTATGAGAGCTGATTTATCTATACCATTCTTCATTAGACAACAAATTCTCAACTTTCTCGTGCTATATACACTGGCACTATAAAAACTAGGTGACTTTAAATGTGCCACAGGGAAGATTCTTGCTTCATTTGACATGCAATGGCACTTCAAGAAAAGAGCAATAAAAGAAAGATGGGGGTGGGGGGGTCCCTTAGGCCAAGCACACAATTAAAAACAACATATTAATGTGATCTGATCTTTTATTCTCATAATTCAAGGGGAGGCAGAACAGAAAGGCCATTCATTAGGGTGAAGACTGACACTCAGATCTTTGAGTGCTCCACTTGAGAACAATAGCTGAGCTGTCATTAGCAAGGCTTACGGCAAGTTGACGTGTTTATATTCCTGCATTCAGAGTCGATCACAATGCCAGCCGTGAACTGACCCTAGGGCTTGAACTTCGGGAAACCCGCAATAGCAGGATATATGTGCCACTAATACTACTCAGTGCAGGACTGACTTTAAAGTGTTCATCTCCATAATTCATGTAGTATTAGTAACACAAAGGTTTTTGGTTTTGTTTTTGTTTTTTTTAAGATAAATTCTGCCTTCCCTCCTGTCTTGGGGCCCTGCCGGGGACTGAGATTGGAGGAGCACTCAACGCTCAACCTCAAGCCTTCTTCTGCCCAGAAGGTGTTTATGCACAAAAGCCCAACTGGCCAAAGCTCAGAGAACACTGAAGAAGTCTTACTACCTATAGGAGTCTGAAATAGATGTGATCTCCTGGACATGGATGGCATGGTTTCATGACAAAGATATATATTTTCACAAGACCTGTATGGAAACTGTCCTATCAACATCTCACCAAGAAAAGAGAAAGATCTCAAGAAGCTCCACACCTCCCTGAGAGACTGAGGAGGACTAAGGCTGATAGAGAAGAAAAGTTAGGTGCTTTCCTCAATGGGATACACATGGATCTATGAATCATGACAGACACATGAGAAAGGCAAACTAATGAAACAATGGGATATGCAAGTGAAAAGATTTGAAAGAAAGGAGGGAATCTGACAGAAGAGATGAAGGGTTGTTAGGGGGAAAAGGAGAGGAGATGGGATTGGAGACTGAGGGATGAAAATGTTATAAATTCACTATATTTGTGTATATGATACAAACAATAAAATATGTATTTAAAACTAAAAAAAAGATAAGTTCTGCTTAGTCAGCTTCATTAAAGTAAAGAGCTGTTTAGCCTTGCCAATGAAACAGAAGGTAGGGGAGGACATACTGGTGAAGAGACTTCACACATCAGGCAAGTACTTTACCACCGGGCTGCACCACCAGCCTCAATGTAAATGGCAGAGAAAGACTTCCAGGTGGAAAAGGCTTTATTTACCCTTTAAGTAGCAGGAATTTAAGAAATGCATTTTATTCTTTTGAAATCTCCCAGTGAGAATTTTCCAGAGTTGACACATTAAAAAAAAAAAAAGAAAAAAACATGGTGATTTTTGAGCTAGGTAAGTCTGCAAACAGAGACTATAAACCACGAAAGGAGGGATTCTGTCACTTGAACTCTGACCGTAGGCCAAGTTACCAGAACATCTTGAGGATCTTCTCACTATGAGATGGGGGGTCTGTCTCTGCTCAGTGGGATCCTGCCAGGTCATGTAGATACACAAAGCTTAGGAGGCAGAAAGAAGGAAGAAGAGACAGAGAGATGCCCTTCGGACAGATATCTCCAAGCCACTACTACCCCAGAGTCACTTTACCAAAAAAGCCTGCCTGTGGTGGCTGAGCTGTTCCTGTCTGCATTGTCAACTGCTAAAATGCAAATATTTCCTATAAATGAGTTGTAGCCTTCCCATGCTGTTCTGGCAGGAATTCTGCTGCCTGGTTCTATTTTTAGAATGATGGTTGTCTAAGAGGGAATCTGAAGTATAGGTGTAACACAGGCACAGTGAGGAAGGTTGCAGGGGATGGCGGGAAAAGCATCTGATAGCACAGTGAGGAGTGATGTTCAAAACCAGGCAGGGATCCAGGTGGACGGGCACTCAGCTGGGCATAGTGAGCAGCTTTGGTCGGCCCAGGAGCCGCACCAGGTGCCTGCGGTCAAGCAAGGGAGGAGAAGGCGCTCATAAAAAATAAATTTTATCTTTATATTTTTATTTGGCTCTGGTCCTTGGCTACCTCCAGTGTAGGAAGGTAGGTGATGGGTTGTGGAAGAAGGGAACACAGCACTTGGCGAGGGGAGAACTTGATTTGCTACTGTGCATGCACATGCACGCTTGTGCACATGTGCACATGTGTGTGCATCCTGGGGCTAGAGACTGACTGTAGAGTGGGGACTTCCAGAGGGATTGGCGAATGGATGAATAACTACAGTAAATGCAGTAAAGGAAAGGGAAGTACAAGGCAGGGGTGAGTACTACGTAGATGGTAACTGTAAGCGTGCTCTCTCTCTCTCTCTCTCTCTCTCACTCATTCTCTCTCTCTCTCTCTCTCTCTCTGTTATTAGGCACTCTTTGTCTTTCTCTCCTTCAATATTTTGTGCTTGTTGTTTTCGCCATGATTTCCCTCTTGTTTAAATTATATAGAAAAACAAAAAATATGAAACCTACTCTCTTAATCATCTGAATGCACAGTACAGTGTTCTTTTCCTCATTTACTTATTTGCGACTGTGTGTATGTGTGTGGTGTGTGTATATGGCTGTGTATATATTATGTGCATATGTGTGTGTTGTATGTGTATGGTTGTGTGTGTGTGGTTGTGTCTTTGTGGTATGTAGTGTGTATGTGGTATGTGTGTGCATGTGTGTGTGTGTGTGCCTGGTGTTTGTGTGTGTGATGTGTATGTGTGTGCTGTGTGCACATGTGAAATGTGTGCATATGGTATGTGTGTGTGTGGTGTGTGTGTGTGGTGTGTATGGTATGTGTGGTGTGTGGTATTTGTGATGTGTGTGTGCACGTGTTTTTGTGTGTGTGTGTGTGTGTAGTGGGTGATGTGTATGTGTGTAGTGTGTGTTGTGTGTGCGGTTTGTGTGTGGTGTGTGTGGTGTGTGAGGAGTGAGTGTGTGCTATATAAAGGCCCAAAGGTGACATCATGAATCATCTTGGATTGCTCTGCCTCCTTATTGCTTTGCTCTGGGGTTTTTAGGCTTCCAGAGTTGGAATTGCGGCAAGCCACTAACATTTGTATGTGGCATCTGCAGGATGGGGGGGTCTGAAGACAGGTCTTCTGAGGTGAAGGCTTAACCCCTGAGCCATGGCCCCATCCACAGTGAAGTCCGTTAAGTGTCTACTTATTGCTCAGCAGACACTTCCACATTCTTCGTGGCACAAACCATCTGACCCTCCCACCCTCAGTCCTCATCTTGTGCCTCTGTGTCTCTCACTGGACAATTCTGAGAGCCACACCCCAGGAGAAATCACCTGGGATTTGCCTTCTTGGGACATTAACACAATGTTCTCTAGGTTCATCCACGGCGCAGCAAGTGTCAATCTCGTTCCTTTTTACAGCTTGTGTTTAATGGGCACAGAGTCTTAGCTGGGGGTGGTAAGAAAGTTCTAGAGACAGATGGTGATGATAATCACAGTTATATGAATGCACACCCTGCCACTGAGTGTGATTCAAGAGGTAAATTTCATAATTTATATTTTGTACAGTTGAGGAGGAAAAAAAAGTGCTCATGAAGTCCTCGGAGCTACGCAGCCTGTAAGCGCAATGGGAAGTGAGTTTTCAGGTAGGCGAGGCAGAGCCAAAAGGGATACGTGCACACGAGGGGCTGCTATGCACGTGGTCCGGTGGCTGCTGGAACATATGGCCACTTCAGCTCCAGGCAGTGCCTCTGGGACCAGAAAAGCTCATGTTAAGATCATAAGTAAGGGCCGAGCTGAACACCTACTGCATACGCAGCATTCCTAACCTGCAGGACTTCAGAATGTCCAGTCTTCCCAAGCATGATCCAATATTTCTGGTGTCTTTTTAGGAAAAGAAAAGCAGAAGGGAGACCATACAAGGCCACAGAGGGATGTAGGTATCTATAAACCCAGGAAAGACTCCTCAGACAGACCCACCTTGCCTGTAGGTTAATCTACATCCCAGTTTCCAGACTGTGGGGCAATAAGTTAGTTTTTAAACCATCCAGCCGGTGGCGTTTGTTATGGCAGCACTCAGCACTCTCTCATAAACTAATCTTGAAATATGAACCTTCATTTTATCCAACAATTACTGTGTGTGTGTGTGTGTGTGTGTGTGTGTGTGTGTGTGTGTGTTTATGTGTATGTGTGTGTGTGTGAGAGAGAGAGAGAGGAAGGGGGGACAGGGGTTTGTATAGGGAATCAGGTATGCTTGCCCATGTGGGTACTGGGGGGGCAGAGATCAACACAGGGTGTCTCCTACCCTATTTTTTGAGCCCGGGTCTCTTACTGAACCAGGAGCTCGCCATGGCAGGAGTGCTGGCTGGTCAGTGACCCACACCCCAGATCTACTGGTCTCTGCCCCCCAGCTGCCTGACTTTTACATAAGTGTTAGAACTGAACTCAGGACCTCATGATTGCACAGCACACACTTTCTTTACCCACTATGCCATTCCACAGCTCCTCACTGTGTGCCACGTGGTCTCCTTAGCACAATACCAAGTCGTTATAACCCTCACCACAATCCCATGAGGCAGGGACTGCTCTTGTTCGCATGTTGCAAATGAGGTAACCAAAACACAGAGAGATCAGGCCCCTTGTTCTTGTCTCACACTTTGTGAATGAAGGAGCTGGGATTTGAACTAGGGCCCACCTGCTCAGCACTCCTCTCTTTGACTCTTGGGATTTAGCCAGAGGTCCCAAGATCCTGATACAGGTTAAAACTTGCCTCCAGTGTTGTATGTGTGTATGTGTTTTTAAAACCAAATACCACGCCATCCCTTTCTGCCAGGAAGATAAAAATCGGATTTCATAATGTTTTTCTAGATGCTTAAGCCCCACATCCAGGATAACAATCCAAGGGGCCTGCGCAGTTTCTGCTGGTCCTTCTGAGGGACTCTGGAAACTCCAGATTCTGGGTGGATGGTTTCCATTTCTTACCCAGCAACATTCCTCAGAGGAATGAGAGGGGTTGACACTGGCTTCTGGTAACAATGCAGATACCTTCCAGTTATGCAAAACCTAAGGAATCACAAGGCAGGCAGTGCTCCGAGGCCACGCCCATCCACCAGAAAGGTCAGAGGATTTTTCCTTCTATGTCCTTGGCTGTAGCAGAGACTCGACCAACAGGTGTTCAGATCTTGGGGCTCAAAGTATGGAGAATATCGTTCTATAGAACCAGCCAGAGAAAATGTCCTCGAACATGAGGAAGGACGGCCCGAAACAGGGAACGCTTGATCCGGGCCAGGCACGCAGGTTGGAAGCCTGGTGTTGTCTCAGTGGCGTTTTCCACAAGAAGCACCAGACGCTGTGCCAATTCGGTGGGGGAGACTTAATTCCTTTCTAATTATTAAATGCAAGGAAAGTACACATGTCTGACCTGCCCAACACGCTGCTCCAACTAACTTGCCCGGTGCTGCGAACCTTCCCACACCCTGCATTTTGCAGTGGCGGCGGCTGGAAGGCTTTGTTTGCAGTCCTCCCTTGCTCACGGTCCTGTGTGCCGAGCCAGAAACACACCTCTTTCCTTTTTCTCATTTCAGCTGACTCACTCTTGCTTTTATGGAGGTGACCATGAGAGGCCAAGGGAGGGAGGGCATGGGAGGCCAAGCTGGTGCCAGCAGAAGTCTGGACTTCAATGAATCAACATTTCTTAGCGATTGAAAAGATAGGGCCCAGGAAGAAAACTTCAATGCTTACAGGCGTTCCCAGGCCTTTTTACCTGGCTCAACATGTGGACCCCCAGCCAGCACTGAGCAAGCTGGCAGCAGGTTTGCCCCAGAACTGGCTACAATCAGAACCCGAAGACTCAAAGCAAAGGAGATCACCCCATAAGCCAGCACCCCTCAGATACCCGGCACCTTCATACTAACTGGAGTGCTTCGCTGGCTTGCTCTGACAGAAACATTGGCATTTCTTTCCCCCACGTTATCTCTGATATTTCCCAACAGGCCCTGGTCCCACGATTTCCACCACAGTGATCTCCCAGGCCAGCATGCTGGCAGGTGGCGCCTCGTGTTCTGGAGCCAGCTCTGCCCCAGGTGTGCTAACGGGCCGTGAGCTGCAAAGGGCCCACTCGGAACATCTGAGAACAAAAGGAGAAAAACATTATGAAACGTGATTTCTGCCTGGGATATGCCAGAGAGGAAGGAAACACCTTTGTCAAGAGCAGGTCTCAGCCTGAGCATTGGTGCCCATGGAGCAACTGCCAGGAGGTGTCCCCAGCAGTGATGCCGGGCAGGTGGGAGATGGGCACAGGAGGAGACCCCAGAATTTCTCAATGAGACCTCCAGGCTCCAGAGAAGCAGCTGCAATGTTGAGATGTCTGAGTGACAGTTGCTAGCACCTGCTGAGCCCTTGGGAAACACAAGGTCATTCTGGCGTAGACTATCTAACTCAGACAGACGTAAGAAGTTGCCCCAGGGGAGGAGGGTCCTCACCCACTCCACGTATGAGAATACTTCTTAAGAAGCCAGTTGAAGAGATTTCATAAGAAGCCAGGGACACGTTTCTACAATTCAAATCTTTGTAGATCTGTGGGACCTTGGAAGAAGTGGCTAGAGAATGGAGGTGTAAGTAAGGCCAAGGCTGGATTTGATTTTTCTCTGGGTATTTTAGCCCAAATAGTAAGCTCTGGAGAATGCTAGTCCTTTGGGTCTTGCTAGATCTAAACAAAGAGTGCTCTTCTCTCCCTTCCCCAAACTGTCCATTACACTAAAGTTCTTTCTTTTTCTTTCTTTCTTTCTTTCTTTCTTTCTTTCTTTCTTTCTTTCTTTCTTTCTTTCTTTCTTTCTTTCTTTCTTTCTCTTTTTTTCTTTTCTTTCTTTCTTTTTCTTTCTCTGTCTTTCTCGTTCTCGCTTTCTTTCTTTCTTTTCTTTCTTTTTCTTTCTCTCTGTCTTTCTCATTCTCGCTTTCTTTTCTTTCTTTCTCTTTCTTTTTCTCTCTATTTTTCTTTCTCTCTCTCTTTCTTTCTTTCTTTCTTTCTTTTCTTTCTCTCTCTCTTTCTTTCTTTCTTTCTTTCTTTCTTTCTTTCTTTCTTTCTTTCTTTCTTTCCTTCTTTCCTTCTTTCCTTCTTTCCTTCCTTCCTTTCAATCACTGTTGTGCAGAGATACTGTGACCCAGAAGGTCATCTAATGCTCCTTCAGGTCCTTCCAACTCGCATGACAACATTGCTAGGTTATCATCTCCAGCTAAGTCAGGCAATACCTGCCATGCAAGATTTCCAGGCGAAATGATTCGCTGTAAGAAACTGTAATTTCTTTTCTGCCTTGTTGACTCCAAAGAGATTGACAAAGACTGGAGATATGAAAGGAAAACATTTGTGAAGCCGAATCAAAGTCCTCGCTCCCTTGACATGGCACCTCTCTTATCTTTCTAGAAAACTCTAAGGTTTATTCAAGTTGAATGCTCACCCCTCTGCGACGACTATGTGTATAGCTGGGTATTTGCTTATCATTTAATTAACCAATTTACTTCAGATGAAGCCTACATTACATGGGAAGAGAATCCATTTGCAAGAACTTTTGATCAGAATAAGGACTTCAATGTTCCACAGGTAGCAATGCTACCACTCACACAGAGAAACATGCTACGTGAGAAGCTTTATGAAAGGAACACACACGTTTTCTGATAATTATCCTAGTACACTGAGTTCAACTGGAGCTCATAAAAAGGTCTATAGCTTTTCTTTTAAAAAACAGCTGATGTTAATGAAAGTGCCTACCTATTTTCTCACCCAAGCTAACTGGTGTTGGTTAAATTATGCTGATGGATTGCGTAACTGAATTAGGAGCTGGGAATGCCAGAAACCCACTGGAGTCTGAAAGAGCAATGAAGCTAAAATAACTGTGGTCACCAAAGAATTGAGTCAAAAAAATTCTTCAAGTTCATGAAGTGATTTGGAGACAAAGTACTAGGAATTCCATGGTTATGTGGCAGTACAGTTATATTTCTGAACCAACAGTCAAGAGATCTTGCTTGGGGTTCCACTTGTGTGTGTGTGTGGTGTGTGTGTGTGTGTGTGTGTGTGTGTGTGTGTGTGTGTGTGTGTGTCTGGGGAATTCACTTCTGGGTTCTGTCTGTAGATGGTTAATCTGGGAAATAGCTTTTGGGCAATGGTACATTTTTCGTTTATAAGTGATTTAACCAAATTAAAATTTGTACTATATTAGAATACTTGGCATTTTTCAGTGGCTTTTCTAATCCCTGTATTCAATCTGGTTAACCAGGCTATTTAGAATGAAAAAAAAAACCCTCTGTTGAAATTAATGCCAGGAGGAAGGTTATCAACGCCAGCTGTAAAAACAGTGAGAGTGAGGGTAGGCTAAATGGCTGAGTGGGTGGAAGCACTTGCTGCACAAGCATGAGGCCCTAAGTTTGAATTCCTAGAGTTCATGTAAATCCAGACGCAATAGTGTCTGTAACCTCACTGCATCTACAAGAGACGGGAGGGGAAGTGAATCCCCACAAGTTCTCTGACCAGCTCGCTGGGTACATGCAATGGAGAGCCTTCTCCCAAACAAGACAGGAAGTGAGGACCAAATCTAGAGGTTGTCTTCTGCCTCCAAATGTACATGATGGCATACATGTATCTGTACTAACATATAGAGACATTGCACACACAAGACACATATGCATACATACACACATATAGACACACACACACACACACACACACACACACACACACACATACACACCATAAGACACAGACAGGAGACCTTGAATCAAAGAAAAAAATGAATATCTAATATGAGTCTAAGCTTTAGCAAAAAGAAATTGAAGGCCAAGATAGAAGAAAATAAATATATTCATGCACATTCCTTTATAAATCTTTGGTTTAGAAAGAATAAAGATGTTGCTGGGCTAGAGAGATGGCTCAGGGGTTAAGACTGTGTCTTGCTTGCAAACAGAAGGCCCTGAGTTTGGATACCAGATCTCACATAAAAATGCCAGGTAGAAATGATGGTGGCCTGTACTTCCAGCTCTGGAATGTATTTCCTGGGAATCCCCAGAGCAAAGCAAAAAAAGGAGGTAGAAGCAATCCAGGATGATTTCCAAAGTTACCCTTGGGCCTCCACAGGCACATCCAGTTTTCTTTCTCTCTCTCTCTCTCTCTCTCTCTCTCTCTCTCTCTCTCTCTCTCAAAATAAATTAAAAAATAGAATGTGCATAGAAATAGCATAATTGGGTAAAATGTGGAAAAGAAAATGCTAAGGATAATACAGATGAACACTTCTGACATTGGAAAAGTAAAGTTCTGTAATATTAAGGTGTTCTTGGCGTTTCATGGGCTATAAGCAGACATGAAACTTCTTCAGGAACGCAATTACTGGCTCAGCATTAGCCAACACAGTAGGCCTGCCTTATCCCTGCTACTGATGTCCAGTTTCAGATGTCTGAGGACAACTGTGTCTCCCAAACATTAAAGGAGTCAAGCATGGTGATGTGCACCTGTGACCCCAGCTCTTAGGTACTGAGGCAGGAAAATGGAGTTCAAGGCCAGCCTGGGTTATATAGAGAAACTCAGTTTCAAAACACAATTAAATGAAAAATTCCAGAAATAAATCCATTATAAATATGAAGTTGTGTACTGTTCTGAGTAACGTGATGAAATCTCTCCTAGTCCCACCCAGTCCTGCCCAGGACATGAATCATCTCTTTGTGCAGAATATCCACACTGTGTATGTTACCCACCCATTCGTCACTTAGCAGATAACTCAGTCATGATAACTGAACCTGAGTGTTATAATATAGCCGTGCTTGCATTCGAGTCACCCTTGTTTTACTTAAGAACAGCTCCAAAGCCCAAAAGTGCAGATGCAACAATTCAAATGTGCCCCGGAGAAGATGCAACTCCAGAAGGGCCAGGTGTGGTGCTGCACACGTGCAATCCCAGAATTTACAGACGCACAGGGAAATCCAGAGTTCAAGATCGTCCTCAGCGATAAATGAGTTCTAGGTCAACCGGCGCCACTTAAGACCCTGTGTCCAAAGAGAAAAGACACAGAGAAACTACACTCGCACAACTTCAATCAAAGCATAACACTTTCTCTTATTATTGGTTATTGTCATTCTTTCCTGTGTCTATCTTAAAACTTTGTCAGAGTATGTACAGGAAGTTTCAGAGTATCTAAAAGGCTTAGTACTGTACGATATTTTAGGCATCAATCAATTAGGGGTCTTCCAATGTATCTATAGCTCAAGAGCTACATTTCTTGAAGACAGATGCCAAGGGCATTCCTCACAGTCTCAGTTGTAGTGTGTCTCCTATGCCAGCCTAGTTGTAGGCTGAATCCCACTTTCCCACAAGGGGCAGGTATGACTCTTGTCCTGTCTCGAAATGGGATCTAGGACAGAAGTGATTTTTCGTATTTCTTCCTGTTCTTTGGAAACTATTAATTGGTAGGGTTGTATAGTTGGTGGTGGTCCTACTTGTTGTTGACCTTGCATGTGTAGTCTGTCTGCCACTACTGACATCATCCCTCTGCACAGGGTACAGATGTCACCCCCTGTTTCTTGATATATAAGAGGTTAGATTCCATAATAAAATTGACTTGGTTTCAGCTCAGGATCCCCTCTTGGCCTAGCCTGAATCAATTCTTGCTGATTTCACTCTGGTACACCTACCAGGATTTCAAGGTAAGCTGCAGGTCACAGAACCCCACATATAGCTAGTGAGAAAATGCTATATTCTATCTTTAGAAACCCATTTTTAAAGTTTTTTATCAGTATACATTAATTATATGAAATAATGGGTTTAATTATAATTAATATATTTAAATAATATATATTAAATATAATTAATTAATGGGTTTAATTATACTTACATACATGGACACTCCTTATCCATATCCCTTCCCACTTCTACCAATCCCTTCTTCTTCTCTGCTAATTGTCCTTTCAAGTCTTTTTTTTTTTTTTTTTTTTGGTGAATCGATAAGTTTAATTAGGGTTGCTTACAGGCACATAAAGATCATTTACAAGACTATGAACAACGAGTGAAGCAAATGTCTCTCCCTCCTGGAGGTTTCCTGGAGGAAACCATCAATTGTCTATAGCTATTCAGGGATGTTCATGGGGGTAGGGCCTCTTGAGACCCTCTCCACTCCATAATGGAATACTCAAAGATCCAGCCTGGAGCAGGTATTGGTGACTGTGTAACTGCTATGCCATGCCCAGAAGACAGTATTCCACTCCACCCCTCTCTCCAGTTCGTACATTCTTTCTGCCCTCTCTTCTGTGATGTTCACTGAGTCGTAGAGGAGGTGATATAGGTGTCCAGGTAGGACTGAACACTCAGTATTGATTTATTTTCAGCACTCTGCCAACTAATGTTAATAAAAAGGTTCTATGACTAAAAAACCCCATTTTATGGCCTCATTTGGTAAACTTTGAAGTCTCCACCCCAAGAAGAAATACTATAGAAAACAAGAAACTCAAGAAGTTGAAGCAATGGGAGTCAAGGCGGCGATTCTGTCTCTGAGGACCACTATTCACATCATGGTCTGTCAAAGGTTTCTGGGGGCCAAAGGTGGGGGGCAGACAGGTTGAACTCATTCCTGTGTCTCTTAGCTACACCCTGGAAGCAGACTGAGATGGAAAAATGCCTGTTGGAAGTTCAGTAGGAATGAGAACAATCTAATGATACAGTTATGCCAGATATGTCTGCAATTCCTGCAGAGATTTCTGGAGCTGGGTCAGTCTTTCAACTGTCAAGTCAAGGCAGAGATACTAGACCTTTGTACACCATGACGAGTAGTCTCTGGGGCTGAGCAACAGATGGGAGGATGCAACATGGAAAGGGATCACTGAGGCTGAGGGAAGCCCCACAAAGACACTCAGCTTCCTGAGGATTAAGCAGCTCATGTTGTTAGCTGCTGGGGCGCTAAGCTCTTCACGGAGTGGAGGCTGGGGCTCTGTAGATGGCATCCACCCATTCCTCTGCTAGACAGCACAGGAATTCTTCGACATATGAAAACCTCTGTGGTACGGGAAGACAACCTCAGCTAAAGGCAATAAAGCTGTCACCCACCAAAACTCAGGCCCTGATCCATCTCCTCAGGCTCCCTTCCCTTTTTAAACTTTGTGTGTGTGTGTGTGTGTGTGTGTGTGTGTGTGTGTGTGTGTGTGTGTGTGTAGCAGAGAACACTGTGTTCCTTTGGAGGACCAAGGGTAGTCATGACTTCAGGAGTCATTCTGGATTGCTTCTACCTTCTTTGCATTTTGTTCTTGGATGTCCTAGGCTTTGCCCATCAGGGTTAGAAATACAGGTCATTGTCAACATTTCTGCCTGGAGTTTTTAATGTGGGACCTGGGATCTAAACTCAGGACCTACTTACAAGGCAGAGTCTTATGGGCCTTGGAACTTAAAAGAAACTTTACCAGGGAAGAAATTGAAAGGTCTAACAAATATCTTAAAAAATGCTCCGCATCCTTAGCCATCAAGGAAATGCAAATCAAAACCTCCCTGAGATATCATCTCACCCTGGTCAGGATGGCAAAAATCCACAATACAAACAACACTAAATGCTGGAGAAGATGTGGAGAGAAGGGAACTCTCCTACATTACTGGTGGGAATGCAGGCTATACAACCACTTTGGTGAGCCATCTGGTGATTCTTAAAAAAGTTAAAGATTGAAAGGTCATACGACCCTGCTATTCCACTTTTGGGAATAATCCCTCACACAGTGAAAATTCACCTTGATAGCACAAGCACGACCATGTTCATAGCAGCACTGTTTACAATAGCAAAGTCATGGAATCAGTTCAAATGTCCAACAGTTGACCAGTGGATAAGGAAAATGTGATACATTTATACAATGGAATATTACTCAGCCATCAAAAATGATGAATTAATGCAATTTGCTGGGAAATGGATGGAATTAGAAAAAATTATATTGAGTGAAGTATCACAGACACAGAAAATTAAGCACTGTATGTACTCCCTAATAGGTGGATGCTAGTACCAAACCCACTTAATGACACACTCAAAGATAAATCTCTGTAATACTTATAGTAATTGCAAAGATTATAAACAGGGATGGAAGGGGAAGGAGGGCCCCGCCAGAAACAAGGAGAGAGGGGATCATGCTACAGTAGAGAAAATAGGCCACATCAAGGACTGCAAGTAAGTAATGAGATTATCTGGTTGGGCTCGCAGACTTTCCTTACTGGTCACTTGCATCTGATGGGGTATGATCACTCTAGAAAGGGAGGGCATAGAGTCTGGCAGATAGAAGGTAATCATCCTGCAAATGGGAGACTGACTCCCCCCACCCCCCCACAGCAGTCTCCTACTCTTATTCCATCTACCTTTGAATCTACTCTTATAATAAGACTCTATTTTAACAGCCTTTTATCTCTGGCCAGGCGATGACATCTAATACCCATCAGGATGGAGCCAAAGGCAGTGCAGGAACAGCAAAACTGAGAAAAAAAAAATCAACAAACCATAATTCAGAAAATCAGAGACTCTACATCAACCATCTGGAACCAGGCCAGCCTAATCTCTCCCCATCCTAAAGCTCAGGGAAATTTGTGGAAGAGGGGGCGGTAAGATTGTAAGAGCCTAAAGATGGGGAGAAGCAACGATATGCAAGATACTCCATACAAGATAGGGCCAAAGTAATCATAATAAGACTTTGCATGACCTGCGCAATGACCAACATATCATTGAACCCTCAAAGTCTAGCATGGATCACAGGCACTAGGATCCTTAGAGGCAAGGGATTAACAGCCACAGTAGTGTTCCTATACTTAAGGGGAACACAAAAAAGAGCTATAAGCAATGCCACTGAGTCCTTACACCTCATCAGAGAGGAGGACCCAGAGGGAAGTTTGACATGCACACTAAAGGATGCTCCAGAATGGGGGAAGAGGGGGTACTAGGAAAAAGGGAGGGAGGGGGGAAAGAAGGGGAAAAGGGGGAGGAAACAAGAGGGTCCGGGGAGGGGTGGAGGGAGGGAGGGGAATGGAGTACTTATCAACTTTGTATGAGTGGAAAAAAGAAATTAAAAAAAAAAAAAAAAAAAAAAAAACAGAAGGCAGAATCTTAAACCCTGAGCTCACCTCCCCTTTTTAACTGGGAGAGTCTCTGCACAAGAAATTTGGCAACTATGCCACATTTAACTTAGATTTGACTTGTTTGTTTAGGCTTAGTTAAGCGAGGTATTTATAATTACCTTTATAGTAAGATGACGTGACCATTCACAATGTATATGTTAGAAAATAAACAAAGAAAATAGCACAGAGGAAGAAACATCATAACTTGAGTGACACAGAAGTCTGGAACCATTTAAATACTGTAGTGAAAATGTGTCCTGGCATCTGAGTGTGCCTGAGGGTTGCTGCATTGCAGCTCACTACTGTGATTGACATTTACAGCATGTACTGAAGAAAACAGTACCCTATCATATATTGTTTTTAAGGGAAAAAATGCAGAATGATTTGCATCCCTATATGCCTGTTTATGTTTCTGGGATAAAACTTAGGGCCTTCAGCACACACACTAACACTGAGTCACACCCTCAGCCCAAGTTAATTCCTCCCAGTCATCCAGAAACCTAGCTGTCCAGGCCACACCCTCCTCTAAAGATTCTTTTAGCTATGTGTGAACATGGACGTTTACAGGGTGACAGGTTTGCGGGGTGACAGGCATAGCTTCGGCAAAGGTTTTCATAGATAGCTTTCATCGGGTAGCTCCACCGCCATAGCCTAGATCTTATTTCTTTCCTTCCTTAATCAGGTCCCCTGGGGAGCACACTTGATAAGCAGGAGAGCCAAGCTCCAGGCGAATCAGAGGACGGTGCTTGGGACAGCTCGTTGCTTCCTCGGCCATCGTGTCCCTGGGCTTAGAAGAACTTACTTCCAGGAGGATGAACTCGGCTGGGGCCAAGTCATTCGCCCATCAGGAACCATTATCTGAGACAAAGTCGTTGTGGAGAGGCCTGGTTCAAGCTGTCTCTGACCAACCTTCAGACGCCTTGCCTGCCGCAGGAGCCAGCATCTAGGCCTCTCCAGTGACTCACTTGCATGTGAGGAGAAAGTATTCCTGAAAATTTATCCAACTGGAGATCCAGTGGCATGGAGCTTTTGGTGAAACGCTGAATCATTCTGATGCACGCAGCCAAAAGTTTATGCAATTGCTCTTTTATCACCGGAAGATCTTTAGTAATTGTGGGCACTCCCCTTATTTCAATAGCTTCAGCTGGGGATTGTTGACACCTTAGATTAAGCCAGTGGATACATGCCACCTTTTTCCATTCATGAAGTCAAAGAACTAGGATGTACTGAAATTGAATGACTGGACTTCATTTTTTTTTAATTTAAAATCTTTTAACCTTCTTATGCTGCAAACAATTAGGAATTCTCTAATGTGAAAAGCATAAAAATCTCCCTAAACATACAGTTTTCGTCCTGGTTCAAGTCTCCTGACCGATAACTCGTGACTGACACACATGCATGTGGAGTACCGTAACATGTTCCACACCTTGAGGGGCGTGTGTACAATCTCTGTTAACTTTCTCCTGTTTTCCAGGCAACAGGATGGTACCAGGAAGGCTGTGGGCACTTGAACCAGGGTTAAGGAGTAAAAATGATTTGTCTCCCCGACTTCTTGTATGAACTTCCTTAATATCCCATAGAGTGCTTAAACATAACAATATAGGTTAACTCAAGTCATAGATCCTTATAGCTAAAAAAAAAAAAAAAGAAGCCTGTTTCATGGTTACTTTCTCTCATATTAAAAATATACATATATAGTGTGTGATAAGTTTTTGAGAGTAAGCCATCTACCAGAAATACATGTGAAATATGGAGACTCACTCAACCTATGATTAATAAAATCCAAACGCTTTGTACAGATCAAATAAGGAACTAGATTGAAGCAGAAGCTGATTCTTTGATAAAGAAATTTGCTCCTTTCTTTTCACTGTGAAAAGAAGACACAAGCGTGTGTGTTGCTTGGGAGCATAACTGGTTGAATTATTTCTAATACTACTAGAGCAATTTGGACCTTTACTGTTTGTATTTCAGTGAAGCAGACAGACTTGGAATACATTTCATGTTCCCATGTTGCAGCTAATGACGCTGAGGGCGGCATCCTGACGATTTTTTTTTATTTTAATACATTTTTTATTATTATTTCAGCTCATACAAACTTAATAGGTACACCAGATCCCTCCCTCCCTCCTCCTCCCCCCAACCCCCTCCTCTCCCTCCCCTCACCCCTCCCGCCCCATCCCCCCCGTGCCTCCCGCCCCAATTCCTTTCTTGTGCATGCCTGACTCTCCTCTGGGCCCTCCTCTCTGATGACGTACAAGGACCCAGTGGCATTTCCCTGAACCCTTTCCTGTGTTCCCCTTAAGCATAGGAACACTACTGTGGCTGCCAATCCCTTGCCTCCAAGGATCTTGGTGCCTTTAGCAGATGCTAGACTTTGTGAGGTCAATAGTGTGTTGGACATTGCGCCGGGCATGCAAAGTCCAATTATGATTGCTTCGGCCCTAACTTGTGTGGAGTATCTTGCAAATCATTGATCCTCCCATGCTTTTGTTCTTACACTCTTACCGCCCCCTCTTCCGCAAATGTCCCTGAGCTTCAGGATGGGGAGAGATTAGTCTGGCCTAGTTCTAGGTGGTTGATATAGAGTCTCTGAAGTTCTGGATAGTGGTTCGTTGATTTTCTTTTGCAGTTTTGTTGCTCCTGCAATGCCCTTCACTCCATCGTGATGGGCACTGTATGTCACCCCCTGGCCAGAGACAGAGAGCTGTTAAACTGGAGTCTTATTATAAGAGCACATTCAAGGGTAGATGTAATACTTATACCCAAAAGTGGAATCACAGGGTCATATGGCATTTGGCAATGGGAGAGGTCAATCACCCATTTGCAAAATGGTTACTTTTTAATCTGCCGGACTATATGCCCTCCCCTTCTGGTGAGTTCATACCCCCTTAGTTGTAAATGATCAGGAACGAATTGTGAACTTAACTAGGTGTCACATTACTTTCTTGCAGTCCTTGATGGAGGCCTATTTTCTCTACTGTAACATGGTCACTTCTCTCCTTGTTTCTGGTGTGGCCCTCCAAGCCCATCCCTCCTGTTCATAATCCTTGCAATTACTGTAGGTAATACATAGATTTACCTATGAGTGTCTCAAGATGGGCTGGGTGGGTTTGGTATTAGGAGCCACCTATTAGGGAGTACATACAGCGCTTAATTTTCTGGGTCTGGGATACTTCACTTAATGTAATTGTTTCTAATGACATCCATTTCCCAGCAAATTCCAGTAATTCATCATTTTTGATGGCTGAGTAGTACTCCATTGTATAGATGTACCACCGTTTCCTTATCCACTCGTCAACTGTTGGACATTTGGGTTGATTCCATGACTTTGCTATTGTAAACAGTGCTGCTATGAACATGGTCGTGCCTGTGCTATCGAGGTGAACCTCTGCTGTATGGGGGGTTATACCCAAAAGTGGAATTGCAGGGTCATATGGCATTTCAATCTTTAATTTCTTTAAGAATCTCCAGATGGCTCGCCGGAGTGACTGTATGAGCCTGCATTCCCACAAGCAATGTAGGAGAGTTCCCCTCTCTCCACATCCTCTCCAGCATTTGTTGTTGTTTGTATTGTGGATTTTTGCCATCCTGACCGGGGTGAGATGATATCTCAGGGAAGTTTTGATTTGCATTTCCCTGATGGCTAAAGAAGTGGAGCATTTTTTAAGATATTTGTTAGACATTTTAATTTCATCCCTGGTAAAATTTCTTTTAAGTTCCAGGGCCCATTTTTTAATTGGGCCATTGGTTTCCTTGATGTTTAGTTTTCTAAGTTCTTTGTGCACTCTGGACAGTAGAGCTCTATCAGATATGTGGTTAGTGAAGATTTTCTCCCATTCTGTGGGTTGCCTTTGAGCTCGTGTTACAATCTCTTTATCTGAACAGAAGCTCTTTAATTTCACAAGATCCCAACTGTTGAGAGTTGGTAGCAGTGACTGAGCCATTGGATGTCTGTTTAGGAACTGTTGGCCTAGCCCAATCAGCTCGAGGGAGTTCCCTATCCTTTCAACTATGGTTTTTATAGTCTCTGGCCTGATATCAAGGTCCTTGATCCATTTGGAATTAAGTCTTGTACATGGTGACAAGTATGGGTCCAGCTTTAATCTTCTGCATGTGGAGATCCAGTTTTGCCAGCACCATTTGTTGAAGATGCTGTTCTTTTTCCATTGGATTCTTTGGGCCCCTTTGTCAAAGACCAAATGGCTGTAACTTTGTGGGCTTATATCTGGGTCTTCAATCCTTATCCATTGATCTGTGTGTCTATTTTGGAGCCAGTACCAGGCTGTTTTTATAACTATGGATTTGTAATATAGACTAAGGTTTGGTATGGTAATACCTCCAGCAGTGTTTTTGTTACTCAGGATTGTCTTTGCTATCCTGGGTCTTTTTTGCCTCCATATGAATTTTGAGATTGTTTGGTCAACTTCTTTAAAGAATTGCTTTGGGATTTTAATTGGTATAGCATTGAATTTGTATATTGCCTTTGGTAGGATGGTCATTTTTACGATGTTGATTCTGCCAATCCCGGAACATGGGAGGTCGTTCCACCTTCTGGTGTCTTCTGCAATTTCTTTCTTTAGGGTTTTAAAGTTTTCATTGTAAAGGTCTTTTACCTCCTTGGTTAGGTTTATACCAAGGTCTTTCATTTTTTTAGGGGCTATAGTAAATGGGATTGTTTCTCTCAAGGCTTTTTCACTTCTTTCATTCTGGGTACATAGGAAGGCCTCTGATTTTTGCACATTTATTTTGTATCCTGCCACCCTGCTGAACTTCTCAATTAGTTCCAGGAGTTTCCTGGTGGAGTTCTGGGATCACTCAAGTATAAGATCATGTCATCTGCAAACAGGGATAGCTTGACTTCTTCCTTGCCGATGTGAATCCCTCTTATGTCCCTTTCTTATCTTATGGCTTCAGCTAAGACTTCAAGTACAATAGTGAATAGAAGTGGTGAGAGTGGACAGCCTTGTCTAGTTCCTGATCGAAGTGGGAATGCTTCCAATTGTTCCCCATTGAGCATAATCCTTGCTGTGGGCTTGTTGTATACAGCTTTTATTATATTGATAAAGGTTCCTTCCATTCCTACTGTCTCTAGCGTTTTGATCATAAAAGGCTGTTGGATCTTGTCAAAAGCTTTTTCTGCATCTATCGAGAGTATCATGTGGTCTTGGACTTTGGACTGGTTTACATGATGAATTACATTTATTGATTTGCGTATGTTGAACCAACCTTGTGTGCCGGGGATGAAGCCTACTTGGTCCCCATGAATAATCTTTTTAATATGTTTTTGAATCCGATTTACTAAAACTTTTTTGAGAATCTTTGCATCTGTTCCTCAGAGAGATCGGCCTATAGTTTTCTTTTTTAAGTGAGTCTTTATTAGGTTTTGGGATTAAAACGATATTAGCTTCATAGAAGGAATTTGGTAGTGTTCCTTCCTTTGCTATTTGATGGAAGAGTTTAAGGAGTAATGGTATTATTAACTCCTTAAATGTCTGGTAGAACTCTGTGCTGAATCCATCTGGTACAGGACATTTTTTGGTGGGAAGATTCAAGATTACTTCCTCAATTTCCTTATATGTTATAGGACTATTTAAATAATTCACAACTTCCTGATTCAATTTAGGTAAGTTGTGTTTACTTAGAAATTCATCCATCTCTTTTGTGTTGTCAAACTTCACAGAGTATAAGTTTTTGAAATATGACGTTATAATACTCTGGATTTTTGGGGTATCAGTAGTGATAACTCCATGTTCATTTCTGATTTTGTTAATTTGGGTTTTCTCTCTCCTGCTTTTGGTTAATTTAGCTAGGGATGTATCAATCTTATTGATTTTTTCAAAGAACCAGCTTTTTGACTGGTTGATTTTTTTCTATCGTTTTCTTAGTCTCAATTTCAGATATTTCTCCCCTTATTTTGCTAATCTCCTCTCTTCTACTACTTTTGGGATCAGATTGCTCAAATTTCTCTAAAGCTTTAAGCTGCATTGTTAAGTTGTTTATTTCTGATGTTTCCATTTTTTTGATGTAGGCATTAAGAGCTATGAACTTACCTCTTAGAACAGCTTTCATTGTGTCCCAGAGATTTTGGTAAGTTGTATTTTCGTTATCATTCACTTTCAGGAAATCTTGAATTTCCTTTTTAATTTCTTCCTGCATCCAGTTCTCATTCAGCATCATGTTGTTAAGTTTCCAGGAGTTAGTGTATTTTCTCTTGTTTGATGTGTTGTGGATGTCCAGCTTTAGGCCGTGGTGGTCTGATAGGGCACAGGTTAGAATTTCAACTTTTTTGTATATGTGTAGATTCGTTTTGTGGCCCAATATGTGATCTATTTTGGAGAAAGTTCCGTGTGCTGCTGAGAAAAATGTGTATTCTTTGGTACGTGGGTGAAAAGTTTGATAGAGATCTGTAAGGTCCATTTCTTTCAGGGTTTGATTAAGTTCCAAAGTGTCTCTGTTAAGCTTTTGACCTGTTGATCTATCCCATGTTGAGAGGGCGGTGTTGAAGTCCCCAAGAATTATCGTTTGGGGGTTGATTTCTTGCTTTAGACGCTGTAGGGTTTTCTTAATGAATGTGGAGGGGCCCGTATTGGGTGCATATATGTTCAGTATTGTGAAGTCTTCCTGGTGAATTGTACCTGTGACTAAAATGTAGTATCCATCCGTGTCTCTTATAATTTTCTTTGGTTTGAAGTCCACTTTGTCTGATAGCATAATGGCTACCCCTGCCTGTTTTCTGCTTCCATTTGCTTGTAGAATTGTTGACCAGCCTTTTATTTTTAGAGCGTGCCTATCTTTTGTGGTGAGATGGGTTTCCTGCAGGCAGCAGATTGATGGATTGTGATTTTTAATCCAAGTTTGTAATCTGTGTCTCTTGATCGGTGAATTAATTCCATTAATATTTAGTGTTATAATGGAGAAACTATTTTTAATTCCAGACATTTATTATGTTTAGTAGTTTTTATAAGTATATGGCTTTGCTTTTAATGGTGTTATACTTGCCTTCTGTTCTCCTGGATATGCCTGTTTTTTTCTTCACGCTTGAGTATCATTTCTAGCATTTTTTGAAGGCCTGGTTTGGTGGACATGTATCCCTTCAAGTTGTCTTTGTGCTGGAAGATTTTTCTTTCTCCCTCGATCATGATTGATAGTTTTGCAGGGTAAATCAGCCTGGGTTGACATTTTTGCTCATTCAATACTTGAAGTATGTCTCTCCAAGCTCTTCTTGCTTTTACTGTTTCGACTGAGAAGTCATTTGTTATTTTAATAGGTTTACCTTTAAAAGTGACTTGTTTTTTCTCCCTTGAAGCTCTCAGCACCAGTTCTTTATCTTGAATGTGGAGTGTTTTAACTATTATTTGCCGTGGGGTGCTTCTGTTTTGGTCATATCTGTTTGGGGTGCGGAATGCCTCTTGTATATGGATGGGCCTCTCTTTAGATGAGGAAAGTTTTCCTTGATGATCGTTTGAAAAAATTTCCTCAGGGGTGGTATTTTGAGATTCTTGCTCTAGTATTCCATGAATACGCATGTTAGGCTTCTTCAGGGTGTCCCATATCTCTTGGATATTTCTCTCAAGTATCTTTTTGGCTTTAACAACCTCTTCCATTGAGCTGGTTAGTACTCCCACTTTATCTTCAAGGTCTGAAATTCTGTTTTCTGCTTCGTTAGTTCTGTTGATAAGACTCTCTGTGGAGTTCTGGGTTGAAGATAACTTGTCTTGTACCTCAGTTTCAAACTCTGCTTGAGTCTGTTTTAACTGCTCTATGCCAGTTTTTGTTTCTTGCACTGTTTTTCTCAACTCCTCCAAATGTCTGTTGTGTTCCTCTTCAAAGCGATTAATTCAATTATGTAATTCCTCCCGGATTTCCTCTTTCATAGTATTGAACATGGTAATGATCATATTTTGAAAGTCGTTATCCTGGGTCAGGCTTTCTTGGCCTTTTTCCGTGGGTTTGTTCTGGTTGGAGTCAACATTATGGGATTAATTTCTTCAGTGGGAAATTTGTTTACTTGAGTGTTGCTTCTCATGGATTTGCACTTTGACTTTGGCATTGTCGTTTTAACTCTTAAGATCTTTTAATTTCACTAAACTGAATTATTTGGCCTGGGGTTCTGGGGGTGGGCAGGGACGGAGCTTACCTAGGTCATGGATGAGGCCTGGCTGGACTGCGCACGCAGCCCGACTGGCGGAGCGAGGTGGGGATGTTAATGATTAATTAAAGACCCATTGTGATGGGGTAGTTTCTGGAATACGCCTGGCCTTGGAGGAAGAATGGGTCTTAAATTAAAATGCCAACATACCTTATTTAAGGTTAAATTCTGAGGCTTCTTCAAGCTGTAGGAAATCTAAAGACAATGATCTTACCATATTTCATTCATTCATTCATTCACTCATTCATTCCTACTTTACCTAAAGTGGGTGCATAGCCATGACTAGAGAATGGATGACTCCAGATGTGGTAGAATACCTGGTATCAGATTCGGCCTCTTACTATGAAACAATGGTTGATGGACAAGACAGAGCACAGGAACTCGAGGGGGTGACAAAGAAGGAGAGAGAATCAGAAGGAGGAAGAGGAGGAAGAGGTGGAGGAGAAGGAGCAAGTAGAATAAGCCCTTTAGTCATCTCAGCTTGCAACACTACTTACTGTCTGGGAAAAGTGAGACCAGGGTTCTAGAAGGTATAGAGAAAGAATTTCTGGTGAGGAAGGATCTGAAGAGGAAGAATTCCAGACCTTATGCCCAAGTTCCTCTCTAGTTGGGGTTGGGCAGTGATCTGTGCATACATGGGATGGAATGTCACAGGGCAAATGCTACCAGGCAGCTCCAAGCTGAGCAACCCATTGAGCTCAGGCGGCACCAGGGGATGATGGCCTGAAACCTGCTCTTTGTTCTTTTCATCTCACGTAGCCAAGGCTGACCCCGAATTCCTGAATTCTCCTGCCTCTACCTCCTGGAGTGTTACAGATAATTGTCACCAAGTCTAACTAAATACAAGTCTCTTCAAACATCCAGGATAATTAACAAGGGTTTTAGAAAGACCAAGTCAAAAAGCTAGAGATAAACTAACCATAATTTAAGGTGGTTCTACATCTACATTAACAAATTTTTTAAGAAATCCTTAAAAGAAGCAAACTGATCATCACATATTGTATAACAACTTCTCCATAAAACTCGCGGCTGTACTCTTTGAAGGAAGACAATACACACTCAACACAAAACATCATGATGTTCAGTGTAAAATAAAACAGTACTAGATTTGTGAAGAAGCGTGAATCATGGCCCAAAACTGTAATCCAAATTAGCCCTGAAAAGACCAGAGGTAATGGAGTTATTGGACGAGAACTCTAAGTGATTACAAATGTATGCAAGGTTTTAGGCAAAAATATTGACGCAGTGAAGAGGAAATTGAAGAAATGTAAAAAAGATCAAATAGGCATTTTAAAGCTAAAAATACAATATTCAATATGAAAAATTCACAGGGTGGGCTAACAGCATTGTAGGGAATATAAAACAAGATCGGGAAACTTGAAGCTATAACTTTAGAAGTACAATGTGAGGCGGGGCTGGGATGTAGCATAGTAGCAGCACATGCCAATCACGAGGTCCCCAGAATCACAAAACAGACAAAGGAAAAATACTGGAGAAATTAGAGAAAGCCTTGGTAGTTGGGGTGACACTGTTACATGATATAGGATGAACATTGAGGAGTCCTAAGGTCTAAGTTCCAAGAAGGGACAGAGTAAAAAAATACAACATGGTGAAGGTCACCAGGTGTGACCTGTAATCCCAGCATGGAGGAGGTAGAGACAGGAGGATCGAAAACTAGATGACTCTTGATGCTGAGAGGAAAAAAAAACTTACAAAATTCTATGTTCTTTAAAAGCAAACATGGACGAAGACATCATAGGACAAACATTGGTGAGCCCATCTTGGACAGACCCATACCGCAAGACAAGCTGAAAGAACATATTTAGGGGAATGAAATTTACATGTACCAAACTGTCTTTTTTTTAGTATCTTTTTCTTTTCTTTCTTTTTAAATGGGGTCTTGCTACTTGTAGTCCAGGTTTAGCCCAGGCCTGTGATCCTCCTGCCTCACCCTCCCCAGCGTACACCAACATGCCAGGCTTTTCTATTTTAGATCTTTTAAAAGAATGCCCATGCCTGGAGGGGGGGGGGGGTTGGTTGTACCTCAGCACTTTAGAGAAAGAGACAAAGGATCTAGAGTTCAAGGTCATCATCAGCTATGTAGTCAGTCTGAGGCCAGCCCAAGCTTCTTGGGGTCCTGTTTTAAAATAAAATAATGAGAAGAAAAATTATAAAGATGATTTATGTGTACTGGTGATATTTTTAAATCTGTTGTTTTAAACACAACAATAATATTTTAAAGGGCGTATGATGTATAGTATTAAAATATACAGCAATAATAGGAAACAGGAGGGAAGAATAGTTTTATATTTCATAGTTAAAATGCAGTAAATGTATAAAACATAAAAAGTCCCATTTTAATCACTGCAAGTGCAAACTCAGATGCATTCGGCAGTTCACAATGCTGCTCCCTGGTCACCTCGTCTATTTCTGAACACTGGTCATCATATGAAAAAGAAATTGTGCATTAAACAATAATGTCCACTTGCCTTGGCTATGGCTGCCTCTATTGTGTTCTTTTTCTCAATGGCTTGCCTATTCTACTCATCCCATTTGTGTGTGTGTGTGTGTGTAGATTAATTCACTTGGCACAATGTTTTCAAGCTCCATCTGTGTCACGGCACACATCAGAACACATTCCTTTTTATAACTGAATAAGTCTTCAAAGAGAGACCACATTTTGTTTGCCCATTCCTCTGTGTCCAAGGGTTTTGGGTTGTTCCCACATCTTGTTCATTGTGAATGGTGCTACTTTGGAAATTAGAAGTCTGAGGTACTGCTGTGTGTGTGTTGGGGATATAGATATTGAGGTGGAATTGTTGGTTTACATGAGAATTTTGTTTTGCTTTTCAAGAAACTGCCAGGCTATGTTATAAAGTGGCCACACCATTTTATATCCTGTTCCTACCAGTAATACATCTGTTTCTTAGCCACATCTGTTCTCTCTCTCCTCCCCTTCCCTTTCTCCCTCTTTCCCCTCATCTTCTCTTGAAATTAGGGCTTCACTGAGACTGGAGATCAGTCTCAGGGGTTAAGATTCTGGAAGACCTGTGCTCTATTGCAGGTCCCATGCAAAAACACCTAGTGGAATGTACTTCCAACCCTGGAAGGCAGAGTCTGAGAAATCCCAGAGCAAAGCAAAAAGGAGATAGAAGCAATCCAGGATGATTTCTGAAGTCATTCTTGGGCCTTTATAGGGATATACAGTGCCCTCTTCACACACACACACACACACACACACACACACACACACACACACACACAGAAAGAGAAGAGAAGAGAAGAAAAAAGAAAAGAAAATGGAAAGAAATTAGGGCTTAATTATACATTGTAGTTTAATGTGCATTTCTTCAATGACAAGTGTTGCTGAGCACATCTTTATTTGTATAGCTTCTCTGATGTCTATTTGAGCACCTTGTCTACTTTTCATTCAGATTGTCTCTTTGTTGTTGAGTTACAGAGTTTATTTATGTATTCTGGATATTAAACCCTTATCATATATATGATTTACAAATATTTATCCCATTTATGGATTGTCTTTTCCTTCTCTTTGATATGTGAAGTTTTTTTTTTTTTTAATTTCAATTCACAGTTTTCTTCCTTGGCCTCTTGAGGTCTCAGGAACAGGCTTGCACCATCATTATATTTGGCTAAATCTGGTGCATGCCTATTTATTTCAAATCCTGAAACTTTTCCAATTTCATTAGTTCTAACATATGTTTTGGTTAAGAATTCTTCAGTTTTTCTTCTATATATATATGACTGTATCGTCCACAAATAGAGACTATTTTTGCACCTTTCTTTCTAATGTCGATATTTCATTTCTTCCTCTTCCTAATTTCTCCGATGGGAATGCCTGGCACTGTGCTGAATAGACGTGGTAATGATGGTGTTCTTGTTTCAGTTCTGATCTTAGGGGAAAAGTTTCCAGAATTTCACCATGCTATATAGTATTAATTGTGCATTTTTCATAAATGGCCTTAAAATGTTGAGAAGCTTCCATTTGTGTGTGTGTGTGTGTGTGTGTGTGTGTGTGTGTATGTGTGTGTGTATGTGTGTGTGTGTGTGTGTATTTGGTTTGTGTGTTCATGAAAACCTGTTGCATTTGGCACTCTTTCTTTTCTGTGTCAATGAAGATAGGTCACGTAGTTTTTCTTCCTGTCATGGTATTAACACAATGAGCTAAACTGGCTGATTGTGCTATATGAAACCACCTTTGTAATCTTGGTTTGAATCTTACTGGTCATGGTGTATAATCCCTTCAAAATTCTGTTGATTCAGTTTGCTAGAATTGGTTGGCAATGTTTGCATCTTCAACCATAAAATCTAGTTTTCATTCCTTTTGAAGTGTCTTTTTGGCTTTCATACCACGGTAATGCTGGTCTCACAAAGTGAATTACAAACTTTCACTGTTCTATGTTTTAGAAGAGTTTAAGGGGATTGTGTTAAATTCCTTTAACTTGCCGCTGGAACCTTCTTTGCAGGACTCTCATTCATCAAGGGATTTCTTACTAGGGATGCGAGGCCCTTACCTGGTACGTGTCTTTTCAGACTGTTTCTTTTTGAATCACTTTTGGCAATCTGTGTGCATTCAGGCTGCTTGATTTGTCTGTATGAATTGTTCATAATCTTTTATAGTCCTCCTTTTCTATAAAGCCAGTGATGACGGCCCCACCTCTGTTTCTAATGTCTGTGCCTTCATTTTTATCAATCAACTGATTTGTCAATCAAAGCTGACTCCTGGTTTTGTTAATATTCCTATTGCTTTCTACTCTACGTTTTGATTCTTTTGGTTAATTTTTCCCCATTATGTAAGCTTGGGCTCTGTTCCTCTTTTTTTCTAACATATGAAGTTGTACAATGATGTTACTAGTTGAAGTCATCTTTCTTTTAAATCTAGGTTTCTCACCTACAAATTTCCATCTCAGCAATATTTCCACTGCACTGATAAACTTTGATAATTTTTCTTTAGCTCTCTGGTTGTTTGAGTGTGTGTTGATTTTCACTTTTTTTTGTTTCCCGTTTAGTTTATTGAGACTTGTTTTCTACTCTAGTGCATGTTTTACTCTTGAGAATATTTCTTGCACACTTTGAAGAATGTGTACTCTACAGTTGTTAGGTGGGTGTTTTAGGTATGTCTGTTGGGCCTAATTGGTTTATAGTGCTGTTCAAGTCTATTTCCTTATTGACTTCCATCTGGCTGTACTATCTGTTACTAAAGTGTGCTGTTGAAATCTCAAACTACCATTGTAATAATCTGTATGTCACTCTAATTATTTTTGCTTTATATCTTTATGGTCTCCATTGTAAGCAAGCATTTGTCTGTAGCTATTATATTCTCTTTTTGGAATCAACTTTTATCCATATGCAGGAAATGAGTTTCTGGTTCATGTAAATTCTCCATTATCTGTTATAACAGAATCATCCAATCCTCTTGTGGTTTCTATTTGCATGGAATATTTCTTTCTATCCTTTTACTTTGAAACACTTGATGTTTTTGTCTACATGTTTCTGTGGACATTAATTATTGATAAGGAAATAAACTGGTTGCTTTTTGTTTGTATGCTGGGGTTTCTATTTCCCCGCACCTCAGTCACCGGCTTCTGATGCTTAACAGCATTACGTTTTCACCCTCATTTTTACTTTTCTCTGGATTTGAAGTTTTTTATTCTGTGGCTAACTTGGAGAACACTATCAACATCCAAAACTTATAACAACCTAGTATGAATATTACCAACTAAGGTTCATGAGTATACAAACACTTGGATCATATACATTTCCATTCCTCGTGCTTTATAACAGCTACAGTCACAGACTATGTTTTTGTATTCTATGTGTGTGTTAGTGAATTTAAGTAGTTGTTTTATATATTTTCCTTTTAAAATATATAGAAATAAAATATAGAAAAAACATAAGTTATGAAACCAAACTAAAATGACCCTGGATGTTATCTTCATCCATAGAGTTACCTTTACCCTATTCTTCATGTGAATTGGTATTGTTTAGAGTCATTTCCTGTCAACCTGAAGGCCCTCTTTAGCATTTCTTACAGGTAAGATCTCAGAGTAGTAACCCTCCCTCCCTAGTTTTATTTATCAGGGACTAGGGGGACATAAACTTTCTCTTATTCTTTAAGGACAGTTTTCTACAAATAGAATTATTGGTTGAGATTTTTTCTTTTTTTTTTTTCTTTTAGGACTTTAAATATATCATCCTCTTGCCTTCTGGGCTGCAGTTTCTGATGAAAACTCAATGAATGATTGTACCGAGGACTCCTGTGTGAACAAATTGTTTCTCTGTTATTGCCTTGAGACATCTTTTGAGCTATCTTGCTCAGAGTGTGATAATTAGATTGAGCCACGCTTTCTTGAATATTTTTGTTCCTTTCCTGCAGAAATCTTTTGATTAGTATGTTGGTACATTTGGTGATATTCCCCATGTGTCTGATTTTGCTCACTTTTCCTCACTAATTTTATTTTTATTTTGCAAACTAGGTCATTTCATTTGCCTATTTTCATGTTTGCTGATTTTTGTCTTTTGCTTACTCAGTCCTTAATACATTAATTTTTAGATCTCTGAACTTAGCTCCAGAATTTACCTTTATTCACATTTCTCGTGATGATTTCCCCAAGTTGCCATCAGTTCTTTGCTGGTGCTTTCCCAGAGCAGACCAAGCAAATTCAACACAGCTGCTTTGACGCACTCAGGATTCAGCACACTATCTGGATGGCTTGGTTTTTGTTTAGATTGGGGACATTCTGAATACCCTAATGTGGTACCTTGGAAATCAGATTGTCCCTCTCCTCAGGGACCAATTAGAAGGACTGCAGCTGACTGAAACCTCTGCTCTGTCTTAGATGGGATTGGCCCCATCATGTTGTCTTTACAACCTGATATTGTAGTCTGCAAATGTGTCGGGCTCATACCTAGGGATGCATGCAGCCCTTGGCCCCGTGCTAGAGTCTGCCTTGAGAAGTATGTGTGGGGATGGGGAATCTGTCTCTTTAAACCTTCTGATAGATGCTGGGAAGCCTTTGTGGCCTAAGATTGCTGAAACAGATTGTCTGGTGTCTGTGCCCAGTCCTTCAAAAGCAACCAAGAAGTACTATACAAGATTCGGGGAGATAAGGTTCTTATCATACACTGGATTCCATCCAGACACCCTAGAAGTACAAGAGCTACCCTCAAAGGAGGGGGTGGGCTGAGGAATAGGGGACAGTGGCTGAATCCACCTATAGTTTTCTTTTTTTTATAATTTTTTATTATTATTTCCGCTCATACAAACTTAATAGGTATACCAGTTCACCTATAGTTTTCTTACTGAAGTTCAGGAGCCTCTTTGATCACCAGGGGCTCCTATGCCTAATATAAATGTCAGATCAGATCCCAGAACTCCGAAAGGTTCATTCTGATCATTTTATTTTCAGTGTAATATTTATTTTTGTGGAGGGCTGCTTCCTTCTCATCACTTTCTGTTACTGGAAAATTAGTCATTTTAAGATACACTACATTGTGTGTGAAAAGATAATATTTGAGATGTGATACTATGAAGATGCATATTGCAAGCTCTCAGCAAGTACAAAAATAACATGAAGGATTGCAGGCCAGATGGCAGTGAATTTGTCATTTGTCAGTACAAAGTAGTGTTTCAAAAATGTTAAATTAATCCAAAGGAGGCCAGGAATAGAAGAGCAAAAGCAGAGAATAAGAGGAAACAGAACTATTGCATTGGGTGCAATAGTGAGCTATTGTAATCTCGGCTACTCACCAGCCCCAGCAGGAGGGCTGGGAACTGAAGACCAGCTTAGTGGAACCTTATCTCAAGAAGAAATAATGATAAAATAAAATATAATAATAGCAACACGGAGACAAGCAGCAAGATAATAGATCTGCATTTGCCCATACCTATATAGATATACATAATTGCATTAAATATAAATGGTCTAAGCATTCTAATAAAAATAATAATAAATGCAGAAATTTTAATCTGACTTTTAAAAAATTCAGGTTAGAGGAAGGAGGGACAAAAATGCATGAAGACAGAGCATTTAGAGACTGAAAATTGGGAAGCAGAAAGGAGGGTTGGGATGGGAGAGACTAAGGGAAGAAGGATGTGTGAGTGATGCAAATCCCACTAATTTGAACGATTAATGTGTGTTGCTAATGATGATAAAAAAAGTTGTGTGCTGTTTAAAAAAAAAGTACATCTGAGTATGAAGAATAAATCAATGTAAGTATGCCACTTAACCAAGATAAAGGAAACTAATGAGTAAGTAATAAAAGCAAACCAACGAAAAACAGGCAAATATCTTACTAGACAGTACTCCGAAGGAAAATACTAGTGGGAAGTGCTGTGGTTTGGTCTTGACTGACCCCTCCCCCATGTGCTGAAGGCCTGGTTTCAGCTGTTGGCACTATTGGGAAAAGTGGAAATTTTAGGAACTAAGACCTAGATGAGGGATGTCCTTGAAGGCATATTGGAGCTCTAGCCTCTTCCTTTTTCTTTCTTTAGTTTTCCAGCAGCCATGAGGTAAACATCTTTGGTCTACTACATGTTCTTGACCCTAACATCCAGGTCCAAAGTGACAGGGTAGGTGACCATGAACTGAAACCTCTTGAACCACGAACCAAAATAAACCTTTCCTATTTTTAAAGTTGTTTATATTAGATATTTTGTTACAGTGACAAAAAGCTGACTAATACAGGAATCACATAAGAAGATGCTTAGAATCATTAACCATCAAGGAAATGCAAATCAAAACCAAAACGAGATATATTTCATGTGCCCTAGGATGGCTATAAACAAAAAGACAGATGATATCAAGTTTTTGAAAATAGAGGAAAAGTAAACCCTCATATACTGCTAAGTGAAGGTCACAGCTGGACAGTCCACATATAAAATCAATTCATCTCTACAGATCTAGCAGAAGATAGCTGCAAAGTCAAAAATTTTAAACATATTTATGTTAACATTTCAGAATGTGAATTAGGAAACAAATTTTGTAAAATGTATGCAAGACCTACCTATACCACGAAAATTAGAAACACGGCTAAGAGAAGCTAAAGAAGACCAAATTAAATAAAGAACTAGGCCACGTTCATACATTCAACAACTCCATCCATAAACTGACCTACAGATTCAAAACATTCCAAATCTAAATCTCATCAGTCTTATAAAAGTAAATTGATGAGCTGAACCTAAAAGTATTTGGAAAAAAGAAGAAAGGTCTAAGACTGACCAAACTAATTTTGGAAGACAAAATGGAAAAACTCATATTACCTGACTTGAAGACATACTATAAATCTAGACTATTCGAGGAATATGATATTGTAACCAGACAGTGAAACAAAGAGTAGGGAAATGATACCTGACCTTCCCATACACTCTTGACTGTATGTCAGGACTGTCAAAGAAATAGACCCTGAGATTTCAAACTTCCCCAGAATCCAATGCTGGAAGCAGAAAGGAAGCAATGCCAGTCAGAGGAGGAATCTGTCTGCTAACAGAGAGTCACACATCTCTGACAACTTTGCAGGACGGTGGGCAAAGGCATGCCTGGAGCATGCCCTGTGTCTCCTATATCTCCTGTCTTCCTCTGCTATTCAGACACCACCTCTTCTGCTGATACTCTGAAGAGGAACCACTGGGCTAGAGTAAGCCTCTTTCCTGCACAGCCATATAGAATAAATGTCCTTTTTCTGCTTTTCACTGTCAATTCATATTTTTACTAATTTAATGAGTCGGACGGGATGAACTGGAGGCACAAGCCTGGTTCTTGTGGTCCGGTGAACAGAACAAGCACATGGACCATAAGCCAGTGAATGCAGCGGTGAGTCCATCAACAAACTCAGAGCCGTGTGGCCACGTGGCAGCTTAACTGTGAATGTGTAATAAGAAGCCAACAGAGGACATGTAGGAAATTCCGGCTGAACAGGAAGTTATGTCATAGAAGACTTCAGAGTTGACAACTAATGAAAAGTGTAATACCAGTGGCACTGTATTCTACTTCTTTTTTTTTTTTTTTTTTTTTTTTTTTTTTTTGGTCTTTTCACATTCTCTTTTTGGACAGAAATTGAAATGATGGGATAAATGTGGACTATGGAGTTAAAAATTAACAACAGTAACAGTGACAATGGCACTTGGGGGAGGATCTGCCATGTTTCTGGCACAGGGCATGAGATCTGTGTTTCTCCTCCATTAACAAACCTTCACAGTGCACTAGTGAATGTACGTGCTGTGATTGTTATTTCTCACTTACAGGTGAGGAGAATAAGACCGGAAAGGGTAAGTAACATTGACCATGTTGATACTGTTTATAACTCAGATATACAGAATTTAAACCCGTTTATTGATCTAGAGCTCTACTTTTGACTGTTTTAATGCCTCATATTCCAGTTTGGTGTTTTTCAGCTGTTTGTCCCTTTGGGCAAGTAAGATGGTGTTGGGGCCTCAAGCAAAAGGCCTAAGAGCAAAAACAATTTAAAGAGGACATAGTAAAGATTAAATGAGATAACTTAAGACATTTAGCATAGTATTTGGAAATCATACAACAAACACTACCTTTTCTTTCCTTTCTTTTCTAGACTTAACTAATATGTATAATACAAACCTTCACTATAATTCAAATGGGAGATATCAAAGTCCTTTGCCAGCAATAAAACATTCAATAAATTCCAAGGACTAATACAAATATAAAGACTTTAAGTAGAAGTTAGGCAAGGTTTTTAAAAATTCAGCATATAAAATTAAAATTCCTTGGGGCTGGGGATGTGGTGTTCGACCTCCACACAAGAGGCCTTGGGTTCAATTCTCAGTACTGCAATAAATAAATTAGTTAAATAAAATAATAAAATTGCTTTTCACCAAGCGAAGAAGGAAGCTCCTGCCAATCCCAAAGTTGAAGCCAAAAGTAAGGCTTTGAAAGTCAAGAAAGCAGTGCTGAAAGGCATCCACAGCCACAAAAAGAAGAAGATTCGCATGTCACCCACCTTCCGGCGGCCTAAAACCCTGCGGCTTAGGACGCAGCCCAAATACTCTGGCAAGAGCGCCCCCAGAGAAACAAGCTTGACCACTATGCTATCCTCAAGTTCCCCTTGACCACCGAGTCAGCCATGAAGAAGACAGAAGACAACAACACACTTGTGTTCATTGTGGATGTCAAGGCCAACAAACACCAGCTCAAACAGGCTGTAAAGAAGCTCTGTGACACTGATGTGGCCAAAGCCAATATGCTAATCAGGCCTGATGGAGAGAAGAAAGCCTATGTACTGGCTCCTGATTATGATGCTTTAGATGTTGCCAACAAAATTGGGATCATCTAAACTTGAGTCCAGCTGCTAATTCCAAATGCACATCTTTTTCACCATAAAAAAATTCTAGTCTTGTTTTAACATGCTAGTTTCTAAACATAACTGTTCATTTGGATTTCTGGGAATGTTTGTAAAATACAAGTTTCTGAGTCACAGATTCTATCAAATCTATAATATCTGGCTCTGGATTCCAACACAGCATCTAGTTTGGGGATGACTTCCTTTCGGAAGCATCTTCGTGTTTGTCTGGATTCAGCAAATATCTAGCACATCTCGCCCAAGTCGAAGCCCTGCTGGGTTCTGAGATCAATGACTTGCAGTCAATAATGTCAATTATTTATAATTGGAGTCTCTGGTGCACATCATGACAGTCCCTCTAATGTCTTAAATAGTCTCCATTTCTTGCTGAAGCCCTTTCTTGATGAATGTCAATCATTTCCTTATAAACCAGCATTCTCTGTAAAGCAGAAAGGCAGGACATATGCAGCTGGTCCTCTGGACACAGAGAAGCTACACCCTTAGCTTCAATCCATAGTGAATCCAGAAGAATTCAAAAAATAAAAATAAAAAATACATCAGGCTTGAATATGTACAAGCTTTTTTGCCACTGCTCCCTAAATATTATGGTAAAACAACTATTTATAGAGCTAGGTGTAATTAATCTAGAGATGATTTAAAGTACACAAGAGGATTGTGGAGTGTATATGATCATTATGCCACTTGATAAAAGAGAATTGAGCCTCTGTAAATTTTGATATCTGTGGGGAGTTCTGTAACTAGTTCATCAAGGATGCCAAGAACAACTGAATGTATTGTAAGTGTGTACATGCAAGCAGATATATGCATGTGTGCCTGGGAGTATATAAATGTGCGTGCGCGCGTGCGTGTGTGTGTGTGTGTGTGTGTGTGTGTGTGTGTGTGTGTGGCACCTAAACTAGACAATGGCAAATGGATAAATACTATTCTAATAGAGAATCTCAAACACAGACATAAAAAGAATCATGAATAAGGCAAATGAATAACATGGTTCACAAATATCAAACACAAGAAAGGCGTTAATCTTTGAGTCAGAAGAAGCGTAAGAGTAATATGAGTTTCATAGAATTTACACCTTGTTTTGTTTACATTTATTATTTACTCGTGTGTGTAGGCATGCATACATGTCATCTCATGTGTATGGAGGTCACAGGAGAATTCATAGAAGTCGGTTCTCTCCTTCCACCATGTGAGTTCCAGGGATTGAATTTAGGCCTTAGGATGGCAGCAAGCCCTTCTACCTGCTAAGCCATCCCACCAGCCTCCAAACCTTACATGTTCATGAGATCTGTCTGATGTGAGCATGTGGATACGACCGCAGAACATAAAAATGCAAAACCTTAAGTCTCCCCTGTGATCGGCTGATAAGAAGAGAAAGAATAAAATAAAGACAAATATTCAAAACATACCAAAATGCGGTATAAAACTCAACACTTTTAGATAAATTTATAAAAGCTCTTGGGGAAAAACAGGCATAAATCTCAATAACACTGAAGTATGAGCAATATGAAAAAAGTAGGTAAATTGGGCCTCATGGAAATTAAGTTCTCCAATGATGGCAGTGCAGAAAATGGGAGAATCACCTGCACATCGCATGTTCTAGAAGGACCTGGTAGGCAGATAATATAATGAACTCTAATTCAACAATGAAAAGACATACCAATTTTCAGTTGTGCAAAGGACCTGATAGATATTCCTATAATGAAGATAAGCAAATGGCCAATAAGTACATGAAAAGACACTGCACTTCAGTACTCACTAGGAAGGCATTGAGAGCTAAGTGAAACACCAGTTCATACTTCTTAGAATGACTATGAAAGGACACAGTCGTGAGCACCAGCAAAGATGCAGGTGGAGAAAATGAAATTCTGGCTTGTGCACAGCTGTTGGGATGGGGAGTAGCACAGCTGCTTTGAAAATAGTCTGGCAGTTCCTAAAAACAACCTATCCATTCCTGTGTGTGTGTCCAAAAGAAACAAAACATTTGTCTGTGCAAAACATCCATGATGGCCTCATAAATAATAATTCCAAGCTGAAAACAACCTAAATGTCATTAGCCGATGAATGGATAAACAAAACATGGCATTTCCACATAATGAAATGCTGTTCAGCAATAAAAGAATGAAGTGTCAATGTACGTCACAAGATGGATGGATCATGAAAAAATCAATAAACAAAAGAAGCAATAATGCAAATGAAGCATATTTGAGTGCCGGACATGGTAATATACAGTTGGAATCCCAGCACTTAGAACTGGAGGCAGACATATCAGGAGTCTAAGGCCAGCTTGGGCCACAAAGTAATTTGAACCTCTACCTAGGACCACTTCCATCCCATTTTGAAACAGTTAATGAGAGCATACAGCAAGGTTCCTGGAGGAAAGATCAACATAAAAAACTAACAGCATTCCCCTGCAGCAGTAATAAAACAATTAAAAGGGATCCCTAGTGTAATCACAGAAGCAATATGCTATCTAAGGATAAATCTAACAAAGTTCATGCACAAGAGCGGGGTTTGTGCAAAGCAGATGAATAAATGAATTAACGAAACGGCTATGAGAATCCACAAACAGGCACAAACACTGACAAATCATATAACTATTATGACAGACAGATTGACGAGGGAAGAACAGACTTTTCTAAAAGTTGAGTTGGGAATTGGTACTGGTTGACCATTTAAGGAAAAAATAGCACTAATTATAGTCCTTCCTCATGAAAACACTATTTGTCAAATCCACACTTAATAAAGACCTTCAATGGTTGTGGCAAGTATACAGAAGAAAGTATGTTATGACTTTGAAATAAATATTTCTCCAGTAAGAATAGAAAAGTATAGAGAAAAGTATGTCACAGAAAAATATTAATAATTCGAGGGTCTTAAATTTTAAAATTTTGGTGCTCCCTGTTTTCTAAAAAAAAAAAAGAAAAAATTTCTTTAACCTAACTAAGGTAGTTGTGTTTGATAACTCAGTGTGGTAAGCATTTTTCTAAAAACTGAAAGCAAAACCAACTCAGAATTTTCTGGACCATTTTACTGGAAGTCTCAGTCAATGAAAAAACAAAATAAGGAATGATTTCAGATATAAACATTAACAATTAAAAGACAATACTTGCCAAATATGTCATTGTCCACCTAGAAATTCCAAGAAAATTAAGTGAAATACTATGATAACTTTCTAATCTCAAATCAATTATAAAGTTAAATGGAAAAATGTCTCTATAGGGTTTGGCATAATGGGTAAAGGAGGTCTACATGCAAAATGCAAATGTGTCCCCTGATCTTCACACATGCCTGTTTCTCTCTTTCCAATAAATGAATGAATGAATGAATGAATGAATGAATGAATGAATTTCTCCAGTAGCAACAACAAGAAGCATTAAGTAGGAGGACATCTTCAAAAAAAGGGCAAATATTACACTAGGAAAACTGCTTTTTATACAGAGATCACTTTCTCTTTGTGAATAAACATATAAATCCAATACCTTCCTAACCAAAATGTTAAAGGCTTTTATTGATGGACCTTGACTAAGATCCGAACAAGTTTGAAAATTCAGGAGTTTCATACAGTTGAGACATATTGTTAAGTTACAGTCATTTAAACTGTGACATTGATGTACAGATAGAAAATAGACAAATGGAGTAAAGAGTAAAAGAAATGATGTGTCAAATAACTACTAGGAGACTCAACCTCCTTCTTGACTAAATTCTCTGATTGTCACTTTTCCATGCTTTACCTTGGATTTTCCCAATTGAGAGTTTAATTCCTCATTTCCAATTCCTATGCTTCTAGCTGCTGCCTCTTGTCCAATGTTGGCCTCTCAGATAATGGATTTCCTAATGGTGGTGACTGAGGTCACCTGCCTTACACAGACTTAGTGGACAGACTTTCATGTTTCCAGCAAATAAGATGCAGGTTTGGGGTTCAAGGTATATGTATATTATACACAGAATTTACATGCCTAGGACTGGGGAAATGGCTCAGTGGTTAAAATCTTTGCCTCACAAGCAAAAGGACCTAATTTCAGATACTTAGATGGCACGCAAAAATGCCAGGCTAAAATGGTGGCAGCCTGCACTTCCTGGAAGGCAGAACCTGGGAAACTCCAAAACAGAGCAGTAAGGAAGTAAAGCAATTCAGGATGACTCCCAACATTGATTGCCCTTGGGCCTCCATAAGTACATACACTCAATTGCCCTCTTGTACACACACACACACACACACACACACACACACATACACACACGCACGCACGCACACACGCACTCACACACACACATGGGTGCATACATACACATGCATGCTAATATCATGAATGACTCTCTTGGTTTTATCAAATGTGAGCTTAGCCCTTTCGTTAGCGTGTTTCTGAGGTAAGGTCTTACTATGTAGTTTAGGCTGGCCTCAAGCTTGTGACCTCCCTCTTCAGCTTCCGGAGTGGGAAGCTTACAGGCCTGTGCCACCGTACTTGCTTAGATCCGTTGGTACGATGAAACACGTGAATACATTTGGGACATCTGTTTACATTTTTGTGGTGCTGAGGGTGGAATCTGGTCCCTTGCAAATGCTAGGCATGCACTTTACCACAGAACTACACTTGGCCCTTATGTTTCCTGGTAGGAAGTATTTTTGCATTCTGGAATGAGCATTGCAGGATCATGATTTGTGCTTACTACACATTAGGGCTCTACTTTTAATATTTTATTTAAGTTTTTGCATAGATAATCATGAATTTGGTAGGGTTTTACTTTTGTAGTTGTTTCTGATAAGTAAAAGTTTTTTTAAAAATGGCATCTTCCTTACTAGAATATCCTGTCTCGATGTGTGTTCCCAAAATCTTTCTTTCTGGGGCCTTCTGAGGGAGTTAAATTACTTTACATGACAGTCCTGAGTCATTGGTTCCTTCTTGGATTCTCACAAGCACACAGTGGGGTTACCCACAGATGGAAGGGTACATCACATCAGGACAGAAGTAGATGAGACCCCAACTGTCTTCTCAGAAGTCAGACATTAAAGAAATCTGCAGACGGGCCAAGAGCCGCTTTTCTCAGTGATTTAGAGGCAAATATGATCATTTTAATAAAGCTGTTAAATATTTTAACATATAATGAGTTTAGTATTATTTAAAAAGCAGTATGCTTTTTAACTCAACAATTGTATCTCTGCAGTAACTATTCCAAGATATAACCTACATAAACAAAAATACCCTTTGATCATTTTCAATAGTTTTTTTCTTCTGGCTGCTGGAGATGAAATCCAGAGCTTCACATGACAATCCAAGCCCCATGGGTAAATTTTAGGAGCCTCAAAAGTTTGAGAATCACTATCCTACCAAGTTGTCTATTCCATGTAGCTTTCACAAATTGTCTCTTCTGCAATCACCTCGCTATGTCTTCCTTGGTGGTTTTGGGCTTCCTCTCATTGGCAAAGCAGACCAGGCACCTCCTCACAAACCTGCCCACCTGAGTTTGATCCCGGAGTTTGCGTGGTGGAAGGAGAGAACCCAACTTCTAAAAACTGTCCTCTCACCTCCACCCATGTGCCATGACATTTAAAGAAATTCACTAATTAACTATCAGATTGCTAATTTCTGTTAATTTTCTAAATTAAAACAGATTTTAATTTATTTTGTTCTTTTTTAAAACTTTATTCATTTCTGATTTTACTCTTATCATTTTTTCTTTTGTTCTCTTTCCAGTGGTTATTTTCCTGCTTTCTACTTGAATATTTAATTCATTTATTTTACTGCTCATTAGCATAGATATTTAATGTTATTTCTTTCCTTTTGGCACTGCTGTTAACTATACTGTTGAAATCCCAACATGCTATTTTCCTAGAAACTTTGTAAAATCATTTTGTATTTCTCTTTTGATCACAGAACTCTTTGATTATATATATTCATTAATGCAGGCTTTCCATTTTTCTTTTATCTTTCTCTGCCCCTTCTACAACATTGCAAAATTTGAAATAACAGGATTTGAAAGCATGACGATTTGCTGCCTGTCTGTGGGTACTTGCAAACCTTGTTCACAGTTCCATGCCAAATTCGTCATGGGTGTGCTTGGGCTTGATGTCCTCTGAAACTTCTTCCAGCTCTGAGAGTTTATTTCCCTAAACTTACATACAAATCAGGGGGGATAAATCTCTTTTTAATGATTGCTCCTCTCTTCAGAAAGATTTTATGCTTGCTGACAAAACCCATGTCTTCATTCTATGACTCACACCTAAAGCGGCTGCAGGGCCGATCAGAGTGACTTCAACTGGGTAGAAACCCTCTTAAAAGAGGTGAGTTTAGGACAAAGTGGAGATGACAGAAGTGAAAGAGCCCGATCCCAATCCCAGCCACCTCCAAGCACAGCCTCCTGGTTTTAGGGCCACACACCCTGTCACTGGATGCCACCCTAGGCATAGCACACTGATTTGTTGGAAGTAGAAGAGACACTGCTGCTAGGTCCAGCTCTGTGGCAAGGAGCCTGTCAGTTCTACTCATCCACCCAGACGCGCACCTGGTTGCCACACATTGCATAAGAAACTGTCTGCAGCTGGAATGCTGCTGCCGCTCTTGGTAGAATGCAGAAGGTCATCCGCTGCTGACAGGTGGGTGCCTTGTGTTCTCCAATGGCCCGACCTGAGGTTTGCAGGCGCTTATCTCAGAAATGTTGTTCTCTTTCATGTTTTCTGATATGCACGTTCCCACCTGGCATCGTGTGACATCTGACCCATTGGCTAGTATTCGCCTGAAAAATCCAACCTTGACCCTAATTCTTGACTCTTGATTTCTTTTTTAAAAAATTTGAGTTCAGCAGCCCTATCCTTAATCTCAGTAGAGTGTACTTTGGTGTTCCTTTTAAATACAATGTGCAAGGAGGTTGATTCCAGGACTTCTGTGCATACCACAGCCATAGACACTCAAGTCCTCTGTATACAATGGCAGGGCATTTGCACAGAACCTATGGGCATCGTCCTGTATACTTTAAATCATGTCTAAGTTACTATCATGCCAGCTAGAAAGTGAATACTAGAAATAGTTGTTGTACTATATTGTTTAGGAAATAATGACAAGGAAAGGTCTGTGCAAATTCGGCACAAGTTCAACATGCCAGGCCAAAGAGCACAAGGACGCCGCAGCCCGCATGGGTTGAATTCCTTGATGCAGATCCTGGACAAGGAGACTGAGGATAGCCAAGTGCATTTTGAGATGAGTCACGTCCGTCATGTAAAGTTATGCCTCCCACTCTTCCCTTCCTAAGCCCTGGGGCCTCCGAGGGCCCAGGGCTTGTGGGAAGGCAGTAGCATCTAGGTCAGGGCCAAGAGGGGCTCTGGCTTAGCCTTGGGGTTACACAAAAAGACTCTGGAAAACCACTGGTGGAAAGTTGTGTTTCCCACCAGTGCTTATCGGGTTACCTGTCACGCAGTACTTTTTCTCATTTGGTCTGGCTGTGGAACTGGGTATGAAGACATTCTCTTCCCACAAAACTATTCCAATACACATCTGCTTCTAAGCTCCATTTTCCCTGTGAAGAACAATATGTATTTATTCTGATTCTAAATGATCTCATCTGTTAAAGTCTCAGACTTCCTCACAGAAGAGAGACCAGAAAGGTGTGCTAATGACTGAGTGGCAATGAGCAAAGCACATTTTTAATATTCTCACGCTTTGTCTTTGTGATCTTTCCTTAGATTGCTTGTCACTTAGGGTAAAAGTTTTAATTAAAATAGTAATTCAAGCGAGCCAGCAGCCCGGGGCTTGAAGTGGTGCTAAGGATAGAGATACTGCCAGAGAGCCCAATCCTATTTTCCAGGGTGCTGCCTGTCCCTGTGGGGCTGGAGGCTGTGGGCTCTGGTCCACAACAGGACTTTGAGCCTTTCCCAGAATTACAGATGTAACACATACACACACACACGCACACACACACACACGTTACTATTTGTTGAAGGGTCTAGCCCTGCACATCCCAGGTGGATTTCATTTTGAGTAGCTTTTTTTTCCTGTTGATAACGGCTCAGTTGCTTCTCACAGAAGTCTACAGTCTTGTACTTTAAAGACAGATTTGGGAACAATCACCTGTCCTGTCTCAGATAACAAGTTTGGGACCAGCAGGAACTATACCAGTAATAAACTGTGCTGGAGACTAAGCTCTCCATGGAAGGCAACAAGGATCACCTTACAGTACTGGGACAATAGAGAGACTGGCCCAGTGAGTACCTGGCTTGAGGCCCAATTATAATAAACAGATTTATTACAATCTGCCCTACATATTTAGGCTTTACATTAAAAAAATTGCAAAAATAATGTTCACTAACCAAAGAAACAAAGTTTGACAACTACTGAACTAAAAATACTATTTTTTGTTTATCCCAGGGGATCTCCCATCTTTTAAGACTCACTTTTCATGTCTTGAGAACACAGAACTTCAGATGAGGCTCCAGGTTCTGAATTGTTCAAGCAGAGGCTGTTGCTTTTTAAATATTATGTATTTATCTATTTCTTTACTTGTTGAAAGAGAGTTTCAGTTGCACACAGAAGTTAGAGGGCACCTTTTGGAAGTTTCTCTACCCACCATATTGGCTTCAGGGATCAAATTTAAGTTGCCAGGTTTCTGAACAAGAAGTGCCTTTACCTTGTTGGATCTGAGGATATTGCTTTAAAGAGGTGATTTTGGAGCCAGTGAAATAGTTCCATAGGTAAAGGTGCCCGCACATAAACCTGGAGACCTAGGCTCCATTCCTAGGATGCACAGAATAGGAATCAACTTCTCAAAGTTGTCTTTGGACTTCCACATCTATTCGGTCCTAAGTATTCTTTCCCTCTCTCCCTCCCTTCCTCCCCTCTATAATAAATATTTTTAAAGAGGTGATTTTTCCCTGTCTGTATCTATCCCTAATTCTAAAAAAAAAAAAAAAAATGAATGCCAACTTAGTTAACACTTGAGGGCTGTTCTAGCCTTATGGAATAGGCTAGAAGGTGTTATCATTTTACCCTTTGTTCAAGTCACTTAGCCCCTATGAAGTTAGAGCCACGAATTATGTTTTTTTTAATTGCTTTAGACCAGGCAATATTGGGTTCTAAAAGGTCTTTGCCATCCCATGCTCTCTGTGATAGAAACAGAACCTGGATTTGTGGCCACTGTGTTATCAGAGATAGCTTTGTGGCAAACCATGAGAGAGACGTGCTTGAATGGTGGGAACTATTTGGAAGGAGGGAAAAAGGACTCATTTGTTTCTGATCAGCAGACAAGCAGGAGCAAGTTACACTAGGAGACAATGAGAAGGACAAACCCAACCTCTACAGTTGTCTTTTGACTTCCACATGCATTGTCCTGAGTCATCTCTCCCTCCCTCCCTTCTTTCGTCCCCTCTATAATAAATCGTTTTTAAAGAGGTGTTTTTTCGTGTCTGTGTCACATAGGTATGGAGTAGGAGACTGGTGCGGTAGGAAGCTCAGAACCTACTTGGCTTTTGTTTGTAGAAGGCCTTGATGATAAGCTCAGGACTGGCGTTTGTGCTCTAAGCGTGGGGAATCATTCTGGGTATGTGAGTCAGGGGCATGCTGCGAAGACAGTGGTGCTTTAGGCTTTTCTGGTTAATGCTGTAGAAAGGATGGAAGCAGCCGGTTCTGAAACAACAGGAACATTCTGAGACTAGAGTTAGGGGTTTCAAGCAGAGGCGATATTTACTTTTGGAAACAGAGACATCAGAGAGTGACCCAGTTAGAAGACGTCGGAAATCCAGGTTGGTTGGTTTGCTTTGGAATGTATGTTTCCATTTCTGTTTCTCTTCTTTCCTCTCGCAAATCAGTAGCTCTTGTAAAAGGCACGGCTGGGTCATGCCACCTGTCCAGAATGAGAGCTTCTCTGGGTTGGTTCCTTGCGCAGTTTTGCTGTATGAAGATCTAGGACCATATTTTCAGATAAAAATAAAGAAAGTCCAGGTTGAGATGCCCCTTAGTGGTAGGACATGTGCTTACCTGCATAGAACTCGGTGTTTGACTGGCAGTAGAAAACAAAAATGGTGGAGAAAGAGAGAGAGAGAGAGAGAGAGAGAGGAAGGAAGGAAGGAAGGAAGGAAGGAAGGAAGGAAGGAAGGAAGGAAGGAAGGAAGGAAGGAAGGAAGGAAGGAAAGGAAAAGAGGGAAGGAAAGAAGGAAAGGAGGGAAGGAAGGAAAGGACGGAAGGAGGGATAAGGGAGGGAAGGAGGAAGGGAGAGAGGGAGGGAGGGAAGAAGGGAGGGAGGAAAGGAGGGAAAGAGGGAAGGAAGGGAGGGAAGGAAGGAGGGAAGCAAGGAAGGGAAGGGAGGGAAGAAAGGGAAGGGAAGGAAATCAGCCTAGAGACTTTTTTTTAATTTTTTATTATTATTATTTATTCAATTGTGCGTGCGTGCGTGTGTGTGTGTGTGTGTGTATGTGTGTGTGTGTGTGTGTGTGTGTGTGTGTGTGTGTGTGTGTAGAACCACAGGTGAATTCGGGAACCACCATGGACGCCTCCACCTCCTTGTTTACTCTGCCCGGGGATTCACAGGCTCTGCCCTACCAGGACCAGAAACGCAGGCTGCCCCAGCTTCTGCCCGGTGTCTATACGTGGGGTCTAGGATCCAAACTCAGGACCTACCGCCTGCAAGGCAGAGGCTTAATCCCTGAGCCACCTCTCCAGCCCCCCAGCCTAGAGATTTTTTTATGTCATTAGTTTTTTGGAAGGAAAATGTATTTTCAGCAAGGGAATTTGAAAGAAGAATATGCAGTATTAAAAACAATCTCATCTTTCAGTAATTTATCTAAATCGTTTCAAAAGGCCATGGCCTTTCTGAGCCAAGGCAAGCTCCAAGGTTCAAAGAAGGCAGCAGACCAATGTAAAGGTTTTACATGTAAAGGCACTCTCCTACCTTTCCCCAAGGAGGTGTCGCTCTATTTCTCACATAACTCATGGACTCGCTAGTCTCCTTTACTCTCCAAACCATGTGCTTGTAATGTTGCAATAGCCAGTTCAAAACCAGGTGTCTTGAGAATCCTTACCCATTCGAGGCAGAACCCCAGGGAAGGACTATTCTTAATACATTTCTGTATCGATATTTATTGCTTACTTGTGGCACAGAACAACTCTGAAATACCGATTTCTTGCAACAGAAACATGTAGCTATCACGTAAATGTAGGTAGCTGGCAAGCTGTGCTACATGAGTCGTTTCACTCTGAGACCCTGTGTGACCATCTTTTTTTTTTTTTTTTTTTTTTTTTTTTTTTTTGTGGTACTGGGAGATGTAGATGGGTTGTTACATATATAGAGTGATTCTGTCGATTTTCATGCCACTGGCTGAAGAAGGTCCCACAGTTGGTATCCATGGCAGGGAGGCATGGAGGCAAAGGCACTTGGTAATGGTAATGGATCCATAACTTACAAGAAAGGAAGAAAAGAATTCAGAGTAACATACAACTCTTCATAAGCTTCCTACTGGTAACATCCATTTGCTCAGCCAGCTGTGAGGGCCATCTAAAGCCGGTTTATTTAGCAAGTACCAAAGAAAGAAAGAAAGAGACAAGAAAGCTAGAGTGGACAGAATGATGCCGTTTGAAATAGCAATCTTAGGAGAAAGGATCCCATTGAGAATGTACCAGATAAGGTATTAGCTCAGTTTCATGGCCAAACTTTGGCTCTGGAAGTATGTAGAAGGTACTTAATGCCTTAGATATCTAGTAAATTTCTGAGTGTCTCTTGGTTTTGGGGTGCTGTGGATCAAACACAGGGCCTCATATACATATTAGGCAGGCACTCTACCACTGAGCTACAGCACCAGCTTGGAATTCCTTTTGACATCAAGCAAGGGTCCACGACCTTACCTTATATTGAGGAAACAGACCCTAACAGAACATTCCCATGAGAAAATGTAGAGACATCCTAAGAAAACATCGTTTCATTTACTTATTCAGCCTAATAGGAAATTAAAGTCCAATTCAGGAGTCACACTGTGGGTGTGTATACAAGAGGCACTTATGAGTGTGTGTCCATGGAGACCCAAGAGTGGCTTCAGGAATCACCCCGGATTTTCCTGCCTCATTGCTTTGCTCTGTGGTTTCCCAGGCTCTGCCTTCCAGGGCCAGAAGTGCAGGCCATTGCTATTTCCACCTGGTGTTTTTATGTAGGATCTGAACTCAGGTCCTTTTGCTTAAGAGGCAAAGGCTTAACTCCTGAGCCATCTCTCTAGTCCCTAGCCACTTTTGATAGGATCCTTACATCAACCAAGAGTCCTACACTAACTTATACTTTGCACTGAGAAGTCTGAGAGCCCTCCTTGCCTGGGTCCCTGCCCTTCCTGTAGTCCGATCTCAGCATCTGTGCCCCGGTGCCCCAGAGGCCACTTGTTTCTACTTCACTGCTTTAGCTACTGGGCTCTAGGTGACACCCCTCTGTCCTCCACACAGGAAACCATGTGCTCTTCCTCTGCAGCAGGACGCAAAGCAAGTCTCATGATTACAATGATGCCGTCACTTCCTGCAGAAAACAAGGAGCTGACTTGACATGACAAAGCATGTGGAGATCAATACCTGTAAGGCTGTGGTTACCTCGGGCTGTTCTTGCATTTCTAGGAGTGACTCCTCTCTGAATTCCTATCCTATGCCCAGACTCAGCTGGGGCTGCCACACACTCCACCGCTTTCCTGTTTACATGGATCTGCTCTGTCTCTATCTGCCCCATGAGGTCGCGGGTTCCACAAGCGCAGGGCCTTTGCTTTGCTCATCGTTGTGTTTCTGTGACTTGATGAAGAGAGCAGCTGATCAGTACAAGGGAATTGATCAGCCAGTGTTGGGACAGTGCTTAATCTATATAGTCGAGATGGACTGGGTCATTTTCAAAATTCTCACCAGATAGAATTGAATCTGTATGCATAATTTGTGAAATAGACTGATATCTACAATTGACTGTAGAATGCATAAATAAGACATCTTGAAAAAGACAGCACACTGATAATGTATGTGTTAAAGCAAGTATCAGTTGTTCATCTAGGAGGTGGGTGCAAAGGTGCTCACTTATCTTCACCTCAGTTGGGAACGGAGAGAAGGGGGGATGCAGGAAGCACTTCAAGAGATAGGTGATGCTCTAGTTGAACTCCAAAGGATGTGAGTAAGGTCTATGAGAATGGGTAAGAAAAGTAATTTCTAAGAGAGTTGCTGAGAGTGAAGACTTACACAAATACACACAAAAAACAGTCAACACAAACGTCAAGATAGTGAATGTTTGCATCAGCATCTCTGCAATGGAGCCAGAGTGACAGAGCTGAAAATGTGACAAAGACAATAAACTGCTATAATTTCTTCCTTTGGTGTATGTGACACAAGTGGCAGAACCAGTACTGACACTAGCCCATAGCCTGCAGACTTAATTTCTGGGCACGCTGTCTCCCTGTTAAAACACAGGCAAGACTCTTCAGGGCTGTAAATACTAAGTTCAAAAGTTTGAGTTCTAACTTCTCTGCTTGGGATCTACTGACAGATTTTGATTAGCAGAGTGATGTGGTGAGAGACTTAAAAACAAAACAAACAAAACAAAACAAAACAAAACAAAAAAACAATGTACCTGGCAGAAATGGGCAGGAGATTCATTTCCTATAATAGCCCTATTGCACTACCACAAACTGTGTTCTTCTATCCAAATGAAAGGATCCAACAGGGCCAAGCCTCCTCTGTGAATGAGATTGAGAACAAGTAAGGTTTTTCGTGCAGTTACCAAACCTAACCTTACCTCCAGAGTGGCTATGGCCTTCTGCTCTAAGCTACCTGGAGGACTTAGCTCCTGGGTGGAAGTTCTTATCAGAAGACCTGTAGGTGGATATGGAAGTGACCAGAGGGGTGGTGCTCCCTGGGGAGCATTCATTTGCACATGGGGTGGGAGTGAGGCCCTTGTGCCAGATCTTTGCTCCTTCTCTGTTCCTTAAATTATCAGTTATCACTCTGATGGAGTAGCAGACAGGGGAGTAGGACCCACAAAGAAAAAGAAAAGAGACTTGAAAATAGGAGCAGTGGACAAGGATGTGTGTGTGTGTGTGTGTATGCATGTGTGTGTTATATCAGTATCCAAGTAAGACAGAAAATAAGTCCTCAAGTTGACAGAGTGTTGAATATGAAGAGGACAAATCAGAGGGAATGAGCAATTGCATTACTTCTCCACATGTTTACAATCAACAGGCTTGAAGTCCATGGAGACTTTCAAAAGGAAAACACTCTTTGAATGTCAGCCTAAAGCTTAGACACTTGGAAGTTACTTAGAGTGAGGGGTAGTGCCATGGGGCTATTCTAGGAAATAAAATGACAGATCAGTAAATGCATTGTAAGCCACAAAGCACCTTAAAACTCCAAGGGGCTATGTGAATGGGATGAAGAATACAATTATTTGAGGAGAAATTTTGTCATTACATAGCCTATAACCTGTAAATCAGAAACTAAAATTAAGACCATTCAATAGAATTTACCTGAGGAATGTCTTTAAAAACCAGTATGCAATATGGGAACTAGACAGATATTTCAAAGGGAAACAATTTGAAACAAATCACATTTCTTTTCTGTTATTATTTTCTTTCAGAACCAGTTTACAAGCCACACGACATTATCTCACAAATTTATAGTTACACTGTGGTTTAGACCTCAAATATTATGAAGTTCATCATGAGTTTTTATTCCAATTTTTTGAACATTTCTTTTAAATCCGAATTCACTCCCTAAAACAAAGATTCTTAACAGCTTTGTTTGTGTGTTTGTTTTTAGTGTGTTGAAACCCTGCCAAGCCTCACACAGAAAACACAGAACATGCACAGGAATCTGAATTCTTTGGCTTAAAAAAAAAAAAGTCCTGCTCTCCAGGAGCTGTGGGGATTCAAATCATGTATTTGTGAGAGATCTAAGGACAATTACCTTCCGTGCATCTGTGCATACATCTGATGGGAACACACACTTGATTTCCTAAAGGAATTTCTTTGGAGGAACTACCCCACCATGGCGTGGTTGGCCTGGTAGGAATACTTGAAGAGTGAGCCCAGGAGCATCAGCTGGGATTTGGCTTCTTTAGCTGCCGTGTGTGCACGTGTGCATGTGCGTGTGTGCATGTGCACGTGTGCATGTATGTTACTGCTCCTGGGAAGCCTGGCAGCAGCATCTGTCTCTCCAGGTGTCCACTCTTAACTATAATTCACCTTCAAAAGCCATGGCCTGAGGAAAAGACACCAGATGGGCTGAGATTGCGCCAGAGGCCCATCTGCTTGTAGAAACTAGTGTAAGGCCTTAGCTGCTTTGGGACGAGTCGTGGGGAAGGGGCCAGACGACTTATAGGGTTGCTCCCTGAAAAGAGAGGTGGGATTTATTTTAAGTCTCAGGTTTCGACCACTGATGAAAGTGTTAGCTCGTGCAATTCTGAAATTTCCCCAAGGAGTAGTATTGTTCTCAATTTATAGATAAGAAAACTGAGACAGAAAAGCTGGGAACACATAAGGTCAGTGTCAATTAGCCACTAATTAGCAGAGCCAAACTGGAAACTCAAGTTTGATTCCAGAAACTAGGCTCTTCCTGTTGTCCAACATCGTCTTCCATTTCCTCCTGGCTTCTGTGAACTGCCCCCATATGCCTCTCCCTCCCTGGAGATCCCCCTGGAAACTGAAATCCATTTCATGTATCTTAGAAAGGATATGCTCTAAATGGCCTCAGTTAAGGCTCATTCACATTTATTGCTGATTCATTTCACAATTGTGGCCCATTTCCTAAATGCCTGAGCCTCAATTTTCTAATCTGTAAAATGGGGTCTCGCTTCAACCCCTCCTCCCCACTGTAAAACTCAAATGACTGAGCTCTTTGCACTCACCCCCTGGGGAGCTGCCGTGCTCCCCCATCCTGTGGACTGTTCTCTATTTTTCTCTGCGGAATAGTCTTTTCTGACCTCGAGCTACATGCATGCTGCACCGAGACACGTACTGCTTGTTGTCTGTCTTGCGCTTGCCTTGCTCATGTTACTCATTCTCCTTTCATATCTTATCAAAACTCATCTGAATTCTCATTTTAGCTCTATTTATAAACAAACCACAATATATGGTTTAATTCCATCCTGAGATGATGGCTGTTTCTATTTTTTTTAATGTTGCAACTAATATTCTTTTACTTGCTTCCTTATGAACACATGAAGAGAGTCTTTTATTGAGTAAGAGTCTAGAAATATAACTACTGCAGCATTGGATGTCGCCAATTATTCCCAAAGTGGCAGCACCTGGGCACGTCCACTCACAGCATGCAAGTGTCCCACTTCTCATGTCTTTCGGCAGTAGCCCTCAAGCATCATTCTTTTCCTAGCCTGACGCTGTGATGCGTTTCTCAGGACAGAACATTTCTACTTTATATTCGTCTCATCTGCCCTATTAGGCTATGAGGCATATGAGGGCAGAAGCCTGGACCAACTCATCTTTGTATTCTTCCCATGAAACAGTAAAGAGTTGTAAGCAAACGAGTAACAGATAACTGATTCTGGTGGGGCGTCCGTGAAGGCATGGATGGAGCTTTGTATGCTTACTAATCTGGAGGGAAGATATCAGAGGAAGACCATGAACTGCAGAGGCAACGTGCACCGTGGTCACAACTGGCCTATGGGCTGAAGAATCTGCAGAGGAGTGTGACCAACCTATTGTTGGAGGCCCCGGCTTTAAAAAATGTTTTAATCAGAGGACTGGATGTTTGACTGTAGTGAGAAGCCAGCCTCCCAGTCTTGGGGACCACTTTTATTAAGCATAAAGGGGTCTGGTTCCCAGTGGAACTCCCCCACCCCTGGTCCAGAATCATAACTGAGAGATGGACAAAATCCATGTGTCCTTGATCTGGGTACTACATGATCTATGGTAAACACCTCCCTTTTTGTCACCCCAACAGTTCCTCTAGGATGACTCATTTTCTAAATAAGCTATTTGTGGGTTTTGGTCTGATATCACATGTGGAAAAATGAGTAATTTTTTAAGAACTAGAATTATACTTGTGTCAGAATAAGATGTGCAGATGTGTTACTCATGGTTTTGGGACACTGGGTCAACACTGGTAACTTGTCTGACCTTTGCCCTTTCCTTCCCTTGGATCAGGGGGCAAAGGGAAGGAATTGTAGGTGTGGGCAAGGGATTTTGTGTATACCTCATTGTGTGATCACACTCTGAACATTTAATAGAACTATTCCTATCACCTCTGCTAGATTAAATAAAATATGGAAAAGTATCTAAGGCCATGTGCTCTGCAGCTATATTGCTTCGGTTCACATCTCAGTTCTGCCTCTTGGCCAGCTGAGTGGCTTTAACAAATTACTGAACTTTGATGTGCCTTCATGTGTAAAAATATAATGGCACTTATGCCATACGATTGCTTCAAGAAATAAGCTGCTATGAATTAAACACTTAGAATAGTGCTTCCTTAATAGGGGCTATGGAAGTGTTGGGAAACAATTCTTTGAATCCAGCACAATGTGTATGCTTACAGAAAATGCTCAACAAATGCTTTTGATTTAATGAACATACTCTATTAAAACGTATTGGCATTGGGGGTACAGACGAATAAATGGACGATGTCTGGCAGGGAGCCGTGTTTAAAATAGGACACCTCACAAACTGGTTACTTGAAGCTGGAGGTAGTGGGCAATGACAGGGACGCAAAGGGTTCTCTGACCTCCCCCTTTCTGTCTGAGGCAGGACATAAAATTATCACGTAGGTATCCCCTACCACATCCCATACAAGAAAGAAAACACTTTTACCAAAAGACAGGGAATTGAGCTGGGGACAAATCTGTACCAAAAAACCTCTCTACGTCTCATGGCTCCTCTTTTCCATCAGCTTCCTACATGTGTGCCCCAAGTTCTTTCTCTGCAACTTACTGGCTTTAGTCCAGATACCTTCGTGTTGTCACGTTCTCGCAATTTACGTTGTTCAAACTTGTCTATATATAACTTTTTGATCTAACAGCTTCTCTGCGTTTTCACTTTTCTTATGAAGATCCCTGGGTGAGTATAAAACTATGAAATAAATTGCATATTCTGAAATGAAGATGCAGTCAGGGGACGAGTGCTTGCTTGGCATGAGTTGAGGCTCTGCATTCTATCCCCAGCAGAGAGAGAGAAGGGAGAGGAAAGGCTGTTCTATCTTACGTTAGTTTCATTCTCAGACACAGCCACAGAAGGGGCAGGACACTTTTGCTTCCTCCACAGTTGGATCCAGATCACTTACACCCCCTTCCCCATCTTGTCTGGCGGTTTGATGCCTAGGTGCATGCCCTTGTGCAAGGAGAGCACCCCGCAGGTGCCATTCAGTAGGAGGATCTATTTCTTGTTTTATCTGTCTTGGTTTTCAGACCCTGAAAATGTGGGCTAAATATGACTCAGAAAGGAGACCCAGTGCCACAGAAATTCTTTCTCTAACGTCTCAGTATCTGCTGCTTGTGAAGAGAGGTAGTAAGACAGGGGCACTTCAAGGAGTCTTATCTTGAGTTAATAGAAGTTAATGTAAGAAATAAAATGTTAATTTGATGATTTCTTTCTTATCAGTGCAGATGTGGGTTTATCTGTAGTGCCCCTGTAGTCTCTGGGAGCATACTTAGGGAGTCATGAAGAAGTCAGTAAAATCTTTGGTTGCCCTTCTCAGCAGCAGATATTTGAGGATCTCTAGGCTGTACCCGTGGGACCCCCATTCATCACAGCAGTTGGTACTGTACCACCATTGTTGGTACTGTATGAGCTATAGCCAAGGAGCTTGATGGCAGAGAAGAGCACTTGCCAAGGAAACAGCGTTGTTATTCTTATTGAAAATTCAGTAAAATAGGTAGAGATGCCAAGTTTCTGAAGGAAGATGAGCTCTTCTGGAGAACACGGATCCACTGGGGAGATGTGAGGAGGTTCAGGATGTGACGTGTAAAGTACAGACCCAGTCTCCATACATTCCTGCACACAGGCATGCCACCCACCATCAGCTCGCACACGCTGCAGCAGCCTCACACTCCTACCACAAACGCACCTGCACACTTCTTGTGTATGCTCAGCCTGGACAGGACCCTTATGGCTGAATCAAATGCTGGTTAATGCTGCTGCTTTTATTACATCACAGGTCTTGACGTTTATTAGGTGAGGAACACAAAGCTTGGCACACTGCTGTCTTGGTGGCATGCATTCTCCTCCACAGTGCAGCTCGCAGAGGTCAACAGAACTGCTCTCCAGAGGGGACAAAGGTGGCCACTGAAGATCCTGTCCCTTCTTTCAGCACAGTTGAGGACTTGGTCGCCACAGCAGTCAGGGGTGCACAGGGGCCGGGTGGGGTGCTTTCAACAGATACCACAAGGGAGCCAGGCTTGGGGAAAGTTCCACAAACTTAGAGCCAGCAGTCCTAGGTCATAAGGTACTTCCTGTATAGGCAGCACTGACTACAGGGGATCCTGAGCACTGTAGCTGGGCTAAGCTGCCAGGAGCCCATCTTTAGCTACATGGATCCTAGCTTCACGGGGGACAGAGGGATGGCAAAGTCACAATAAGGCCACTAAACTCACAGTAACAGTAACTTCAGAAGGAAGCTCTCACAACCACAGGGAAGCAGCTCTTTCCTCTCTGATTCAGATTCCTCTCAGTGTAGGAGCCTATCCCAAGACCATCACATGGTCCTTTCTGAGCTGCACAAACCACTGAGCACAATGAGCAGAGGAAGGGGCCACACATGTCAAGTCATGGGACATCGCCACCAAGCATGGCAGACTGTTCTTGGTGAATGTCTCAGATGCCTTTCTTGGTTGAGTCGGGTCCCCCATGTGTCTGCAGAGCTAATCTGAAAAGAGGCTGGCAAAGGACTTCCTCAAGCTCCGGATGGTCTCCGCTTTGGCTTCATCCTCATTGGTTGAAGACCGGAAGAAGGAGGACTCAGAGAAGCTGAAGGCATTTGTCAGGGACTGCGACTTGCTTGAAGATAAAAACCAGAGAGAACGTGAGAGGGAGGTGCTCCCAGCCAGGCAGGAGGGGCGCTGACACAAGGGTGTAGAGTGGGAGCCCCCATGCCCACCCAGGGAGACCAGGGTGGCAGGAGAGAGCTGGACGCGCATGTGGGGTGCTAGACACAGGGGCCCTGTCACTTCCTCACCTTCAGTGCTTCCGAGACAGTGAGGATGGGGCCGTGAGGACAGGGGACATGGGGGAAAGAGAGAAGGGGGATTTTATTTAAGGCTAAAGATCCCCATCTTGGCAAGCACAGATTCTCCTCTGACAAAAGGCCGAGCCCAGTGCCTGTGGGATCCTGAACTCTTTTCCATCAACTGTCAAGGGGTGAAACTTGGCATCTGCAGAGCTGGGGTGAAGTCTTGATTCTGCCAGTCACTCACATCTGACCTCAAGCAAGCCATGGGCCACCTGGAACCAGGTTTTTCACGTGCGATAAGAAGATTCTGGCAAAGCACTGTTCTCTAGACTTTCCTGGGTCTCCTGTTCTTCCCTGTTCTCTCATTCCTCAGGAACCTGGCTTGATCCAAGTCTACTGCTTCCTTTCTCTGTTCTTACTTTTTCTTTTGAGACCAGTTCTCAAAGCCATATAGCTCAAGCTGACCTTGAACTCCCTGTATAGTTGAGGGTTACCTTAAGTTCCTGATCCTCCTTGTCTTATTTCTCAGGTGCTAGACTTACAGGCCTGCACCATACCTGGCCGTATGCAGTATTGCGGATCAAAGCCAGGGCTCTGTGCATGCTAGGCAAGCATTCTATCAACTCAGCTACATAGCTAGTGCTTTTCCTGTTCTTAATGCAGGCCCAGTCGCCCTTGTAGCCTTCCTTACAGAAATCCTAAGGTGAAGTCTCTAGGGTTTGGGGGTGCCTAAGAACAAAGAGACACGTATCAGACCACAATTACTAAGGAAAGCTCTATTTAAAAAAAAAAAAAAGCATAAAAAAGCCAGATCCAAACCTCACATAATTTAGCTTATTCTGCTCTTAATAAACAATTCAGGAAGAAAAACTGTGAAGAAAAGAGGCTGGGGGAGGTCAGTCCCACACTGCAGGAGGTCACATAAGGCCTGGCTTCTCTGGTGGCCTGGCTTATTTCCTTGGCTCCCACTGGGTCTCTTTCCCACTGGTTTCTGGCTCCAGACATATTATGGGTCTCCCAGCCCGCCCCCCCCCCCCAAATGCTGAGTGCAGACAAGCAAAATCCCATCTATGTGGCAGTCTCTTTCCCTGCAGAAACTGTATAGATGCCCGACTTTCAGAAGCACTGGGCAGAGTCCCAGCACGCCGGCCTCTGGAGAGGAGACTCTTCTGTATATGAGCAGAGGTGCCGGTATGAGTCTCCTATTTGCCACCGGAGACTGGCTCTGACTGGCTTCTGCCCAGAGGCAACGACGCCCAAGGATCTGCCCTACCACTGGAGCTGGAACTTGCTAGAGCAGGTGGGAGATCCGAGAGTCGGCAAGCGGTGAGCATCTCAACGGAGGAGGCGACAGAGCAGGTGCCAATGGGGCAAGTGCCATAGGCTAGAGCTGGTGAGTAAGAGTGCCAGTGCCACTTCCCTGACAGGTGACGGTTGGCCTGGGAAAGTGACTACTGGGCCTATGAGCCCCAACCCAGCCTTGTTGCTGGCTAGGGGAGCTTCAAGCAAAGTTTTTTCCTGTGTGCACTGGCTCCCAGGCACTTGCCGGACCTCTCTTAAGTCCACAATTCCCCCCTCTAAGCCCACAGCCCCCTTCTCGCTCTCTGAAGACTCACTGCCCACAAAGGCAGATCTTCCAGCAGGCAGGTCTCGCCTATGCCTCTGGGTTGCTGCTGTCTGACAAGGCTGACGTCTGCCCTGTGTGGGGGACACTGAAAGTAGCTGAGGCACATGGGGTTCTGGGGAGCAGGTGGGCCAACTGCACTTGTCTCCCAGGGCAGCATGCTGCTTCTCAGGGACCCTCTGCAACTCTCTGGCTGAGAATGAGGGGATATAGCAGGTTGTGGTGCTTCTATCTAGGACCTCCTTTTGGCCCATGCTTCCTCCGACAGAGATGAAGGTAAAAGCTGAAATGGAGTTAACTACTTCCTCCTTTCCCTCTATGTAGCCTTGCTGATGACAAACCCTGAACTTAGAGTCAGAAGTTGGAAAAGTCTGTTTGTCCTCCCTCCCTCCCTCCCTTCCTTCCTCTTTTCTTTCTTTCCTCCCTCCCTCCCTTCCTTCCTCTTTTCTTTCTTTCCTCCCTCCCTCCTTCTTTTCCTTCTTTCCTTCCTTCCTTCCTTCCTTCCTTCCTTCCTTCCTTCCTTCCTTCCTTCCTTCCTTCCTTCCTTCCTTCCTTGCTTCCCTTCTTCCCTCCCTCTCTCCCTTTCTCCCTCCCTTTCTCCCTCCCTTTTTCTTTTTAATTTTAGGAGCTATACAGAGAAAAGAAATGGGAAAAGGGGGTGGGAAACAGGACTTGAAATAAGAAATAAGCAAACCCCTAAGCTAGTACAAGACCAGAGATGGAGGGGCACTTGCCACAGAACCCTGGTCTCAGGAAGAAAGGGCAGGCATGAGCTTCAGGCCAGAAGTTAGAGTCTCCCCCCTCAAGTCAACCTAACCAGTCCACTGACAAAACAAAACACACAAAAATCTACAATACAACAACTATGAACAAAAACAAAAACCCACTCCAAGGCATCTAACCCTCCTGAAGCCCAAGTCCCATTTGGGGAGGGGGGCAGAAAGAAGGGGGGGAAGGAGCTGCTGAGTAGTCTCTTACTTGAGCTGTGGGTGAGGCTGGGGCTTCTGTGGTGGAGCGGCCGGGGGCGGCTGGGTCTCTGCCAGGGAGCTGCTGCTGGAGGGTGCAACCCCGTGGGTGGTGGCAGGGCCACCTGGCCTCTGAGGAGCCGAGGAAGAGGTGGAAGAACAGGAAGAAGAGGAAGGTGGCAGTGATGGTCCAGGGGGCAGCCGTCTTGGAGGCAGCGCCTTGCCTGGGGGCTGCATTCCTTGGGGTTGCCCAGGGCCCCCTAGGTTCAGTACAAAAGAAACTTCATAATTTAACCATATCAAAGGCTTTCTTAAGTAGACTCTACTTCTCAAAAGGTGTAGTTAGTTAATTAACAAAAGGATAAGCTTTATTACAAGTAGCCTCCTGAGGCTCTGGAGGGCTCTGCAGAGTTTCCTGCCCTTGGACATCACCTCAGAGACCCAGCAAGTAGGTCACAGTGTAAGTTAGGAGGACAGGCAAGGCAGGTATGAGCAAGCCCCACACAGAGGGGCTTTTTCCCAGAAGACTACCAGAGAGAGGGACCTCACTTCTGTCCCAGGAGTTTCTAGGGGATAGGTCAGCTTCTCCAGAGCCTCCACGGAAGTCCCAAATTCTACATGTCAGTTGAGTGGGTTGAACACTGAACTGGGAACCAGAAAACCCAAGAAATAATCTCTCATTGACTACTCAACAAGTTGCCAAATTTCTCTGGACCTCGGGTCTTCCAACTATAAAAACACTTTAAAAGTAAGTACTACTATTAGCTAATTTTTAAAGATAGTCGTTGTTTTGAAGATGAGAAAATATGAGAGCTGTTTAAAGGTGTCCTGTGCCTGCCACAGCGACTGCCATGGTTTCCCTGGCAGCTTGAACCCCGCAGGTGTCTGATTACCACACCCACCCACCTGGGCTCCACTGCAGTATCAGCCCTCATGACTAGGATCAATCTTCTTTCCCAGACACTGCTGCCTCTCAGCACCATCCTCAGGGGCTCAGCATGATGCTCAGTGTTTGGGGAAAATGTCCAGACATCCAAACCCTAGTCTCCCCGAGGGATAGTGTGGGCACCAGCTGGCAAACAGTTCCCTTAATAAGCACCAGCGTGCCTTTCTCCCAGTTTGAGACACAGAACCGTCAGATGGTCTGGATAGACAGAGGGAAAAAAGTCCTACTTCTCGGAGATGAAAGCAGATGCTGTGGTGGTACCAGTTTGCTCACATTTTGGGGGTGGGGTGGGAGGAGGTCCCTACACTAGAAATCAAAAGATAACCCATATACTGACTAGTGGAAATGAATCAGAGTTCATGTCCATTGGCCATCTAGAGCTAAGAGTTGTTCTCCTATTTAGTTTTCTAGAAACACCAGAACACCCCCTCCGCACAGGCAGGAATATGTGGTTGTGCTGCCAGGTACCCATGATCACCAGCTCATGTCCCCTCTATAGGCAGCCATTACCAATAATAACAAACTGATAGCTGGGTAAACTACACATAAATAAATACATACATAAAATATGTGGAATTCTGCATGTTTAAGAAATTCCAAGTCAAATTAGGCAGCTAGATGACCACAAATGTGAGTGCTTTCCCACCTGTTTAGAGATAATTAAACAGCCAGAAACTTTACAACTTAACACTGAAGACAGATATAACTTTTCCTTTATTGCACGTTAAGCTGTACAAGAGTCACAAAAGAGAGATGCTTCAATCACACTTCCAGCATTGGCTGGAGCTGGATCCCGTTCTCCCAGCTGGATCAGTACAAAAAAGGGGGGCGAGAACAAGAAAAGAAATGGGTACAAAACACCTGAACAGCAATCCTACACTATGACAAAAAAATGTCCCTCAGGCCACAGAGTGGCCCCTTAGCATGCTGCCTGAGGGCACATGATCTCCAGGTGATGCCATCTGCTTGCTTGCTGTAGCGGTGGGAGCCCTAATCTGTTTCCAAACCTCTGAGAGGCCTTGGCTGACTCTACCCTGGAGCCTGACTGAATTCACATGGCAACTTTGTTTTTGTGGCTCAAGAATGTCACATGAAAAGCACCTGGATGTGCACACTGATAACATGCAGAGAAGCAACATCACCGTCAGCTCACCACTTGGACAAAAAATAAAAACAAAACAACAACAACAAAAATGTATTCCTCCATTCTGGGAAATGTTCCTTTATTCTCCTCAATCATTTCATCAGCTGGGAGGTGTTTAAGACCTGGTGCTTACCAACCCACCTGAAAGTGCATATATAATATATATATATTTTACAGTTGACTGACTACCAGTATCACCTAAGTGAGAACATTCACACGGAATGCATTTATCTATGGCCTCAGAATTTGCCAGCAACCAAAGAGAAACCAGGGCATTGGCCTCTTGACATGTAGGTCATATTACATGCTACCAGCCCTATTCACTCCTCAGACCTGATAGTCCAGAACTGGGCCATGTCAGTACAGAGGTGGGAAGGAATGTAAAAGTAGAGCCAGAACCGTTTCTTCTAGAAGGCAAACTGCTGGCATGAGCTCTATATGGGCGGTGGACTAGAGAAGGCCACTTGGTACCCCTGTCCTGCCCTCAAATCCTTCTTAAGTGTTGCATCATCTGCTCAGGTGCTGCCTGTCAAAGGAAAGAGGACCAGCCAGTGAGGAGTCTTCAAGCTGTGGAGTCTCTGTCCAACACATATACAACTATGTCTGAGACAGATCTTTCCAGAAAGTTCCTCTTTCTTGGTCCTCTGAGGAGCTGGCGACTGGAATGGAAAGTAGTCCACCTCAGGGGCCCGCAGGCATTGTGCTGACATGGGTGACCTGGGGCATCTCTAATTTGGTCTCATACTCTGGGAATGGTCCAATCCTATGTACTCTGTCCAATGCTGCTAAAGAATCATCTCCATATCCAAGTAAAACTCAGGGAAATGCAGAGCAGCCCCGTCCCACATATGGCCAGATCAGAAGCAGCAACAAAGAGGAAACGACTACGGAGACAGAGATCAACACACAGAAAATATTCACAAGATCACCTGGATATTACACATTGACGGCCCCATATTTTTTGTTTATCCGAAGCTAATTAATAAAAATGAAGGGGACACAGGTTGTAAAATACAGAGCACATTCCTGGAAGTAGCTTGTTCTTTGCATTTCATCACTAGAAACACAAGAGCTCTGCAGGCACAGGCAGCTATTCACACAAACTCAGACTGCACCAAATCTTAGCAAACGGAGAAAAAGATAGATGCCTTCAATTCAACAGATGAACCTATGAAAATTAGACTTTGAAAATCTCCTACAAGTTCTATTGCCCTAGGCATGCAGAAAGGAAGCAAAAGCAGGGCTCCTGAAAAGCCCAAGCACACTCACGAGGTTAAGTGGGAGAGCTGCAAGTCTAAGCCTGGGGCAGGAGGAGGGAGCCGAGTTTTACTTTTTGTGGATGGTGCTCCTCCCCTGTCCATCCCAGGTGCTCCAATCTCACCCCTCATTATGTAATGCTTTTAAAAATACTATCAAACCACCGGGAAGATAGGGTCACACTGGACTTAGGAGAGGCACGATTCTTTTGCACACTGTTGACAAACAGCTCTAGAATCACAAGTTACACAGAAAACATACATGAGCATTACGAGCACAGAGAGGAAAGGTAAACAACCAGACGGAGGAGCTGACACTGCATAGGAAAAACAGTCCAGTCAGTGTGGAAGGACGATAGCAACGGCACCCACAGGAGGGTCTGTTGCTTCCTCCTGCTTGCCTTTCTTTTCTCTTCTTCTTTTTTTTTTTTTTGTTTTTGGCTTAAATTTTCTGCTTTGAAAAATTAACTACCAACCACTTTAAGAAGCTTGGACTTGTTTTGGGCCTACTGCAATGCCATTACAGTCGAGAATATACTGTAAACAACCTTGTGGGGGTGGCCGCTGAGGTGGGGTCTTGCTGGACTCGGGATCCTTATGCGTTCCACTCTGGAAGACAAAAATGCAAGAGATAAAAACAAAACTCCAGGAAAATCCCAAAGAGAAGCCCTTTGGCTCCACGGCAAGGCCCAACAGAGATCTTCCGGGATCTGTTCAGGAAGGGTGCTGTGCCAGAGACACCCCGAAGGGACCCTCAGTCTGGAGCAAGGAGCAGGCAGTATGGGGCTTGAAATCACAAAGACCTCAACCCTCTGTCACATTGCCCTCTTTGGACTTGATTTTCCTCGAAGCTCTGGGTGCTTTAACACTACCTGGTTTCTTCTCTGGTGCCTGCGAGCTGTCCAGGTCCCCAGTGCACTTACAGACCCAGCTTCTGAAAGGGCAGGGGTTGCACAGGGAGGTGGCTCTGGGAGAGGGACTGGGATGGGACTGGGGTGGGGTGGAGATGGACCAGTAAAACTAAACTTGGTTCATTTCTAATCTGGATGAACTTCACACTGGGGTCAGACTTGGGTCAGATCCACTCTTGGGCTGGGCTGGGCTGGAACCCGGGAGGGGAGGGACCTAAGGTGGGGCAGTCATTTGTTTTTGGAACTTCCCCTGCCCAGAGGAGTAAGATGCTAGTGGCAGTAAAGTGCTCAAGGCCAAGCTGTTTTTCCCTCTCACACAGCATAATTACATTCTGCCTGACGACATGGCCCCACCCCCATGCTTCCTCTCCTCCCAGCTGTGATTCTGATTATGTCCTGACAGGATCAAAGATGCAAAGGACTTAGTTTGTCTAACATCTGTATTTCAGGCAGTGAGCATGGGGAGCTTGACTTCAGCATACGGAAATGCTCTTTATAGCTAATGCCAAGTGGGCCATGGTGGTGTCAAATGGCACCTTCCTAGCCGGTTTGCAAAGTGGCAGCACAAGGCTCCTTTCCCAGCAACAAGAACACAGCCCTTCCCCACTGCCATGCTACTTAAGGACTCCTCATTTCCCCTAGGCCTCAGTGTGGCCACTTCTCTCCCCTCCTTCCTACAATGGCCTGTTTTCAGTCCTATTGTACTACCAAGGAAGCAGAAGTGTCTCTTTCCCAGTATCTGTCCTGCAGTAACAGCACCATTTCAAAGTGGTCTAAGAGGATTCTGGGTACTAATAGACAGGGGTGCCGTTTTCCCTAGGATCTTTGGTACCAGGACAATATCAACACATTCTTCCCTCTCTCCCAAGAACTCTAGTTGGTCCATGAACCTGGTCTGAAAGAGGCCAGCTGGTGACCCAATGAGCCGCCAAAACTCCTCAGTTCTTCAGTCCTGGCATCTAAGGAACACTGTCCTCTGTTTACCAGCTTGGGTTGAACCTTATCAATTTTTGCTTAAACTTGAATAGTTTCCAAGTTCTTTCAATTCTTTCCAATCTGCTTTTTCCATGGCTACTTGTTAAGTTAAAAGTTAAAACTCACTGTTTACTACATGCCAAGTACATGGCAGCCCTTATATCTTATCATGCTTTTCTACTACTTTACCAGCATTGCTTCAGTATTGCTTGGCTTTTTGGGGGTACAGAGGTATTTACTGATTTACTTGAATCTTTTGAGACAGGGTTTCATGTACATGTGTTCATGAGCTAGCATCAAGCTCCACACAACTGAAAACGACCGGTTTCTATTTCCCAAGTGCTGGGGTTACTTATCAAGTTTATGTGGTCCTGAGATTGAGCCAAGTTTTGTGCACAGTAGGCATACATGCTACCACTGAGCCACATCCTCAGCCGTTCTGTATTTATCGGAATCAGCACCTCCAGGCTTCAGCCTTCTTTATGTGCTAAGCACATCTGTTTCTTCTAGTCCCAACCTTCCTGTTTAGTTTCCAGGCCATACATGGAATGTCATGGCCTCTCACTGCCTAAGTCTTGGGTGTAGGACAGCTCAAGTTAAGTTTATAGGACCTCAAGACTGGTTCTTAGCAATTGTCTCTCACAAATCACAGGAGGCACTCACCATGCAGACTGACCAATGGTTCTCCTCTGCCACAGCAACATACATGTAAGACATGCAACGATGAAATAAGCCCCAAAGTGCCCTTCCCTAAGCTGTGGAAGAAAAGACCCTAGAGGCTGTCCTTGGGGCTGGAGCCTGGGAACATGCTTTGACTCCTGTGACAGCAGCTAAGGAACTTCTGTCCCTGGTTCTATTGAGGCTGTGGACTGAAGACTTCTCAGGAGCTGTGGGACGCTGGGAGGAAAGTCCCCAAGGACTATTCCTTGTCAGGCTGAGACACTATGGCTCCACCCACAAGCCTCTGCCTGCTGGGGACTGAGGGCTTATTCCCTATGGGTCTGGCTACCACGGGATCTGTCTCCAGTCCCCAAGAGCCTCCTGGGATGCTGAATTCCACAGAAGTCTGGCCACTCTGGCGTCACTGCCACAGTTTGGCCTGTAGCCAGCCCAAGGCAGGAACTCAGTGGTCAGCCTGAGCAGCAGAGTTTCTCTCAGGAAGCTGGTTGAGTCAAACAGGTAAGAATGTGAAGTCCAGTATCTGTGACCAGCTATATACGAAAAGGAAGGGGAAAAACAGCTTTAAAAGCCTTAGAGTATCATTTTAAATAACAAAAAACACACAAACAAAAAACCTCAGGAAAAACACCTCCAAACAACTCTAGATTTGTGGAATAACTGCACACTCAGAGGATATCAGTTTGCTGCTGCTGCCCAGGCTGACAAGGCCAGAGGTACAGCAGCTGCTCAGGAAGAAAAGACACAGGTCCTGCTTTTTCGCCTCATTGAGCCTCATGAGAAAGACGCTGCACACCAGCAACAGCTAGAGAGAGATAAGAGAGCGAGACACCTGGAACCATCTTTCTTTGCGTGAATTTGGACAATTCACTCCATCTCTGAATCTCAGTTTCCCAAGTGGATAGACTAAAAGGATTAATGAAGTAGCCATGTAAACACCTAGTACTTAGGAGACTGCAAAAGTCCAGTGTAATATGAATCATGTCAAGAGCCACCTGGGTAGCAGTGACCATCCCACCAGGACCTGGACAAACTCTGGTCAGAGACACTGCAGTTCCAGGCAGGTGATTTATACTGGCTCTCTGGCTCTGGCTCCCATTAATTCCTCCAGCATTTTTCAGTCCTTCAGATGTCTAAGATAAGAGATAAGTCCTTCCTCACAGTGCAGTCATGAGTCCAGTAAGACTGGGGGCTATTGGGCTTGAGCAGAAATGTGGTGCAGGCACAGGCTTGGAGGGCTCTGGGAGAAGAGTGTGCTGCAGCCCTCCACAGGAGCTGGCCAGGCTGGTCCTGTTCTGTGGGATCCATGGAGCTTTAGCCATCAAAGGAGCCATGGGACAGGACAGATGACTGTACCATGGGACTGCTTGTGAAATGCAGGGGTTTAACACTTAGCTGTCAAGACAGAGAATAGTTTCCTCACACAGGTCATAAATGCCCAGGTCTCTTTTTTGCTTTCTCCCATACTCTGAGGAGGACACCAAAAAGCCATGGTACATGTACTGTACGAAACTCCCTAAACTGGACACCCTAAGAGCCAGCTTTCTTTAGCAGCCTGGTGACTTTAGGAAGGTCGTCTGCACTGTCTTTCCTGATATGTGAACAAAGGTAGAATTACTAGCCTAATCATCTCATGTAAGAGTTCTAAGGCTTGAAATAATGAATGAGTTTTATAAACTGTAAAGTCCTAGTAAAAGGATGTTATGTTAGCACTACTAATAGTATTTAAATATCATCCTAAAGTTATTAAATCTATAATGTTAAATCTGCATGTATTAACAGAGAAAATCTTGTTGAACAGCGCCCTGGCATCTGGGACACAGTAGTTCTTGAATGGGGGACTCTGGGCTGGGTTACAGCGTGCCCTCTATATCACTGACGTAGTATTTTAGCTAGGTCTCTGCAGATACATAAAAGTCAGTTAAGAAAATAGTAAATATTAGCTTCTGAGGTGAATGGAGAGAAAATCACTGACCTGGGAGAGAAACTGAGACCCCCGGATAAGGATCTGTGGGGTTTTGCTAAAGACACCTCTAATTTCCTCCTGTGGTTGTTCAGCAGACAAACTAGGACGCTCTATCGCAGTGAGGCCCTAGCAGGATGGACAACTGAGGAAGGAAAGACATTGAGTGACTCAATTCTTGAGAGTTGTTGGCCTAAGACCAGCTGCCCCCACCAAGGAGGAAGGCCTGTGCTTGCTCAGCATATCTGAGACAGGAAATTGGGAAAGGGTCCCAGGGTCTGGCCCCAGGAAAGAGGCCAGGCCAAACTCCTTGCTGGCCGCGCCACAGAACTATTCTGATCAGCTCCCCCAGGCCCCACTTCCCTGGTCTAGGACTCCAGGGAGAATGAAGCAGCAGGAAGGAATGTGGTCAGGAGGTTGTAGAGCAAAGGGGACAGTGTGTTTTCAGCACCTTGGGACTTTTCTGGACTCACCCTTTCTGTTGTCACTGCCCACCTTCCTTCCTTTGCAGGATTATAAAAGGTACTGGGGATGAGATGCTCCTCCTCCTCCCCGGGAGAATCATTGCTCTGCAGGCACAGCCTGCCTGTGCTGAGGCTCTCTTATAACCTGAGGACAACGGAAATGTCCCGCAGGGGCCCAAAGTCCTATGGGGGTTCTGAGGGTCAGGCCACCCTAGGTCAGAATGTCAGCTTCAAGTGATTAAAGATGTCCCCAAAAGTAAAGACAGTCCCAAAATAGCCAGTTTCTCTTAATAGTCCGTTAAGGGATCTAGTCACTAGTGGCTTTATCTGAACCTGCCCCGAATCTCACATTCTCAGCATATACTCACTGGGGAACAAATTCTTTAAAGCCAGTCCTGCTGTGGGAAGCAGGAAGGCTTTGGTTTGTCCTAAATTTACCTCTTCTATGTACAAGTGAAACTTAGTCCCATGTTTGGGATCTGAGGGGCAGTTGTGTCCCTCCCTAAGTGCACAGTCCTGTGGGCTGTACTTCTCAGAGTGAAGAAGAGATGTTTTCTCACTCACGGTCTCTGCACTTATGAGCCCACTGAACTTTGGCAGTCAGAACTGTTTTGTGTCTCTTTAGGTCAAAGAGCCAGAAAGCAAGGAATGACTGAATGTCACACCAGAGACTACAGGCAATTAAACCTAATACTATGCTGAATGCTCCCCACTATCCCTCACAGGTCCAGTGGTTATACACAGCCTGACACAGCATCTTGGATTTGGAAGATTCTGAGTGTTAGCTGCTTCATCAGCCCCAGCCCACCTTTCACCACCTCCCTGAGAAGCAGCATATCCTGGCTTGGTCTGAACATTAATGTGCCAGCCATATAGCTCTCCCCACAATAGCCATTCCTGTTCTCAGTGTTGATGTGATTGCTTGTATAGGGTCAAAACCTGTCTTCTAGCAGTTTGCCTTTGGAACCATTTCTAATCCATGACAGCATCAGAGATCTGAAGACACTGAATCATGGGGCTCCTTGAAGCAATTGCTATCAACAAACTGTAGTTCCTTTACCTTTTTTTTTTTAAATGGGGTTTCATGTATCCCATGCTGGTTCTGAACTTGCTATGCAATAAAAGATGACCTTGAATTTCTGATTTTCCTGCCTCTACCACCTAAGTGCTAGAACTCTGGTTACCACCATGTTAGATTTATGGGGGCACTGGGATAGAACTCAGGGCTTCAGGCATGACATACAAGCACTCTACCGATTGAGCTAACATCCCTAGTCACAGTTCCTTTAACATGTGCCCACAGAGTAGATGGGCCTGTGCACTAGTCTCCTGCTTCTGTCCCTGAGCACATGCAGAGTTCAGGATGATGTACTATCATCCTCAGACTAGAAACAGGTATGGCCTGATCAACTCAGGGAAGAAAAAGAGCTTCATCTTAGTCCTGGCACCAAGTGTATCATAATGCTTCAAAAGGCACAGTCTAAAATCACTTCCCACAGGTCTAACCCACAAAACAAAAAAGGGAGTCATCAATATGGCATAACTAAGGGACAATTAAGAGAGGCCAGACCCCATTACCCATCAGTATCTGATATTCCTGTATTAGCATTTCTCTTCTGACTCTGGAAGATTTTTCAGAGAATAAAATGAGTGGGGTGGATATAAAGAGAAATGAAAAATAAAAAAGAGCCACATGAACAAGACTAAGTGCTCCGAAGGCTCTGTCCATTTCTCCTCCTTGTTCATGGGGGTCTGTAGAGCAGCTCCTCTCTCCAGAGCCCTGGGATCAGGCCTGCCGACAGCCTCCATACGTCTCAGGAGTATCACAGGCATCAATATTTATTTTCAATGGCTATTAGATGTTTTGTCAGGCCCCAGAGATAATGTAGTGATTTCTACTCTTGAAGAGCCACCGTGTTGGAGGCACGAGAGAGCAGCGTTCACAGCCATGGCTCTGGCCATCACTGGCCACCAGATGTCACTATCACCCCGAGAACAGAGCAGCGTCTCTAAAGCACTGCGTCTCTAAAGCACTGCTGCGTCCATCTGTGGAGGGTTACTTCCTTGGGCAGCCTGGAGGCTGGCAGACCAGACAAGCTAAGGCTGAGCTATCAACAGCCGAATCAAGTTTTGCTGCTGACCGCTCTGCTTTCAGTGACTGAAAGGTCTCTTAGGTCCCTGCCCTGATTGCTTGGAATGCTCAGCAGCTCGCTAGTGTCCCGGGTAGGGGAGCTGATAATAAAGACAAAGATGTCTCTTCCACTCACTGGCCTGTCCTTCCCTTCTTTACATGTTCTGTAACCAAAGAAATGCAAGTTTTATTGGTTAGAACAAAGATGGACGGGGAAAAAAAGAAAAGTAGGCAGTCAGCTGGATGCAAATTCATCTTGATGTTGATTTAGATTTCTGGGCAACAAACATATCTTAGGACTATGGCTAAAGCCAGATGTTCTTTCACCCTGAGCTTCCACAGCCACAGAATAAAGAGGTTAGCAAAAAGGGCTTGACCATGAGGAAGTCCATCTGTATATCAGTGACATCACCCAGGGCTTAGGCTAGCTATGCAACAGCAGTCTGGAATCCAGGTACTATTCAATGGTTCATGTCTCTTCTACTTGCATACTGTCCAGACCTCTATGGGATCCAGACATAGACTTCAAACACACTGAGAGGAATATTTTACTTTACAGATGAATTTCCAAGTGGGGAAAACATCTTATGAAAATATGTCATTTGTATAGCACTGCTATTAAACATAGAAGTTATAAAATATAGATTCAAACTTGCTATTGGTCAGATTTTCTATGGACAGCTGACTGTATCTGGTTGAACCACTCTTCATCACTTTTGATATTTGGCCCTATGCTCATGTTGATATTCAAGTCAATGTCTGAACACATACATGATGGTGGTCTCATGAGATTAGGCGATGGCCTAGTGATGTCATGGCCTCTTAGTCTTGTAAATATGCATTATGTTAATGAACTCACACAAGAACAAAGTTCTTAGGAATATCCCAGTTGTCAAGCAGGGAGTATATTCAATGACTGTGAGTTCTAGATACTTTGTTAAACCCTGGAGATAAAGTGAATAAATTCCTCCTCTCAAAGAGTTGGAAGTAGAAGTAACAAAACACAGGAACAAACTTAATTGACAGAAAGTGTTAAGTAGAAAAACAAAGGCAAAGGTGGGTAGGTGGCAACTTTGGATTGGATGATTGAGGAAATGCCATTTACATTCTCATAAAAGAGGAGCTGGACACAAACAGAGCAGGAGGAATATAGAAGAGAGAGGATACAAGAAATACAAAGGCCTTTGTGGTCAGTATAGCTAGGGTGCACAGAGAGCAAGAAGCATGCCACAAGGCAGAGAGTAACTTGTGAGAGTAAGGTGAGAGTAATTTGCTTGGGGACGAGTATGAAAGGGATAGGGACGAGATGTTGGGGATACCCAAAAATTCTGTACTTGGAATTCAAAGGAATAGTCCAGGTTGGCCAAGCTCAACAGGGAATATACACTGATCAAATTCTGGGCACATCATCTAGAGATTTATCAGAAATGGAAGGATCATAAAATCAGGCTGGGAAGGAGAAGCCAATGAGACAAAATGAAAACCAAGCAAGGGTTGGATTTGCTGATGCCTAGCAGAGAAAGTGCTGCAAGAAAGTAGTTAATGACACCAAAATCTACGTTGGAGACTTTGTGAAGTCTCCAAGGCAGGAATAGAAGTCACAGAATTGGTACACAGAGGTGATTCTGTTGAGTCATTCAGTGGGACGGTGGAGGTCAAATGCTGATTGGAATGGGCTGTTATAGAGGGATAAAGGTAAAACCGGGGGCTCAGGAAATAAGGGGTCTGAGTATCAGATGAATACATGTGTGTATTTGCATGCAAGTGGGCATACATCGGTGTGGATGTGTTCATGGGTGCATTTGAGTGTATGTGTGCCTGTGGAAGCCTAAGGGTGGTATAGCAATCAGCCTTCACTGCTCTTCCATCTTACTGTTGTGAGCCTGGGACTTGAATTAAACCCACAACATGAATTAGGGCTAGTATGGCTAACTAGCATGAAGGCACTGACAATCAACTAGCATTTTAACAATGGGATCTGGGATCCAAACTCAGGTCCCATGCTTGTGAGGCAAAGGCTGTAACCACTGAGCCATCTCTCCAGCACTTTTTTTTTTTTTTTAAATAGGAGATGCTTGTATTGTGGTGAACATCCCCCACAGTCCTAAAATTAATGATTTTCAGCTAACTAGAAGTGCAGCTCATTGTTAAATTCTTGTTCTGAAGAATTATGTGCCATTCCACACATACAGACCAGCTGTGATCACTGAAATACGCTTATGTCAGATTGCCCACCTTCCTGTTTTGTTCTCAGGGTATAAATTCCTGGTACTACCCCCCAATCAGGGTTTGATTGCAAAAAATCATGGCACAAGCTTGCAAGCCCAGCTGTAAAAAATTATCAAATTTTAACTGAATTTAATTTAAAAAGTTGCTCTTTGGACATTTGTGATATTTGGTCTGATCTTGTATGGTGGAAATATCACAGTATGTGGATGTGATCATCTTCTGGAAAAGGAGAAACTAATGATGGGGAGAAGGGGCACTTCAAAACAAAATGAGGTGAGGTATTGACTATAGATACAGAGGAGGCCTTTAAAAGAGATTCATGTAGAAGAAGGTCAGGGAAGTGGAGACAGACAGCAGATATAAGAAGGCAACGGATTAGTGACTCTCCTGGCGCACAGGCCTGGGATGTACCAGTATGTACAGGATAGAACCGTCTCCTCAACCATAAGTGATATGCCCCTTTCTAGAGACAGAACTATGACTAGCACATTCATGGCTTCCAGGCCCAATTAGCAAGTGTCGGAGGGTTGATGGGTATCTACTGGCTTCTGACAGCCTGAGGTCAAGGTGCAGGCTTAGAAGAAAGTTCACAGAGGATGCAAGAACATCCCACTAAGTACAACTTCAGTCATAACTAATGTTTAGAATATAAACAGGTTTTGGAACTGTACCCCATTCATTGCTGAAGTTCTACGGTTGTCAGGCTTGTGTCAGTCATGAAAACACAGAATACAGCAGGGTCCTTGCCCCGAGAAGCTGAAAGCATGTAAGAAATATTTGCTATATTAACTTAATTGTGTGTGACCTAAAAAATTTAGTCTGTCCTTAAGAGAAAACTGACCTTTGTGCCAGGCTTCTGGAAAGTAACTTCTAACCCCCGGAACTTCCTAAATGATAGAAGTATCTCTTTTTACTCAGGCTGGGCCCCTTGGACCATATGGAATTAACTTTCAGCGAGGGGGAAGGCAGAGACAGTTCAACCCATCAGCCTATGTAATGAAGCCCCAGTAAAAACTCTGAACCATGCTCACGTGGTCCCTCTGGTTGGCGGAACTCCACCGTGCACCGTGTAGTACTGATACTGCGGCAAAGACACATCCTAGGGGCAAACTAAAAGGTTTGTTTTTAGAACCTTGAATCCTTCCCCATCCCGTATCGTCCCACAGGAGTGTAACAACTTTCAGGGAACTCTTCTAGAGAGCCAGACTGAGGGGCTGGGGAACTTTCTGAACATTCACTTGATAAAAGAAGTGAGAACTGCTCTCATACACTGTAGTCTGGCTAACTGCAAGTGACCTCAGAATTGAAAGGAATCTAGAAATCATTTAATTCAACTCAATTTTACAGGTGAGAAAACGAGAGCCTAAAAAGAAACACAAAACATTCTGGCACAGTAGGGGATCGCCTGAGTCTCCTGACTTTCAGCATGGTGTGCCTGCTATCACCCTCGCCATGGTCTGTGTGTGACTTTGTAGAGAAGAGCTTACTTGAACTGAACTGACTTTGCTATAAGGGGTTTCTTTAGGAGCCCACACATTTGGGGAAGTTTATTCCTTCCTATGTTTCCTACCTGGATTTTGATACATTACATATTTGATCCTTGTAAAACACTGTGGCATATATATGAGTGCACTTCCCCTTAGGGTTCCTGTGCTGAAATTTAATCCCCATTGTGAAGCACAGGGAGGATGAAAATAATCTGGTTGTGATGTTTCATAGGGAGACCCCTTTGGAAGATGATGATTAGTATCCAATTAGGTCATCAGGGTGAAACTCTAGACTTAATCCTGGTGGGGAGAGGACATAGATGAGTACATGCACTCCCCATCTTACTGTGGGTGCCCTGCACCACCTTGAGACTCTGCTAGCAAGAAGGTCATAACCACCTCAGTCTGTTTAGACCGCTAGAACTATGAGCTAAATTTCCTTTCTTTATAAAGTGATTTCACCAGGTATTTCATTTTAGTATACAAATGGACTAATTTAAGGTGCTCTTACTAAAGAAGGACCAATGTTTTCTATGGGGTAGCAATTTTTTAAAATGTGTAGATGTAGGTATGTAAGTGTGTGAGTGTGTATGTTTATGAGTGTATAGCAAAGGGAACTTGAGTGAGTGTCCCTGTGGAGGCCCAAGGGTGACTTTGGGAATCATCCTGGATTGCTCTACCTCCTTATTGCTTTGCTCTGGGATTTTCCAGGCTCCACACTTCTGGGTCAGAAGTGCAAACCCTGCCATTCCAGCTGGGGTTTTAACTTGGGACTTGGGATCTAAGCTCAGTTCTTTTTACTTGTGAGGCAAAGGCTTAACCCCTGAGCAATCTCTCCAGACACAAAAATACTTTTTAAAATTATCTCTTTCCTATCAATCTTTTCTGATTTTTGATATAACAAATATAGATACAACTACATTTTTGATAGGCATATTGTTAAATTTGCTGGTGTGAAATTCATGAATATGAAAGATTGACTGTACCTATTACTTTTCCTCTACAACAAAGACAAGGAATAAATTTATCATTCTTCTAGAGAAGGGTAAATCTGTAGTGTGATTAACAGGTTACTTCTAACTACCCACTGAGGGGTACAACAGACTGAAAAGTAGGACAAGGATTCAAATAAATCTAGACACAGCTCTGATTTTTTTAATCTGTGAAATCTTTCATTTGTTCTTTTGCATGTGAGGCTAAGCTCTACCACTGAGCTGCCTCCTCAGACTCAGATGAAAGACACAGCATGAAAGATGTTCACGACTCACAAGAGTATGATCTGATATCTCACTGTGCAATGCTACTTAAACTTCTAGGTACCAAAAGAGTCAAAGTGCTTTTCCATTAACCTAGAAGCTCCCATTTATCCATCATGGGTGAAGATGAAAAGTATTTTACCCAAAGAAAATTAGTGTGTAAAAAAATTTTTTTAGCTAGCTGTAGATGACAACCTGGCAACTGAAGGCTGATCCTTAGGGCAGCTCTGTGGAGAATGGTAGTTAAGGCAAGCCAGGGGATGATTATCTAATTGATGTGGGAGGAATAAATCCATTGTGAGTAGAACCACTTCCTGGACGGGTGGGTTAGATGGAACCACTAGTCCAGTATTTGGCAGATTGCAAAGTGAAAAAGTAAGCCCCTCTCTTAGCTCTCTGGATTGATTTGGGGTAGCCAGTCCCCTTGGCTCCTGATGCTGGTATGAACTCTCCTGCCATGCTGATGAAGTGTAACAGAATAGTAAGAATAAGCCCCGCTGTTTCCCTAAGTTGTTTTTATCATGTATTTGTATCAGCAACAGAAGAGAAATTGGAACTGTGTACAAAAGGTATTTAGACTTTGTCTCTGAGCAGGGAAACAGATTCAGAAGGGAAGTGACTGACTCCCAACTGCTACTGTTTCAGCAGATCTTGATGCAACACAGATATGAACTAAAGTATCAGATTTCCTCTTTTAACAATCTAAGCTCATTATTATGAATATGAACACTTCTGTGCCATAGTTCTGAATGTCCAGAGTAACTAGCTTCCATCCCAAATAACCAGGCTGCTTATGCTGTTTCTCCTCTCTATCCAATATAAGTCTGTCAGCCCTTTCTTCTTTGTTACTAAAGGATTTCTAGACTCCTATTGCTTTGCTTTTGAGTGTAAAAGTAATCATTTTCAAAAGAAGTAGTGATATTCTCCAAGCCTAAGACTACAAGATACGAACCCAGAGAGTGCTTTCTTATACAGCAGCAGCATGTCACCTTTTCTGAGTGCGTTATTTTGTGCTATGCCATGTTTTAGGGTTTGTTTAATTTCACTTCATTTAATTCCCCTGACAGCCCTTATGGTTACTCTTCCTGAGCTACCAACAAGAATCCTACACAAAGCCACAGGCCACAAAGTCAACAAATACAGAGTTTATAAGTCATACCTGGGTGATTCTCATTTTAAAGCTGATATTCTATTTAACTCTATTCTGCTAACAGTTTGAAGTTGGGTTTTGAAGGACAAATTTCCTAGATTTTGATTTCTGAATTTCAAAACTTGAACTTTGTTAAAAGTGAATGACCCCCACTCCCAACCAAAACAAAAAACTACCCTAAGATTCAGCTTTTTATTTATTCTCCCAGTTTCTCACCATTTCATCACACAAAAATTTAGTGGAAAGAGGAGCTTGGAGGTAGTTTTGGGAAGGGTTAGAGAGCCACAGTCATGGGGTCTTTCCTTGGCCTAGTCTAGTTCCCTAGGCCTGGTGTGTGGACTGGAGACCCGAAGCTAGGACGCCGCTACTGTGCTGGGGCAGCTCTAACTCAAGCACATCAGCTGGGAAGGCGTTTCCTCTGCACAGGATGAAAAGCAGATTTTGAATTTGAATTTCACCTTATTAATCTCCCTCCCCAGAATTAGGGAAATGACTCTTCCCTTCTTCCAGACCAGTAGCTTTTCCAGAAAGATCCTGCTACAAATGTGACAGTAAGAAGTTTGTGAGTGATTTGACCCAGTCTTTCCTTAGAGACCTCCCAGTTTAAAAACAGGAATATTCAAGTCCCCAGGAGACACTGGCTCTACCTCTCTGGAGGCTTGAAGTCCAAGGTGAAGATCCAGTGTTCCATCTCTGCACAGATCCACAGCTGATACTGCAGACTGCTAATCAGAAGACCTCTACAAGGGTTACTGGGAGATAATCAGGCCTCCAGAGGGAGAGAAGAGAAGGAAGAGGGAACAGATTCCTAGGCCTCAGTCAGGCTGTGAGGTATCAGACCTTACTTCATTCAGAGCCACCGGCACATACAGCAGTGTTCCCTGACTATCCTGGGTCTCTCTGCACAGCTGCTTACCTGTGGCTGCTGGGTGGTTAAAGGTCTTTGGGGAGACAGAGCAGGAGTTCTGGACAGCAGCTGGTTCATCTTGCTGACAACTAGTTCAGTGATGAGTTGTCTGTCCTCCACCTGGTGTTCCCCAATAAGTGGCATGCTACAGTCCATGACCTGGTAGAAGAAGTGGGCCAGGTGAGGAAAGGGCCTAGAAATACACAGGCTTGGCATGGTTTTCAGAATGGGTAGGGCTTAAACCAACACAGATGTGTTGGTGACAAAGCGAGTGTTATTGTCTTCAGTTCATTATGTTCCTCGGCAGAAACCTTTGTCTCTTTCTTCCTGGAAACCCTGGCCTCCACCCCTCCCACCCCCTCCAAACAACTTCCTTGACACAGGGCAGAACTTTGAGATGCAAACAGCTGGTTACTATAAGTGGGAAGAAGAATGAGAGGAGAGGAGACATTCTGTAAATGTAAGTTTTACAGATAGGAATTGGCAGGCATGGAAGAGCAAGAGCAAGCAGTTTCTACCTCTAAACTTTTCACTGACATAATCTGTCTTCAAACAGGTTCTGGTCATTAAATGACCTGACTTCCGCCTTTGCTCCTGATCTGATATGGCTTTCCTCTCTGCCACTGATCCTGATTCTTCCTGTCCCAGGCCAATACTTCCTTCTTTTCACAAATATCTGCCTTAGGAAGGTCACAGACTTGTGGTTCAACTTGCTTATTTGTGGATGAGAAAAAGGTATACCAAGAGGGGGGGAAGTGAGACCATCTAGAAGGTTCTGTGCTAATCAGGCTATGAATAAAATTCTGAATTTGAAAAGCATCTGTTACGTGGGATCTTCAACAATCAGAAGCTTAAGTGAAGTCTGGGATGCCCACACAATTTTTCAATTTTAGATATTAATTTTAACTATTGTGCTCCTTGGCCCAGACCTACCTCAAAAATGTAGTCTTTCCCATCTTTGCCATGTACAGCTTTAACAGCACAGATGTCTAGGCCACCAAACATTTCAGAGCAGGTATCCACCCACAGCTTGTACCTGGAAGAGATTGGAAGGAAGGTGTCCTGAGACTGAGGACTGACATCAAGCCCACCTGGTGGTAAGGTCTCCATGCAGCCTCCACTCTTCATCCCTCACCGTCTTTTCTTTCCTTCTATCTCATCAAGCATGGTGCTGTTTATGGGATGTTTCCTTTCAGTCTTTATCACTGTACTTCTTCAGCATGTGAGCTAGCCCTGCCTGGTTTCATTCATGAGCTGCTTGGGTCTTTGTGTTTTATCTGTCCTGTCTGCTCCGAGGTTTCCTTCAGATAGTGCTCATTTTTCATACCTCTTGCTTGATGGCAGTCTCTCTCACTTACCTGTCTGACATGGCGATCTGTTCCAGCATCGCAGAGCCGGTGTTGGTTTTCCAGTTCCCTGAAATGGATGTCCTCCTACAACAAGGCATCACCAAAAAAGAACAAGCTGTGAGCCACAGCAACATGGATGGGATAGGAATTCCATAATTGTAGGTCACTGCTGTGTCCTGCAGCCTATCTGTTAGCCTGGAGCCACGTATGTCTTTATCTCTCAACAAGGATCCAGGCAGGGAGCTCCAGCTCCACAGGGCCAATATTAATGCTGTAAGAGGAGCTGCTGCTTTCTAGGGTCCTCTCAGAACTTTACCAGTACCTTTCTCATAATGTTATATCCACTTTTAACTTTAGTTATTTGAGCTGAGTTGTAAGCTAAGACTTGCCCACAAGTATATTTAAACTCTTTGGGCACGTGTTGTGTCTTACAAGGCTGTTCACTAACTGGGTTAACTCAGGATAATAATGCTCACAGAAGCTCACTCATTCCAAGAATTTCTACAGAATTTCTACTATCTATCAATGTCTTACTGGGGCATTCTTTCAATAGTTAATTTCTGATGGTCACTGTAATAGTAACAGTGTTGTCACTGGGTAAATCAGTTTATCTTTTGGGACTTACCTGTTGCATGGGGCTAGTGGCACCAAGAACCAGCCCTTGCTGTGCTCTATCCATGAGCATGGGTCAGTCGGCCACTTTTCACTAAGTAGGAGGTGGATGGCTAAATTTCTGGACCTAAATTTGCTCCTCACTGGCTAGGTGCCCTGTGGAGTAACATTCACCTTTCTGGGCCTCTTTTACCTGTAAACAGGGTTGCCAGGAGGACTAACTCGTCCAGGCTTAAATAAACTGAACTGCTTAAAAACACCAAAATAAAGCTTTTAAGTTATTAGTCTTTACCAAAACAGAGTTGGGGAAAGAGGGCAAACCCAAGGAGACACAAAACTCAATTTTTTCTATGGACAGAATCTCCATGTGCTCTCCTTACCACTCAAAACCACTTGGAGTACAGTTCCCATGTGTTTCCTCCTTGGAGATCTGATCTCAGACATGGAGAAAGTTACATAGATGGGCAGTTTTTCAGAACCTTAAGGTAACACAGTGAGTGAACTAATGGTATGGCAACAATCCTTACTCTTGGACAGTACAGACTGCTTTCCACAGTTACCTTATCATACACCTCATAAGGGCCTCACTTCAATCCCACTTGGTCAGAGAAGGCTGGATGACTTGCCTGTGATTGTGCATATAGTCAAAACAGATTATGAGATTAAAAAGCTGGGACTCTAGGCTCCCCTAGTGTGATATCTTTTTCCCTACACCTACTACTTCACTCAGAAAACAGACTTCAGAGCAAAATTATACCAGAGATCAATAGAATTTAACAGATATCTACAGCATAATCCAACCAACAGATACACATTCTTAGCAGATTCTGAAACCTTTTCCTAGGGTGATATATATAGATAGCAAAGCAAACCTTAACACATAGAAAGTTAAAACAATTCCTTGTATGTTATCAGACCACAGTGGAATAAAATTAATCAACAACAACAACAACAAAAACCACAGAAACTATACAAATACATGATGAGTGAACAATGCAATTTTGAATGAATTGCGAATCATTGAAGAAATCTAAAATAAATCCTATAATCAAATTAAAATGATAGAACAACCTATTTCTCTGAGATACAGCTAAGGCAGTTCTGAAAGGAGAATGAATGAGTCTTCACATTAAAAAATCAGAAAGGGGGCTGGAGAGGTGGCTCAGGGGTTAAGCCTCTGCCTTGCAGGTGGAAGGTCCCGAGTTCTGATCCTAGGCCCACGTATAGACGCCAGGCGGAAGCGGGGGCGGCCTGTGTTTGTGTTTCTGGTCCTGGTAGGGCGGAGCCTGTGAATCCCTGGGCAGAGTAAACAAGGAGGTGGAGGCGTCCATGGTGGTTCCCGAATTCGTCCGTGGTTCTACACACACACACACACACACACACACACACACACGTGCACACACATATACACGCACAATTGAATAAATAAAAAAAAATCAGAAAGCTCTCAAATAAATAATTTAATGATATATCTCAAGATTCTAGAAAAACAAGAAGTTAAACCCAAGTGTAATAATAATAAAAAATAAAAATAATAAAAATAAGGGTAAAAAATAAGGAAACAGAAACTAAAAGAATTAAATCATGAAATCAATAATAGGTTGGTTCTTTGCAAAGGTAAACAAGATTTATAATTTCCTAGCCAAACTAACCAAATAAAAGAAAAAAGTTCCAATTAATAAAATTAGATATCAAAAGGCACAGGAGACTCCAATGAAATGCAGAAAACTACTAAGGGGAGATTTTGAAAACTTACATTCCAAACATCTAGAAAAAAATAGATCATTTCTTAAACACATATAATCAGCCAAAGTTAAGATATACATATCCTAAATAGATGTACAACAAACAACAAAATTGAAATAGTAATTAAGTCTAATACAAAGAAAAGCTGAGGACCAGACAGATTTAATGCTGAATTCTATAAAACCTAAGGAATAAATATTAAACACTGGAGAGACGGTTTAGGGGTTAAGATTCAGCATCAACAGGTAGAAATGGTAGTGGTCTACACTTCCAACTCTGGAAGACAGAACCTGGGAAATCCCAGAAAAAAGCTAGAGAGGTAGAAGCAATTTGGGGTGACTCCCAAATTCACCCTTGGGCCTCCAAAGGCACACAGTGTCTTCTGATACACACAGACAGAGACACACAGACACAGACACAGACATACACACACACACACACACACACACACACACACACACACACACACAGAAATACCTATCATCAATATTTATTAAAACCTTTCCACAAAATATAAATTGAAGGAACACTACCAGATTCATGCTACAAAGTCACATACCAAAATAGGATAAAAACACACAAAGAAAGAAAACTGTACACCAATTTCACTGAAAAGAGACAAAAATTTTCCATAAAATATAAAACAAATTTGAAAATACATTTAGAAGGTCATCATGATCAAGTTGGTTACATCCCAGGGATACAAGGTTAGCTCAACATACACAAATCAATAGATTCGACATACCATATAAATGGACTTACTGTCAGAAATAATAAAATTATCTTAATACAGAAAAAGCATTTGATAAAGTTCAACATGATAAAACTGAAGAAACTAGGAATGGAAAAAACACATTTCAACAAAACATAAAATAAGCATATAGCCAAAATTATCCTAAATGGGGAAATCTGGGAAAATTTCCCCTATAATATGGAATAAGAAAAGAATGCCCACTTGTTTTACTCCTATTCAACATAGTACTGAAATTCTTAGCCAGACCAATAGAAAAAGAAAAATAAAAGGGATATGAAAACAGCAAGGAAGAAGTTGTCGATACCTTGCGTGAATACTCCACATGAGGATACATAGAGAGACAGAGAACTAGAGACAGCAGTAACTGATTAGAGATGTTCCCACCTCCACCTGGCTGAAATAAAACCTCAAGCACCAAGTGTAAGACATTCCTGAAGAAGCTTTTAGGCACAGAGAACCCCCCCTCCAAAAAAAAAAAAAAAACAACAACAACAACAAAAAAAAAACAATATAGGCTATTGCCACAATTCTTGGTCACTCACCAAAACTAGATAGTAAAATCCTATTACTGAAGACAACATGCATTTTGGCCTTAGGACATGAAGAACACAAGCTGGACAAGACCCCAAGGCCATCTTCTTTTAGGCTAACTGACCTACTACTAGAAGGTACATGAAAGCTACTGAAGGAGAAAAGCCATCAATAGTTCTTATGCAACTAAGAATCCCATGAGTTCCACCATGATTGAGAAGAGTACTTGGTGCAAGGGTGGCATGAATTGTATAGGAATAACCAACCATTTACCTGACCTCTGGATGACCTAAGAGTTCCACAGACACAATACACACTTTCCAAACACAAGAGGTCCCTCTCGCATGGTATACACCTAAACTACCGAAATACTGGCGATGCCAGGCACCTTAAGAAGAGACATCCCCTATTAGAATCCAATGGACACATACACAAGAAGGAACACTGAAGTAGGAAGAAAGCTTGCTGAGAAGAAGATATCTCTCAGTGGGAGTGGTGGCGGGTGGCAAGATAAGGTAATGGACGGGAAACAACAAAAAATACATTTAAATTTAAATATGAAAAAAGTTTTAAAAGAAAGGAAGAGGTCAAATTATCCTTATTAATAGCTGGCATGATCCTATATTTAAAAGATCCTATAACTTAACAGAAAACTCTTAGCTCCGATAAATGCTTTCAGCAAAGTTGCAGAATATAAAATCAACATACAGAAACCCACAGCTTTTCTTTCTTTAGCATGTGTGTATGTGTGTGATGTGTGTGTGTGTGTTTATTTATATGCTGTTCAGACATGGGGGTGTGGGCATATGCATGCTACAATTAGACGAATGATATTAGATTCCTGTCTCTCACCCTGCACAAAAATTAATTCAAAATAATATAAAACCTGAAACAACAAAACTGCTAGGGAAAAACACTCCAGATATAGGTATAGGCAAAGACTTTCTGAAAGGAATGCTGACAGTGCAGGAAAAACAATAATAAACAAATGGGATTACATGAAATAACAAAGTTTCTGTGGAGCAAAGGAAATTATTGGTAAAATGAAGAAACGATCTACAGAATGAAGGAAAATCTTTGTCAGTTATTCTTCAGCTATACTTCTAAAATATATAAAGAACTATGAAAAGTAAAAATCAAATCTTCCAATCAATAAATTGTCTAATGAACTAAGACAGTTCTAAAAAGAAACACATATTACCAATAACATTTTTTGAAGTGTTCAACATTCTAAGCCATCAAGGAAACACATTTTACTTCTTCCTAGTCAGAATGGCTAAAATCAAGAAAACAAATGGCAACAAAAGCTGGTTAAAGACGTGGAGAAAGACTCTTTGCTAACTACTGGTGGAATGTAAACTGGTAGAGTCCCATGGAAATCAGTATGGAAGTTTATAAAAAACTAAAATAGTATTATTGTATGACCCAGCTATACTGCTTCTGGGTACATATACAAATGATTTTAAGTGTTACCATATAGATACTTGCAGATTCATGCTTATTCCTGAACTAGTCTCCATAGCTAGAAAATACAACTGCCTAGATGTCCACTGGCAGGTGAATAGAGTAAAAAAATGTCGGATACATACCCAGTGGGATTTTATTTGGTCCTAAAGAAAAAGTAATTCATGACATTTGCAGAAAAGTGAGTAGAACTGGAAATTATGTTAAGTAAAGTAACCCAGATTTAGGTAAATACCACATCTTCTCTTATATACTGATCTCAACTTTTAATTTTATGCATGGGTAGAGGATATGGGTACATGTTATGGAACCAGAAAAAGGACCATGGGAAGGCAGAAAGAGGATTGAGGGATGGAAAAAAAAAAGTGCTAGACTACATATGGTATGAAAGCAGAGGAAAGCCATGGGGAGGAAGAGGACCAGCAGAAAGGGTCCGAGGAGTCAGGAAGACAGGAAGAAGAGAAGGATAAACAAAATAAAGCATGCATGAAAATGTCATAGTGAAACCCAGTGCTCTGCGGGCTGATATTTAAAAAAAAAGGGGGGGGGGGTAAAACAACAATTGAGTGGCTTGCAAAACCTAAAGAAAAAGACAAAGACAAAAAACATAATAAAAACAAATCTTTCTTACATCAATGGTTTACAAATATTTTCCTATGACCAGACTCCTCAGCAGGAACAAAGAGTCACTGATTTCTGTGTCCCCAACACAGAGCCATGAAACATAACAGGATCTGTTAGTGAATAATAATAATAATAGTAATAACAGTAAATATCCCTTACATTTGTATGACACTTTCAAGTCTGTAAGATTCCTGAAGATCTCATACCTTTCACTAACATGAGACACAGGGCACAGTTCCACATAGGTTCCCTTGGGTGTGGGAGAACACGAGAGACCACTCACTGACAGCTCATCTGCTCTGTGACCTCTGGAGAGGGATTGTCTTAAACTGAGAATCTCCTTTTCACCTAATATTATTGTCTGGGGTCTTCCTGGGGGGAGCTAAAAGAGAGGGGAAATTGCCACACCTTATTTTAGTTATTGCTAAGTCAGCTCCTAAGAGTACTATCAAAAGTCTATGGAAGAAATGTAATAGAGAGAAAGTGAGAGGGTCTAAACATTCACGTAAAAAACAATAAAAACAACAATACAACAATAGCAAAAAGCCCTGATGATCCCTTGCAAAAAAAGAAAAAAGAAAAAAAAGTATAAACAGCCTCTGAAATTTCTCTGGCCATCGGGATTTCTTTTTTCTTTTCTTCTTTCCTTCTCTCCTCTCCTTCTCTCATTCTCTCCTTCTCCTTCTTCTTCTTCTTCTTCTTCTTTTTTTTTACTTTACTACACTGTTTGGAAACCCTAACTCTGAAAAATCTGGTGCCTTATTTAAGGATAAAACCACAATAGTCCCACATTTATCATCAATAAATGTTTTATGTTATTTAGGGAATGTTTGCTTTTGGAGGGTCAGAAAACATGTATTGTTGTGCTACTTTTAGCTTGATTTTACAGCTATTCTATCTTTCGCTGTTCACATTTTTAAAGTTAACTTTAAAATCCCCTTTGGAAACAAGAAGACTATAATATAAATTATAAACTTTTTGAAAGTAGGAATCTGGCCAATAAAGATTAAAAACAAATTCTATTCATGGTATAGAATAGATAATTAGCAGGTGGGCTCAATTTTTAGTTCTCCAGGACAAAAACACCCACATATCTAAAGTTTAAAAACAGGAGACCCCCCCCCATGTGTCAGCATTCTGCAAGGACTGCTGCTGAGCCTAGGGTACCACAGCCACATGAGTGGGAGAGGAAAAGGCTTCACTGTTCTCAGCCTAAAGAAGTTAAGAGGAGACAACGCAATGTGAGGAAGGACTAAGCTAGAGGTGTGTGAAGGCATGCAGAGGGCACCTACACACTTTCAGAAGGCGGGAGGTATGAATATTGAAGATAGGAGGAAAGTAGGAAAACTGTGAAGGTAAGTTTGGTTAAAGGACAGGAAGGCCATTCAACCTTCATTCCTGCTCAATATTGAATGGCAAAGATCAAATTCATGTAATAATAATATTCTCTCTTTGGAAAGAAGACTTTACATCTCAAGTAATGTTTTCAAAATCAACAAACCATAATCCAGGACATCAGAGACTCTATATCAACTACCTGGAACTAGGCCAGCCTAATCTCTCCCCATCCTGAAGCTTAGGGAAATTTGCGGAAGAGGGGGCGGTAAGATTGTAAGAGCACAAGGATGGGAGGAGTAATGATATCAAGATACTCCACACAAGTTAGGGCCAAAACAATCATAATTGGACTTTGCATGCCCTGCGCAATGTCCAACACATTATTGACCCCACAAAGTCTAGCATGGGCTAAAGTCACTAGGATCCCTGGAGGCAAGGGATTGACAGCCACAGTAGTGTTCCTATGCTTAAGGGGAACACAGGAAAGGGTTCTGGGAAATGCCACTGGGTCCTTTCACCTCATCGGAGAGGAGGACCCAGAGAAGAGTTTGGCATGCACATTAAAGGATGTTCTGGGGATGGGAGGGAGAGGCACTGGGGGATGGGGAGAGAGGGGGAAGGGAATGGGGGGTACAAGGGGGTGGGGAGGGAGAGGGAGGGAGGGGACCAGTGTACCTCTTAAGTTAGTATGAGTGGAAATAAAAAAAATAAAAATAAAATAAAAAAATATTACAACCCCCCCAAAAAGTAATGTTTTCAAAAAGTTAGATTAAATTCTCAAAATTGAAATTATAAGCTATTTGTACTCTCTGTGAATATTATGGAGAGTCAGGCATCATCTTGAAATCTTTTGCCTTCCTGAATTCTAATGAGGGAAAGAGTTAATTCTCCATTCCTGCCAGTGGATGCGCATGTGTAGAGACGTCATCCAGTCTCTCAGTGTCCTGTTGCTGTCCAAGGCTGGATATTTACATCGGGACTTTGGCTTTTTCTGTGGTCACATAGTCTTATGAAGCATATGGATCCCTTTAGAAGTATGACATATACATAAATGAAGTCCGCAGTATCATAAAGGTATGCAGTTAGCTATCAAAAACCAAAATGTGTGTTTCTGTGAACAGCACGATGTAGTGGCAGAACTAATAACTGCTATGCTTTGTAAACAGCAATGAGAGGAGCAGGTATGTGAAGGCCTCTGTCATGACTATGGTACAATGCCATCAGTGACAAGTCTTACATACTGCCACCACTGTCTTCTGCAGTCTTTCTTCATAACTGAAGAGAAAATAAAATCCCGCTTACAGGCTGGTAAAAAGAATGTGATTTTTATTTCTCAGTTTATTGAGCCCATTGCTCTGATTCATCCCTGCTCAGATTAAGAAACCCTGACTTTGGACCAGTGAGACAGCTCATTAGATATTCATTAGGGCATTCTCTCTGATACCTGCTTCACAGACCAAGTAAGGTTAAACTCGGCATGTTCCCTCACTCACATGTAAGCCTTGTAGTTGTTGCCAATCTTCTGGACCCGGATATCATACTTGGCATCGATGAAGGGCTCTGCTGTGGCATAGGTCTGCGTGAGGGCCACCACACTAGCAATGTCCTGGAAGTCATAGTGGTTCTCTACTTTGACCTAATGTTGATTTAAGGCAGACAGGGATAGAAGGGACATGCATAAACGCAATGAGAAGTCACAAGCCTGGAGCTTCCAAACCAATCCCAATGCTTCCAATCCAGGCAAAACATGGGTGTTACACCTCCCCAGCAGGTCCCCTTGCTCTAGCTTCCCTTCCCAAAAGCGGGCTAGATTCTATTTATTGTATGGTTGGGTAAAGCTCATGACTTTCAAGGGGACCAATCATGTCTTGGAAAGAATTCACTAACACAGGAAGAAGAAGAGTAATCCACAACCCGATTTATGAGAAATGCCCTTTTTGGTTCAACCCAAGACAACTACTGGCCTTCCTGTCTTACCTTGCCCATGCCTGAGTGTGCATGGCCAATCTTCACCACCACAGGGAATGTGGGCAGTGTCAGCTGCAAGCAGAAAGGGAAGAACGAACGAGTCAGAACGCTTGCTTTCTTTGGAATCCTACAAACACTTTTCTGGGGCAATACCTTACAAGCATTCTTTAGAGAGCTAGTCGTGGCAACTTGGTTTAGGAAGCAGTCATAGAATGACAGTGACGAGGTCACAGAGCTGTGACTTTCTCAGCATTTGATAACCATGGGCAGGCCTGACTGTTAGGGAAAAATTAAAAAGAAAAAAACTATGAAAGAATAAACTATCTATGAAATAAAATATTTACAAAAGGGAAAACTTTGGAAATGTATCTTTCAATGTTATTCCTTTAAAATTTCATATATATACATATATACATACATACATATATATAATTGCTTTGATCGCATACCCACTGTCTTCTCTTACTGCCTTCTCTCTCCCACTCAACTTCTCAACAAGTCCCCCTCCTACTTTCATGTCTTTTTTTGCTGTATGTAACCCGCAACATTTAATCAGAGTTGCTTGCATGAATAGGGGGTTGTTTACTTGAGTAAGGGCAACCTACCATTGGCCATGCCACTGAGAAACATGGCTCCCTTCCATAGCAACATTAACTGCCTATAGCTACTTGGGTGACCCAGGTACCCCTCCCTGATTTATGGTAGAATGCTGACAAGGACAATCTTGTGCAGGTAGCCATGTTACTGAGCTCATGGATGTACTGGTCATGCCATGCCAGGTGGAATGTGCTGGTAGCACTACTGCCCATGGCATGGCGCCCCTCTCGCTGCCTCCCCTCAAAGGCCCAGCTCTGCTGTGCTCACTCGGGCTGTCCTCTCCCTCTTTCACTCTTTGCTATTCACCAGCACTAGTAACTGATCATGCTGCAATTTGGGGTTTAGAAGAGAGATGCTGTAAGAATTCAGTATGTTTAATTCTTGGAAAGACATTCTTGAGAAAGTAAACTCTTTCTTTGAAGCAGCCATACTTTAAAAGAAGAACAGTAACATTTAAAGGAAGAATTACCCTTTAAAGATTTGGAGCTGCAGATGCTGAGTCAGGTCCTCTCTGCTACTGACTGCCTGCAAGTCACTTTGTGTCATCAAGACTCAGCCTTCACATTTGTCGAATGACAATACTGGGCTGAGGCTTTTCATGACCACCCAAAGAATGGCTCTATCTTGGTCTGAACATTGCACAAGCAACCACTCTGGACACCAAGCTGGACTTATCATCTGTCTGACTCAGTTCTCTTCCAATTTCCTTCTTTTCAAGCATCATTACTACCATCTAAGTGAAAAGATGTCATCTGAAGGAAATAATAGCAACTGAAGTGAAAAGGCAAGTTCTGCAGTGAATGTTACATTCCCGTGGAATGCAAGTGTGAACAGACTTCAAATAGAAGGGAGAAGAGGGAGAGAAAAGGGGGGAAGAAAGGAGGGGTGAATCGTATAGTTCAATCCTGTATTGTAGAGAAAAAAGCTGAAACTCAGAAAGGCTGCGTCACAAATCTACCAAGTGTGGTCAGAATCAGAACCCAGCCTCCTACTTTCCAGTCCAGCACAGGCTGAAACATCTTACAGCAGTAACTCCATGAGCTTCTTTATATTTGGATACTTGGTGCATTATACTAACAGTGGACAACATTTGGGTCAAAGTGCCTTGCTGCTTTGCTGAGCTGCCCACCTTCTATAACATACCAATATTCAGTGGGCACTGACACACAGTAACAATCAGTGAATCCAGGCTTGGAGACAGGGTTCACCCTAAGTGACAAGACACCCAGTGTACTGAGCTCCAGTAGAGAGCACATTTCCCCCATCTCCCTCTCCCCCCCCCCCGCAGCTATCTTCAGAGCATAAAACTCTGGCTGTGAGAAAGCATTTTAAAGCACTGGCTGCTTTCTCTGACATCCTTCCCCACTCCCTCCACCCCCCCCCAGAGCTGACAGAGCCAAGACACACACACCCCAACTTTCTCTGTCCTATTCCCTGACTGTTTGTTGTTGCTTTGGAGCTTCATAAATAGGGCATTGAAAACACTTCCTGCAGCTGAAAGAAGCCCTGAGAAGCTTGTCTCGTTCCCAGTGTGCAGCGCAGCAAGGGGTCCGTCCTCTGTCACTGTCTCCTTTGCCTGTTGTAATTCTGTCTGCCTCTGACTTGGTCTCTCTCTCTCTCTCTCTCTCTCTCTCTCTCTCTCTCTCTCTCTCCCTCCCCCCTCACTGTTCCCCGTCCTCCCCTCCTCCTGCTCTCATGCATTTGTCTTTCTGCTATAAGGCAGCCCTTCTCTATTTCTAGGCTGCCTAATCGCTTAGGCTCTGCAGCTTCCCTATGTGTCTTACTGAGTCTGTTGGTCAGGAGGGCCTTGGGTTCCTGCAGCCACTGGTGGCCTGAAGCCAAAGGAAGGCGGAGTCCATGGGGCGGGATTGGCCCCAAAGCCACCTCATAAAGCCTGAGACTGGGCAAAGGCATTCTGGAGTCCCAGAGGAGGGGTTGTTTGCTACCACGGACAGACCCCACACACACAGGTGGGGCTCTGCAGTGTCATGCCCTGGAGCCCCCCGGCCCCGCTGAGCTGGGCGCTGCTGCTGAGACTGCTGGCACTGTTGCAGCCCCCAGGGCTGGGTGAGGCTTGCAGCTGTGCCCCTGCGCACCCCCAGCAGCACTTCTGCCACTCAGCTCTTGGTGAGTCTAGGCTCTAGCAGTCCACAGCAGGGGGTGGGAGAGGCCTGTGGGAAAACTGGTGTTAGGCAGAGCTGCAGACTTGGAGTCTGCAGGATAGGGTGGGGGTCAAAACTGTATTGCTGCCTCCTGATGAAGCTGATGGTTCAGAAAGGGCTGAAAGTGCTGAGGCTGGTTTTATAAGGAAATAATTATTGTCACGGGGTCTTCAGAGCAGGTCCCCTCACCTCAGCCCTACGGATGTGGAGTCAACTGACTGAAGCACTGTAACTGAAGCAATTCAGTTATTCAGAATTCAGAATGGGGGAGGGAGGCTTGATTACAACATCAGTCTCCGTCCGGGCCTGTAACTGAGGTTGCCAATGTACCCCCACAACAACACATAACTTTGTTCTTTTTCTCTTCTCTACCTGAACATCCTTTCTCAGACTTTTTACTGCCTGGCAAACTCCTATCTAGTCTTCAATGTCTCATTCAAATTCCTGTTTTCTAAAGGCTTCCAACTCCTTGGTACCACCACGGCAGCTCTAAAATATCTGTCTGTGCTTCTATTCCGTGATGCTGCTGTTCTTTAAAAGTGTGCTCTGCTCTAGACCAAGACTTCAGCAGGGTAGGGACCTTTTGTAATCACAGCTGTAGGCCTCATACCTGACAGAGGGAGGAAGATCTTCGCGGACAGTTTTGATCAATGTCCCTACAGTAGGAGATGAACTTCCTCAAGGCAGGATAAAGATTTATAGATTAATAAGCATAGATCAGTATCATCTCTAGGTAGGTTCCAGACTCTTAACAGTGTCCGTGCAAGTTCCACACCTACTTCTTGAAAGGGACGCCCCTCCTTTTTCCCCCTTGCTCTTCTCCAAAGGGATTTCTACCTTCTGCTCACTGCACGTTTTGAAGAACCTGATCACTGGAAGCCAACGGCTGAAAGAGCACAGAGTTTGAGGATCTAACAGTCCTGAAGGGTTTGGACCTTCCAGCCACTGTAGAGCAAGTTTCCAAGTCTCTACCCTCATATATGCCTCACTGCTCAGAAGTGCTAACACTTGAACCAAGATTCCCTGCAAAATCCTCCAGATCTCACGGCATGCTCCCGCAGTGCTGAAGGCTCCCTTTTTTCCTATACAGTAATCCGGGCCAAAATCTCCAGTGAAAAGGTCATTCCTGCCAGTGAAGACCCTGCTGACACTCAAAAAATGATCCGGTATGAAATCAAACAGATAAAGGTACATGGGGCAGGCCAGGGTGTTGACCCTTGACGGGCTGATGGAGGGAAGGGGTCTGTGGTGTGGGAGGGACGACACTTGTACGACTCAGGCAATCTGGATCAGATCCCTGTGGACATGCAGAAGTGGAACTGAGTGAGAGGCTGGGAGCAGGGCCCACGAAAAACAGGTAACTGTGCAGCGCAGACACTCACTGTCCCTGCATTTCCTGCAGCTGTTGGTACATGGAAACGCTGAAGTATCTCCCGCCTTTCTAGAAATAAACCAAGGTTTACACTTAGTTTCTAAAGACAGAAACAGCCCACTAGGGCCATATATGTGCACCAAATCCCGAACTACATTTTTGTTTAATATTTTAGATAGTAAGTTTTTAACCTGCAATTGTATAAATAATATTCACTAATATATAATGCTTTTCTGTGCCTTTCAGATGTTTAAAGGGTTTGAGAAAGTCAAGGATATTCGGTATATCTACACACCTTTCGACTCTTCTCTTTGTGGGGTGAAACTCGAAACCAACAGCCAGAAGCAGTATCTTTTGACTGGTAAGTTAAAAACCAGCAAAGGGCCTTGATGAAGTCTACCCAAGGGCCTTCCTTGAGCAGTGGTCCAGTCGTGAGCCACTTAGAGATGAAACAGCTGTGGGAGGGACACAGCCTTTGAGCTGGAGGAGCAATGACGACCTTTGGATGCCGAGTCCTGGTTACAGTGATCTCGGACACTGGGTCACTATTTTAAGGTCAGGTTACTCTACCAGTCCAAGGCCACCAGTTCCATTTTGAAATACTCTTAGTATAATTTTTGACATCTTGAGCCAAAATGTGTCTCCTAAAACCATTGCTTACAGCTCTGTCCTCTGCAGTTTCAGCTCCATGAATTTTCCTCCAGGCAAGCTGCCTGCATTGGAGGATGTGATAGAAGAGTCAAAGATCTGTCCTGAAATATGATTTCACAGATAAATGAACACAAGATTAAATTTTGGAGTGTAAGAAACAGAGGTGTTTTGTGTAGTTGTGAACAAACAGAGACATTTTACTCCTGAGTAGGATCTAAACTGGCCCTACAAGTTAGAAAATATCTAGAAATAAAACCAGTAGACAGACCACACAGAACACTTCTACTAGCTGTCCATCAGTTCAACAACAAATGACCACCTAGTACATACTGCCAGACATCGGGCAGGAAAGTAGAGATTTAGGGTTAAATCATAGTCCTCAGACAGTCCACAGTCCAGGTGTGGCTCTTGAGGAGTAACAACTAGAGGCCACAATGAAAGGGGCTTCTCAGCTCTAAGGGACTGTGCTGCCCTGGGCAGCTTCTGGGGGTGACAGGGAGGCAGAAGATGCTACTAAGCACTCCCATTCCCAAGATGAGCACACCTGGTCTTTTCAATCTCTTGATATCTGTCCTATGAACCCAACACTTACATGTCCCACCCTCTGCTTGTTGCTAAGGTATATTAGGGGAAATACAAAAAAGTGCTCTGCCCTTGAGGAGGTCATGCAAAACTGAAGGTGGGAACAAATGACAAAGCATAACTGTATGGAAAAGTATTGGGTGTACCCATGCCTTCAAAGAGAAGACGAACACTCTTTGGCCTGAAGATAAAAGGTGATCAGTACTTGCTTCGGCAGCATTATGTACTAAAACCGGAATACTGAGGAGATTAATATGGCCTCTGTGTAAGGATGACAAGCAAATGTGTGAAGTGCTCCATATTTTTAATGAATAATAAAAAATACTGGGCTGGAGAGATGGCTCAGGGGTTAAAGCTTTTGCCTCTCAAGCAAATGGACCTAAGTTCAGACCCCAGATGCCATGTAAAAATGCTGGGCAGAAATGGCAGCCATGTGTACTTCTGGACCTAGAAGGGGGAGCCTGGGAAACCCCAGAGCAAAGCAAGACACACACACGCTGTGACCTGAACATAGATGACCTTTGTAGTAGTTTTTCACTACTCATCAGTTCTTTGCTTCTTTCTCTCTCTCTCTCTCTCTCTCTCTCTCTCTCAGCTGAAATAAGGGCTTTCTACTTGTTTGGCATGAAAATTCCTATTCATTCCTGACAGACACAACACAAGCATCATCTGCTCTGTGACACTTCCTGTACTCACACTTTTTTCCTTCCTAAGGACAGCTAAACTTTCCTTTGTGCTTATACTGAATCTGGCAGTCATATATTGGGTATGTTCTGCCTACTTTCTCACTGCCCTCTTTATTTTTAAGTTCCTTAGGAGCAGACACCCTGTTGTATTTCCTCCTACATTCAGGATACTAGGTCATAGTCGCTGAATAAATGGCTGAGTGCCTGAAGTTCAAGGACAGGTGGGGTTCAGCTTATCAGGGATGGTTTTATGGATGAGAAGTGCTGAAAAGGATCTTTGAGAGACTGGAAGAAGCCCAATAAGTAGACAGAGGAATCTTCCTAAGGGGAAAAATTCAATAAGGTGGTAACCAGGGGCAGGTGAGGCCACTGCAACGTGAGAGAAGGGTGGAAAGGAGAAGGGAGCCTATTAGTCACCAAGTACCTCCTGTGGGCTTACAACTGCACTGGGAACACTACAGACATCCTCTCATTTCATTTGGACAACAGCTTTATTATTCCCATACTCCACCCAAGGCTGTCACCACCTGTAAATTACAAGATTAACAGATGATAGGAAAAGAAAAGGTCCTATGCAGAGTCTGATTTTTTTTTCTTTTTCCTGTACTGCAGATCAGACTCAGGCCTCACATGTGCTGAGCAAAGGGTGCATCACTGAGCTACATCTTTGACTCCTCAAACCTTAGTCTTCATAATTGCTTACTATTTTATTTTAACTTCTTTACAAAAAGGCAAGTCTGTTCTACAGCTTAGGCTGACCTGAGCTCTGGGATTATAGGCATATATAAGGCCTGATTAGCCACAGCTGACTTTTAAGTCTATGTTCTTCTTTCCACACCATGCTGAAAGAAAAGGCCTTCACCCACATTCTGTCTTCTGTGGACACAGCACATTGGTCTTCTTGCTATAGTTTATATGGATTTATCTGGTCTCTTCAATGAATCTCAAGTTGCCCCTGGTACCATAAAGGCATTGAAGACTGAAGTTTATGTTATGTTGTATAGATTTTTTAGAATATGTGAGGCTTACGTTCAAATTCTAGCATGAAGAATAAAGAGAAGTAAGAGGAAGAGGAGGAGAAACAGAAGGAGGAGAAAGTGGTAGAGGAGGAAGAGGAGGGGAAAGAGAAAGATGATGAGAAGGAGCAGGAGGAAGATGAGGAGGGTGAGGAGGAGAAAAGGATATTAGAACTTTTTAAGGGCTGGGGACCCTGGAGCAGTAAGAACAAACTCTTCGCATTAGACTCTCTCTGTCTCCCCATCAGGTCAGGTTCTCAGTGATGGGAAAGTCTTCATCCATCTATGCAACTACATTGAGCCCTGGGAGGACCTATCCTTGGTGCAGAGAGAAAGTCTGAATCATCACTACCACCAGAACTGTGGCTGCCAAGTAAGGGAGTGTCCATTTTCAGGTCTTTGGGGGGTGATGGGGAAAGACTTGGGCCTTGGGGTCTCGCTCTTCTTCCATTACTTCACATACATGTGCTGATCTGTTCCTGTGCCTTGGAAGCCGGGGGACAGGAAAGCAACAGAGCTTACAGCACCTTATCCCAGAGTACTTATACTTTGAATGGAGGTTAGTCACCATGTAAGGCAGACTGAGATGATGCTAAGACAACCACCATCTAAGGGAGTCTAAGCCAGGCGTGGTGGCACCTGTAGTGGTAATATTCAAGAGGTTAAGGAAGGATTCTGAATTTGAGGTCAGGTTTGAGCTACTCAGTGAGAACTGCTTTAAATAAAAGAGCAGAATATAGAGAAACAGACAGGCAAAGTATTCTTTACCAAGTCTTATAAGAGATAATTTATTTTAAGGTTTAAATTTAGTCTATAGCAAATTTGCAAAGAATTGAGGTTTCCACTAGGTACAGAAATTCCATAAGATACAGAAATAAAAACTCCGAGAAGCAAAGACTTGCTCAAATTCAATGGTCGAGAAGGCCCTACTGAGGATGCTTCTGGAGATGTCAGAGATAATACTATTCACAGGAAGCATGGGGAAGAAGAATTAAGGAGGAAATTTGTGATTAGGAAAAGCTTTGTAAAATAAGGGACAGCTGAGATGGACAGTGAGAATATGTGGGAGTCTGAAAGTCAGCAATGGAAAAAGAGGGTCACCTATTCACTGATGTTATTTGGCTATGACTAGATCACCACTTGCTACATGGTGCCCTGTACCATCTCAGTCCCCAACGAGTGCCTCTGGACAGACTGGCTGCTGGAACAGAAGCTCTATGGGTATCAGGCACAGTATTACGTCTGCATGAAGCATGTTGATGGCACCTGCAGCTGGTACCGTGGCCATTTGCACCTCAGGAAGGAGTATGTTGACATCATCCAGCCCTAAGAAGGGACCAGTGACCACCACATCCTTTCAAGAGTCCTGAAGACCAAGCCAGTTCTCCTCCCTTTGGTTCTCCAACCACTTACTTACAGCTCGTGGGAAGGAACACGTGGGCAGCCTGTCGGGATGGTGGAGGCTATGGGGCAAGTTACAGATTGTGTGCCTATCTACAGTCCACAGCCCGTCAAGGGCTGGGGAAGGTAGTATGGTTCTTCTGTCTTGCCTAGGCCGCCCTTCCCTGCTTCCCCAGCTTGGTTAGTCTAACTTATGCCTACACTGAAAGTCTTGATTCTGGCTTCATTTGTTTTCTACAAACAGGACTAGTTTCTTTTCTCCTCAGGAAAATATATTTTCCTATTTCTTAACTGATCTGATAGGAGAGAAATGATAACTTTATGCATATAAAATGGTATAACCTTGTGATGTATAACCAGAAGGTGGGCTGACTGCATTATAACTGGGCTGACTGGCAGAAGTGAGGTGAATGGCACCCCAGAGCTATGTATCTTCAAGTACTGCCTCAACTCGTCTAGTCCTCTGAGCCACTGTCCTTTGTTTAAGGGAGAAGCAGAGGGGCAGAGAGTTACTCCATGTGAGTGCCAAGTAGCTTACCCTCCTGCAGCTCCCCTGCTACGATCCTGCCAGAAGGTCTGGCCCAATTAGCACAGCTTTGATTAGAGCAGACTTGTGGTGGAAGAGTTTGCATGTGCCCTCCAGGTAAGAGCCTCTAGTGCCTTCAACTGATGCTTGCAGTGCTTCTTTTCTGCCTCTTTCAAAAGTTGCTAAGGTTCCTAATGTCTTTATTGCTACCTCAGAATTTTGTTTTGAAGTGGCAAAAGCAAACAAAAAATGTCTGTTGAAGATTTGAAAACCCTTTTTCACTAGCTTTGGTACCTAAGAGAGATGGTCTTCTGCTTTCAGTAGAGGGTAAGAGAGAAATGATACTAGCACCTTCGGGTAAAGGTACCAGAAAGGGAACAGGCCTTGTTTTTGTTTGCCTGTTGATCCCCCAGGGTCCTTCCACTCTGTAGCACAGTTTCTTCGCTACTGTGTCTTACAGTGAGATACCTAGCTACAGAGTCTCTGGCCTCTGTATGGCCTCCTTACTTGTCACAAATGGGAAAGCGCTGACATGGTCCTCTGCAGTTTATTAAGGATAACACTTAAAATCCTGGGGAAGCTCCTTTTAAGGCTCCAGATTGTCATTTTCGAGGTGGTGTTCTGGTGAGCAGGATTCAAATGCTGCAATGGAGAGCCCTTCTGGAGGAGTGGGAGGGGAACAAGCGTGATCTCTGTCCCACAACATGTCCATACAGTCCTGGGCACTGGGCACTGGGACAGGAAGATAGGAATGTGAGCTCCGGGTTGCTCTGGACGCAAGCATCAATACCCTTGCCAACAAGCTCTCTCTTCTTTCTAACCTCCTAGGAGGGATTTAGAAAAGACACAGGGTAACACTCCCTTATCACAATTTGGAGGCAGCCACATAAATGGAAGTTGGAAAATAACAAGAGCAAAACCTTATATCCCAGGAGCACTTCACGCCCACAAGAAGACTAGTACTTAATCTCACCGAATTATGTATTACCATATTAGATATCCCAGTCAAGGACAGTTAAGTCCCCCGATTATACTGCTGGCAAAGTGACATTGGTGAGGGTGAGCTGCACTTCTGTTGGTTGACAAGTTTGTTATTCTCTTAGATTTCTGTCCTTGTTTCTGCTTTTCCCTATTCTGTCACTTGAATTTGAAAACAAAATACGGTTAGCTAATATTACCCTAGTCCATCCTACTAAATTTAACAATGTGGCAGGTCCTCCCTCCTGTGGTTTTAGGGGCTAAAAGGCTAAGGCCCTTGCAAGAACCCACAGCTACTGAATAGCTAAGTTCAGAATGGAAATATCAGAGGTTCAAGTCCCTGCTCAACAACTTACCATCTCCTTGTGGTTGGGGTAGTATGTCTGCTCAATGAGTGGGAACTTTTCCCCACCCAGCGTCTTGTATATGCCCACCATTTGGGCAAACTGCAAAAGAGAAAAAAAATTTCAGTTTGTCTTCTGAAACAAACAGACAAAACAACAAATAAATGTTAAGCGTTTTCTTTGCATAGGGCTTCGTGTAAAGAACAATGAAGATATAGCAGAAAGGTGCATACGGTTTCTAGTCAAAGACTATATGGTTGTATTGGGAAGGGCAAAGAAGAGAAAGCTAATATTCACTGAGCATTCAACTCAATTTGAATGTTTTTCATTTCATTTTATCAAATTGTCAGGACTCAGAGAGAATAGGAAACTTCACAGAAATCACAGATCAGGGCTAGTGGTGTACACCTGTAATCTCAGTACTCGGCATAGGTAGAAGGATTGTGAGTTTGAGGACAGCCTGGGTTATGCAGAGCTCTTGGTCATCACACAACCACAGAACTGAAAAGAAGTGGAGCTACTTTGGAACTGGGGGCTCTAGCTCTAATGCATGCTCCTGAGCAATGACCTAAGATGCAGCTGGAGAAGTGACACTGGCCAACTTCGGAAGTTCAAGTGTCCAGTAAAGAAACAGAAACTTATTCCTACGAGCCACACAGTCACCAGAGTGTGATCAGGTGGTGTTATGAATGAGCTGTTCTTCAGGAAGATAAAAAGAGGCACAGTAATAAAGAGAGGCCCATTTTCTGGGACTTATTCATCCAATTAAGTACTGAACTTTCTGGACCTTTTACCTATGAGAAACCGGGAAGGCTTTGGCACTGAGCCTGGGCAAACTTTAAGACAAGGCATGGTGACCAGTGTTAGGGCTGGGCAGCTACAGCCAGCGCTCCCTTGCCCTTCATAAATGAAGAAAATGAGAACCAAGAGGTCAGTTACCTAGAGTCACACAATATTTCAATCAATTCACAATAGTCAGGGTCCTTCATTCCCAATCTGTTTCATTTCCAATTCATTCAAGTAGCTGCTTTTCATTTTCTGAAGAAATCATGCTCTTCTCACAAGAAACATAGTGTTTCCCCTATTTAATCCACATGTATCCCCAACCCTCACCAAGGGCATGACTCTTAGTGGAAATCTAGCATCATCTCTCTAAACTAGATAAATCCACACTCCAAACCACCAACTGCTAGATATGCTACAGGGAAAGTTGTGAGAACAAACCTACCTTCCACTTAGCAGAGACAGGAAAGCAAGAACCTCTTTCAAAAGTTCAGGCCCTGTTCTCTGTGTGGAATAATGGTATATGAGTCAAGCAGGGGACAGAGTCTGGAGTTGTGAAAAACAAAACTAATTTATCAGCAAACTAAAGTCTTTCAGTCTTTGCTTTGCTCTTAACCTGCTAGATATACTTGGACAAAAGACTTCACCTCGCCAGGCCTCATTTTCTTGAGATATAAAAGGACAAGGTTAAACTTGGTCACTTCTTAGTTAGATCAACAATACTCCTTTCTTATATTTTCTCCTAAATTTCATCCATCAAACCACACTTTCAGTATGATCCTTTTATGAATAAATATATGATTAAGATGCTCTGAAACATTGGGATTTCTAGGCCATGTCCTTTAGCAACACAGAATTAGTAACTGTGGAGTTCTAAGTCTTCTCCTGGACTTGGCTCCAAGAATCTCTTTTTGGAAAGAGATTTCAGAGAGTCTCTAGACCAGATCTGCTTTACAAGTGCCAGATGAGGTAGAGAAGGAGGAAAGCGCAGGGCCCCAGATCACACCTGGTATTGAGGTTGAACTAAGAAAGCACCAGGTGCCACTCACTATACATCCTCCACTGCACTTTCTGTCTTTATCACCTATGGGGTCTTCAGTTTGCTTTGATGGTCAAGATTGGCTCTTCTGATCTCTCTTGATTTCTCTAATTCAACCCACCACCTCACCTGGCCTTTAAGCTCTGCCTCCCACCTGGTCTAGTTGGATTTCTTCTCTGTCTGGGCTTCAAGGCTCTTCAGCATCCGAAGCAGCTGATGCTAGCTTTGCCTAACGACCTCTGTCCTGCTGCAGCCCACGCTCTGGCATGGCACCAAGGCATGTGGGGCCCTGTCTTCCCCACATGTAGGTGAGTTACACAGACACCACACGGATGCCAGGAAGGCCCCTGGCAAGACTCCCAGGGCCCTGGGACAGCCAAGACTAAAATGACAGCCAGTTCCCAGGCTTTACTTGGGTCGCAGAGAGCTCACTCCATCTTCCCCAACAGATTTCCAAAACTCTCTGTCTACTCCATGTACTGGACTTGGCATCTGCCTCCCTGGAAACTGAAGTCACGAAGCACACAGTTACCAATTAAACAAATGTAATATCTGATAAGGGCTATTTCCTCTACATATAGACCAAAGAATGAATTTGGGCACTGGTGTGCTACCTGGCAATGAATGGGAAAATCTGATTATAACCATTTACCAACTGGCTCAAGAAAGAATTCATTGAAGAAATAAGAATGAAAGATCTATTTGGATAATGTACAGTTTCTATCTCTCCTGAAATTTAAATGCTTTAAGAGTCCGTAAATGTCTAAATAATCCAAAAAGATTGAAAGGAATTCAGATAAATTTGGAGCAATGGATGGGGGCATTCCTGCTTTCTCAGACAGGCCCATTTCAGCCCTGACCACCTTTAGAGACAGCAGATGTTCTTGGTGTTGGGCTAGTTCAAGCCAGCCCCTTTTCTAACCCACTGGTAGCCTTTCCTAACAAGAACATCCACAGTAAAAATTTTAGAAATATGAGTCAAAGGTGGCTCACAGAGACCCTCTCCTCACAGCCACAAAATTTGTCCATTTCCACTAATAAGCCAAGAACAATATATGAAGTGTCATTTACATGGCAATGCCTAATGAAACCTGAAGAGAGAACTTGGTATGAAGCCAGGGAGTCCTGTTGCTCTCACGGGATGCCAAAGGCAATGTGCTGGGATTGTGAATGGGTGAGAGTGTGACCCCTGACCAGATCCCAGGTCCCATAAGGGTGCAAAGCCCTAGTCACAATCTCTCCCTAGTTGCTCCTTTCTCTATCCTCTGCCACAGTTAAGAAAAGAAAGCATGGAACTATCTTCTTTTAGATGTCTCAGATATAAAGGGTCTGTAATTCTGCAAAGTGACTGCAGGCACTATTAAGATGAGTTTGTAGACATAGAAGCCAGGGCACATGTGGTTGATTAGTGAAAGCATCCACAGAAAGTGAACAACAGTGACTTTACTCTGTGGAGCTACAAGGGAACCAAATTCTGATAGGTTCTGGGAGTAGGGATGTGCTAAGGCACATTTCAGGAGGAAGATCATGAGACTGTGGAGAAAGGGGAGGGTCCCAGAAAAGACATTTAGTAGGGGCTTCGCATGTGCTCTTCTGAGATTGGCAACACACTCAAATCATATTATCCTCTTAGCCTGTTTCTGCAGAACACAGGGATTCCAGCTACCAGGAAACACAGGGATTCCAGCTACCAGGATAGGCTGGACAGGCGAAGCTCAGGAACTCATGCTATCCTTAACCACAGCAGTTCTCAGACCTACTCAGTCTCTCTGGCATCCTGGGAACAGGCAAGTTATAGTTCAGGTATGAAGAAAAGTTCGAGAGCAGAAGCAGTGAATCCGTGTGGCAGCAGATATGCCCCTCCAGCCCCTGAGTGAAGAAGCTGAGGTAGAAACTTCAGCGCAAACCTTGAGAACCATGGCATCCAGTGTATGGTGGCTAAAATGAGTTTTTGCAAAACAAGATGAAGAGGATGTGGCTAGAGGCAAGTGTTTCCTTCTGAGAAGGCCAGCCTGGAGCAGCAGAGCTAGCAGAGCAGCCTGGCCCCTCCACTGTCAGAAGGCAGCCGAGCGGCCTCTGTCCCTCCCAGCCTTTCTCTTTCATCCTTTTCTTTGTCTACAAGTTTCCACTGCAAAATTTCTGTGGAAGACAAAGCCACAGCAACTCTTCTTCACACAGTAGTAGTCCATTCCATATGAGAGCATGTGATCTAGAAATATGCTAGCTCTATAACTTTTGAAGTGACTTAACCCTTTTGGGACCTTTTTTTCTCTATACAAAGTGAAAAATAACAATATATACTTTGTAAGGTTATCATGAGGATTAAATGAAATCACCCTGAAAAACCCCAGGGTTGATACTCTATAGTAAGTGATTATTCTCCTCACTTTCCTTGCTCTACCAAGAAGGGATAAGATTGTATCCTCTCAAAGAACATTTAGAGATACAAGTGTCTGAGTCATGTGTATGTGGACAAATCTTGCTTAAGGTTGCTGTAACACTTGACAGAACTGCTACTGATATCCTTCTCTTCTGAGTTAGCTCTGCCCCGCTGGCCTCTGGCCTTGCCAACAGTTAACAACACCCACTCACAGGGGCAAGGAGCAGGTATTGTTATCACTGTAGCCCATGGTTAAGGGCAGACACTAGAGAGCTGGAAGGACTTCACAGAATCTCTGTGCAGCTTGGTTGAGAAGCCAGCCATCCACTTTGCAAAGGCATGCAGTCCATGACATCTGGTAATGGGGTACTGTGACGGCCTTACCCCAACATCCAAACTAAGAATCCTCTGATGTGTACAGTACCAGCGCTCCTCTGAAGGGAGAGCCAGGGGCTAGGCCCTGTCCTTTATCTGGGGGCAGGGGAGTCTCACTCACCACCCATGGCTTGTCACAGAAGTTGTAAATGGATTCCAGTGAGTTGATGCTAGGGAGGCCTGCGTACTGCATGCCAATGATCAGGTGGCGGAAGTCTTCATTCTCTGCCATCCCAAATGCATGCTGTCGGATGAGCACAAAGTCTGGCCTGAAGGACCTGGTAAGAATGCAGAGGCAGGTGTCCATTAACCAGCACCTTGGGTGATGAGTTATCTTGTCCCTCATTTGCAAAGCTCAAAACAGAAGCAATATGAAGGAATGCCTAAGCCATGGCCCTAAGTCTACTCTTACTCTTTTATGAGCTGCAAAATGAATTATTGTGGTACTTTCCAAAAGAGATTTGAGAAATATGTGTCTGAATTTCTCTCATACATTTGGGCTAAACATTGCTTTTTTCTAATATGCAAATCCACCTAAGAGGTAGAAACACTTGAGACCCCCACACCTTAAATGAAAGAGATTTTTTTCTGTATGAATGTGGCTCTCATGCTGCTACCAGACCACTGTATCTTAGTACAGTGTTCAACTCCTCAAAAGTGCTCCTTAAAATCGACCGTGCCCTCATCAGATCTCCAGGAGAGCAAGGGCAAGCTGGATGAGAATAGGTGCCAAACTTTAAGTGTTATTCTTCCAAAGCAGACGTTATGAAGGGGTGCAAATATTTTTCACAGAACTGAGGTTGAGCAATGGCTGTAGGAAGCACTGAGAGTACAGAATGTTCTCGTGCACGGAAAAGCTTCCCTGGTTCCACCTCTAGCCAGTAAAACTCCTACCATAGCTGCTCCACAGCACCAAGACTCCTGTCTTCATGCCCTAGCATCAGAGATCTTCCAGAGAGCCAGTTGTGGCAGCATCTGCCTCTAGGCTTCACAGCTCAGCATTTGACACTGTGTGCATGGCCTACCTAGTTCTCTGCCCAGGCATCTAGCCAACCCCCATCTACACATCCAGTCCGATCCAGGTTCAGAGATCACAGTAGTGAGGGGTGGTGATGAAGGAGCTCTCCTCAGCTGTAAAGTCAGTATGTACCTGCCTGGTTGATATATGTTGACCTCCTTGCTCTGAGACCAGACACCTCCAATGAGGCCTTTCCTATCACTAACCCAGATTCTGTTGGACACTGAATCCTCCAGTGTCCACCTGATAATAAACACCAACTTTATATTCCAGTTAAAGGAATGTGACTATCCCCTAAATGCCTACACTGCCACCTGGAAGACCCTGCCTTATTTTCTCCTAATTTTGCCTGGAGATATGCTACCTTTCTGTCACTACCTACCTATATGTGTGCATCTCTATAACATGTTCTATCTGCAAATGCAGAAGCCTGTGTGTCCTGTTGTAAGATACACTTAAGTTTACTTCCCATCCTAATGGAAATCTGTTTCTTCTATTTTCCTCTTTAATATCCAGGATGGACAATGTTTCATCTAGTGAGGTTTGGCTACTCCTGTCACTAGCCCAGAATAATGGAGGGTCCTTGGGGAAGGGAGTAGTGTCAGTCTACTTCAGGTTAAGGTGAGAAAGAGGGTGAGCTAGGATCCCTAGAACAAAACTGACTCTGAAAACCTAAGACCACACTAAGCTCCTGGAGCTCTTAAGACTTTTGTGTGTGTAACAACATTGCACCTATAAGGTACCCAGTGCACCATCTGATATGGAAGCACTCAGTAGCTGCTCATTTCTTCCATTTACAACGTCTATTCTAATACTAAGTTTTTCCTGTCAGGCATATGAGGATGAGCAATAAAGGAAGGAAGAGTAAGGGGTAAGAGTCGAAAGAACACATATGCAATGCAGCACAAGAGTCTACTATCAACCAAGCAAATGAATCCAAGTAAATCCTGCAAAGGACATCAGACATTTTCAAATGTTTTAAAAAGCAACAAATTCTTTTCTAGGGGATTTGTATTCAGAAATAAAAGCACAAACCCATGCTGACTTGGGAGTGGGCAGCAATTCTAAGAGGAATCTAGTTACTGCTACGTGTGCTCCAAGTCTTTGAAGTGTAGTTAGTATCTCCTGGAAGGCTGAGAGCTGTCTTCTCTCCCACTCCGATACAACCCACATCCCTGTGTTCTACATGCTGTGCACAGCACTGCTATCTCACTTAAGTCAGAGGTGGAGACAGTGACAGTGACCCTGGTGACAGAGGCTCTTACCGGATGACCTTTGTGCCATTCCGGAGCACTTGCATGTCCACAGCATAGGTTCCATCTGCATGGGCCACCAGGTTGAGCTCAGAAAATTCTGCCTGGAGAACAGTAGGGTAGTGAGTCCAAAGTCCTGGCTTTGCCAAGTCTTCCATACCAGCATCAGCAGCTGCCATCTCACCAAGCGTTTCATTTTCTAAATATTTTCACATGTATTAGCCCCGCGACACAGTGAGACAGAAATAATTAGCCCCATTTACCGAGAGAAAACTGAGCAGTTAAGCAACTTTTCTGGACAAAACCTATCATTAACAGAGACAGCAATAAACTTGGGTCACCTGACTCCCGGCTCAGCACCCCTGCGCTTTCCTACAGCAAGGGTCTCCTTTCACAGTTTCAATACAAAAGCACGAGGTTTTATTTTGAGTAACTGGGCTCCAGTTGTGTTCTGTCCCTGACTGACTGCATAACATGTCAAGTGAGTTACCTGTCCAGGGTTTTGGCTTCCTCACTCTATAATATAAAAATGTTTTTAATCATTTCTGCATATCTAACAAGTTATTCTTTTTCTAGCAAGTTATTTTGAGAATGGAATGTAATAGTGGACAGGAACATACTCTGTAACTCATAAAGCACTGTGGGATGAAGGAGGAGTAACTTCTATTATCATGTTATTTAAACAAGGTATCTCCCTTCCCCAACAGGATCTGTCTATTTAACATATAACAAGGGACAGAAGGAGATTTTAAAAAAATGGAAATTTCATAACTGTCATAAAACAAAGGGACGCTCTGTCCCCAGTTCCCTCTCACATGTAGCCTCAAGGTCAGGGCAGGCATCAGGAAAGGGGGCATTCCTGAAGACATGTGCCCACCCAGGATCACATGATCACAGCAGGAGCAGAGGTAGCTAGTGTTCTGGGAAAACATTTCTCTGATGCTTCCTCAGCTTGAGAACCTTGCTGGACAGGCCTGGCTAGTGATTGCTCTGACAGGAAAGCTCTGTGACACAGTACACCACGAGGCTTCCAGCTGATTACCTGTTCCACTTTGACGTCATATTCTCCAAGGACTTTTTTGCCTCGAAAGCACTTGGCCCTAGAGAAAGGGGAAAAAAACACACGGTAGTTTTGCACAAGTATTTGAACTCAGATATTAACTGCTTCAAAGGAGAAGATTCCAGCATGTGGAGCCCCAGAATAACAGTCAACACACTTGTATTCTGACACTCAAGTTTTCTAATGGATCACCCTAAAATCTCAAGCAAATAGCTCCTCTCTTCAGTCTCATCTATTGATAAAATAATCCAAAATACTCTCTGACTTCAGCTTTTGTGACCTTATCACCTCATCCCTGGTAACTGGTCACAAAAAAAAGAGAGCTAGAAATAGGAATTTTCTCATGATGTTCTTGGTGAAAGTTGATTAATCATGTACATTTCCTCATCTTCGAATCTTGTTTCACTCATTTACAGTTGTTTCCACCCATGGATTTTCTCTTAGAACACTTTACCTTTCTATACACATACTAGAAGAGAAAAATAACTACAATTGAATATAAAGTTTTCATACATTTCCTCCAGGCCAGGGGCCTCGAGGAGTACTGTGGCACCACAGCCTCTGCGTAAACAGACTGCGTTCTTGTCTGTGTCTGCAGCTTCCCACCTGGTCTCTAACCTACCTTCCCAGCAGAGTATTTTTCTTCTCTGCTCGATGAAGCCTTTGCAAAAAGAGTCTGGCCACCCAACAGAAAATAGACTTGCTTTTTCAGTGCTTAAAATTTCCAACTGGCATATTTCATCGGAGGTTTTCTAAGTGTCTTTCCCCCCCACCAAGAATAAATTAATAAAGGAATAGACCAAAATCACTATATTCTAGGAATTCTATACTAGATGTATTCAAGAACGTTTCTCTTAATTCATAACAGAGACAGGGAAAGGGATCTTTATTTTGGAAACAAGACATTTAAGATTTGGGGGGAGGAAAATGTCAGGGTCACTTGGCAAGTTAGTGACAGAGTCGTACTCACACCCAAACCTGTGAGGTGTGCAGAGCCCCTCCATACCACAGTACTGTCTTTTCCTTTTTCTACATTCCTTCCATCTCTCCCACACTAAGAAAACTTACCACCTGTGATACACTGACCCCCCCCCACTTTTTCTTCCTCCATGCAAGAGAGACTTAATGATGTTATTAGCATTAGTCCCACTACAAATACTTCCTACCCTGCTTCCTGTCAACTTACTCAGGACAAGTCCAGACTATTTCCTTTTCTCTATGGATTCTGGAACAGCCTGTTCTAGGAAGTTGTCATTTGTCCTATCCAAGTCCCTGGCCACCCTGAAATTGTTCCTCTGAGGCGCCGGGCCATCGGGCATCGTGGAGCTGGATCATTGAAGTCCATCCCCCCACCTCTGCCCTAATTCCTTCCTAAGCTTCACATCAGCTTGCTTCCAGGACCCTGATCAGCATTCACAGCTTAGCAAGCCCCTCGGGCAGGGGGCCTGTAGCATATGCCGCTCCTTTGACTACTTCTCTGTCTATGCGTGGCGCTGTCATTGCTCTGTAGATACTGGACTCTGTAGGCCTTTGTTCATGTTTATAAAAGGGAAGGCTTGGCATGGACAACCACAAGATGGCTTTCTTTCACTGGCTGAGTGTCTAAGTTACTATCGGAGATGCTTTCTTGCTGATTCCTCATACCTTCCTGACTCAAAGCAGACATTTGTGTAGGATAAGCCTCAGTAACATTAACAATAACCTCTCATTCTGCATGAAAACTGGGTATTTTCAAAGCAATTGTTGGAAATGCTTGTTTCTCACAACTCTATAGAGCCAAGAAAGATAGTGCTTTGTTGACCATTGATTACTGGGGAAACTGAAACCAGAGTAGTAAACGACACACCCAAATCACAGAAACCATCACATGAGTTAAACCAGAATTAGAATTTATATCTAGATGCTCATATGTGGCCAAGTTTTCTAACTCATTTATTTTGTAGGTTTTGAACACTGATATTGAAGTATATTTATAGATCTTGGCTGGGTTTGTCTGCCACTTCCTGCACCTGCCCATTGACCAAATTGGCTAATGGAACTGTTTTCTTGCCTTCCCTCCTCCCCCACTTCTCCAGCTATCCTAATGCCTTTTCCTTAAGGTAATCTGTCCTGTTGGAAACCTTGGTTCATGTTTCCTGGCCCAGGGTCGCTGACCTCTCTTGGCTGAGCCACAGTGTTACAGTAAAGAAGCCAAGATGGCAGCATATGGGCACAGAGCCCTCTCCTGGAGAATGAATGCATTCTTGCACTCGCTGGTCCTTGAACATTCTGACTCGTTTTTAGAAAACATTTTCATGAAAGAAATTCTAGCAAATGACAGAGTATTCCATGATACGAAGAAAGGACTAGTTAGTACCCAGAGGAGGGCTCTGTAATCTCAATCTGGAGTGTGAATTCTGGCTGTATCCTTTCCTGACTATACAACCTTAGGCAAGAAGCTTACTTTAAAAAAAAATAGATTATACAGTTAAGCTATTTAATCATTCTCTCTTCAGAAGTATGTGAAAGGATAAAATGAAAAGTAACATGTTTACTCTCCCATTAAAATCTAATTAATAAAATCCCCACTATTAGTTGTGCTCACAGTCTCCCAGCAGGGTGGGGGACCTGTACGCACACATGATTTAAATATACACTGTATGGCATCAGGCTACACAATTTTTTTGAGCATTGATTTTTTTTCACTCAAGAATACACCTCAGTGATATGCTTTCGAACACATACAAATGAAATGTTTTATAGTAATTTAGCCAATATTTATTGGTAAGTAATTACCAGATTCTTGGCTTTGCAATTAAAACCAGTACTACAGTGATTTACATTTTCAAATACACTTAGGACACACAATTCATCCTAACGTTCCTAGTGCAAGAAGAGAGACAGTTGCAGTTTTCACAGAATTATCAAACTGCCTCCACTCAAGAAAAAGACTCTATAACTTTCATCAGTATTTGGAAGTCTGGAAAATATACTGCACCTGCTTTAAATCTCCACACAGCCTCTTATGTAAGATGGCAGCACAGCAAGTTCTCGGCATGGATTTCTTGACTGGCAATCTTATAGAGTAAACTTAGAATTAATCCCCTTGTTCTCAATCCTAAACAGAACCCAAGATGTGTGTCCTCAGAGCAAAGACTAAAAATATCTGTAGAGCCTGCGTTGTTAATTTCCCCCTATTGTAACGTTTTCTTAACAAGCCTAGCAGCTGAGGACCATGTGAGTCTAATAGCTCACAGTTTCCTTAGCGGGTTAGTCATGAGCCACCTCCCCTTACCGCTCAAATGGAACAGAGGCATCTAAATATTCAAGGAAGATATGGGCTCTTTGGTGGTGCCTGTAGTCCCAGCTATTCTGAGGCTAAGGCAGGAGGATGATTTGAGCCCAGGAGTTTGAGATGAGTCTGAGCAACATGGTAAAACCATGTATCAAAATAAAGAGGGAGGGATATTAATGGCAACTTCAATAATAATGGTGAAGACGTGCTACTCACTACGCATTGTTCTAATGTTGTATATATTTAACTTCATGTAAATATTTAACCTGTAGACTGCTGTGAAGAAAATAATGAGAAGAGAACAAGAGGTTAATGGGGGTGAATATGATCAAAATACATTATACACACATATTAAAAGCCATGGTAAAACTAAATATTGTGTATAACTAATGTATGTTAATAACAATTTTTAAAAGAAAATTAAACCAAATTACATGGAAGCATTTTGGAAACTCTGAAATGCTATAGAACTGTGAAGCACTGATGGGAAACACTGCTGGTTTTCTATGACATGGTTTCCTCAACTTCTGAACTTTCATCACACACACTTTCTACTTATGGATCTAGCTCACAGAATCATCTCTAACACCACCTATCAAAAACAGCTACTGAATAACGGGACGCTAGATATGTGCTAGTTATGTACACACTAGTGTACTAGTGCTAGTTATGTACACACTCAAGGTTTTCCAAAATCTTTTGAATTTAAAGCATTTTTAGTACATGCTGTTGTCTGAACACATACTTTGGCCTTAGGCCTGTACGATTGTAATAACTATATCTGTAAATTTCCAAGCCCTTCAGAGATCTGTGCACATAGCAGGTTCACAGTCAGGACTCGCTTATCAGCTGCAGATGTAAAAAGTAGTGGCTTTGGGCAGTTCCAACATAGGAAATGGGTAGATACCATCCTCAGGACTTTTTAGCAGGCCCAGCCATGTCCTTCTTCGATGTGCCAGCCCGAGTGCTACGTTCTTCCCTCACTATTCCTCCCCACAAAAACACATGCTTGAAATCTCCACACTGAGGTTAAAGAACCTGGAAAGTGCGTGAAGTATAAATGCTCCCCACATGACTGAAATTTGAATAAAGATAAAGCCTCAAGTCAGAGGATGACTGTACTAAACAGTGCATTTGCCAAACAAGAAGACATATAGGAAACACTCCTAAAGCTCTGGAAATAGTCAAGTACCTAGTAACATCCTCGTGTTCATTACAGACATTTATCTCTAACAAAGTGCTTAGCCTCTGCCTCTCAATGATTCTAACTTGGGCTGCCACTTCCTTTTGACTAAACATCTTAAGCCTTCAAAAACTAGAAAACAAACCAAGAACAGCAGGAGATTCCCATTACCCATCCTTCAAACCCCATCTGGCTGTTTGGGTGAGTATGTAAGCAACTCGTGCCACCTACTGGTAATATGTGTACTGCAATTTCAGCTGATCGCCCTCTAAACACACCAAAAACACCACGAAGAAGCTTGAGGGAAAATACCCCTCCAGGTTACATATTTGTTGCTCGGAATGAAAGCATGCTGAAGCCAGGGATGCAACTCTGTCATAGACCACTCATGCAGCAAGCCAAGACTCCAGGTTCCATCCCCAGCACAACAAAGTAATAACCTCATCTGTTGTTTCGTTTATTTTATTCTTCTTGTGTCTCACTCATGAACACCATGAACTTAGGATATTTTCACAACTTAATCTCAAATCCCATCTCCCTCTCTTCCCTTCTTCTCTTGTTTTTCCTTAGCAAACACAAAGTTCTGAAACACATATAATACACACAAATCCCAAACTAGAGCATTAACATCTTGTTGCCTGCAGAAAGAAAAGCTGTGGCATGTCAGTAAATGCAGAAAAGCTTGCTGAGTGCCCAGTGGTAAGGAGTAAGGGAAAAAACAGCATTAACATTGCCAGTTGGAGAAAAACATCTAGAAAAGATCACCATCCACACGGACCACTAGCCACTCGGACCACTGTCCACACAGACCACTCACTATCTATACTAATCTCATGACTGCCAATCACATTTTGACTTTTCAATCTCCTTACAAAATATTTTTATCATACAATTGAAACAAGAAAAGTTCTGTTTAGCTCAGTGGGTACCTTCAGTGTCCTTGAGGCAGACAAAGAGTCCTCTAATTGATTGGTCAGTTCCCCCAACTGGAGAAGTCCAGGAAGGTTCCATAGAGACTGAGCAAAGTCTGAGATGGTGAGTAGCTTGCTACTAAGGAGGACACAGAAATTAAATGTGAAAACAAAGGCCTGGAGGCTTTGAAAGAGGCATGAAGCCCTGCCAGAGTCTAACGCAGTCTGGATGAGCAGTAGCAGACTCTTGAATGTCAGGCTGAATATGTGACTTAATGGCTGTGTCTTTTCTTTTTGTGCATATGTGTGTGCTGCGTGTGGGTGCAGGCATGTGTACAAGAGGGCACCTTGAGTGTGTGTGTACCTATAGAAGCACAAGGGTGATGTTGTAAATTTTCCTGGATTGCTCTTCCACCTTACTGCTTTGCTCTAGGGTTTCCCAGGCTCTGCCTTCCAGGGCCAGAAGTGCATGTGGTGCCACCATATTCGCCTGACATTTTTTACATAGGATATGGGGATCTGAACTCAGATCTTTTTGCTTTCAAAGAAGCGACGTTAACCACTGAACCATCTCCTCATCCCAGGATCTATATCTTTCAATTTTTTTGTGGTGGAAAACTTTACCTTCAATAATCAATGACATTATGCCAAACTTAAAAAAAAACCTAACACCTTCATATTTCTGTTGTTGGGATAATTGTGTTTGAGTTTTGTTTTGATTTATTTTAAAGCAATGTCTAATATGACTCAGGCTGGATTTAAACTCCTGATCTTTTTGCCCCCACTGTCCCAAATGCAGAGATTACAGGAATGTATAAGCATGCTTGGCTTTAGTTTATGTGCTTTAAAACAAATCCCAAAAGCCATTTCTATAGCCCACTTATTAAATGTCACTTCTAAAACATCGATTTTTATTGTAGCAAAAATAAATAGACTTGCCATTTTAACCATTTTAAATGTTTAAGTGATACTGAGTACATTCTCTATGTTGTACAACTATCACCATCATCTCTTTTCACAACTCTTCCAGCATTCCTAGCAGAAACCATCCCTCTGTTCCTTTAGTATTGGGTAACCTCTATTCTACTTTCCATCTCCATGAATTTGCCTACTCTGGAGCAACGGCAACAATTTTCTAAATGTAAGTGTCACATCATCTCACCAAGCATTTTAATTAACATTCTTACTGAGCCTGTGGCTCAAGTTTTTCCAGCTATCTGCAAAAATACTCTCAAAGATTTCAAGAAGAGAGGTGACATACATACACATGCTGAGGATCTAAGAAATATTCAGCAAGCCACAAGGCACAAGGGAAGAACCAGGCTCCAGATCACTCGGGAGCTGATACTATGTGAGACTTCAGGATTGGCTGTTTTATTAGCACTGGACAAAATTAGCACTGCACAGCACTCTCCTGACAACTCAGTTAATCATTCAGTTGGTTGGGCACAGGAATGTAGAGGCTAGTGGGGATGTGACAGTGACACTGAGAGATCAGATTCAACAAAATGAGAGAAAGTGGCAGAGAATTCCACTGTATCTCCACAGCAGACACACAAATAATGTTAGTTACAGCCTTATAAATGGCGAAGGGATTTTTACTCAGATTTTGATTTACTATCTAATCTGTGGACCATAAAAATCTATTCCAGCACACAGAAAAAAAATTCTGTTATGGATAATTGGTTTGGGAATAAGAAAGGAAGAGCAGGAAGCCATTAGCACAAATCTGGGTCAACACAATTCTGTGGTTGTTTTTTGATATCATTAGTTCTGTATTAAGTTGTCAGAGCACACACTCCTCTCCGCAGGCCCTGCGTGGACACAGCAGCTGCATGGCGTCTTGGTGACACTCACACGCATGATCTGAAAGAGTACATGGGGAGACTGCCAAGCCTGCAGATGGCACTCAGCATTTCCAGGGATTAAGATGCCAAACTGATTAGGAGCAAACTGAACGAGGATGAGGATGTGGGCAGGAAAGTGGCAGCAGAGTTTCAATGTGACTAAGTGTAAGAAACACAGTTGGGGAAATAGTTTCATTAGAGGATTACAAACCAATGATCAAACCTGGTAAAGGAGCCTAAAGGACAAAAAAAAAAAAAAATAACTCCATTAAAATGGTCCCAAGACTTCTGAAAGTGACAGGGCTATGTATAGTTTCACAAGTCCTTCCTGGGAACTGTCCTATTGATAGTTTACAATGGAAAGGAGTGATCACCAGAGGCACCATGCCTCCCAAGAGGCTGATGAGGAGGGAACAGAAATGCTTTCCTCAACGGTGCACTCACTGATACAGGATTCACGCTCCAGCAAGCCCTCAGGCACGTGACATCAAAGGCAAACCAGATGAAACCCAGTGGATCACACATTCAAAGAGACATGAAAATAGAAGAAAGCTGGTAGAGGAGAAGGGCTGAAATGGGAAGAGGAAGTGGGATGAGATTGAGGATTAAAGTATGAAAATATAAATTCACTATATTTGTGTATGAAACATTAAAGGAATAAAATTTAAAATTAAAAAAACAGCATATTATCAACAACGAAAGATAGTCCCAAGAGTGTTACAGGCAAAAATCTCCATAAAGACTGAGAGAATTAAATTTTTTAAAAAGTTAGTTATCAACGGTTGGGTTCACTGGGAACCCAACATAGAGGATCTGGTACTTCTCAGCTTCATCTGTATAAGCTTTCCTATTTGTTACAGAGCATATCACATACAGTAATCTACATGCTAGTGATACCAGGAAGGTGGAAGTACTTCAGAGAAAAATAGGACTCAATGAAATGGCTCTTACTATAAGAAGTTACAGGAGAATTTATAGGAGAACTTACAGGAGGACTTCCAGTCCTCAGACTGTAAATGTAAAGACCTGAAAGTGATATATGAGTGTGGAAGAGGGGAAAAGAAGAGAATGGCATATCTGTCACTCATCCTAGATAACCTAAACTCATTCTCATAAATGGAATGCCTCTTACAGCGATGTCACCTGACTGTTACTGAATGTATGGGAAAATCATACTCAAAGGAATTGACTGACTTGCTTAAAAGTATTAGTTAGCATGTGTCACAGCTGGTAGAATGAGTTTCCAGATCTTTTGATGACCGGGTTGAGCAGTTGAACATGTTTTTACTTGGTGCTGTGCTTTGCTCACCTGTGCATTTCTAACAGCTATTCCAGTGTCTGGTGTAAAGCTGATGCTCAGAAAATGTTTCTTTAAACGTTTAAAGGTTATTGAAATGGTCACAGCTGACCATCAGAGAGCAGCCAGCACAACTTGACAGAATTCTTAAGACTGTCAATGACGCATTAATCCTTCTTTTCCAGAGATCCCTCAAGTGCAGGGATCTGCAGGAGAGTTCCAAATGTCTGATGCAGCAGATTAGACTCCCAAAGTTCTGGAGAAAAAGACCCTAATTTCTGAGTAAACACCCAGCTGTGACTTCAGTTGACAACAGCAAACCACTTTTTCTAAGCAGATGTTCTGAAGACATCTATTTTGGGGAATAATTAAATGATGTAGTATCAGAGAATAGCAAGATTGTCAAATTCAGGAAAACTATTTGTAATTCAGGAGAATACATGATGGAAGATTAGATGTATTTGTAATTCTAGTGTAGCTACAGAAAAGAATGCTTTGGAGTCATGGGACAGCTTGTCTTTCCATGACTAGCTTATGGAATTAAATCAGGTCCTATTTAACACTGGAGGAAAATGGATCCTTTACAAAGTTTGCCTTGGAGAAATATTAGGCAACTACAATTTTCCAAAGATATATTTTATGTAAGATACAAAGGTCTCTGAGCACTGAGACAATCACAGGCTTGGCTGCTATGGAGGGTCATCCCACTGTCTCCAAAGCTGCTTGTTTCCATCCTTCACAAAAGTCTGGATCTAACATGACCTAACACCACACTGTAGCTCAGACCTATGTCTGGCTACTTCCCTCCTGCAATCCTGCTGCAGAGTTTGCATGTGAACCAGGAAGAGGCACCCTTTTCTCCGAGTGCTTACACGAAACACAGTCCTCTCCTGGGGCACATGGCTTGGTAAGAAAAGTGGGAAGCTACATTCTGGTTGCCAGCTGTTTCCTCAGTCAAAGGTTCTTGCACATGAGCAGCCTGCACAGCCTACCAGGAGCCCTGCTCCCTACCTACCAGTTACTGCCCTTGTGCCCTGTAAATTCACCTGTTCATTATTCCTTTTTAAAAAGATTTTTAATTTTTTCTTGGTTTTACAGGCATACTGAGTAATTATCCTTGTCTCTCTCCTTTCTTCCCCTTCTCTCTTTCCCACCACTCCCTTCATCAATCCATGTCACTCACTCCCATCCTCCTGTTTGTATATTTCTATGAGTCCCAGGGTTCCCTCTGGATCGTCTGCTGTAGTGGGAGATCAGGCATTTGGGGCAGACCAAGTGGTCCTTCCTTGGGCAGATCCATTGACAGGGACACCCTCCTTCACCTGCTAAACCCTAGCCTCTAAGATTCCCACTGCATGTAATTATTTCTCCTGAGATACTCGCTGATCTATGGGGGCATGCTGGTATGTCAGCCAGTATGCAGGTCTGGTAAGGACATATCTCATGGCAGTGAGTTCCTGGATGCAGAAGCCTTGCCTTGAGTGGAATGTCTTGTCCAGTGGTGGACCTTCCCATCTTTAGGCTCTTAAAATCTTACTGCCCCCTTTTCTGAAAGGTTCCCTGATATGATAGGGAGAGATGTTGCTAAGGTGATTTCAGGTGAATGTTGCAGGATCACTGGTTCACTGTTGTCCACTTCACTGCTCTTTCACTGCCCTAGGTTGCATCCTATCAGGATGATGAGACCCTCTATTTCTGTCGTAGAAATAGACTTCAGGTTGAGTGCTGAATGCTCTTCCAATCTATGGTATAATAGCATGTATTTACAGAGCAGTTTGGTGTACTGTCTTCCTATCTATAGGTACATATACTCTTCCCTAGTGATCTATTTTCTTCCCTTTTATAGGTTCTTGTTCTAACTAACAGTAAAAGGAATATGTTCCATTCTGACAAGCATGCCTGGAGTCCAATCAGAATTGGTGATTCTCCTTGATACATCTGCCGCTATTACACTGGTTGCCATGGTGATTTTGCCTTGATACATATGCCACTATTACCTGTCGCCATGGTGATTTTTATTTTAACTCGCATATCTCACAGGTTGATGAAGCCTTTGATTATTGTCTCCCCAGTAGTTTCTACAGTGTTCCTTGGTACTGTGTAAGCTATCTGATAAGGAGAAAGCTCTCAAACCAGTTTCCAGTTGATGTATTTTGCCCATGTTCTGTGATCCACATGTGTTGAATCTACTCATTATTCTTTAAGGTCCAATACTAGTTTTGCTTGCCTTGTGAAATTTCCCTGTCCTCCCTCCTTTTCAAAGTCTAATCTGACCCATTCACTTGTCACTTTAAACAGCTACAGTCTAGTATCATGGACTAGTTTTTCACATGTGTATTCCCTCCTCCCCACTGCTATCAGAAAGTTCCTGAAGGTTTTATACTTCCTATTTGCCACAAGTAACCTCAGAGTCACTACCTTACATGAAGCACTATGACAGATACTTCAGATATCAATCTGAGCAAGCCATTGGGTGCCCAGATATTTGACAAAACAGTATTTCTTAGTGTGGGAGAGTTTTTCTGAAAATGATTAACATTTGTATCAGCAGACTCCCCCCAATGCAGTTAGTGTCATCTAATACATACAAGGTCTCTTTCTGCTTGACTATTGTCAGGCTGTCTTTAAACTCTGACTGGGTCTGGTTGGCCAACTGCAAACCTCAGGATTTCTTGTTTCTAAAACCATGTCAAACCAGTTACTGTGTGGATCAATTCTCTCTCTCTCTCTCTCTCTCACACACACACACACACACACACACACACACACACACACACACAAACACACACACACACATACATAGAGCAAGGACCTTGTGGTGTGGCTTTATGTATCCATATCTAGTTCAAATTTATGTACACAACTATATGATCATTTGCTCCAATGTAACAGGGACAATTTCCATCTTAATTTTGTTTGTTTGTTTGTTCGTTTTGCTTTAGTTTTTGTGCCATGGATCAGACCTAGGGCCTAATCTATAATGAGTTACATCCTAGCTAGCCATCAGGGTATTGTTTCATGTATGAATCAACATGCCAGTTATCTAAGAGCATATATATTTTATTCTCATTGTAATATAAAATTTAAAAACCTAATATTCCCTCATCCTTTTGAGAGAGAAAAAAAATTTAGCCTTGTGCTTCTGAGGAAGAGATCCACAGAAAGGAAACATTGACTAGGTCAGACTCTAACAGACCTGAGCATGGGAGCACACACCTGTCACCAAGATACTCTGGAGCCAGAGACTGGAGAATCACAAACCCAAGGACAGTGGGAACTGTAGCAGGACTGTCTCAAAAATAAAACAACAGTAGCAATAACAAAAAGGTAACATACTGCTCATCTTGTCCCATGATTAGACCCCTATCCTTGGGGAAAAAGAGGATCTGTAAGAAAAAGACCATATTCCCTTTCCATGCCATAATGCTGCCTTCTTACAGTAAATGATCATATGGCTGTGTACATAAATTTGAACTAGATATGGATACATAAAACCACACCACAAGGTCCTTGCTCTATGTATGTGTGTGTGTGTGTGTGTGTGTGTGTGAGAGAGAGAGAGAAGAGAGAGAGAGAGAGAGAGAGAGAGAGAGAGAGAGAGAGAGAATTGATCCACACAGTAACTGGTTTGACATGGTTTTAGAAACAAGAAATCCTGAGGTTTGCAGTTGGCCAACCAGACCCAGTCAGAGTTTAAAGACAGCCTGACAATAGTCAAGCAGAAAGAGAGTCAGGTTCTCACCTTAGACAGCTATTCTAGCATTTAGAATAGGTGTGTCTCTTTTGAATTTCAATGTCCAGATTGCACGAAGGGGTGGCATTATGACAGTTCCGCATATACATATAAGAGAGAACATGACATATTTGTTTTTGTGAAGCTGACTTACTTCACTCAAGATGATGATATCCATCCCATCTATTCTCCTGAAATTTTATCCTTCTTTATGGCTGAGTAAGACTCCATTGTGTAGAAAGGTCACATTTTCTTTATTCTTCTATCTGTAAATGGGCACCAAGGCTGATTCCATAATTTGGGTATAATAAATATTGCCACCATTAAAAAGAGATATTTCTTTTGTAATTGACTTGGCTTTTTTTTAAGGACAATTGCCAGAAGAGTATGCCTGAGTTATATGGAAATCCCATTTTTAACTTTTTGAGGAACCTTTATAATGATTTCTATAGCATCTGAACTAATTCTCCCAACGAGTAAGATGGACCTCTATGTCCTCACTTGCATTTGTTAGGATTTGTTTTCTTGATGACAGCCATTCTGACTAGTGTGACAAAGAATCTCCATGTAGCATTGATTTGCATTTTTCTGACTGCTAACTAAGAATGTTTATTGATCACTTGCATTGATTGTTCTTCATTTGAGAAGGAGCTGTTCATTTCCATTGCCTATTTTTTTAGAAACAATCAAAATTTCCAGAAAGCATCTCTCAGTTCTTAAATATATAAAAATAACCATTTGTCTCAATACTTGTATTTTACATAAGTTAATTTAAATACACATTTGTCCAGGGCAACAAAAATTCACACATACAACCTGAATCTACAAGGTCAGTCAGCAGGTTGACGTTAGTAACAATCTATTTTAGCACACACCCCCACCAAAGAAAACCCTCAATGAAATTAACAGTTTTGCAGTCTTTTTAAAAATTTGCTATTTTTTCAAACATTTTAAGCACAAATTCTTACCCTGAGAAATTTTTCCTTTAGGAACATTAGGTTTTTTTCTCTTCTTAAGACATATTTTTTCAGTTATTAGACAAGTATTGTTGTTATCTGCAACCAATGTTTTTCAAGAAAATTAGATTGTGTTCTGTGCATAAAAATTGGATTGTAAGGTCAGTCTTTCTGATATGTCTTGGTGACGTGAGACAATAGGCTCAGTATCCAACCTACATATCAGTTCTAACTATGTAAGTCTCAAAATGCCAGATTAGCTCTTTTACCATTTATTCCTTAATCTAGTCATGGCTTTTGATTGTTTACATAATAATTCAAAGAGGTAATCACAAAAAGATGTCTTAATTCTAACCTAATGAAAAACAAATCAACCACTGTACATTTAAACATAGTTTATAACAATGTCCAAAAGACATACATAAATCCTGCATAAATTTATCCTGCATAAATTAATATATAGTACCTCAGCTGACAATGAGATGTGAAAATTATCATTATTATGTATCTATCATTATTTCCCAGAACTGCTGGCTGTGTTTGATCTTGTTTCTGAGCAAGCAAGGGTACTTGTCAGGAAAGTACTTTCGTCTTGTCAGGAACACCCCGCAATTCTTAATAAGGAGCCAAGCCTCTTCATAAGGTTCTTGGATATAAACAGATTTTTTTAAATCTCTGCCTTTTATTTAAAATAAGCATACTCCTCCAAAAAGTAGTCCTGAGCTGAGCTTTTCCTAAATGTTTAAAAATTCAAATAAGAAAATATGAAGTGTTGGGGCTGGAGAGGTGGCTCCGGGGTTAAGCCTCTGCCTTGCAGGTGGAAGGTCCTGAGTTCAGATCCTAGACCCCACGTATAGATGCAGGGCGGAAGCAGGGGCGGCCTGTGTTTCTGGTCCTGGTAGGGCGGAGTCTGTGAATCCTGGGGTGGAGTAAACAAGGAGGAGGTAGAGGTGGTCCATGGTGGTTCCCGAATTCTCCAGTGGTTCTACACATACACACATGCACACACGCACAATTGAATAAATAAAAAATAAAAAAAGGGCTGAAGAGGTGGCTCAGGGGTTAAGCCTCTGCCTTGCAGGCGGAAGGTCCCGAGTTCTGATCCTTGGCCCACGTATAGGCGCCAGGCGGAAGCGGGGGCGGCCTGCACTTCTGGTCCTGGTAGGGCGGAGCCTGTGAATCCCCGGGCAGAGTAAACAAGGAGGTGGAGGCGTCCATGGTGGTTCCCGAATTCGTTCGTGGTTCTACACACACACACACACACACACACACACACGCACGCACGCACGCACGCACGCACGCACGCACGCACGCACGCACGCACACACACGCATACACGCACAATTGAATATAATAAATAATAAAAAAATTTAAAAAAAGAAAAAAAAGAAAATATGAAGTGTTCAAAAATAGAATAACCGTGATTTTAAATCAGTTAAGAGAATAGAAAAATGGATCAGCAGAGCTTCTTGCTAGCAAAGAGGCTACCAGAAAACAAAGAGCAGCATGCTGGTGGCCAAGCTTGATTGGCACCTGGCCCCGGCCTGCAATGAATGAGTTGAAACATTTGGAATGGGCATATTATGAGGTCACTGACACACTTCCATTATGATACAGGGCACATAGAGCATGTTTTATGTTGTGATATACAATAGAAAGCATACCATGCCGAAGGAAAAACAAAGAAAATATATGACTTAAGGCCAGCTTGATTATTCATTAACCTCATAGCAAAATCCAGGTCATCCATTGCCTATTTAGTGAATTATTTCTTAGTATATTCCAGCTATTAATTCTGTATCAGATGAATACTTGGAAAGATTCTCCCGTTCTATCTTTGACTCTGCTGAGAGTTCTCTTCTCTGCACAGAAGCTTAAAAAAACCCATGCAGTCCCATGTGTGAATTCCTAGTCTTATTTCCTGGGCGATTTGAGCGCTATTCAGAAATTTATTTCTTATACTTTGGTTTTGAAGAGTTTTCCTCTAGTACTTTCAAAATTGCATGTCTTACTTAACTTTTTTATAATCCACTTTCAGATGATTTTGTACAGGATGAAAGACAAGAATGTATGTTCAGTGTTCTGCCTGTGCATGGATAGTCAGTTTTCCCAGCACCACTTGTTAACGAGCTGCCAAGAATCAGATGGAAACCACTGCATTTTCAGTTTCAATGACTTCATTTTTATTTTTAGAAATTTTATTTGTTAGCCTTATTCTACTTAGGATATAATGTTCTTCCCTCAAATTTTAATTTTTCTTATTCTTATCAACTTGAACTATATTAGTTTTACAGTTTATATATTTATTATTGTATAACTCTAGATCTTTTATCAGTACATGCGCATGCGTGCACATACATGCACTGGACGTTGAACCAAGGAATGCTTTTATGCTAAGAACATGCTCTAACTGAACTACACCACAGCCTAGTTCTTTTATCATTTTTAAACATTTATTTGTGTATGTGTGTGTGTGTGTGTGTGTGTGTGTGTGTGTGTGTGTGCATCGGGTACTGTGTGTGCCTGTGGAGGCCCAAAGGTGATTCTAGAGTCGTCCTGGGTTGCTTCTACCTACTTTTTGTTCCTCTTTGGTGCCTTCTAGAACTGCAAGTACAGACCGCCACCATTTCCACTTGGCATTTTTATATGGAATCTGAGATCCAGGATCTGAACTCAAGACCTTTTTCTTGCAAGGCACAGATGAACCATCTCTCCATCTCAAAAGGAAAGTTGGGGTTGCAGATAAGACACTCAATTCAACAAGCATTTGGTCACTTATGGAATGACAAAACTTTTCTTGTCAATTTGATTAGGCTAGGGCGCTAAATTACTTCAACAAATGCTAGTCTAGATTTTGCTGTGAAGGTGTTTTGTAGATGTAATGAACAGTTAATAGGAAACAGAAGAGTCTACTCTGAATGCACTAATGAGGCTCATCCAATTAGTTGAAAGTCATAAGTACAAAAAAGTACTAGGTTCCTTAGGTAACATACAAACTGTTTAAAAATTCAAGTAAGAAAATATGCAGACTTGTCTGCAATACCAACTCTCTTGTCGGAGTTTCTAGTTTACAGCCAACTTCCATAGTCAAGAAAGCCAATTTATGAAATCTATCTATCTATCTATCTATCTATCTATCTATCTATCTATCTATCTTCCTTCCTTCCTTCCTACCTATACACCTATCATCTATTCTTTCTTTCTTCTCTTTTCTTCTTCCATCCATCTATCTTACTGTGTCTGTCAGAGAAGCCATATTGATGTATTTCCATACTTACTATGAATAAATTCTTATGGGGAACAAACAGATGACCATATTTTACTTTCCTATGTTCACAGGAATTCTAATCTACTAGTGGACAAATAACTACAAAAATATACAATATAGCATAAAACACAGCTGTACAAATTATTAACTTATTACACAAATATTGATTAAGTACTACCTATGAATGAGATGCTTCTGAATGGTAGAAATAGACAGTATCCCTTGGAACAATCCCTTGGAAGGAAGAAAGAAAGGAAAAATAGATGATAGATAGATAGGTAGGTAGGTAAGTAGATAGGTAGGTAGGTAAGTACATAGATAGATAGATAGATAGATAGATAGATAGATAGATAGATAGATAGATAGAAGATAGATACATAGATACATAGACAGATAGACAGACAGATATAGATAGATATAGATGGATAGACAGACAGTGTGACACTCAGATACAGATATAATGCACAGTATAGTAAACAGATAGGTAAAGTACACTGTAACATGAGAGACACCTGACCCAGCTCAGAACAGTAGGGGGACATAGCCTGAAGAAGTGGCATCCAAGTTCATTTGAAACTGAAATAAGACATAGCCAAACAAAAGTGAAGGAAAAGGTAAGGACAAGAAATTTTGCATTTTACTCAGTCTCAGCAGAAACATGGAGATGAGAACCAACATAGTGCATGCAAGTGACTGTGAGGCCAGGAGCAATGGACAACGAAGCTGCCAAGCTGACACCCCACAGAGGAAGATCACATAAGGCTGGAATTGAGAAGGGCTTCTTGGGAAAGATGGCACATAACTTGATCTGAAAAGATGAGCGAGACTTTTAGCAGGAAAGACAAGGAAAGAACAGAGCATCATGGAAGAAAGCACAGGGTTCAAGTCAACACTGGGAGTTAAAGAGAGAGAGTTATGATTCACTTATGGCCAGACCTCAGAGTTTTTAATGATGGATGACTCTCAGGGTAGAGGCTGAAATACATTTCCCTTGGGTAGTGGCTAGAGGCCCATGAAAAACAGAAGCTAATGAGGGAATTGCAGTTATAAACACCTACCACCTCCAAGAACTTGAAAGGCCCTGAAAACACACCTGGCCATGGTATTTGGCTTGCTCTGAAAGACACAGCTAGACTGGCCAAGGGACAGGAAACATCTGTGCCACCATGACCTGCCCAAATCCGCTCTCTTTCTATCCTTCTTGGCACCACAAAAACTGGGAGCAGAACAAAGACCAAGGCAAGCCCGGGCCTGGGTCCCATAGAAAAACAATAACAAGGGGCGGCAACTCGATTTTCTACCAGGGAAGGAGATGGCAGACCCTGTCAGATCTCATCAAGGGAAACATAATAAAAGACTCATTGTTATAGCCTCCTCCCCCTGGGACATGAAGCTCTAAACCAGCAACATGTTAGGAGAGCACTGACCTGGAGGGGAAAGCCTGGTTCTGGTTCAGATCCTGATGCCAGCATGGTGCCAGCATGCTCTTAGCACATTGTTAGCATGGTACATGCACCCAGCACCTTCTCTCATTTCTCAAGGCCTGTTTTCTCATTTGTGCTGGAAGGAACTAGCCAGACCTAAGTAGCTCTCAGACCATGTTTTGATGGGACTGGGCACATTCAGGGAGGCATGGCTGTGGCCAGAACATGCTCTGAAGGGCCCTACATATCTCTAACACATTTCAACTGCAGCAGCTCCATTTTTACCAGCCTTGTTTTTAAGGAAAAAAAATTGTTTTGAAAATGTAAAAACTTCTGGCTTTAATCTCCAATACACTTTTTACCTTTAGAAAGTGTCAAGTTCCATTGAGAGCTCTGCCACATGGAGGTCAATAGGCCTGACTGCCCAGGAAATTCAAGGTGAAGGGAAAGTCCAGACAGGACAAAGGCAGGTTTGAACGTAGAAGAGAAGAAACACACCTGGAAAACACATCAGTAACTGAAGTAGGCAGTGGAATAGATAAGCCTCTTTGATCCCAAAGGCTTTCCTGACATAGCTATTGCAGACAACCTAAAAGGAAACTGAAGAAATGGCTTCTAGTAAATAACTATGGGGGGGGGGTTGGAGAGATGGCTCAGGGGTTAAGCCTTTGCCTTGTAAGCAGAAGGACTGAGTTCAGACTCTGGGTCCCTTGGAAAAATGCCAGGCAGAAATGACAGCAGCCTGCACTTCCAGCCATGGTAGGCAGAGCTTGGGAAATCCCAGAGTGAAGCAAAAAGGAGGCAGAAGCAATCCAGGATGATTCCTGAAGTCCCCTTGGTCCTCCACAGGGACAGACAGTGTCCTCTGATACACACACACATACATGCATGTGAAAATAACAATAAAACAAGAAAAATAAATAACTATAGGATAGGTTTTTAATTCATACCACATGTAAGAGTATAGTATCCTTAGTATGAAATATGTACCCTCCCAAATTCAATGTGGTGGCACATACCTCTAATCCCAGCATTTGGGAATTCGAGGCCTCCCTAGTTTACTTATAAAGTCCCTGACAACAAACCCTGAGTTTCTTCATATTCTGCAACATGTCATTATATGAGGCCAGTGGATCGCCACTGTTAACAGTCCTACAGTGAACACAGCCTAGGAAGGCAAGAGGAAAGGGACGAGTGCCATGCTGATTGCTGAACAATCACACTATCCTTACCAGACCTTTTCCATCTTTCTATACCTTTTTCCTCCTCTCTAAAATGGGATAATGTCTCTTTCCTCTTAATTCGTGTTTTCTAAACACATACTATCTCACTTCTTTTTGTTTTGTGATGAGTAGACAAGAGCACAACGGGTTCATTCAGCAGGAACATACAGCAAACCTCTGCACCTAAGTCTTCTAACTCAAGCTGATGTTCTTTCCGTCACCTGCCTGTCGCTGCACATTTGTCTGAAACTTCATCTTGCTTTATATTTTGCTTTCATGAATATAATGCAGCTTCCTAACCAGAGTAGGTTCTGTGAGTACATTACAATGTCACATTCACCTCTGAAACATCCTTAATGCAGTAAGAACTCGGAAACAAGATTGGCATAGAAGACCCAGATGAAAAGATACAGAAATCCCCATTTTCCAAATCACCGAAGAGGATCTGACTCTTTCCTGTGGAAAAGATGCCATAAACCTCAAGGCAAGAAGTTCTATCTTTCCCGGAATGACAAAAGACAGAAGATACAGGGGAGAGAACATAAAACATGATAATTAGGCAGAACAACCTCAAGGCAAATGTTTTCACGGCTTACATAACAGATTCTGGCATTTCTCACTCATATCATCCAGACTCTTGTAGGTTCTGCTTCCTGATGTTATTAGGAGGGGAGGCTGGGATTGAGTTAGCTCTTGCCTCCCTGGCCCTTTATAAACAGCAAGTGACAAGACTTTAGATGGGCCAAAATCCAAAACAATGTAACATGTAACAAGAAATTTTAAGTATTTCTTTTGAAGATTTTAATAGATTTTAACAAGATAATTTATTTCTTTTCCAAAGATAGTACCTGATGGAGGTAGGAAGCAAAGCTACTTATTCTCAATGTCAAATTCAAAATGCCAAAGCAGAAGCTGTCACTCAATAAATATGCTGAATGACTCAGTAACCATTACCAAAAGAAAACAACCTTGTTTTCTTTAGGAAAGACTGCATTCAGTGACCTCAAATTCAAGCTGTTGTGAGAAGGGATAAATCACAGTGCTGGCACATATTAAGTGAGTTTGACATATCTATAAAGGTGGTATCTTATTTTATATATATATATTTGTTGCACATAACACACTGACAAAAGTAGTTTAGAGAAGGAGGGTTATTGTGGCTCACAGTGCAAGGTGGTCAATCATTGCAGGCAAGTCAAGGTAGCAGGCTGAACAGCTAGTCCCACAGCTTCCACAGGCAGGATGCACAAAGTGAGAACAAATGCTGCTCCTTCCTTTCTCCATTTTTATAGTTTAGGATCATAGCCAGGGAATTGTACCATCCACAGGAGATGGGTCTTCCCACTGAATTAACATAATCAAACCTATTTCCTCCCAGGTGATTTTAGGTTCTGACAAGTTGATAATTAACACTAGCCAACACAGAAGTGAAAAAGATACGGGGTCACTTTATATAAGTCCTGCCCAACTCTAAGTGATGTGGGTACTACAATGACATTTTCTTCCCCCTAAGGTTAAATTCCAACCATAAATACTCTATAACCTAGCTTACAGTATGTTTATAGTCAACAAACAGGAACTCTCTCTAAATATCAAGAACATTCTTTTAGTAATTGACTGGAAGAATTTAGTTGTTGCTATAACTTTTTCCTTTCCTTCTCTACCTAATATGTAAAGCTCACTTTGGACTTCAAGGTCCTGAGAAACTAGAAATGTAAGAATGGTAGCTACTGATAGCAAATCCTACACTGGACATTCTTGCTACTCTGAAAAATAGTTCATTTGTCACTAGATCACCAGCCAATCACAACACCAGGATGAGAAAACAATGATTTTTCTATCAGTCTTTCTCTCTCTTTCTCCTGTGCATGCATGTGTTCATGCACACATTTGTGGGCTTTTCCATACATGGCACATGTAGAGTCAGTCCTCAGGCATATCCCCCCTTCTGTTTGAGAAGGAATCTCTCATTGGCCAGAAACTTCACCACATAGTCCAAACAAGCAGGCTGGCACGCTTCCAGGGACCCACCTCCCCTCTCCCCATCACCAGCACTATTGGGAGCATCACCATGTCTATTTACATATGTTTTGGGGATCCAAACGCAGGTGCTCACACTTGCAAGGCAAGTACTCCACCAACTGAACTATCTCCATTCTTGTCATCTTCATCCCTTCTCTCTCCCAGTGATCCTCTCTCCTGTCATCCACCCACCTTTCTCTGGTTGTGTCCTCCCTTACACTGGCAATCTGAAATTCAATAACTTCACAAAAATCACTAAGTCTTAAGTCAAGGAATTTCATTAAGGAGTTTTTTTTCTTTCCTCATGATTTCAATAATGAATCAATGGATTCATTACTTCTGGGCTTTGATTTATCTAGGCCACTTCTCTCAAAAGAACTGACACACAGCACTATGAGTCAGCTAGTAGACTCAGGCTCTTTTCTGGATTGTCATTACCTCTCTGATCTTGAGTCAATGACTCATTCAGGGACTCAGCTCTCTCTACTGAGAAATACCTTAATAAGCACTCATCTGAAAGTAGAATAACCTCAATTCAACTGATTTTTTAAGTTATTGAATGCCTACTGTATATTAGGAGATGCTATGTTCAGAGATGTATAGAGCTGAGCATCTCTGTTCCATAGAAGACATCAAAGGTTCACAGAATGCGTACTGTGTGCTATAGACTCTGCTGAGTGCCAAAAGAAAAAGATGTAGTATAAGGAGGAAGGGGATGTCCCCAAAATATACTCTTTTAGCTTGATGTAAAATGGGGGAGGAAAAAAAATCAAAGCCTTCCAGTTGGAACCTTTGGGACTTAGATTACTACATAAATTGAATGCTATGTCCTTTGCACAGGAATTTGTTGCTTAAAAAGGATGTTCAATTTTTTTTTACTTTGGGAATTATCCTGGATTGCTTCTACCTCCTTTTTTGCTTTGCTCTGGAATTTCCCAGGCTCTGCCCACCAGGGCCAGAAGTGCAGCACAATGCTGTTTCCACCTGCCGTTTTTTTTACATGGGACGTGGGATCAGAACTAAGGACCTTCTTGTGAGGTAGATAGAGTCTTAACCCCTGAGCAATCTCTCCAGCCTAGGATATTAAATTATTAAAAGTAAAGACTGAATAAAGAATTAAAGGAGCCCCTATACCCTGGAGTGTTTCAAGCACGTGACACAAAACTCTTATTCATGGTCAGTTCTCTTGGGGTGTTCATGATGAGCAAAGAACAGTCTATAGTTGTGAAAGCTGAATGTTCCTTGCATGAGCTACTGGGAACAGAGTACAGAGTCTCTTCCAGAAAAAAGCCAATTTTACTTCCTAGGTTGGGTTCAAAAGCACACAGCTGTCTATGAAGCAGGGCTTAAGGGGCGCTATATACCCTTGTCTTTCAAAACACTACCAGTCACTCCCTCAGGTCTTGAAAGGGCAACTGTGTGATTAAATTGGGCTAAAATTCAACAAGTCCAAATTCAAGTCTGACCTTACATACAAGTCACTCACATGACTCAATTCACTCTAGGTCTTCCGCCACTCAATTAAGTTTTTTTCTGTTAAAAAAAATTCTCTATTCAGGTAAGAGTTCAATTGTTCATTGGAATGGAAAATACGAGCTCATTTCAAAGCAGTAAAATATCTGTCCAACAAGAATAATTGAAGATAAAACTTGCAGTTGAGAGATAAGTTTCTTAGGGGCATCCTGTATAGGAAAGATACTGGGATACAACACAGAAAGGAGCTTAGGGTAAAAAGTTGCAAAACTTTCTTGAAGCCTGGTTAGTGACCACCAACCACATTCATCTTGGCCAGCACCTCTGTCTCACATATGCCCACATTGTGAAGCTGTGGGTAAGGCAGGTATAAATGGGTCTCTAAAGAGGATTTGGTAGGTTTTTAAACTTAGATTTCTTCTTCCTTCAACATTTTATTATGAAATAATTTAATATCAAGCAAGCTGAGCTGAAAGAATTCTATAGAGTATTTTTCACCTAAATTATAGCATTTTAACATTATATAAAAGTTAACTCAAAATGGAACAAAGACTGAGTAGTAAAACTAAATACTTAAAATTCAGGACTCTTTAGAGGCTAAGTAATGAGTTCTTAGTATACATAAAAAGAATAAACAAAGGAAGAAAAAAATGGAATTTCATCAAAAATAGAAACTGTCATATGTGTTTATAAAAACAAAAAGACAATTCAATTCAGAATGGGAGAAAATGCTTACAAATCATGTATCTCATAACAGTTTAGTATCCAAAATATAAGAGAACCCTTATAACACATCAGCAAAAAGACACACCAATTTCAAAAATGAACAAAAATTGAGTTAATATTTCCCCAGAGAACATAAAGCAAATGGACTAGTAGCCTTGTAACTCTGTTATAAAATTTCTGAAGGCATGGGATATATACCTGGGCCCTTCACAGGTACAACGTATCCACAGTGAAATGAATTAAAATCAAACCTAAGTAGCCTATGTCACTCACTATTCAGTTGACAGTGGTAACTGAACAGTGTTGAACAAAGAAATAAAATAAATTAGTTGCATCTGAATACAGAATTGTCAGAAATTTCCTCAAAGAGAAGGCACAGAGTTTACCTGAGAAGTAGAAAAACTGGGGCGGGGGGGGGGGGGAGATGACCAGATACTCCGCTTTCAGACCTAGCCCTCCATGCACAGCCCAGCATGCTGGCAAGCCCCTCTCCCTCCCTCACATCACCCTAATGTTTCCAGCATTGATCTCTGTGCCTCCAGGTCTCATGGAGTCACCTAGAGACAAGGCCTTGCTGGTAGGTCGGGCTGGCTTTGAACTCTCTTAAGACTGAATCAACAGCCTCTCAGGCCTTATCCAGGGGTCTCTTCCAATTTTCTTAGTAGTTTCTAGATGTTTCCTGCCTGGCAACAATGATGCTATGACATGGATTCCAGATCACTTTATTAAGCACCATGATTCCTTCCTTCTCCATCCATGTAACACATGGGGATTCCAAAATGAGACATGGTAGCACACTGAATCCTCAGATGTCTCTACACAGAACAAGAATCAATACTTCAGAGATGAGAGACTGAAGGAAATGGTCTAAAGGCTAAGGAGCTCCAGATTTCTCCATCTTAAAACAAACCCAGCTGCATTTGATAGGCTGGGAGAGAAGACGGACTTCAAGCCTCTGGGTCGAACATCCCGTTTAAGGAAGATAATGATCTAAAAACAGAAACCAGCTGAAGAACAAAACCACCACAGGTACTGCACGAGGAATGTCTAAGGAAAAGCTAATTTAGGGTACAAGCTAGGGCTCTGGAGAGGATGGATGAGGTGATGGCAATAACGGCTATGACATTTACCAAGTGTCACCATATTTCAGATAAATTAAGTCAATTCAGGTCACAATTCTATTAGATGGGTATTATAATTTGGTCCTTTTAAAAGGAAAAAGACATAAGTTTCATTCAAAATTAAGTTTACCATAGCTAACTCAGCCAGTAAACAATAAGTAACATGATGCAAATTTCTAATTGAATTTCTCCCTAGTCTGAGACTTACTATCTTTAAATGATGGACTCTTACACAGAATCTAAACACACAGACTTCCTCCTTTTTATATCTTCCTCAAACAGAAGAACTTCTTGTATTGATGATCCTTATTTTCTTCTTTGCAGAGTAAAGAGCCTGGTATGAGGGGGAAAAGCAAAGTTTGGAGAAGGGAAGGACAGAAAAATGAAAAAAAATAAAAATTTTAATGGGCACTTAGCACATTACAGGCACTTCACAGATTTCCTTTTTACATTATAGCAAAAATGTTTATTGGTTCCCATCCTATATAGAGAAAAAAATTCAAACAAAAAGAAGTTTGTTTTTTTTTTTTCAATTTGCAACTCAGGGGCAAATTCCAATTGTTTTGATGAATATAAAAACACAGTAAACATATGTGCTTTGATTTATGTAGTCTTCTTAATTTTGAAGATGGGTGATATTATCCTCGTTTTAGAAATAAGAAAGTCCAGAAATACTCAAAGTGTTGTAGACAGTGATACAGCTCAAAGCCAACAATGTAGGAGACCAACAATGCAGGCTTTTACCTCTCTGTCCCCAGACTCCCAATCATGTTCCCTCCCACCCAGCCAAGTTCAGTTTGCTAATATGAATCCTTAGAACGACTTCTGATACTTTCAGTTAAGAGAAGGAAAGAATAAAAATCAACATATAAAGAAGTATTTAGTAATGCAAGAATAGGATGTAAGCAGGACAACCTGAACTTAGTCTTTATGATCACGTTTTGGAGGTAGAAGGTGAGGATTCCTTTCCATTTCTTCCTCCCTCTCTTTTAACTAAATGAACAAGGAATTCTGAGAAAGTGGGCTCTTAAACAAAAAAGTCCAAATCCCAAGAATCTCACCTGAAATGCTCCTTCTGAGAGCACAGATATTAGAAAAACAGAGGTTGGAGCTGTTCACATTAAACTGTGATGTCTCAGTGACGGCTTATACTCCTGACAGGAGAGATGATATGACGTGGCCATCTTCAACAAAAACTGAAAGCTTTATGCCTCAGAGTCGCTAAGTCTTTTCCTCAACTTTGTTAAGAATTGTGTAATAATGTGAAAAACGAAAAAATGAAAGACAAGATATTTTAGCAAACTCTGCCACTCACTCACTGTCTTGGGCAAGTCTCTTCAGACCCGAAGGCCTCAGATTCTCCAGTGTTGAAAAATAACTTAAGCAGATGATGACTACAGCTACTATAGGACATACACTAATATCCTGAAGAGTTGCTCCTGTGCTCTCCCACTAGTGCTCCACAATTGTTCAGAGCCTCTTGGTAGGGCTTCTACAGCTCAATGATTCTATACGCTGCTGATTTTAAGCCCACTCTACACTGAAAGGTCAGAGATGATGCACAAATGGTGTTGTTGCCCATCACATGGCTGGCAGTACTGCGCTCAGAAGCCCCGCATGAGTCATCTCACATGGAGCAACGTCTCTGGACGACCATTCCCTGCTGAACTAGGCAGAGAATTACATTACCAAGCCTGATTAGTGACATCATTACACGCACAGGCTCTGATGGGATATCTGTTAATCTACTTTTTCAGTGGATTGCCATTAAGAGTCGAGGAAATGTCATTGTAATAACACCCATTACACAAAACTACAGGGTTAATAAGCTGCAGGAAGGAAACCATTTAGCATTAGAAAGTCCCAGGATAACAGCATTTCAATTCAAATGATTAGAAGCTATTGCTGGTATCTTTGTGGATTCTGGTAGGAAACAGTTAATATTTTTTCCTCCTTAACAGGAATGCTTAAATTATATATATATATATGTGTGTGTGTGTGTGTGTGTATACATACATACATATATGGAATCAAATATATACAATTATATACAAGATATTTTATATGTACGCATATAACAAACTTTGATTGTATTTTCCCCATTCCCCTCTACAACCCCCTTTCTGCCCATACTAATCCTTTCTTACCAATGAATCCTTCTCCTATTCTTATTTCCTTTCCCTATGTGTCTCAGTGCATTAGTTATGGCTGCCTGCAGGGAACATGGATGAGGAATGGCTTACTTGGGCAAGGACAGCTTGCAGCGGTTACACCACTGAGGAATATGATGACTCCTCCCCAGCACCATCATCTTGCTGCTCCTGGGGGAGGTGATCTCTTCACTCATGGTGGGAGTTCATGGGGCCTGGTCTTGTGCAGACAGAATGTTTGAACACTTTAATATGTATGAAATAGTTACACAGGATATTAAAAATATAAAAGATTGTCTCATCTAACTTGAATTCACTGTGATCAAAAACACATAGTCACATAGTCATGGGGCCAAATTCCGAATTCAAATTTCATTTCCTATTCTATGCTTCTTTTCTATGCCAGAAAGGAGTACAGAAGTAAAAGTCATTTATATAAATTACCAATTTGCAAAATTTTTATTTTAGAGCAGCAAAAAAAAAAAATCCCTAGAAGAACCTATCTATACTATATCATTTTATTAAAAATACAAAGAAGGGCTGGAGATGGCTCAGGGATTAAAATTCAGTCTCACAAGTAGGTTCTGAGTTCAGATCCCAGGTCTCATGTAAAAACGTTAGGCATAAAAGGCAGTAACCTGCACTTCCAGCCCTTGTGGGCAGAGCCTGGGAAATCCCAGAGCGAAGCAAGAAGGAGGTAAAAGCAACCCAAGATGATTTGCAAAGTCACTCTTGGACCTCCATAGGGACATATCTGCCCTTGATACACACACGAAAAAAATAAATAAATAAAATAAAAACCCAAAGGAATTACATCTGAATTATCTTTTGAAACATATCACACTACATAATCATCACAATAATAGTCACAGCCTTAAATTTTATAATTATTCATTATTGCATGAATAGGATATTACATGACAAGCTGACTTTAAGATGGGAAGATTGTCCAGGTAGGCCTGACAAGCACATTAAGTTTTCACACAGTTGTGTGTGGGGGAAGATGGGTCAGAGAAGTGAAGCACAAAAGGGCACGAGAAGGAAAAGGCCACCATGGTTGAACGCAGGCGCCTCACCATGCCAAAAAGGCATGGAATCAAGGATATCAGCCCATGACCACACAAAAAGAATCTTTCCAAGGACAAAATGAATTTAGAAAAAGACTTTTCTATGAGCTGATTGACTTTGTGAGAGCTAAAGCAGGAAACTCACTTGCGTTATTAGAAATGAACCTTACGAACTGTGAACTAGTCAACTGCTGTCACACAGCAAAATACAGATAACACAATAAAACCATTTTCGGGCTTGGAAATAAGAGTCATAGGAGTTTATCATGTGCACCAGGATGGCAAGGTTGGTCTGGGGTAGGATGTAGCCTCGTCTAGAGCCATGACAGAATTGTCCTTATCTAAACGAAAAACATGTGTTCTCCCAAAATATTATGCGAAAACATGCAAACAAAGCTGCATGGACACCGATGACACTGCACTGTTTGTTTCCCTTCAGGTCTTGTTCTTTCTTTTCCCACAACAAGGCTACTTTTGGAGGCCAGGTTTTTCTTTCCTTCACTTTCCTAAGGCCGTCAAGGAGAAACACCCTTGGAAAGCATGCATCTTCACTTTTTCTTCTTTAAATCTTCTTTTCCACCATTCAAACATTCGTTAGATGTCCACCATAAAACAAACATTGTGCATACATAAGATTGCAGTGATTCAAGAACTAGAGGCTGCCTTAGGCTATGCTAGGGGAAAGCATTAACTGGAAAAAAATTATAAAAAATTATTTACCCAAGGTTTTTTTTTTACATGCAATGGGTTTAAATTTAGGATTAATAATGCTGATGGAAGGTTCTGCCTTGGACTTCCAAAATCTCAGTTTCTCTTACTTGAGTGACAGAAAGCAAATTGCTTGTTTAATATTGCAGCCACTGCATGAGCTGGCATTCTCTTAATTTAAACTTGATGAACAGCTGAAATCAGATTGCTCATACAATTCAATTATACTGCCAGAGACACAAGCAGCTCCCTCTCAATTCATGACAGGGTCTGGAAATGGAAAAAATAGATGAGTTTCAAAGGGATGATCAAGACTTCACAAACAGTGATTACATGTATTATGTTCACTTGCTCACTATTAATGCTCAAAATCAAGAAAGCTTTAAAAGGAGAATCAAGTTAATGCCTATCTATCTCATTGCTGTCTTTACTTATTTGCTATTATGTTTTGGAGCAGCAAATGAGTACAAGATTTGTATATGTATGTATTAAACCATGTGTCTTGTATAGTTCAAATGTTCCACATCTTTACTAAACTTTCAATAATTGGGCATCATCTATTTTTGAAAGATGTACTGAAATCTCTTGGCAAATAAATTGCATTTATAAATTTCTCCCTGTAGTCTCATCAATTTTTCTCTATTTCTAAGATCATTTTAAAGTTATTAAATCTTGTAAGTGGAATATTTGCCTTAAAATATATTTTATATGCTATATTCTACAAGACTTCCTCAGCATTCTTTTTTGAAGCTTCTGATATTTTGTCATTTTTGAATTTTTGTACTCATATTTTAGATATGTTGATTATAAAATTAAATAATTAAATGATTATTAAATTCTACTCGACAATCCCTTCTTTGCTGGTATTATTGGTGTGTTTGAACTCAGTGATTTTCATTTGCTCCTGTGTCATTTTTTCTGTCTCTTCCCCCCTCCTCCCCTCTCCTCTTCCCCTCTTCCTTCATCTACTTCCCTCTGTGCTTACCTACAGCTGTATTTCATTTCTGTTCCTGGATACTATTGAAATTACACTGCTGACTGAGCAAATTGGAAGCTAACTGATATAATCCCATTCCATACCATTGGAGGACACTGGAAGAGTCAGTCTCTACTGTCCATAGCATCATGTGGGAGAGCTCAAATGCAGAATCCAATGTGTGTGTGGTGTGAGTGGGGGCACACATGTACCATGGAATACACATGGAGGTCAGAGGACAACTATGTAAAGTCAGTTCACTCCATACACCTTTACAAGGGCTCTGGGGAGCCAATTCAAGTTGTTTAAGTTTGCAAGGCACATGCTTTTACACACAGGGCCATCTCTCCAGCCCTTTGTTCTTTAAATCCTGCTTTGCGCTTGCTTTTAGAGATTGTTTTTTAATCGGCTCAAAATCTCCCTATTACTTTTTATATAGTGCCTTTCTCTTATTTCTTATGCTGAGACGATGTTGATGCATTTAAGCCTTTTGATTCTATTCTCCATTATCACATAACTTCACTTTTGCATTTCCAATCTATATGCTGGATCCTAGATACTTTTTCAAGATCACTAATCTAGTTTTTTAACTCTGTTTTAACTGCATTGAATCTGCTGCTCAAGCCAATCCATTTTCCTTTTTTATTTCTAAAAGTTTTATATGAGGCAAAAGAGATAGCTCAGAAGTTAAAACTTTGCCTAGAAAGCAAAAGGACCTGAGTTCAGATCCCAGATCATACATCAAAAGAAAAAAAAACACCAAGCAGAAATGGCAGAGGCCCCTGCACTTCAAGATCTGGAAGGCGGGGTTGGGAAACCCCAGAGGGAACAAAAAGGAGGTGGAACCAATCCAGGATGATTACTGAAGTCACCCTTGGGTCTCCATAGGCCACACATACACATGCTCTGATTCACACAGACACAGAGAGATACATAGACACACACACAAGCCTAGATCTCATCTCTAGGTGACTCTCACTAGACTCTCAGGGACCTGGAGGAACAGTGTTCAAAACCAAAAACATTGGGGTGATGTGAGTAAGGGGGGGTTGCTATCATGCTGAGTCCGGAATGGGCACCAGTCCTGCTGGATCTGAAGGCATAGCATCAGGGCATCTGCACCGCCCTCCTTTCTTTCCACTTCTCAGATCAACTGTATTTTTGAAGTAAAATGTTGTCAAGTTAAACACACACACACACACACACACACACACAAACCTCTTGGCTGAGAAGTTTCATTCCCAGCATTTTGAATGTGTCATACCACTGTCTCGTGCCTCTACAAAAGTCTCTGGTGTGTGATGAGTCACCCCTCTTTTTCCACTCTCAAGATTGGCTTTAAGTTTGGCTTTGGATCAGTTGATCATATGTCTAAACTTTTTAAAGTTTATTCTACTTAAAGTGTGTTAAGTGTCTTGGATTCATAAGGCCAAATATTTCATCAAATGTAGAAATTATTCTATTATTTACAAAACTACTCTTTCAGCACCTTTTTTTCCTCTCTTGGAATTTTCATTATATCCTTCATTGACATATTTGAGGCCCTACAGGTCCCAGAGACTCTCTATATTTTTCTTTTTATTTATTTCTGATCCTCAGACTGAAGTGGCTTGTCTTAAGGTCTACTAAGTTTCTGCTTACTTAAATCTGTTTCAGTTATCATGCTTTTAAACTACAAATTTTCTATTTTACATATATATGAACACAATATATTACAGATATACATATATATATTCATAGCTACAGCTAGCTATATAGCTATATGCACATGCACACATGCATATACACTTTCTATCTTTTTACTGACCTCCTATTTTCTTTTAGTATTTAGAAATGGTTTCCTTCTATTATTAGAACACATTTAACATCTCAGATTTAAGTCACAAACATAGCAGATGTTGATGATCACAAGTAAATCTTATAATACAATCTAGCAACAGAAGTCTTGTAAGTAACATAGTAACAGAAAACTTTGAGAAAATGTCACTTGGAATCAGATTATTGAAAATGTTCTTCTGGCGCTCTGGACTGGTCTCAGACACCTGGGTTCTCTTCTAAACCACCCCCTGACCTGCTGTATAATTCTGAAAAAAGCCAGAAAGAGTCTGTCCTTTAATGCAAAGATGCTTAACTTCATTTTTAACTCGTGCATGCCCAATCACATTGTTATTTTAGGAGGTTTTTCCTCCTGCTTTTTGCAGAAAGATTTATAGCCTATTAAGTGTAAAACAGGGAGATTAGATAGAAATCTACTTTGAGTCTAGGTGAAAATGATGGTAACCTTGGCTAGAGAGAAGTGGATGACTTGAGATAAATACTAGGGCGTATAAGATTTGCCTTAGTGTTAGATTAAGATGTAAGGAATGAGAGAAGGGAGTAAAAAGTGAACTTCAAGTTCAGTCATGGCTGGGTGCATAGTGTGCTATTTAGTAGAACGGAAAAATGTACTGAGGAGATAAGTCTGGAGGTGAAAAATGTTAAGAATTCCATTTGAATCCTGCATATAAGAAATGTAAATGTCTGGAATACAGAGTAAGTTTTAAATCAATGCAGGCAACCTAGACTTTGTTTCAAAATAAAAATAAATAAATAAGGGCTAGCTCAGTGGCACAGTACTTGCTGCAATGAAAGAGAAGAGAGGGAGGAATAAAGAGAGTCAAAAGGAAGAAAGGGAAAAAATAAGATGAAAAGGATTAGTCAATAACAGAAAAAATTGGAAATCATAAAATGGGAAAGGTAAGAAATTATAACAATCATTGAGATCTGAGGGGGGGAAGCATTTTGGAGAGAGAAGAAAGACTTATCTCAAGCCCTAAGAAACCCCCACATTTAGAGATCAGGTAGAAGGAAGGGATTAACCCGGAAACAGCACTAGAACTGAGCAACCAGTGCCCCAGTAAAGCTGTAGGATACCAACTGCTACACGCTGCTGACAGAGCCGGTTCAACAATGGAGAAAGATCTGCGCACATGTGCACAGGTATAGGTCACAGTCCTTTGAAAAGCCTTGTTAGGATCATGAGGGTGAACGAAGACTGCTCCTTGCTGTTGTGAAGCAAATTATCTGCTCAGGGAAACAAACAAATCACAGCTGGGTGATTAAGGCCTTAGAATTTGGGGCTGGTCTGAGTTTCCTTGGGAGTCCAAAACTAGTTCAGTCTCTCAGCAAGACTCCGTCTCTAAAACAACAAAAAATACATACCAAATAAAAAAAAGTGAGACTATCACAGAAGACTGGGGACTGAGGATGAAACTGACTGGCAAAGTATGCAATTGCTGAGAAAAGAGAAAAACGTGGTTGAGGGGCAGACATGGGGCAGGGCTTTTGAACATGACCTGGTTAGGACAGTTGGTTTTATTTTCAGAAAAGGACAGCAAGACACTGCAAGATGACAGTGTGTAGGAAGAAAACAGTATGCTGAGTCACAGGTAAGAGCCACCTGGTTTCAGCAAAAGATGCTCGTTTCTCTCCCCATGTCGGTTATTACTGAATTTTCTTGTTAGTGTTGAAGTTCACAACAGAACATGGGAAAATTTGAGACTATCACTAACCCCCAAGTGTTCTTTAATGATGCTTTGCTGCTCCAGGAGAGAGAACCAAGTCCCACATTCTGACCTAACATAACTGGGAGACAGACTAGTTTAGATGCTGCGGTGTGTTTTGATACTTAAAACTATGTACTTAAAACTATGGGGAGCTTTGTAAGGGTACAATTCAGTGATAGAGCAGTTGCCTAGTACACACACACACACACACACACCATTCTTACTTTCTTTTTCTGACTTGCAGTTCAGGTCTACAGTCTATCACTGCGGAGAGGCTTAGGAACAGAAGCTTGAAGCATCTGGTCCCCTCCCCCACCGTCAGAAGCAGAGAAGATACTAGTGCTTAGCTTGCCCTCTCCCTGCCCAGGGAAGGTCTCGCCCACAAGGAAGGTAGCTGTCTCCCCAGCCCTGGCCTGCCTTCCTTTTGTTTCTGACTTGGAGTCTATTGTGTCTGAGATACCATCCTCCTGGTTTCCTTGTACTCTGAATATACTGCAGTCTATGTGTGTCCTTAAAGGTGAAGTTGAGTCTACTGTGAGCAACACATTTTAGCGTCTTTTTAAAAATCAAATTCAGTTACTTTATGTCTTTTGAAGTGACTCCTGATAGGCAAGGGTTTATACTGAGAGATTGTTTCTAATTGATTTGGAGATTCATTCTCCTCTCTTGATGACTTTTGTGATAGGATTTTCTGTAGTGCTAGGTCTGAATCCTTTCTTTCTATCTTCTGTGTCTACTAAGATTTTGCTTAGTAGTTACCATGAAGCTTCCATAACATATCTTAATAAGTGATTCTAAGGTGATAACTTTACTCTGAATACTTATCCAAATTCAACACTTTTACTCCCCCCTCTTAACTTTTATGACTAAAGAGTCATATTTTACTTTTTATAATTTTAATTTTTAAACAAGATTTTGTCATTAATTTAGTAGCTTTGTCTTTTAATCTTATTTGAGATGTGAACTGATTCTCATATTACTATGGATTAAGTAGGGTATTCTGAATTTGATCATATATTTATTGTTATCAGAGAGTGTGATATGTTTTTGTGTTTATCATTAATGACTGCATCCTTCATCTTGAAGGATTCTCCTTAGTATTTCTTAAGAGGCATTTCTAGCTAATGATGATTAATTCCTTAAAATTCTGTTTGCCTAAGAAAAATAATTTTTCCAACCTCTCCATTTTAAATATTCTATGTTCTTAAATAATCTGTGGGTCTAAGTGGGAAAAACCCAATAACTCATTTCTATAAAAATTTAATAGACTCCACTTCCCCAGGAGGATCTTCCAGGGTATAAGAGAATATCAATTAACAAAAAAGATACTGAAACATATTCCAAAGGAATCATCAGGGAAAGAAAACGAAGCAGTTTGGAAGCCATCAGAAGCTATAATAAGAAACATGAATGATGACTAAATATTAGAGGGTATGGTTTTCGCTTCAACCATAAAGAATATTTAAAGTTATCCAATGGTCTAGCTCAAGGAGCAGAAACAAACTTTCAATGAAACACTTTAAGTAAAACCGACATGAATCTCACAGGGAATACTGTAAGCAGAATTTCTGAATGACATCATGAATAAACTACATATATATGAGAGACCACCCAGAGTTCTTTGCTGCTCTCTGAGGACTCTGTCATTACTGGGAACAATATGGGGGACAAAATGATGGGGGGCATATTCAGTGGCTACAGAGGCCTTTACTTGGCCTGTTTATACCAGAATCATGATGGTCCACAAAGACAAAAGAGTAACAGGGTATTTCAGAAAATAAACATTTCCGCTGTCTTTTGAACTTTGCTTCCTTACTCCCCTACTTCCACCACCCTCAGGAATAAGGTTAAGTCCTAACTTTAATCTGGAAGATTTGTTGCAACTAATAGTAAGAGTGATTTGGATATTAGTGACAGTTATCCTAGGGGCATCTTCTCAAAAAATGGAGAATTATACAAATACATAGGAAGAACAGTAAGAATTACTGTTACTCTGGGAAGGTACAGAGCTGAAGGTCCATGGGCAGAGACGGGAAACCTGAGTTTGACTGTCTCCCCAGCCCTGGCCTGCCTTCCTTTTGTTTCTGACTTGGAGTCTATTGTGTCTGAGATACCGTCCTCCTGGTTTCCTTGTACTCTGAATATCCTGCAGTATACAGTATACGGTCTACAGCAAAGTTTAATTTTACCACAATACAATCAAGAAACTCTAACTAGAGTAATCCAACAGACCTTCTCAGGGACAGAATCTCAAGGGATAGGAACCTCCAAGACGAATTAAGTCTTTTATAAACACATAAGAGAAATTAAAGAGTGAAGTGAAAAATAACAGCACTGAGTTAAAATTCAAGACTAACACATGAAAAATAGACAAAATAATACACTATATAAATAATATTTATCAGGGGTGTATAAAAAATCCCATGGTCAGACAGCAGTAGTGGCTAACTAAGTTCTTTAAAATGTCTCATACAGTTTATCTACTTTTTAAATATTTTAGTAACAAGGCAATATTTGCTTCCTAAGTCAACCAATTTTGGCTTCGGACAGCATTTCAGAAAGGTCTTTCACATATCAGACTTTGCAAGAAGGGGTTAAGAATGAAGGCGTGAGATTGCTACCCTTAGAAAGACCAGTTCACAAGGCGTGCCTTGGCTAGCAAGTGGGAACTTAGATTTCAGGAGAGTTAAGAGCATTCTCAGGACTCATGCCAGTGATTCACACTGAACATGTGATTTGTTTCTGGAGACCTGAAGCTTCGTGTCTACGTGCTCAGCTTGCAGCAAAACCTTAGGCTAAGTCCTTAGGCAGCTCCCCAGTTCACCACGGGAAGCAATGTTTCAAACTGGTCATAACTTGCCTCTGGGGAGAATTAAATACAAACCATTTGACTCCTCCAGAAGAGGACTTCTGGATGCCTATTGTTGATTTTGTTCTGTGTCTTTTCATTATAAATTCAGTTTATAAGTCCTGTGTATTCTCCTATTAACTTATCAAACCTAGACAGATTCTTGAGGATTCCAGAGTGAGTCAAACTCAGGTTTCCCGCCTCTGCCCATGGACCTTCAGCTCTGTATCTTCCCAGAGTCCTCGACTTTCTAACAGCTGTCGTCCTCACAAAGAGGTTGTCATCTATAAAGTCCCCCACTCAGTGCAGGTGTCATCTACAAAGCCCCCACTTAGTAACCTTGCAATCATGTTATGAAAAGAAAGAAAATCCCATAATGTTACAAGTTTCTGTTTACTTCCCGTGGCTATCCTTGGTCACATCAATCCACATCCTGGGGCTTAGAATAAATGGTAAAGTTAATGGTAAATCTGCAGGTTTATCATGAAAGAACTGTGTGAACAATCCAGAAAAGCTCTCTGAGGAAATAATACTGGAACTGAACCTTGAAGAAAGAATACAACAGACAAGTAGGAAAGGAAATTACGAATAATTCAGAGATTTGCATGTGCTCTTTGAGCAGAGAGAAGGTTAGGTAGGATTAGTGAAGAGAAGATATGCATATTAGATGGCTACTGAAAACTATTTTGGGGATTCTTATTTTTTACTTTGCAAGCACAACCAGAAATCATTAACTTAATTACAGACCCTTCCTTAAACCAGAAATGCAGCAAAGACTATTTTTTGAGTCTTATACAAAAGACAGATCACTGTTTGAATAATCTCCAGTACTCCTTTAGCACATTTATGACTTGCATTGATAACAAAAAATTAAGTGAAAATTCAACTATCTAAAATTAATAATCTAATAATTGTACTAAAATAGGGAATGCCAAAAAAAGCAATCCCTTTGTTACCTTTTTATTGAGGAAATACAAAATGACTTGAACAATAGCTCTTTCCTTCAGAGACCAACAAAAGGTAATATTATATATTCCATCTACCCTTCAAATAGCTCTTTTTGAGACTTCATATTGTGGATATAATTGCAGCATTGTATTTGCAAAGACAATTGCAAATGCATACAAAAAAGAGAAAATTTTCACTTGTTTTTCAATAAGTATTTCTCAAGCATTTATATGCCACACACTATTCCCAGCTAATACTGCAGATTAACTTTGACTAAGCTTTGCTGTTTGCTGTCTTTTTAAAAAGCTCGGGCTGGAGAGATGTCTCAAGGGTTAAGACTCTGTCTCACAAGCAGAAAGTCCTGAGTTTGGATCCCAGGTCCCGCATAAAAACACCAGGCAGAAAGGGCTCTGGCCTGTACTTCTGGCCCTAGAGGAGCTTGGGAAATCCCAAAGTGAAGCAAAAAGGAAGTAGAAGCGATCCAAGCTGATTCCTGAGGTCACCCTTAGTTCTCCCTAAGGACACAGTGCCCTCTGATACACATACACACACACACACACACACTAGATAGATAAGATAGATAGATAGATAGATACATAGATGCATAGATACATAGATAGATAGATAGATAGATAGATAGATAGATAGATAGATGATAGATATAAAAAACTAAAATCTACACTCCAAATGTGATGAAATTTTCTCATCAGAAAAAAATGCATTAATAGATGATCTATCTACTTTCTTCATACTGCTTAATGAAACTGTCTTTTTGTCTAAGATATCAGCATTTACATTTTTTATTTTAAACTCACAGCGAAGGTAGGAACACTTAAAAGATGAGCAACCACTGAATTTTTAAAAATGAATAAACATTAACTCACATATACCTCATCTTCTGAGATAACACTTCATCTTAAATACAGATATTATAGCAGGTTATCAGGGTGTTTATATAAAAATGGGATAAATGGTTATCATAATCTCAAGCACCAGAACAGCTTGTTTTTGTGAAGTTTCTTGGTCCTGTATATGACCTTTGCTTTTAGCTCCTTGATTTTCTTCTGTTCCTCTTTAAGTTTCCGCTTGAAAATCCTATCTTCCTTGTTCTGCTTCCCAGGCTATCTCATGGGTTCCTTCTCACCAATTTTGTAAGTGGACATAGTGTCTTTTGCCCTTTCCCCAGACCAAGCTTGTGGGCTTTGTAACCCCACTGTCCATGGAGTGCTGACCATCACATCCAGTGCCTCATGCACTCTGAACAAATGCCTTATTGCTAAGCTACATTCCCAGGCCTCAGTCTGCAAATTCTGAAATGTGAACTTTTTATTCTTCTATATCAATGGAACAGTTGCTTTCAGAATTCTTAAATTTTTTTATTATTATTTATTCAATTGTGCATGTGTGCGTGCGTGTGTGCGTGCGTGTGTGCGTATGTGTGTGTGCATGTGTCTGCGTGTGTGTAGAACCATGGGCGAATTTGGGAATTACCATGGACACCTCCACCTCCTCGTTTACTCTGCCCTGGGATTCACAGGCTCCGCCCTACCAGGACCAGAAACACAGGTCGCCCCCGCTTCCGCCCGGCGTCTATACGTGGGGTCTAGGATCCGAACTCAGGACCTTCCGCCTGCAAGGCGGAGGTTTAACCCTGAGCCACCTCTCCAGCACCCTGCTTTCAGAATTCTACACAAGGTTTGACTGAAATCTATGGTGAAGCCAAAAGCTATGCTTGGATGAATTTTCCTGAGAATTAATACTTTTTAGTTGGGTTACCTACACCAAGTTCAGTGCTTAATTTTATCTACTAATCAACTAGCTCTGGAGACTAGATAGGGAGGAGACACTGTGGTGACTGTTTCCTGTTTACAAACACCTATGGCAAATAGTAAAATTACCTAGAAAAAAGTCAAGATGTCACATGTGGATGCTAGCATTGAACTTGTGACTGAAGCATTTGGCTTGGAATTCCAATGTGATTATAGAACTTGCTGTTCATGCTCAGGTTATCACGCCTGAGATGCTTAGGTCAGCTGGCAAATTCTGTGGTGTGGGGCTGGGAGGTTCGACATGTTGGAGAAACAGGAGCAGAGACAGCCAAGGATTTGGTGGAGGATGACACTACACATAGTTGTAGTGCTGCCTACTGTGTTGGAAGATTTGTGTGGTCCTCACGGCAGGGAGCTGTAGACGTGGTTAGGTTTTTGGGCAGGTATGGGTTCACTTTGTGTCTGTCTTTGTGTTTGTGGAATACTTTATAATGTTGTATTTCTGTTTATAGTTTGGCAATTTTGATTCCTACACAACATTTTGTGAAATGTTATCCTATTTTGAATATTTTTGAAGCAATAAAATTATAAAAATAATAAAAGATCAAAATGGAAACTGTATTTCCTTTCCTAGTGTGCTTCTTTCTAGCCCACAGACTAGCTAGTTCAGACTTCATTCAACGTTATCTTCCTTCTCTGTCAAAAAACTATGCAACTTTCAGGTGAATGTTAACTTTGAATGATCTTGTAATTTCAGACTATCACTATGTAGGCACTTGTCTATAATCTTAGCATCTCCTGGGCTAAAAGAGTGGCACTAATTTGTTTCAGGAAACAGTGCAGTGGGAGTTCTAGAGCTCCATAATGATATAGATCTCGGTTTGAAACACATGGCCAATTAATAAGTACAAGACACTTAACCTTTCTAATCTTTGATGAGCAATAATATATACCTAACAGTATTATTGTGACAACTAAAAACATTTCATATGCTATCTGGCATCTAGTAATAATTTTTAAAGATTATTGGTAGTGTTATTTGAAATTGTACTTTTCTCAATTCTCACTTCTAAAGGTGATTACTTTAATCAAAAATCAGTACATATGATCTGATTAAATGCTGCATTTACATTAAAAAAATCTTGAAAAAATATTTTTTATATCCCAACACTGAATTTTGCCTAACATTTTCATGACTCATATGGACAAGGATAGTACTTTAAACTAGTACTGGGAAATTTCAAAAAATGGAGTAACACAACTGTGCTAAGACCAAACACCTAACATTGGGATGATTCATGAGTACCCTTACCCACCTATTTTTCAACATCTAATTTTGTTTTTTACCTTAAACTCATAGCTAAAGCAGAAATACTTAAAAGAAGATGAGTCACTGAATTTATAAAACAATAAACATTTACTCATATATTCCTCACCTTCCCAGATTACACTTCATCTAGCTGGGAATCTAGATGTTTACAAAAGAGATAAATGGTTACCATGATCCCAAGCACAAGAACAGCTTCCATCACTAAAGAGAACATGGAATAATAATAAAAGCATGAATTTAAAGTAAGTCATGCTGTCTAGTCTTGAATCCACAAACTACTAACCAAATTACTTAAGCTTGTGTAGGAATTCAGCTTGGGCTGAATAGAGCCATCTTATATAGTTAAACCACCATGAGCACCAAAATTTAAAAAGAAGTTACAGTGGTATGTGGAACTTCACAAATGAACCTTGGTTTCAGGAATGAGCCTCAAGTTTTTATTTTAACTAGCTTGAGATAAACCAGGCATGTTCTACCTTCTGATAGCCTCACTGCCATTTAGGGTCATGCCTCTATCAATAAACTGTACTCTATCTGTGCAATCCTAGATCCATGTGCCTCTGCCTGCTTCTTCCATCTCATGGCACCTTGGGGCATTTCTCACAGTGGAACACAGTTATTCCAAAACAGGTAACTTTTCTAACCTTGTTTTAACCTCCATACCCTCACTCACAAAAGGGAGACAATAATATCTACCTGATATTATGGTTGTAATGATGCAATGTATTAATGCATGCTTTACAGCACTGACTTCAGCACTTGACAAATCATGAATACTCAGAACTGAGTCTGTCTATGTTAACAGTTTTAAAATACTTTTTTAGACAACAATTAACTCATTGATTTCAAAATTGTAGATGTGGTCTAGTATTATAAATAGATATATTTGCTTTCCTAGTTTTATAAATATGCATATTTCTAATGAATTTTAAGACGTGAAATATATCTCTTTAAATCACTATCTAAACATAGAAAAAAATGCTTTGGTAACAGTATACAAAGAATTTCCTATTAGAGAAAAGGGAAAAAATAAAATACCTTTTCTTTTTTTTTTTTAATTTTTTTTTATTATTTATTCAATTGTGCATGTGTACGTATATGTGTGTGTGTGTGTGTGTGTGTGTGTGTGTGTGTGTGTGTGTCTGTGTATGTGTAGAACCACAGACGAATTCGGGAACCACCGTGGACGCCTCCACCTCCTTCCGCCCCGGGATTCACAGGCTCCGCCCTACCAGGACCGGAACGCAGGCCGCCCCCGCTTCCGCCTGGCGTCTATACGTGGGATCTGGGATCCGAACTCAGGACCTTCTGCCTGCAAGGCAGAGGCTTAACCCCTGAGCCACCTCTCCAGCCCCTAAAATACCTTTTCAAACAATGACCTGGAAGAATTAACTTTCAATTTTAAGGAAACAGCTAAGCTAGGCTGGAGAGATGGCTCAGAGGTTAAGACTGCCTCACAAGCAGAAGGACCTGAGTTTGGATCCCAGATTCCACATAAAAACACGAGGAAGGAATGATGGAGGCCTGCACTTCTGATCCTGATAGGCAGAGCCTGCAAATCCCAGAGTGAAGCAAAAAGGAGTTAATTGGATTGTTCTATACAGGATGACTCTCAAAGTCATCCTTGGTCCTACACAGGGACACACAGAGCTCTCTGATACACACACACACACACACACACACACACACCAAAAAAGGCTAAGAAAAGAAATAAAGCAGTATCCAGAGATAAACATGGATTATAAATCACTTCACAGTTCTTCTGTAAGGGCAGGGCATTCTTACTTCCGTGTTAAGTACTAAAAGTATAAGTATATCATTTGATATCATGTTGATTATCCCCAATGTAATAGATTAGATAATGTAATGAAGAATTATCTATTACATTGTAATTATTATTATATAATTATAGTCATCTAATAAAATAATTATGTAAGCAATTCTATATAAATGCTTTAGGAGTACAAACATGACAGATAGCAAGATGGAGTTCAACAACTTTTTCCTAGGAAAGAAACAAGAAAACTGGCTTATAGATACACAGAACTTTTTTTTTTTTTTTTTTTGTAACCTAAGGGAATCTGGAGATTTGTTTTTTTATGCCACAAGGTGTGTTTTATTTTCATTAATCATACAAATAATTTTCTATAATTATCCCAGGGCAAACGGGAGAAATTTGGCAATCCAATTAGGGGGGAAGGGGTCCCCCTTCAGAGACCAGCAGGCCGGTGGCATTGGCTGGGAGTGCTTGGGTTCACAGGCACTTGTGGCTCCGATCCATCTAGCAGGTGACTCTTCCTCCTCATCACAGGGGGCCTCAGAGATGATGGAGTGGGATGGGGAAAATCCTCTAGTCCAGCTTTTAGAAAACTTCACTGTTTTTCCTGCTTCGTGGTCTCCTTAGTCAGCAGGGTGTTCTCCTGCATCTCCATCTTCTTCGGCTTGGCCTTACTGAAACTGGCAATTTCCCCATGTCTGGCTTGTCTGACATCTTCTTATGAAAACCCTGAAGAGACGCTTCGAGCCCAGGCTTCTGGTACTCCCATGCATCACTGCATCAAGAAACCTGGCGATTTTTTTTAAAAAATTTGTGTGTGTGTATGTGTGTGTGTGTGTGTGTGTGTGTGTGTGTGTGTGTGTGTCCGTGTCTGTGTCTGTGTGTGTATCAGAGGGCACTGTGTGTCCCTGTGGAGGACCAAGGGTGACTTTGGGAATCATCCTGGATTGCTTCTACCTCCTTCTTGCTTCACTCTGGGATTTCCCAGACTCTGCCTTTCAAAACCAGAAGTGCAGGCCTGCACCCATTTCTGCCTGGCGTTTTTATGTGGATCTAGAATGCAAACTCAGGACCTTCTGCTTGTGAAACAAAGTTTTAAACTCTGAGCCATCTCTCCAGCCCAAGTCTGGAGATTTTGAGATATAAATGGGAATGACATGGTAGAGAAGAAGAATGCAAGGCTTCCTGGAACTATTTGGAATACTGACTCCATCAGTTCTGTGACTTGCTATGCACGCAGCCTAAAGGAGTCAAGCCAGATGCCACAGAATGACTGCCAACACCAAGTGCAGTCAGAGTCTTAGGTTGATTGTGTGCCTTTATATAAATGTTGCCGTTATAAAGCTGCAAAGTCCCTGACGTGAATCTGTTTAAGAGATTACCTGATAGCACTTGAAGAACTCAGAGGAGAGGCCATCTCTGCAGAAGCATTGTCTGGGAGAAAATATTGATTCTATTCGTGCTCTGGGCTCAAACTATGAACAGTGCTGTGCTTCTCAAAGCTTCTGTCACATATGTGACGTTCCAAGTAAAGCTTATCACCTTCAACTTGATATCTAAGTCACACAGGTTCTTACATGTTAGCTTGTGGAAGGATTCTCACTGTGAAGCTGAAGAACCTAGCAGCAAGAACTGCAGTGATTTTCCCATAGGTATCAGAAATTTTGTTTCAAATGCTTATACTCAACAATATTGGAATCAGGGTTTGGTGGGGTTGTTTTTTTTTTTACAACCTAACTCTTTTATTACTGAAAAGCAAACAGGGCCTGGAGATGTAGCCCATTTGTCTAGCATATATGAGACCCTGGGTTCAATCTCTATAGAGGGGTGAGGAATAGGAGGATTAATGTGAGGAGGAATAATCAACAACAAACTACCAGCCTCAAGCAGAATCAGAACTGGAATCTGGAAGTCCAGGTTCAGGTTCTCTTACATTCCTTCTTCTTCGCCTTTCATCAGTTACAGCATATTTTCACATTTGCTACTTTCCCATTAATGCACTGACAACACTGTAATACAAAGAAGTTACAGTTAACTCAGTTATCAGTGGACCAAATAAAACACCAATGATTTTGGTACAAATGCAATTATTTTCCAAGGTCTAGAAAAAGCTCCAGAATATATGCCAATGGCTGGTAGTGCCAGCAGCATAGAAAAAGTCTACATTACTCAATATTACATTTAATAAGCAGATCTTCCCAATTTTTAGTTAAAAAAGCTTAAAAATCTCAATATCCCTTATGTGACATTACATATACAGAAATAGAACATACAAAACGTTCAATCAAAAATATTACTGAGAGGTACTCAGACTTGTATAAGAATACTTTGCAGGAAGAATAAACATTTGATACTGTAAACCCAGGGAAAAATCTGTGGCTGGAAAAGTCATAGTCTCTAGTGGGGAAGTTACTGCCGATGTTTTTCAAAATGGACATGATGTGCCCGTCAAATTATCATCTGAATAATTACTTTTATATCCATAGGTAAATGCTGCTGTCAGTTTTGGACAGAGAAACTCTTTTTTGTAGTAGGCAGTGGTAGCTGCATAGACTTACAATTAGTCAAAGTGCTGAGAAAAAGGGACTGCTGTAAGCACAACCATAAATAGGACTTCTTTATTAGTACTTCCAAAATTCAGGAACACTTTGGAAGATGGGGAGGAAAGAAGATAAAAGCCATGGGAAGGAGTGGAGTGGAACACACTGCAGAATATGACATCACTATTGTACTCTTGAGCTCACAGCAGTTGTGACTGATGCAAGACCTGCACAAGATTAAGCCTATCGACAGAGAGAGACAGAGAGAGACAGAGAGAGAGAGAGAGAGAGAGAGAGAGAGAGAGAGAGAGAGAGAGGAGAGAGAGAGAGAGAGAGAACTGGGGGCTTATAAGTTTATCATCCCCCAAAGGATTTACAGACAGATAATGGTAGCTAGTGGGGAGGGGCTCACACTGCCTCCCTCTTCCTTGTATATAGACAATTTGATGGTTGCCTGGGAAGGAGAAACCTTTTCTTCAACAATGCAGCCACTAGTAAATGTTAGAAATGAAAACCATCATGTCAAACAGAGACACTCAAGAAGCAGGATATTTTGGCAAGGCACTTTACTTCTGCAGAAGGGTGTGAGGATGGAATCTCTTTGAGTCCAAGCAGCAAACACAAAGAACAAGCAGGTTGTCTGGCCCATTTATTCTAAGGGGGAAGGAAGCACCATACCTGGGCCTCATCCCATTGGCTGGAGTTTGGCCTTACAATCTAAGTATCTGTCATAGTTAAGCACAGGTGTCAACTTGACTCTTGAGGGTTTGAGCTCTGGGCACAGTTGTAGAGAGTTGATGGTTGAGTTGAGCACAGAGCAAACCTGAAAGAGACTGTCTAGCTGCTGGGGAAGACCCAGCCCATGGTGGGTGGATGAGGCCCTGGATAAATCACAGAGAGCTGGTTGAGAGAGGTGGCATCCTTCTGTATACTTGGCCAGACGTGCTGGTCTGGCAAGTAAGGATTGTCCATCTCTCAGCCGTTATGGTGGCCAGTTCCCTCAGCCCTGGTGTTGGAGTGTGCTCTCCTGTCAGGCTGGACTATGAACTGTAACCAGACTGTCATAAGAAAGTAAACTCCTTGTTCCCTTAAGCTGTGTGATGGTCATTTATCAGCAACCATGCAGGCGGACTGCAACAGAATTCATTGGCTAAAGGAAAACAACAGTGCAAAATTAATTTTGAATGGTGGCAGGAATGAGAAGTGGGCTGATGTGGCTACGGAACAGTGAGTATAAAATAGTGATAAGCTGTAAAATGGAAGTTACTGTACTTTGACAGAAAAGTGATTCTTTGGGTTAGGCCCCGAACACAAGGGAGGATACAGCAACTCACTAATCATTGCTACCAAGGACAATGGTAAGGGAGATTATGATGGGGCCATTAGTCCTTTCCATTTTCCATTTTCCAAACCATCTCTCCATTAAGTCCCTGATGGAGCCACTGACATGAGACTTTTCTGCTAGTTCCAGCAAGGGCAGCTAATCCCTGTCATACTCTGGTGATTTTTCCATCTTGGGCTGCATCATTAAAGGTGAAAGTGTAACACTGAAACCCAGTCATTAAACAAGTTCCTGTTTTCATTTTTCCCATGCTGTTTAGCTGGTAGGTCCTGACAGTTCTGCTCTTTCCCTAACAGCATCTCTGGTATAATTTACAAATCTCTGTTGGTTATAATATGTGTAGTTGATCTAATCAACATTTTTCTTTATGGTTAACTGCCAAATTATACATTCAATTCCTGCAGATGTTTGATTTCTTGCATTAAATTGAGTATACCCCAGGGTACTCCTTCCTCGTCTACATAAATGTGAGGTCAAATGAACCATGCAGTTGCCTAATCAATTTTTCTCCTCTGTGGTAAATCATTTGTGTGGGAAGTCTAATGTTCCAGGATGAGAGGGATAACCAATCTCATCAAAGTACAAGCACCACTCCATTTTTTAGGGAGAGCTTCAAACAAGGCTCCTCCACAGTTTCACCAAAACCATTATGTGTAAGTAAGCCTTGTTGCCGAGCTCCTCAAAGGATCGGCTTTCACTACGCTCCCATGATTCAAATATGCTGTCCTGCCTGGCTAGGCATGAGTAAAATCAGTACCTGGAAGTTGTAGTTTGAAGATCTTTTGGGATGGATTCACACGACCTTTGATTTCTGGGATCAATAGTGACAAGGTCTTACAAGACTTAATGCTCAGAGCTGAGCTTGGGGCTGGAGAAGTGGCTCAGGGGTTAAGCCTCTGCCTTGCAAGTAGAAGGTCCTGAGTTCGGATCCTAGACCCCACGTATAGACACTGGGCGGAAGCGGGGGCAGCCTGCGTTTCTGATCCTGGTAGGGCGGAGCCTGTGAATCCCGGGGCAGAGGAAACAAGGAAGAGGTGGAGGCAGTCCATGGTGGTTCCCGAGTTTGCCCGTGGTTCTACAAACACACACACACACACACACACACACACACACACGCATGCGCGCACACATGCACAATTGAATAAATAAATAAATTAAAAATTAAAAAAAAAGCTGAGCTGCCCTAATAGGGGGCTATCATCATACAGTTCATGCCATTAGGATCAGAGAATCATCCCAGCAGGTTTCGCAACTCAATAGGGGGTTTTTCTGGTATCATGTAGGATAGGTAGATCAAAATATGAGAAAGGCAATGGGAGACATTTTGTTCGCACTAGGTGGGGTCATTAATCATAGCTCCAAGATTCCTAAGGGCTCAGTTCCAGTTACATCAAATCCAATTTCATATTTTCTAAGGACTGTAGGGAGACTCTAAGTCTGTGGAATCATCAGTCACAAGAGTGACTGGGTTACAATGTAGGGGCTAACAGGTAGAGAGGACGCACTACCAAACCTGATTTGCTTCTTTAGCATAGTGAATTCTAAATTCAATGCCCCAGTTCTCCGAGTATATGTTGGAATCATGTAGCAGCGAGAAACCAATCTGAAATCAGAGCTCCATGCTATATCATACCAATCAGGACAAATTCCTCTCCTTTTTGTAGGCCCTGGTACTGTACACATATAAACATTATGGTTACGGAGTTGTCTCTGGGCATCCTGGTCCCCACATATGACAACTCACAGGCATCAAATGTAATAACTAGAGGTGAGCCGCTTTCTGTAACACTGATTATAAGGTAGCTATTAACAAGAATCCACAGACCTAAAATTACAATGAAACCCACTGAATGTCTACTTTTGTCTCTGATGACCCAGGGGAAGCTTGCTATTGTTCCCTTGACTCAGGTGAAGAGACCTTCTTCACACGTTATGTGGGTACAACAGGTCTAACTTCCTTCTACTGTCCTGACAGCAGTCTCTTTAGTTAGAACAAGGAAGGGACCCTCCCAGGATGGGTCAAGCTTATCTTTTTTCCACGATTTAATCAATATGTGGTCTCCAAGATAATGGGGGTAGGCTGGAAAGTCAAGTAGTGCAGTGTGAGCCAGCAAGGTCCCTTTTCTGAGGGAAAATAAAGCAGGAAATAATGCAAACACATAATTTCTAAGAAAATAGCCTTTGATTCAATAAGGGCACATCCACCATGGGACTAAGGAGGGTTAGTCATACATTCCATAAGAGGACAGGCCATCCTTTTCCCCACCCACCCGGGACACGCGCAGTCCAGCCAAGACACACTGTGTCCTAGGTAAGCACCCGCTGCTCACCTCCAAGCCCCTGGTAACCCACTAGTCCCAGCTCCTCCCATCAGCCAGTTGGAGCAGATGCTGCTCCTGGCCAGGGAGGACCCCTGGGCTACTCCCCAGCTCCCCAAGTTAATTGTGCCCGCCACCAGCACCTCTCCCCTTTCCCCACCCGCCGGGGATGCCAGCAGTCCAGCGAAGACACACTGCGCCCCAGGTAAGCACCCCCTGCTCACCCCCAAGCCCCGGGTAACCCACTAGTCCCAGCTCCTCCCACCAGCCAACTGGAGCAGGAGCTGCTCCAGGCAACTAATTCAGTTCAGTCAAAAACACACAGAAATTGAAAGAAGGTCTTAAGAGATAAAACAATGCCCAAATCAAAGTACAAATCCATGAGAAACAAAACTCAAGAAAACAAATCTCCCATAGAAGGAATTAACCCCATAATGATAGACTCCAACCAGAACAAATCCACGGAAAATAGCCAAGAAAGCCTGACCCAAGATAACGAATTCAAAACATGATCATTACCATGATCAATATTATGAAAGAGGAAATCTGGGAGGAGTTAAATAACTGCATCAACCACTTTGAAGAGGAACACAACAAACACTTGGAGGAGTTGAGAAAAACAGTTCAAGAAACAAAAACAGGCATAGAGCAGTTAAAACAGACTCAAGCAGAGTTTAAAACTGAACTAAAAGACAAGTTATCTTCAACCCAGAACTCAAAAGAGAGTCTTAGCAGAACTAACACAGCAGAAAATAGAATTTCAGACCTTGAAGACAAAGTGGGAGTACTAACCAGCTCAGTGGAAGAGGTTGTTAAAGCCAAAAAGATACTTGAGAGAAATATTCAAGAGTATGGGACACCCTGAAGAAGTCTAACATGCGTATTCATGGAATACCAGAGAAAGAATCCCAAAATACCACACTTGAGGAAATTTTTCAAACTATCATCAAGGAAAACTTTCCTCATCTAAAAAAAGAGAGGCCCATCCATATACAAGAGACATTCCGCACCCCAAACAGATATGACCAAAATACAAAATTGCCACGGCAAATAATAGTGAAAACACTCCACATTCAAGACAAAGAAATGGTGCTGAGAGCTTTAAGGGGAAAAAAAAGTCACTTTTAAAGGTAAAGCTATTAAAATAACAAATGACTTCGCAATGGAAACAGTAAAAGCAAGAACAGCTTGGAGAGACGTAATTCAAGTATTGAATGAGCAAAAATGTCAACCCAGGCTGATATACTCTGCAAAACTCTCCATCATAATCGAAGGAGAAAGAAAAATTTTCCAGCACAAAAACAACTTGAAAGGATACATGTCCACCAAACCAGGCCTTCAAAAAAATGCTAGAAATGATACTCAAGCTTGAAGAAAAAAAACAAGCATATCCAGGAGGACAGAAGAGAAGTATAATACCACCAAAACCTAAAAGCGAAACAATACACTTACAAAAGCCACTAAACATAATAAATATCCGAAATTAAAAATAATTTCTCCATTATAACATTAAATGTTAATGGAATTAACTCACTGATCAAGAGACACAGATTACAAACTTGGATTAAAAATCACAACCCATCAATCTGCTGCCTGCAGGAAACCCATCTCACCACAAAAGATAGGCACATCCTAAAAATAAAAGGCGGGTCAAAAATTGTGCAAGCTAATGGAACCAGGAAACAGGCAGGGGTAGCCATTATGCTATCAGACAAAGTGGATTTCAAACCAAAAAAAAATCATAAGACACACAGATGAATACTACATTTTAGTCACAGGTACAATTCACCAGGAAGACTTCACAATACTGAACATATATGCACCCAATATGGGCCCCCCCACATTCATTAAGCAAACCCTACAACGTCTAAAGCGAGAAATCAACCTCCAAAACAATAATTCTTGGGGATTTCAACACCGCCCTCTCAACATGGGATAGATCAACAGGTAAAAAACTTAACAGAGACACTTTGGAACTTAATCAGACCCTTAAAGAAATGGACCTTACAGATCTCTACAGAACTTTTCATCCACGCACCAAAGAATACACATTTTTCTCAGCAGCACATGGAACGTTCTCCAAAATAGATCCACAAAATGAATCTCCACAACAGGAAAGTTGAAATTCTAGCCTGTACCCTATCAGACACCATGGTCTAAAGCTTGACATCCACAACAAAACAGACAACAGAAAATACACTAACTCCTGGAAACTTAACACTATGATGCTGAAGGAGAATTGGATTCAGGAAGAAATTAAAAAGGAAATGCAAGATTTCCTGAAAGGGAACAATAATGAAAATATAACTTACCAAAATCTTTGCGACACAATGAAAGCTGTCCTAAGAGGTAAGTTCATAGCTCTTAATGCCTATATCAAAAAAATGAAAACATCAGAAACAAATAACTTAACAATGCAGCTTAAAGCTTTAGAGACACTAGAGCAATCTGATCCCAAAAGCAGTAGAAGAGAGGAGATTAGCAAAATAAGGGGAGAAATATCCAAAATCAAGATTAGAAAAACAATTCAGAAAATCAACCAGTCAAAAAGCTGGATTTTTGAAAAAATCAGTAAGATTGATACAACCCTAGCTAAATTAACCAGAAGCAAGAGAGAGAAAACCCAAATTAACAAAATTAGAAATGAAAATAGAGTTATCACTACTGATACCCCAAAAATCCAGAGTATTATAACGTCATATTTCAAAAACTTATACTCTGTGAAATTTGACAACACAAAAGAAATGGATGAATTCCTAAGTAAACACAACTTACCTAAATTGAACCAAGAAGTTGTGAATTGTTTAAATAGTTCTACAACATATGAGGAAATCGATGAAGTAATCTCAAATCTTCCCACCAAAAAATGTCCTGGACCAGATGGATTCAGCACAGAGTTCTACCAGACATTTAAGGAGATAATAACACCAATACTCCTTAAACTGTTCCATCAAATAGCAAAGAAAGGGACACTACCAAATTCCTTCTATGAAGCTAATATCATCTTAATCCTAAAATCTAATAAAGATACACTTAAAAAAGAAAACTATAGGTCAATCTCTCTGATGAACACAGGTGCAAAGATTCTCAACAAATCTTAGCAAATCGGATTCAAAAACATATCAAAAAGATCATTCACGGGGATCAAGTAGGCTTTATCCCAGGCACACAAGGTTGGTTCAACAGACGCAAATCTATAAATGTAATTAACCATATAAACCAGTCTAAAGTTCAAGACCACATGATACTCTCAATAGATGCAGAAAAAGCTTTTGACAAGATGCAACAGCCCTTTGTGATCAAACCCTACAGAAGGTTGGAATGGAAGGAACCTTTATCAATATAATAAAAGCTGTATACAACAAGTCAAAGCAAGGATTATACTCAATGGAGAAAAACGTGAAGCATTCACGCTTCGATCAGGAACTAGACAAGGCTGTCCACTCTCACCACTTCTTTTTTTTTTTAACATTTTTTATTATCTCTGCTCATACAAACTTAATAGGTACACTGGTTCCCTCCCTCTCTCCACCCCCCCAATCCCTCTGCACCCCCTCCCCTCACCCCTCCCACCCCACCCCCCAGTGCCTCCCCTCCCGCAATCCCTGGAGAATCCTATAATGTGCATGCCTGACTGTCCTCTGTGTCCTCCTCTCCAATGACATACAAGGACCCAGCGGCATTTCCCTGAACCCTTTCCTGTGTTCCCCTTAAACATAGGAACACTATTTTGGCTGTCAATCCCATGCCTCCAAGGATCTTGGTGCTTTTAGCAAATGCTAGACTTTGTGGGGACAACAGAGTGTTGGACATTGCGCAGGGCATGTAAAGTCCAATTATGATTGCTTCAGCCTCAACTTGTGTGGAGTATCTTGCATATCATTGCTCCTCCCATCCTTGTGCTCTTACACTCTTACCGCCCCCTCTTCCGCAAATTTCCCTGAGCTTCAGGATGGGGAGAGATTAGGCTGGCCTAGTTCTAGGTGGTTGATATAGAGTCTCTGAAGTTCTGGATTTTCTTTTGCGGTTTTGCTGCTCCTGCAATCCCTTCACTCCATCCTGATGGATATTGGATGTCACCCCCTGGCCAGAGATAAGAAACTGTTAAATTAGAGTCTTGTTATTAGAGTATATTCAAAGGTAGATGCAATAAAAGAAGGAAACCACAGTGAGGGAGGGGTCAATCACCCATTTGCAAAATGGTTACTTATTATCTGCCAGACTATATGCCCTCCCCTTCTGGTGAGATCATATCCCCTCAGTTGTAGATGATCAGGAACGAAAAGTCTGTGAACTTAACCAGATGTCTCATTGCTTACTCGCAGTCCTTGATGGAGGCCTATTTTCTCTACTGTTACATGGTCCCCTCTCTCCTTGTTTCTGGTGTGGCCCTCCTACCCCATCCCGCTTGTTCATACTCCTTGCAATTACTGTATTACAGAGATTTATTGTCAAGTGTCTCTAGGTGGGCTGGGTGGGTTTGGTACTAGAAGCCACCTATTAGGGAGTACATACGGTGCTTAATTTTCTGGGTCTGGAATACTTCACTCAATATAATTGTCTCTAATGACATCCATTTCCCGGCAAATTCCAGTACTTCATCATTTTTTATGGCTGAGTAGTATCCCATTGTATAGTACTCCATTTTCCTTATCCACTCATCAACTGTTGGACATTTGGTTGATTCCATGACTTTGCTATTGTAAACAGTGCTGCTATGAACATGGTCGTGCTTGTGCTATCGAGGTGAACCTCTGTTGCATGGGGGGTTATTCCCAAAAGTGGAATCACAGGGTCATATGGCATTTCAATCTTTAATTTCTTTAAGAATCTCCAGACGGCTTGCCAGAGTGGCTGCATGAGCCTGCATTCCCACCACCAATGTAGGAGAGTTCCTCTCTCTCCACATCCTCTCCAGCATTTGGTGTTGTTTGTATTGTGGATTTTTGCCATCCTGACCGGGGTGAGATGATATCTCAGGGAAGGTTTGATTTGCATTTCCCTGATGGCTAAGGATGTGGAGCATTTTTTTTCAGATATTTGTTAGACATTTTAATTTCTTCCCTAGTAAAGTTTCTTTTAAGTTCCAGGGCCCATTTTTTATTTGGGCCATTTGTTTCCTTGGTGTTTAGTTTTCTAAGTTCTTTGTGCACTCTGGATAATAGAGCTTGATCAGATATGTGGTTAATGAAGATTTTCTCCCATTCTGTGGGTTGCCTTTGAGCTGGTGTTACAATCTCTTTATCTGAACAGAAGCTCTTTAATTTCACAAGATTCCAACTGTTGAAACTTGGTAGCAGTGACTGTGCCATTGGATGTCTGTTTAGGAACTGTTGGCCTAGCCCAATCAGCTCGAGGGAATTCCCTACCTTTTCAACTATGGTTTTTATAGACTTTGGCCTTAAATCAAGGTCCTTGATCCATTTGGAATTAAGTCTTGTACAAGGTGACAAGTACGGGTCCAGTTTTAATCTTCTACATGTGTAGATCCAGTTTTGCCAGCACCATTTGTTGAAGATACTGTTCTTTTTCCATTGGATTTTTTGGGCCCCTTTGTCAAAGACCAAATGCTGTAGTTTTGTGGGCTTATATCTGGGTCTTCAAGCCTTATCCATTGATCTGCACTCTCACCACTTCTATTCAATATTGTACTTGAAGTCTTTTTTTATTTCTTTTTTTTTAATTTTTTATTTATTATTTATTCAATTGTGTGTGTATGCATGTGTGCGCGTGTGTGTATGCATGTGTGCGCGTGTGTGTATGTATGTGTGTGTGTATGTGTGTGTGTGTAGAACCACGGACGAATTTGGGAATCACCATGGACCGCCTCCACCTCCTCCTTGTTTACTCTGCCCCGGGATTCACAGGCTCCGCCCTACCAGGTCCAGAAACACAGGCCGCCCCCGTTTCCGCCCAGCGTCTATACGTGGGGTCTAGGATCCGAACTCAGGACCTTCCACCTGCAAGGCAGAGGCTTAACCCCTGAGCCACCTCTCCAGCCCCTATACTTGAAGTCTTAGCTGAAGCCATAAGACAAGAAAGGGACATAAGAGGGATTCAAATCGGCAAGGAAGAAGTCATCTCTATTTGCAGATGACATGATCTTATATCTGAGTGATCCCAAAAACTCCACCAGGAAGTTCCCAGAACTAATACAGAAGTTCAGCAGGGTGGCAGGATACAAAATAAGTGTACAAAAATCAGAGGCCTTCCTATATGCCCAGAATGAAAGAAGTGAAAAAGCCCTGAGAGAAACAATCCCATTTACTATAGCCCCTAAAAAAATGAAATACATTGGTATAAACCTAACCCAGGAAGTAAGAGACCTTTACAATAAAAACTTTAAAACCCTAAAGAAAAATTGCAGAAGACACCAGAAGGTGGAAAGACCTCCCATATTCCTGGATTGGCAGAATCAACATCATAAAAATGACCATCCTACCAAAGGCAATATACAGATTCAATGCTATACCAATTAAAATCCCAAAGCAAGTCTTTAAAGAGGTTGACCAAACAATCTCAAAATTCATATGGAGGCACAAAAGACCCAGGATAGCAAAAACAATCCCGAGTAACAAAAACACTACTGGAGGTATAACCATACCAAACCTTAGTCTATACTACAAATACATAGTTGTAAAAACAGCCTTGTATTGGCTCCAACATAGACACACAGATCAATGGATAAGGGTTGAAGACCCAGATATAAGCCCACACAACTATAGCCATTTGATTTTTGACAAAGGGGCCCAAAAAAATCCAATGGAAAAAGAACAGCATCTTCAACAAATGGTGCTGGCAAAACTGGATCTCCACATGTAGAAGATTAAAACTGGACCCATATTTGTCACCATGTACAAGACTTAATTCCAAATGGATCAAGGAACTCGATATAAGGCCAGAGACTATAAAAACCTTAGTTGAAAGAGCTGATTGGGCTAGGCCAACAGTTCCTAAACGGACATCCAATAGCATAGTCACTACAACCAACACTCAATAGATGGGATCTTGTGAAATTAAAGAGCTTCTGTTCAGATAAAGAGATTGTAACTCAAGCACAAAGGCAACCCACAGAATGGGAGAAAATCTTCATTAACCACATATCTGATCAAGCTCTATTATCCAGAGTGCACAAAGAACTTAGAAAACTAAACATCAAGGAAACAAATGGCCCAATTAAAAAATGGGCCCTGGAACTTAAAAGAAACTTTACCAGGGAAGAAATTAAAATGTCTAACAAACATCTTAGAAAATGCTCCACATCCTTAGCCATCAGGGAAATGCAAATCAAAACTTCCCTGAGATATCATCTCAACCCGGTCAGGATGGCAAAAATCCACAATACAAACAACACCAAATGCTGGAGAGGATGTGGAGAGAGGGGAACTTTCCTACATTGCTGGAATGCAGACTCATACAACCACTCTGGCGACCCATCTGGCGATTCTTAAAGAAGTTAAAGATTGAATTGCCATATGACCCTGCTATTCCACTTTTGGGAATAACCCCCCATGCAGCAGAGGTTCACCTCGATAGCACAAGCACGACCATGTTCATAGCAGCACTGTTTACAATAGCAAAGTCATGGAATCAGCCCAAATGTCCAACAGTTGACGAGTGGATAAGGAAAAGGTGGTACATTTATACAATGGAATACTACTCAGCCATCAAAAATGATGAATTAATGCAATTTGCTGGGAAATGGATGGAATTAGGAACAATTATAGTGAGTGAAGTATCCCAGACATAGAAAATTAAGTGCCATATGTACTCCCTAATAGGTGGATCCTAGTACCAAACCCACTTAGAGACACTCAAAGATAAATCTCTGTAATACCTACAGTAATTGCAAAGATTATAAACAGGAGGAATGGGGAAGGAGGGCCCCACCAGAAACAAGGAGAGAGGGGATCATGTTACAGCAGAGAAAATAGGCCACCATCAAGGACTGCAAATAAGCAATGAGACATCTGGTTAAGTTCACAGACTTTCCCTCCTGATCATTTGCAACTGAGGGGGTATGATCTCACCAGAAGGGGTGATAGCCCCTGGCAGATAGAAAGTAACCATTTTACAATGGGAGACTGACCCCTCCTCACTGCTATCTCCTACTTTTATTCCATCTACCTTTAAATATACTCTTATAATAAGACTCTAATTTAACAGCTTTTTATCTCTGGTTAGGGGGTGACATCCAATACTTATTAGGATGGAGCCAAGGGCATTGCAGGGAGCAGCAAAACTGAAAAAAAAAATCAACAAACCATAATTCAGAACATCAGAGACTTTATATCAAACACCTGGAACTAGGGCAGCCTAATCTCTCCCGATCCTTAAGCTCAGGGAAATTTGAGAAAGAGGGGGTGGTAAGATTGTAAGAGCCTAAAGATGGAGAGGAGCAACGATATGCAAGATACTACACACAAGTTAGGGCTGAAGCAATCATAATAGGACTTTGCATGACCTGCTCAATGACCAACACATTATTGACCCCTCATAGTCTAGCATGGACTAAAGGCACTAGGATCCTTAGAAGCTAGGCATTAACAGCCACAATAGTGTTCCTATACTTAAGGGGAACACAAGAAAGAGTTCTAGTAAATGCCACTGAGTTGTTATACCTCATCAGAGAGGAGGACCCAGAGGAAAGTTTGACATACACATTAAAGGATGCTCCAGGGATGGGGGGGAGGAGGCACTGGGAGATAGAGAGGGAGAGGGGGAAGGAAGAGTAAAAGGGGGGAGGGGAGCAAGGGGGTCCAGGAAAGGGTTTGTATGAGCAAAAATAAATAAAAATATAAATAAATAAATAAAAAGAGGGCAGGCCAATATCTTCTCTGGGAGCTGCCCTGATTCTCAAGAGAAAAAGGGGAAGACACTCATTCCAAGGTAATTTTGTTTCTAAAATCAATTCGATTAAATGGCTTTTAAGAGTCTGATTCATCCTTTTGGCTTTTCCTGAGGAAGGGGGATGCCACACAGTATGACACTTTCATTTTCTTTTTTGTCTTATGTGGACAGTAAAGTGGTTCCCATTGCCTGAGTCCATATTCTAAATAATTACAAACTTGGGCATGACCTGTTCTAGTAATATTTTTACCACATTACTTGCTGTCACCCAGGAGAGGGTGACTTATACCCAATGAGTTAGGTGATGACTGTGACTAGGAGATACATGAACTGACCTATCTTTGGTATCTCTATGTAATCAACTTGGACACTCCGAAAGGGTCTTATTCCAGGGTTTCATCCCCAGGTATGGCACATTTGAAAGCTTGAAAGCCTGCTGACATGTGACGCGCCCTTTGAAAACTTGTTTGGCAGGGTGTAAATTTCTATATAGCCACAGACCTGGATGATGACATTGCTCATGGTCAGAGATCCCAAAGACTCCCTTGGTGAAGGTAGCTTAGGAAGGTGGTAAGTATCAAAGGCTTAGACAGCATTTTCCTCTCATCTAGGAGCAACCATTTTCCCTTGAAGTCCCTAATGGTTCCTACTTTTTCTTCAGCTTAGGAGACTGAGTGACAGATGAAGAGGGGGAATAAGAGGGGTGAAATAGAAAACTGGAATCAGTCTATTCTGCTTCCTTGTCTGCTAGGAAAATCCCCCTGCTGTCAAATGTAACCTTCTCTACCCGTCTGGTGTACAAAGAACATAGCCAACTGCTACTTCTAGGAGAGTTAGAGTCTCTTAGACCTGCAGGACCAGTTCTTTCCCCCTACTGCTGATTAGTTTTCATTTGGCCCAATTTTTTTTTCTTTTTTCTCTTCTGGCCCAAATCTTTTGGTGTGAACAACCCAACCCAAAGGCATACTTGGAGTCCGTGTACATTGTTTCCTGTTTTTTTCCTTAGGTGATTTAGGGAAAACAACTTACAAATTTGAACAGACCAGGTGTTTGGGAACAGGCTAGACTGTATGAATGAAAGCATTTTCCCACCAATAATGTAGTATCCACTGTATCTTTTTCCCTTGATGACCCAAAAGGACCTAGTTATTTCTCATTGGTTTTTTCTCAGTGGTCTGGCATAATCATGGTTTGGTAGTCAATGGCATCTGTACTCACATGAGTGTGTCACTATCAAAAGCTTAAAGTTTCTTCAGTTGCCAGGGTCAAAGTCTGACAAGAAGAAGAAGAAGGAAGAAGAAGGAGGAAGGAGGAGGAAGAAGGAAAGAAAGAAGAAGGGAGGGGGAGGGAGAAGGAGGAAGAAAGAAGAAGGGAGGAGGACAAGGAGGAAGAGGAGGACGAGGAGGAGGAGACAAGCATTGGGAGATGGAAAATAGCAAGACTTAGTTGTGCAAAAGGTTTATTTCTCTGAAGGGCATTGCAGGAGCAGCAAAACTGCAAAAGAAAATCAAGAAACCACAATCCAGAACTTCAAAGACTCTATATCAACCACTTAGAACTAGGCCAGACTAATCTCTCCCCATTCTGAAGCTCAGGGACATTTGCGGAAGAGGGGGCGGTAAGACTGTAAGAACAAAAGAATGGGAGGAGCAATGATTTGCAAGATACTCCACACAAGTTAGGGCCGAAGCAATCATAATTGGACTTTGCATGCCCTGCACAATGTCCAACACAGTATTGACCTCACAAAGTCTAGCATCTGCTAAAGGCACCAAGATCCTTGGAGACAAGGGATTGACAGCCACAGTAGTGTTCCTATGCTTAAGGGGAACACGGGAAAGGGTTCAGGGAAATGCCACTGGGTCCTTGTACGTCATCAGAGAGGAGGGCCCAGAGGAGAGTCTGGCATGCACATTAAAGGATGCTCTGGGGATTGGGGGGGAGGCACTGGGGATGGGAAGGGAGGGGGGAGGGGAGGGGCAGTAGGGGGTTCGGGGGGGGGAGAAGGGAGGGAGGGAAGTGGTGTACCTATTAAGTTTGTATGAGCAGAAATAATAATAAAAAATGTTTAAAAAAAAGGTTTAGTTCTCCAAAAACTGAGCACTGCTCTTTATGTAAACAGCCCTGACTAATCTTCATCAAAGTTCATAAGGGAATAGCCTTCTCTTTTTACCCATTCATGTCCTCTTAAGAGTGTCCTACACTTCCATATTTAAAAGTTATTTCTCTCTCTCTCTCTCTTTCTCTCTCTCTCTTTCTCCTTCCCCCCCCCTCCCGTTCCTCCCTGATCCTGGATCTTGGCTGTTCTCATGAGGAGAAGAGGGGCGAGACTGGTATAACCCCTTCTTTGGTAGTCTGTCTCCATGTGGAAAGCATAATCTTTGTCTTTTGCTTCCTTCTCTCATCTCTCTTACCACATACATTTTCTGTGCTCTCCCTTAATAGTAGTTCCACCACTCTGTCCTTCCAGTTTTCTACCTTTTGTAGTTTTTTGGCAATACCTGGCTAACTATTGGTAACAAAGTGAAGTTTCAGTACTCCCTAGCCTAAGAGATCATATTTTTTCATCTGATCTTTAAGCCTGTTTATTAGGAAATCAGAAGGCCCTAATTCTTTCCTTTATGGATGTCAAAGACTTAGAAACATTTTTGAGATGAGGGAATTGATCCTCAGAGTCCCTTAATGATCAGCTCCCAGAGCTCCCTCGTGGTGTCTCAGGGGATGTGGCTGTTGTTAATCACTGTTAATCTTGCTTAGGGACTCTGACATCTGATGCTTGGAATCTTGGCCAGGGAGGTGTTCCCATTTTCTGATGGCCATAGCAGCCCATCTAATCTTCTTTCTTCTCCAAAAAAACAGAAAGCTCAAAATGGATGCTAATTCTGACCAGGTTTAGCTGGGCATCCCAAGAATTGCTCTGCCTGTTGATTGCCCAAATAGGATCATCTCAGAATGACCATGAGTCTTTAAATTCCTACCTTCTGAACTAGTGGAGATTAACAAAACCAATCCCTGCCCCTCCATGAGGAATTTCCCTAAGAGAAAAAAGACATTGGAGAGTCTCTGGTGGAAGGAAAGGAAAAGTTCTGAATAACTTTTTGGTACTGTTCAATTTCCTTCTGGAGTTTCAAGAGAGAGAAGCAGTATATGGGGAAAGGGGTAGAGGGCACGAAGATGTCAGAGATCAGCTAAGAGATAGGAAGAGTTAGTTGCTAAATTTGGTCTCAGATCAGGTTGGCAAAGTGCTGGATTACAGATCCTATTATAGACTGAAAGAGAGGGGGCAGCAAAGTGAGGGGAAACAAGTTAAGGAAAACTTTTTCTTATTTTTCCTTCCTCTCCAGGTTTTTCCTATTCTGTGGGTTTTGGTAGGGAACAAGGGTACTGGCCCCTGTCTCCAGCAGAGGACTAATTCTTCTTGGGAGACTAGCCTGTACTATTAACAAATTCGGACAATACTTGACAGACCTAGTTTCTGTCTGGTCCAGCCAGAAAATCAGGAGTCTGAGGATGGTCCAGATAAAAGCAACAATATTATAACAGTTGCCACTTTTTCTTCCCTTAGGGGCAGTCACTGTCATCTCAGCATGCATCCTATGGGTTGTCAGAAGGCGTTTGACCATCTTTGTTCTTGCTAGCATTATTGCCCATGGAGGATTCTTGACTATGTCAAAAAAAAAATCTCTTCAGGTTCAATTCCTCGACATTTGAGATTATTTTTCTCTTATTTTCCGTGGATTCCTTTAATGCTGGGGAATCTCCTGGGCTAGCTTCACCCATCTTGAGCTGCTTCCCTCAAAGCAACTTAGGCATAGCTTAGCACTGGCAAGTCGGTATAACCCCTTACCAGGATCAAACTCCCCAGAAGGAACAAGAGTCCCCCAGAACCTGACAAGACCCTAAGCCATATGAAGTCACCACAGAAACACAAATCAGGGCTCAACACTCACGTAGGATCTCCAACACATCTCATATATAGACACACACACACACACACACACACACACACACACACACACACACACACACGCTTACAGCTTCCAGAATGGCCCAAATAGCAAGAAAATACTTAGTCACCCTCATGACATTTCTTACCTCAGTTTGTGTACAAAGTGTTATGGTTTCAGTGGTGCTTGCCTAAGAGCCTTATCCTGTTGCCAAGAGTCCCTTTAGTCTGAGTTTATTGACCCCAGAAGAAACGGAGGGCCCGGCACCCTTCAGCCACTGCAACTAGGCTTTGGGATGTCCCTAGAGACGGGGGTTCTGTTGATCCCTGATATCCAAGAAAGACATGCAAGATACAGTATGCTTCATCAAGTCCTTCACTTCTACAGAAGGGTAGGCTCATTCTTGAGTCGAGCTGGCAAGCAGGAAGAGAAGGCTTAGCCCTTTTATCCTAAGGCAGAGAGGGTACTGGCCTCACTCATTGGCTAGAGTTTGGCCTCACAATCTAAAGTTGTGACTGGCTAAAAGAAAAATGATGCATAATTTCAAGTTGTGGTAGAAATGCTAAGAATGAGGAGGTGTGGCTGATGCTCTGGAACAGTAAGTACAAAATGGAGGTAGGTCATAAAATGGAGCTATTGGTGTGACGGGAGAGACTCTTCATTCCCTCATCTGGAATCCATATTTCTGTAAATCGTCCTGATGAAACTCATTGCATCATTAAACAAATAAATAAAATAATTAGTATTTTGGATTTTTACTTATAAGCACTTCTTTTTCATCTTTTCCAGTAGCTTTCAATCCTCCAGTTACATTATTTGTCTCTTCCACTGGGGACTTCATTTAGGGTTTCTGGTTTGTTTGTTTTGGGTGGTGGTGGTGATTTGGTTGTTTTTTGTTCTGAGACAGAATCACACCAGTTAACCAGGTTGACCTCAAGGTAGTGAACCTTTTATCTTAGTTTTCCACGTGCTGAGATTTCAGATAGGGACAGTTACTTTATGTTCCTGCCTCATAGTTCCAAACTTCTGTGTCACATCCTGAGTCCATCTGGTTCCAACCATTACTTCTGAAACACTTTCAAATGTATTTTATTCCTCTTGGCACGACTTGTACATTTTTTGTTTCAAGCCAGAAGGTAAATAGGTCTTTTGCATGAAGTTTTGTGTTAATCTTCCTAGCAGTCTGCCTGTATGTATATTTACTATAGGCATGAATGTCCCCTTTTATACCGTCCTTGTGGTCTTGGGACTTTCTTGAGGTTTTCCTTTCTGGTAATATTTGTTACATTTTGGGCCATAACCCAGTAATCATACAGGAATCCTACTGGTATGTTAGTAAGATGTGGAGGAATGGAAGAGTTCTATAGCCTTACATCTAAACCTTCGTTTTTTAGTGGGTCTGTATCAGTGGCCTAGGACCGTTGCAAATGAACAAATGATTGTTTCATCCCCTTCCGTCCTTAGAGGAGATAATAAAACTAGCCAGGGCTGAAGAAAGGCCCTGGTGAGTCAGTCTTTATTACACAGAAGGTCATAGGTATGGTTCACAATGATACTTCCCTGGCCTCTTCCTGCCAGAACCAATAGGAGATGTTTCTTAGCTCTTCACAGTGAGAACTTGAAGGAATTTCTGGAAGGAAAGCCCATGAAGTCATGAGGCTCCTCTGAAGACCACAGCCCCAGAGTTTCTTACTCTCGAGCTGGTCCTACACTGAGACTCCAGACTCATCACAATTGCCATTTAACTGCCCTACCGGCTCATGACTAGCATTTCCTATTCTGAGTAAGCAGATCTCAGTCGTGACTTCTTAGATTTATTTGTCATTTCAGACTTTGGAGGAGGAGTTTCCCTGAAAATATCAAAAATTCTTGGATGAGTCCAAGGAAAAGTAATTATTTTCATTTTGTTTAGCTGTTTATAGTATAAGGCAAGAGGACTGGCCTCTGAATTCTTTAATATTGGAGCTGATACATGCTGCTTACATTTTTACTCTTAGTTTAATCAGTGACTCTCTTAAGGAATTGCTTTGGCAACATATTACTTGGGATAAATGTAACAGGAAGATAGACTCAAGAAAATGGGGTCTTGTTTTGGACCAAATACTAAGGCTCACTCTTTCAGGTTAGTGGGAAGTGGTACAAATATATACTGGTACAGACTGGTTTTGTGATATGAGAAAGTAACTGCAAGCATTATGCAACTGGACGGTGAAAGCACACTGGGGCTAGGGAGTCTCCTTTCAAAGTCGCTTTCAGCACCTTTATGGTGCTCTAATGGAATCTCCTACAAGGGTCGGGGAAAAGCAAAACATGAACCCACTTCATCACCCATGTTCCTTTCTGAGTTTTTCTCTACTTATCTTCCTGCCCCTACTCTAGCACTACTTTTACGCTTGCCTGCTCCTGTGCTTTTATCTTGATTTATTCAGCGAATCCACTTTGACACAGCTAATGCTTACTGTTACCAAAGAGCTGAGAGTTGAGTAAGTAGAACTAATAGAGGCAAATTGTCCAGCACTGGAAGGAACAGTCTGCTTCAGAGATGGAACAATCACTGTCAGGAAAAGAAGGAAATTACTATTATCCTATAACCTACATATAAAGGCTAATAACTGACATTTACTCTGAGTTAAAAAAAAGTCAGAGTTCTGATTCCTTTTCTATAAGATAAATGCAGTATAACAGCATTTCAACAATGCCTTTAACAATATAGTTAGGAATCAGAAGTCATCTACATTACTGAAAGGATCATTACTTTGTGAGAAAGACAATGTTAAGCTGTCAAGATTTTCAAGTTATACCAGAAATTTATTGTTTCAAGAATACACAAATGGTCTATCAAAGCAATCTTTAAATAGCCTATTGATATCTATATTGCCCTTAGAGGTATTACATATGAGAATTTTAAACAAAATGAAGACTTAAATAGGAACATTTCAAAAGGATAAGATCACATTCTAATCAAGCAGTTTTAAAATTGTAAGAGATTCTAACTGAGAAGAAAAGGCTGTTGATCTACAGAGTATGTTGTCAAAGTAAGAATATTAGGTGACTGTGCTCGCTTCGGCAGCACATATACTAAAATTGGAACGATACAGAGAAGATTAGCATGGCCCCTGCGCAAGGATGACACGCAAATTCGTGAAGCATTCCATATTTAAAAAAAATACTAGGTGACTGACACAGGTAATAAGAGAACCACATGGAAACACAGGACCATGCTCATGATGAAAAATATATTTCAGAGGTTAGGGAGATGGCTCAGTTCTTGCTGTGCAAGTGTGAGGATCTTAGTTCAGATTCTAAGAACCCAAAGCTAAATGTGATAGCTGTAAACCCAATGTTCCCATAGAAAGATGAGAAGCAGAACGTAGAGAATCCCCAGATGGTCTCAGGTCAGCCAGCCTGACATAAGCAGGGACAAACACAAGAGGCCTCCAGGATTGTCTGCACACATGCACACGCACACACAGCACAGCACACAGGTATACACATTCTCTCTCTGTTATCAACTATATGCCTTTACCTTTGAGACTGGTCTACTATTTCTGAACTGCTAAACTATATTTGAAACTCATTTAAAATACCTTTGTTCATATTTTAACATAAGAACAATTCCCTTAAAACATGAGACTTAAAGATGTCACTTAATTTTTATGTCTGATACTGTCTTCTTAGAAATACTATTTTTCCCTGTGAGAATAAATAATACAATCAGTCTTTACAGAACTCAGAATTGAATATATAGGTCATCCTTTGATGTGGGAGATAAGAGTTCAGGATGGCAAAAACCTCCAATGGTCAAGCTCCTTAGGTACTACATATGAATGTATATGGTAGACAAGACATTTTAAAATATATAAGCAACTTTCTTTTCTTCTCTGTGCCCACTGAGTTCAAACTAGTTGAATCTACACTGCAAAATCGACAGACAGAAAGTCACACCAAGGTTGAAGAGATTGCTCAGAAGTTAAACCTCCACCTTGTAAGCAGAAGAACCTGAGTTCAGATCTCAGATGCCAATGTAAAAATAATGGGCAGAAATGGTGGTGGCCTGCACTTCTGGCCCAGGAAGGCAGATACTGGAAACCCCAGAGCAAAGCAAAAGGAAGATAAAGCAATCAAGGATGATTCACCCTTGGGCCTCGACAGGCATACATAGTCTCTTATTATACACATATACAGACAGAAAAAAGTTACATCAAGAAAATGTACTGTTTATTAAATTTAATGAGTTGTCATAAAGTAGGCATCCACGTATGCCTCATTTGGTTAAGTCAGTCCAGCAACTTCAGTATCCTATCCCAACTTTAATCTCCTCCCTTTCCTAAAATTACTCTCCTGATTTTATAGTATCACTGCCTTATTTCCTTATGTCTGTATCCAAATACACATTACATATTATAATTCACAACATAAACTATTTAGAAAACTTATGTGTCTTCCAAATCACTTTTAGTACAGGTCTATTTCATGTACTGTTTCTTCTTTGTTTAAAAACCTGTTGCATTTGACCTGTATGAAAAACAGCACAGTCCAGGTTTTGCTAACTGCATCCTTGCTGGGAAGATCAATGGATTCAATGTATTTATTTCTCAGCATGTTTTCAAACTTTCAAAATAAATTTAATTTTTTCCTTGGCACATTTGATAATTGCTGATGGAATGCAATTGTGTGTGTGTGTGTGTGTGTGTGTGTGTGTGTGTGTGTCTGTCTGTCTGTCTGTCTGTCTGTCTGTCTGTCTATGTCAGAGGGCAGTGTGTATGTACCTATGAAGGTCCAAGGAAGTCCCAAGGTACTTGGGAATGATCTTGGATTGTTTCTACCTCCCAGGAGTTCCCAGGTTCCACCTTCCAGAGCTGGAAATGCAGGTCACCACCATTTCTACCTGGTATTTTTACATGTAGAAAGGACCCAGCAAAAGGTTACAGTTTAGTGCTTTCTGCTCAGTAGAAAGGACTCAGGTCCTTCTGCTTGCAAGGCAGAATCCTAACCCCTGAGCCATCTCTTCTGCCCATAAATTTGATTTTTAAATCTTTTTATATTACTATTTAATTTCATTGATTTTATAAAAAGTCATTATTTATAATATCTATTTTTAAAAATTTTAGTGGGATCTATATGACTTTTTATATTTGTGTCAATGTTCTACTTATAGATTAGAAAGTGTATATTCTCAAATTGTTAAACATAGAAAATCTGTATTCCAAATCTATGTGTTAAGCTTTGAAATTCTACAATTCAGATCTTCTGTATTATTGATTTGCTACCTATTTACCTATCAAAATTAAATTTACCAATAGGTGATAAAGAAGAAATAATTTTATAATTTTGAAGAAAAATTAACTTCCACCTAGAATTTTATATTTTACTTAACTCTCAACCATATGGTCAGATAAATAACAATTCCTTTAAACACGCTACTTAAACAAGTCATCCTAAGCAAATGGTTCTGGAAAAAAACTCTTGGACGATATGTTCCTATGTAACAAGGGAGTAAAGCAAAAAGAAACAGTGACAAACTAGGACTCTAACTTAGTGGAAGCACAGATGTCCAGCTTGCATGAGGCTCTGGCTTCAACACCTAATGGGGGAAAAGGAACTCCCCAGGTAACGAACAACAACAAGAAAAGTCTTAGAATGTAATGAGCCTAGACAGAATTTTGTTCAGATTGAAACAGAATGAAGGAGTTGGAAAGGAATATCTCTAGACAGAATAAGAGACAACTGGAATTTTTCTCAGCTTGTGCTAGACACATCTTTTACTCATCCTTCAGGTTCTATTGGACTTGCTCTGCTTCAGATGCCACAACAGTGATTCTGTAAGGCTTATATGGTTCCTCCTCCTAAGACCAACCCTAAATCTCCAGATTCAGACAAAGTGCCACATTGCAGAACCACAGGACCCTTTTTTCCCACAAACGGCCAAGGTACATCTGATGATACAACCAGTGGAGTCACAGGAGAAGGAGTCAACAGAAACAATCCACTTTCCTATTTCTGATGAGCCATCTAGCACCTTGCAGTGCTGCCCATATGGAAATGACCCAAGCAGGTGAACAGGTATACCTGCCAAATGGCCAGCTGTGATCTCTTGATCGCATGTGGAGCAGTGGCTGGTGGAATGTGCACTTGTTTCCCGTCCTTCTTGCCTTCCTTCCTGCTAGTATGACTCTTGCTGCCTGTGGACTGTATCTCCCAGGAAAAAGTTACAGTTTAGTGCTTTCTGTTCAGTTAAGCATGAAATGGATTCTAATCAAACTATAAAAGATTGAGGATTAAAAAATTATTTAAACAAAAGACAAAGCATACTATTACCTCCTTGGGGGAAGTATCTATAAAATAAACACACTCACACTATGGTATGTCATGAAGCTCTACAGAAAGAATATTTACATAATTATGATAAACATTAACATAAGCACACATTATAAAATACTTAAGTTGATAGGTGGGGTACAGAGATGTATGAGATCTAAAGTTATACTCCATCAGAATCCTATTTCCAGCTCTATAGTAACCCAGTATATAATCTCAAACTGGTTATTTACCTTTGTCTCAGTCTCTTCTCTTCGTTTATCAAATGAGAATGGTGCTTACCGTGCCTTTTACAACATGGAGTAGCTCGAAACTAAAAGTACTCCATAAAATGAAGCAGGTAGAACACAGACTGTCTAACCTTGAGTTCTGACATCTAGAGATTAATTTGAACCTTAGAAACTATTTGGGCAGCAGCAATTTAGAGAGTAAACTGCTACCACATAAACTAGAAGCCAGGTAGCAGCTCTAGAGGAAAAAAGTATCACCCTCTGGGCCCCTGCGAAGATACAGAATGTTGCAACTCCTTTCTGAACACAGGGCCTCTGCTTTTATTTCAATACTCCAGAGAAAACCACCATGAGAATCTAAAAGAAACACACACTGTCCTTCTTGCTAGTTTTGCAAGGTCATCTTAATAGTTTATTAATCCAGAATAATAGCTTGTAATGTAGCTCATGGTAGAGTACATGAAAAAGGCTCTGGGTCCATCCCAGCATCACAAAAAAATATTATTTTTGCATAAAAGATGGAGGATTTATTGCTTTTTAAATTCTCAATATATGAATTGCCTTTATTAAAAAGACGATACAAAATAAAAAATAGGCCTGCTATCCCATGCTCACACTGTATTATGAGTCAAATGACTTTGATTTCTGTTCTGTGTTCTCTAATGGTTTACTGTATACCTTTTGGCAAAACATTTCTCTTTTTGTCATTATTTTTTTTTTTACTCAATTGTGCATGTGGGTGTGTGTGTGTATATGTGTGTGGGTAGAACCACGGGCGAATTCGAGAACCACCATGGACCGCCTCCACCTCCTCCTTGTTTACTCTGCCCCAGATTCACAGGCTCCTCCCTACCAAGACCAGAAACGCAGCCCCCCCCCCCCCCCGCTTCCGCCTGGCGTCTATACGTGGGGTCTAGGATCCGAACTCAGGACCTTCCGCCTGCAAGGCAGAGGCTTAACCCCTGAGCCACCTCTCCAGTCCCCTTTTTTGTCATTCTTTTATTGGAGGTCTGTATTATCTATACCTGACAAAACCTACACTTCCTTCCCTTTTCATACTCCATTTGATAGAAACTTTAAAAAAAGGGTACTTGGAAACCTCAAGTGTCTAGCCTCCATGTCCCTGAGCTGTTAACACACCAGGAAAAAGAACAAGGATTACCACATCACAAAGGTCCCAACACACATTGAAATGTGTTTCATCAAAAGACGATGATTTGAAGCCTTTCCTTTCCTCAAATAGCTCCTCTTCCATCATCCTTCCTCCTCCTCCATGATTGACCTCCCTTCCTACTTAACAGAAAAAATAAAAGCTTCCAGATGGAAATGTCCTTAACATCCCACCATTCAATCTATACAATTTTCTGCATCTTCATCTAGTCTCTTCCAATCCTTCTGTTAAAATAATAAACAGGTGTCTGCTTCTTAGTCAAGATCAAAATCACCTATGAGCTGGTCCTCATTCATACTAAAGGAAACTCACAGTATCACTATTCTTTTTCCATGTAACATACCTCTTCTTTTAGTTTAATATGGTACACAGTTGGTACCTTAGTACAGTCCATGAAAGATCAAGTCATGAGAAAAAGAGTAAGGTCACTATCTCTGGAGCAGTCATGGAACATGACATTGGTGTGAAGCTCAAGCCTATATACCTAACTGCCCACAAATGTCCTGTACTTGATAAGCACTTCAGATACAGTATGCATATTTTTTAAAAAATCTCTGAGTCTATAAATGACTGTAGTTCCACCCATATCACTCATCTCTGGCTCTTCCACTATATGGTCATAATCATGGCGGGTCTCTCCTCTTACCATGTGCTTATGGCAGCTCTCTCTCCATCTCTCTGACTTAAACTATCTCCTCTGCTCTAATGCGGTCTCATTTTAAGGACCCAGCATTTGAGAGTTTCTTCCACTTTCTCTCATTTTCAATAAACCCTGCTTCAAACTCTTTTTAAAAAAATCACCTGTCATCTTCCCCTAAAATCTGTTTCTTCACACTCCTACATTATTTCTCCTCCCAGTAAAAATCACCTCTGTCCACCCATCTGTGTGCCATCAGAACCTCAGTTGACCTCCTTTGATATCTTCATTTCCTTTATTTTTCATCTAGTCAATCAAGTCCTGATAATCTTATGTAATAAGTATTTCTTATATTATGTCCCTTCTCTCTTCACTTTAACAATCTTTGTCCATGATGGACTCGTCCCACCTCAGCTTCTACAATAGCCTTTTAATCATTTTCCAGCATCTACTTCCACCTCTCCCAATTTCATTCTCCACTAGATAGAGCCATAGTCATTTCAAAAGGAATGAATAGCTGTGGCTCTCTACCAGACTTGCTGCACAACTTCTGTTCCTACTAGAACAGCGAATCCCTAGCAGAGTCTTGGAGCCTCTGCAGGAGTTAACGTGTTTGTCCCCATTTCACACCACTCATGACTCTCAACACTCCAGCCAACAGAAATATATGTATTCACACTAGGCTCTTTCCTCTCAGAATCTTTCTATTTTGATTTCTCATTTTCCCAGACACCTTCTGGTCTCAACTTAGCTCTCATGCCTTGGTGAAGACTCTTCTAACCCCTTAGATTTGGTCAGGCTGATTTTTAACTCACCTATCCAATTTAGTGGACTTTAATTCATTTATTTACTCCACAAATATTTACTGAATGTCTAAAACATAAGAGTGGCTGTTCTGGGAGCAGAGACTTAACTGTGAACAGTACAATATTTTTATATGTATTCGTGTGTGTGTGTGTGTGTGCATGTGTGTAGCACAGAAGACAACTTTGGGAGTTAATCTTCAAGTGCTGACACCTTTGATTGAGATAAATCTGTCACTGGTCTGGAGCATCCCAAGTAAGCTGTGACTGGCTGGCCAGTGGCTGAAGGGATCTGCCTGTGTCCACCTTCCCATTGCTGGGATTACATACAAATGCCAACACATGTAGCTTTTTTTTTTAACTTGGCTTCTGGATTCTCAAGTTTGAAGGCAAACATTTTACCAACTGAATCATCTCCCTATGCCTAAACAATAAAATCTTTTCAGTGATTATAACTCAGTTGAAATTTATATCTCACAGTAGAAAGTATAATCAAAGAAATAATCATTTAATTACAGTTGTAATATATACTATAGATTGAAATATAAGGTATTCTGAGAATGAGTGACTGTCGAGCAAACAAGAAAGGAACTAATTCAAATCTATGTCTATTTCTGCCACTCCAAACTCCTGTTTTCTTCATTGTAATGTAAATTCAAATTTTGTTTTTATTTTTAAGCATAAAGTTTACATTTTCCTTTTAATTCCACCAGAATGAAATTCAATATAATTCTCTTCTGTGCTTCTAGGAGGCACTCCTAGGTTTGTTACCACCAACACGGCAGAGTTAATCCCTGAGCCTACACATCAGTTTACCACTAAAGTTGTTCTAGGAAACCTCCTAGAATAGGGCTCCAACACACCACAAATGCATCTGCTGAGGACTACGTGGACACAAAAACAGACAATGAGTTCTGCTGGGGGTATAATGCAAGTGAAAGAACTCTAAAATACAAAGCACTGCTCAAATGACTATTATCAGTACGGCAATGGTAGTGGTCCCTCTTTGTAAAAGAACTCCTGAAGAAAAAAAAAAATTAAAGGAGTAGAATCATTTATTTAACACAAAAATTAAATAATTTCTACTCATTCATTGCTATTTGTTTCTCATTTTACAAATGAAATTTTTATTTGCAGCAAAAGACCAATGAATGTGTGTTTTACTTTTACCCACTCTTAATGCATCAGAAAATACTTAAAAGTTGAAAATTTCTCACTTATTGCAGTCACATTCCAGTCATTAAGCAGTTTCACACATTTAAAAAAGTACTAAACAATACTAAATGCAATAAACCTCATTTTGTGGTATGGCATGTGTGCTGCCCCCTAGTGGCAACACAGTGTAATGACACAGGACTGGACTCAACAGGTTCAGACAAAAACAGGGGTGCACATCATCTTCGGGCACACATCAGACCTGTCCAACCTTAGGGATCTCTTGCCACTCTAATTTTCACAGGCATGAAATATAATGACATTTGCACATATCACAGAGTAACAGAGTTTACAGAGTAGTTCAGTAGGCAGCACAAGATCAGTGCTCAGTATCTGCTTTATCATTCTTATCTATTTCAATTCTGAAAACCTAAAAATTCTACAAAATCAACACAATAACATGCAGAAAACCTATACTTCAGGTATTGATCTTCTCCACCAGTACAAATGTGCTAGATTTCACAACTACTCTTGTGAAGACTTATACTTGAAAGAAATGCCACGTGATCCTCTATAAATCTACTTCCATGCACTTCTGTAAAATTAAATTACTGGGACCAATTACTAGGACATTATGAATCAGTGACACATGGCGTGATGACCTAAATTCAGGTCACCAGAATCCACTGAAAGTACTTCAGAGTTGTCTTCTGACTTCCGTGCATCTACACTCACACATACACATATCCTGCATACACACAATTTTTAAAATTTAAAAATGATTGGACTAGAGATGTACTTCAGTAATGCAGCAATTACATAGTATGTTCAGGATCCTGAGGTTGAGTCCCAGTATAATAACTAATTAGAAAAATAAAATACTCACTGGATGCAGCTGCCAATAGCCATTTCACTCAGCTCACAAAGTCGAATGGTGAAAAAAGAACCAGTAGAAAAGTATATATACAATCATTACCCAAAATAAAATATTTCCTTTGTTTTGGAAGGTTCATTAGAACAAATGTCTTCACTACATTTTAAATATCCCATCATAATATCCAAGTTCTCCCAAAAAAATAAAGAAAAATAGCTGCTCAGAAATATTTTGACTACAGAGAAAAGTAATATTAGATAGTTGCTCAATTTTCAGACATGTTTTTGGGATCCTTTTCTTTTCCATAAGCACCTTACTTCAGATCTTTCAATATGCTGACCACTCATCAGATGGAAAAGACAAAATGAAATATCATGTTCTACTAGAGTCTAAGTAAGTTTGAGTATTTCAGAGAATTACTGCCCTTTCCTGCCCTCAACTACTGCTCCTATCATACTTTTCCTTTCCTCTCCTCCCCCAAGTCCCATCTGTATATCCCTCAGGGCTATACTTTTTCTACTGGTTCTTTTTTCACCATTCGACTTTGTGAGCTGAGTGAAATGGCTATCGGCAGCTGCATCCAGTGAGTAAGAAATTAAAGTTCAAAGGCTAAATACATGGACAAATTTACATAGCTGAGATGTGAGGACAGAACTGTGAGATCAGTGGATCACAATGATCACTTCAACCTATAAAGGAAACCCACGGAAAATACAACCCAGAACACCTATACCATCAATCTATTGAGGAAAAAAAAATCTGTTTTTTTAAAACATGCATTAAGACAGAATGTTACTCATTTTAAAGATGCAGAAATAGAAGTTCATTAAAGCTTATCAAAAGTTACTTGTTCATTAGAATTATTATTCTTATACATGCCAAGTATAAAGTAATTCAAAAGAGCAATTTACTCATGCATATACTTGAAGTCTAGGTTTTATTTCAATATTTAAAAGACCTGATTGTTGTTCATGTCTATTTCATCTTCGCTGAGATCTTTGGTCTTGCAATCTCCCAGATTCATGTCCAATATAAAAAAATACATCTCTTCTCTAAAAATTTAATTAAAAGTCAGACCGACAGATTCAAACTGAGATGTAAAGCCCACCCCTCCATCATCCTCTACAGTCAAAAGAGATGGATGCATGCTCATCCCTGGAACTGATGGTGGAATGAGCTCTACCAAAGCACAGTGCCTGAGTCCTAATGACCAGATACTCCACAGAAGAAAATCCAGATCCCGACATGAGAGGAAAGGGACACAGGCATTGATACAGAAAAACGGCAAAAGTTCTCTACAATGGTATAACTAACTAGAGTCAAATTTGTAACCAGAGCTTGCATTTTAACTCCCAATTCAATGACATTTCTATTACTCCTCCCTTTTCCCTTTAGAGAGCAAACTATTAAAAAGAAGCTGAGGGCTGGAGAGGTGGCTCAGAGGTTAAGCCTCCTCTTTGCAGGCGGAAGGTCCTGAGTTCGGATCCCAGACCCACGTATAGACGCCAGGCGGAAGCGAGGGCGGCCTGCGTTTCCGGTCCTGGTGGGGCGGAGCCTGTGAATCCCGGGGCAGAAGGAGGTGGAGGCGTCCATGGTGGTTCACGAATTCGTCCGTGGTTCTACACACACACACACACACACACACACACACACACACACACAGACACGCGCGCGCACACATACACATGCACATGCGCACAGTTGAATAAATAATAATTTAAAAAAATTTAAAAAAAAAGAAGCTGATAAGCTCTTGGTCTTAAATCATCCAAAACTGAAAATATTTTGGTTGAGAGTGTAGCTCAGTAGTTGAGGGCCTATCCAGAATTTATTAAGCCCTGAGTTTCATCTCCAGCACTGGAAAAAAAAAAAGTTACAGGGTATGGTTGTGACTGCTGGAGGCTAAAGCAGGAGGATACAAAGATCATGGATGGCCTTGCTATAGAGCAAATTCAAGGCCTACTTGGAAAAACTTAACAAGAGCTTGTCTCTAAAGAAAATGTGAAAAAAGATTTGGGGAGGTGACTCAGTGGTAGAGTACTGGCTTACAAATTAGAGGCCCAGGGGGGAGAAAGTGCTGGGTATAGGAACAGGAAAACAGAAATTCAACAAATAACAGATGTTATTAATAGGGATTCCTCATAGGTAATATGCAAATATAAAAATAAACAAAGACATGATTTCCAGTTTCAGGAGAACTATAGCATATTTGGGCAAATAACACAAGGCAGGAATCTAATTATAAAAGACAGCCTGCAGTAAATGCAATAAAACTGAAGCGGATAAACTTGTCAAGGACTTTCAGATGAGAAAGAAACAGCAACAAAGACAAGAACAGGTGAAGAGGAATCCAAGAAAGAGAGGTGGCTTGGGAAGTGGGGAATAAGGCGATCAGAACTAAGGCTGAAACAACTTCAGAAACAAAAGATGTATGGGACCCATGGCCCTCCACTCACTAGTCCACCTTTCACAACTTTAGCCAGTCTAGCAGGGATGGAAAAATGAAGTAAGTAACATTATTCTCCTCTGGTCTTAGAGGTTAGAAATCTGAAATGAAGAAACTGTTGGGTTTTCCTTTCTTTTGAAGATTAGAGGAGACCATCTATTTCTTCCAACCTCTAGTGACTACCAACAAATCTTGCTTCTCCCTGGCTTGCAGCTACCTATTTAGCCTCTATCTCTGCATATCCTTCTCTGAAGATCAGGACACTGGATGTAAGGTCCATCTTTAAATGGGAATGTCACACAACCTGAGACTTAAGAAAAATAGAAAATGTGAAATTTGTGAACTCTGAAGTAATATGAAAACACGTTATTATTTCTAAAACGTTCAACATTAGTTTTGTCAGTGCACTAATATGTGTCAGGTATCACATTAAATATCATCCAGAAATAAGTCAACAAAGTAGCTCTGTAACTTCAAAGGGCTCACATTCAACACTAATAGATAAATTAATAATATAAAGCAATTTAATACTAAATTATTTAGAAATTACTATCTATGATTGATTGAATACAGAAGATATTGATCTACAAGAGTTTGAAAGAGGAAGATGCTGAGCAAATCTTATAGATCAGACAGGATTAGTGAGAGAAGAGAGCAATGTTTGGGCAAGGGGTACAGGTAGAGACCACTACCATGTCTTGCAAGACAGACAAGAGACCAGCCTGTCAGGAGCAGATGAAAAGGAAGCGATGAGTCTGGACATAAACTTCAAAGCTAGCCAGTACGGGCGCCTACTCGTGCGCTAGCAGGGATTTGTTAGGGGAAAACGTTAAAACGTTACAGCACTTCCAACAAGACTAGCATGGGAGGCCAAAGGAAAAACAAACTAACCCAAAACATGTTCATCTTCACCAGTTGCTAGAATCATGTCTAGCCACAAGATCTGTCTGCTCTGGAAAGCCACTTACTTCTCATACAGTCTAAGTCTCTCCTGTCCTCATTCATGCTGTGCTGACTTGACTAAGCCATCACTAAGTTGTACAGAATCTTCCAGTTCATATTTCTCATAAGCTCAGGGGGGAGCAGTATGGACACATACATATAACACACAAACTCCAGTCCAATGTAAAAGTCCTCTATAAAGCAGCATAGATAGAAGTCATTTAGCCTGTTAGCCTAAATGCCTCGTTCACCAGTTACCATCCCTGAAGTGAACCAAGGTAAACAGAAGAGTTCCTTACAGGTAGCTCAGGTTCTCTATGACCACAGCATCAGGAACAGTACCATGATCCTGCAGCTCTTGCCAGAGATGCAAGCCACACCCAGAGGTGGCTACAGGGAGGCAGATCTGAGTCAGTCTGTCAGGCAATGAAATCCTCACTTCATCTGCTCTAAGTAAGTTTATCTGCCAAGTTTTGATGCCTGGACGCACGAGCTCCCACACCCACACCCACCTTTTCTCCTCTGAGAAGAAACAAAATCTGCTTCAAATCTTCATGTTTTTCCCTCTTCCCACGCTTCAGTTCTAAGAAACTGACACTTCATTATAGACTATGGAAGAGCAGTTTCCCTAATATCTCCAAACTGACAAAGGAGGTCCACATTTTCTATCATTAAGATCCTTCTTTCCCTTTCCCTCCCCTCCCCTCCCTTCCCCTCCCTTTCTCTCCCTTCCTCTCTCTTCCCCTCCCCTCCTCTCTCCTTCCCCTCCCCTTTTTTGGGTGAAATGTAAAACATGGTAGGAAAAATAAGACACTTACATGTCAAAGAATGAGGTTGAACTTCATACCACATACAAAAAATAAGGCAAAATGGTTAAAAGGTACAAATGGAAGAGACAAACCATAAAAGTCTTAGAAGAAAGATAAAAGCATACAGCTAGGGTATAATCCATCAATAAAATGCTTATCTAACATGTACAAGATTCTGGGTTCAATCGCCCAGGAGAAAAACAAACACAGGTGCAAATCTTTGTGATTCTTGATTCAGCAATAGTTTCTTACATATACACAAAAACAAACAATAAAAAAATATAAATTCAATTTCATTAAAATTTAAAATATGTGCACCAAAAGTGCCAAGACAATGAACAAAATGATAGAAAATATCTGTAAATAATATCTGGCAATAATTTACATCTAGAACGTATAAAGAACTCATACAATGTAGCAATCAAAATGCTAATTAGAGGTGAAAAGATGGCTCAGGGGTTAAGACTCTGCCTCACAAGGAGAAGGACCTGAGTTTAGATTCCAGATCCCACGTAAAAACGCCAGATGGAAATGGGTGGAGGACTGTGCTTCTGGCTCTGAAAGGAGTCTGGGAAATCCCAAAGCAAAGCAAGAAGAAGGTAGAGGCAATCCAGGATAATTCCTGAAGTCACCCTTGGTCCTCCACAGGTGCACACATTGCTACATTGCTCTCTCTCTCTCTCTCTCTCTCTCTCTCTCTCTCACACACACACACACACATACACACACACACACACACACACACACACACACACACAACAAATCTAATTAAACCAACTCATTAGTCCAACAAAAATATGGGACAAGGAATTGTAGGGAAATTTCTCCAAAGAATACACAAATTACCACTAAGCACATAAAAATGTTCAACATCCTTAAGAAAATGCCAACCAAAACTACAATGAGACATCAATCACTTCATACACACTGCAATGGCTATAATTTTTTAAAGGACAACAACTATTGTTGTTAAGGATATGAGGAAATTGAAACCATCACAAATTGCTGGTGCAGATGTAAAATGGTGCAGCTACTACTATTGAAAAAGGTCTGGCAGTGCCTCAAAAGAGCTTAACAAAGAGCAATTTCACTCCTGAGTATGTACCTAGGAATATTCATGGAGTTGGGGCTGTAGTGCAATGTCTGCTTGCCTAGCATGCCTGAGACCATGGATTCAATCTCCACTGAAGAAGAGAAGGAAGGATAAGGCAGGAGGTAAAAGGGAAAGGCAGATTTCCACCACACACAAATGTTCACTGTTTATAACTGTATAAAGTGGAAACAAATGTCTATTAAATAATGGACAAGTAAATGTGGTAGTACGAAAACAAATTTGTAGAGAAAGGAATGATATATGAATGAACCTTGAAAATGTTAAGAGGAAAGAAGTCAGTCACAAAAATTCATAGATACAAATAAAGACTTACAGGGGTACTGGGGAATGACTACTACAGGTATATAGAGTTTCTTTTGGAGGATGATAAATGGTTTCTAGAATTAGATAATGTGACAGTTATACAACCTTAAGAATAATACTAAATCAATGAATTACATGTTAAATGGTAAATTTTATGATATGTAAATAACATCTCAAATTCTTTAAAGCCCAAGCTGCATATTCTATCAGTTTCTTGTACCATCCTCTTCCTCATGCCTAGAAATTACCATAACTTACCACCAGCTCAGCATGTTTCATTCCCAAAGTAGAGAAAGTACTAGATCTGCTGCTAACTTTTTGCTCTGTGTACTTCATGAAGATCTTCCCAATAAGTATAGATTCTCTAAGCCCACTTTTTTGACAATTATACCTAAAGTCCTTCTAAAATTTCTTCTACTGGGGCTGGAGAGGTGGCTCAGGGGTTAAGCCTCTGCCTTGCAGGCGGGAGGTCCTGAGTTCGGATCCTAGACCCCACGTATAGACGCCGGGCAGAAGCAGGGGCTGACTGCGTTTCTGGTCCTGATAGGGCGGAGCCTGTGAATCAAGGGGCAGAGTAAACGAGGAGGAGGTGGAGGCAGTCCATGGTGGTTCCTGGAATTCGTCTGTGGTTCTACACACACACACACACACACACACACACACACACACACACACACACACACACATATATACACACATGCGCACAAACGCATACATGCACAATTGAATAAATAATAAAATTAAATTAAATTTAAAAAAAACAAAGACTGGAGGCAAAAAAAAAATTTCCTCTACTGGACTATGAAAATTTTACTTAATACTCCAATTATTCTGTTCTCAGAGTCATAAAATACATGAAACATAGATTATAAATTCAAACAAATTCAATTTCTCATTAACTACTATGCAAAATAGAGATAATATATCTTGAAAAGAGTAAGGATTCTATTCGATGACATGTGAAAAGTCCCTGTAAACAGCAACATGTTAATAACCATCCATTCACCACCTCACTGTTTAGTAAAATGAATGAAAAAGACATTTGGTCCCAACTACAAGATACTTTCCTTAACCAGGAGAGGAGTCCTTATGGGATTTAGGGACACCTTGAAATCATGAATAATAAAAATGAAGCTAATAGGCAACATGTGTCTAATTAAATTCTGATTTCCAACTTAATGTAATTCATAGGCTTGCTGTATCAGGCTTTGAAACTCTCTAGGAAAGAACATGAGTGTTTACAGGAGAATGGGAAGACACTTTGCTCCAATTACTATAAACAGAATATATTACAAACTAACACACTTCTGAGGACCGAATGAAAAGATTCTTTATGCAGGAGAGCCAGAGAGGTGAGCTAGGAGGCCTACTCTTAATTCTTCACACAGAAACTAATCTTTCACTTCTGTGATGAGTTTAAATAGCAAGGACATCACTGAGTTTAGTAATGTGAGACTTGCTGTCCATCAGCAGAGACTCCCCAATTCCTTATCTCTTTGTTTTATACAGCATGATACATATGTCCAATGCCCTGGAGCTAAGAAGAAATTTGTGCAGACTCTAGATCCTCATGGCTTTATTTAATCAGAATCACTTTTGAATTTGCCAACACTGTCACTTTCTTTTATCAGGGTACTCAGTCAATGTTAACTGATAAATGAGGCCAACATCTTTAGGGGAAAACTCCTTAACACTTACAGGGGAGAAAACTATTGCCTCTTCAAAAGATTAATTATTGGGCCAGAAATAGATTGGTTCATAAGGTACCTGCTCACAAACCTGGTGACCTGAGGTCAATCCATAGAAGCCCACATAGTGGAAGGAAAGAACTGACTTCCTGAAAGTTGTTCTCTACCTTCCACCCACATGACGAGGCACATGAACGAGTGTTCTTTCTCTGACACATATACAGATCAATAAACAAATACTTTTTAAAAACTGTTAATGTACCTTCAAAGTTGGTTTTCTATTTTTTATATATTTTATTAATTTGAGAGGTGAAAGGAAGGAGGGAGGGGAGAAGAGTGCACAAGAAGGCATGTGCATGCAAGCCATGATGCACTGGTGAGCATCAGAGAATAACTACTTTTAAAGACAGTTATCTCTTTCCACTATGTGGGTTTCAGGGAACCAAACTCAGATATGTGAGCAGGTTCCTTACCTATTGAGTTTCCAAAGTTGTTTCTTTTGTTTCAGCTAGAACTCTACAGAAACCTGAATCAGCTAAGGTCACCAAGTCGCTCTGTCTCATTCTTTAAGATGACCTAGAGTAAAATGTACTCATAATACTAAAATCTCTGTCCAAACCATTGGTGTGTATCATCCTTCTTATTTGAACATATACTCCATGACTTTAAACCAAGCTATGCTCAGAAATGTATCATTCCCTTCTTCTGCAAGTCTTGCTCTATGACTTTGAAACTAAGCATGTATATCTTAAATGGGCACAATGAGCATGCTTGGGAATGCATTCACCCCTACCTGTGCTTTTCTACATGAATACTTTCTATATGTATAGCTATTCCAATAAAATCCTTATTCTTTCTTTGTTCAGAGACTTATACTGTAAATAACTCTAGTTCACTCTCTGCTACAAGTTATAAAATGTTCCGTTACTCCTTTCTTCCTGGTTGTACTTTCTGACTTTGCGCTCACCATTTATGAGCCCACTAAGGTGTTTACACATACAGGAACTCAATATTCATCACTAATCTAGAAGATGTTTGAAATTTCTCATTAGCTATCATTACTACAATATTCAAGTCCTTTTATAAAGTACCAGGGTGACACTGCCAACCTCATCCTCTAGCATTTTTTCCATTGTACCCAACATCCACATCAAGAACACAGTATTCCAAAACATCAATGCTTTTCTGCCTCCTTGAAATACCTTATTTCTCCAGCTTCCCAGTCCTTCTCTTCCTTTAAGTCCAATTCAAATGCTTCTTCTTGTCAATCCTTTCCTAACCACCATTTTAGGCAAATGAAAACCTTCTCTGCTCCTTTATGAAGCCAGACAGTAACATGAAGCTGTGTGTGTATGTGTGCACGTATGTGCATGTGTGTACTTACGAAAAGTGATAGGGCCCTGAGTAGAGAGTATATAATAGAATGGATTTCAAGCCTGTTATTGACACATAATCCTTTGCTGTTTCCTGTGTGGGTTTCCCCACTGGAGACTCTAAAGAGAACTCATAGAACCAATGACCCAGACCAACATGCTCCATTTACAAATTCGAAAGCCTACAGTCAAGGTCATACAAATTAATAATAGGGTCATGACCTCTTTAAGGTCTCCTGTCTTCTAGCTCTTTCTACCACGTTATTCCTGCTTTCTACGTCTTAGAGAGAAAAGTTATGTGAAGAAAATCTTTAAAAAAAAACAAAAGAAGCTGTGCTACTCTTAAAAATTCAGTACTAGTGCTTCTTCCTTTAGAAAACACCAAATGGCAGATGACTCCGATGCAGCGGGAGGGCCCAGAGGCCCCCAGGGCCCAGGCTTGAGAGGCTGCTGCTTCGTAGCAGTCTCCTGGTCCTCAATCAGCCCATGGCTGTCACCGAGGCCACAGGACTTACGTTGGCAAAGCCAAAGACAAGGAGTGGCTCCCTGTTACTAAGCTGGGTCGCCTTAAGGATATGAAGATCAAGTCCCTGGAGGAGATCCACCTTTTCTCCCTGCACATCAAGGAGTCTGAGATTACCGACTTCTTCCTGGGGCATCTCTTAAGATGAGGTTTTGAAGATCATGCCTGTGCAGAAGCAGACACGGGCGGCCAGCGAACCAGGTTCAAGACTTTTGTCACCAGCGGGGTTGGTGTTAAATGCTTCAAGGAAGTCACTACCATCCGAGGGGGCGTCATCTTAGCCCAGCTCTCCATTGTCCCTGCTGAGGCTACTCGGGGAACAAGATGAGCAAGTGCCACCTGGTCCTGTGCAAGGTGAGAAGCCGCTGTGGCTCTGTGCTGGTGCACCTCATCCCCCCCCCCCCCAGGGCACTGGCACTGTCCCTGCTCCTGTCCGAAGAAGCTGCTGATGATGCTGGGGACTGATGACTGCTACACATCTGCCAGGAGCTGCATGCCACCCTCAGCAACTTCGATAATGCCACCTTTAATGTGATTTCCAAGACCTACAGCTATTTGACCCCGGACTTCTGGAAAGAGACTGTGTTCACCAAATCTCCACATCAGGAATTCACTGACCATCTTGTGAAAACCCAAATCAAAGTCTCTGTGCAGGGGACACAGGCTCTGTCTGTAGCTACCCCGTAGGGGTTTTATTGTACAAGAAAAATAAAGTGAATTAATTAAGCCTAAAAAAATTCAGCAAAAGTGTCTTCTATCACTTGGGTAGCTGGAGCAAAGGCTGCTCCAGCTTCACATCTGTCTTAAATAGCTTACACAATACTAAGGAATACTGAAAAACTGCTTGGGGAAAGAAATAATCACAGGCCTCATCAACTCATGAGAGAGAGTGTGTGTGTATAAGTCTGAGGACACCTTGCAGGACTTCAGCTCTCTCTACTGTATAGACTCTAATGATTGAACTCAGGTCATCAGGCTTGGCAGCTAGCATTTTTACCCATTGCCATCTCGCCACCCTTCCAATTTCTTGGATAAAGTATTTTCTCTCCTGAAAACTGAGAATGCCATCTAATAATAGGAAAAATCAAAAGCCAACACAGTTCTGTAACAGAAATAAAACTGAAGAAATTATGGCATATCAGCCATGAAAAAATATAATAGCAAGATTATATAACAATACAGTTGTTAATATCCTGCACAATTATATAATACATAAAATATAAGGTGAAATAATAGCCAGACAATAATTGCAGTTATTTAAAGGATATTTGTATTTGGATAAACATTAATAGAGAAAATGTGCCAGCAGCTACTCTATTTCTCTAGCTAAAATCACAAGACATTTCCTATTTAAAACTTCCTTTAATCATGTTGATATAACAATAAAACATATTTCAATATCTTGTTTGTTTCAGTCTCTGTCTCCACATGAACTAGAAGTTTTGTGAAAACAAGGCAGTGTCTTTGTGTTCAGCATTCCAGCACAAGTTTAAATGAAGTTGTTCATGAAAAAGTAAATAAAATACATGAGAGACTCAAAATACATGATCCAAGGAAAAGAGGGGACGAATCATTTGAAGCAAACTAAAGGCAAATCTCCATGTGTCCATTTCTAAAACATAACCATGGGAAAACCAAAGTAACTCACTGAAGAATCCCTAGTCTTCCTTTCTTCACTGTTACTGTAAAGCTCTGTTTCACATGGGCATAAGAAAAAACATGGGTCTAGCAGCGAGCCCAGGAGCAGGAGTCCCCAAGAGTTTCAAAGTACAGAGGCAAGTTGGGTTTCAGCAGTCCTTTCCCTTCCCCAAACTTTGACTTCCAGAACTTGCCATATAATTACATTTGGAATTAACTGGGGAAGAGGAGAAGGGAGTGAGAGAGACTATACAGGGTAAGAACAGAGCAGGAAAAAAAAAAAAAAACCTAGCTCATCAGAAAATAGTCTTTTTAGTAGGAATTTAAGTCTAACACCACCCTGAGCGCTAGCTAAGAAATTAATTTCAAGGTACAAAGAGAAATAAGCTTTAAATGACCTGAACTCTGGAGTGAAAAAAATCTCCTTTTGACAACTTAAATCCAACCTGAAATATACCAGAGGCAACAGAAGGAGCTCTAAGTTATAAAACGTCATAAGAATTAACAAAAACACACGAAGAAAAGAGACGATTCTTAAGTTATTTTTCAGCCAACCTACGCAACACCTGTTAAATTCCACAGGCTCTTTCCAGCTTGAGCAATGTTTGATCTACCCTTGTCGCTTCTGTGCAGCAGCAGCAGCTGTCGTCGACTAGTAGAGTTGATCTGCAGAGAAAAGGGAAACTGAGGGGGAAAAGAACTAAGTGGGGTCTAAGTTTTACATGAAGCTCTACTTCTTTCAGTGTAGCAACTACAAGCAAATTACAATCTCTGAGTCTTGATTTCCCAAACATGAAATTACACTTATTTTTCGCAAGGCTGAGGTGACAATTAAATGAGATGAAATCAGTGCACATAGAAAATATGAAGTTTTACTAACTTATATAGCTTGTTACAGAGTCACAAACGCTAATGTCCTTTTAGGATTGGCTAAAATTTTCAGTTGGTTGCATAAATCAATTGGATGTTGCAAACAATCTCATCTTAGTTTTCCAATTCACTTCATAATTTATTCTTTTGAAGAGTAGACTTTTCACCTGAGAAGGCAGCATAAAGAATGATGCTTGTTTTCCCGAAATCTTAGTGTAAGAATTCCACTATTTCTATTTAGAGAAGTTCTTCTATTTTCTAATTCTTTCTATAGGAATGCAAAAATCCTGAAAACAATATTGCTTAATAGCCATTACAACTCATAGCTGAGCTTAGATTAACTCAACCTGCTGAAAATTAAGATCTAAGAAATAAGAATGGCATTAGCAATTTAGGCTACATTTCCAAAGATCCATCCAATTCAGTTTCAGGTTCATCATCTCAGATTAACAAACTTGCCCAGAATTTTAGCATCTAAAAATCTTTCAGGGCTGGTTTTTCAGTTGCTGATCTCAGTGGTCAGGCATGTAAGTGAAGCTATATGGACAACATGAAATGAATCTGGGCTAACTTAAAGTGAGGTTCAAGCAAGTCAGCAGGAAGAAATGATCTTGAAGCTCATGGACTACTCACACGAGATACTGCCCATTCTCATGTGATTTCCTCCTGGCCATTCTTACATGTCAGATGTTAGTTTCTACAGACAAAGAGATCGATCTTTGCTCTGGGCAGGGATTCTGCAACCAAACAGGTGAAATCCAAGGACAAGAAAAGTTTTCTTTGACAGAAAGTTTATCATAGACCCCAGTCTCAGAATCCCCTCCCTAGAGCTCAGCAGTTACTAGAAATGGATCCCCAAGATGATGATAAATTGAAATTTGGTTTCCACATAATGATTCCCACTCAGCGTCCATTTAAAGAACAAGCAATAGTGACTGCCTGCACATTAGCTGGTCAATGTCACTGAGGAGGGTGCTTCAACAGTTGCCTAAGCCCTATAACCTTTAAGTACTGAACTCAGTTGTGCCAAGAAGAAAAACTTATCAGTCATGAGAAACCATTCTAAATATGCCTTTGGTAACAATGTAACCCTATGGCATGACCTTCAGATTGAATGGCAGCTTATGACAACCAAGAAGAAAGCCTTCCTGCTTTCTCTATTCCTTATACCAGTCAGAATCTAGCTTCTCACTTTCTCCCCTATTAGTGCTGAACTGCAGGCTCCATTCCTACTGGCATGATCTAAAGACATTCTGCCTGCGCCTCGGCCTCCATGAATACATTTAGCCTTCTTGCAGTTTTGCAGATATACAAGAGGTCTTTTCTACACACATTGCGTATGTACTTAACACCGAAAAAAATCATTATGAAACTCTGGAACCTAAATTATCAAGACCCACACAACCAAGTCCAGTGCAGCTATTAGCTGATAAGAGGCTTATGTTTTGCTAAATTGGAATTTAGGGATATGAGAATGTTATCAAGTTCACTGGTTACTACAAAGTTGGCATATATAGTAGATGTATAACATCTTCATAACATGATCAGAAGCTATTATACCATTCTGGGATCATGCCATGGGGCTACATTACTAACAAAAGCACATTCAGAAAGGTTTCTTGAGTTAGAGAGATGGCTCGGGGATTAAAGTCTTTGCCTCAAAAGCAAAAGGACCTGAGTTTAGATCCCATATTCCATGTAAAAATACAAGGTAGAAGTGACAGCAGCCTGTACTCCGGGCCCTGGAGGACTAAGGAGCCTAAGAAACTCCAGAACAAAGCAATATGGAGATACAGCAATCCAGATTGAGTCCTAAAAATCACCCTTGGGTCTCCACAGGCTCACACAGTGCCCTGTTATACATACACGCACGCACACACACACACACAAATAAAAATTTAAAATGGCTTTTCATAACTGATAAGCTTTTGTGTTGCCACTGTTAAGTCATTAATAGGTTTAACTTTATGTGTCACCAATTATGGGAAGAGACACTGATGAAGTACCATGTCTATAATAGGAATATTTAGGGATTTGAGGCTTAGTATATAGGAAGATGGACAAGACATATATAATTGGCATTCTAGAATAAAAAAGCTGTGGCTGACTTAGTGTCCATAATTGGCAAGACAGTAATGCATATTCTTTATTGAATCTTTATTCTTTATCAAATCTAAAATTTATGATTCTTCTAAACAACTGTAAAAAACTTATTGGCTGGTGAAATTAAAAAGCTTCTATTCTGAAAAAAAAACAAAAAAAAAAAAACACTTGTTAATTGTGCCAAAAAGGACAACCAGAGGAATGGGAGAACATCTTTTGCTAGTTAAGAATCTGACAAAGGAGTGTTAATCGCTGCAGGGAAGGTCCCGAGTTCGGAGCCCATCCACGTATGACGCCAGCGAGCGGGGGGGCCTGCGCTCTGTCTGAGGGCGGAGATCCCAGGGCAGAAGGAGGCGAATGGGTTCGCGAATCTCGGGTCTACTAACACAGACACAACAACACCAAGACAAACAATGCCAGCACACACGACATGCGAGTTGAATAATAAATAATAAATAAAAAAATCATTAAAAAAAAAAGCCTCAAAGGTGCATCTCCAGAGTACACAAAGACAGAAAGGACACCAACATTCATAAAAATGGGCCCCAGGTAAGCTCGCCTTGCAACGAGGTCCTGAGTTCACACCCCACGTGTAGACGCCGGGCGGAAGCAGGGGCGGCCTGCGTTTCTGGTCCTGGTAGGACGGAGCCTGTGAATCCTGGGGCAGAGTAAACAAGGAGGAAGTGGAGGCGGTCTATGATGGTTCCTGAATTCGCCCATGGTTACACACACACACACACACACACATACATACACACACGTGCACACACGCAGACATACACAATTGAATTTTAAAAAAAAAAATGGGCCCCAGAACTAAAAATGGATTTCACTCAAAAGAAATTGAAATGCCAAACAAATACCTCAAAAGATGCTCAACCTCTCTGATTATCAGACAAATCAGAACAATCCTGCGATACTATCTTACCCAGTCAGAATGGCTAAGATCAAGAACACAAACAACAGAGATTACTGGTGAGGCTGTGGAGAAAAAGGGACACTTATTTACTGCTGGTAGGAGTATAAACTGGTACAGCCTATATGGAGATCAGTGTGGAGGTTCCTCAGAAAGCTAAAAAAAACAGCCATATGACCCAGCTATACCACTCCTTAAAATATTTCCAAAAAACTCTACATCTTATTACAAAGACATTTGTTTATCTATGTTCATTGCAGCTCTATTCACAATAGCAAAAAAAAAATTCCATTGTACTTATGCACAATGGAATATTACTCAGCCAGGATGAGATTATGGAATTTCCTGGTAAATGGATGGAACTGGAAACTTCAATATTGAGTGAGGTATCTCAGACACCGAGAGTTAAGCACTACATATTCTTTCTTATATGCAGATAATTGAATTGATATCCTTGTCAATGCATTTGGATTGGAAGCACTGTAAGAGCCAGAAAATTCAAAAAAGGCCTATGAATGAAAAGGTAGGAAAGGATGGTTAGGGGAAACCTTTTAATAGGGAGACTTAGGATAACAGGGCAAGGATGAGGAAGGGAATAATTGGGAAAAATACATGGCAGAGAATGAGGAGATGGCAGATAGGAGAGACATGGGAGATAGGAGGGACAGAGGACTTATAGAAAAACCCTATAATCATGGGAAGTAATCTCAAAGGAACATCATATGCTAGTAATGTATTAAGAAAATCTTTTGAAGAAAGATACAAAATTGGGCAGAGGAGCATAGAGTGAGGAAAACAGGAGGAAAAAAGCCATGAGCTGATCCACTTACAATCCAAGGACACAATTATACTACAAGTCACAGGAATGTGGCACTTCCTGATAAAATGTTGGTCAGAGAGGTCATTAAGGCCCCCAAACATCATAGGCTTTTGTCATTGCTCTTGGTTGTTCCCCAAAATCTGTCAGTAAGACCCTATCACTGAAGTAGCAACACAAATGGATCACAGAACATGGGCAAAATATATCAACTGGAACTGGTCTGAGGTCTTTCTCCTTGCAAGATGGCTTACACAGCACCAAGGAATACTGTAGAAGCTGCTGGGGGAGAGAAATAATCACAAGCCCCAACAAGGGCATGAGATCTGTAAGTTGCAATATAGATAACCATGGCAACAGGCGACTAGCAGTGTAATAGTGGCATGAGTATCACGGAGACAACCAATAGTTTTCTTATAGATTCAAGACCACTTGTCAGAGGGTACACATCCCTGTTACTGTAAACTACAACAAGAACCTAAAAAAGAGAAGGAAATAGACAAATAGAGAAGACAGCCAATAAACCTATGGTTCCTACCTATGGTACATCAAACTGCTCTGTAGGTAGCAGTTGTTATAGAATGGGAACTTACAATGGAAATCTTTGGGTCTAAAGGTGGATGAGTAAAGGGAAATGATCCAATCAGCGGGATAGGCTGAAGAGAGGTAACTTGATATACCATGGAGGCCTGAACCCCCATAGGAGTAGACAAACCAGAGTGAACCCTGGAATCCATAGAAACATACAGGCAGAACAGTAGGAGGAGGAACTGATGAAGGGAAGGGAGGGAATGGAAGTGGGGGGATGAGGAAAGCTGGGATAAATACTCAATATGCTTGTGAAAGCGGAAAAGTAAATAAAAAAACTTACTGGCTGGAATAACCTATACAATGCTCAAAATCAGATAATCCTTTAGTGACGAGTTAGCACCTACAGAAGTCCCCAGGCACTCAATCATTTTCACTGCTCAGAAAATATACCTTGGATGCTATGCAACAGAAAACCCTAATGTGCATTTAAAATTCAAATCTAAATGGTAAGAATGCAACTGCTCTTTAAAAAGTCTTCTATAATGCAAAAAATTTTAGTATTAAATGGCTAAAGACTGATTGACAGGCTTATCTATTAATTACTCCTACAGAATGTGTTTCAAGAAGGCTCACGAATTAGATTTATCCTTAGTAACTATAATGGCTAGTGTTAATTGTCAATTTGACAGGATCTAGAATTATTCAGATAAGCCTCTCGCACATCTGTGAGGATTATCTAGATTAAGGTTGGCCTCTGCAAATGTCTGTGAAGGATTATGTGGGTTATGTTAGTTGATGTGGGAAGACCTGCTTCACTGTGGGCAGGACCATACTCTAGGCAGAGACTAGATTATAAAATAAAGAAAAGCTGAGCAAAGTACTCATTGTTCTCTCCTCCTGACTGTGCAGCACCCAGGCTCAAGCCCCAACTTCCCAGCCACACTGAGCTGTTGAACTAAAACCAAAATAACTCTTTCTCCTTTGAGTGACTCTTAACAGGTTTTTTTTTTTTAATCACAATAGGAAAGGAGGCAAAGTTAATTCTCCTATTCCTACAAGATACGTATTTCTACTCTCAAGTGATAACAAAAATAATTTAGATTTGCTAGAATTACTGATGACCAATTTTATTGTTTTAAAACATATCTTTTTATTCAAATTATACTGATAGGTAATTACAACATGTACATGGGTTTACACAGGTTTAAATAATGGATAGGTATGGGCATTATGTAAAGAAAGAAAGGAAGGAAGAAAGGAAGGAAGAGGGAAGGAGGGAGGGAGGAGGAGGATGAAGAGGAGGAGGATGAAGAGGAGGAGGAAGAGGAGGAGGAGGAGGAAGACGAGGAGGAGGAGAAGGAGAAGGAGGAGGAAGAGGAGAAGGAGAAGAGAAGAAGAAGAAGAAGAAGAAGAAGAAAAAGAAGAAGAAGAAGAAGAAGAAGCAGCGAGGGAGGGAGGGAGGGAGGAAGGAGAGAGGGAGAGAGAAAGAAAGAGAAAGGAAAGAAAGAAAGGAAGGAAGGAAGGAAGGAAGGAAGGAAGGAAGGAAGGAAGGAAGGAAGGAAGGAAGGAAGGAAGGAAAGAAGGGATAGGAAGAGAAGGAAAGAGAAAGAGGGAAGAGGGAGGAAAAGAGGGAGAGGGGGAGGAAGAGAGGGGGAAGGAAGAGAGAGAGGGGGGAAGAAGAGAGGAAGGAAGGGAGGGAGGAAGGGAGGAAGGGAGAAAGTAAGAGAGAAAAGAGGATAGAGAAATAGAAAAGAGAAAGACAGAGAGAAATAAATAGAAAGAGAGGGGGAAGAAGGAAGGAGGGAGGAAGGAAGAGAGGAGGAAAAAGAAAAGTTGTTCCACATAAGTCATGTTTTCACATCACAGAGAAAGGAAACACCAAGGTGTTACACAAGGGGAAATATGGTGCAGTGTTATCTGATTACAGAGGATGAAGGCCAAGATCCCAAACTTTGGAGCTAGACTTCCCAAATCTAAGCATTCAAACTTTGGTCTATTCATTTGTAAGACTAGCTGAATAATAATAATAGTCCATTTCACAGTCTGCTCAGGGTCATTGCGATGATAAAATAGGGAAAAGAATAGGAATATGCTATGTAAACTGTGAAGCACAGTGCACAAGAGTAGAAATGAATAAATTCTAGTCAACAATTTAATATGCATACAAATTGTCTATCAGGGGGAGGAGAATTCAGTTAAAAAGTCCCATCTGTACATAGGATAAATAGCAAAAATTACAGAATTGGTCTTTTTTTTCCCTAGGAAACCACAGGTAGGTAGTATTTGTCAGAGATAGTTAACGAAGAATACATAAACGCAGGCTTTTCATTCAAGAAAATATTTAAATATTTGTTGAAAAAGGTTTACAATCGTTATCACACAGAAAAAATAAGGATCTAGAGTCTGGAGAGGTGGCTCAGGGGTTAAGCCTCTGCCTTGCTGGCAGAAGGTCCTGAGTTCGGATCCTAGACCCCACGTATAGGCACAGGGCGAAGTGGGGGCGGCCTGCATTTCTGGTCCTGGTAGGGCGGAGCCTGTGAATCCGGGGCAGAGTAAACAAGGAGGAGGTGGAAGCGGTCCACGGTGGTTCCCGAATTCGCCCGTGGTTCTACACACACACACACACACACACACACACACGCACACACGCGCGCACACCCACACATACGTGCGCACACACAATTGAATAAATAATAAAACTTATTAAAAGAAAAAATAAGGATCTAAACTTTCTGGCAAAAAAAATACACAAAAACTATACTATAGAATAATGGAAAATTGGAAAGGATATTGCAGAATGTCTGTTTCAATACTCTAATAAAGTTTAGGAAAAAAAATCAAAGTCAAAGATGCATAGTGGTCTATCTAAGAATGCATGATGGTACAGTTTATGCATTATTTCTAATCACAGTTATCTTTATTCCTCCAGAGTAACCTGTCTCTATGTTCCCATAGCACCTTAGGCATACTGATTGCTATAGGATGTTTTTAACCTTTTTTAATGCCCAGTCTTTGCTCAAGAACTGGAAGATCCAAATAGACAGACCTTGTTCAGTTCATCCTTCATCCTCAGCACTTGGCTTGTGTTAGATGCTTATCTGTAACTAATCTTATTCCACTTAAAATTATTTTGTAAATTTTAGAAGAAATTATTTATTTATGGAAAACTTCCATGTAAACTCCATTCCTTTTGGCTTAGTAAGTTATTTAAAAAGTTAATATTTCTATAGGACTGAATTTGAGTTCAGAAAGAATGCTTCCTGAATGCTGAGATTACAGTGTGAGCCAGGCCCTGCTCCATCCCTCAGATTCCACTGCTATCATAAAGAGTAAATGAAATTTTCAGAGCTTAATGTAACATTTCATACATAGTAATTTCTCAACAAATGTGCGTGGTGTGTTTCCATGCCTCTAGCACTAGTTCAATATTACTCAGTTCAGTGTGTCTCAAATGTGACCATATTAATCACTTCAGGGTCCTATTCAAATGCAAATTCTGTTTCAGTAAAATAGAGCTTAAGATGCTATGGTTCAAAAAAGCTTCTGGCTGATGCCAGTGCTGTTGGTCCAAGAACCAGACTTTGAAGACAAGAGGTAGATTTTACAAAGCTTCTTTAAAATGTATTTATCTTTTTTTTTTTCAGCTCTGGGGGGGTGGGAGGAGATACATGCCAGTATGCATGCTTGAAGAGACTTAAAGGAAAAAAATCAGATGTCCTCCATACCTCACAACCTTATTTCCTTGAGACACAGTCTCTCACCAAACTTTGGCTAAGCTGTCTAGCAAATTCTTAGACTTTGCTTGTCTTAACCTCCCAACAATAGGATAACAGGCACATACCCATGTCCAACTTTCATGTGAGTGTTGGAAATTCAAATTTAGGACTTCAAGCATGGCCTGAGCTTACACTCTTACCCACAGTCATCTACCCAGACCTCAAAGATATATTTATATTACCTATTCAGCAGGATAGTAAGCTCTTAAGAGACAAATAATAATTATCATTTTCTTAGCAAATGTACTTTGAAGGGGAAAAAGATACTCAGTAAACAACTCTTGATATCTGTGGTATCTAGATAATCAAGAAGCCTTGCTATACTAATTTTTAAATCAAAAACTGAAATATGCCACTATGAAAAAAATTACTTGACCATTGAAACCAAAGTCACTTGCACGGAGGCAGGAGAGAACCTGGGAGGAAACTTACCTCTTCACCAGTGATAGTGTAGTAAGGAAACAGTAATATACACAAATGATCACTATTCTTTGCTAAAGCACAAATATCACTAATGTGCAATCTTAACTATACTTTGAATTTAGTTTGAACCTGAAAAAAGACATACACTTTCTGGCAAAATAAACAAGAATAATTAATGTTGAATCATGAATATGATTTCAGTTTTTAGTGTCATATATAATATATATAACATATATTTCAATAATCCATTAGTGTACAATTAATCTAAAGCTCTCAGACATTGTTGAAAATATTTTCAGCAAAACAAAGAGAAACACCTCCAATTTTCCCATAAACATAGTGAGTAGTAAGATCTCCTAAGTTCATAATTGCAGTGGTAGAAATTCAAAGGAATCTGCTGTATAGCAAGAATAATCTGAAATAATCTAAACTTAAGACTTTAAGTCTCCAATTATTTAGATGCTTATTAAAATCCTCATTATTTTAGAACTATAATTTAGGTGGGACCACTATTCTTTCAAGTTCTATTAGGAGACTGTACTCTTCCTACTCAAGCATGGGAAAAATCGTATATGTAAGCATATGTAACACCTTTTTACTAATTACTATCTAGATAGCTTAAACCATGGGACAAATTCATTTAAATTAGCCTTTAGAGAGAAAAAAAAATCTCTGTTATAAGTAGCTTGCCATAAGCAGCCACCTGCTTTTTAATTCATAGAGATTTTTCAATAAAACCACACTCATCAATATTTCACTGAGTTATTTTCAACAAATTTAGATAGAAGACTAACTGGGAATTGCTGTTAAGCACAAAAACACAGAACTGCCATCAGGCCCTAGACTTAAACTTGCCTTATGAGTTTTAATAAATCAATGTTATTACTTCAGAGAAAATCATAAAGCAGCTGGGAGTCAGCCTACAGGAAAGCGACTCCTATTACTTCCATAGAACTCTAGACCTCAGGGCACCGCAGATCCCTAGTTGGTGCCAGGTACTCTTCCTAGAGAATATTACTGTCCAAAGAGTGCTTCAAATCTCAACTGTCTCTACCTGAACGCAGATCTACAGCAGCCTCTCATACTTGCACAAATAATTATCTCCTACCATAGATACGCAACTAGCAATTAGATTCAAACAAACAACTTCAATATAACAAGAGACCTGATAATGCTCAGACTCAGCATAGAAAAAAAAAATACCAATTTCTTTCCTTTTTTTTTTTTTTCCTAGCTTTTCCTCAAGGCTCATCCTTTTCTAAAATGTTCTCCAAAACTCTCTTAACAAGATTCCTTTTGGTTTACTCTCTCTTCCATGTATCCATTTTGTTTCCCAAATGAGTGTGAGTTTTCCTAAAGGACCTTCACTATCTCCTAAAGAGAGTTATTATTACTGCTGATAAAGGTATTATTAGAGCGAGATAATATAACCGTGGAGTGGCAACAGTGAAGCCAAACAGGCTTAAATTCAACTCACGGTTCTACCACAGTGGCTATATAGTAGATATATATATATCACTTACCTTTTCTAAACCTCAGTTTTATGGTGCAAATTCAATGGGGTAACGTTAAGAGCATTTACTAGAGTTTGCCTTCCCTTTAAGAAGCACTTGTTGATTTGAACCCACCGTTGGTGAGTAATTCTGCTGGGGGGCTGCAAGTGGCACTATTGTCATGCTTTCATTACCCTGTTGCTGGTGTCTTTGTCATTTCCTGGCAAAGGTCTTTTCTACTTGACTGCCTTGAAGAGAAAAAAGCAACCGCCAAAATCAGCCAAAGGAAAGGACTTGGGCATGGCACAGCAGCCACAGGAGGGCATCTCCACATCTGGCTTTCACTGCTCCCACTCACCCTCCCTCCCTCCAGGTCTGCCAAAGAAAGAGGACAGGGACAACAAAGCAGGGAACCAGCCCAAACAGAAAATGGAGATAAACAGCTCGGTGGTCCCTCTGCGCCCTCCTCTTGGGAGGAGGGCTCAACTCCTAAGAAAACAAAACAACAAAAGCAAAATCCCTTCCTCACATGCCCTAAAAAAAGAGCATCCCAGACTCCTGGGAGCCCACTGCCTCACCACCCCTTAAAGCCACCTTCCCGCTACATCAAAAGAAGGGCTCTTCAGCACTTAATCCATTAGCCTTCGATGGAACTTATCCACTGCTTTTCTCAACTAAAAACACTCACCCCCCCTGCCCAACCTTTCCCAGTCTAACCTAGAAAAAAATACCATGTCTTGAAATGTTTTAAAAAAGGGAACCGTTCTCGAAGTTTCCCAATTCTGCATTAAAGCAGATCGTTGTGTTTGTGGCCCTTTAAAAATCCAGAATATGTTACCTGGGTCTTCGTCTTTCGGAGGACGGGGAAAGCCATCATCACCTCCACCCACCCACCCAACCAGAAACAAAATGGAATGAAAAATACGTATTCGTCCTCCCCCTCCCCGCACGCACAAATTACAATGATTTGATTATTCTTAGACAGATGTCGGTCACAGTGAGTGAACCACCCGGGCAGGCGCATCTGTCATCTGCCGCATCTTGCTGTCTCTGTCCCACGGCGGTCTTCGAGGGTCCGGGTTAAGGGGGGACATCATCACCCTGGACAGCTCCAACACCGATTTCCACTCTCAATTCACCCCGCGCCTCGCAAACCAGAATCTTTATCACCTTTTTGAAAACAAACATCTGGGACCATTTGCACCTCCAGCTTGCTCATGTCTGAGCTGTCAAATCTCTCCCACTCCCCGCTCCTTGGGAAAAAACCTGAAGCCCCTTCACTATGTCCCAAAGCACCCCCTTTTCTGTGTCTTCAGGATAGAAGCAGCCCTGCGCCCCAGGACCCACCTTCCGTGGGAGGTTGGCGCCCGCCTCCGCCCCTCCCACTCGCGGGCACCTGCTCACACCCGCGTCCTCCCGGGTGACTCGCGGACCCTCCTTTCTGTAGCCCCGAAGTCTTCGGCGCGGGCCGGGAGCGGCACCATCCCCACGCTCCGCCCCGGGGCCGAGGACCCTCCCCCCGCCCCCGGTGCCCGCGCCGGCCCGGGCCCTACCAGTCGGTGTGTGGCTCGTCGACCACCAGCAGCACCTTGGCCTTCCTGGGGGCGGCAGACGAGGCCGCGGGCGCGTCCACCAGGCCCGCCGAGGCGGCCGTCTGCTTCACGGCTTGGGACAGCGAGCTGAAGAAGCTGCTGCCCACCGACGGCGCGGGCTGCGGCGCGGGCGCCTGGGCAGGTGGCGGCCTCCGCTCGGGGCCCGGCGAGGCGGCCGCAGGGGTCCCCGAGAGCGCCGCGGCTCCCGGGCCGGGGGGCGGCGGGGGCTGCTGGGGCTCCGGACGCTGCAGGTCGGTCATGTAGCCATTGGGCAGGTTGGCGATGAAGCTGCTGTCCGACAGCCGGCGCCGCAGGAAGTTCATCATCGGGCTCGAGGGGCTGCGGGCGGCGGCCGGGCGCGAGAGGCGGCGGGGCGCGCGGCGCGGAGGACACCGCGAGGGGCGAGCGCGAGCCTGACGCGGAGACTGCGGCGGCCGACGCGGAGGTCCGCGGCGCGCGAGCCCAGCAGACAGCCGCGGCGCACTGGGCCGAGCGGGAGGCGCCGGGCGCCGGGCGGTGCGCGGGGCGGGGCTTGCGCGGGGCGGGGCTTGCGCGTGCCCCGCCCCTCGCCGCAGAGCCCGCGCCGCCCCCGCCCCGCACAGCCCCGGGGCTCCCGCCTGCCTCCGGCCCCGCCCTGCAGGGGGACTCCCGCCCGCGGTCCCCTGGGAGGCGCCGGGACTCAGCGGGACCCAGGGGAGCATCCAGGCCTCCTGCCGCCACCTGAGCGGGGGGCGCGGGGAGTGTAGTGGCAGCGCTCGGCCTCTCCGACTGAGAGGAAGGAGCAGCCGGAAGAGTCAGGCGCAGGTGGAGGCTAAGAAGCGTCCTCATCCCCTTCGGAAGGAAAAGAGGTGTCGACTTCCCTGGCGAGGTGAGGTGAGAGCAGAGAGCCAGCAACCCATCTGCGCGTGTCACACGCACACAACACACACACACGACTCAGGGAGGGAAAGCAACGCCTCCTTTCCAGAAGCTGTAGAGAAGCATCATCTCCCCAAACCCCGGGGGACAGAAGGGGCTGATCCTTCTACACTCTCCTTGTGGCCAGCAAAGCCATCTCTTCCTCCAAGTGCTAAAGACAATGTCAAGACCAGAGTGGAGTGGACAGAAGGGGCCACCTCAGCTGCCGTCTACCCCTGTGTAACAACATTCGGGGGATGGAGGGGGACCTGGTGGCAGGCAGTGGTGAGAGACGCTCCCCAGGAATGAACAGAAGACTGGAAAGCACTGTGCCTCCCTTGCTGAGTTGGGCTGTCCAGTCTTCTCGCTGGTCAGATTTGCCTTCCAACTCTGTGAAGATTTTTCTGCTTGCCACCTTCGTAAATTTTGTGCACCCCTCTGAATCTTGGTTTTTACCTCTCCTCAAATACACTTGTTCTCTTCTTTGTATTGAGGCAAAACACAGCAGATGTACTTTACAGGCGGATCACCTGTAGCGACAGGTGACCTTGGACAAATAGCTCTTCTGAGCATGTTTTTCACAGCTAATAAAAGAGGATAAATAACACTTTTCAAAGTTGTTGAAGTAAATGAGATCATGTAGGTAAAGCATCTGGTATGTATTAGGTACTCCAGTAATAATGCCTAACTTCTTATTATTTGGATTGGTTCTCAGTGAGCATTTAACTAGGCTCAATGGAATCAGTGAGTGGCTTGTCAGTAATGCTGGCAGGGGGTCTTTGCTTCCTGAGTCCCAGCTGGCACTCAGCTTGGAAATGTATGAATCCAGCTCTGAGTCAGAGGTATAGAGAGGTCTGCAGCCAATTTAAAACAAGCAAATAAACAAATGAGTAGGAATGGGAAATGACCCTCATGCCTGGTAAATTCACATCTAAGAGCTAGGGAATCAAAGAATATGATATATAGATACAGGAACATTTAACCCCAATAAGACATGAGAAATACTGTGAGACAATTGGACAAGGTGGTCTAGGAACACCAAGGGGAGATGATTCATTCTCACTGTTAGATAAAGGCTTCTCAATGGACATGATTTATAAGATAAGTCTTGAGGCATTTGTTAAGAGTTTACCTGTAAGGAAGTTAGTGACCCGGCAGAGAAGAAATAGAGATAGATATGTGAACTCATGAATCCTCCAAAATGGGCTATTTCATGCAATGACTCTTGAAGACATTATAAAATAATCTTTTGACTAGGGCATGAGCTTTTCAAAGATAGGAGTGTATCTTAGTAATTTTTGGACCCCAGCATCAAGTACAGTACATGTCACATAAGTTAGGACTCTATTATTTTAAGAATTGAGCTGTGTTCTGGGGCTGGAGAGATGGCTGAGCAGGTGAAAGCTTGCTATGCAAGCTTCACAGCCTAAGTTCAGTCCCTAGACCCTACAAGATTGAAGAGAGAACCGGCTCCTGAAGTCACATGCCTACACTTACTAATTTGGGGGGAAAAAAAGAATAGAATCTAATTCAGGTCTTTTCTACTGAAGAATAAAGTGATGTCATTGATAATAAACTTGACACACTGTTCTTCCTAGAAGTATATTTTAGAGAATCAAAAAAATCTTTTCCAGACACTTATGTCTCTAATGGGAATATTAGAGACTATCTTACTTCCATTTTTAGGTAATTCTGTATTTTCTGTAATGCCTTTCATTGATCAATTTCTCCTAGCTATTAAACTTGTAGTACAATATTTTAAATATCAGCCAATTGAAAAACATGTTCTGAGTTTCTAGTCTGTATACAGTATTTATGCATTAAGATCTAGATGATAAAAGAGATTCGAGGATGAGTAAAACCAGATTCTTGTCTTAAGAAGACAGCTTCTAAACATATGAACACATAATTAGCAATAGCAGAACAATCTGTGAGTAATCAGAAAGTGGAGCAGTCAGAGGGTTTTAAATGAGCCAGAAGGGGGCTGGAGAGGTGGCTCAGAGGTTAAGCCTCTGCCTTGCAGGCAGAAGGTCCTGAGTTCAGATCCTAGACCCGGCGTCCAGGGATCCTAGACCCGGCGTCCAGGGATCCTAGACCCGGCGTCCAGGGATCCTAGACCCGGCGTCCAGGGCAGCCTGCGTTTCTGGTCCTGGTAGGGCGGAGCCTGTGAATCCTGGGCCAGAGTAAACAAGGAGGAGGTGAAGGTGATGCATGGTAGTTCCCGAATTCATCCGTGGTTCTACACATACACATGTGCATACACGCACAATTGAATAAATAATAATAAAAATTTTTAAAAAATAAAATACATGAGCCAGAAGGAAAAAAAAAAAAGAATTTGAAAGGTTCAAAGATTTCACAAGCGAGGTTAAGAGATTCAGATAGACAGGAAAGCGTGGGAAAGGCACCCAAGATGGAGAGGATACAAGAGCATGGTTAGAGAAGCTGGACTGGTGAAGGTAAGCTTATGTAGATCTACTCCTGCCTATATTATCACTCTATTACTTGCATCTCTATCTGACATTTGGCATGTAATGAGCCCTGCAGTATTTATAGGAGAGACTCTGAGTGACTATTCTTGTGTATAGCACTTTTATTCACAGTTCTGTTTTCCATGGTTTCAGTTGCCTGAAATCAGCTTTGTTCAGAAATATTAACTAGAAAATTACAGAAAATAAAAGCAGTTGTTAAGTTTTAAATTGGATACCATGTTGAATATTGTGATGAAATCTTGGGGACATGAGTCACTCCAGTCCATCAACTACATCCACTACATTTAGTACATCACCCATTAAGTCACTTTGTAGTTATCTCTGTTATGACATCAATTATGTTACAATACAATACAATGTTCAGGTGATCTGTATTTTACTAACTAACCTTGAACTGTTAGAGTAGTGATGCTGGCTGTTTGGAATATGCCAGAGACCTGTAAAGTGCTCACTTTAAGAGAAAAAATAAATCCTAAATTTAACAAGATAAAAACATATGCTGAGATTGCTAACATCTACAGTACAGTAAAGTGCTTTGAGAGGGAAAAGGAGACCATATTCATGTAACTTTTATTATGGTTTTATTATTTTTATTAATAATTCTTGTGTCTGATTTATAAATTAAACTTTATCATAGGCTGGCATGCATAGAAGAAAACACGTTATGCATAAGGCTTGATATTATCCTTAGTTTCAGGCATTCACTTGTGGTCTTAGAATGCATCCCTCTTGGATAGTAGGACCTTTTCTGTATGGTTGTGTCATTACTATCCACCTTGTCTTTTTAAAATTGCCTCAAGGTAAGGATTATGTCTTCTGCTTCTCTCAGAATGATCTACAGAGGCTGATTTAAACGTCTGACATGTAGAAATGCCACAGTGGTGGGAACTACACCAGATGTTCTCAGAAAACTGGTTCAGAGTGCCAGGGAGATTGCTGTACAGATAAGAGTGCTCGTTGTGCAAGTCTGAGGACATGAGTTCAAATCCCCTGCACCCATGTTTTAAAAAAATAGCCAATGTGGCCTGGTCACCTGTACCTAGCACTGTGGGGTGGAGTCAGGGGGATCACTGGAGCTTGCTGGCCTTGAATCTTATTCCAGGTTCAGTGAGAGACCCTGTTTCACTGGAATAAGGCAGGGAATGCTAGAGTAAGACATCTGACATCTTTCTCTGGCCTAAGATACACATGGAGAGACACACACACGCACACACACACATACACACACACACACACACACACACACACACAATGCTTTGCTTTAAGTTTCTCCATTGCAATATAGGCTCACAAGACCATCAACAGTGTTTATCAAATATTCTATCAATGCATTTATTTTCTGGCAGGTTTTAATGAGAATATGTTCTTACAGAAAAACAGATAATGGTCTTACCATTGTGCACATGTGGTTATTACTCAGTTGCATATGATCAGAACTGTCTCATCAGTGGGTAGAATTGTCAGTCACCTATACTTAACCATGTCCTTCACATTCCATTGAGTCCTTTCCAAAAAGTTTCTCTGCATCCTTATGAGGTGGGGTTGGGTTTTAATGGGTTGTGATGGAACTCTTACCCTTGTTTTATCCATATGCATCTAGGTTCCTGATACAGATAGAATATCACACTACCAGTCTATTTTGCTTAGAGTTGAAGGGACATTTCAATTCGGATTTAGGAAATTCTGGCATTAGGGATTTTTCTTCTTACCTCTGAAACAGCCAGCTTTCCTCCCCGTATCCATATGGAATGTATTTCTCTCAAAGCAATCAGTAGAGGGGTCCCTCTTACCTCTTTTAATCCCTCAGTGACCAATTGAGCCAGCTATCAGTTTGTCCCAGTTTTTGGAAGCCCAGCATTCTTCAAGCTTCTTTCTTGTCTAATCTTTATCTTCTTACTGAATTATAAACACAGATAAACATCTGGTAACTAAAAGTGAAAGAGTCCTGCTAAAATCAAAAACCAGTTTTAGTGTTTTATCACCTCTGTGTTTTTTCTTCCTCTGAGCAACAGTGCACTGGGGAAAGTTTACAGGGAAAGGGGATGGGTATGTGACTGGGAAACAACTGAAGAATCTTGGACAGGCAAGAACTGAAAGGCCCAGCTTAGGTCAGGCCTGTAGCTCCTACCTGCAACCTCAGCCTTCAGGAAGCAAAAAGCAGAGGAATAGCTGCAAATTCAAGGCCAGGAAAGAAGGAAGACCTGGCATGCTGAGCTCTTGGGCAAAATGTTATCTGTGTTTCCTCCCATACAAAGGAGCTGACTGAAATCACACCATTCTTGGCTCTTGTTCATGTTCCAGATTCAGAAACCCCATTCAGGCTCATCTGTTCTAAAGAGAAGTGAAAAAATGTGGGATTGAGATATTTTGCACTGTAGCCCTTTCTCCATTGCTGACTTTGCAGCTCTTAGTGGGCTACTAAGGTCTCTGGGTTAATAGCGAATAATAGTATCTGCCTGCCTCGGACCTCTCGTGAGCTGACCTGAGAGAGTCTTTGAAAGTGACAATGCTCTAATGTGGTCATTGCTTTCCACACCATCTTGTACTGTTTGTGGAGTACCTCCTGAGACTTCATTACCTCCAAGGAAGAGAACCCTCTTGACTCTGCTGGTATGAACCACATAGAAACCTTCATATTCTATCACTGTACAGTCAGTAGAGGACAACCATCCTGGGCTTTCTGGTCAACCGAGAAGGCCACATCAGCTGGGTCACTCTGCTATAATTAGGAATCACAAAATATAAAAATTCCAGGATGGGGAGATAGCTCAGTAGTTAAAGTGCTTGCTACAGAAGCAAAATAACCAAAGTTTGGATCGCCATTTCCCATGCAAAAATGCCAAGGCATAGTGACCTATCTGTAATTCCAGCCCCAAAAGGCAGAAAATGGGAATCCCCAGAGGAAGATGGCTATTCAGACTATCCCTGTAGGCAAACTTTATATTTAATTAGTGACACAAACTTAAAACAGTAAGATGAAAGAGCAATTGAGGGTGATTATATCAACCTCAGGCCTCCACATGTATATGCACTTGCATGCACATATACCTGCACACATATGTGCACCTACACACATGCAAACACATCCATGTGCCACACATACACATGAAATGGAAAATGTATGTATGTATGTATGTATGTCAGTTTCCTAAATTTGTGTGAGTATTGCAAGATATTTTTCCTTAGCAGTGATATGAACAAATAACTATACACACTCAATACTAACAGTAAATCAAAATATGATTCCACCAAATTCCAACTTGGGGAACCTATGAGTTTATTGAGCTTACTTACAGAGCATGAGAGAGGTATTGCTTTCAGAAGCATAGGTGATCCCAAAGCAGTCAAACCATCATAAAGTCTTGCTCCAGCATGTGTGACATTGGCTCCATACCTTCATAAACAGAATCTCCCCTTCACTTAACTTACCACCAACTATGTGATCTAGCACCTCCAAACCCACATGTCATTAGGGCACAATTACGTACATTCAGAAAGGAATGACTCTGATCTTGTGTGACAGCCCAGTGACCTTTCCCTCCCTCCTTCTATTAGAAAATGTCAACAGGCCCCATCTCGAAAGCAGTCACAGCTTGCTCTGATGAAGATGATGGTAGTGATGCTCAGAGGGCAGCCCTCTGTGTATCTTTGATCAAATCAGCTTTATCCTCGGCTTCCTGGCCTGTGAAAAAATGCAGTAGTTATTATAAATACTTTGAAAGACTACTGAGAGGCCTAAATAAGATTGACTGAGCATATTTTCTAAGCTGCAAAGTACTGTGCAAATGTTAGCTATTGATATTTCTGATTCTGGTGGATCTACAGAACTTGCCGGCGCTACAAGTAAAGTACAAAAAAAAGGGTTCTTCCCACACATAATTATCCCAACTTTAAACACTCAGGAGAACTCCAGCAGGTGTGAAGTTTAAGGTCGCCCCTCTTGCAGTGACTCTCATGCTTAGTCATACTTGCTAAAAATAAATGCAACAACCACTTCAACTAATGGCTGCCACCTTCCTGGGTGACCTTGAACAAGGCCCTCCCTCAAGACCTCTATTTCCTGGAGTGGAAAATGCTGGCAAGGGACCTGCGGTAGATGATCCCCATGGTCTGATGTTGTGAGGTTCTCTGGGTGGAGCCTCACCAGGCAAACAAGCACCTGCTGACAGCAGGCTGAGCCAGGGGATGCAGGCTTGGGAGCCAACAGTAAATAATGCAGATGATTTTAGAAAGAAGGAAAAGCCGGGACACATGGATTCTAATTCCAAATTGGCTTTGACTTTAAGGAATTCTCTGTTTCTTTGACAGTGTTGGGGGACCCAGTAATAACTCTGATTAGATAACTGACCTGATGCCAGAAACTGCCCATGTCCTGTCTCAATTCACCCCCCACAAGGTTTGGAATGGAAAATGTTCCCCTTTTACTGGTAAAGTAATGGAGAGTCAGTGAGATTACATCAACTAACATTACTTCTTAGAATTAAAATGATGCAGAGCTGTAAGTAGATCCGGCTGAAGGTAAAGCCCGTGAGATTCTCCATTAGCATGCTCTGACAGGCCCCTACGAAAGGTGCCATCCACCAGCAGCTCACCAAATAAATGCACTTATTGGAAGTCATAACAGAAATAGCATGCTTTCCTGCCACGTCTCATTACCTCCAACCTTCCAGACAAGGGAGGTTCCCCATAGCAAGCAAGGCTACTACATAAACATTCCTGCCCATAGAACAAACTAGCTTCAAACAGAAGAATCTTGCTGATGACATACCCCTCCCCCATCTCTGCATACCCCACTCTTGTTTTCTCCCAGCCAGGACCACGGCTCCCCCCCACAGAGCAGCTCTGGCCTCTTGCAGGGTGCTGGCATGTTGGCTGTTGCCATGGTGACCGAAGAGCATCTCTGTCATGCACACATGAGCAATGCAGAGTGGGTTTCCTGCCTGGGAAACTCAGAGGATTTATCTTCAGTTGTTTTCCAGAAGCATTCTCACACTGCTTCAAGGATGAGTGAAAACACATCCCTTCTACTTAGCATTCGACCCACGCTGAAGGCAGAACTAAGCTTTCTAATACCAAATCTATGCAGAAAGCAACCCTTTCCCTCTACTCTTGGTATAGCTCTGAAGCAATGGCGGTGCCTTCCAGGCAGTAGGAAGATGAGCTGTTATTTACAGGGCCAATAGGCAGCGCTTGGTTCCTCAAGCCTTTGCTACTACCAGTTTGTGAGCCAATTAGATCTTCAGAGTCAGACCCATGTAGTTTTATCGCATGTCTCAGACACTTATTAATGAGGCAATATAATACTATCTCTTTAATACAACTCAATTTATTTATCTAGAAAGTGGGGTTAATTATTCTTTGCAAAGCTGTTAAAAATTAAATGCAATTATATATAAATCATTCTTAATATCAAGTCTGACATATGGCAGGAACATATTTGTGATTGAGATTATTTTAAAGAAAGTAACCTAATGAAACATATGTTCTGATTTGGAGACAATGTTTGAAACCCTGGTTCATCACTTAATAGCTTGATAGCTATGTAGTATTCTGAGCCAATTTTCTTTTGAGTCTGTGAAGAAAAGAGGTTGAAAACCAGAGATTCTCTGTGAAGATCTCATTTTGAAGGCATGGTTATAATATCTCTAATGGGAATCTGAAGATCTGAACTAGAAGAAAAAGAAAAAGACACCTGCTTTGTGAGCGGTGAAATGGCATGTCATACTAATTGCCACCTTTATTGAGCACCATCTATGTGTTAAAATACGGTGACAGATGCTACACATTTGCTCTCATTTAATTCTGGCAGCAGCCATTTTGAGGTAGGCATCATTTTAAAAATGTACAGTAAAGAGATATGGGCATTCCATTAGTAAGTTTCAAAGTAAAAGTGAATAATTTCTAACATTGTCCTTACTGTTTCTATACATTGAAAGACAATTTTTTTCTACTGCCAACCCTATGTATGAGTGCCTGAATGGCTGTCCCCAGAAAAAGTGCCAGTTCCTTGATACCAGGGCCAGTTTGAAGCAGATGGTCCCATTTCTCCTCTTGAAAACAACCAGCTCCAGGGATCTGAGAAAACAACCATAGTCTGAGGTCTCCTACTTTACTGTTGTCTTCATGGGCACAATTTTGTCTGAAAGCCTATCTGTAGTTTCTAATCCCTTGCTTCACCCTGCAACATTTGCAAGATCAGTCAGCAAGAGTAACCAGAAACATGAAGGAGGGTTAAAGACACCTGACTAGGTTGTCTGTCCCAGTTCCTGATCAGGAGTGAGTTGTTATTCCTATTTCCTGGCTTTTCTCACCACACTGCTAGTGTCAAGAGAATGTCTTTTTTCATCTCCAAAATAGCATCTGGTCCATCTGAAGCAGGCTAACAGCAGGCTCTCTGCCAGCACCCTCATTTCTTGGCAGATAGAAGGCATTCCCCATCCAATTATCTAAGTCTTGTTTGATGATTCAGTCAACCTTTCCATCATGAGCCAGACCTGGGAGCCTAAAGTCACCTTGAACAGATCAATAGTGATGAGCACTACACAGCTCATCTTGAGTTCTTGTGTCTCTCCTACTAGGAAGGAATCTCATTTCATTTAAACAAATGAAGAAACAAAGACTCAGAGAGGGGTAAGGATTTCCCATGGTCACACAGCCTATTTCAGAGGAGCTGGGAATCAAATCAAATTCCCAACTTTAGAAAGAGAAATTGAATGTTCACTGGCCACATACTTTTCCTACAAGCCATGGTGAATGCTTGCAAAGTTCTGGGGATTAGAAGCATTGTAGTTGTGAGCATTTGCCCCTGTGTGATCTCTAGTGTCCCTGTAAGCTTCTGCCCAAGTTTCTCTGTCTCTGTCTTTGTCTCTGTCTCTGTCTGTCTCTGTCTCTCTCTCTCTCTCTCTCTCTCTCTCTCTCCCTCTCCCCTTCTTGACAGTGTTGTCCTGAAGATTCAAGTTCAAAGCCCTACCATGGTGTCTAACAGTTGGCAGTCACTCACAATTATAACCAGCCCTCCCAATTGTTGCTCAGCCACCATCGCCTCTGAGAAACCTCTGATTTGTGCCTTCCTCCTTCCTGCCCTGACATTCATTCATTGTCTTTGTCTTCACTCAACCAGTACTTAAGATGTGTAAATAATCAGAGTACTCTCTCTATGATGTGCAACTATTGGATCATCTTCTATTTCTCCTCTAATCTAGGATCTTTCTGAAGGGTAGAGAGTCTGTATGTCTCTGGATCTTAAATACCTAGCCTGGAGTCAGATAGGATAAAAAAAAAGAAAAAAGAAAAGTAGACAGATTGAAAAAGAAAGCAAGACATAGGACAGTTTATGAAATCCTACATTTAAAAAAAAAAAAAAAGCCCTCCTCATTGTATCTAAGGAGGCAAGGGACACATCTGGTCCTCTCCTGGCTCTGGCCTCTGCAAGCACCACCCAATTCTTTCATTGCCAGTTTCCCACAAGACAGAAATACCAATGACCATCTGAATAGGAAGTCTCAGATGAGCCCCACACTTAGGGTGCAGACAGGCAAGTGATGAATGAATGATAAGGCACAGCTGCAGAAAGGAAAATTCCATCTGTGCAGCCGATGGGGACAGACCTGGCAACCCCAGACCTGGTAACAGACTCAGCAGTGCAGCTTACAGCACCTGAGCTCCGCCCACCTCCAGCAACTGTGGCTGCAGCCCCAGCAACAAGCTCAGCCTGGCAGGTGACAAAGCAGTCACAAACTCAGCGGGAAAACCGGTGGCTGGCTGAGGTGGAAGCCTGAGCGCAGAGCTCCACAGAGCAGGCTCTTGGAGAGCTGAACCTGGGTCAAAGTCCAGTGCTGAGGAGGAGAGGTCTTTTCCCTGACTTCCCAAACAGTGTCCCCGCCTGCCACCAAACCACTTGAGGACTTTATAAAATGTTCATTCTAATCCCACCACCCTTCCTTCATAGAGGCTAATGCTGCTTCTTGGCAAGGCACTTAGGATTCTCTAGTTTCTCCTGTTTCTAAACAAGACATCTCTGTGCTTTTGCTAATGCTATTCCCCCTCTTCCTGGAATATACTTCATGACTTATGATAAGGTCCATTTCCCTGAGGCAAACCCCAACATTAAGATTTGAGTACTGATAGTTTATTTAATGGACTATCCCAGGAACCACCGGTTAGGGGCACAGACAAGTCGAAGGGAGCCAGAAAACATGTGCTAGTAGGCACCTTTGGGCAATTGGGAATCAGTTCTACTCAGGGATTTTGGTACCTAAGGTAGAACATATTTACGAGATGTTCCACTGGAAGAATGGAAAATCTCAGGCATTTGTTCCCTAAGCCCCATTCAAGATGGTTAAGTAGTAGTACTGACGTTATTAACTCCCCCAGCAGTTCACCCTGTCTAGCAACCAGGCACATCTTTGAGCAAGAACTGAACTAGAGAATTATAGAGCACTGGTACCATTTGTTTCCTTGCTAACCTAATTGCTCCACAGTGTCCAAGGTGCAGATCAAAGGCCAGTCCCTCTAATCCTGAAGAGATTTCACAGCCCCCTTCTCTGCATTGCCAGAGCAAGATGAACACCCTTTTGTTGAGTGTTTAACTTAATGTGTTAGAGTGACTTTCTACATATCTTCCCTGAAGACCATGGGCTCCTGTGAAGCAGAATGCATGTGTTAATTCCTTCTTTGTAGGTCCCAGTATTCAGTAGGTGCTCAATAAATATCAATGGTTCTGGACACTAAGGATTGATTCAGAGGCAAATGAAGTCACCTTGACTTTTGTGAAACAGAAGACCATGAGCCAAAGTTCTGAATGTGTTCTCAATACTGCCCAGGAGAGGAGCCAGACCTCTGCAGACTCAAACGTACCGTGGGATTCCAGGGAAGCCTCACAGTCTTGGCTGCAATGGCCTCATGCTGTATGGTTACAAGCTGAACCTCTCATAGCCCCAGAATGCCTGCAGTGAACATCCTGGTGCTCTACCCAAATCCATGGTAGATGTTATTAAAAAAAGTACATGCCAGGAGCTCTCTCTGTGTCAGTCACTTGTTCTAGGTATCTGGGGTCTAGGATACTAGAAATCTTTTTGATTCCTAGCTGTGAACCAGATTTTTCTATGGAGCAGATTATTTTGGATACAGTGGACCAAGTTCTTTTGCCCCATCTGTCTCAAACACAACTATGTGCATAAAGCCAGCAGGCAAGAGAGTTAGGGTACGAGGTTACAGGTGTGGTTGGTGATGTTTCACTTGCTAGGCAATAGATACGAGGAGAAACCAGAGTGAGTAATAGTCGTCATGTAAGGACCCTGCCTTTATAAAGATCATAATCTAGTGGGAGTATTATTAAAAATGACTTGTTGCTTGCCTGGTTTGGTGGCACAAACTATAATTCCAGTACTTAGGAAGTAGAAACAGGAAGATTGGACTTTGAAAAAAAACAGCCATGTTATCATAAGCAATAGAACCAATAGACTTAATTTATTGTGTTGTCTATCATATAAGTAAAATTGTGCGTATGAAATTTAAATAATAATGCTTATTTATTCTTTTGAGTTACTTGAGTTAAAAAATTTGCTAACATATTTAAAACTTTCTTTTGTCCTTCTTAAATGTGACCACTACCTTGAATTTTGGAAAATCTTGCCTTCACTATTTATTGTTTTTTATATCTTCTATATATGATACATATATATGTATGTATTCCTGAGAAATGTAGTGATTGGTTTTGTATTGTTTTACTGTGTCTCTTCAACAAACCTCTTTAATATGAAAACTTCTGGTCTTAATAAACTTGAAAATTTGAATGTGTGTGTGTGTGTGTGTGTGTGTGTGTGTGTGTGTGTGTTTATCAGTTGTGGCACAATCAATTCAGGAAGGCCCTAGCCCAGGCTCCCGGCTACAGACAAGCCTAGACACATACAGACATGTCCCCCGACACGTCCCAATAGAAAACCACACAGGCGGAGGGATGAACAACCAATGGGAAGCGGCCGTCTAACCTGCCCCTGCAATGGACACCTAGTAAACAGTTAAGTGATTGGTGGCTGTTCCCCTGAGTGAAGGGATGGCAACACCTGATTGGACCCCGACCCTATGTAAGCCCAAACACCTCCTTAATAAATGGAATCTGCAGCAAACTCATCCACTGCTTGCTTCTCACCTGATTCCCGAGGTCTGGGTGGTGACCCTGGACCAGCTGGCCCCCTCGCCTCCAATCCCGAGGCTCCGCGGTTTCCCCCTCCTTTCCCCAGCTGGCCCGGTGGGGATTCGGCAACAATCAGTGATGCATTAGAGTGTTTACAAACCTTGATTTATCCCGGTATAAGCTGCAGAATAGTTAGAGGTGTTTCCTTGACAATCCACATTCTATTTTACATTTGAGAAAAAATATTGTCCCATGTTTATCATGTACAATACTGAATGCCACCTCAATTTTCTCAAGTTGACTAATTGTCAAGACACCAACGATAAGTCTATCCAAACAATTGCAGGATGAAACAACATAAGCTTTATTTTCCTGTCTTCTACCTTGTTGTAAATTAAAGGACATGAGATCCATGCACATTTTTAGCTGTTTATAACACATACAACATTTATCAGTCTGTTTGGGTAGCTAGACCGTTCCTTGACAAGACATCTGTCTCAAGGTGTCTGACTTTGCCAACAAGCTGGGAACAGGAACTAAAACCTAAGTTAAATTAGATGCGATATCTTCCAAGACAGCCTAAGGCAACAAAGCCATAATGAAGATTTTAAATTGTTGCCAAAACAAAATCCATTTAGGAAATAGGAAAGAAAAAAGAAGAAACTATTTGTAATAGCAATAAAAATGGAGTATCCATCAGAAAACTTAACAAGATGTATGCTAATTTATTTTGGGAAAAAATAATATTTTAAGGGTCAGCAAGTACATTTGAAAACAGCACAAAAATATATCATGTTCTTGGATAAGAAGATATAGTATTGTAAAGCTGTCATTCCTCCTTAAATTAGTCTGGAAATGTAATCCAGTTCATATAAATTAAACCAACAGATTTTGGAGAATAAATAGGTAAATTGTTTCTGAAGTTCATATGGAAGAAAACAAATAAGACAGAACAGTAAGAAGAATTACAAAGCAGAAGAGGGCAGTAGAGCAGGCCCGTCTCTGACAGTTAGAATGGATATTAAGCTGCAGTAACATAACATAAACTGTGTTCAATATCGAGAAGCAGACCAATAAATTGAAAACTCAAAAACAATCTGTAGCAATTCATCTGCATGGTTGCTGATAAATTGCCATCAAAGGCTTAAGGAAACAAGGGGTTTATTTCCTTATGACAGTCCAGTTACAGTTCTCAGTCCAGCTTGACAGGAGAGCATGTATCAACATCAAGGCCGAGGGAACTGGCCACACCATCTCTACATAATGGCTGAGAGAAGGACAATCCTTACTTGCCAGACCAGCATGTCTGGCCAAGTGTACACAAGGATGCCATCTTCCTCAACCAATTCTCTGTATTTTATTCACCTGTTCAGGGCCTAGTCTCCCCCACCATGAGCTAGGTCTGCCCCATGAACTAGACAATTTCCTTCAGGTTTGCTCTGGGTTTAACTACTAATTTCTACAAATGTGCCTAGACCTCACACCCTCAAACATCAAGCTGACACCTGTACATAACCATGGCACAATTCTACATTTATCCATAAGTCTAATATAGAACAAGTATGACATTTCAAACCAGTGGAGAACAAGATGATTTAATAAATAACTGGAACAACTGAATAGTTATCTTAGGAGAAATCCATTACCTTGGAAAAACCTTGAATTAGATCCGTATCTCACACATCACATCAGAAAATTCCCAAAATGATTAAAACCAAAATAGAATCAAATAAGAAATTTTATAATCTTGATAAGAAATAGCTGTCTAAGAATGATAGATTACAGATGTCATAAGTCTCAAATTTGATTATCATTATGTTTCCATGGGGGAAAAATTATAAATTCAAAAGGCAACCAGAAGTAGCAGCTTATACTTTTAATCCCAGCACTCAGAAGGCTGAGGTAGGAGGATTATTTTAAGTTCAAAGCCAGCCTGAACTACATAGTGAGTTCTGGACCCACATGGGTTATAAAACAGTGAGAATAATAAAACAGAAAATAAAAGGACAAAAGACAAACTTGGAAAAATACTTGGAATCCATACCACAGGCACAGTTCTGGTCTCTTTAATATATTAAGAATTTCTACATTCAATGAAAAGAAAAACCAACAATGTTAAAGCAAAATTGGTAATAGACATGAATGGAAAAAAAATTAAAATGGCTTTTAAACTTCAACAAAATCATTGAACTAGAAACTGTAGTTTGTTCTGTAAAGATCTGCAGATAGCAGTTCATCTCCAGTGAGACTTGTTGAGGCAAAAAGACCTTTAGGGGGTGAGACCCACTGGAAGGCAGTTAAAGCACTGGAATAACACCATCAGAAGTGAAATCTGTGGCTCCCCAAGAATCCTAGTTAATTTCTGAGAAGTAAGTCATTATAAAAAAGGAGTGAACATGGCCTCTGAGTCGCTGGTTTCCTGTCTTGACAAGTGATCTCTTTCTACACAGGCTTCCACCATTGTGATGCCAACTACTATCAGGCCCTCACCAAGAGCTGAACAGGTGGGACAGCTCAATCTAGGACTTTCCTCCTCCATAACTGAACTAAATAAACCTCTTCTCTCTATAAATGCCAAGCCTCTGGCATTTTTGTGAATAGCAATAGAAAACAGACTATTCCACTAGAGAGCTGGAGTTACATACCTGCTTGCCTTTGTTAGTCATACAAGTCTACCATTTGCCCATACTCCCTAGTTCATAAGTCAGCCAACTAACAAAAGAGGATTTTTTATAATGGTAAATCCCAAGGTCCTAGTTGGAAGGACAACTGTGGAGCATCCATGACACGTGGACAAACCAGAAGTAAAAGTCCTCGGACAAGAGAGTTAGAACCAGAATAGAGGACCTGTATGTGAGGTGCTCAATCTTGTGGTCTTTGACATTTAGGTTCCAGATTCCACTTTGTGCTAGGCATGTGATTGAACAGTTGACCACTTCTGTGACATCCAGTGTCTTCATCTGTGAAGCAGGAATAATCATGGTAATAACTTTGGGGTTTTTTATGAGATTGAAAGAGGTGATACAGGGATGTGGAATGGCTCCATGAATGAAACACTTGCCCTGAAGCATGATAACCTTCCTGAGTTTGAATTCCCAGCATCTACATAAAAGCCAGGCACAGCAAGGAAAGAGAGACAAGCAGATACCTCGAAAACACAAGCCAACCAGTCGAGTTGGATCAATGAGGTTCAGATTCAGTGTCTCAAAAAAAAAATAGAAGAAGAAGAATAAAAAGAAAATACCCAACATTGGCCTCTGGCCTCTATACATACATATGCACATACACATTTATATATGCACATACCCACGCATACACATGCACACATGAGCATATATACACACACCCTTCCACACACAAAGACACAGGAGCATATACACACGTGAGCACATATACACACATACACTTGTGCACATATTGCAACCCAAAGAAGTGATGCAGGAAAATATACGATGCAGAGTGTGGTATCTTGAAAATACATGAAGGGCACCTTCACAGCTTAGTGACTGTGAAATATATACAAGCACATTCCCAGCAAGCACGATGCCAGACTTCTGCCTTCCTCAGCACCATTGTAAGGCTTCCTCTGTACTTCCTGTCTCACCATCACAAAGCCACTCCTTTAACTCAGAAGATGCATAAGAAATAAATGCTTCAAATCCTCTTTTGCCATTATTCTCTTTATTCCCCAAAGCTTCTGATACCCAAGTATTAACAGATTTTTGTTGATTTGAATAAGGACTCTCCTGCACTGACTGCTCTCTGGAAAATTCCGTTATGGTTCTAAATATACTAATCTATAATTGTGGCTCAATTTGGTTTGCATTTAGAGAACTCAGTGTATGCATTTTCCTCACTGCCATCACTGATTTGCTCCTGGACCTGTCAACAAAGCCACCCTACCACATTGCTGCCAGACCTTAAAAGCAAGCTATAAATGGTAGCTGATGCCCTGGGCAACCCTCAAGGCTAGTTTGTCCTCTTTGCTATCTGATCTTGATCAATCCTAGCTCCTTGGTCTAACCTACTCCTTGATTTTAATTTCTACTTCTGGCTCTTTCTGGATGATGGTATGATGGTGGTAATGGTGTTGGTGATGATGCTGATGCTGATAAGCAGTCATTTGGGGGCACTTCTGGAAGAAAAATGGAAAAGAAGGAACATTGACCAGGAGTCTGAGCCTGACAATTCTAAGAAAGCGTTAGTCTGGGAAGTTGTTAAGCCAAAGTTGCCCAGTAGAGAATTAGTCCAACCACAGCCCCTACCATATTCACATGTTTATATTCAGTTTGGGTTGGAAATGGTCTCAGGAAAGTATGGCCTCATGAAACACTGCTGTGGACTTGGAGAAATGTAACTTGGTCTTTCAGCCCATTCTACTTCCCTTGGCAATCTGTCTTAAAAGTGTCTATCATTTTGATCCTCCAAGATATACACACTGAGATGAAATTAAATGTGCAGTTTTATCAAGCTAATAACCAGTGAAATAAAATGGGGAAAGAATCAGATAAGAGGACCATTTGACCATAATCCAAGCCTGACCACATATGAAAGGCCATCATTCATGGCCCCTGTGGCTTGAAGAAGATTTGACAGGCTGTTGGGCCATCCTCAAGCCAAAACTAGTCATCAAGGCAACTAGGTCTTGCTGAAATGTGCCTGTCCTAGTATCCCTGACCTGCTAATCATCGCCAGCAGTAGCACATGGGAGACACACACTCAGGACAAACGCCGGCAGTGAACTTCTGCAGCTGAAGTTAATGAAGTTCTCCATAGCTGCACATTCTCACACCATCTCAAAGAAATCTCATTGACATATTTACACAGCTTCCTGTACAACCATGCAGAGAGAAAGCTTGCTATAATCTTGACGTCACTGTACAGCAAAGGCAGCCAGAAGAGAATCCTGTCCCTATACTCCAGCTGCCCATCCTTCCTGAGATCGAGCTTTCCCTACCTTTCAGTCCTGTAGTTCAACATTGCCTTGCTGAACCAGTAAATTCCTCTTTCTCTTTAATTACTTTAAGTTGCAACCTAAGGAATCCAGCTTAATGCAGACCTGAAGAAAATTAACTTGAATGATGAAATTTCAGCATTGTGGTCAACTGTTATAGGAGATATTTTTGTCAGAGAACTCAAATCAGGTCGAATAACAAGTTTATTAGTCAGGATTCCCTAGAGGAACAGAGCTGATAGAATTAATGTACATTAAAGAGAGATTTATTAAATTGGCCTACATGGAAATGTCCATGTAGTCCCACATTAGCTGTTGGTAGTCATATAGTTTATGAGGCTAAGTGCCTCAGTTGTCTGTGTGTGTGATGCTGAAGGCCTGGAAGATTCTTGGAGAATCACTGGTCTTCAGTCAACCTTAGCAAGCCAAAGGAACTGAGTTCTAAAGTCAGCAAAGGATGGAAGCAGTAGTGGATGCCAATAGGGAAGGTGAGCTTGCAAGCATGACATGAGGGCGGGCAGGCAAAAGCAAAACTCTTCTTTCTTAGAGTTCCTTCATTGAGGATACCACCAGAAGATGCTGCCCATGGCAAGCAAGGTCCTAAGAACTGGGAACACAAAGGCAAGTGAGAAATTTGAATTGAAATTATATGTATCATGTTTATATGCTACTATTTGTAACTATAGATGCTTTAAGAGTAAGAGCCATGCACTGTAGCAATCTGGTGGCTTCAAGATGTGTCAGGGTTCCTAGTACCCGAGGCTGAATAAGTAGCTATTAGGTGAATGAGATGGAGTCTTTGCTTCTGCAAGCCCTTGGTAATGAAGCAAACAGACACAGAAAGCCCCACTCAGAAAGTCACAGTAGAATTGTGTACAGTGCACTATAAAAATCAGAGGAAGAACATTCAATTCTGCATGGAAGGATGGAGATGTATTTTACAGCTCAGCTGAACTGTAAGGGATTGTGCTAATGAGAGAAGAGGGAAAGTCCTACTAAGCAATAGGAAACATCAGCAAAGCTATAATGACATAAACATGTTAGGAAACATCTGACTAAGCAAATAGTATTTGGCTGAACCACAAACCTGGTATCTCTTATAAGTAGCCTTGGCTTAACCAAAGGCTTAGAACACAGTGAGTACTCCATTGCCATTTGAGGGGTTGTATTTCAAGTGTTGTATTTTATAGCGGTATGTAAGAACAAATGTAACCAGGTAGCAATGAAGAATTTAAAAATAACAAAGTAAAAATAAGTAGTATCATGAACTGGGGGTGAAGTTCAGTTGCTAGAGTGCTTGCCACACATGCACAAAGCCTTAGGTTCTGTCCCTAGCACCACATAAAACTGTTGCCACACACCACTTGGTGGTACACACCTGTAATCCCAGCATTCGGCCTTGGCTATGTAACAAATTCAAAGACAGCCCGGGTTACATGAGACCCTGTTGGGGAGGGGTATGAATTGAGGAATGATTAAGATGAGGTGGCAACTTTGCCATGGGGAGGTGAAGTTAAAGAATTAGATGGGAGGCGGGGGAAGAAACAGGAAAAAACTGCTCTCACTTTCAAAGGTTATTCTAAGCCAAATCCTGCTTCAGTTCTTCTACTGCATTCCTGTCGTTCCCATATACAGCCTGTCAGAAACCCAGAGATTCTGGGGTTCAGAGAAGTGCAGGATTATGCTGAAGTTCAATTAGCTAGTTAACAGGAAACAAGTGTTTTTTTCATTCTTATTTTATTTATCATTATCATTGGGGTAGAATGTACATGCCACCATGTGCCAAAGGAGGTTATCAGACAACAGTAAGGAGCCTGTTCTCTCCTTCTACTTTGGTCTCTCTGTTTCCGTGACTGCAAAACATCAGGCCACCTTGCTCATGAGCTTCTGAGCAATTCTGTCTCTACTTCCCGTCTCTTTGCAGGAGTGCTAGGATCACAGAAACAAGCCCATGTAACCTTTTGTGTGTGTGTGTGTGTGTGTGTGTGTGTGTGTGTGTGTGTGTGTGTGTGTGTGTCAGACATAGGGATCAAACTAAGGTTATTCACCAGGCTGTGTATGGAGCAAGTGCTTTTACCCTCTGAACCATCTCATCAGCCCTAATCCAAATATTTCTGATTCAAATTTATGTACTGTTCACACCAGAAGACTGCTTTGTTCTAATCTTGAACTACTTTTTGTCATGATGGTCAGGAAACAACACAGTCTCCAGAATTTGAGAGGTTGCAAAGAGCCTTCTATTGCGCTGATCATACAGGTGCATGTACACATGTTCGTGCTGGCATATGTGTTGGCTTGTGTGTGAGTGCATGTGAAGGTCAACCTCAGGTATCAGCTTTGATCATTCTCCCACCTTGTTCTTTTAAGGTAAAGTCTCTAATTATACCCAGAATTCATCTATAGGTCTAGTCTGGCTACTCAGCTTGCTCTGAGGATCAATGGTTTTCTGCCTTTTAAGGCTAGAAATACAGGCGCCACCACACACAGCCTCGCATTTTACATAGACTCTGGGATCCAAGCTTAGTCCTTTTGCTTTCAGTGCTGAGCCATCTCTCCAGGTCCTTTAACTAGTTTGCCCAGAGGAAGAGTCACTGCCTGTGTCACTGGAGAAAAAGTACACATTTATCTCTGTTTTCTCATCTGAAGTTCTGTTAAAATGAGTCCTTTAATGCTCTGATGAACTTGGATCTATAACTGAAAGCTCTGAAGCTGGAAAAAATGGTAACAACTTCTAAACTAGCTGTCAAGAAATGTGGTAATTGGAGAAAAAAAATGAGCTTGAGACATTAGTGTGATCGCACCATTGTGTAAACTGTTTTATTTCTCCCGCTGCTTTACCTTGAGATGAGAAGGGACCCTATTAAGAGACCTCCCTGCAGAACAAGAGTGTGTTCCCCTGATGGCCATCCTGGAATGACCAGCAGACCAGGGGCATTAGAACAGAGACACAAGTGGGAGTTGAGAAGACTCTGGAAGGATGTTTCATGTCATATTTGTTTGAAGCATGTCCGGCATGGGTAAGCTCTAGAAGGATTTAATGCAAGGCAAGATTCAGAACATTTCAAAAATATCATCTGACCAGCAGCCAGCTCAGCTCTCAGTTCTGACCCTTCCTGTCTTCCCTAATCTGACAGCAATTCTCATTAAAACCAGAATGGTATATGAGCATGACTTTGCCCAAAGTCACAGACAAAGAGGTAGGAGGATTGGGACTCAATCTTCAAGCTGTCTCTGGTTTATATTTGTATATGATCTAAGGCAACAGACCAGGCCTGTTGATGTTATATTTTTCTTTATTCAAACCCCCAAAATTTTATCAACTCTAAGGCTCTCCCCTAACTTTAGTCCCAATCAGTTCTTCAACAAAGTAGATAAGAGATGATTTGTCACTGTGGCCCCTTAGATTCCACATTTTTTGTCTCTCCTTTTTCTTCTTCCTCTTGACCCCGCACTCATCTCACTCTGCTCCTCTTCTCTTTCCAGTGAAAACGTATTCTCAGGAAAGGGTGCTCTTACTTATAACACTTGAACAATTACATTTTTAAAGTTATTTTATGTATAGATGTGACTTTTTGGATGCATGATGTATGTGTATACACATGCCATCAACTGCATGTAGATGTCAGAAGGCAGCTTTGTGAAGTCATTTTTTCCCTTCCACCTTTATAGGGAGTCCCGGGAATAATCCAGTTGGTCAAGCATGTGCGGCAATTAATACAGCCAGCTGACCAACTCGCTGGGTCAGCAACTGATTTTTACAAGAAAATAAGAGTAGCTTGTGTTAGAGGAATGAATACTTAATGTTGGAACTGCAAAGATTATCTACCAGGAAAAACCAACTAGATGCCTTTTATGAAGTAGGTCACTGTCATCAATTTCATCATAGTTGTGGGACAGTTTCAGTAACAAGCAGTGCAGAAATCACATTGGTCCAGGAGTCATCTGCACTTGTCTTCTTCTTGTGAAGCATCAGAAGTTTACCTCATAATCTTCTGCTTCACAGTGCAGTGTTGGGTGTTTATGAGCCATGGTTCTGCAGGGAGACCTGTCACTTCTGCTGGAGAGAACTTGTCAAGTGTATTACAAACTATTGTATCACTTGATCAAACTGCCTGTTTTAGTCTCACAGCAACACCCCAACTTCTCTGCTATCAGTCTCTGTTTTAGTTTCATAATTTCACTGCTATAATAAACATCTGACTCAAAACACTCAGAGGAACAAAGAATTTTATTGGCTCACAACTGTAGGTTACAGTTCATCATAGCAAAAGTCATACCGACATCAGGAACAGAGGGAACTGGTCACATCACATCCACAGCAAGAACAGAGAGCAAGAACCAATATATGTATCCATGACTACTTGTTGTTGTGCAAAAATGTCACTCATCTCTCTCCACCTTACCCACCTGTCCAAGGAATAGTTCTAACTCACTGTATAGGTTGAGTCTTCCAATATCAATAAAGTAATTATGGCAGTCTTCTGCAAGCTAGCCCAGAGGTATTGCCCTGAGTAAATAAGTGTCCATAGGTGTGCTCAGAGATTCACCTCCCAAGTCACAAGTAACAAAGGAAAGTTTTATTGAGATTCACAGGGTTTAGAGGGATTTCACTCCATCATGGCAGAGAAGGCATGGCAAAGCTCCTAACAGTGGGAGTTTGTGGCAAAGCCTCTTTCATGTGGTAGTGGACCCCAAACCAGAACAAGGCAGAACCTAAGGTAGGTATAATCTGAAACCATGAGTTGGAAAGAGAGCCTCCAAAACAGGAACCTAGAAGGGATGTTTCAGATTCCAATCATTACAGCAAGCTACTGAACCTCACTTAGCTTCATATCCCCCATCTGTAATCATGGAAAATAAAAATACCCACCTGAAAATATAATGAGAAGCTCAGCAAGATGTTGGTGCATAAGAAGGCTCAATAAATATTAGTAATAATCACTTCTGTCACAGGATGGCCAACTGGTCCTCAGATAGCAAGCAGCCTGTTTCCTGTTGGGTTAATTACTCCAACTGTGAAGTTTGGGGATGAAACTTGCATTTGTTTTACTGTTCTTCTAACCAAATACATGTACAAAGCAATTTAAGTCTGTTGAGAAGAAAGAAAATTATATCTTTCTTAAACAAATGGAAGTTTAATATTGTAATTTTTCACCCCAGCATTTATGAGTCACTGAAATTAATTGGGTTTGCATATTGAAAGAAGCAAATTATCCTCCTTACGTTTTCATAATCAGCTCCCTGGAAGGTATTTTTAAAGAGAAATCAGTATGTCATATTTGGTCAGCATTATACAATTAGTTGTTAAATTATAAAGAAGAAAAAATATCACATTTTATTAAGTCTCTTGGAAATAAAGTTTAGATTCTTGCAGCTCAAGAACTTGTGACGCTTCAGACTCTCATTGTTTGACACAGACTACACCCAGGAAACTATTTTGAAATTGTATGTGTTCTACCACAGATATAGGTATGTGTGCACAATATTTATTGCTGCATATCACAATAGCCTAGAAATAGACCCAGTCTGTGTGTTTATCCATCAAGAAATGAATGGATAGAAAAAATGTGGTATCTATGTACTTAGTGGAATTTTTTCAGCTGTAAATAAAAATGAACCATGACATTTTCAGGAAAATAGATGGAACTGGGATCACTATGTTAGGCTATGAATGACTTCCTGGTGGGAGAGAAGGGACATTGGCAAGTATTCCTTTACCCCAGATAGAAGCCTGACAACAGACCAAAGAAATGATTACAGCCAAGTGTAACTAACTCAGGGGAACATGGGTGCCACACAGTGAGTGTTCTGGAGTATTTATGGGAATATGGGTAACCCAAAAGCAACTGTATCACTGAAAATCCCAGCCCAGCATGAGTAACCACTCATGAAAACTTCATTTTTAGAACTTCTACGTAATTTCCAGGCAGATCCACCAACTCTCTTCCCTAACAATTGTTTTCAAACATAACTGTATCGGTACTGAACATATACGTTTTTCTTTTGTTCCAGAGAAGCTATACCATAACACTACTTAATAGAGTTTGCTTCATGTTAGGTATTATGTAGAGAGAGAGATGATTTAAAGTATACAGGAAGATACATATACTTTCTATGCAGATAGTATCCCATTTTATAAAGGAGTTAAACATTCACAGATTTTGGTGTCCACAAAGGTCCAGGAGCCAGTCCTTCATGGATACTGAGATATGACTGTATTTGCATCTAAGCCTCTTGATAAGTCTAGTAAATATACATGTCCATAAAAATCAAGTGTAAGCTTACGCTGGCTAGCCCTCCTTTTGTGATATTTTACCTGAAACACATCTACTCTCAAATTTCAGAAGTTCAACACAGCAGATTATTTCTTATGTACAATCCATCCAACATGTGTCTTCTGGATTAAGTGGTGATTCAAGAACTCAAGTGTTTTCTTTTTTAAGTCTCTGCCATCTTTTGTATGACTTGCATGATAATGGCCTGCAGAAAACTGGTGGGAAATGAATTCATGTAGCAACCTTTAGCTGAGATCACACATTATAAATATAAGAAGAGCAGGTGAGACTAGTTGTTAGGGTTTATAGCTGATGGAGAATAGCATCTAAAGATAGGACAGAGAATCTGGAAGCTGTCTCAGTCAAGAATTCTTTATTACAAATAACAGAATTATCGGAATTCTTTCTTTAGCCATGTGAAGGGAAGACACCATCATTACACAAGAGTGTACACTGAACACTAGTTGCATCTGTCACCACACGTCCAATCTTCCCTTCTTTGATGGTGGCACCATGATTTCCTTGAAGAACTCTTCTTCCCTCTCTCAGTTGGAGTGCAGTCGGCATAGCCTTTGGAATAACATCGGGCATTTAGGCTTTCCATATCCTAGAATGCAGTAACAGCCTCTGAGTTGGACCTATGACCCAAATCTTGGGACTTTCTCTTTTTTGCCAGAGATGAAACCTATGCTGCCTGGCACCTCCAACAAACATTTTTCTATTTCGAAGGAAAATCTGCCTGAAGCTGATGCCAGTTCATAAAGATCCAAGGAACAGAGAGAGCTTCCTGACAAGCCTAAGCATTGGACTAGCTACAGCTGCAGCTGTGTTATTTTTAGAGTCCATGGATTCCCTTTTGCTTAAACCAGCAGGAGTCATCTTTCTATTGTTTACTTCCTAGGGTTCTAACTAATAGAGGCAAGGAATGTAACTGGGGAATCCAGTCCCTTTCACACATCCTTCTTCTTCAAAGACTCATCATCACATCTGCTTCATTCTCTCCTCTTTTGCTCTTCCTGATCCTTGGCTTTTCTAAAGCATTTGTGTGTATACCATAAGCAGTCGCCTCACAGTCTCTAGTGAAGTTTACATCGTCATTTTTGAGTGACCAGCAGAAACCCTGTCAGATCAGATCCTTACAGTTCTAGGAGAATCTTAGAGACCCAGCTTGAGTCAGCTACCTAAGTTTGACCTATTCAGTTGTGACTTAGGGAGTTTGGCAGTATACATAACTTTCTTGAATCTCGGCTTCTTTATTGATAGATGAGGACAGCAGTATCTCACATGCACTTATCTTAAAGAGTTTGTTGGGAAGATTCCCTGAATGGCGCCGTGTCTAGAGTATAGAACATATGCAGCCAGTATGAGCTGTGGCAGAGTATGTCATTGGCAGTAATGGTAGTCTATGTCCTTGGTCTCTTTCAATTCTGTCTGATGTTGGGTAAGCTTGAAGCTGCAGGGTTGGGTGATGGAGGCGGAAGAAGGGCTGGAGTTAGCCAGGCAAGTAATTATGGTAATACAGAATTGCATTGAGAAGTAGCCTCTACATGTGCTGAAGCAGGAAAGGAAATGTCTAATAGCTAGCCAAAGCATTCCTGCCTCCAGCTACAAGCAGAAGACTTGGAAAAATCAGCTCTGCTCCCCAAACTTATGTTGCTGCCTTCAAAGAATATCTCAATCAATACTGCCCTCAGACTTGACTTATCTTTGGGCTTGTAAGGAGGTAAAATTCAGAAAACTCACAAGATAGCATTTGAAGCGGTATCTCTTTGAATCCTCACAACCCTATGGGATAGTTGTCCTAATTATTTCTTGCAAACTAGAACACAAAGGCTCAAAAGGTTAAGTAGCATGGCTGAAATCTCATAACAAGTAAGTGACAGAGCCCTACTGTGCTGTACTCTGCTTCCGTGTTCTTTCTCTTACACCACACCTAGGTTCTACAGCCTCCAGATTCACCTCTAAGTCTCAGTAGTTAAAGCAAATCCATAACTTTTGTGACTGTGGCCATTGACCTCATTCCTGAAATAAGTAAATTAGGCTATCTGGCAGAGCAAAGGGCAATTGTGAGGTTATTGGACATTGTCTCAGTTGTCATCTTGACACCAGTGAGATGGGCTTCTGGGCACATCTATGAAAAATTATCTAAAGGTAGGCCTCTGGGAAAGACAGCAAGAGACTGTCTTGATTGAATAATTGATGTGTGAAGAACAACCTATAGTGAGCAGGACCATGCTCTGAACAGATGGATGAAAGAACTAGTAGCATTTTGGCAAAACTGGCATGCATTGGCTCTTGCCCTCTGCGACTGTAAATACGATGCAGCAGCTCTCTCAGCTCCTGATGTGAGTATCACTTCCACTGTGTTATCTGTCATCTAGAACTGTAAGCTGGAATAAAATACCTTATTCCCCTAAATTGTTTGGATCAGCTGTTTATTAAAGCAATGAAGTTATGAAACTTAAGCAGGACATAAACTCAGGAACTTGGGGTTAGATTCTAGGAGTTGGTCTGTTTGGCTGTGTGATTCCTGCTGCTCAGCTCTTCAGTGTTGCCCACACTCACACCCTGCAGTGAGCTGAACCATAGAGGCCAAAATCATGTTGAAGCCTTAACCCCTGGGTGACAGCAATAGGGGATGGAGAGTTTGGGAAAGAATTGTGCTTAGATAAGGTCCTAAGGATGGGGCCTTCATAAGATTAGTGTCCTTATAAGCAGAGAGGGCAGGGAATATGACTCAGTGATAAAATGCATTAGATGACATGCATTAGATACTGGATTCAATCCTGATGAAAAGAGTGAAGAGAGAGAGGAAGAAAGAGAGAGAGAGAGACTACAGTGCTCTCTGTCTACCATGAAGGGACTCAGTGAGAAGACAGCCATCTGTGAACCAGAAATAGAGCCTGATAGCAGACTTCCAGGTTCCAAAGTTGTGAGGAAACAAAATGCATTTCTATAAGCCAGGCAATCTATGGTATTTTATCAGGGCAACTCAAGCCAGCTAAGATACATGTTGATTTATTACAGTTCATTTTGTGTCAGCTTGCCTAGGCCACATTATTATCAGTTACTTGGCTAAGCATTACTTCCAAGGAATCTGTGAGGCTATTTCTAAATGACAATAGCATTTGAATGGGGTTGTTGAGTAAACCAATTGCTCACATTGTGGGCAGGGCCATCCAGTCTGTTAAAGGTCTGAAAAGAACAAAAGGTCACCTGAGAAACAACTGTTTCTCTTTGTCAGTCTTCAGGCTGAAACTGATCCCCCACTGTTGGACTCAAGCTTGTGCAGAACTGACACTAGTGGCTGCCCTGGGTGTCAGACCTTTAAATTCAGATAAGAACCATATCCTTGGATGTCCTCTATCTTGGATCTTGGTTTCCAGCTTCCAAAACTATCAAAAAAAAAAACAAAACAAAAAACTGTGTTGTTCAAGTCACTTCCACTTGATCATACTTTGTTATAACATCCAAAGTTTACTAAGACACATACTCAGATCCAGATCATTTTGGGTTTGTTTCTACCAGTCTTACCTGACTGTCCACATGGTGAGAGAAAAGGTAAGAGGCTTCCTAGCTGCATCTCCAGTGACAGGCCATATCCTTCTAGTCCTGTGTCCATCATGGTGCGTTGGATAGGCATGACCCAGCTTCCAAGAAATGAGTTTTTGAACTGAAACCAAAGTGGGCTATCTGATCTATCTAGCAGAAGACTGAACAGGAATTAATAGCTTGGGAAGTATGCAAGGTTTCTTGTTCTTTTCTCCATTTATTTTATCACTATATTAGTCCATACATCAGACTAACACTCGAAAACATCCTGGTTGGTTTATGTGCCATTTATCACTTCTCCTCCCATCCATCCTTTATGCAACTGAAGTATTGTGGACTTCTCCTTTCATTCCTTGGTGGTCAAGAACATGGTTTTGAAGCTAGACTGTCTGGCTCTTCTATTACTAGTTCTGTTGTTTCTGCAAGTAACTCGGTTTCTTCATCTGCACAACAGCAGGTGTAGTAGATTGATCAGTGACACCCCCAAGAGATATTCTCCCCAGAAACCACTATGAATGTAATTGTATTTTAACAAAGGTCTTGATAGATGTAATCATGCTAATGGCTTTAGGATGAGATCATCCCGGATTATCCAGCAGGCCCTAAATCCAGTGACAAGTGTCAAAAATCAATTGACCATAAAGATAAGAGTGTACTCCTGGATTACCTATTCTCTTCCGTTGATGCCTTTCATCATGCCTTTCATGAGGTGAGTCATTTTTCAAGGAATATGATTTATGTACTGTAGAATCTCTCTAAAGTGCCTGATTTGATGACTTTGAGCACCTTCACAAATCATGCAATGTGCAGCCATTCCCATGATCTAGGTCAAGAACATTTTTGTTGTCTGCAAATCCTTCCTTGATCCTTTCTCTTGAGATAGTAGATATTTGCTTTGTTTTACTATTGGCTTCTTTGTTTAGCTCTGGGAATGGAACCCAGGGTTTCAAGCATGCTCTTTACCCCTGAGCTATATCACCATTTAGACCATGGATTGGCTTTGGGTCCTATTGCTAAGGTGACTGTCTCCTCTGGGTTTATGGGGGAGGGGAAACCTTAGTTCTGGGGCGACCAGGACAATTACTTCCTGTAGCCTGTGTTCTCAATGTCCTGGTCACGTTCCTTACCAGTTAGGTGTAAACCAGCTTCCTTCCTAGTACCTGCATCTCTCCTCTCATCCCCAATCCCATCTTCCCCCTCAGCTTTCTTCCAAGCCACAGAAGCCCTTACTGTTCAGAACCGCGGCTACAACTAGCCCTGCTTTTCCAAAGCAGCCATGAGGCTCCCTAGCTGTCTCACCTCATGGGGGGTGGTGACTCTGAAACATGAGTTTGATGCTAACTCATCAGCACAGTGGTAACTGGCTTAGTCTGTGTCCTTTCTTGCCTGCCTTTCCTGCTAAGTCACTTCTCCACTCTCAGATTTTTATCTCAGGGTCCTTTCCTATGTGACATTCCCTACTTTCAGACTTTTGAAACAGACACTAATGTTTTCTCACTGTGTGTGCACTGTCATGCAAACAGAACACCTCATCCCTTCTTCCAGTCAAGGAGTCAGTGAATAGGAATTTCAGAATGGCCACAGCACTGCTGACAGATCTGCACATCTCCCCACTCTCAACACTCGCACTGCCTTTTCCCACATCTAACACAGTGTTTCAATGTGCAGCTTCCCCTTGGGCCCGGGGATGGCCTCTTTCAGAGCAGGAAACCTCTGATCCCATCTGATGCACAGAAGCAGATCACCACTTCCTACTTCTATTTACTTGAGTGTCACGCCCCCTAGGCAGACAGAACCACCAACCCTGCCACATCAGTAGCGAGGGCTGCCTGAGCTGAGACCTCAGAGGAAAATGGATCACAGACAAACTGCTGCATAAATGCAGAGAAAAGCCAAGTTACAAATGTAGGCAGCAGGAGCAAAGTGACCCGGAGCACTGGGATGCTATGAGAGCCACAGCAAAGGCTCACTGTCCAGATCCCACCATTAGTCAGTGGAGCCTTCAAAGCCTCACAGTTCCCAGTCCAGGAAAACACAATAAGGTCAAGGCCAAAGTGGGATCAAAGTATGAAAAGCCTGTTATCAGACCGGGCCTAAGGGAAGCCAAGGTAAGTCCTGCTGACTAGACAGGCAGCTGATGACTAGAAGTGGAATGCATGCTCACAGTGCTGCCGGGAGGTGTGGCGTTGACCCTTCAGAGCCGAATCACCTGACCTCAAGATCCCATCTCCATTGCTACCCCACGGTACCAGCTACAGGCATCTGCATCAAACTGCCTAGGACTCAGTGTCCCCATCTGTTGTAATCATTGAGCACTCTCAGTGAGGTGTTTCTTCTTGTGTTGCTGCAGATTCAACCTAGGGTTTCATGCATGCTGTGCAGGTATCCTTCCCCAGTACCACATCCAGCCTTATCTACTTTTTGAGACAAGGTTTCCCTAAGATACCTAGTCTGGCCTTCAACTTGTGTAGTTCAACTCCTGCCTCAACACCCTGTGTAGCTAGTATATGTCCGCTCTCTTAGACCAAGCTTTAGTAAAGTTATTACAAAGATCCCTTGAACTTGGTCAGTAAGTTTCTTTAATACTTAGCAAGATAGTTCACATTGTTTCCCAAAATCAGAAAAATGACAGTTATACATACAATTTTAGGAGGTAAATTCAGACTCTTCAATGTGAAATCAAATGTTTTCTCCACCTCGATCTTCCCATCATGCAAAAACAAAATAAAAACTTTAAAATTTCTCTCCATTCCCTCTTCTGATCCTTCTGATTATACCAAGCAGAAAGTGTCAACTTAACCACCTCCATCTTTAACAGAGCTCTCTAGCCACTGCTGACTAGCAAACCCCCTCTCCAGTAATGCGAAGTGCAGGGCGCAAAGCTCAGCGCCTTCTCAGGCAAGTGTCTCCTGACAGTGCAATAACATTGTGCTTTGTTTACTTCTTTTTGCAGTTTCCCTCCGTTTGTGGTAGGTGTTTCTGGCTTTCCATTTATATTAACAATTTAAAGTGTTCTTTTTAAAAAGCAAATGTGTTCATTTTCTTAAAAAACTCTTACAAAATACTAAATACACTATTGTAAAAATGGTTCTTGGCTGTGGAACAGAAGCTTGAAGGGGACCCTCGAATGACTGAACCGGAACTGTGGTTCTAGGCCGAGTCTCCAGGGAGCTGCGTGGACCACCTGGCACCCAAATATTCCCTAGTGTCTCTTATTCTGCATCCCAGAACCCCATGGAGCTTGCGCTCTGTTTCAGTATGTTGCTTGCTTCCTTGCTTGTTTCTCCTGTCCAGTCAGAGTCTCACTGTGTAGTCCAAATTGGCCTCCTTGATCTCATGACTCTCCTGCCTTAGCTTCTCAAGTGCTGGGATTACAGATGTGCACCCCCAAGCCCAGGTTTCCTGCTTTTCTGAATGCTGCTAGAATATAGCTTGGGATGCTTTTTGGAGAATTGGGTAATATATTATTTACAAGTCAGTAATTCCATTTTGAGGAATTTACTTTATAGACATGGATATGATGTGCTCAAACATACATGGCGGAGAGGATTCTAGGGTCATGTCATTTAGAATAGAGCCAAAAAATGAGGGATCAGTGTAGCAGATGATAGTACTGTGTATTCCTCCAAATGGATGACTACGAGGACAATGATCTATCAAACAGTGAGCATCTCTCTGGGGATTTTCTATGTGTCGATTCATTGAATCTTTATAGTACTTCTACAAGGGAAGGCTTTTGGCTGGAAAGGGAAGAGACCTGGTAGCAGGTGGCAAAAGCAAGCACAGAAAGGTAGACTACCATGCCCAAGGCCACACAGCTGGCAAATGGGAAAGATGACATTGGAAATCAAGCCATCCTGACACAGAGCCCTGATGTTCCCTGTCATTACACTATGGTGCTCTGCTTGAGACCGATGCTATAGGTTAAAAAAAAAATGACTGACATGGGAAAGCGAAGGGAGGCAGGGGAAAGTCTGGAAAAGTATATACCATATGTCAAAGGATATTTCTGGTGGATGGGATTGTTATTTTTATTATTGTTTGTTCTTATGTGTTTTCCAGGTTTTCTGTACTGTGCGTTTGTTATCTTTAATTATAGCTGTGGAATGTATGCAATGTAAGCTTTCCCTTTCTTCACTGCTTCTAACAGCCATTGGTTCTTGGTGATGACAATGAAACTGACCTGAATAATAGCCAACATTTAGCAAGCGATTAGTATGCTAATGGATAGACCCGCACAAGCTCAGTTAACTCTTCACGGTTCTTGCGTAGCACACACTGTACAACTTCACGGACTGTGCTCTGAACAACCTCAGGATCTCTCAAAATATATCACCTACCTTATGAACTGTATTGGGAATGGTGCCCCTTGGGCTGTGCACCACAGTTGCCCAGTCAAAATGCAAAGGGGAGTAGATATGGATATGACTAGAAAGTGAAAGTAGCATTGAAACTAAGGGTCTGCTGTCTTAATAATGACAGAAGGGAGATGCACATGTCAAGGAAAGCAAAGTCAAGTGTGCACATCTGAGCACAGGCTTCCAAGCCACCAGAAGCATCATGGTACCGTGAAGAAAACACTGACAAGAGATAGAACACAGAGGTCCCTGCTCTGTCCTCACCTGCTACGAGATCTTAGCAAAATCCACCCCCCCACACACACACACATACACAGCACCACCACCACCACCACCACTCTGGGCTCAGCTTCACCATCTGCACAAAGAGGGAATTAGACAAGACGCTCTTTAAGATCTTGCGGCTCAGAGAGTCTACTGTTACAGATGGCATCTCAATATGCACCCAGAATCGTGCCCTCCCACACAGCACGGACCATCTCCCTCCTGCTTGCTCAAGGCACTGTCACTCTAGCTGACCTACTTTATGAGGCCAGGAGAGAAGGGCAGAGCATTAAGGGGAGGGAAGAACCAAGTCCACCTGTGGACAGAGAAGGCCTTCTCCCACAGCCCCCTCCCTCCTTTGGGCCTCTCCCCACTGCTCCTCTGAATACAATAGGTTTAAATTAATTGCCAGGGCGGCCCTGCAGCTTCAGCCCACGGCTTTCATTGTTCAGCGCTGGTGATTCACCAGGGCACCTCTGACTTTCCCACCACATTTTGTTAAAACCATTTTGTTTCCTCCAGGAAGCATGAAGGCAGGTGCATTGCAGCTTGCTGAAGGTTAGCAAACAGCTTAAACCTGCAAATGTGCCCGTGTGGAGGGAGGAAAGAGTGAGTTTCTGGGAGGGAGCCTGAGCCTATGGCCATTTGTCTCCAGGAGGGAAGTGGGCAGAGAGAAACCATGGCCTTTGAAGGCATGTGCCCTGCCGACTGAGAAAACACATCAACCACATAGTCCTCCTCCAGTGATTCCCTGTTATGAAGCTCCACAGATGGGCAACTTAATCTAGACAGATTTATTTTCACCCATTCCGGAGGCTGGAAGTCCTAGATCGAGGTGTGGGTAGGGTGCCTTCTGATGCCCTTCTCTGCTTGGCTTGCGGATAGCTATCTGCCCCCTCATCTTCCCATGTCCATCCCTCTGTGTGTCCAAAATCCCCCCCTTTTTTTTTCCTTTTTGCATGTATGAGTGTGTACAGAAAAGGCCATGTGTGTACCCATGCAGGCTCAAGGGTGACTTCAGGAACACTTCTTTATTGCTTTGCTCTGAGTTTCCCAGGCTCTGCTCTCCAAGACCTGAAGTACAGGCCACCGCCATTTCCGCCTGGCATTTTTAAATCAGATCTGGGGATCCGAATTCAGGTCTTTTTGCTTGTGAAGCAAAAGCTTAACCCTTGAGCCATCTCACCGGTCTCCCAAAGTTCCATTTCTTATGAGAACACTGGTCACTTTGAATCAGTCCATTCTATTGACTCATTAGGACCCATTAGGGTTCATCTTAATGACTCTATTTGTTTGTTTGTCTGTTTATTTATAAAAGGATTTAAGCAGCCTAGCAGGGCCTGCAACTTACTGTGTAATTGAGGGTGACTTTGAACTCCTGATCCTCTTCCTCCCAAGATTTGGGTTTGTAAGCCTGTGTAACCACACCTGGCTGTGAACTCACTTTAACTTAATCACCTCTCCCAAGTGCAGTGCTATTCTGTGCTGATGCTCTCAGCCCTCTGGAACGGGCCCCCCGAAGGTCAGAGACAGGTTTCTACGTCTACTCAGCATCTCTCATGAGGAAAGGTTTGCTTTTAGGGCTGAGGCTAATGCCAAGCTGATTCAGATCTGACTCTGGCCAGGAAGACAACAGGCAGATGAAAGAGTGTCCACTGGAAACCACAGACCTGGTCACAGCATCCCAACCCCAAGACGGGTGTGCACATTGCATCGCAGCACGGCTCTCGGCTCCATCCCCAGCACTGAAAAGCAAAGTAAAAATAAAAACTAAATGTTAAATTCTGGCTCTGACATGTCCCTGCTGAGTTACCGCAGACAAGCTTTTTGGCCCCTAGTGTAAGTGACAGTTCACTACATTCATCTGGGGGGGGGCGGGGGTCAGGAACATAAAAGAAGAAAAGACGTGAAACGTGCTGGGAACCTGGTGAGTGTTCAGCACACATCAAAAGGTTTTTCATCTCTCTTTTTTAAACTCACCTTTTCTTTGAAAAGACTTTTTAAGTGACATTAACAGGCATATCGTGCATGTTTATGGGTACCCAATGTAATGTTTCAGAACATGTATACATTGTATAATGCTTAAATCCAGGTGATCCTATCTATCTCCTCAAACATTTATCTGTGTGTGTGTGTGTGTGTATGAGTGTGTACATGTGCATGCTTACACACGGGCACTCAGATATATGGGTGTGTGCATATGAATGTGCATGTGTAGAGGTCAGAGGACACACCCAGATGTCCTTCCTCAGGCACCCTCCACCTTTTCTTTGAGACAGGGTCTCTCATTGACCTGGACCTTCACTAGGCTGCCTGGCCATCAAGCACCAAGGATCCTTCTATCTTTACCCCCCCGTACTACAGTTACAAGCACATTCTACTGTGCCTGGTCTCTAGGGATTGAACTGGGTCTTCATACTTGTAAAGCAAGCACTTGTCCAACTGAACTGTCTTCCCAGACCCATTTATTTTTTCTTTATAGTAGAAATATCAAAATCCCTCTTCCAGAGGCTAGAGAGATGGTTAATGGGTTAAGACTCTGCCTTGCAAAATCCTTCTATCTGAATCTCATGACATATCAGAGGCTGAAGCAGGTGGGCCACTTAGCTTCAGGAATTTAAGACCGATCTGGGCAATAAAGCAAGAACTTGACTCTGAAGACTCTGAAGCCTTTCCTCTAGTCTTCTAAAATACTCAATTCATTTTTGTCAAGTACAGCTACAGCACCTGATTTTACCTTGTGTCTTGCCCGCACTGTAGACTCCATAGTCATTGCTATGGCCCCAGAGTATAGCTCTGAGCAGCAGGGCCAAGCAGTTTTCGGAAGTAGTACCCTACACTGATATGGCGGATCTTGCAGATATTCCCCAGAGGGACTTTCAGAGACACCACACAGGCCACCTTTTAAAAGCAGCTTTCTGAAATGAATAAAATATGACTGTTAATGTAACATGACCCTCCTCAGGAACCACCAGCTGATGCAGCTGAGGGGTGGCTGAAAGTCTGCTTTCTGTGCCACACAGACATCCCCAGGGGGTGGGCAATGCATCAGGTTTGTAGTGGACATCTGCTGTTTGGATCCATCGGGCACTCAGCACTGTGTTAGTCAGGCTTTCCAGAGAAGCAGAACCAGAACCGTGGGATATATATAGAGATGGGTGGGAGAAGAGGCATGCTGTAGGAATCTGCTCGTGTGGCTTCGGGGGCTGAGAAGCCTCAGGAGCTGCTCTCCTCAAGCTGGAGAACCACGAAACTGAACTGAAGGTGGAAAACTGGAGCCCAACGAAGCAGTTCTGTCTGAATGTCGGGAGCACCAATGTGGAGAGATGGAGAAAATGGGCAGGAGTGGGGAGAGGGGAGAGCAGATGGGCGCCATCTTCCTTCTGCCTTTCTGCTCTGTTCAAACCCCTTACTCCCACCCACTGCATTGAACCATAGGCCCCAGGCTGTGGAGACAGTCTTCCTTGCTCAGTCTGATTATCTAAAGCTATTAGAATTCAGTTTTTGAAAGTCTCCCAAAGACCATATACTGAACCCTTGCTCTATACCTGGTAGAGGTATTGGGAGGTGATAATGGAACATTTAAAAACATGGGCCCACTGGGAGGAAGTGATATCACTGGGGAGTGTGCCCTTGAGAGATATGAGGATCTGACCTCCCTCCTGTTTTTTTTTTATTTTCAGCTGCTGTCAGGTGCACATATGTACTATGCCATGTGTTCCCATCAGGTTATGCTGCACCATCCAGATCCAAGCCACTAAGGATAAATGCCTCTGAAACTGTAAGCCAAAACAGAGCTTTTCTTTCTTATACCTATCGCTGTGTATGGGGAGAGGGGGACATGGAAGTCCCAGAACTTGGGAGAGTCAGGCAAGAGGATCAAGAGTTCAAAGCCAGCCTGGGCTACATAGAGAGACCCTTTTACATGAAAAGAAAAAAAAGGTAGGGGGAGTTAACTGGTAAAAACACTGACTCAGAAGTCATGCATGCCATGGTACGCATACTTGGAGACAACACCTGTTTGGACATTCCTTAACCCAATCAAGCTGACACACAAAATTCAACTCTATCATCCCCTTTTATATCATCCCCTGGTAGTAGAATTCTGCTTCCTCCTGGGAGACCCACCCACTCTCCATCTCTTAGTAATCAGCTCATGGCTTAGACCTGATCATCAGGAACCCTCTATTTCCTGGTTTACCACAGTTGGCTCAGAGATTTACACATAATCCCAACTGGACTGACCAGAGCAGTTCCTGGGAGTTTTACTAGGACTGACAAGAAAAACAGAAAAAGAAAATGACTCTTTTTCCATCAACATTGCTAAACTGGAACTTCTATCAAGCATCTTGCCATCGTAAAGAGAAAGCTTATCTGAGTTACTTTCTGGGTTGTTTGAGAACCCAGATCTAGTTCTGGCTGAAGCCAGGTTAGTTCTGAAAAACCTAATTTTATAGGCCAGTGAGTGTTCCTGATATCGTATTTCAATTTGAGTTGGTTTCTTTGCTGCTTTCTATGTGGATACCAGTCACTGCTAAACATAAATTCATTGAACAGACTTCTTGAAGTAATTTGACCCTTTGAAGTTTATGCATCACTTTCACACACTGGGTGAGGACACGTGTATATGTATGTCAACAGATGTCGGATGTGAGCAGAAAACATGATGTTGGAGATCTTCACCTGCCAGGATCATCTGGGCATTGATGGTGTCTGTGCTAGTTATTCTTCTCTGTTGCTGTGAGAGATCACCCAAAGTCATGCAACTTAAAGGAGAAAGAGATTTATGCAGCTTATGGTTCCAGAGGGGAGATATATGAAAGCATAGCAGAAACAACATGGCTAGAGACGAAGCGAGAGGCAGGCTAAGTCATGTCCTTCCTGGAGGCTGAGAGCCGCAAGGCTGCCAACTGCAAGAGTAGGTCTCTCCTGGAAATAGGGTAAAGCTAATCCACCTCAAGGCCCACGCTCTGTAGCTGCCTTCCTCCCACAAGGCTCCACCTCCTAAAGGTGCCATGACCATTCAAAAAAACATGAGTCTATAGGGGACACATTTCAAACCATGACATTCCATCTTTGGCCCTCGCAGTCTCATTGCCATTTCATTATGTAAACCATACTAAGTCCAACTTTAAAAGTCTTGCCGTAGTCCCAATACTGCCAAAAGCCTAAAGTCCAAAGCCTCCTGTAAAATCAAAAGCCAAGTTAAATACTTCCAACATATAATGGCACAAAATAAACATTTCCATTCTAAAAGGAAGGAATGGTGGTATATTCAGGAAATATTGATCCATGACAGGACTGAAAACCAGCAGAACAAACTCCAAATCCTGCAGCTCCATGTCCAATAGATGAACTTCTTGTTGAAGTCATCTCAGTTCCTAAGGGCAGTTCCAGCGCAGCTGCCTGTAGAACATATCACTCTCTTGGGCTGGTTCCTCCCAGGGTATACAGTTCTCCTTGGCAGATGTCCCATGTTGGCTCTGACATCTCTAACATCTTCACTTCTCAATGGCAAACCAGGCTTTAGTGCCACAGCACAAACTGCCCTTCTTGGGCCTCTAAACTGTAGGCTTTCTGCCACATGCTGCCTGGCTTCCACTAGGAAGCCTTTGAAGTGTATTCTACTCTTTGCTCTTGCACCTTTAATTCCTCTAAAGCTAGAATCATGATTTTGCCAAATTCTGTTACAGCTTTGGGTTTGAAACTAGCCCCCTCGATTCACAGCTGGTTCAGCTTTTCCATGCTGACACTGGGGAAGAGAAGGAACAGACCTTTCTTTTGGACCTCCTCTCTTTAGCTCTTCCCTTCCAAAAGAATTTGTATCCTTTTGGGTGGGAGTCTTCCTTGAGGATCTTGCCCTTAGGGTGCAACCTCTCCTATTATACAAATGAAGAGCAGGCTTTGATTTGCTAATGGAGTCAATATGTTTAACAGTTTTGTTCTCTACTTCTTCCCGGTTGAACTCTTCAAATTTGCCACTGCATTTTTCCTCTTCAGACCTCACATTCTTTTTCTTCTTTTTGCCTGATTCCTTGCTCTTTTTCATAAATCTGAACAAGAACACTAAAAAGTAGCCATGCTACATTGTCGAGACTACATTATCTTAAAAGTTCCCCTGTCAAGCACTCAAATTTAACTTTAGGCAAGCATTCAGGATAAGGAAAAAACTTGATCAAATTCTCTGCCAACCCCTTGAAACATTTTTCCGTTAAGTTTCCAGTACAGTCTCTGTTCCCCTTTGGACCATCCCAAACTAGGCTTCTACTGTCTGTATCTCCTACAACATTACTCTCTTCCATGCTGTCACAAAAAAAAATGGCCTTTTAGGCCCCAAAATCTTTCCCAGCCTAAAATCCCAAAATTCTCCATATTTCCCCCAACAAACAGTTCCAAAGGCACACTAGCCACATAACAGCAATGATCACACTTATTTACTTCTTGGTACCAACTTCTTTCAACTTCACAAAAACTTTCTGATACCAGGTTTTCAATCTCACAGCAACACCCCACTTCTCTGGTACCAACTTCAAAACAAATCATGTTGTGGTACCAGATGATCTTAATCATACAGAATTACCCCACTACTGAGTACCAATTCTATATTTGTTACTCTTATCTGTTGCTATGCAAGAACATCCAAAGTCAAGCAACTTAAAAGAGAAAGGGAGATTTAGTCACCTTACGGTTCCTTTCATTACAGAAGCAGCATGGCTGGAGACAAAAGCTGGATGCGGGCTAAATAATTTCCTTCATGGAGACTGAGAGCTGCAAGAATGTCAGCTGCAAGAGTAGATCTCTCCTGGAAGTAGGGTGGAGCTAATTCACCTCAAGGACCGCCTTTTGTGACTGCCTTCCTCCCACAAGGCTCAGTCTTCTAAAGATGTCATGACCTTCCCAATGAGAGACATTTCAAACCATAACAGTGCCAATGCTCCTGTTTCTCCAACTCCTCTCTCTCTCTTTCTCTCTTTCTCTTTCTCTCTTTCTCTCTTTCTGTGTGTGTGTGTTTTATGTGACACTAGCTGCATTGCCAGACAGCCAGCATGGGCAAGACTCATAACGATCCACAATCCTGGAACTGCTCTCTGCTGGATGATTTGCTGGTTGGAGAGTCTCCTTCAGACTTTCTAGATTATCGCTTCCAGACTGACTGACTGACCAGGGAGTCTCCTTCCTCAGCAGTTATTTACTGTTTTCTTTATCTTGGGGAGAAAGTACCCAATACCCCATGGGAGGTGATAAACAGGGTCTTAACAAGCAATTTGGTCACTTAGTCTGGAAAACTGTATGAAAACAGCATTTTAACACTGTCTTTCTGAACAGAGGTGGCCAATTAACCAAACTTCTGCCAAGGATTAGCAACAATACTGCATATTTGATCTGCTGAGAAAACACAGCACTGCCTATAATAAATTACATACTTCACAAGTGCACATAAGGTTTAGCTAATAAAGCATTCCAAGTCTGTCGCCTCCATAGATCAGTTCCCTTAAAATGCTTACAAACTTGGGCCCAGTGTGACAAACTGATGAGCCCAAAACCCACCACTGGCATTCTTCTCTGTTAACTTGTGTCTGTTAAAACAACCTGGAAGAAAAAAAAAAACTAAAAACATATTTACAGTGTCCCTTCAAGTCCTCCAGACCTGTGATCTGAACTTCTTCCTCTAGTTAGTTCTCAATGCAGTCAAGTTAACAATCAAGAGTAATCATCACAAATGTGACACCTGCATCTCTAAAACACATGCTCAATGGTTAAGAATATTGTGAAAACCTAGCCTCAATCCCCATACCAAAAAAAATGCTTCGTTCATTTCTTTTCTTTTTTTAATTTCATGTGAGTGTATGAAAAGGGCACGTGAGTGTGTATAGAAGTCCAAGTGTGACATCAGGAATCATCTTGGATTTCTCTACCTCCTTTATTGCTTTGCTATGGGGTTTCTCAGGTTCTGCCTTCTAGGGCTGGAATTGTAGGCCACCTCCATGTCTGGCTGGCACTTTTACATTGGATCCGGTGATTCAAACTCGGGTCCTTTTGCTTATGAGGCAAAGGCTTTAACCCCTGAGTTATCTCCCCAGCTCTTTACTTATTTCTTTAGGGTGGATTTATTTCCAAGACCTCCCCCTCTTGATGATTCCACAGAGTAACTCAGGCTCTTCCTGACTTCCATGGACTGGCTCAAGATCCCTCCACTTCCTGTTCCTTCCCTGCTCTCTGGGTGACTTGGGGCTCTCATGACAGTGGTGTTGTCCTGGCATCCAAAGGAATCTCATCTGCTCTCTGCCTGTCCCCTGTTCTTTCCTGGTCTCTCTCACCATGTCCCTTCATCAAACCTCAACTCCTGCATCTGGAGCTGGGTTCTTATTGGGGCTGCCAGCAGAAGTCTGACTCTCCAGGTTTACCTTGTTATGCGTATGTCAGTGTACTGGTCATTCCCCTGGAAAAAAAACAAACATGTGTCCATGGGAAATCCTTAGATACCCCCCATATCTGAAAGGATGCCCTCAGCCTTTCCCAATCAATGATTACTCTGCCCCAGTACAGGTTTGACATGGAATAGCTTGACTTCGAATTTGGAGAAGGAGGCAGCTCCATTGCCTTCTGCTTTCATATTCTCGTTAAGCCTACTTAGCATTCCTGCTGTGTGCCCCAGTCACTTGGTGGAGAACAGAGCTCTGAGCCTCAGAACCCAACAAATATCAGCTCTAGCCTCATCTCCTAATCCTCTACAGACATTCAATTCTCTGTCTTTCTTGGACCTGCATTCTTCTTCCTTTGGAACTTATCTTACAAACATCATGTTCTCCCCTCCAGGCTTATTCTTTTATTTACCAAGCCAGGCTGTTGCTGATTTACCCAAAACATCTGAGCTCTTGTGGATTTTAGACTTCTGTATTAGTCAGACTCTTTATTGCTTCTACAAAACCTAAGACAAACATCTTACAGGAAGATTTCTTTTGCTCACAGTTTCAAGGTCACATGGTCACCCAGTTTCCATGGTCATCAAGTGTCCTGGCTGTAGGTTTATGGTGAGAGAGAATATGCTAGTGGCAGAACAAAGCCACTCACCTCATGGTGGCAGGAAGCAGAGAGAACAGGAAGAGGCCAGAATGAGATGCAGCCTCCAAGAACACACGCAAACCAATAGGATTACTTCTTTCACCTAAACCCTACTCCCTGAATTTCTACCAGTTCCCAAAATATCAGCACAAGGAAGGGGCAGGCAGTCAACCCATAACCCTCTGGGAAATCCTTTACATTTGTGGGCTGGCGATGCAGGTTTTTAAGATCAAACTGAAGAACGCCGTCACTTTGCCAAGTTGTCAGTCGGGAGCAGCTAGCTGTCTCTCCAGCACTGTCCTTGGAAGTCCTTCTGCGGAAAGGACTGTTTGGATGGGAAGAATTCTCTAAGAAACTACTTAGTTGAGCTGATGAGACACCCAGGAAGCATGACCCAAGATTTTTAAGTTCCTAACTCATCTTCCAGAAATGAAGGTCCAGGTTGGCCACAGGCCTTTCGTTTTGCTGAACAGAGATGTAACTTTGAATGAGGGGCTGTTTCACTTGGACAACAGAGGGAGTAAATACCGCTTTAGTATTTGCTAAATACTGTTCAGCCTCCTCTCCAAATCCTTTCTTCACAGCTCTATGAAGAATAAAGACTCAAAGAATGCTAGGTTCCCAGCATGCCTGGAGAATGACGTTTGCATGGTCTGTTTGTTTCCTCCTGTGCACACAGGGAAAAGACATTCTCCCATCCCTCTGCAGTAACCAGCCTTGGTGGCTAGTGCCAGTTCGTGGACTGCAAAAAGAGGTGACAGGTTCATCTTGAAGTCTGATCTTCTGAGAGCTGACATAGGCTCCCCCTGTTTCTCTCTTTCTTTACATGATGAATGTTATGACTGTAAGTTCTTATCTAATATAGTTATTTTATCTGAGGAATAAATCTGTGTTGTGTTTAAAAACTGAGACTGCAGGGCTAATTTGTTTCCAGTGCAGCATAATCTTGTCTGGCCTAGATAAAATACTGCCCAAGGTGCCAGGATGTCTCCAGTGAGCCCTGCCTGCGACAAACTGTAAAAGAGGCTGCCTGGAGCTTGGATCAGGAGTCAGCTAGTCCTGCTGAGCAGCAGTAGGAGCTGCAGCATCTGAGTTCTGTAGTACAGTGCAAGTAGGACAGCTCTCTCGTCCCTAGGGAAGGAACGGATTGATGGACAGATGGGCAGTCAGGCAGATGGATAGGCAAATAAAAGGTGGGAAGAGAAAGCAAGCTGAGCACCAGCATTCATCCCTTCCTGAACGCACTCTGTGGCCAGCTGCCTCCCATTCCTGCCATCATGCCTCCCCGCCATGATGGACTGACTGTGTCCCCTCTTAACTATGAGCCAAAATAAATGCTTCCTCTCCTTAGTTGCTTTCTTGTCAGGCGTTTTTGTCACAGTGTTAAAAAAAAAAAGGAACATGAACCTGTCCCTGTCTGGCCACATAGCAAACTTATCTTGGAAAAGGAAACACAAAACGATGCTGTTATTGTCAATGTCATCACTACTGGCAGGGAAAGAGATTCTACAGGCTGGGAAAATATTGCATAAAGCCAGGGATAGAACCTAGAACTATTTGGCTGTGTCACCCTGGATGTGTCTTGTCTGATTTAGGAAGCTACACAAGGTCAGACCTGGGTAGTGTGTGGCTGGGAGTGTCTATCTAGAACTGTTAAGTACACAGTGAGCTGAGCCACCAGGACAAGCTAAGGAGACAGAAGCAGATAATTGTGGGGATGGTGTCACCTCCCTCTCCAGCTGGCAAACCTCTAGAGGGTACAAGCAGCTGCTGAGGCCTGAGCTCACCTCATACCCATGCTTTCCAGCTTTCCACAGATGGAGACAAAAGCCAGGCTGTGCTAGTTCCAAAATAAGAGGGGACAATTGGGCAGCATTGAGAAAGCTATAGCAGCCCCTAACTCAATCTTTTGCGAATTATCTCAGCAAAATGTCTCAGGATGCAGGTCTGTGGCCTGATTATGGAAACTCCAGAGCTCTAAAGGCAGACAAACATTCCAGTCACACAATCCATTTGGAAGATTCAAAGTGTGTGTGTGGGGGGCGGGTGTCAAAGAAAACAAGCTGTAATTTCAGGCATCATAAGAGACGCCACATAATACAAATGAAAACATGGAGGCTGGGTGCGCCTAGTGGTAGGGTGCATGCTGGGGTCCTCTCCCAGGTTAGGTGACTGGGAGAAAGGAATGGAGAATGACTGACAATGTGTGAGGTTGAGGTGGAGACCCGTTGATAAAGAGAAGTTAACACAAGGGAGAGACTTAAGAAATAAGAATTTTATTATAGCTGAGGGCCTGGTAGTCAAGGCCGTCATCGTTTAGCCTTAAGGTAGGAGAGCTTAAAAAGTCATAGAGAATAGGGAGAGAGAAAGAGCCTCCGAAGACAGCACGGTGGGAGGTCCAAAGAAGAGAGCCACTGAATAGGGGACTCTTTTATTGCCTGCCCAACGTTGCAAAGGAAGGAAGTAGGGCAATGGGGTGGGAAGTGAAAGAATGTCAGGGTCTGTTCTGGGAATGGACACATTCTGGCTAAAGTGGAGGAGGCTTTATACAAAAGGAGGCTGTTGCTAACACCTAGCGTGCACGTGCACGCGCACACACGCACACACGCACATGCACACACACTACTGAATTGAATGTTTTTCCTTTGTGACAAGAATACCTGATAAAGGCACCATAAGGAAGGAGAGATTTTCCTTAGCTCACAGCTTGTGAGCACTGTCCACCATGCGCGTGCCGCCCATCATGGTGGGAAGGTCAGGAATGGAGCAGGAAGCAGCAGGCCACACTGCATGAATGCTGGTGCTCATCCCGCTTTTTTTATTTATTCAGTCCAGGAGCCCCATAGGTTGGTGCTACCCACAATTAGGGTAAGTTTTCCCACCTCATTTAACTCAACCTAGAAACCGCCTGACGAACATGAGTAGAACTTTTTTTCCTAGTAAATTCTAGGTATTTGTCAATTTAAAATCAACATTACCTATCACAACTATCTTTTGTCTGGGTCACATTCTGTGGCAGACTCAGTACTTAAGTCTTTTCTAAGTGGCATCTCGATTAATCCAACCCAAGAGAGTAGATACTCTGGACCTCTTTGAACAAGTTCACAAGAGAAGTCTCAAGGTCACACAGCTGGTCGGCAGCACAGAGGTGGTTTGAACTTACCATTTGCTTTTAACCATGTTCTGTTTTGCTCCTGTGGTGTGCTTGAGCCTCATAGATCACTGCCTGTTTTGGCCTTTAAGCACAGAAAGAAAAATTGTGAATGTCGAGTGTAATCATTTCCCCTGCTGAGTTAAGGAGAAACGAAGCCCTATGTATCCTGGAACCTATGTCTATCTCCCCTGCTTCCTGTTCCCTGACACGAAGAGACTAACATGGAGACAGCTAGAAAACACCAACCTATGAGGCTAATGAGCATGCACAGCCCTGAAGGGTGCCAGCACCCCAAGAGAGAGAGAGGTCATTTTGAGCATCCGCTTCAGTTCCCATCAGAGCTTCATGCTGCCTGAATCTGCCCCAGGGATCTGCAGAGACCAACCTTCTGTTCTGAAAGATTCATACAGAAGTAATGACAAGCACGGCCATTTCATTTAATATCTTGAAAAAAATAGCAAAGATCCAGTGACACTTTGAACCAGCTGGCAGGTTTTGTCCTGAAGAGCACTATTATAACTACTTCTTTTTTATCCCTGCACTCCAGGGCATGCCCTGGCTCTGTGTCTTCCACCAAGGTGACTTCCCGATCCAGCACTGTCTGCCTCCCTCCCTGGCTGAACTCAGAAGCTGCCTGCAGGGGGACACAAGAACTCTTTTCATAATGAGAGGAAAGGCCGAAAAGTGAATGCCATGGAAAGGCAAGGCCAGTTCTTTCCAGGCCATCAGCCTGCAAAGACCTCAGGTGACTGTCTGCTCTGTAGCAACTCATAGCCAGGATGGTGTGGGTTAGAGCTTCAGCAAGCACAGAGTAGCAGCAGACTTCAAGTCAACCTTCAGTTATTTTATTTTTCACTTTTACTTTTATTATTATATGCACACATGCATGTGTACCTGTGGAAGTCAGAATAAAACTGGCAGGAAGTAAGTTCTGCCTTTCTATCATGTGGGTTCCAAAGATTGAACTCAGGTCTTCAGATTGGGCAGCAAACACCTTTACCTGCTTGAACCCCCTCCCTCTCCCCCATCAGGCTTTTAAATAGCAAACAAGTGAGTGAGCCAAAATTTCAGTTTTCTTCTTTTTTTCCTATTTGCAAGATAATAAAGAGACATCTTCCCTCAAATTCAGAACTGGCCAAGAAATTGGTGAATAACAGGATTCTATGGTAGATTTCAAACTTACTCATTGGCTTGCATGTATCTGAGTCTGTGAAGTATGTAGCTAGCAAGCTTACAAGCAAATCTTTGGTTGCGTAGCATCCCAGAATGCATGAAACTCTGGGTTTGATTTGAAGTAATAGAATAAAATAACCAGGTATTCTTCTCTGCTTCTGACTATGGCTACAATGTGACCAGCTGCTTCAAATCCTACTGCTATGACTTCCCTGCCATAATGAGCTATCATCTGGAATTGTAAGCCAAAACAAATCCCTCTTTTTTGCAGCAATTTGCAATGAAATTAAAACACTAAGCTTGGGTTATAGACTGATTACATACACAGAATGACATTTGACCTCCGTAGAACATTACTGTTGCAGTTATTCTGCATGGTTGCTGATAAATCACCATCAAACGACTTAAGGGAACAAGGGGTTTATTTTCTTATGATAGTCTAGTTATAGTTCATAGTTCAGCTTGACAGGAGGGCATGCACTAACACCAGGGCCAAGGGAAATGGCCATACCATCTCTACATAATAACTGAGAGAGGGACAATCCTTACTTGCCAGACCAGCATGTCTGGCCAAGTATATACAAGGATGCCAACTTTCTTTATTAGATCTCTGTACTTTATTCCAAGGCCTAGTCCCACCCACCATGAGCTGGACCTTCCCCATCAGCTCGACAATCTCCTGCAGGTTTGCTCTGGGCTTAACTCAGCCACTAATTCTCTACAAATGTGCCCAGAGCTCAAACCCTCAACTGTCAAGTTGACATCTGCACCTAACTATGAAAATTACTATGTTCAAGACATAATTTCAAGAGTTTTATATATGGTGACCCATTTGCTATCATACTTCTTTTTTTTTTTGAGATTTATTTTCGTGCTTTTTTCAATACATTTTTTATTATTTCCGCTCATACAAACTTAATAGGTAGACCAGTTCCCTCCCTCCCTCCTCCTCCCCCTGAACCCCCAGCTCCCCCTCTCCTCCCTACCCATCCCCCAGTGCCTCTCCCCCAATTCCCAGAGAGTCCTTTATTGTGTATGCCTAACTCTCCTCTGGGTCCTCCTCTCCGATGACGTACAAGGACCCAGTGGCATTTCCCTGAACCCTTTCTTGTGTTCCCCTTAAGCATAGGAACACTACTGTGGCTGTCAATCCCTTGCCTCCAAGGATCTTGGTGCCTTTAGCAGATGCTAGACTTTGTGAGGTCAATAGTGTGTTGGACATTGTGCAGGGCATGCAAAGTCCTATTATGTTTGCTTCGGTCCTAACTAGTGTGGAGAATCTTGCAAATCATTGCTCCTCCCATCCTTTTGCTCTTACAATCTTACCGCCCCCTCTTCCGCAAATGTCCCTGAGCTTCAGGATGGGGAGAGATTAGGCTGGCCTAGTTCTATGTGGTTGATATAAAGTCTTTGAAGTTCTGGATTGTGGTTTGTTGATTTTCTTTTGCAGTTTTGCTGCTCCTGCAATGCCCTTCACTCCATCCTGATGGGCACTGTATGTCACCCCCTGGTCAGAGACAAAAAGCTGTTAAACTGGAGTCTTGTTATAATAGCACATTCAAGGGTAGATGTAATAAAAGTAGGAAACCTCAGTGAGGGAGGGGTCAATCACCCATTTGCAAAATAATTACTTTTTATCTCCCAGACTATATGCCCTCCCCTTCTGTTGAGATCATACCCCCTCAGTTGTACATGATCAGGAACGAACGTCTGTGAACTTAACCAGGTGTCACATTACTTACTTGCATTCCTTGATGGAGGCTTATTTTCTCTGCTGTAACATGGTCCCCTCTCTCCTTGTGTCTGGTGTGGCCCTCCAACCCCATCCCTCCTGTTCATAATCCTTGCAATTACTGTATTACATAGGTTTACCTTTGAGTGTCTCAATGTGGGTTGGGTGAGTTTGGTACTAGGAGCCATCTATTAGGGAGTACATACGGCGCTTAATTTTCTGTGTCTGGGATACTCACTCAATGTAATTGCTTCTAATGACATCCATTTCCCAGCAAATTCCAGTAATTCATCATTTTTGATGGCTGAGTAGTACTCCATTGTATAGATGTACCACAGTTTCCTTATCCACTCGTCAACTGTTGGACATTTGGGTTGATTCCATGACTTTGCTATTGTAAACAGTGCTGCTATGAACATGGTCGTGCTTGTGCTATCGAGGTGAACCTCTGCTGCATGGGGGGTTATTCCCAAAAGTGGGATAGCAGGGTCATATGGCATTTCAATCTTTAATTTCTTTAAGAATCTCCAGACGGCTCGCCAGAGTGGCTGTATGAGCCTGCATTCCCACCAGCAATGTAGGAGAGTTCCCCTCTCTCCACATCCTCTCCAGCATTTGTTGTTGTTTGTATTGTGGATTTTGCCATCCTGACTGGGGTGAGATGATATCTCAGGGAAGTTTTGATTTGCATTTCCCTGATGGCTAAGGAAGTGGAGCATTTTTTAAGATATTTGTTAGACATTTTAATGTCATCCCTGGTAAAGTTTCTTTTAAGTTCCAGGGCCCATTTTTAATTGGGCCATTGTTTTCCTTGGAGTTTAGTTTTCTAAGTTCTTTGGCACTCTGGACAGTAGAGCTCTATCAGATATGTGGTTAGTGAAGATTTTCTCCCATTCTGTGGGTTGCCTTTGAGCTGGTGTTACAATCTCTTTATCTGAACAGAAGCTCTTTAATTTCACAAGGTCCCAACTGTTGAGAGTTGGTAGCAGTGACTGTGCCATTGGATGTCTGTTTAGGAACTGTTGGCCTAGCCCAATCAGCTCGAGGGAGTTCCCTATCCTTTTAACTATGGTTTTTATAGTCTCTGGCCTGATATCAAGGTCCTTTATCCATTTGGAATTAAGTCTTCTACATGGTGACAAGTACAGGTCCAGCTTTAATCTTCTGCATGTGGAGATCCAGTTTTGCCAGCACCATTTTTTGAAGATGCTGTTCTTTTTCCATTGGATTCTTTGGGCCCCTTTGTCAAAGATCAAATGGCTGTATTTTTGTGGGCTTATATCTGGGTCTTCAACCCTTATCCATTGATCTGTGTGTCTATTTTGGAGCCAGTACCAGGCTGTTTTTATAACTATGGATTTGTAGTATAGACTAAGGTTTGGTATGGTAATACCTCCAGCAGTGTTTTTGTTGTAATACCTCCAGCAGTGTTTTTGTTGTAATACCTCCAGCAGTGTTTTTGTTACTCAGGATTGTCTTTGTTATCCTGGGTCTTTTGTGCCTCCATATGAATTTTGAGATTATTTGGTCAACTTCTTTAAAGAATTGCTTTGGGATTTTAATTGGTATAGCATCGAATCTGTATATTGCCTTTGGTAGGATGGTCATTTTTACGATGTTGATTCTGCCAATCCAGGAACATGGGAGGTCTTTCCACCTTCTGGTGTCTTCTGCAATTTCTTTCTTTAGGGTTTTAAAGTTTTCATTGTAAAGGTCTTTTACCTCCTTGATTAGGTTTATACCAAGGTATTTCATTTTTTTAGGGGCTATAGTAAATGGGATTGTTTCTCTCAAGGCTTTTTCACTTCTTTCATTCTGGGCATATAGGAAGGCCTCTGATTTTTGTACATTTATTTTGTATCCTGCCACCCTGCTGAACTTCTCAATTAGTTCCAGGAGCTTCCTGGTGGAGTTTTTGGGATCCCTCAGGTATAAGATCATGTCATCTGCAAATAGGGATAGCTTGACTTCTTCCTTGCCGATTTGAATCCCTCTTATGTCCCTTTCTTGTCTTATGGCTTCAGCTAAGACTTCAAGTACAATATTGAATAGAAGTGGTGAGAGAGACCAGAAGGGGAGGGCATATAGTCTGGCAGATAAAAAGTAACCATTTTGCGAATGGGTGATTGACCCCTCCCTCACTGAGGTTTCCTACTTTTATTACATCTACCCTTGAATGTGCTCTTATAATAAGACTCCAGTTTAACAGCTTTTTGTCTCTGGCCAGGGGGTGACATACAGTGCCCATCAGGATGGAGTGAATGGCATTGCAGGAGCAGCAAAACTGCAAAAGAAAATCAACAAACCACAATCCAGAACTTTAGAGACTCTATATCAACCACCTAGAACTAGGCCAGACTAATCTCTCCCCATCCTGAAGCTCAGGGAAATTTGCGGAAAAGGGGGCGGTAAGAGTGTAAGAGCAAAAGGATGGGAGGAGCAATGATTTGCAAGATACTCCAAACTAGTTAGGGCCGAAGCAATCATAATTGGACTTTGCATGCCCTGAGCAATGCCCAACACACTATTGTCCTCACAAAGTCTAGCATCTGCTAAAGGCACCAAGATCCTTGGAGGCAAGGGATTGGCAGCCACAGTAGTGTTCCTATGCTTAAGGGGAACACGGGAAAGGGTTCAGGGAAATGCCACTGGGTCCTTGTACATCATCAGAGAGGAGGGCCCAGAGGAGAATCAGGGATGTATATTAAAGGACTCTGGGAATTGGGGCGGGAGGCACTGCGGGATGGGGAGGGAAGGGTGAGGGGAAGGGAAAGCAGGGGGTTCTGGGGGAGGAGGAGGGAGGGAGGAAACCGGTGTACCTATTAAGTTTGTATGAGCAGAAATAATAATAAAAAATGTTAAAAAAAAAAAGAAGTGGTGAGAGAGGACAGCCTTGTCTAGTTCTTGATCGAAGTGGGAATGCTTCCAATTGTTCCCCATTGAGCATAATCCTTGCTGTGGGCTTGTTTTATACAGCTTTTATTATATTGATAAAGGTTCCTTCCATTCCTACTGTCTCTAGCGTTTTGATCATAAAAGGCTGTTGGATCTTGTCAAAGGCTTTTTCTGCATCTATCGAGAGTATCATGTGGTCTTGGACTTTGGACTGGTTTACATGATGAATTACATTTATTGATTTGCGTATGTTGAACCAACCTTGTGTGCCGGGGATGAAGCCTACTTGGTCCCTGTGAATGATCTTTTTAATATGTTTTTGAATCTGATTTGCTAAGACTTTGTTGAGAATCTTTGCGTCTGTGTTCATCAGAGAGATCGGCCTATAGTTTTCTTTTTTAAGTGAATCTTTATTAGGTTTTGGGATTAAGACGATATTAGCTTCATAGAATGCTATCATACTTCTATAAATAAGGTAATATCTTCCTTTCCCGTCTACATAGAAAGAAACGCAGATGAAAGATGGAAACACAGATGTTGTTTGTCCTGGGACATGGACAATCAAAGACCACCTAGGGACAAGTTGAAACCAAGGGGTCAAATTCTAGAGTCATGTTCCTTTACACATTTTGATTGTGTGTTGTTTTTTTTATGGACGATTAACTAACATACAAAAGATATTCACAAGGATTATAACCCACAAAATTTTTACAAAATGAACAGAAGTTGGTACCAAGATTGGGATCAAGAAACATTACCTATCAGACCCTAGAAGTTCCCTCCTGCTCCATTTCACACCCTAACCCCTACTCTCCTGTTCCCAACCCCTCACACACACGTTGCTAGGCATCCATGCCAGGACCTCAGGTATCCTAAGCAAGTACTCCACCCCTCAGCCTCAGCTCCAGCCCTACCCTGCCAGGTTTGGTGGTGGTGGTAGTGGTGGTGGTTTGAGGCAGGCTCTCATGTAGCACAGGCTGGCTTCAAGCTCATAGTGTAGCTGAGGCTGACCTCAAACTCCTAATCCCTTGCCTCCACCTCCCAAATGCTAAGATAACAGGCTTGTACTGCCATACCCAATTCTGATCCTGATTCTTTATTACCAAGGATGACTTTGCCCTTGTTTTTATTTATTTATTGTGTCCATGTGTATGCATGCAGGAAGTTAGAAAACACCTCCAGTATCAGTCCTTGACATCCATCTTGTTTGAGATAAGTCATCTGTTTCTTTCTCTGGGTACACTAGGTTGACTGGTGCTCAAACTTCTGGGGCTTTTCCCATCACTGCGCCCATCTCATGTAGGAGTGCTGGGAATTCAGATTACACATGCACATACGGCTTTACATGGGTTCTTGGGTTCTCACACCTACACAGCGAGTGCTTTACCCACTGAGTCTTCTTCCCAGCTTCACTTTGCCCAATTCGACTTTATATAAATCTCATTATACAGTACATACCATTTGTATCAGCTTTTACTCACAATCAAAGACCACCTGGGGACAAGTTGAACCCAAGGGGTCAAATTCTAGAGTCATGTTCCTTTAAACATTTTGATTGTGTGTTGTTTTTTTATGGACGATTAACTAACATACAAAAGATATTCACAAGGATTACAAACCACAAAATTTTTACAAAATGAACAGAACTTGGTACCAAGATCGGTGCATGTGTGGAAGTTAGAAAACACCTCCAGTATCAGTCATTTGTGAAATTCACTCTTGTAATTGCAAATAATGGTAGGTCACTCCTTTCACTTTTGTCTTAGTATTGTATCATATGAACATCTCACGATTTTCCATTCTGTTTTCATGGATTTGGGGGCACTTATTTATGGCACTTTCAAATAGCAGTGTTGTAAATAGTCATATTTTTCTTTTCATAAATACATGTTTTTATCGAACACATATCTAGGAGTATAATATGCATGCTAAGTTTTAGTAAACACTGATAAATGCTTTTTCCTTAGAAGGCTGTAAGAATACTAAACTGGAGCTATAGCTCACTGAGCACTTTGGGATGCATGAAGCCCGGGGTTTGATTCCAACATTACTTTTTAAAGGAGAGAAAGGAAGGAGGGAGGGAAAGATGGACAGGAAGAAAGTGAAAGAGATGTCCAGTTGTACCTATCTTTTCCAGCTCATAGGTGTCTGTTTATGTAGATGAATATACAGTAGTGTCATATTTTGGTTTGTGGTATTGAGTTTTTGTTTGTTTTGCTTTTTGCAGAGGACTTGAGGACTACATATTATAGTCCTATCAAAACTAACAAAGTTGAGTCCTTTTTCAAAACTCTTTGATAAGGATTCTATTCAACTCCTCATTTCTTATTGAGTTTTGTGTTTTTCTCTTATTTGTAGAGATTCATTCAGTATTCTAGATGCATGTCCTCTGATAAGCATGTATATTATAACTCCTGCATTGTGGACATTCTTTTTACTATCTTGATACCAGTTTTTGATGGACGGGAGGATTTTGTTTGTTTGTTTGTTTGTTTGTTATTTGTTGAGCTATGGCACTATGGTTTGGATCTTGATTGCTCCCAAAGTCCCACGTGTTGGAGACAGGTCCATAAGTGGGGATGCTACGGAGAGGTGATGGGAACGTCACAAGGTGATGCATCGTAGAAGGAAGTGGGGTCCCTGGAGAAATGCCTTTTCTCTTTCCTCCCCAGCAGCCCTGAGGTGAGTAGCTTCCCTCCACTCCCACCTTGATACTCTGCCCCTCCCCCAGCACAAGATCAACGGCTCGTACTAACCATGGACAGAAACCATAAGCCAAAGTGAACCTTAAGTTGATTTACCTGGGGTACTGATGGCAGTACAGGAACTCTAACACCATGGGGCGCCATCTTGCATTGGCATAATTTCTTGCCCACAAGCCTCTAGTGAACCGGGACCCTGATCTGAGCCCCCATTCCCACAGAAGTAACCTGAAAACCAGAAAACCATTTTGGCTGCAGAGTGCTTTTGAACTGGATGACAAAGCAGTTTTCATTTCTATTTTTTAAGCTAGCTGGCAGATCAGGAAACCTAGGGTCTAGTCCCACTCCTGCTATCTCCTGGCTCATTAATCTTGAACAGGTTTCTTTTTCTTCCCTGGACTTCAGCTTCCCCATGTTAAAACATGAGAAATTGACCACATATCTGTCGTGCTGATCTCTGCAGAGCCTTTCCTATGAGAATGTGCTAAGGGAATATCCAGGGAACCGTGGTATTTATCAGCTGAGATCTTGAGTACACTAGGAGGAAGGCTTGCTGTTATCCCTAAAAAGATGAGGAAACCATGCGTCAGTAAGTTAGGGCAACTTCCCAAGGTAGCACAGCTAAGCAGCAATGATTCGGAGGGGGTCAGTGTTAGGAATGGAATCCAGGGACTCAAACATGCTAGGCAAGGGCTCTTCCTCTGAGCTATAGCTCAGCCTTGATGTGAATCCAGTTATGCTTGAGTCTATCCCAGACGCTGGATTAGCCCAACATGCACCTTCTACCAGTACTGTCCCAGAGAACTCTGCCTGAGATGGAAACCTCACGAAGGAGCTGTGTAGACTCAGCTGCAGGGATGTTCTTGCTTCTGATGGGGTTGCAAGAGCCCCCAGGTGCGGGCAGGGCTGTCGTCCACCCACCCATCCATGACTGCAGTTGTCATGTCTGCTAAGCCTTTAGTTCTCCTCTGCTTTTCACTCACAGCCTCCCTTTTATGACTTCAGTATAAATAATTCATCGGGAATTGCCATGCCTTCAACTACTCCACCTGGTAGAGAAACCAAGTTGCCCAAATCTGTAGTAGAATTGACAGCACTAGTGCCCTTACCTCTAAACATCCATGGTGGAGACAAAAAGGCGCTGGCACACTAGCCTCCATCTGGTACATGCAGTGATGCCTCAGAGATGCCATAAGCAGACACAGGTGTGCACTTCTTAGCTCAACACCAAGGGTGGCTACAGACCATCCTAACAGCTCCACCTCTGAGCCTTTCTGTGAAAATACGCATATTCCTTGAGCTGCCTCACTTTTCCCAGAACAAACAATGTTTGGTGGACAAAAAGCAAAGGAAGAGGAGGATTTACCCAGCCATTTTCTAAGGCTGAGGCAGACTGCCAGAATCCCAATTCCAGCCTGTCTCCCAGGCACTCACTGCAGCGGTTTCCTGTGGGAAGCTGGCAGAAAGCCAAGCAGTGCCCACCTCTTACGGCTGTGTTGTCTGCTGTACTAGTAACAGTTGGTGGCCTGGGTAAACCCAAAAGGACTTCTTTGTCCTTAAGGTCTCGGCTAATACTCCCTCAGGTCCCTAGTGACAGACAAACTTTTCTCCAAGCTGTCATGAACAGATACTTTCATAAAACACAATAAAAATGAATTACTGGGAGAAAAATTTAAAGACATGAAATAAAAGCTCAAGTGTTTTATTGGATTCAGTAGGTGGAAAATTACTGGCAGGTTGTTATAAAAATTTCTAAAACCTCCCAGTTTCCATGTTCCAGACCACTTGCAAATGGTGTACAAACCAAAACCAAAAACTATGACTGAGCAGCACTTTGCAAAGGTAATGTTTGTGGTATATGTGGTACTAACCTCCTGTGCCATAACCAAAGCAGGAATTAATAATTGATCACAAAGTCATTCTTCAGTGAGCCCTAGATTCCTTCTTGGCCTCTACATCCATAACCCAACCAGACTGGACAGGCAGAGTGAAAGCTGTTTGCTCTCCCCGGCTCCCTTCATCTGGAGCCACTTTGTCTTACCTGACAGCACAGCGCCACTGCCCATCCACTGTCCTGTCCACTCTGTGCAGCCTGGGGCTCAGCCCTGCTATGGAACTCACTGGAAAGAAGAAAGAGCAGTTCATTCTTCAAGCTTCAAAGAAAGAATAACCCAGAAGAGTTTCCTGCATCTAATTCTACTTGTGATCTCTTTAAAAAAAAAAAAAAAGTAAAAACCTAGCAACATGGTCTAATCACGTGCCTTATGAATCTTTTAGTAAAGGTACCATCTGCAGAGCACCTGCGCTGTACCTGGCCTTATTTTGGATGATGATTTTGGCTCTCAATTCATTATGTAACAGCTCTGTGAAATAGCCAGTGTGAGGATCCCATTTCACCAGAGGATGAAACTCAGAGAGGGAAAAAATGACAACTAAAGATCATGCAGCTGTTACTAATAGAGTGTGTGTTGCTAATGCTGCATTCCATCATTGACCCCAACTTTTTCTCATGTTCAACTAGATTCTTTGGGGAAGGCAAGCTCAAGCTCCCCCCTATAGTTAACGATAAACAATGCTCAGTCTTCTACCAAGCAGGACAGGAGGCATTTCCCCTCCTCCCCACTAGAGGGCAGAAGAAGGCAGTCCCGGGGTTAGCTTCGAGATGATGTTGTTTACCTTACAGATTATAAATCAATGTTCATGGATTTGTCTGTAGGTGTTACTAAGGCATTCATTTGTTTTTTGGGGTCCTAAACGCCTGATATTTTGAGGTGGGAGGCCAGAGTGACCACCCACCCAGAAAAACGGATGGAATGAATCGATGTTTTATCAAAAGCATTGGCGGGAGAATTCATCCATCTGGCCTTAGTAATCTGGCCTTTGAGACAAATGCAGAAATAAATAAGAACCAAATAATAGAATGAAAATAACAACTGCTACTATTTATCGAGTGCCACATGCTGAGCATTGTGAAAAACACAGATGCATGCCTGAAATCCACCTAGCATTCCTTCGTATTCTGTAGCAAAGGAGGTTTTGTTCTTTGAATACACGATTTTCTTCACAAGCCTTTGGATTCATTTTGGTATAGAGGGAGATGAAGAAGGTGGGCGATAGACCAGAATCACAGCTGCATTTATGTAAAACGAAATTATTACAGAATAATAGGACCATTTTCCTCCAGAAACTAGCTCTTATGACTAAGAAGAGGGCCCTGGAAATTTTAACAGTGGAAGCCCTCAGAAGAATATTTTCAGTTAAGGAGATTTTTCTCCTCCTTTCCAAAAAGCAGCATTTGTTTGTTTTCTGAATTACAAAGGCCATTTCTCATTACTGGTAGAAAATAGGTAGAAAACAGAAAAGATCAAAAACAAAAACATAATGTATCCAATTTTGTTGCTATTAAAATTGTACTGTAATGAATATTTTACAGTACTACATTTTTTGTATGTCTCTGATTGTTCCCTTAATGCAAACCTCTAGAAATAGAATTTCTGGGTTAAAGGCCATGTATATTTCAAAAGCTTTGAAAATGCATTACCAAGTTGGTAAATGGGAAAAAAATAGTTGCCTTATTTTAAGGTGAATATTATCATTATTCGTAATCCAGAACTTTAAAAATATTATTTAACCTTTGCTTTCCTGTGGGTTGCTGCTTCTTGAATTCTGATAATTCTCATTAAAATATTTATAGTTTTAATTGGTTGTTGGGTTGCTTGATTTTTTGAGGATGCTTACATACTAAATAACCTTTTGTGAATTATGAGTCATATATATTGTTTGCTTTTCAACTTTTTTCCTCTTCTTTTTTCCAGTGCTGGGGGGTCAAACCTAGGGCCTTAGATACTTTGGGCAAGTACTCTACCAACTGAGCTATGCTCCAACCCTCAATGATTTTTTTTAATTACTCATTTTGCTTTCAAGTGGTGGAGTCTATTGATCTTTCCCTACACAGTTTCTCCTTTGTTCCTTAAAAAGCCTTTCGTGCATGGAGATAAATATTCACTAAAGATGCCTATTTTGCAGGGAACAACATGTTTCTAGATGTGTTCTATAAACTTTGATGTATTGTTTTTAAAGTCCCATTCCTTTATAGTCATACTCTTAAATTTATTCACTTAATCTTTTTTTTTTCTTCTAACCAACATCTGCTGAGTCCCTCTATTTGCCAATAGCAGGAAACTGAGACAAATGTTTGGAGAGCTCATAGACCCCTCTGAGCCTCTTCTACATTAGCTAAAGCCTAACCTGACAAACCAGGAAGCCATAGGAAGGGGAACAGTGTGAAGCAGCTCTCCTGACCGGGCCTGACCTTGGCCTCAGCCTCTCCCTTGAGTGCTTCCCAATGCAGTGCTTTTCCGGGTCCTCTTTTCCTCCTACTCCCCACAAGACAGATGAAGACTCTCTTACGGATCATCAGAGCTACATCTGCTGTATTCATCTCCAGCAGTGAGTCTAACAGCATCTCACACAACTTATCACAGGATCTAAGGGGCCAGACTTCATCTCCGGCTTTGGGCAAATCAAAAACAAAAATTTAGCAGATCCCATAGAGCTCCCCCTGCTCATGCTCCTCTCTTCTACCCCTCCTCCATTCACTGTCTGACTACTTGAGGATTCAACCTCCAATCTCTGCCACCTCTACTGACTAGCCAGTCACTAAGCCTTGACAGCCCACCTCCTAACAGACTGCATTTCCACCTCCTCTGCCGAGACTCTGCCTGAGCCACCTTAACCTTGTACTTGAACTACGGTCTTAGACTGAGCTAATCCACTTGCCTTCTCTCTGATCCCATCCAACTCATCTCTGCTGAACAGCCAGGGAGATCCAACCATGTCACATGTGTTCTTTAAAACCCTTCTGCCGGTCCTCACTGGCCTCCGGATGAAAGCTATGCTTCTTAGCCTGCAGAACCCTTAAAGTGCGGCCTATTTACACTCACTGTTTCAGTCTGGCCCCGCCTTCTCTCATTCCAGCCACTAAACCCTTAACAAATCCCTGAATATACCAAGCTTTCTCTTCCGTCTGAGTTGTTTAAATGTTGTGCCCTTTGTTTGGAACTCTTTCACCTACAGCTGCACCTGCCCAATTCCTGTTTACCCACAATTCTTGTTTACCCTAAATATATTACTAGCTTCCTCCAGGAAGCTTTCTTTGAAATTCACCTTCATGTTTAATGCCTTGATTAAATGTCCCTCCTCTCTGCTCTCACAGTCTTTTCTCTTTACTTACTTTCAGGACTGTACATAGCTGTTTATTTGTTTCCTTCTTTCAACTGTGGTGTAACATAGGTAATTTATACAGTCACAAGAGATAATAATGCCTCGAGTGACACCCTTCTAAAAAAGCAAGAAGCCTATATTATTAAATATTAGAACCAGTCTCAACTACATATCAATATAAAATAATACATACATAAATAAATAAAACTATCTTGACCATGATAATGCACACCTCTAATCCAATAAACAAAGGGAGGAGAACCAGTAGTTCAAGGTAACCTTGGCTACATATCAAGTCCTGTCTCAATAAATGAATAAATAAGCAGATAACGAAAGCTTACTTGGGTACCTGGATGGATCCACACACGCATGTGTGCATGTGTGGGAAGATGTATGGCACATACGTATGGATGCCTGCATGGTGACATGAATACATGCACACAAGGATTCATGCATGGATAGGTGTATGTTTGCATGCATGGATACAGAACTTTCCCCTTGGTCTCCATGTCCATTAGTATGGCCAGTGAAAGTCCACACCCTTTATCATTCTGGTCAGCTGCTTACCATTAACAGTTTACCACCTCCTTTCAACTTCCAAGCAAATTCCTTACTCATCTCTGGGAGTTGGTCTACATATTGCTTAAAAACAAGACTTATTCTCTTTAACTGCTGCCCCAACTTCTTTTTTTTTAATTTATTATTATTATTATTATTATTATTTATTCAATTGTGCGTGTGTGTATATGTGTGCACGCGCACGTGTGTGTGTCTGTGTGTGTGTGTGTGTCTGTGTGTGTGTGTGTGTGTCTGTCTGTGCGTGTGTAGAACCACGGACGAATTCAGGAACCCCCATGGACCACCTCCACCTCCTTCTTGTTTACTCTGCCCCGGGATTCACAGGCTCCGCCCTACCAGGACCAGAAGCGCAGGCCGCCCCCGCTTCCGCCTGGCATCTATATGTGGGATCTGGGATCCGAACTCAGGACCTTCCGCCTGCAAGGCAGAGGCTTAACCCGTGAGCCACCTCTCCAGCCCCTGCTGCCCCAACTTCTAAGGGTGACCTGCAATTTAATCAGGAATGACTGTGGCCTAGAATTACATTGGTTTTCAACTCTGACATGATGACAAGCTAAGCTAGCTCTCTATTGTGCTTTCTAAGGCATAGAAGATTTGAAGAGGAACACTTTAATCTTCCCTTCCCTTTCTCTCTTTTGTCCACTATTTCAAGAGAAATCGACTCTGGAAAATTACAGACTTTTTTCCTCCAGCATGTGAAGAAATGGGGAAAAGAGCTTTAAGAATTGTACCCAGAGGTTTGAGCCTGGGCGGGGTACAGCTCAGCAGCAGGATACTTACCTAACAGGAGCAAGCCCCGGGTCTGATGCTCAGAATTGCCAAAAGAAAAATTTGAGACTCATAAATCTGATTCCAAAACTCCTTTGTAGCACTAACATTGCAAAAAACAGGTTACAAACAAGTCAGTATTAGGGAAAACAGCACTGTGTATGACTAATTTCCTTCTACTTTTCTACATTTTCCTAATCTCTCCATGAACATATATTACTTTTTAATCATAAAATAAACACTGCTTTTTACAAAGCAGTCTACACATTGTAATCCCATATTGGTAAAATGAAGCCTATAAAAATATGTATAGATACACATGTATATTTCATATAAGTATATTAGATATGTGAATAGTTATGTATCCACAAGAGAAAGAGTAGAAAGCACAACATCAAAATGTTTATAGGGATTATCTTTGTGGTCAGGCTGTAAATGATTATAGTTTTCTTCTATTTCTGCACAGTATTTTTGTAGAATAAACGCATAACACTTTGGATAAACAGAAAATGTCATTTTTAATAATGTCATTTTTAACTTGAGCAACACAGTTTTCTCACAGAAAGCTGTCAGTAGTCTTTGGATCCCTTTTTTATATTTATTTTTCCAATAATGCTACCTCTTTTTTCTATCACATTGTGGCCAACTCATTTATGCCATTCCACATCACACACAAAGAAACCCTTTCTGACAAGGAGCTTCCTAGACGCTGCCTGGTTCAGATTCTGCCTGTAATTATGTTGTTCTAAATGAAGACCAGAAACACTCTGTCTCTCTTTACATAATGGCTAAGCTCTCACTGATTTATGATACTTTGCTCTGAATTATGTGTTCCTGAGAGGCAATGCTTCTTTCTTTGCTGTCATGGTCTAAATGTAAAATATTCCCCCTGCGTTAGACTGCAGCTCCCCAAGCTGGTGGTGCTATTTTAGAAGGTTCTGGAAACTTTAAGAGATAAAGACCTAGCCGGAGGAAATTGGTCACCAGGGGCTGGTTCTTGGGGTCATCTCGGTGCTTCTTGTCCGGCTCTGCTTTCCGTCTTCCACAAGGTAAAGAATATCCTGTAGTCATATGCTTGATGATGTTACCATGATCAGATGACCATGAGCTGAACCCTTTGAAACTGTAAACTAACAAATCCTCCATTCACTGTTCTTCTGCTGGGTATTCATGGATATGGGAAAACTAACAAATACATAGGATTTTTCCAACACTAGCATCACACAAATCTAAATATAAAGTCTGGCTACTAGGACCGAATGTACAGCCTGGTGGTAGATCACGTGCCTAGCATATGGGGCCCAGATGTCTGCACCTACCAAAAAAAAAAAAAAAAAAAAAGGAAAAAAGAAAAGTGCCAAATGCCTGTCAGCATTGTTTTTATACAGAGCCAATGAGAAGATATTTAGGAAAACTCTTAATACTTATTATAATTGTTCTCAATATTGGTTTTTCTTCTCAAAAATCCCTATTAGAAAAAGGCTATTTAGGGCTAGAGAGATGGCTCCAGGTTTAAGCCTTTGCCTCACAAACAGAAAGACCTGAGTTTGGATCCCAGATCCCACATAAAAACACCAGGCAGAAATGGCAGAGGCTGTACTTCTGGTGCAGGAAGGCAGAGCCTTGGAAACCCCCAGAGCATTGTAAATAGAAGGTAGAGCAATCCAGGATGATTCCTGAAGTGGCCCTTGGGCCTCCTTGAGTGCGCACACACGCACACACGCACACGCACACGCACACGCGCACACGCACACGCACACACACACACACACACACAAATAAAATTAAAAATGTTTTTCTTTTTTTAAATAAAAAGGCTACTTAACCTTTCAGACTGTTTGCCTGTGTCAGGTGAGGATATTTCCATTCACTTTCACCTGATAGTGTGAACACAGATTCCCCTTCGAGGCATGTCCTTATCCAAAGACTGACGTCAGCAGGGCCTGAGAGCCAGCCTGCTCCAGCCTCCACAGTGCAGCTACAGGGGTCTAGCAAGGTTTTATTAGCTACACATTATACTTCAGTTTTTCTCTCTTCCCAACCAGTCCTCTTCCCTCTCCCTTCTCCAGCTATTGATCTCTGATCAATATCATGTGTATAAAGCTCCATCTTAGCAACTGCTCAGAGAGCCTAATTAATGACGTTTAATGTCAGGAGGAATCAGGCAAAACGGGGTGGGCTTGATGACTACAGCTGCTGCCCAGGCAGCCCCTGGAACAAGGTGAGACAGGCTCAAGTGTGACATGCTCACCTATGGTGACTTGGGGTGGGCTTCATGGACCGAAGGGACACATGAGTCAGCATATGAGGCACGGGGGAAATGCAGGCAAGTTGTTGCTATAGAGACAGTGCAATTGGATGGAAGATTCATTTCCTAACACTGCCATAACCAATTATTACAAACTTGGCTGCTCAAAAGAACAGAAATATGTTCTGGAGACCTAATGGCCAAAATCACGATGTCACCAGAATGGGTTCTTCTGGGAACTCTGCAGAAGAATCTGCTCCGCACCTCAGCCCTCATGGCGTGGGCTTTGGATTCCAGTGCTGATTCTCTTCACATGCTGCTCCGCTTCCTGTTCTTTGTAACCAAACCTCCCTCCTCATGCCTCTTGTGAAGCCATCCATCAGTGCAGACAGGGTGCACTGGTCTGGAGTGTGAGTGAGGTCCTGTTGAAATCTTGAATAGCATCCAAAAGACCTGTGTCAAAGCAAAGTCATGCTCTGAGATTAAGAGACAGACCTATCCTGTGGAAGCTACAATTCAGCTTGTTAAAGATGACTGCACCTGCTGTCCCATTGGCCAAGGCAGGAGGATGGCTTGAGCCCAATAAGGCCAGCCTGGGCAACACAACGAAGTGCCACTCCAAAGCAGAAAACAAAAACTAATGCCTTAGAGAGAGAGATCACAAAAATCTGCTGTGTGGAAAATTAACATTGGAAACCACCATGAAAACCCAATGGCTGCCCTGGGAGCGCACAGAGAAGCTGTCGACCCCTGTGGAGGGAGCACGGGGAGCTCAGGACCAGGTCCCTGACTTCATGCAGGCAACCAAGTCTCAGAGGACATGAAGCATCCCAAGCAAATCAGTATGGACAAGTCGGGCCCTGCCTGGGGAAAAACAGACCCTGACACTTGAATTGGCACCATGTGGTCTGGAGTATTAGCCTGTGGAAGCCTCCATCAGTGGAAGTAACCCTTCCCAAGCAGCAACTCCTGCCCTTGCGTGACAGGAATGATGTGATTTTTCCCCAACAGGACAACAGGCAACCCCTCGGAATCTGCTCCTCCTCTTGTCCTGGTCAAAGACTCACATCCTGATGACACTGGGCCTCACAAGGAATGAAAGGAATTCCATCCCCCAAAGCCATGAAACCTGGACAGCGTGCATTGTATCCAGACACAAGCAGAACAGGATCTGAGTGTCTGGTTACAGGTGTGATCCAGAAGGAAAGACTGGATTCTGGAGGGTTTAGTGGCTTCTGCGCATACTTCCGAGAAGCAAGAATTAGCACTCTGTCAAAGAACACAAGGGAACGAAGCAAAGCTTATGTGAAAGCCAGTTCTCAAAAGCCTGGGAAAAGCAGCAAGTCACATCATCATTGCCATGGAAGACCTGAGGGTGAACTAAAAACCTAAGAAAGATGAAGGGAATGTGTATCAGAACACACACACACACACACACACACACAGAGAGAGAGAGAGAGAGAGAGAGAGAGAATATATGTTACTCTGAAAGTTGACAGGTCCTAAATTCTGCAAAGCTGCAGTTGGCAAGTTGGAGACTTGTCTATAGCTGTAGTGTTAGTTGGAAAACAAGCAGGCTCAAGACCCTGGAAGACCCACTGTTTCAGTTTGAGTCCTAAAGCAGAAAAAGACAGGCACGGTCACCTGCACCAATCACTCCACCAGCTGGAGCAAGAGGAACATGATCCAGGAGTATGAAGTCTTAACACAGCAAGACCTTGTCTCACAAAATAAAAATTCAGTGACGGTTGTGCCCATATCCAGGACTAACAATAGGACAGGCTGGTGAAACTAAGCTTACTGGTGACAGTGGAGATAACTGGACCCCAAAACAGTGGAAGCCAGGTGGTGGCAGTCATTGCCAGAAGCCAGGTGGAGATAATTATCACAGCGAGCAGCAGGGCAGGAGTGCAGCCTGCAGAGCTGGTTAACAGTACACAGTGTCTGCGGGCAGCATAGATGGGCTACCTGTGCCACCGGAGGAAAGTAAACAGGGCTGATCCACAGGGTTAGCTCAGGGGCAAGCAAGGGACAGCAGGACCCCGTGCCCTCTTCCAGACCTGAGCCAGCTCTGGGATCTGGATTGGCACAAAAGGAAGCCAAGAAAGAGCACTGCATTTCCATGCCAGCAAAGCAAAGACTCTTTGGTTCTGCCCTAAAGGTGTCTATGGCATTTCTTCTGGCCACTGTTCCCTGAAGAAAGGTGGATACACAGTTATTAAGAGAAGGTCTGGCCACGTGCCTTAGCTCAGCTGGCCTGTAGTGCAAGGCAGGACTCCCCGGACAAGAGTGGTGGCATGGAGGACGAGATCATAAGTGGGGGAACCAGAAAATGGCTTTTCAGTCTCCTCTTCAGCTTTCTCCTGTCTCTTCTCTCCTCCTCTCCCTCTCTCTGTTCTGTATCTAAGTTCTCTTTTGTTAAAATTTGACTGCTTGCTTTGTCTTTGTGAGTGTGTACACGTGTGTGCAGGGGCTAGAAGAGCACACTGGGTATTCTCTTCCCTCACTCTCCACCTATTCCTCTGAGGTAGGATTTCTCCCTGAACCTCCTCCCATGCTTGGACTAGTTATAAGCCAGCAAGTCCCAGAACTTCGATCTCTATCTTTCTCAGAACTGCATGAACAAGATACCCCATTTGCTATGTGGGTACTAGAACTTGAACTCTTGAAACTCTGGTCCTTGTGATTGTAGAATAAGTGCTGTCAACCACTGAGCCATCTCTCCAGCCCCTCTGTATCTCTTTCTACATCCCTCATCATCATATGATTTAGTAACTGCACTTCTAAGAATATGCTCAAAAGAATTTAAAGTAGGAACATGATAGGATGCTTGTATGTCTACATTCACTGTAGCAGTACTGTTCTCAGTGACCAAAATGTGGAAACCACCCAAGTGCTCTGCATCTCAAGCTCACTTACCCATTCTAGGCTCTGTTCAAGTTCCTTCATCAGTCTCAAATACTCCTCTCTCACCCTACCCTTCTCCTGACTATTATAACTGCACATGGCTCTAAGTTGACTCAAGAATTATCTCTGGGACTCTAGGAAGACTTCCTTCTACTATCTGTGTTTGTTTCAAACATGACAGAAACTAGACTGCACTAACCAGAGTTCCCTGAATTGATCTATAGATTCAGTATGATCCCCATCAAAAGCCAAGTGGCTTTGTGTTTAGAATTGGAAACATTGATCTCAAAATTCATACAGAAATTCAAGTCATCCCTAAACAGATAAATCTATAGTACCTCATCAAGTCTGGTATTGACTTAAGGATCAGTATGCAAATTAATAAAATAGAACTGACAGTGTAGAAACAAAACCTTGCATCTAGGCCCACTTCATTTTTTGACATGATAATTTAATGAAGAGAAAATCACTTCTTAAAAAAAATGGTGCTTTAACGAGAGGAAATCCACATGCACCCAAGATACAGAAGACCAGAATAGAATGGGTGAATAAAAAAAAACTTTCCTGTCAGTGAAAGGAAAGTCAAAACCACAGTGAGCTAACTCTGAAATGGCACTAAGCAAACAGAGTGTAAGTATGATAGTTCTCAGAAATTAAACAGCCAATCAGGGCTATGATGTTAGCATTCAGAAGGTGGAGACAGGAGGCTCAGCAATTAAAGGTGAGAGTCAACAATGTAGAGAGTCAAGGCTAGACTCTGGGGGGCAATTAAAACACTCAGGAAAAAAAAGAAGAAATTAAACTTAAGATTACCATGTGATATAGCAGCTTCATTTCTGGGAACATACCCAAAAGAATTAGGAGCAAGAACGTGGAAAGATGTTAGTACACGTACACTCACAGCAGTACTATTCACAATGGCCAAAATGTGGAAGCAACCCAAGCGTTCGTCTATAAATAAATGGTCGTTTTTGTTTCATTATGTACATTTCTGTAACAAAACACCTGACTAAGCAATAAGAGAGAAAGAGCTTCATTGGCTCACAATTTCAGGTTTACCGGCCTTGATGGCAGTGAAATTGCATCAGCAGGAGCATGAGAGAACTGACCACATGACGTCACAGTGAAGGCAGAGTGCATCGGGGCATGCCTGCCTGCCTTCTCGTTCACAGCCTCCCCCTCCATGTTCACAGAGTTCTGGCCCACCTGCTCAGGGAACGGTCTCACCCACTGTGGGCTGGGCCTTCCCACAGTACCAAGATGGTCCCCCACAGACAGTAGCGATTAGGTAAACCTGGAGGCCTGCCCCCTAGATGTCAGATAGACACCAATGAACACCACGATGGTTAATTGAGCGACACATGGTCTGTTTATACGTATTTACCAGCCTTAAGTGGTAAGGCTGTTCTGAGCCAGGCTGGCACATGGATAAAGCTGAAAAACAAATATGCTGAAGGCAGTCATGAAGGACAAATGCTTCATCATGCTACTTGCACATGCACCTAAAGTGGTTGCACTGATAAAAGTAGAAGGGCAATTGCCCTGATGGAGGAGATGAGAACTGGGGACTGCTGCTTGGTGAGTTAAAAACTGCCATTTAGGGGGCTGGAGAGGTGGCTCAGGGGTTAAGCCTCTGCCTTGCAGGCGGAAGGTCCTGAGACGCCCAGAGGGGGGGAGCTGGGGGGGGGACAGCCTGCGTTTCTGGTCCTGGTAGGGCAGAGCCTGTGAATCCCCGGGCAGAGTAAACAAGGAGGAGGTGGAGACAGTCCATGGTGGTTTCTGACTTCGCCCGTGGTTCTACACACACACACACACACACACACACACACACACAATTGAATAAAAAAAAAAAAAAAAAAGAACTGCCATTTAGAAAGATGAGAAGATTCTGGCAATGGATGGTGATGGTTGAACAGCTTAATGCCACTGAATTGTTTGGTTAACATGGCAAATTTTATATTGTGTTTATCTTGCCACAATAATAAATAAGGGAGTTTAATGGTTACCTAAACTTCCCAGTGCCATTAAAAAATAATGGCTGGGTTCACTCCCAGCACACTCACACCCATGCTAAACATGCTGATCCCTGAAGTTCAGACACTGCTGAGTTCGAATGTACCAGGAAGGCCAATGCACCTTGGGCATGTCAGAGTGAGAGTGGGTATGACTAGATCAAGTCCTCCTCCTAGCCAGAAGCCTCAGGAAACCTGTGACCTTCAAGAGCACTTAAAAAGTCACTTTAAATCCAAATAAAATTTCCAATATTTCCAAATAAAATCCAGTTAGACATTCTCTTAACTCCCAAAAGTCTTGACAGAGCAATAAGGGACATGGCCTTCTCCCCTGTGGACTGAGATTATAGGACTTCAGGGCAGATCTGCAAGTTATCAATTACACTTTTAATGAGGAGGGGGGATGAGTCTGAGCCTCTTATATAATAGCTGCCATAGGAGGCAAGTGAGGACTATGTAGCCAGATTGGGGAGAGATGTTCAGACTAGCAAAAGGTGTCCACAGGTTCAGCAGGAGCCACAGTTTGAGAAAGTGATCTTAACACTGCACTTCGAGTAGGGCAGAAATATCAACAGAGTGGTAATCAGGAGGGACGCCACATCCTTCAACACCAGAGGGAAGGAGGAACATGCCACACCACACTCTGCATTTGAGACCAAAGTACCATTGATTCACTTAAGTTAGTGGTTCTCAGGGGGTCATTGAAGCACGAAGAGCTGGATCCCCAGAGTTTCTGCACCAGAGGCTGGTGGGAACTAGAGAATGTGCACCCTACAAGGTTCCAGGAGATGCTTCTGATACTGCCTCCTTGAGGACCATGTTTCGAAGGACCACATTTCAACCACATTTCTGTTTGTCCTGTGCTGGTCCAAACATGCTGTGGTTTGCTATAGTAACAGTTTCTCAAATCTCTGTGGCTTCACACCGTGAAAGGTTTGCTCTTGCTGAGCATCTCAGTTTGATGCAGGCGAGAAGAGCCTCTCACTGTACCTGAGCCAATGTAATAGAAGAAGGTAATGGGGACGTTCATGAGAAGTTCTGGAAGGACAGAGAGATCAACATCATTTCTTCTGGCTTCCCACTGGCCAGGACTTCCTCACAGATCCCAACCTCACTAGGAAGTGTTGTCTTCCTAGGTATCCAGGAAGTGACGGTACATGATCATACAGCATAATCTCTGCCACAGTGGTCACAATGCATCCCCACTGCTGTCCCTTCCTAGCAGGTCTTGCTTCTGTCCAGGAATTTACTCCCCTTCTCCCAAGAAGGGGCACTACCCCACCAGCAGCTCTTGAGAAAGGCCTATTAAGGCTAAGATGGACTCAAGAACCCAGGATCAAACCAATCCGTGCTGTTAACACTCTTGCCAACTATAATTTGCTTCAGGGTAATCATGTGACCCAGTCAAGCTAAAGGAAATCCAGGAAGGAGGAATGGGATTTGGTATAACTAACTGTACTTCAGTGGGAAGGAAACCAGTTGCTTTGGTTGCCACTAGCAACCATCTCTAGCCAAACTGAGAGGATAGAACCTAACGAAGAATGAGAAAATGGAGCCAAAGCCCTGGTGTCTTCTTAAGCCTCCTTGAACTCTGAATTTTCAATTTTCTCAAGCATGAGAACAAGAACAGAAGTAACACATTTGTTTACCCATGACCTTGCTGTCTGTGATTCACTCCTGCTTCCTGGCCACTACAGATGAAGAAAAAAAAAAAACATGCTTATGTTCAGTGAAAGCAGCCAGAATCTCTTAGCATCTAAAGTGCTGAAAGAAAGAACTGTCCATCCAGAATTCTATATCCAGCAAAAAAAAAAAAAAAAAAAAGAGTATATGAAAACCTTTCAGAAATGAATTGGGACAAAAGACATTGTCAGGTATAGGAACACAAAGAGAACTTGGTACCAGAAGATCTGGTGAAAAAAATGCTTTAAGTAAATTTCTTCCAACAGAAAAGAACAACCTAAAGGAAAGTTGAATCAGGAATGAGGAGAAAGCATGAGTTCATATAAATTTAGGCATAAAAAGAATTTGACAAAGTGCAATATCCATTCTGTACCAAAACGCAATTTTTTTATCTGGAAAAGGACATCAGCAATAACAACAAAAAGACTATATAATTGTCACATTTAATGTAAGTCCATTTCACCACTCTTACTCAAATTTGAACTAGAAGTCCTAGTCAATGCAGTAAGACAAGAAAAGAAATATAAGTCAAAGATATTAGAATGTAAGCAACAAAACTGTCTGCATTCACAGCTGACAGAGTTTTCTATGTGGACAAATTCAAAGAAATCCATAGTAACTCCTAGAACTAATAAGCTTCACAAAGATTGTAAGGCTATACAATAAACAAAAAAATTGAGCAGGTATTTGGATGAGCTCAAAAAAATGTCTTGGGTATAAATGTACCATGTACAGAATCTATGCTGAAATGGCCAGGAAAATCCCAGCTTCAACTGCAGTATACAAACAGCTTGGAGATTGTCACTGCCAATCACACAGCAGAAAGAGCTCCAAACTCGAGTACCAGTCACTTTTCCTGAACCCAGTCCCAGTACTCGTTCCTGTTGCTGTTAGACACAACTCAAACTTAAGTAACTTAGAGGGAGAAAGGGCGCGTTATTCAGCTTACAGTTCCAGGGAGAAGATACAGTCCTTCCTGGTAGAAAAGGCATAGCTGGTGACAAAAACTGGAGGCGGCTTGGTCACATCCATCCAGGAGGCTGAGAGCAGACCTCTCCCAGAAATGAAGTGGGATTAATTAACCCCCTGTGACTGTCTTCCTTCAGCAAGGCTCCACCTCTGAAAAGTACCATGACTTTCTCAAACACATGAGTTTGTAGGGGATACATTTCAAATCATGACACCCACTAAATAACTGAGATCTTGAGACAAACAGCCCCCATTCCCTGAGGTTGCAAGAGATCTGTGAATGCATAAAGGTACGCCTGAGTGCTGCTTGCCTGGGCCAGAAACATCTAGACTGTGAGACTATAGGGCTAATTTTCAGAGGCTCATTTTCAGCAATTCTATGAATTGCTAGAGGTTGAACATGGAATAGCATGATAGTCTTAGGGTTGGTTTCCCTTCCATGAAATCTACCAGATCTTCACTTAGGAGACTAAAAAGATCTTGTCCTGGCTAGAGATGGGGAAGGAAAAGAAGAAAATAGTGGCAAAGACTCACTCTCCAGATCTTTCAGGGTCTCATTCCACCTGGAGAAAGGGCATTTGTTTGACCCCCCCCAACCTTAGTCTTCATGTGTCACCTACAAAAGATGATTAGACATTTAGTCACTTACCAACATGCCCCAGTGCAGTAATGTGGATTACAGATGAAATTGAAAGACACAAACTCCTCCTGAAGAACAACAGTCAGGAAAGCCCAAAATCAAGAAAGAAGGAAAGAAGAATTGCATTGTCATGTGAAGTCTTGTCATGTGCTACCTCAGCAAACACTAAGCACAGCCCAAGTCCTGGCCAGGTCAACACAAGAAATCTCACTCTATAGAGCTGTACACACACACACACACACACACACACACACACACACACACACACACACCATTTTCTGACATTCATGTCTTACTTTCAGTAAAATATTACCAGGTATGTGAAAAAGCAGAGTGGTGGAAAACTGCCCACCTAACGTAGATCCAGACTTGGGTGTAGCACAGGTATTGGAATGATCACATAGGGAATTTGAAATGCTTGTGACTGATATGCCAAGGGCTATAGTCAAAAATGTAGGTGACATACAAGAAGAGGTAGGTCATGAAAGCCGAGAGGTGGAGATTCTAAGACTTAAAAGAAAAATGCTGAGAGTGGGAGGGGCCTCGGGATTGCTTAGTCAGGTGCCTGTTAGCAAATCTGGCAACCTGAGTTTTATTCTCAGAAGCCTACATGGTGGAAGTAGAGAATGGAATTCTCATACTTGTCCAATGTCCTCTACTATGGTCTTTGTCATATATATTCTATATCTCTCTCTTTCTCTTTCTCATAAATTATACATATATGTATATATATAATTAATGAAAATTTGTAAATATCATAAGTAGGAAAGAGGGATGTTTTTGATGGGATCCACCACAGCAGATGTGGCTAAAAATCCCTGACTTGGAGTGGTGGTCAGTAGATATACCCCAGGTGGAAATGCAAAGAGGAAAGTGAATGGGGTACAGAATGGCCAGCTGAAGAGACACAAGGGCAGAGTGCAAGGAGCGGGGTTCGGGTCCTCCCTGAAACATCACTCTTCCAACATCTCAAGCGTGTTGCCTGTGACTCAGGACTCAGCGGATATTCTCTGCCAGAGTTCTGCTACAGCTCATCCCCAGCCTCTTCCTCCTCTTTGTGGATCTGGACCAGAGGAGGGGCCAAGAGCTCTTCCTCTTAAACCATTTGGTCTTTCTGGTGGTGAATCCCAACCTCAGACTCAGTCACTTTAGATGTGATCCAAATAAGAACTTCTTGAGTAACAAAAGGTACTTATCTTTTGTAGGAAATTCCAAGAGTTTAAGGAGTTTCGTGCCAGAAACTGAGAATAAAGAGCAAATGTGTTCATTATTATACTTGGAGGTATATGTGCACCATTAGTAGTAAATCTTCAATTCCTCTGTCCATGAAGAGGCCCTAATTATGTCCAAAGCAGTAAGAGATCACATGAGAGGCTCACAGGTTCAGCTCACAAATTCTTGAGCTGTTACAACTACAAAGTATGAGCACTGAATATAAATGACAAGAAAACACTGTTTTGGACTAAGCTTCTGGGTATACCAAAGCCAACAATCAAAATGGAGTCACTCACAGGCATGTTCTTCATCACCAGCAAAGCTGTTTATCTGACCTTCTGAGAAGTCAAAGGAAAGAGATATAGCAGCCAAATGCCCTAAACCTACCTATTCCATGAATGCAACAAAATTTCCTCTATCTTTATTGTTATACAGAAATATAACCTAAAGTAACCTGGCGTTAACTGAGGTTAGTGCCTGTTCTGTCTCCCTATGCTTGCCTAACACAGAACTAATTACAAAATCACCAATCAACATTTTGTTCTGTGTTTGCTTTTCCAACCCCTTCTCTGTCTAAAAAGTTAACCTCTGCTTGGCTCCTTGGTACTTAGCTTTCGTGTTATAGAAAGAAGTGCTAGCCGATGCTAGGATCAAAAATAAAACCAATTAAGGTCTTCAAAATAAACCATTGCAATTTTGTTCTCTGACAACAGTAATTAATGTGTCAGGAAGCCACCCAATTTCTCTCCCAAATTATGGGATGCTCGAGCGCCTTCAGGCAAAGAAGTTAGTGAAAACTAGTCTTGATTAGTTTGGGACACTGAAATGATTCTGACTGACATTAGCCTTTTCTAAATTGATACCACAGATTATTAATCCCAGAAGATTCCTAAAACAAAAGTATGGGGACAGGAAGATAGGAGGGAGCCTAGTGTGGGAAACTGGAAAATGTTACAGTTACCTTCTCGTGAAGGTGTGTGTGTGTGTGTGTGTGTGTGTGTGTGTGTGTGTGTGTGACAGATGAATGAATGCTCTGAGAAAAACCTCATAGCAAAGAAACCCATTAATCTCTAATCCAGAATTTCCAAAATGTAGTTGACTATGATGTTTTTTCTAATAATACTAAATAATAATTCATGGAGATGGAAAGATGGTTCAGGGATTAAGACTCTGTCTTGAAAGTAGAAGGATCTGAGTTCAGATCCCAGGTTCCACATAAAAACCCAGACAGAAATGGCAGTACCCTGGACTTCTGACTCTGGAAATTTAATTTGAGAAATTGCAGATCATAAAGGAGGTAGAAGCAAAACAGAATAATTCCTGAAGTCACCCTTAGTGATACACACACACACACACCACACAAAATAAATACATAAAATAAACTTAAATAATTCAATCAAACTCATTTGGGGACATAATACCAACAGCTTGTAGACTTTGGTAGTTGGCAATAAACATCGTAAGGAGCAATTAATGCTTTCTTCTCTCACTTGGTTCTTGCCAGCTCAGTCTCTTCAGAATTTGAGGCCAATTTTACAAAAAGATGAAGTAGCCAGCTGCTGACTTACTTGAATATCAGGGGCAACAGATTAGAATAGTAATAGAATAGTAATAGTAATAATAACCAAGTCCATAGTACCCACATAGGTTGTATGTTCCAAGCATTCTATGTACACTAACCAGTTTGATTGACATGGTAACCCTGGAAGTAAATATTTTATTGACCAACTGATGCTTGTGGAAACTGAGGCACAGAGCCACTTGCCAAGTCATTATTCAAGCCGGTGTAGAGAAGTTTTCAATTCACTCTTTCCCCTCTGATGGTTGGATCATTTTCACCTATGAATAAATTCTGACAATCAACAGGAAAAATACAATGTATATTTAATTGTATATCTAAAAACAGGAGCTACACACATTTAGTATGGGTGTTGAAGAGGGGTAAAATGATGGAACCTTATGTCTCAGTTAACAAAGGAAAGGGGTGTAGCCTCCCAAGTGCAGAAGATTGGGGAGAGAGGGCAGCAGTGAGCCATGGTTTGTCTTTTTCTTTTTCTAAGTGCTAGAGGTAATATGCAGAGCCGTGTATGCCACTGAGCTACAGCCAAAGTCCAGGTTGTCTTGATACATGACAGAGTCTTCACACGACAGGTTTTCTCTATTTGGACAGCAAGGATCATGCCCCCTTTCCTTGTGACAGTGTCTTTCCTGCAGAAGGATTTAAAAGATTATCTGACAGAAATGCTTCCAGTGCATCTACTGTTCACTAATGTAGACCACGTAAATTTCCTCTTACAGGGTTGGTGATGTAGCTCAATGGAAGAACCAAGAACTGTTACCTAACATGAAGACCTAGGCTCTTCAGTACTACAAAAAAAAATAATAATTAAATCATGTCTCAGAACTAAGGATAAAGTTCAGTGGTAGAGTGCTTACAAAGCATGTGTGAAGCCCTGAGTTCAAGTCTCACTACTGGAGGCGGCGGTGGGGGGGGTGTTTGGAAAAGTGCCGTTTATAAAATGTTAAATGTCATGAGGATGCTAGGTATAATTGCGCTTCTTAATTCCTTTTGACACTGCCTCTTGAGAGTTCAGGAATTTGTGATGTAGCTCAGTAGTAGAGCACTTACCTTCTGTGTATGAGACCCAGGGTTCCGTTCCCAGTACTATGAGAACTGAATACGAAGGAGAACATTTACTAACAACTTCCCATGTCATGCACTGTAAATTATTTTTTTTAAAAAAAGTGTCTTAAACAATATCAATAAAATTAATCCCAGATGATTGTACTCACAGATCAGTCCCAAGGCCGTGCGAAACACAAAGAAGAAATAATTCACAGGAGACAACATAGATAAGAATGTCAGGCTGGGTAGGTGAGAGCATCACAGTCTTAGTGAGATCCTCCTACTGCCCAGTTCCTGAAACTCTATTTTATACAGGAATGCAAATAGGGGGCTGGAGAGATGGCTCAGGGGTTAAGACTCTGTCTTGTAAGCAGAAGGTGGTGAGTTTGGATCCCAGGTACCATGTAAAAACTCCAGGTGGAAACCACGGCAGCCTGCACTTCCAGCCCTGGTAGGCAGAGCCTGGAAAATTCCAGAGAGAAGCAAGAAGGAGGTAGAAGCAATCTAGGATGATTCCCAAAGTCATCCTGGGCCTCCATAGGGTTACACAGTGCCCTCTGATACACACACTTAGATAGATGATAGATAGATAGATAGATAGATAGATAGATAGATAGATAGATAGATAGACAGATAGATGATAGAAAAGAATGTGGACAGGAGTTGGGGAATCAGGTTGCAATCAGCTTAAGGAAACAAAGGGGGTATTCTCTTACATAGTCTGGGTTACAGATCTTAGTCCAGCTTGGCAGGAGAGCTCACACCAACACCAGGGCTGAGAGAACTGGCTGTACCATCTCTACATAGCAGCTGAGAGAGGGACAATCCTTACTTGCCAGATCAGCATGTCTGGCCAAGTATACAAAGGATGTCTGCTCTTCTAAAACAGTTTCCTCCATTTTATTCACCTGCCCAGGAACCAGTCCTACCCACCATGGGTTGGGCCTTCCCCATCCACTAGACAACCTCCTGCAGGTCTGCTCTGGGCTTAACTCAAGTACTAATTCTCTGCAAATGTGCCCAGAGCTTTAACCTCAATTGTCGAGTTGACACATGTATCTAACAAGACCTCAGATCCCACTTAAAAATATCAGGACTGTGGCCTGCACTTCTGGCCTTGGTAGACAGTGCCTGGAAAACCCCAGTACAAAGCAATATGGAGGTGTAATTAGTAATATAGGATGATTTCTGAAGTCACCCTTGGGTTTCCTCAGGCACAGGAGCATGCGTGCGCGTGTACACACACACACACCATAAAAAAATTATTCTCATCATGGTTCAGTGCTTGGGCAGCTGCCTAACATGCCTGAAATCTTGGGTTTGATGCCCAGCCCTGCAAAGCAAAAGGATAAAGGGTATTAAACCAGTCTCACTGTGACCTGTCAGTCTAAGAATAGAAAAGAGTGACAGTGTGACTCTGCAGACAGGATGGGGGTCACGAGCAAGGTCCTTCTCTCTTTCATCAGCAGGTGGCTGAGCAAGTGTAGACAACACCAGGCCCCAGGCCTTGGCATCCAGCTCAGTGGTACAGCATGAGGCCCTGGGTTCCGTTCCCAATATTGAAAGAAAGAAAAAAAAAAAAACAAAAAACAGAACCCTAGTTTTTTTCCCCCATCATTTTTCTATCCTTTTAAGAACACTTATGAAAAGAAAAACCAAGGCCTACAAGTTACAGACATTATATGTGGACTTAAAAATAGAACCTTCTGGTTCTAGCCCAGCAAGGTTATTGTTAAAGAATGCAGAGACACCTGCTAGATAAATCAAAAGCATGAAGCCCAGCATTCACTCAAAGCAAGTAGCATTTATCTTCGGAAATGGCTCTCTAACATTTTTATTTTGTTGGTATGAGTTTTCCAACAGAACCCTGCAGCTATTATATAGAACACAAGGGGTTTTTAATAGCTTCTAATGCAGCCAGCCATGGTAATTTAAAAGAGAGCGGATGAGCTGAAAGGAGCAGAGAGATTTCTGCTGAAGAGCACAGATGTGTTCTCCGTGGCACCACTTCTGCCACTTCCTATTCACGCAGGAGCGGGATGGAGCTTTCCAGCTGGTGGTTTTGCATTAGCAAGGGGTGCATGTTGGGGAAAATGAAAATTACTGATAATTAGGTGTAAAAGCCTATGAGGGAGAAAAATGGATAGACATCACAGGATCTGTGTTTCCATCAGGGCTGAGCCCTGTCTCTGTCTGTGGAAATTCATGTCTTTTGCAGAAGAGATGAATAGTGTGCTCATACTTGGACCCAGACATTCCATTTCTAGAAATCAATTTTATATCAGCACAATATTTGCTGACTACAAAGAGGGTCATCGATCAGGATATTCACTGTAGCATTATTTGCATGCGTGAAAACTGGGAGGTTGGGGTGCAGCTTCATGGTACAGAATTGTACAACACATGAAAAATGCTCAGTTCCACCCCCAGGATTGCAAGAAAAGGAAAAATCTATAGCCATCAATGTGGCATAGCCATACTTTAGAATAATTTCCTGTTAATTTGCACAGTGAGGAAGATCAATATATTCTAACCCAGAAGGATGTCCTCGATATGTTAAATGGGAAAAGAAGCAAACTACAAAATAATATCCGTTATCTGATTCCATTTAAAAATGATTTTAATGTTAATATATTCATAAAAATAATCTGGAAGAATATCTACTAATGACTACTAGTAGTTACCTCCTGGTGACAATGTCCATATTTTGTAGTGTTTACCTTTTTATGAGCATGGATTACTTTTGCAAACCAGGGGGATAATGTTGAGTTATTTCCTCAAGGGAAGAAAGAAGGGAAATGAAGAAATGGCCGCTAGTGTGGTTTACTCTGTTTCCAGGTAATTCCATGAAGGCTGCATTTCCAATCCAGCAATCTGGGCAAGGGTGATAAATATGTCATCATAAAAAAACCCAAATGCTTGTGGGCTCACAGCCTGAAGCACCCCACTTCTCCTCCCTGCCTCTCTACCCCTGCCCCCTGTTTCCTGACTCTCTTTCTATGCCACTGCACTGCAGCTGCTCTGAAGTTAGGCTAATGATTTGCACCCAGCTGCTTTCCCATTTCTGTCTCACACCTCACAAGCCATTTCAAGACCTGGTTCCACTTCCAGCAGTGTGGCCAACTCTCTCTCATGGTCCCCCCAAAACTGATTCCTGTTCTCTTATCAGAGAGACACCATATTCCCTCACAGCATGGCACATATTTCTGATTTGCTTGTCTGTTTCCTTTACAGACCCTGCACGGCAGCTCTGATGTGTCAGTATCAAAATTCTCCACACCTACCTCAGTGTCAGTATATAGCATGAATTCAAATAGCCATGTTTCCAGTTGAACTAATCTCAGCTCTTCCTGCCTATATACCCCCCCACCACCAGGCCTGAACATTTTTAGGCACAGTGTCACTATAGACTTACCTTCATCATCTGGTTTCCCTGTCATCTTCTCTCCCTGTGTGGATCCAGGCTGGCATTTGACCCCAGTGGGTCCCTGCCCAAAACACTTCAAGAATGGACTGGAATTGCAGAATAAACTCAAGGCACAGCCTCGTTTTCATTCTAGTTTTCCACAGGCACATGTGATCTGGAGCATATTGCTGTTTCCCTCTCTGAGCTCCATCTCCAAAATGGAGGAAGTCAGGCTGGAGAGATGGCTCCAGGATTAAAGCCTTTGCCTCATAAGCCAAAGATCCTGAGTTCAGATCCCAGATCCCACGTAAAAATGCCAGGCAGAAATGGTGATGACCTGTAATTCTGGCTCTGGAAGACAGAGCCTGGGAAACACCAAAGCAAACTAATAAGGAGTTAGAACAGTCCAGGATAGCTTCCAATATTACCCTTGGTCGTCCACAGGCACATAGTCAAGTGCTTTCTGATACACACACACACACACACACACACACACACACACACACACACACATGAATGGAGACAGTCACCTCCTTTGGTGCACTGTGGGGGATAGAAAGTGAACAGGAAACATGTTCATACCAGAAGGTTTACTACTGCTACATGTTTTGTGTGAGGGGGTTATTGTTACTATTGTTGTTTTCTGTGTTTGAGATGGAGCCCAGGGCATTGTGCATGCTACGCAATCTCTCTAGAGCAAACCTATACCCCCATTCTCAGTAGTTTGTTGCTATTCTTTGTCTTTCTGAGATGGAACCTTGCAGTGTAGCTCAGGTCAGCCTCAAAGGCACTGGGTAGCTCAGACTGGTCTAGAACTTGAAATCCTCCTGCCTCTGAAGTGGCCAGGACAACAAGCACACAAAATTGTGCTGGAGGCAGCATAAGTCAGAGAAAAATGCATAGATGCAAGGTACCTGGGAGTCCAACTAAATCTTGATAGTCTGTATCACCTTAAGCAAGTTTCTCCCATCATGCATAAAGAGGGTGCATTAGTCAGGGTTCTCTGAAAAACAGAATCTCTAGAATGTAATATATATAATAAGTTAATTAAACTATCTCACAGTTTTAAAAAACGTGCCCTTCCAAGTAGCCACTCGGAGCTACTTGATTCTTGACCGGAATGTCTCACAAAGCTGAAAGATCCCAAGGTCTCAAGCCTCTACTTCGATGGAGGGTTGAAGATATTGGGTTCTAATATCAGCAATGAACAGCAAACATCAGCAAGGCCTACAGATCAGGCTGCAAAAGCATCGGGAACAACGGCAGGTGCAAAAGATAGAGCTCTGCATTAGCTAAGGACGGAGGCAGCAGTGGCAACAGCAGCAAAGAAGGCATCGATGTTTTAGAAAGTCAATGACACTCATAGAGTGAACTCAACAGCGAGTTGACACAGGATAAGAGGAGAGCAAATCCCTTCTCCTTGCACCTCTTATTATCCAACCCACTACTAGAAAGTTCCACCCACTATGGGCTGGGATTTCCACAGCAATTGAGCAAGTACCCACAGATTTGTGCAGAGGCCTGCTACAACCATCAACTTTCCACAGCTGTGCCCCAAATAGTCTGCAGCCTTCAAGTTGACAATAAAATGTAACCATAATGGAGGGCATTTTCTCTACAGTATCTTAAACCTGTTTCCCCTTGTCTCCAGAAAAAAAAATTGTAATAAAGCATTCTTTGTGAGATCAGTGTCCAAACCCCCTACTTCAAAATGAAAATCAAATTTGGGAGAACAGTGGTGTGATTCATTCAGATGATGTAAAGAAACAGCTCTCACCTCAAAGAGGTAAAAACAGCTTACTCTGGAGCCCAAAATGAGTGATCAGGGCCTGAGAACACAGATTTATGTTATCCCAAATTCCATTCTTCAATATAGTAACCATTTCATGAATTCCATAGTAGTTGAATAAAGCAAATCATGAGTTGAGACTCTTGTCTTGGGTGGAAACATCAACTGAGGCCCCTTAGGGCAAAGCAGGGAAACCTGCTATAGGCTTCAGATACTATCGGATGACATTCTTAGCTTTTAAGTTGGTAGACACTAGTGGGTGTATTCAAACATTCTAAATGGACTTATCTAATAATCACAAGAATATTAGGTCATACACAGAGGTAACAGATTGTTTAAGGGGAACTAAGTTAGCCCAAGATCATTTGGCTGTGGACCTGCAACATTCCAGCCTCCTCACAATTACTGAATTTCTAATTAACCACTCATCTTTATAGGTGCAGTTTCTCTCCAGGAACTTTTACTCATAGTTCTCATTCACGAGGCACTTTATTACCTGTTTGCAGGCTGGAAAGGGTCACTAACAATAATAAATAACCAGCCAACACCAGAATAGTGAGATTAACCTTTTTTTAAATTTTGTCCTTCTGTCTTCTTTATGCTTATGAGTCTTGTGCATGTGCACATGCGCCATGCCACATCTCATGTGTAGAGTCAGAAGACAGAGTTCTGTGTGAGTTCTGTCTTTCTAGCATATGAGCTCCAAGGGTTGAACTCAGGTCTTTAGGCTTTACTTGCTAAGTCATCCCCAAAGACCATTTTGTGTTTTTCTAAACCTTCAATTTATTAGAGCTAGGATGATGGTTGTGCGATACTGTGAATGAGTAAATGCGATGGTGTGCACCTTAGAATGGCTAATTCTGAGAGTTTCGTCTCCTTTTTATGCAATACCTGCGCATAATTTTAAATTCTATGGTTTAAGGAGAGCGTTACAGTGGGGTTTTCCCACTCAACGGCAGCTTAGTTCGTTGTTCTCTGTGGCCTGAAGTGCGCTCCTCCGACCACCAGGCGGCACTGCGGGGCCCTCGCGTTCCCACAAGCCCAGGAGCACTATCCCTTGTGCCTGCGTGTGGGAGGGGTGGGGCCAGGGGCGGGGCCAGGGGCGGAAGCGCGGTCCGCATGACCGTGGAGCTCAACGCCGGTCCCGGGCTCCTTTCAACCTTGCCGGGGCTCCGGATCGGCGTGTCGTTCCACGCCCTCGCTAGCCCCAGGGTCGCAGCGTTCCACTCAGCCTTGCCTCCTCTCGGCGGGCCCCTGTTTCTTTTATCCACCTGGCCTGGCCGGGGTCCCCGCATGGGCCCCATGGTGCTGCAGGCGCTGCAAAGCTCAGGAGTTGTCTTCCGCAAGATCCTGTCTCACTTCCCCGAGGAGCTGAGCCTGGCTTTCGCCTATGGCTCCGCGGTGTACCGCCAGGACGGCCCCAGTTCATACCAGAAGGTGAGTCCGGCCTGGCCGGACCCTCCGCGTGCGGCCCTGTCAGCCTCACGCCAGGCACCTGCTTGCTCTCTGGGGTCCTCTCGTTGAGCTCAACAATAGTGCAGTCTCCATTGTGATTTGCAGACTCCAGCACGCAGTTTGCAAGAGTGCCCTTGGTTCTGGATACCTGGCCAGATCTGTCTTTTAGCGTTTGCCGTTCCTCTTCCGGGTGAGGCTATCTATATTGTTGCTTGGATTGCCTCTATATCCCACTAACTTTCTTAGTATTTCTTTAGCTTAATGGTATATGGAAAAATCACGGGGTGTAGGAATATGAGAGCTTATGGGTTGTGGCCTACTTACTTAATATGCATTAATATGATAACACATTTAAAAAACATTTATCAGCTGGGCATGGTGGTGCATTCTTGTAATCCCAGCACTGGGGAAGTGGAGAAAGAGCCCCTCTGACTGGCCAGCCTAGTCTGTTTGGCAAGTTCCAGGCCAGTAAGAAGCTCTGTTTGCCCTCCCCCCCCCAAAAAAAATAATAAAATAAAATAAAACAGTGATTGTCCTCTGGCCTCCACACAGGTGTGCACACAGACATGTGCCTACCTTCACACACACAAACACACACACACAATCTTAGGCATCTCCACTGGGAAAATCAGAGCAGAACAGTCCTTGCCCTGATGCTCCCTCATTCTTTTTCAGTGAGGTTTTCCTTTGAGTTGCCCTGGAATTCCTTTTGAGAAAAGATCCTTCCTTTCCCTTCTCTGCATTTAAGTTAACAGATCTTGCACATTCACTTAAAGCTCACTCAAGTCAGTCAGTGCATGTAACGGCACCTTTTCATTTCTTACCCACCATCTCTCAGTGGCTCCCAGTCAGAATTCTCTTCTCACCCTCAATCTTCTTCCATTCAACTTGTACATGTGTGTGTTTGAGAGAATACTGCGTGTTCCTGTGGAGTACCAAGAGTGACTTATCAGGAGTCATCCTGGATTGTTCCTATCTCTTTTTTGATTAGCTCTTGGATTTCCCAGGCTCTGCCTACCAGAGTCAGAAATGCAGGCCGCAGCCATTTCCCACTTGGTGTTTTTACATGGGACCTGAAATCCAAACTCAGGACCTTCTGCTTGCGAGTTTTAACTCCTGAGCCATGTCTACAGTTTTCTAGCGTGAGAAATTGCCTGCATCTTTGTTTCACTTAATACCACATGAATATGTTGTTTTAAACCAGCATCAAACTGCACGTCCCAGAACATGCCTATCCATAGGAAGTTTCTTCCGACCTGACTCTTTACTTGTCCTTGCTTTCTCAGTTACTTCTACCAGTTTTCTTCTCGTTTATTCTTTAAAATTCACACTTGTCACATCTAAGCAAATTCCACCTTTTTGTTCTCTTGATCTGACCCCCATTTTGAATGAAGTCAATATATTACACTTTTCTGCTGAGTCAATTTAAGAATCATATATCTACTCTCCCTGGTACAGCCTTGAGTTCTTCTGAGATCTGACTGAGCTTCTTTCATGAATGGTTGGTAAATGAGTGTGACTTAGGACAGTTCATTTCCTTTTACCTACTACTTTGTAGAATTTATCTATATGTTGTTAATTTGATCTGAAAGACAAGAGTGCACTTAGCCAAAAGGCAGTGAATATGTAGTAATTCAGCACACAGAATTTATTAAAGTTCTCCTTACATCTGCCACTTTTCAGCTCTGTGCCTTTGTGATTTTGATAATAGTATGCATTCCTTATAGGATTGTTTGTTTTTCTTCAGCATTTGTTTATCGTGTATGTGTCAGAGAGAGTGTAAGTGCAGGTGCACACATGCCACAGCATACATGTGGAAATCAGAGAACAACTAACTGGTACAAGTCACTTCTTCCATCATTTGGGTTCTGATGCTAAAATTCAGGTCATGGAAGCAAGCACCTTTACCCAGTGAGCCATCTCACTAACCCAATAATCGTCATTATTTTTAGCTATTTATATCTTTTGAGGCAAGATCGTCTTTGCCCAGGATGGTCTTTGTCATAGTTAGGCACAGTTACTTAATAGTAACTGGCGAACTGCTACAATCTCAGACTCCTTTTGTAGCCAAGGATAACCTTGAACTTTTGATCCTCTCAAGAACTGGGATGATAGGTACATATCACTACACATAGATTACAGCATTCTGGGGATCGAACCCAGAGTCTCTTGCACACTAAGTAAGCGTTCATCCAACTTTGAGCTGCATGCCCCAACTCAGGATTGTTTTGACAATGAAACGAGTTGCTGTGTGTATTACACCTAAAGGATTACGATGAGTGCTGGCACAGCACTACATGACGTTACTTACTCCCTGAGACTTGCTTAAGTTGCTAGTAATGGCTGGAGATCTTCTGACTATAAAGCATAATATGGCGCTTGGAGCTCTCCGGGCAAAACCTGGTTTTTATGTCTTAAGAAATTGATACAGAGCTCGTTCTCATTTCTTTCCAGAACCCCATGCTAGACTTGGTGTTCACGGTAGATGACCCCTTGGCATGGCACGAAAAGAACCTAAAGAAGAACTGGAGCCACTACTCTTTCCTGAAAATGCTGGGACCCAGGATTATCTCATCTGTCCAGAGTAACTATGGTGCTGGAGTTTACTTCAACCCACTGATCATGTGTGATGGCAAGGTAAGTGCCGCAGCCTTGCTCTTAGCCCAGGTTGCTTCCTGTTGGGCAGTGCTTCACCGCTGCAGTGCGCATTTCATTACAGAGTGGAGTTAGAGGCGCCTTCCCTCCATGACTGTAGGAGAAAATGGTTGCATTGTAACTTACACCCTTCTGAACCTTTGGCCAAGGAGTTCTCAAGTTTTAATTTTTGGACACAGAGATCATCGGACACTATGATCTGTGGCAAAGATGTCAGGAATTTTTTTTTTTATCAGTTGCGTGTATGTGCGTATGTATGTGCGCGCACGCTCTCGTGTGTGTGTGTGTGTGTGTGTGTGTGTGTGTGTGTGTGTGTCTGTGTGTGTGTGTCTGTGTGTGTGTGTCTGTGTGTGTGTGTAGACCCACGGACGAATTCGGGAACCACCATAGACGCCTCCACCTCCTCCTTGTTTACTCTGCTCCGGGATTCACAGGCTCCGCCCTACCAGGACCAGAAGCGCAGGCCGCCCAAGCTTCCACCTGGCGTCTATACATAGGATCTGGGATCCGAACTCAGGACCTTCCGCCCGCAAGGCAGAGGCTTAACCCCTGAGCCACCTCCCCAGCCCAGGAATTTTTAATTAAAGCAACTTTCTAGTATTTTTTATCCAAAGCACATTGGAGACTGAGCTGAAACTCCAGGATCTGGAGCTTTTTAGTTTGGTTCTGTTGTTTTGTTTCAGTTTCTTTCTTTCTTATTTGTTTTTTGTTTTGCTTTTTTTTTAATCTTTTGAGACTTGAGAAATTCTTTTTTCCACCCCACCCCCTCTTTGAGACAAGGGTCTTACTTTGTTACCTAGTCTGGCTCAAACTACTCCTGGGTTCTAGCAGCCCACCTGACCAGCTTTCAGAGTAGCTGGTGTTGTAAGCATGTATTATGGTGTTGGTTTTTTCTTTTTTTCCATTTTCACATATATATGTGCTGGATAGATGGGAGCATATATATGTATGCATGTTTTTCATATATATGTGTGTGTGTGTGTATGTATGTTGAGGCCCAAAGTTGAATCATCCTTGATCACTCTTGTGCCTTATTCTTTTATGTTAGGGCACTATTAAATCCAGAGCTCACCTCTAAGGCTTGCCTTGCTAAGCAACTTGCTCAAGAGATTTCCAGGTTCCATCTTCCTGAGTTTACCAACCCTGCCTTGCATTTTACATTTCATCTAGGGAATCCAATCAATGGCCTGTGATCCTTTTATTTGTTCAGCACGAACCTGCTGAGCCATCTTCCAATCCCTGTAGAACCAGTTATTAATTTTGCTAGTGCAGTGCCACCTTGCACATGCCAATCACTGTTTCTCAGCTCATTTTCTTCTTTTTTTTTTTTGTGCATGTGTGTGTGCACACGCGTGTCTGTCTGTCCTGTCTGTCTGTCTCAAAGGGCACATATGAATGCCTGACAGTGACTTAAGGATTAATCTTGGATCCTTATTGCCTCGCTCTGGAGTTTCCCAGGCTTTGCCCTCCAGGGCAGAAAGTGCAGGTTGCTGCCATTTCCTCCTAGTGTTCTTTACATGGGATCTGGGATCCTATCACAGGTCTTTCTGCTTTTGAGGAGAAGTTTAACCCCTGAGCCATTTCTCCAGCACAATTTCTTATGTTTTAAATGGAAACTTTCAAATTGAAAGGACTAGATTATTGGCAAGCCTCTTGAGGACCAAGGCTAGATGGTGTCTATGAGCCATTCTACCTTTAACATAAATGTTAGCCATCTCTTTTCCTGTGCCTTGGAAGCATTATCAGTCTTGGCACTAGATCTCTGGATATTTTTTGGGTAGGTATTTTGAGTAGCTTAGGAATCAGATGCCCTACTCCAGATAGAAATTTTACCTATTTCCTTTTCTTTTGTCCTTGCATAAGCAACAACCTGGTATTTTGCTCTATTTCATGCTTATTTCTTTTCTTTTTCAGCTTATAAAATATGGGGTTATTAGCACTAGTATGCTGATTGAAGATCTCCTTAACTGGAATAACTTGTACATTGCTGGACGCCTCCAAAAGCCGGTGAGTATGCCTTTTTAGCTGCCGTATCAGAGTGTCTCTTATCTCTCTCTGACTGTGAGTTCACTTGATCTTTGGGATTCCAGTGCTATGGAATTACAGGAAACAGAAATGCATGCAGATTCCTCTCACTATGAAACTGATCACCAGCCAATATCCATATATTACCCTGTGATATCATAATACAAGAGCAAACATTGAGTGTGTGTATGTGTGTGTGTGTGTGTGTGTGTGTGTGTGTGTATTAAGCAGGTAGGTTGGTGGGTGGGTGGATGGATGGATGGAAGGATGGATGGATAGATGGATGGGTGGATGAATGGATGGATAGTTTTTGTCCTTGTTTCCTGGCAGAGAGCACCTAAAAACTTTCAGAATTCCTGACTGTCATGAGTAGCAGATGGTGGAGATGAAAGCCAGGACATTACACATCTTAGGCAAGTCTGCCCACTGAGCCGCATCCCTGTCCCTCAGCTGCAGAGAGGGGAAGGGACTGGAGAGTGAACTGTTCACTCGTGCTGTAGTAACAGAACTACCACTGAAACCCAAAACAGCAAGACATGGTGCTGAACACAACGAGGCGCAGGGAGGGAAGTGCTCTTGGAGAGCACGAAGAGGTTAGTCTCCTTCCCCTCCCCACTCCCCACTTCCTTGTGATCTGGAGATGGTACCGGGACCTTGTGCATTCCAACCTCATACTCCACCCCCAAGAGCCATTCCCAGGCCCTACATCTCTTCAGTTATTCCTGAGATATAATATTAAAACAGGTTAAGTACCTTTCTTACATATGTGAACCATTGGGCAAATTATCAAGCCAGAGGAATGGGTTATGGAATCCTCCCAATTTTACAGTTCTAGGTAGAGAAGGTGTATTGGATTAGATTATAGAAATGTATCTGGTATTTGGAAAGGTGAGAAATTGGTTGCTGGAAGAAAAAAACCACTTATTTGCTGTTAGGTTAAGATCATCAGGGCCAAGAGTCATGGCACACACTGCAGTCCAGCACTGTGGAGGTGAGGTTGGAGGATCACATGTTTGAGTCCAGCCTGGGCTGCATAGTAAGCTGTTGTCTCAAAAAAGAAAAGAAAAGAAACGAACGATCACCTCCTCACCACACCATTCAGTTGCTTGGTGGGATCAGGTGTCAGTCCATAGGGCTGCAGAGATGACGAGTGGTTGGTGCCCATGTGTTGGCGCCTCATCTGCACCCAGAGCGCCTTCCCTCTGGGGCACGGGGCAAAGCACCAAGTCCACAGTTGCTTCTCTACAGACCTGGCCCAGCACCCATTGTATGAGAGCTTCAGTAGCTGAGCAAGCCAGGCAGCTGCTCGAGGTCAGTGCTCTGGAAGCCAGTGGCATCCTAGACTAATTTCTTACCTCATTTACCATTGGAGAGCTGTGAGAAGTAGAAATGGAGGAAAATGGCAAGGAACTTGAATTTTTAATTTTGACATGTACGAGCAAATGCCTTATTTCTTTCCTTTTTAAAAAAAATTTCAAGTATATACCTTATTTTTAGAAAGATTCTTTTTTAGGGACTATGTTCAGTAGTCACAGTTACTAATTTCACACTTCCTAAGGACATTGTTTTCTGTGCTGTTGGAGGATCAACGGCTCCAAGAGGCACGTGTGTTGTCAGGTGCCTCCCACAACAGTGTTATGTGGCTTCCTGCTGTTGTAATCAGCCATGGGGAAAAAAAATTAGAGGGGTTTGTACCACCTGGTTCATGACAGAAAAATCTCTTTGATATATGTGAGCTGTCAAAATTCTCTCGTCTTGCAGAGACTTTAATAGTCTAACTCAGTGCAATAGCCAGAAACTTGTCATCTGTTACCTGCGCATGTACCTGCACAGGTAAAAGTGTATCTGGCTTATCCTTTGGATGCCTGTGCTTTATTATGCATAATTTTACTTTGGAGGAAACAATGTTGTGTGTAGACCAAGGTTGTGCTCTTTGGAATGCCACACTGCTTCCATTTTCCAGATACTTCGTTGCTCCAAAGGCAAGGGTTGCTACCCCATTCCACAGGTGGATTGACTGAGGTTCAGAGATAAAAATGCTAGACACAGAGACATTGAGATAAAATGAGATTGAAGTGAAAATGCTATTATAGTCTCTGTACTACACTTTGTGCCTGGATACTTAAAAATTTAAACTAGGCTTTAGAATCAAAAATGCCAAGAAGTCACAAATGCAAGCTCCATGAGTGACCTCAGTGGGTTTTTCATTAGTTTGTTCTGGGATATTGATGGGGTTGAACCTCGAGCTTCCAGCATGCTAAGTGTGTCCCTACCATTGACTCACACCTTCAGTCTTGACTTAGGATTGTATCTAAATGTCCTGTCTTCCTTATAAAATAAAAATAACTTAAGAAGCTGGGGAGAAGGCTCAGTGGCTAAAGCACTGGCCAGACAAACATAAGGAGTAGAGTTCAGATCTCCAGATACCACTTAAAAAAATGGAGAATTGGAGAAGTGGCTCGGCAGTCAGAATTTTTGCCTTGAAAGCAAAAGTACCTGAGTTTTGATCCCACATCCCATGTAAAAATGCTGGGTGAAAATAGTGGCAGCCAGCAATTCTAGCAGAGCCTGGGAAATCCAAAAACAAAGCCAGACGGAGGTAGAGCGATCCAAGATGACTCCTAGTGTCACCCTTAACCTCCAGGTACACACATACATGCGCACAAAACAAAAAGAAAAAATGCCAGACAGTATCCCAGACCTCCCGTGATCCCAGTCCCAGACAAATTCTAGGGTCCCTAAGCAAGCTTGCTGGCCAGGCCAGCCCAGCCCACATGGCCCACTCTGAAAAGGCGAAAGAGCAGTCAAGGAGGTTTCTGATACCACCTTTGTGCCTCCACACACACATCCACTCATAACACACATGTGCCCACTCGTGTGCAAGTACATATGCACCCCATGCATATAAATGGGGGAAAAGAGACAGCAATTCAAGACAATAGCATCTAAACCCAATTAGGTAAAATTGTGTATATTTTAGGTAACTTAAAAGGAAGTATTGTTAATAATTATTACCTCTTTATTCTTATTAAAGGTTCTAACAGAAGAAAATTAAGTTTGTGGGAGGTTGGGGAACATGGCTTTATTTGAATCCCTAGTGCCAGTTTTTAAAAGAGAAAAAAAGCTAGCTTCTCTTTAAGGAAAAAAATGAAATCATAAACAAGATCCCTGTTCTTCATCTCCCACCCATGTGGAAATACATCCCGAAGCTAGACTGCTCAGACATTTACCTCACACAGAATTTACCTCTAGGTGGCAGCAAATATTCATCACAGGAGCAAAGCCGATGAAATCTACGAGAAAAATGGGTCATATCACAAGAATGAATAAGGACAATAAGAGTATATTGTTCCTTGTTTTCGTGTTTTAAGAGGAATTACATCGAATTGTGTTGTCTAAAGCGTCAAACTTGCCCTGTGTTAAGTTTCTCAGTCCTTAGCAAGTTAAGTATTTAAAGAAGCATAAAGGATTGAAAAGATGGACATTTGTAAAAAAAAAAAAAAAAAATTAAGTGCACATTACATTGCTGTCATACTTTATTATCAACTTACTCAGAGTTCAGGCGATGCCTATTTTTATTTCTTTTTTTAAAATTAATTTTGTTTTTAGTTTCCTCTTTTACAATGTCATACATTAGACAATGCATTTTGATTAGAGGTACCCCTATCTCCTTCCCACTTCCCCTGGACATTTCTCTAGCATGTCCATCTCCCGCCTTTATGTCCTAATTTTTTAAACTGGACAATATAAAATAATATGTAAGCAATAAAAGAAAATTAAGGATATAAATAGTTACTGTTGAACTCCCAGTTCCACATGATTAAGAACACATAATAAAGCTGAAGAATAGCAGTTTTGTCCATCTTCTAAGAGACTAAGTTCATGATGTGAACACACAGAGTCCCAGCCCATGGGAGGCCATCCCTGCTGTGGACACACAGACTTGGCCCGCAGTAGGCCATCCACATTATGTGCACATGGAGCCTATCCCATGAGAGGCTTTCATGCTGTGAACACACAGATATGGAATTCAGGGTTTTGGCAGGCAGTGTGGTATGCCAGGTTATTAATCATTCAGCCATCGACTGGTCAGAGCACTGAATGCAGAAATGCTCTCATCTCCTCTCTGCCACTATCTGACACACATGGGACACAGTAGCAATATGCGCAGTGCCTCTAGGAGCGGGACTTTTATACAGCCTTATACCTCTTATACAGCCTTAATTTAAGTCTCTAAATTTTTGGTGTGTGTGTGTTGTGTGTGTATGTAGTGTTGGCATGGAATACAGGGCCTGCTGAGCAGGCCAACACTGGGCTACATCACAAACCTCACTGCAAATATTTTCTAATAAAGACCCTAAAATTTGAATATTTAACAGACTGTTGTTACATTTGCTTTTCCTGGAGAAATATTAGCAAATATCTTTTGCCCCAGGTAAGGCCCCAGTGACATAGCAAAGAAGCTGTTTCACCCAATTCTAGCTTGGCGAACCAGTGAATTTGTAGTTATTTATAGGAGCTTCTGGAGTGTGAGCAACTTATGAGCAGTTATACCAACAAAGAAAATTGTCCCCCACACAACTGTTAACCACTTAGATCTTCTCAGTGAGGAGAGAGGCCTTGTTTACGTAGGATGGGCTGACCCATAACTCCCCTCGTTTTCTGCTTCATGAGCCCTCCCCTTCTCTGTTGGTGGGCAATTCTTTTAAGTTATAATTCATGTAGTTATTTTTTTTTAATTTTTATTATTATTATTTATTCAATTGTGCGTGTGTGCATATGTATGTGCCCGCGCGCGTGTGTGTGTGTGTGTGTGCGTGTAGAACCACGGACGAATTCGGGAACCACCATGGACGCCTCCACCTCCTTCTTGTTTACTCTGCCCCGGGATTCACAGGCTCCACCCTACCAGGACCAGAAACGCAGGCCACCCCCGCTTCCGCCTGGCGTCTATACGTGGGATCTGGGATCCGAACTCAGGACCTTCCACCTGCCAGGCAGAGGCGTAACCCTTGAGCCACCTCTCCAGCCCATAATTCATGTAGTTATTAATCACATCTGCTCTGATGTCAAGAATGTTGCTCAGAGAACAGTGTTCTGCACAAATATTGTGGAGGATCCTTTGTAAGTTTAAAAAACAGAACAAAAGGCTCTACATTAGTATAAATCAACGTTCTGACTGACAGAATTTTCAATGCTTCTCATCGGTTTTAGTGCATGGCTAATATTTCCCCCCTTGTTTTTGAATTGTTTGTTAGGTTGTGGGGACAGGATCATGTTGTGCTACATAGGCCTGTCGCTAGCTATCGGACCCTACCTGATCTCTTAAGTGCCAGAACTCTGGGCTTGCTTGAAAACTGAAAAGCACTCTCATATAACGTATTTTTGTCATCTTTTAAAGAGTATTTTAATGTATTCATTGCAATATGTGTAATGTGGCATTAATACCACTTTTTAAAATAATGACTTCATTGAGATGCAGCTCACATATCGTGATTCAGCCATGTCAAGCATGCAGTTCGGTGGTTTCTGGTGTATCCTTAGTTGTGTGATGATCACCATGTTGTAACTTTACTATTTACATCTCCTGAACGGAAGCACGTCAGTGGTCTAAGAGATCCCACACTAGGGTCAGAAAGCCTGGCTTATGTTGGGGCTCTGCGTTGCTGCCAGTCGTCGGGCTTCTCACCCGTGAGATGCCGACTGCTATTCAGTTAGTTACTCAGAAGGCTGGTAAGTTTCTATGTGCATGCTGCAGGAATAGACCTGAGAGAGGCCATAGCCAGCAGGCAGACAGCTCTGTTCCACCCTTGTGACCAGCATTTCTTCTTTGTTTTTGACTATTTCGAGCAGTCACTTCTGGTCATTAGAAATGGGAACGTTCTGGCCACTATGAGGTAGAGCTGTGTCCTTTGTGACTGATGCTTCACTCTGTAATTTACGTGGTCTCCCTCCCCCGAATGTTACAGAGCAGCTGGAGTGTGACTCTCTGTGTGGAGAAATGCTCACAAGCATCCCCCAGCAGCGCCTTCAGCAGCTCCTCTTTATGTCCACACTTCACCTTTACCCACTTTCTAGCAAGTCTGCACCCCCCTTTAGGTCAGTGGGAACAAACAGCTATTCACAGAGCCAGGTCTTTCTTCTCCTCCCAGGCTTCACTGGCAGTGCCCCGAGCTGGCTGTTCACTCTGACCACCAAATAGCAGTGCTGCTGAGACAGTGTCTAGTCCCCTTTCACGGGAGCACTGGAGCCGATGGCTTCTGAGTTAGCACTTTCCTTGGAGAAAGGATGCTTTCATTTTCACCCTCCCAACCTTCAATAGCAGGCCACCTGCTGCCTTCCTACTTTCATGGACAGCAGGTGGCATTTCGCTAACTAGAAAAGCACTACCGAGCTTACTGCTTTTGCTGAGTTTCTGCAGAAACCACTGACCTAAAGGGGGGTGCAGACTTGCTAGAAAGTGGGTAAAGGTGAAGTGTGGACATAAAGAGGCGTCATGGGGACCCAGCAGGTCTGGAGTGCCATGCACTTGGTTTCACCAGCAGTAAGACGAGGAGGCTGCCCTCCCATATCCGTGGAGTGAAGGCCTGGGTGAGCTGGGGGTCAGCATAGAGTTTATTATGGTGCCTCAAGTTGAGGGGTCAGTTCTGTGAGTGCAGCCCAACAGTAAAGTACGTGCCTTGCACAGAAAAGGCCAGAGTTCGACCCTAAGACTGAAGGGAAAAAAAAATTTGTTTTAATCATGTGTCATGATGAAAAGTTAACTATAGCACAGCTGTAACTAAACCCCTGAGAATAACTTAAAAAACTTAGAGCCGATTTGCCTGGTACAAGGGCGTCACCCTCATTTTCACTGCTTAGTTTACTCTTTGCAGATGATTGCAGTAATGTTAACTCACCCAGTGCCAAAAGGCTTAATTAAGGTCTATTATCATTCATAATGATGAGAGTGGGGATAATATACTAGCCCACGTGGCTACCTAACATACATGAGGTATGTATATTATAAATACTCCTATAGGAGTATATAACTTCAGCATGCAAGAGGCAGAGGCAAGAGAATGACCACGAGTTCAAGGTTAGTCTGGACTATGCAATAACTTCTAGGCTGGCCACAGTTACATAGCAAGACCCCCATTCAAAAGACAAAGCAGCAATTAGAAGTGACTAAAAAACCAGCAGGCTACAAAGCTTCCAGATAAAAGCTTAACATTACAAAATTCTGCCTCAAGATTATGGGAATGTCTTCAGACCAGGATGCCAAGACTATATAACATACCCCCAAACACATGCACACATACACATATACACACTCAAAATGTATAAAGATCACACTGTGGGGAGTTAAGAATACTTAAAAGTGTCCAATACAATAGAATCAAGGTTTAAATACTTAGTGATCCCTCCCAGCAAGCTCTCATAAGTAATAAATAAGTATTTCCTGAGGTAAAAAGTGGGGAACACAAGATTAAAGATAGTATTTAGATAAAATGTGATTTATAAATTAGTTACAGTCTTGGTTTTTCACATTTAATAAATAACAAAAGCACATCATGAATGACACTATTTTCCTTATTCCTTCCTTTCTAATAAAATTTCACTCTGGAGGTTTTTTTTTATTTATTCAATTATGCGTGTGTGTGTGTGTGTGTGTGTGTGTGTATGTGTGTGTGTGTGTGTGTGTGTGTGTATAGAACCACAGGCGAATTCGGGAACCACCATGGACGCCTCCACCTCCTCCTTGTTTACTCTGCCCCGGGATTCACAGGCTCCACCCTACCAGGACCGGAAACGCAGGCCGCCCCCACTTCCGCCTGGCGTCTATACGTGGGGTCTAGGATCCAAACTCTGGACCTTCTGCCTACAAGGGAGAGGCCTAACCCCTGTGCCACCTTTCCAGCCCCTGGAGGTTCTTATAGTGAGTCTTTTCTGGCATCTTAATGTGTTATAAGTTTGTATTTCACCAAAGACCGTTAATGTCTGATCTTTAGAATAGGTGGAGATTTTATTGCTAGTACAAAATGGTGACAGATCCATTTCAAATGTGCAGAAGTCCCTTTTAAGGACTAGTAGAACCTTTCCTGTATATGAATCAGTCAAAATCAACGTATTTTTAAAGTTACGTTGAGAGTGTGATATGGTCGAAGCACTTGGAAGAGCAGGATGCTATACATAGTCCCTCAGTGCATTCAGAACAACCCTGAACCAGTTCAGCATTTCCTTGAACTTGGTAGAAGTGAACATTTCAGCCAGGAACGGTGGCGCACTGTGTAATCCCAGTATCAAGAGGCTGGGGCCGGAGCATTGCTTGCTGAAGACCACCAGCTTGGGCCACGGAGTAAAAGCCTGCCTTTTTAAAAAAAAAAAAAAAGAGGAGAAAGGAAGGAAGGAAGGAAGGTTGGTTGGTTGGTTGGTTGGTTGGTTGGTTCATTTTCAGGGCTCCCCCTGTCCACTAATATGCGATTACATAAGCCTTCTAAGGAATGTGAATGCTAGTGGAAGTTTTACCTCAAATACCTCAGAAACTCTTACATTGTACGTGAATAAAGGAAGTTCACTGCAGCCTGCAGCTAAACACAGTCAAACTCCTGCACTTGCTTGTCTTTTGGAGAAGGAATCGTGCATGCCTGTCATCACACACACAGGTGGACAGTGGGGCTGGGACTTGACTGTACTCTCTTATAATACAGAGGATTTTTAAAGCATACTCTCTGTACAGACGTGTGTTGCAGTGCACATGGGGGAAGTCATAGAGCCCCATCTGCAGAGAATGTAGGGGGAAAACTACTTTTTATTAAGCAGGGAATCGTATACCAGTCACTGCATGCTCATTATCATATTCCGTCTTTGTGATGATTCTTGATGCAAATGTAATCATGACCCAAGTTCTGAGAAGTTAAGTAATTAGTTCCAAACCTTACACAAGTTGTAGATACCATGACTTGAGCTTCAAAACCTTTGATTTCTTTATTATGGATGATTTTTCCCTTTGTTTAGTTAATGTAAAATGTGTCTAAAAATCAAAAGTGTAAACTACCCATGCTGCATATGGGCAGGCCTAGAGGCAAGCTCGAAATAGAAAGTAAAATGACTTCTTCTACTGACAGGTTAGGTGAAGACCAGTGAAGTACAAAAATTTCAAAATATTGGGCTTGAGAAATGCTCAGGAGTTAAGACTCTGTGTCACAAGCAGAAGGCCTGAGTTTGGATCCCAGGTCCTATGTAAACAACACCAGGCATCCTGCACTTCTGGCCCTGCTGGGCAGAGCCTGGGAAATCCCAGAGGGAAGCAAAAAGGAGGTAGAAGCAACCCAGGATGATTCCTGAAGTCACCCTTGGTCCTCCACAGGGACACACAGTGCCCCCCCCCACACACACACTCTACTAAATTACTTAATAATTCAAAGTATTGCAGTTCCCAGAGGACATTTATGCTTTGTCAAAGCTGGTGGTGAGCTTTATTACTTAAGAATATTACTTTTATTTTCTTCGGCACCGTGACCTGTTCCTCTGTCACAGTTTCTCTGACTTCGCATAAGACAGGGGTCTGGGATACTTGCTATTAGAGCTTATTACCTAGAATAATGGCGGTTTGTGCCAGCTGAGCCAGCCCTCCAACATCGGCGTGCTGGGCGGAGAGGACAGTTCCAGGGAACAACCCCACAGCTTGGCCAGAACTTGGCTTCTGGAATGTTCTTCTGAATGCTCTCCTTTTCCAGGTGAAAATTGTAGCCCAGAATGAGAATATGATTCTTAGATCGGCCCTCGATAAGAACCTGAAGAGTGCCGTGGTCGCAGCCTTCCTCATGCTCCCCGAGAGCTTTTCCGAAGAAAACCTCTTCCTGGAGATCGCCGGCCTCTCCTACTCAGGTCTGTACATGCTTCCTTGCTGGGCACTCACTGCCTGGAAGTCCTGATGTGTCCCCTTCACTTCCAAGGTCTCCTGCCAGGTACCACCCCAAAGCAGTTACCGTGTCGTTGTTAATGTTTGTGTTGAAATCATTGCAAACCTAAGGAAACAGTTTCGAGAATAATACAGACCACCCTTTTCCAAGACTCACTGGTTTTAGCATTTCTCCACGTTTTCCCTCTGTCGGTGGTTTTCAGCCTCAGCAAAACTTTTGCGCTTCTTGGAGGGTGTAGGTTCGGAGTGTGGTCCAAGAACGTCTATTTCTAGCCAGTTCCTGGGAGATAACTGACAGCCGTCCTGTTCCCACATGTTGTGTACATGCACCATATTTGTTTGTTTATTTGTTTTTCTGAACTTTTGGAGACTAGATCCATGTGCTCCAGGGTTTCTCTCATGTAAGCAGGTTTTCTGCCTTCGTGTGTGAAGTGGCTGCCTGCTGCTTCCGCATTCCTCTCTCCTGCAGTTCACAGCCATCCTCGATTCTAGTTCACGCTTCACTTTAATTTCTTCTTATCTACTGCCTCCTCATAATGAAAAGCTGACCCCTATTCATTTGCTTGTTTATTATTTGTCTAAATGTTCATTTCTTTTCTTATCAGCCAGTGGGTTTCCTCAGCTTTGACAGGAGCTCCCTTGAAGAACAAAGCTGAGAGAGCAGAGCTCCTCACCACAGCTTCGGCTAGGGGAATATTTATCTGTTTATTTTAGTAAGTTTCCACGTAAGGTGCACAGGGCTAGGAGTATATAGAGTGCTTGCCCAGCATGCATGAAGTTCTGAGTTCTCTCCCAGCACCATATACAGAAAGATTTCATGTTTAAAACTGTCCTCTGCTATTTAAAAAGAAGTTTGAGGGGTTAGGGTATAGTCAGTGGCAGAGAACTTGTCTAGCATAAGCAAGGCCCTGGTTCAAGCCCCAACACTACAAGAAAAAAAGAAGAAAGATTTGAAAACCACTTTCTTATAGTTTCCAAGTATGAGTCAAAGAAGTCAAAGAACCCTCTCCTCAGAACGTTGTGACAGTTTACCTGTTCTAAATCACAGTGCAGGGAACTGACATCAACTTGTCATTTGGTGGCTTCCAGCCTCACTTGGTAGCAATCCAACCCTCGTGAGAAAGCAGAGGGGCAGATTGGCAGGTCTGTGCACCAGATGAATAAGTTTGGGAGCAGTGGCAGCGGGAGGAGGCAGGGGCAGCCTTATTGAGTGACTTGCTCCAGCCCATGGACTGGGAAAAAGAGACTGAAGTTTTGTGAGGGGCTGACTCTGTGACTGGGGCGGGGGGGGGGGAGACAGGTTTGTTCTCTCTGGCCCACAGGGTTGTTGCATTTATTCCTATATGTGAACATCACATTGAGCTGAGTGGATTCTGGGAATTGGCGATAAATTTTGTCAAAACATATAACAGTTTCATCCATTTATAGATTCTTTATCTTTTATTTGTTTTTTGAGTGCCTGGAAATGGAACCCAGGGCCTCCTGCCTGCTAAGCACATGCCCTCTCACTGAACTACACTGGAATACCTTGGTTTTTTTTTTAAACCTGTTTGTTGACCTTTCACCTCCTGAGTGCTGGAATTAGAGGCATGAGCCACCACTCTTGGGCTTTTTGAAGTGAACATGCAATGCTGTGAACCTGCAACTGATTTTTTTTTCTGGCACTGGATCACTAGGAGAAAAAAGATCTGACCCTACAAGGAGGTCTCTTGTACAGGGAGGTACAAGACTTATTCTGGCAGCATGTTCAAAAACAAGCTTCTTTCCTGTGTTTCCTAGGCCTCTGAAAACCCAGTATCCTGGAATTGCCCCAACTTTATCCCTTAGGCCGATACCCAATCTCCCAAGGCCTCAACTGTTCCAAGATTTAAGTTACCCCCAATCTTACTTGTATTTGCAACTTTGACATTTTATAGTCTCTTCCCAGTGAGAGATTATAAGTGGTCCCTGGTCTTGAAGTACAGTATGTTTTTCTGGAAGACAGAAGAGAAGGGGAAGTACAGGGAGAACAGTGTCACACCATGGTGTTAGGCGGATTTCTGCCCAGAGTTCCCGCAAAGGCAAGCTTGGTCAGTGTTAGGACTAATGATAATCCTGTACATTTTACATTGCTTGGCTCATATGTACAGTAGCACTGTAGTAAACAGCAGGTGAGAGTTGTCAGTAGAGAGTGACAGTCTGCAAAGCTAGGGAGGACAGAGTTTCAGAATCCTTCAGATATTCTTAGAAGCCCACATTGAAGTACACAGAAAAAGAACCCAAATGAATGAAATCCTTGACCCCCTTTTGCAAGTTCAAAATGAGTAGCTGCAGGCACTGGTCCTGGTATAACATTTATCAAGTAAATCAACATTCCATGCCATAAAGAGCTGGAGATAGAAGAGGTGGTTTTGGGTTGTTTTTTCTTTTACTTTAAAGAGAGTGGCATGTACATACATGCACAGGTGAAGGTCACGGAATAACTTTGGAAGTCAGTTCTCTTGCTCCACCATGTGGGCTTCTGGGGCTTGAACTCAGATCACCAGGCCTGTGATTAGGAGCTGTACCCACGGAGCCATTTCACCAGCTCCTACAAGTTCTGCTGCAAGGCGATCGACGTTAGTGCATACATGCAAGGCCAGTGAGCCAGTGATAAACTTAAAAGTCAACATGCATGAACAATTTGCTACTGCAACTGAAGCCTATGGTTAGTGCAAAAGTATTTTTATTGAGTGCCAGGAACAACTCTCCACAATTATAAAAGTGACCAATTGAACAGCAGTCTTTTGGGTATTGTTATTACCCCCATTATAGATGAGAAAGCTAAGGTCCACAAGATTACTAATGTCACCCATGAACTAGTAGGTGGTGGGCTACTGCCTAAACCTTTTTAAACCCCAGTTTTCCTATTTGTAAAGCAGAAATAAATATTTTATCAGAACATATTCAATGAGATAATTTAAAATTATAGAGTCAAAAGAAAATCATGAGCAGTTATATAGCACATCTGTGAACCTTGAGTTATGCCTTCACCCAACTGGTGTTTGTTTGCCCAATAAACTTGTAAGTTCCCCTCCTGCAGAGAGAGGGGGAGGGGAGGGGGAGGGATGGAAGGAAGGAAAGAAGGAAGGAAAAAGGGAGGGAGGGAAAGAAAGAAGGAAGGAAGGAAGGAAGGAAGGAAAAAAGGAAGGAAAGAAGGAAGGAAGTTATACAGTCAATGCTCAAAAAAATTTTTTTTCCCAAGAAAATACTGTTTCTGCTAATCGTATATATTGTTGGTTACCTGGGTTTTCTTGGGCTGGAATGCCTTTATTTACCCAGTCATTTCAGTGGTTGATGGAAACTTGGGTTAGCTCTGCTAAATTCCTTTATATAAGTGGCCTGATAGGAAGGGACCTCTGCTATCTCCTCCTTGGTGAAGTCATGTGGTCAGTTATAAAAATTATGCTAGTTACTAAATTGTGCCCATCAAAATTAGCAAAATGTTCAAATCAAGGGATCAGTGGCCTCATTTTTTTAGTCCTTTGAGGTCCTTAAGAAATGACAAACATCTCTAAGCACAGTGGGTGTGTCAGAAAGGCCAAAGCATCTGAAAACCAGCAGAGCTGCTTCTAGGACTTCAGCGAATCTATGAGGAAGCTGCCAGTGGAGTGCTTCCTAGGTAAATAAGCCGTGGAGCCAGCCCTGCGGGGCCAGAGAAAGTGTACATCCCATGTTCAGACCCTGGTAAAAGTTGGAAAGGAACTTCCGTGACAGTCACACCATTGGAGTCTCCTGAACAGGTACCACTGCACGAGGATTGATGATGCAGGTATCCAGAAGCCTGTCTCTCTCTGCATACTACACTTGAGTTTCTGCCAAAGCCTCAGTGGATCCCTGTGTCCCCAATACTCCCTTTCTAGCTTCTGAGAATGCAGCGCTCCTAAAGAGATACTAATCATGAATAAGTGTAGCTCGCCAGTTACTTAGTGTGTCAGGCATTATTCTGAATTTTTCACATGGATCAGTGCATTTAGTTCCTGAAATTTATAAACCAGTGGTGTCGGAGAGATGCTCAGTTGGTAAAGTGCTTGTCTCGCAAACACTAGGGCCTTCCACCGTCCTGTGCAGCCTCTCCCATCCCCATGTTCATAACAAGTCCTGACTGCCGAGCACATGCCTCTGCCACAGCGTGTCAGCTGCAGGGGGTTTTCAAACCCCTGAACTTCCCTTAGTCAAAATTGAATACAAATTATCCCTCAGGTTGTCCATTGTTTTTTCCTAGCAGTTCTCTAAGTGATGCAGCAAAAGGTTAAAGTCATCAGTAGAGAAACAAAATAAAAAGCAGTAGTCAGTCTTCCCCAGTACCCAAGTTGGGTTACACACAGATTTGTGAAGGAAAGAAAAATAGGTTCTTGTGATCAGATGCAGCTCCTGCTGTGCCCTCCACTGCTTCATTCTGTTCTGAAGAAATAAGCAATCAGCTGTCTGCTTACTTCCCCTGGCCGAGCTTGTTCTCCATGCAGCGATTGGAGAAATTCAATTAGCAGACAGCTATTGATGTGTCTTCCCTGTGCCAGACGGTGATGAGGAGCTGAGGCTGCGGTGCCCGGCACCTAGTCCTGGTCAGGCAGAGCAGCGTCTAAGTCCTTTAGCCTTGGTGTGCAAGCCGTTCCCCAGTGGAGCATGCAGCTTTCTTCGCTTTTGCGTTTTGGTCAAGTATGGTCCTTCTGTCTGAAAGCCTCCGTCTCAAATAGGAGAACTTTTGTTTGCAGATTCCATAGAAAGAGAAGGAAGGACACAATATTTAGAACTCAGCAGTGCCACAGCCAATCTTGCACTTGAGAAACAGTCCTTTGAGATTCAGTTTGATGACATTTCATCTCATCAGTAATTAAGAGTCAATTTATAGGCTCCCCATAAAAGCTTAAGAGCTCCACACTGGAAGCTAACACAGCCACCCATACATTCCCACTTGTTGAGTCATCACAACCACACATCCCAGGCCTTTTAACAATGCTGGAAAAATAGGCCCACACTGCAGAAATGAGGAAGCGTACGGAATAGAAGGGAGAGAGTTACCTCTAACATCAGCGTGTGGGCACCAGGAAGCAGCTGGCCTAGGACAGATCTCTGCACCCCAGTCCCTCATCTTTAAACTTTGTGACAGTACCTTCTTTATAGGACTTTGCCAGGACTGAAAGAGATGGCGTATACAAAGCATACACACATGAAAGCCTCTAATAAATCTGTATGTTGTTAGAACATGATAGCGGTAATCATCTTGTGTGCATTGGTGGTACTGAGGATGGAACCCAGGCCTTGCTCACGCTGGGCAAGCACTCTGACGCGGAGGTCCACTTACACCCTTCGTTTTTATACCCTGCCTTTGTCTCATTTTATGTTTTTTTTTTTTTTTTTTTTTATTATTTATTCAACTGTGTGTATGTGCGCGCGCGTGTCTGTGTGTGTGTGTATGTGTGTGTAGAACCACGGACGAATTCGCGAACCACCATGGACGCCTCCACCTCCTTCTGCCCCGGGATTCACAGGCTCCGCCCTACCAGGACCAGAAGTGCAGGTCGCTCCCGCTTCCGTCTGGCGTCTATACGTGGGATCTGGGATCCGAACTCGGGACCTTCCGCCTCCAAGGCGGAGGCTTAACCCCTGAGCCACCTCTCCAGCCCTCATTTTATGTTTTATAGCAGCTTTTTGTTGTCCTTTTTTTTTTCCCCCCTCGGTTCTTACTCATTTCTATTACAATGGTCTTTTTTTGTTTGCTGTACATAACAGATTAAACTTTTTGTGGGCACATACTGTCCATAGCATGGTGTGGGAGCATCACCATAGCACATAGCTTTTCCATTCCCTCTCAGACCTTTGGGCGTTTTCCAGTTTAAATAATGCTTTCTTGGACTATTAGATTTTTTTTTTTTTTTCTTATTTTGAGATTGCTGAGAATTAAACGTAGGTGTGCTTCTCAGTTTCCTTTGCAGTGACAAAGTGCTTGAACAAATAAACTTAAAGGAGAAAGTATTTGAGCTAATAGTTTTAGTTCATACTCATCTAGTTCCATTGCTTTTAGACCTGTGATTAGGCAAAAACATTACAGAAAGTCATGGTGGGGAAGGAAAGAAAAGTCATCTGTGGGCAGCTAAAAAAACAGAAAGGGGAGGTCCTAGGGAGCAAACTGTACCTTTCAAAGGCATTCCCCTAACTAGGTCCCACCTAGTAACCCATTCAATGTGAGCGTATCTGTAGATTAACCCAATGATGAAGTTAGCATTCTCATGGCCCAGTCACCTTTCAGTAATGCCACCTGACGGGGCCAGATGGGCAATACATGAGCTTTTTAGGGGTAACAAGAGGGTCCCTTCATATCAGACTTAGCACTATGACCTCCACACGCTGGACAAGCACTTAATCATTGAGTTAGATCCTCAGCCTAACGAACAGATTTTATATGTTACACATAGTATATTAACTTCCTGGGAAATCTCAGGCATGTTATTTAATCTCTGCTCTTTGTTGCTGTGTATGCTATATGCTTGAGAGGATATGTTGGGAACTAATGGACCAATGCAGCGAACTGTGGAATGGTGCCATGGCTGCTACCAGACATTAGCAAATATTACCTCCTAGTTTCTGCTGTTGGTTTATTTCTTTAGGTTTGCTCTCTGGAAGTAGATTTTCTTGATTTGTTACTTTCGAGAAATGCTCTATCAACTTATGATATAATAATGATATACAAGATGACCAATTTCTCTGTACCCTCATTACCGGTGTTCCTTGGTTTTAACCATATAATTCTCTTTCTCTGTAAATAGTAGTTTAAAAAAAGTAAATTTATCCAAGTTTGGGCAGCTTGATAGAACGGAGTTTCAAATTTCCTCACTCATTGAATTGGCAGACCTCATCTACACACGGTCTGGTTCCAGAGGCTATTTGAAAATCGTTTTTTCTGAGGCTTGTGCTCCTCAGTTACATTTCCACCTATTATATTGTAAGTATAATTGTATTGTAAGTCAGTCTCTCACGCTTGAGAAGCCAGTACATTTTATTCCTTATTGAAATGTATACCTCTCGACTTTTGTCTTAGTCTATTTTCTTTTGCTAATAACAGTACCACAGACTAGACAGCAATTAAAAAAAAAAAAAGTTTTCTCACGGTTCTGATCGAAAGTCAGGAGACCACATCAGTTGGCCTTGCTGGCAGTGTCCCCGGGTGGCACAGGACATCACATGGTTACAGACAGCCATCAGGTGTGTCTCTGTCTGCTGGTCTGTCTTATGAATCCCCCAGTATCTGGTCATGGGATTCAACCCTGATGATCTCGCTGTGTCCTAATCACCTCCCAAAAGATCCACCTCCAAAGCACCATAGTTAACTAAAGTGATCCCTTCCACTCTCCATAGACGTGAAACTGGAAAAGGTACTCATATTTGCTAGTGTAATTATCCACAAAATTTTCTTTGCCCTCAAAATACAGTTTGTATGATAAATTACGACACCATCTTGTCCCTTGCCACCTTTGGGTTCCTTTAGTGGCTTGCTATCTGCCCAAGAGTAGCCTCTACCACTTTGTTGCAGGAAATGTGAAATGTCTCCCAATGCCAATTAATATGCTTAAACATGTGATTGCCATCTGGTGACACTCTTTTGGAAGGTTTTGGAATCTTTGGGAGATGGAACCTTCCTACAGGAAGCAGTGCATCACTAGAGGGTGGACCTTAAGGGTTTTATAGCCCAACCCCACTTCCTGTTCTCTCTCTACTTCCTGAATACAAACTCAGTGTGACTGTCCAGCTCCCTGTTCTTTTTTGTGCCCTCCTTGACTGCCTGAAACTGTAAACTAAAATAAACCCTTTTCCACATTAAAGATGTTCTGGGGATTGTGGGGGGGGGAGGCACTGGGGAATGGGGAGGGAGAGAGAGAGAAGGGACCAGTATACCTGTTAAGTTTGTATGAGTGGAAATAATAATAAAAAAAAAACAGAAAAAAAATAAAATAAAACAAAATAAAGCCTTTTCGCTTTAAGTCGCTTTTATCAGGATATTTTATCAAAGCAAAAGAAATAGCTAAGATAGAAATTGCTACCAGAAGTGGGTTTGTTTCTGTGATGATCCTGTGTGGCTCTTAGGCCTACAGAATGTTTTTTGGGGGGATGTGAAAGAGTTGGGAACTTAAGACTAGAAAAGTCATTCAGTGCTAAGGGGATATATTAGTAAGAACTTGGAAGACAAGATTAATAGAGAAATACAGATATTGGAGGGCCTGGCTCATGAGATTTCAAAGAATAGCAAGGATTCAATCAGAAGCCAGTCAAGTGATTAGAAGCCATTCATGTGATATTTTGGCTGAAAATCTGGCTTCATGTAGCCTGTGTCCTGAGAATTTTAATTCAATTTAAAGATAATAGGCTGATTTCTCTTCTGTTCTTTTCTTTCTTTTTTCTTTTTTTTTTTCTTTTTTTTTTTTTTTATGGAAAGCAAGTATGTGAGCAAGCTTAAGGTTTCAGACCGTTACAAAGATTAGCACCATTAAAGGGAGTCCTGCACTGGGACAGTGGGACAGCTGTCCCGAGGAAAAACTTTCACAGTGCTTCACCTGGGAGTCCTGCCTGTGTCCAACTTTCTTTGCAGCAGTAGGGATGGAATTTAGAATCCCATATCATCTATGCAAGGTCTCTGGGCCACTCTCTCACTGACCACCATCCTCCAGAATTCACATTAGCCCAAGGCACCCACCACACCATTCCCATTTTATCCCGTCCCCTCTGTGTCTTGCTAACTGTTGTCAGTGGCAGAGGCAGGGCACTTTTTGTTTGTTCCCAGAGCAGGCCAGTGGGTGTGGTGGTAGGCTTGTGCTGTTCCTTGAGAGGTAGAGGCACCCTGAGGTGCCACATTTCTGTGGCAAATGTACATCCCTCATTTCTTCTCATTTGGAATGTTGTTATATCTGCCTTCAACTTTTTAACTGTCTTCAACAAGTTTCTTGACGTAAACTTCTTACTAGGACTTTTCAGCACACTTGTTCTGACTCTCAGCAAAAGTAATAAGGCTAGGTACATTTGTAAGGTGCCTCAAAGGTCCTCATGCAGACAGGTTAGTGATGAGTAATGCACAGAATGCAGTGATGGTCTACAGTTGTCGGTGGAGCTGGCTGTGGGTTGTTTTCACTGGAAAATAAAGGCTTGTCAGTACAGGAGCTTTTGCTTTTGAAAAATGAAACCAGATTCTCACTGGTGATCACCGTGCGTGATTAGGTAGCTGCTTAGCTGGCAGACAGGGTTTTGTGTTTTGAGATCTTTTTCCCTCTTGTAATGAAGTTGCCATTTTAAGGAAGAAAAAGCAGGTGTTGAAGAATTCTGCCTTGTTGCACAGTGCATTGTTGATGTGAGGCTGTAGTTTATAGATCAGGATGTAGATTCTTAATGGAGGATTGATTTTTCTGATTGTTTTAACTAGGTGACTTTCGAATGCTGGTTGGAGAGGAAAAGTCAAAAGTATTGAACATTGTGAAGCCCAACATAGCCCACTTCCGCGAACTCTATGGGAGCATACTGCATGAGAACCCCCAGGTGGTGTATAAAGCGCAGCAAGGCAGACTGGAGGTGAGCCGAACGTGGAGTAACTCCCTCTGCTTCCAGAAGAAGAGCTAGCAGTGCTGTTTTGTTTCATGTCGTTGCGGTACTAAGAATCAAACCCAGGACCATGTGCATACACTTGCAGGTGCTCTACCCTGACAGTAGTCCAACCCTCCATTTGCTTTTTATTTTGAGCTAGTCTCTCCAAGTTGCCCAGAATGTTTTGAGCACACTCTAATGCCACATAGCCCTTAAACTTGTAGTCTTCCTGCATTAGCCTTGTGAATAACTGGAACTGCGGGCCCATGCCATTAGGCCTAGTACAAGAGATAACTTTTTGTGATTGACTTTGTAGACTGTATAGAATTTTCGTAATACGTGTCATGAAACTTTGTTCTCATTCACTCCTCTCCACCACTATCCCTCAGTTCCCCTTGGCCCGCTCTGGCTGGTTCCTTTCTATTTCCAGTTAGTCCCCCCATTCCATTCCATTTCCTGTTCCATTATTACTCTATTTCCTACTTCCCTTAAAATGTGTACACACATACACATGTGATTTTAAGACTGAGTTCCTCAAATAAGAGAAAATGTTCATTGTTTGTCTTTCTGATTCTGGTATACTTCATTTAGCATAATTGCCAATTCCACCCATTTTTCTGAGGCTTGTCAAGATTTGATTTTTCTTTATGGCTACATAAAATTTTATTTCATGTATGTGGCACATTTTCTTTATCTAGTCATGTGTGGATGAAGTTCCAGGCTAGTTCCATTCTTCTGGCCATTGTAAATGACGTATCAATGTTGTGAATGTGCCAAATGTACATAGACTTAGAGTCCTTGGCGTGCACATCTGAGAGTGTAAGGCTGGACCATTGGTAGTTCTGGTTTTGGTTTGGGTTTTGTTTGTTTGTTTTTTGAGGTAAAGAATAGGTACACATGTGGAGGTCCAATAACAGCTTTTAGAAGTCAGTTCTCTCATTCTACCATGTGGACTCCAGGGATCAAATTCAGATCACTGGGTTTATGTGAGGCTCTTTTACTTACTGAGCTGTCTCCCAGGCCCTGTTTTTAGTTTAGTTTTAGTTGAGTCTAAGAAACCTCTATCCTGACTTCCATAAGGGTATACGCAAGTCTCCACTCCAACCAGAAGTCAGCAAGGGTCCTCTTTTCCCACTTCCTTACAGCATTTGCCATTTATTATCTTGATGGTCACTTTGATTGGGATGAGGCGGAATCCCAGAGCAGTTTTAATTTGCATTTCCCTGATGGCTAAGGCTGTCAAATACATTTTCAAGTATTTGTTGGCTAGTTTCTCATTTGAGAACTATCTATTCAGCTTATTAGCCCATTTGACTAAATAATTTGATTTGGTATTACTTATGTGTCCTGAATATCAGCCCCTGCCTAAGATACAGTTGGTAAAGATTTTTTCCCATTGTTTCATGTGATCCTATTTGTCCACTCATGAAATTATTCCTTGCGTTATTAGAGTCCCGTTCAGAAAATCCTCTACTGCTGTATCTCAAAATGATGTACCTGTATTTCCCTCCTACGATTTCAAGTTTTACATCTAGGTATTTGATCTATTTTAAGTTGGATTTTGTGCAGGGTGAGAGATGGGGATCTAGTTTCACTCTTTTCTGATGTGCAAATCCAGTTTTCCCAGCACCATTTATTGAAGAAGCTGTCTTTTTTTTTTCATTGTTATATTAGGGAACTCCAAATATCAGTAACTGTAGATTTCTTCAGAAACACTCAGCTGTCTGACTAGAGGACAGGGAGGGATAATATGCCTGTCAACTTTTCTAGAAACTGAGCAAGAGGAAAGGACTGGGAAATTCTGTAAGTATTAAGATACACATATCTAAACTATTTGTTATGGCTGACCAAAGTTGTATGATCTAGCTTCCAACTGCTCAACTGTAAGGACACGGCTAGGAGCTGAGTTGGCTCCCAGGGCTGTGTGAGTCAAGTCATGTGATGTCATCTTATCCTCTCCTCCCCATATCAGGCTCCCTTGAACCCTCGCTACGTCTGTGAGGACGGTGAGGCCCTGGGCAGCATGTCTTTGTAGACGCTCAGTTGGACACAGTATAAGAGATGTGTGTCTGCATCCCGCCTTTCCTGCCAGTTTGGTGGGTGACTCATTTCCTTATCTGCTAGAATTCACATGGAACTCTAAAGTGATTGGGTGGCAGCCATATTGTAAAGTTGAGTGGAATGTTGACTGTGCCTTGGGGGCTGCAGTCCTATGGGAGCATGGACCTCTAGATCTATGGACCATGCATAGTACCAGGTTCCCAAGAGAGTCACCAGGAGTAGTGAACAAGGTCACTTCTCTTTCCACCCACCCCTTGGTTTCCAGACCTATGTCTCTGTCAGTTGACAACATAGTAGTATGTTGTAGTCATTATTTTAAGGATTATATTACACCTCCTTCTTTTGAGGTATTCCTAACTGCTGCCTCAACTAGTCCACAATTGTTCTGTCATAGACCTTTCCAACAGTGGCTCGTTTGCAGCCAGATAATTTTTTTGTTGTGGCAATAGGAACCACTGTTCCATGAAGCCAGAATGCAGTAAAACAAGAGAGCCGTGGGTGCATGCCTACTGTTCCCACCCATCCCACTCCCTGCACACACTTCACTTTCTCTGCGTAGGCCCCCTAGGTGCACTTACAGTGTAATGCTCTGTATTTGTTGTGAGTGCTGTGCGGTGGTACTGGTGAGGCCTAGCAGGCAGAACAGGCCAAGCTGGCGTCACTTCATCGTTCTTGGTGGTGGATCCTTACATCATGGATATGGCTATGGAATATGCTGCTCTAGGGTGTCCAGAAACCTATGCTTGCACCTCTCTCTTAAGAACAAGAGACACGCCATGCATTAACCTGAGCTTTATTCTGGAGGAGATAGTTCAGCGTGCCTCATTCCACTTGTCCCTAGAAAGTTTATCGGGGTGTTAAGTTCCCAAATTTCATAGTTTCCCATGGTATCTCTGTTCTTAGAATACATGACTATCAAGACTTCCAGTGACCTTAATCCATATTGCTCATCACATGACATTAACATTACATTATTGATATAGTAGAGAAACATGATGACCAGGATATCCAAGTAGTCTGGTTTCCTTACAATATCTTATAAGCAGAGAATGTGACAGTTAATCTGTCCTTGAGGCATAGCTGTTGTTTCTCCCAAATGAATACGAATCGATTCTGATCCTCTCCTCAACAGTACATTTCCTGGGTTTGCAGCCCTAGACATACAAAGGTAGCTCTGTTGATCTATTCCTAGATTTGTCACATCTGCTGCTGCCCTGCAGAAACAATCGGGATTTCTGCTAGCTTGAGCTGGTGATAGAGCTGGTGATAGTCTGCCACCAAGACTCATTTGGTTTTAGGTTTTATTTTGTTTCGTTTTAATATTTTACTTTTCTGGTTTTACAGGCATTTAAGTACTTAGCCCTTATTCCCTTCCCTTCCTCAATCCATCTCACTCACTCCCACCTTCCTTCCTGTCTGCTTCTATGGACCCCAGGGTTTATTCTGATCTGTCTACTCTTTTTAAAAAAAAAAATGTTTTACTTTTACAAGCATATTGAGTACTTACTCCTGCTTCCCTCCGTTGTCTCTCCCTCCCATCCCTCCATCAATTCCACCCTCCTGTCTGTCTGCTTCTATGGATCCCAGGGTTGCCTTTGACTTGTCTACTCTTGTGGGGGTTTAGGCCTCTGTGGCTTATCAGTTTGCTTCTCTTCGGGCCACCCACTGATAGGGACATTTCCCTTCACTCATCCAGCTTTGATCCCCAAGGTTTCCACTGTTTATTTTTATCTTTCTTGAGTTCTTCAATATTTGACCAATAGACCAATAGACCAATAGACCTTTATTGGTGTGTCAGTCATTATGCAGGTCTGGTAAGGACAAGTCTCACTGTAGCGAGTTCCTGCCTTGATGCAGCAGTCCTGCCTTGAGTGGGATGTCTTGTCCAAAGGTGAACCTTATTATCTTCAGGTTCTTACATTCTCACTGCCTCCTCTTCTGTGAGGTTCCCAAAGCCTTAGGATGGGGAGATTGGATTGGTCTGGTTGTGGGTGTGCCTTGCTGAGTCACTGGTACTGTGCATATGGCAGCCATTGCTGTCCACTTCGATGTTCTTCTATTGCCCTAGACTGCATCCTGTGAGTGTGCCGAGATTCTCTACCTCTTTGGAGGAGTAGACTTCTAGGCTGAGTGCTAAGTGCTCTTCCAATCTGTGAGTATAATAGAAGCTATTTACAGAGCAATTTGGTGTACTGTCTTCCTCCTTATAGGTTCACTGGCTGTCATTTGATTTTGTAAAGGCCAGAGTTCATGAGGCTGTGACAGGTCCCATCCATTCCTATCTTTGTGAGTGTTCTCTAGAGGGTCAGAACCACTAGCCTGTTGAGGGTGAGATTAGAGAAAGACTGACTTACTGTAGGGAATCAGCTCATGCATTTGTGGGACTAGCAAGCTTCACATCTGTAAAGTAAGCCGACAGGATAGAGATCCAGGGACGACTTAAGTGTTGCAGCCTTGAGTGTAAAGACAAACTTCCTTCTCTTTTGGGGGACTTGGGGCTTTTCTCAGACACCCTTCAGCTGATTGGGTGAGTATACCCTTATTATGTGGAGAATCAGCCAGACTTAGTCAATTAATTCAAATGTTATTATAACTCCCTTCAATGTCAGGACTGGAGTTTGACCAAGTGGCCAAGCACTACAGCCTAACCAAAGTGACACAAAGGTCCTTAAGGTATATTGGTTGGCACTAATCTCTTCCATTACCCCACTACCACCACCACACGCACACGCACACCCATGCACATACACACACACACACACCCCAATGTTTTTTGTTTGTTTTTTCTTATAGCCTTAGTAGGCAATAAGAGACTTCTCTTGGTCTTCTACGTGATGGCAGCTCCAGCAAGCCTCCTTGGAGTTGACTCCTTGAGACCCTTCTAGGGCCAGTTTTGTAAGACCAGGTCAGGCCAACTTGTACCCAAGACTTCGTCTGACCCTGTGTGGGGTACTGAGAAGCTAGGGTGCCTTCGGAGGTTCAGCTCAGAGCATGAAGCCAGGACTTGGTACACCCTATGTTTCCCATGTAGTGGAAACAGGCTCCTCCCATTGCCTGAGGTCAGTTCTGAGAGGGACTCAGAAAAGGACTCACCCAGCCTTTCCAGGTAATACACAGTTTGTATTTCTATATGTGTCCTTCTGCAACTTAATGTATCTGGACTGTATTTAGAACAGAACTGCTTGTAGAGCTCACTTTTAATAAGTAATGACAACCAAGTTATATTGATTCAGTTATTCATTCTTCCATTCATCCCATATCTTTGGAATACCTTCCATATGCCAGGAGATTAAAAGTAAGACAGTCTTCGTCGTTGGAACATTCCTACATTGTTTTCAAGGTGCAGCATGGTATGGAAAAATCCCTAAGAAGCAAGGGACGTAAGCTCTGGTCCTGTTGTCTCTTGCTGGCTGTGATCCTGGTTGTGTTACTCTGGAAGGAGAACATGAGCCCACACTTGAGCAGGACTTATTGGCTGCAGGCTCACTTTAAATATTAGATTTAAGATACATCGAACATTTTAAACTGCAACTCAGAAGTTGATCCTTAAAATGGGCTTCTCTTCTTATGTACAAGTGGAATATTCTAGGAAAAGCATTGTCCTTTTTGAAGTGGCTTTGTAATTCTAACTAAGCTTTCAGCTTCAGAAAAGGGAGAATCTCTTCCACATGCCACCTGGTGTAGGTAAGGGGCTTTTGTTTGTATGATTTTATTTGATTGTTTTAGAAGGAAAACCATATTTAGTAACATATATATGTGCAGAATCCTGCATAATGTGAGCCTCCTGTTAGTGAGATTTTTAAATAGAAACCGTGTGTCTGGATATGTGTGGAATTCAAAAACACTTCCATAGACATATCATATTCTCTCTCTCTCTCTCTCTCTCTCTCTCTCTCTCTCTCTCTCCCTCCCTCCCTCTCTCCCTCCCCTTCCCCCTCTCCCTCTCCCCTTTTCCCTTTCTCCCTCTCCCTCTCCCACTCCTTCTTCCTTTACATCTCCATCTCCCTCTCTCCCCTTCCCTCTTCAGATAGATAAAAGCCCAGAAGGACAATTCACCCAGCTGATGACACTACCCAAAACCTTACAACAACAAATCAATTACATCATGGACCCTCCCGGGAGAAACCGAGATGTGGAAGAAACTTTACTCCAAGTCGCTCATGATCCAGACTGCAGTGAGGTGGTGCGGCTAGGTAGGTCTGTGAATTCGATGTTGTGCAAGTGCTGGCTGTGGGTAAAAGCAGCCTTTGTTTGCCGTTGAGACGTATTTCTTCTTCTTTCTTGCCTAACGAGATCAAGAGAGAGATTGTGTCTGGGGAGAAGAAAGGCATGACAGCTTGGGGTTTTCCAACCCTCACTATTCACTGCTTCAAGCAAGGAGGTGGGGGAAAATTTTTTTTCAGATTCCTGGGTCCTAAATCACTATAAATGGAGAAACACTGATTCTTTTGACTCCAAGAGTGTAACTTCTAGATATTGTTAAAAAGATGTGTTCATCCTTACAGAGTCTGAGAAGGAAGGAAACCAGTGGCATTTTTATGCCTTTCTGACACTGGCGGTGTCTCTGGCTGTGACCTGACCTATCTCCTTACACCTGCATAGTGTAGATCCGTAACCCCAGCACTCAGGAGGCTGAGGCAGGAAGACTACTGTGAGTTCAGGGCCAGCCGAGGCTGCATAGCAACGTGAGACTCTGTCCCAAAAAAAGAACAACCAAAAAATCCAAACCTTATCTTGGGAGACCCACGTTCCGCTGAAGTGGCAGAGGTTGTCTGTAAGGTGAATTGAGAAATGATTATGAAATCGAGAGTTACTTCACCTCTTAAATGAATGCACTTTCCTGTTTTCACTCAGTGAATACTTAGCAGGCTTCTCTGGTGGGAGCCTCTGATCTCTGTGCAATTCACAGGGGTGGTTTTGATCTGTAGCCCACAGTCCTCTCTCCCTGCAATAGGGACCTGCACCGAGTTTCTGGAGGGAGCTCTCACGTCTCTGCTCTGAAGAGAGAGATGCGCTGCTGGTTTTACTGTGATCCTGCAGCATGGGACCACTGATCTTTTTGAGGGGCTGGAGGCCTTGAATGTAGCTCTTACAGAAGTGTCCGTGCATGTGTTCTTACAGTGGACATTCTTCTCCTGGATATAAACATTGGTTTTACCTTTCACCTCTTGGAATGAAAAAACAGAAGCCTGAAGCACATTTGAATTCCTAGAATGACCTTTGAAGGTCACCTGTTTGCCCTTCTGGTTCAGTCACTTCTCAGCGGTCACACAGTGCACTGGGCACAGCTGATCACCACCGTGTCCTGGGCCTCTGCACCCACACCCTTCTCACTGTCACCCCATTTGCTGGTTTTATCGATACCTGGGAAGAATTTTTGTTTCAAATTTTAAAGCTGTTAAGACAATTGGCATCTGTGGGGTTTTCTTAGCTTCCTCTCTATTTTCTTCTCACAGGACTCTCAGCGATCGTGAGACCTTCCAGCATCAGACAGAGCACCAAAGGCATTTTTACTGCTGGTAAGACCCTTAGAAATACCCATCTAAAATGTGCTTCCTGGACTGGGTGGCTTCACCACTGTTGGTTAAATCTAAAGCTTCACGAATATCTTCCTTGTTCTGTTAAACAACCGTACAGCAGACTTTGCTGGTATTATACATGGTCATATTATACATGGTCATAGCAGCAGGGCCGCAGGATCCTCTTGCAAATCAGGCAGTTTGAGATGCTATTAGAAGGTTTGCTGCTGTTCTGAAACCTTCAGGTAAATCCTATGTAGGTTACACATGGGCAGCCTCGTGCCCATCCTGCCTCCCTGCCCCCAACTCTTCATAGACAACTCTCTTCCTACCATTTCTACAGATGATGACTTTCTCTTGCTCCTTTGTTTCTCAACTTCAGGCCCATCCGTTACGGTCTCAACATCGAGATGAGAAGGCTTAGCCCACACCCCCCAGTTAGCTCGCATCTCTGTCCTCTAACGCACTTCTGTGCTGATGCAGTTCTGGCCAAGTCAATGTCACATTCAGTGCTGAAACATGGGCGTGTCTTCTCCCGTCCCCTGAGGGGATTGTTTCCTTTGTCTCGCATGTTTGTGTGTTTCCTGTTCATTTTGATCTAGCACTTTCCTGAGAAAGTGAATTCAGACTGTTAGCTTGAAAATCTGTTCTTCACCTTTACATGGAGCTGATACTTGGGACACAAAGAGTTTGCAGATAATTTCCCTGTGAACTTTGACATCACCGGGTCTTGAGGTACATTCCTGTAATCCCAGCTCAGAAGGCTGAGGCAAGAGGATCACAAGTTCAAAGCCAGCCCACCTACATATTAAAACCCTAGCTGGGGGGGCGTATGTGAAATTCCTGCTACAATGACCCTGTCACTTGTTAGGGCTGCAGTTGAAATCCACACCATTCTGATTCTTAGTCCATGGCATGTGTTCTTTGGAAGCTTCTGGGTCTTTGTTTCTCCTTGGTGCTCTGAAGTCCTCGAAGACAAGCTGTGACATTAGCCTGTTTGGATCTGGATTTTCATCAATCTTTTAGTTCAGGAACTCGGAATATTCTTGGATTTCCTGCCATCTGTTCTCTCGATTCTTCTAAAACGCTTTGACTCAAATGTCGGGCCCCCTGGACCAGCCTTTGTGTTCTCTTCCATCCCAAGTTTGTTTCCTTTTCAACATTACAGTCTTGCTCTCTGGAAGATTTTTCTCAACTTCAGTTTTCAGTCTTTGGGTTGTATTTTGTTTTGTAATATTAGGGGTTAAACCCAAGAAGGACCTCACACACACTGCACAAGTATTCTACGAATTTCCAAGTTACATTCCACCCCTGCTATTGTGTTTGGGTCCATAGTTCTTTTGTTGTTTCCCAATGCTCCTTTTTTACATCCTGTTCTTGTTTTATATCATTTTTTTAACTTTATATTATGTATTTATTGTTTGTGTGTGTATATGTGTCTCTGCGGAGGGCCAAGGATGACTTAGGGAATCATCATTCTGGATTGCTTCTACCTCCTTTTTGCTTTCCTCTGAAATTTCCCAGGCTCCTTCTTAGGGGCAGAGGTACAGCTGCTGCCATTTCCACCTGATGGTTTTATATGAGACCTGGGATTCGAACTCAGGACCTTCTGCTTGCAAGGTAGAATCTTAACCCCTGAGCTGTCTCTGCAACCCTTATATTTTTTAATTGTATTTTTACCTATTCATTTATTTACTAATTTAGTGAGTATGTGTGTGTATGTGTATGTATAAAATGTGTAAACATGTGTCATCCCATGCATGTAAAAATCAAAGGACCAATTGTGGAAATTGGTTTTCTCCTTTCATCATGTGGATTCCAGGAATTGAAGCCAAGCCATCAAGACTGATTTGTCACAAGCACCTTTACTGGCTGAGCCATTTCACTGGCCCTTATTTTATATCTTAAACATTAGACTATATTGTGAGATATGCCAAATTGTCTGACAAGTGGCTGCAGTGTTTCTTGGTCCCACTGGAAGTATATGAGAAATCCTTCGCCCCATTCTTTCCAACGCCTGGTGTCATCTAGTGAATGACGCACCTGGTTCAGTCTCACTTTGCATAATTATGTGTAGATCATCTCGTGTGCTAGCTAGTCAGGATATAAATGAACATAGCATTGTCTTGCCCCATAGTCTGGAGAGGGCAATGGGGCTGTTGGAGTTGTAAATAGAGGTAGTGCAAAGGGGAGGTAATCGGTCACCTGCACCTGCTCCCTAGGTCTGAGATGCCTTGGACCTAGTCCAGGCTGGGGTCTCAAAGCCCAGTGTCTAGGAGCCCATTTGTCCACAAGACACAGCATCGGCTTCCAGAATCTGGAAAGATTTAATGAGGAGTCATTTGGATACTTACACCAAATCTCTAAAAGTAAAGATCTTCCCACACTTGGGAGCACATAGCTTTGCTTCTAATTAAAATAATTACTTAGTCTATTTCCTGCTGGTTTATCATTTCAAGACTGACAAGAGGGTGCTTTTATCTGCTTGGGTGATTCAGGCTGCAGTGTTGCCTAGTGGCTGTTCATTCACCATAATAGTGTTTGGGTAGCACTAGAAGATAGGCTTTCTTGATGTGGGGGATCCCTGCGCTATAAGGAATTATTATTATGCCTTTACTTTTGAAAATGTTTTTTTAATTCTGTTTCTTCAGAGATGCATGCTAAAATACTTATGGATGAGACAATAAGATGCCTGGAACTTCTGTATGTAGTGTGGTAGAGGAAAGTGCATGAGGGTTCGTCATGAGTTCATACATTGTTGAAGCTCAGTAAAGACAGTGATGATGCATCATACTATGCTGTCTGGGCTATTTATTTTTTCATTTTGAGACAGAATCTCATGTAGTCCAAACCTGCTGTGCAGCTGAGGATGACTGAACTGCTGATCCTCTTGCTTCTACCTCCCAAGTGCTATATTGCAGGGACGCACCGCCATGCCTGGTTTATACAGTGCTATGGATCAAATCCAGAGTCTTGTGCATGCTGAGCAAGTGCTCCACCTGCTGAGCTACATCACCATCCCTAGCCTGTGTGTATGTGTACGTGTGTGCGTGTATGCACATGTATGCCATGACAACATGTGTGCATCAGATGACAGCTTGCAGGAATCAGTTCTCTACTTTCTCCCTGTGAGTTCTGAGATCAAACAGCTCATCAGGCTTTGCAAGGAAGATCTGCACCTGCTGAGCTTCTCACCTGCCTTGTGTTGAGATAAGGTCTCACTGTAGTCCAAGACAGCCGTAAGCCCTGCTCTTCCTGTTGAACCTCCTGAATGCTGGAATTTGTACTCAATTTGTAATATATATATATATTATGGTGACATATTAAATATTTCTATAAGTAAAAACGGTAGAAGATCCGTCAACATCTCGTGGTACCACAGTCTGAAGTGAGCTCTCCATCCTCTCTCCACTCATCTTCACCTTTGCCAGCAGAGGGCAGTGGGCTGCAAAACTTTCAGCTAAGATTTCCTTCTGGCTCTGGAGTGCCAACCATGGTTACCTGAGCACACTTGTTCCACTCTCACTTCTGCAGGGGCTGCGCTGCACACTGCACTGCAGGTCCCAAGCAGTCCGGCCACGTTAACCTGGCACTGAGGTTGCAGAAGCCATGGGAAGAAGCCATGAGTGTCACCCAGATTCTGCATCTTGTTGACATTGCCTCTGGCTTCCCTGTGCACGAAGCCGTGGTCAATGATGTCATAAGCAGCTCAGCAGACTGCAGCTACCAGACTGGTTGAAAGGCATGGCAGAGTGTTCTCATGCAGTGTGACCTTCTGCCTTTATTAGTTACCTTGCAATTCCAGCAACTGGATACACGCGTGCATGTGTTAATGTAGAAATGCTTCTAAAACCAACACTAGTGTTCTTTTCCTTTTCCCTCAGCATTTATTCTTTAGGAACTAATCTTGGTCTCTCTCAGACTCTGCTATTAGTAGAACAGCATAGCTCTCATCAAATTTCATAGTCAGAATCCACTGCACAAAGTAACTGCCTAACACTTGTCTCTCTGCCATTCATGGCAACAGCAATGGTATCACATCTCCAGCTGGTAACAAAAGACCAACTACGTGAACTGTCACTTTCTGAGCAGTAGCTCTTTACAAAGCTTCTTGCCTGATTGGAGAGTGGTGCTGTGGTTTGAGTGTGCTATGTGGGAACAGGGAGATGGGAAAGGGGGAGCCAATCTGAGAGACAGGCAGGAGCCAGCTGAGGAAGGCCTGAAGCCTTGCCCTGAGGCGCAGCTTCCTGAGGACAGAGGGAGCCATCGAAGGACAGAGCAGAGCAGAAGCAGCTAGAAGAGGGAGAGCTGTTGCCAGGGAGACCATCAGCTCGGTGATGGCCAGCCAGCTGAGGGACCCTAGCGTCCTGAGCCCAGGTCAGTGTGGCACGGACAGAAAGGTGTGTTCAGCAGGACCCAGAAGGGAACCTCTGACCTATGAGTGAAGTGAGCAGGAGCCAGACCCATTGCCCAGGTTCTACCTTAGGAGGTGGTGGTGCCCTTCTCTGGGGTGAAGGAGGCTGGGGGAGGATGAGGAGCCTAATTTACTTCTCCTCCACCTGCTCTGGTCAATCACAGCTAAGTTTGGGGGCAGATCGCGCTCCAACTTCAGAAGATTCAACTGAATTAGTAAGGCAGGTTTAGTCTTGTCTGCAAAAGAGTTGGGCATGCCTCAGTCACTCCTTTTCAGCCCTTTCCTGGAACACAGTGGGGTGGATTGCTTTGCTCTCTTCTGAGTTCTTGTAACTCAAGCATTTCTCTCTCTCTCTCTCTCTCTCTCTCTCTCTCTCTCTCTCTCTCTCCCTCTCTCTCTCTCTCTCTCTCACACACACACACACACACACACTCAGCACACTTTGTATCTTCATATTGAAGAAGACATAATAAAATTAAAAATTTGTCAATAATGCTTTTATCACTTAAGCCTGAAAATGCTTGTCTCTTCCCTTTCTCTCTCTCCTCACTCTTTCTCTCCCTTCCTTCTTTTCTCCTTTCTTCCTCCCTCCTTCAGTCTCACTGTCTGTCCTAGATCGCCATGAACTCATGATCCCCAAGCTCAGTCTCTTGAATGCTGGGATTGCAAGTGTGAATACTACCTGCCTAAGCCTGAAGTTGTTGAAATAAGTTGAGCTTCTACCCCAGAAGATCCTTTCTTTATAGATGTGTCCTCAGGGGAAATGAAGTGGAAGAGTGTTTGGTTGGGGCTTCCAATTTTCTCCTTAAAGAGGTGAAATACAAAATTATGGGAAATCTCTCATAAATAGTCCATTAGAATTTTATTTTGTTGAGCCCATCTTGCTGAGACTTTGTCTTACTGAGCTGTCTCTATTATCTGGATGAAAGCCTTTCCCTTTTTTGTTCTTTTAGTCTTTCCAGCGACTGAACCCCAGGCTTCCTGCATGCCTGGCACATGCTCCACTACAGAGTGCACCCCCAGCCCCTGTCTTAATAGTGTTTTCCCTGAAAAAGAAGTTAATTTTACCTTGTTCTTTATATTTACTAGTTCCCCCTGTTCTTTTAGGGAAAAAAAATGCCTGTTTCAAATCTATGAAATTTTTATCAAAATTAATCCATTGGTTTTTAACTTTCTGCAAATCCCAGATTCGACGAAAGTGCGATGCTGCAGACCTTCCTACAGCTGTACAGAGCTCACACTGGCAGCCAGGCCTGTCTGTGGACCCTTCATTAGAGGGGAAGTTGAGGCCCAGAAAGAAGAGTCACATTCCGTAACCCCATTCTGTTAACTCTTTTTTGTGCTCTTTCTAGTCCAGCTCTGAGCTGCAATCCTTCTGAGCATGAGTACCTTGCTGGAGACCTTAGAAAGGACTGTTTGCAGTAAGGGAATTTCTGACCCACCAGCGCTGAAGGCACCTCCTATGTGTTTACCTTCAATGCTTGAGCTCCCAGGACCAGTGACTGAGCTCTCTGAAGGGAAGCTGGGATTGTCACTGTCTCTGAATCTGCCTCCAGCCATGACTCAGTGCCCTTGCAGGTGCTGCGCTAGGTCCCACCATGCACTGCCTGACTTCTGCTCGGTCTTTGGTTGGTTCTTCGGGAATTCTTGTGTCATAAATTCCTAGCCTCATGCTCAAGTGGGTGAGGCTTACCAGAGATGTTGCTTCAAACAAAAAAAAAAAAAAAAAAAAATCAGTGTGGAGGCAGGGAAAGAGCTCCCAGGTCTTAACTAGGTTGAGTCAGTTCACAAGTGTTTGGCTGGCAGACAGGCTGGCCAGGGATCCAGACGTATTTGTTAATGATTGTACTGGTAGCCTGGCTTTCTCCCTGTCGCTGCCTGCCATAGCCACACATTCTAAGGAGGTGATGCAGGTCACAAAGCCAGACATTACAAAAGGTCACTCAGACTGTGGTGCCAAGGGTCTTTGGACTGAATCCTGCTACCTTGTCACCAAGCCCACTGCCAGGAGTGTATATTTCCAACCTTAGCAGGCAACTTGGAACAAGAAAGACTTCAAATCTTTGGCCACGCCGTAAACAGACTGGATGATCTTACACCAACACTAAAGAAGTCAAGTCGCTAAGAGTCAGTGTTCACGGGGAGGAACCGAAGTAGAATAGCATCCCATTTATTTTATCCCATTGCTCATGTTTCCCATAAGCCCCAGGGAGTCTCTTCTTTGGTATCCTGTACTTAGGATAAAGTTGTCAGAGGGGTTAGAGGGCCAACTTTCTGAGTGTAACACAGTCTGCCACTTCAAGGCATGTGTTGAGTGCCTGCCACCAGCTGCCGCATGTGGGTGCGTGGCAGGCGATGGGGCTGCAGAGAGAAATAGGACAGGCCCCTGTCCTCAAGGAGCTCTCAGGCAGGCAGTGCCATGTGGCAGATGCCAGGCTAGCAATAAGCAGCCTGCCTGACAGTTCTTGAGAAAAACCCACTGGGCACAAAGTGCTGGAAGCGGTGGCGTCCGAGGGCCATAGAAGCAGTGAGGACAATGATTGGCGTGTGGTGCTGAGAGGGGCCCCACTGCGTGGACTCTGTTTCTGCCTCTCTTTTCTTTCAAAAGGGCTGCCGCATGCCAAAGCTGTCAATCTCAAACTCAGATTTGCTCATTCCAGGAACTCGGGTCTCCTGAGCATCTCAGTCTCGTGTAACAGATCCCAACAAGCCTTCAGTTGCCTGGTCTAGAGCCCCCAATCAGCCCACCACAGCCCCACCCAAAGATGAGTCTGATCCTGGAACTCGGCCTGCAGACCCACTGAACAGGTCTCTGTATTTTCTCATCCATTCTTTTCTTTTTCAGGCATGAAGAAATCAGTGATTTATAGTTCACGAAAACTGCACAAAATGTGGAAAGGATGGCTGAGGAAAACACCCTAATTTTGCTTGCTTTCGTGTTCTGTCCAGATTATGAATAAAGTGATCCTTTTTACTATAGTGGTGTTTGTTACTCTGACCTTTAGCTTGAGTATGAAGAGGCCAGGATTTGAGTAATACTTCATTATTAAATCATCATTTTAATTCATCAGTAAAATTCATTCATCAGACACTTATCCAGGTAGGACACTGGCTTATAAGAAGACTTAGCATCCCAAAAACAGTCCTCTCTTGTATAGACCCTTAAGGATGTATTTGTGATTGATGCTGGGGGGGGAGATTCTGATTTAATAGGGTGCTCAGTGAGGGGCATGGCAGATGCTGTTGTGCTTTTGAATTTGCAACCTGGGAAGATGACAAGCAGGCAAGTGTGGCTCTCCTCCTGGACTCCGCCCTGTTCTCTTGGCTTCTGCCATCGAGGATTCACACATGTCACACGAACCTTCCCTTCTGGAGTAGATTTTTAACATTCGTCTTTGTTCTCAATGAAGGTGCATGGCAGAGTGACTTTGGGGTATGGGCCTGAGACAGACACTCCACAACTCCTTCCCCGCTGTGGTGGGACATGTGTGGGTTACAGGAAGCCACCTTGGAGCACAGGGCTGCCTCACCCTTCTGTCCTTATTTCTGTCCTCTCTGTCCTTGGCTATGTTGGCATCGCAATGAGGCTGGCTCCCCACGTAATTCTACTGCTGGCATCAGCTTCATCAGCCATCCACATTGAGGAAGACAGAAGATTTTTCTAGAGCTCTTGTAGAAAAACAAGAAAATAGCCAGGCATGGTGAGTGGCACAAGTCTAACTGCAGCACTCGAGAGACTGAGGCAGAAAGATCAGCCTGAGCTACAAAAGAACACCCTGTCTCCCTACCCTTGCTCTTCCTCCCAGAAAAAGCAGCTTCCCCACATCCCCTAGCTGGCCTGGGATGGTAACTGATACCATTCTTTGGTATTGTGGTTTTTATTATTTTCTTCCTCAAGAAGCTAATGTGATTTCCCACTCCTTGGAAGACTGAATGAGGCCTCTTATCAAGACACCTTAACTTCTCCCTGCTGTGTCTAGCACAGCCTTGACTATCCCCACAGCGGATGCTTTGCAGAGCAGCTACTTAGCAGAGCACAGCATCAGACTCATTTTCCAGGTGTGAGCCGAAGGCCTCTGCAGAGCACTGCCAGGGGCAACAACAGGTCAGCAACAAAGCTGAGATGACAGCCCAGGTCCCCTCGGGACTCCTATCTTTTCCCAACAGCCTGCAGCTTTCACAAGTGGTGGAATCATGACTCTTTCTGTTCCTCAGGCTCTGGGTGATTCTTATCGTCCTACATTGGGACCATTAAGCAGGCATGTAAGGCAAGACTTCCCGGAGCAACGTGGAACGTCTAGGTAAGAAGTCAATCATCTCGTTCCAGAAGCCCCAGGAAATAAATGGACTTCGGAGTCTGACATAAAATTGGATCCCAGCTCTGCCTCCTCACAGCCATGTCCTTGGGTGGGTTGTTCAACCCCTCAGTTTCTACATAGTATTGTCATGCTTCTGCCCATCTGTCAGGATTGGTGTTGGAAATAAGTGCAGCCACTTCCATAAAGTGCCTTGCATGCTCCCAAACACACAGCTCCTACTCCAGGCATCTTTGCTAGCAGTCAGATGGTGAGTTTAGATGACTACAAATCAAACCACATGTCTCTCTGAGCTTTGTCAGGAAAACGAAGCATCCCAGGCACATCAATGGGAGTTCACTAGAAGAAGAAGTTAATAGAGTTTGCGGAAGAAGGAAGAGGAAGCTGGGTCTCGCAGGCCTCTGCCTGCTGCCCTGTTGCTAGAGATGCTACCTGGGGTAGTTTCAAAACGTGTTCAAGTGTTTTGGGCCTTCCCATCAATGGATGGAATCTGATTCTCCTTCCTGTACTTGAACTGGCCTTAGCGACATGCTTCTACTAGATAGACTGCAGCAGCAGATAGGCTACCTGATGTGTGAGGCCAGATCCTCAAAGACCACCCAGCTTCTACATGGCTCTCTGAACACTTGTTCTTAGATCCAAGCTGACGTGCTGGGAGGAGGCACACAGGCCATCTTGGAAAACCAAATATAAGTGAATGAGCAAACCTTCCCCATAGCCCAGCCCCTCTACCCCTCTAATGCACACAGCAGTAGGTAGCTGACACAGTGCCTGCCCCTTCCCAGGTGCTGCCTGCAGCCCCTTCTCTCTCTTTGCTTCCAGTGGGCAAACCGGCCTCAGAGGTCACTGCTAAGAAAGCCTGGGGACAGCAATGGGAAGCAAAGACACACAGTTCCTCAGAGCTCCATGGACTCAGTCCAGCCAGTCTGAATCCTGAGTTCAGTGAGGGTGTCTCAAAAAATAAGATGCAGAGAGCCACTGAGCATTGACAAGGACATCCGATATTAGCCACTGACCTATGCACACACAGGCACTTATACACACATGCACATACACACCACAGTCAAACAAATAGGGAAGCAAGCTAACATTTATGGAAGGTTTGTAACTAACACAAGTAAATAATAGGCCTTGTTCATCCTTACCCTAATTCTACAACAAAGACAGGAGTCTTGTCTTTCTTTTTTCTTTTTCATTTTCTTAACAGTCAAAGAAACAGGATTACAAAGGTTAAGTAACAGACTAGCCTCATAAACTGGGATTTGAATTGAGATCACGCCCCTAGCACACAGTGCCTTTGGGCCACACCTGCAAGGTGTGGTTGCTTCTGCTCACTTTACCCTGATGATCGCCCCTGTAGTACTTTTCATTAGTGACCATGGGATAAAGATACCTGTATTTTCTTTCCATTTTCTCCTTCTGAGATCAAGTGAGGCTATAGAATATTCTTTCCAAAGGCTGCCTAGGGTAGAGTTCAGCTGGCAGAGCACTGAGAACATGTGATACTCTGTGTTCCATCCACAGCATTGCCAAGAAGAAATCCTTCCTAGAATGAGCTGCTTTAGAGAGACGATGCATGACATATCAGTATCAGTGGGAAACTTAAAAAACCAGTGACACTCCCTCACGTTCTAGGTGAGGTAAATGGTGCAGATTGTGACTACTAAGTGACATCTGTTACCTGACCATCTATACTATACCAAAGCCCTGTCCCTCACTTCCTTCTCAATCCCCCTTTCACTTCAGCTTTTGTTCTACACACTCAGCCATGGGGAAGTCTTGACAGAGTCTAGGGTCTCCACACTTATAAGATCTAGAAAAACAAGACATAAGCTGGGGAGATGGCTCAGTAGTTAAAGCCTTTTCCTCACCAGCAAAAGAACCTGAGTTCCCCAGACCCACATTAAAAAATGCCAGACAGATATGACGTCAGCCTGTAATTCTAGCCCTGAACGGTGGTGTCGTGAGCACACCTGGGGGACCTGTGCCGCTGATTTCTACCTCCCCGGAGGTCTACACTGCCCAGTAATAACCACAACCATACAGGGGCTTACTGATCAACGTATTCCGGGCCCAGGTCTCGAGCCGGATGACCAACGGTCACATCCTCAGGGGAGCAGGGCAAACTTCGGCTGGAGTTGTGTGAGGGAGCTTGGCTGCCAACCGGACAGAGTCTCGGGCTGCTCTGTCCCTACCGAACTGAGGTCCCGGTTCTCGACCTGTCCCTTAAATACTGTTTATTATCATCCATTTCCTCCTCACTGAAACTTTCCTCGTGCTCTCCACAAGTGGAGCCTGGGAAATTCTAAAGCAAAGCAGTAAGGTAAAAAGAACAATTCTGATGTCATCTTTGGGTCTCCACAAGCATATACACTCAAGTGTGTTCTTGTATACATGCCCCCACACACATGTACACCCACCCACATGCGAAACACACAAAAAGAAGTAAAAACAAATCCATGGCATTTAAAAAGTTAGAGAAATCCTACTTCTAACTTTGATTTTTATTGTCCTCAACCCTTCCATTCCTTCCCTAACTAACCTACAGATGCAAGAAACTCTTTCCCCAGAATTTCTAATTATAATGGGTCATGTACATATAGGTAAATTGCAGGATGTGGCTAGTAGAAAAGTCCAAAGACTGTTCAGAGAGGAGAGTGTGATCACCTGACTTCGGTTAAGTGTCTGCCAAGAACAAAATATTGCCTAGCACTGTCAGATTGGAAAAAGAAGAGATAGGCTGTCATGGCTGTTCTTATGACCCTGCCCTCTATAAGCATGAGAGAGGACAGAAAGTTAACCTCACCTTGTAATGTATCATGAGAAGTAACTATTTCATTCAAGTAAGTAACAAAAATTTAATAAGTGCTATTGCATGCTGGGATCTGGAGCCTTGAAGAGTTGTCCCAACTCTAATGATCCTACAGTGCAGAAAAGTGGTCACATGAGTAAATCATGCATTATATTTCTCTATAAGTGTTTAATTACAGGGTAATTATAGGGTGCTATGCAGACTCATCAAAGTCATGGCAAACATTGGTTGGGCCATTAGTGTGCTAGGTACTGTTTTAAGGACCTTCTGTATACTTACTCATTTAATCCTCCTCACATCCTTATGCAATAAGACTCTTTTTATCTCTATTTTATGTATGAGGCAATACAGGCTCAGAGAAATAATACCTATGTACAGTGGCAAAGCTACGTATGGGCAGCCAGGATTCAAAACCAGGTCATCCGGTTCCAAAGCCCTTTCTCTTAACCTCTTGGCTAAACTCTTTTAATCACTTTCTGTTCTCCCTGTTGGAAGGGACAACTGATGCCCAGCCTATTACTCTAAGAACAAGGAGCTCCCCAGAGAAGGAACCTTGTGGACAGAGAGATGTGGACCTTCAGAACCCCCGAATGAAGAGACAATGCAGATGGTAACAGGCGTGGAGCTGAGCAGTGACTGAGGCCTCTCAGGAAGGTCCTTTAGAGCCTGTTAATATATTAATCCACATCCCCAAAGCAACAGAGAACCAGTAAGGGATTTTGAGTTGGAGAGTAACTAAACAGGATTTGCATTTTAAATTTTATTATTATTCTATGTATGATGTGTTATATAGCGTATGTGTGGAGGTCAGAGGGCAACTTGTGAAATCGATTCTCTCCTTTTGCCTTTTTGTGGATTCTTGGGATCAAACTCATGTTGTCAGGTTTGTCCAGCAAGGACTTTCACCCACTGAGCCATCTCATCAGCCCAGGACTTGGATTTTATAAAAGATTAATATGGCCACAACACAGACAATGGACTTGAAGGAATATGACAACAGTCAAGGCCAGAATCATTGAGGATGGGTCACAGTGTAGGTGACATTTAGGAAGTAGACTTAGTCTCCTTGACTGCTGACTGCAGGTGGTCTCGAGGGTCTGGCTGGGGCAAGGTACCTATGTCCCAAGCAGGGACCAGGGAGAGCAGATCTGGGGGTGGCATGAGGATGTGAGAAACTCAAGTCTGAACATGTCCTGGCATGTCTGCAGGTGGCCGCTGGCTTCTCTGTTCTGACTCAGTATGTAAATGCAAGAATTGGTGACTAGAGGTAGCAGTTGGAGACACCACAAGAGGAAATGTGTCCAGGAAAGGGTGCCAAGGGCACACCGCCCAGACGAGGAGGCTGAGGACATGCCAGTGACCAACACCAACATGAACGGAGGATGCATAAACCTCAGGTGTCCCTGGAGGCCCGGGAAGCAGCAGGAGAACTGGGCGCTGCTTCCCTGCACACCCCGTCTGTTGGCTTTCAGGGCCCCCTCCTGGGAGAAGAACAGTCTTCCTCCTGACTGAATCAGGTTTGGCCTCACAGCTTGACCTGTAAGAATGGGAAGAGCATGTGTCACTTTCTGAGGAGAAATTTCACAGTTCAGCCCAGAATTTACTGCATCTCGTTTTTTCCCTCTGCTACAAAACTGGTGACATTCCAGATAAAGACTGCCCCGTGAGCTGTGTCCTGAGGGGACGACCGTGTGGAGTAGGATCACAGCTGACCCACGATGCATACACAGCGCAAGTAAGAAATAAGCATTCATTGTAGACTTTGAGATTTAGGAACCACTTGTTACTGCAGCACAACTGTCTTACCCTGACTGACTAAAGCAAAAAGTCAGATTTAGCCAGAAGGGTCAAAAAGGGGTCATGTTGTTGGCTGATTTTTTATGACTTCCAAGGCACAAATAGAGGGAAAGAATGGTCTTTTCAACAGATGGCCTTGGAACAAGTGGATATCCACATGCAAGACAATGGTAGTGGACATTTAACACCACATCCAAAATTAGCTTAAAAGGATCAAAGACCCAAATGCAACAGCTGAACTATAAAATCCAGAAGAAACTGAATGCTATCTTTGCAGCCTTACATTAGTCCATGGCTTCTTAGGTATACCACCAAAGCACAACCAATAAATAGATAATTAGGCACTCTTAAGATGCGAAATGGACGACAAAGAGGTCGTAGGGACCTGAGAGTTGAACATCTGTGGGCCTCAGCATGTGGACAGGGACACAGACAGAAATGGCCTCAAAATAGCCTCAAGGGTGACACCCTGATTTTTATTCAGAGGGGAAGGTTTCCACATTCTTTTATAGAAGCTAGAGAAGGCTGTATGTTTCCTGAAGCTGGAAATGATTTTTTTAAAGGTTTTATTTCAAACTATTCTTTTTTTGCATATGGAAGTATGTGTTTATGTGTGTATCAGAGGACAGACACTTTGTGTGCCAGTGGAGCCCAAAGGTGACATCAGGAATCATTTTGGACTACTTTACCTCCTTTTCACTTCACTCTGAGGTTTCCCAGGTTCCTGCCTGATGCCTCCTTTCCTGGCCCAACGTTTTTTACATGGGATCCGAGATGTGAACTCAGGTCCTTCTGCCCAGCTTCACCCCTGAGGGAACTGATTTTGAGAGGGAATTTACAGCATTCGCATGTTTTCCTCCCTTGCTGTTAATACACAGTCAGTCATCTGGTAAGATACCCGGGCATCCATGCAAGTGTGACTAAGTCTCAAATCTGCTCACACAGCTGCTTCCCTGGAGGATGGCACGCCCGGGGCGCGGGCGCCAAGGCTCTTGTCTCTACTGTGTTCCTGGAAACAGACTGAGAACAGGATCTCCTTGCAGGAAGCTCCCCGGGGAGGTTCCTAAGAATGGCAGCTGGGGTGACTCGCGGGAGGCAGGAGCAGGCCGGGGAGACTGTCTGTGGACCGCTGCTCTGTGGAAGGTGAAGGCCCCGCCCACTGCACAGGGACGCTCTGAAGGCAGCTGGGATTGGGGCAAAGTCTCACACATTCAGTTAGTAGCCAGAATACTAGTGGAACGTGGAGGATTCTTTGTTAAAGGGTCATGGGCCCTCTGAAGGGGATTTTGGTCCGCAGTTCTTGGTCTCTTTCCAAGTCACCCTGAGGAGAGAAGTTGTGCCCCACCGTGATGTGCTGCCTCGCCACAGCCCCCAAAGCAATGAGACAGACCGACTGACTGGAACTGAAGCCTCCCAAACTGTGAGCTGGAATCAGCCTCTTCTCATTGGGCAGCTCAGGTGTGTGTCCTGCGGCTGAGCTACCAGCACTGACGGCCTTTCCTCAAGCAGGGCGAGCAAAGCTCTGGACCAGGGCAGATCTGAAGACTTGAGCTCTGTGGGGGGACTTCCTTCAACAGTGGCAGTGCCCACAGAAGGAGTCAGCTGTGAGCACTCAGAGGGCAAGAAGTTTGGCAGCAAGAGGAATGCTTGTCCTACCTCTAGAGAGAACACTTGAGTGATACTGAACTCACAAGGGCCCTCTGGACCTCTTTTTAGTTAGAACCCCCACCGGCATCTCCACAGCGCAGGAGAAACCCTCGGATATCAAACATTTACATGATAATGCATCACGCTGTTCCACCAAGCCTTCCTAGACTTCATAAAATGGTATGGTGACCTCTGGACATGTGGCCTTAGAGTGTGTGAGACATGAATGGTCCAAACTGAGATGAGATGCAAGTGCAAAACACAAAGGAAATGAACTCCTTGTGTTCAGAAAAGGATGGCAATCTCACTGTAATCTTTAGATCTCAGTTGTGCATTGAAATGTTAATATATGAATATATTGACCAAGTACATCAATACTAATATCCAGATACAACTCGCCTATATTTCTAATGTGCTGCTAGGAAACCTAAAACTTTGTGTGTGATTCGCATTGTGTCCCTACTAGCTGAGGTTGTTGTAGCCCTCTTCAGACCCCAGTGGGAAGAAGTAAGAATTATACTCACTTCTCCTGGTAAACCTGGTGTAGCCCACAGTGACCTTTCACAACGTGCTGAGGAAAAGGATGAAGCATGAACATTCTCCTACATTCTCGTTCTTTCTCACAGATGATGTTGTAAACTTCTGTGTATCAAGCCTCAGCTCTGTCACTGCTGCTGAGGAAGTGAGGCTGAGAGTGTGTCATGGGTGCACAATAGATAGAAAAGTAGCTTCTTAGAATGTCATGATGTCATTCCAAGAAAGCTAAAGGGTAGCGTATGGAGTGTGGCCACCTTCTCACAGAGTCTCAACAGCTGCAGACGTTTCTTCCCAGTGCATTTTCTTGGGCATCATCTAATTTCCATAAGGGCACTTAGAACATATTTTAATATCTTCATTTCACAGGTGAAGAGAATCTCCAGACTCTGCCTTACATTTCTCGGCTGCTCTTCTGGGATTTGAGATTCGGATTGTAGTTTCTTGGCAAGTACATTTTTTTTAAATTAAACATTGATTGTAGATAGGTATGGTGGCATACATACATAGCCTGCAAATCCCAACACCTAGGAGACTGAGAGACAAGAAGATCTTGAGTTCAAGGACAGCCCAGGTTAATTATAATGAGCACATGTCTCAAGAAAAGAAAAGAAAAATATCAGAGAAGATAAAGGGAAGAATGAAGGGAATACCTGGATGCCAGAAAGATGGCTCAGCAGACAGACAGCTTGCTGCTCAAGTCTAATGACCCAAGTTCAATCCCTGGAACTCACATAAAGGTGGAAGAAAAGAACGAACTCCACAAAGTTGTTATCTGACTTCTGCAGAAAGGCTGTGGCGTGCACATACCTGTGCTTACCCATTATACACACAACAAGATATTTTTAAATGGGATCAAATCTTAGATGAAACTCTGGCACCAAAACACAAAACAAAGGGAGAAGAGGAGAGTAGAAATCAAGTGGATATGCTCAACGGCCCAGCAACATGGCTCAGAAAATAAAGGGGCTTTGCCGCCAAGACTGGTAACCTAAGTTCCATCCCAAAACTTACATGGTAGAAGGAGAGGGCCAACTCCCACAAATTGTCTTCTGATATCCATCCATGGGCTGTGGGATGCACAAAATACACACACACACACACACACACACACACACACACACACGAGTCAAGAACTAAGGCTTATATCACACTACCTAGCTTAGTTGAAACCCTCATGAAATATATTCACAATGATTTAAATACTTAGTTAGACCTGATTTGCCTCCTAGCAGAAGAGATTTGAATCACATTTTCCTTTTGTTAGTACATTCTAGTGTTTAACAAACTTTATTATGTATCTTTCTTAAGAAAAATCTCAAGATTTTCTTTGTTGAGGAATGGATGTTGAAATTTGTATTTTCTGGGAGGTGACTCAGCTCAGCTCAGCCAGAAGAGATTGGGGTCTGACCTTTGCTGCTGCTTTGTTAGGAGCAGTCACAGCCGCCACAATGCAGGGCATCAGTGGGTATTTAACTGCACTCACAAACATATGTTTGACAGATATTTTTATTTAAGACAAAAAAGCATTTGATTTTTTTTTCCAATGAAAGAATGAGAAGTTTTTAAATACTTAACTCATTTATAAATGTAAAATGCACTTATTTTTGAAAATACAGATTCCAGGGGACGAATGAGAACATTCGTGGACACAGGACAACGCTATAATGAAACCCATTACTTAGGGGAAAAAGTTTACTTGCCTGGGTTTCGCTTCTGACTCCATTTGCCAATTGTTTGACTTAACAAGTTGCCAATTGTATGATATTAAAAATAAAAAGTACAATTGTCCCATCACTCGGTGTTTAACTTTTTCAAAGAGAGAGAGAACCCTGAGTACTGAAGCATGCGTGGAGGTCAGAGGACAGCTATCGGAAGTCAATTCTTTCCTTCTACCTTTACATGGGCTCTGGGAATCCAACTCAGGTCACCAGGTTTGCCCACAGGTAACTTTTCTGCTAGGCCATCTTACTGACCCCAAAGTAGCTTTCCTTCTCTCTGGCAGTTCTGGGGATTGAACCAATGACCCCGTGTGCACTGGGCAAGTACCCTACTTCTGGGGTTTTATTACCCCAAGCCTTGTCAATTCAGTATCTACAGATGACTTTTAGGACCCCAAAACTGCAAATATTCAATTCCTTTATGCAAAATTGTATAGTATTTACACAGAACTTGTGACATTCTTCTCTACTTTAAATTTTCTAGATTGTTTATAATATCTAATTCTACACACTATGTAAATAACTGTTGTGATGCATGACTTAATGACAAGAAAAAGTGTGCGTGCCTTCAGTACAGATAGAACCAGCTTGCACCTAAATGTATGACAGTACGCATAGTTAGTTGGATCTGCAGACATGGAGCTGTGATGCAGAGAACCTACTGAATGCACTAAGAGGGTGGGCTCCTCCAGGTAATCATCTAAACCTTCAAGCGCATGCCATTATGCACAAAGCACTATTTTCATGTGGTACTCCCCTTTGTCCAGAGGAAATACATATTCCTTTTATGCTATTGCCATTATCACCTTGAAAAATGGCTATGTGGTTGCACAGCAAAGCCATGACCTCAGGTTTGGAGAGAGACCCTGCCTTAAAGAAGTAAGCCAGAGAGGGTTAAGGAGGATACCTGACACCCGCCCTGGCCTCCACATTGTATGCACAGGCATATATACCAAACATGGGCACATGTACACATACACATGATGAACTTAGCACAAACATCGCTTAAAACTTGAAGGTTTGGAACCTGAGGAAATTAGTTGGTGAAGCGTTTGCCATACAAACATGAAGATCTGATTCCAATCCCTAGCATTCATATTAAAAAAAAAAAAAAAAAGGTCAGGTATGGCGATGTAAGCCTGTAATCTCAATGCTAAGAAAGTGGAGATCAGAGACTACCTGAGGCTGGCTTGCCGGCCATTCCAGCTGAATTAGCAAGCATCAAACTCAATCTCAAAGAATAAAATGGAGAGCAACTGTGAGAGACACCTGATATTTACCTGTCTTCCCACACTTGCCTGTGTATATACATGATTGCACACCTGCAGACACAACGTGTGTGCACACGCATGTGTAAATCTGCACACAGCCATTGGTGATGTGGCTGCGGAGTTTCTTAGTCCTCTTGCTATAGTGAAATTTTAATGCTGTCCTGAAAAACACAGTTGAGGGATGAGTCACCCACAGGGACATTGGACACCCTGAGGATGTTGGTAAGAACAAAGCAGAAATGAAGAGGATGATGGAGCTCCAGGCCATGCCAGTGAGAGTGAGAACTTCAGCCAGGTGGTAAAGCCAATGCTGTAGCTTCTGACTTGAGTCTTCCTATAGTCGGAATGTTGTGTGCCCCCTGTATTGAAATCCTACCCCTTTCCATGATGGTGTTAAGAGGTGGGCCTTTGGGTGGTAGTGAGATCAAGAGAGCTATAGTGCTTTCATAGGAGAGACCAGAGTGAGGCCCCTTTCTCCCTCTGCTATGTAAAGAACAGCACACTGTCAGGGAAGATCACTAGCCACGGAACGTGCAGGGGCTTTGGTCTTGGATTCATCTCCAAAACTATGCAAAATGCATTTCTGTTGCTTGTCAACCACCCAGCTGTGGCATTTTCTTAAAGCAGCTGAAAAGACGAATACACACCTCAGAGGACAAAAGGTAAAAGTCTTGTGTCCAGGAGACCACAGATTCCAGCCCTGTGCCTGCGGCATGTGGCTGCTCTGTAAAAAGCATTTCCCTTCAGCTCCTACACAACCAGCTGGTGTGTGCTAGCCTGGGCTTCTAGTTAACAGCTTCTTGCTTAGCCCAGCCTGTCTGATTGACAGGTCCTAACCCAGCCCGGGTTCTAGCTGACAGCTGCCTGTTCTTTGTTGCTGCTGCTGGTGGTAGGTAGGTGGTGAGCCTGCCTCTGTCAGCTTGGTATATGGAGGGCCTTCTTCATGCACTCAGAACAGGAGGAAGAAGGAAAGCTCTGTGCCTTTCAAGCTGCAGAGGGAGGGAGCTCTCTCCTGACTAAGTTTTCTCCAGGAAGTTTCTCTTCGTGTGCGTGGTACACACATCCAATAAAAGTTACAAGGTGCTCAAACCTGTTTTCAAGTAGTGATTAGCTCAGAACACAGCAGTGGATTTACCCTCTAGCTCAGGCCAGGACCATTATGCTTAATTAAATGTGTAGATTATTGTAAATGAGAAAATCACAGCTATAAGCTCATTGGCTCCGGACAAAAGAAGGCTGAGTTTCCCCAGGATCAAGTTTCCAGGTGTCTCCATTACTGTGGGTCTGCCAGCAGTTTAGGACGTTCTGCTAGGACTTGACCATGGTCATCAAAGAAGCTGGTGAATCTCTGGTCATAGTGTTTGGTTGTTTGTATTAAGGCAAATCCTAGTTCAGGGGCTTTGGATTTGAGTGCAACCTTAGCTTTGTTGTACTGAGTAGGGGGGGTTCACTTGATACCTAAGAACCCTCTTCCTGTTCTTTCAGATGGAGATGACCATAGCCCTCTGCACTTGGCCAGGACGACTCTGAGATTAGCCTTCCTGGTTTGTGAAGCCCAAGGCATGGTCTGAGGTCTGCCCTTGCTCTACTTAAGCAGTGTTAGTATCAGTAGCAAAACACTTTGTCCAGATCACGGAACCCCCAGGAAGGGCAAGCTGCACTGGAAAGGGTCAAGGAACCATGGGCTGTATACGACTCTTAGCAGACAATACAACAGAGATTCGGAGGGGGAGCCAGAGGCACACAGAAGAAAGGTGCAGCATCCCAGCCCCCCACAGGTGCTGCGTGATTCCTGCTCTTTTCAGCAAACCCTGGGCCTCTCTACAACGCTGACCTGCCTGTCTCCTAGGCCGCAGGCTGTTATTGCCTGTGCTCTCTTCTCTTGGTAGTCAGCCAAGAAGAACGAATTGAACACAGGATGACTCACCGGGTAAGCCAGTCCCCAGCGACTCTTCCTGTTACAGAAAACACTCCTCTCCCAACTGTGCCCACAGGTTTGACTTCCTTGTTATTTTTATTCCTCCCTGCTGTTGGGAGAATCAAGGTGGTGATAGGGAGGGGGGATATGGCAGCTGCAGCATGAGGCCACCCCTTGACACGGGACCGGTGACCATCCCGACCTGAGAAGAGCCAGGTGCACAGCTCGGTGTGGGCTGCCAGGCCCCTGCGGGGGTAGAGAGGGGGCAGCTGCCAGCCTCTGGATGAGCCGGGCAGGTTTGGGCAGTGGAGGAGGGACGTGTCAGCACTTGTCTGCTTAGCCAGTGCTCTGGGGAGAGAGACACCTGGCAGGGACAGGAGAGGAGGGGGAAGTAGAAACAACATAAAGGCACACAGGACAACCAGGGGGTGCACTTTTCATGATCCTTAAGACCCTCTTCATTACTCACAGCACACCCGAGGCTTTAGAAGAGATTGTTTGGCTGCCTTGAGCACACTCCCTGCCCTTCAGCACGCTATCCTCCAAAGTCTTCCTGGTTTGTGGCTCTCTGATGAGTAGCCGCTGGCCTATCAGCTTCCTGAAATCCCTATTAGGTCATCAACAGCCAATCAGAGCTTCTGATAACTTGGGCTAACCAGTGTTTCCACCTAGGTTGACATAATCCTAGCCCAGAGCAAAGAAGCGCGGTGGCTTTCTGCACCAAGCATAGGTTTTTAAGTGGCTTTTCAAAAGCCTGCAGATTCTTCCCTTGGGGAAATCCCGTTTGCCAGCCATCTGATGGAACCCAGTCCCTGCTTCTGCCTTGCAAGGGGAAAAGGGGCAGAGCCACACAGGAGTTGTGAGCAAATTGCTGGGCTAGAAATTCTGCTGACTTCTAGGCACCTGCGCAGAACTATTTCTGCAGGAGGGCTCTTGCCCTTCTAAACCTTCCTCCAGGGCTCCATCCCAAGCCAGCTCACAGGCAGAGACAGGTAGCAGTCAGCGTGCAAGGATGGCAGTGGGCATGGAGAAGGAATCTGTACAGTCCCCAGTGAGGCTAAGGGAGGCCCTGCAGTCTCTAGGGTGCAGGAGATGAGATGCCCCCCCCCAACAAAGTCTTTGCTTGGATCAATTGGAATCAGGGGAGAAGCATCCTAGCACCCAGTGGCTGCCCTGGGGGAGCTGGGCATTGAGGTGGCCAAGAGGCTGTTCACGGTGCTCAGGGGGGTCTCTTGAGGTCTGACCAATAATCTCTGCCCAGAAGATATGTTTCCCGTGCCCCATGTTGACTTTCACTACAGGTCAGGAAACTTCCAGATGGTCACTACTTTGATTCTCTCTTTAATGCGTGGGTAAACCATAACTTTCAGGACAAACTCACCCTCCTGGCCTTATAAATTACATTTTATTAGAACACCATGGAATTATTTGGTGCTGAGTCGTGGCTGCTTTCACACCACAGAACTCAGAAAGAAAATGATTAGCACTCAAGGTCACAGATGTGTATTATTTAATCCTTCACGAAAAGGGGTTACCCACCCCTTAATCCAGACACCTGACTGTGTGGGATGATTTGCTAATCCTCAGACCTAATCACACCACTCTGCTCATTTAAAAAAATCTCTAAGGCTGGATATGGTGGCACTTGCCTGTAGTCCTCATATTTGATGGGGCAGGGTTAGAGGGAAAGTGGGAGGGGGAGTTGAAGCAAGATGACTGCTACAAGTTCAAGGCCAAACCAGACTACAAAGTGGGTTCCCCCACTAAGGTACAGAGACCCTTTCTCAAAAAAACAAAAAAAATGTCCTATTTTAGAGATGTCAGTCAGGTAGAGCACTTGCCTAGCATTCAGGAGGCCCTGGGTCTGACCCAGATCCTCAAAAAAAAAAAAAAAAAAAAAAAGTGGCATAGTGGTACATACACTCGTAATCCCAACACTCAGGGAGTGAAGACGGGGATCAGAAATTCAAGGTCATCCTCCCTTAGCCCCCCAAAACAAACAAAATCCTCCTGGTCCACAGTGTGGATGGATATTCCCTAGTGCAGTTCTTTGAGACTCAGTTGCTTCCTTCCATGACCCCTCTGCGTTCTCTCCCTTCACCAGCCATTTCTTCTCCATGCCGTGCCTTCCCCTCTCACCATCTGTTCAACTTCTAAACATCCTGAAAGACCAAATATAAACTGGGTGTGGAAGTGCAGGCCAATGAGCCCAGGACCTGGAAAAACAATGTGGAGTTCATGGTTGTCTTAAGCTAGGTAGCGAGTGCCAGACCGGCATGGGCTACATGAGACCTGTCTTAGAAACAAAAAGAATTCAAATATTACCTTCTTTGAGTATTCTTTCTCTGTGTACTTTTCCTCGATGTCCAGTGAATCCATAGCTTCTACCTTTGCTCCCAGAGTTCATTTCAGTGTACACAGAACCTGAGCTACGGCAAGTAGCATTTCTTTCCTCTTCTTTCTTGTTTCGTTATCTTCATGTCTTCTGCTGGTTGGTCATCAGAGATACTCAGAAAATTACTGAATGAGGATGTCTCTTTGTAAAGTGCATTTCTTTCCTCTTATGTGAAAATGCAAGAAACTTGTTCTCCCTGTTCATTCTTATCATCAGTTATGCTGAGGACTTTAAAAGTATCATAGCTCCACCCAAATGGCCAAAAAGCACATGAGGATGCTCAAGTCATTAGCCCTTAGGACAACTCATGTCACACACCTGCTGGGACAGCTCTGTAGCAGAGGCTAACAGTAGCACTGCCGGCAAAGATGGGAGCACTGGAGCCCTGTGTGGTGCTGGCAAGGGGTCACGCAGTGAAGCTGTCAGGTCCATGTGGCTGTCAAAGGCCTCCTAGGCCCCGGTAGTGCAGGCTTGTACCATTGCACCCAGCTAGTCTACATTCTTCAAATGATGTTGCTATTGGACAACAGGGTTTTTTTTTTTTGCTCATTAGGAAACATATGCCTGGCTAATAGATCCCATAAAAATGTCAACAGCTGACCAAAGTGCTAACTGCACCCTCCCCTGAAAAAAATTATTTACTTGGTGGTAGGAATCAAACCCACGGCCTTGTATATTCTAAGCATCTGCTCTACCACCGAGTTGTGCCTACTCCCTCTAAAATACTTTGTTGACTCTGGAAGGTAGAGAAAACCATAGCATGAACAGATGGTTAGTTATGAATAGGATGTTCAGTATAGAATATGATGCTACCTCAGATAGCTCCAACATCTCATAGATTTCTTGTGTGTATGTGTATTTATATGTGTGTGTTCATATATGTGTATGTATGTAGATACATGTTTTTAACATGGAATATCCTAAGGATAGCCAGAAATTACTTAGTTTTGAATCTTTTAAAAACATTTATTGTGCATGTGTGTAGGTGTGCATGGCATTGCACAATGTGGAAGTCAGAGGACAACCTTAGGGAGTTGGCTGTCTCCTCCAGCCTTGTTTTTGAGGCAGGGTCTCTCTCATTGTTTCTGCCACTGCACTGTGTGAACTTCGGGCTAATTTGCCTGTCTCTACCTCCCATCTTACTGTAGGCCCCTGAGGTTACAGAAGGAAGCCACACATCTGGCTTTTTACTATGGGCTGCAAAGATTGAACTCAATTTATCAGGATTGTTTTAAAAAGAGAAGAAGGAAAAGGAGGAAAAGGTAAAGGAAGAGGAGGAGCAGGGGTGGGAGATAGAACACGAATCCAGGCTTCATCCATGAAGACAGAAGTTTATTCAGGAAGCTCCTCCAAAACTCCAGCGAGGGAGCAGCCATCTCCGCTGGAGATGGAAATTACTACTCTCCCAGAGTCAGGGATGTAAGCTGTTAATACACAGGGTTCAGGGAGACAGGGGTTTTGGTTTTGACCAGTTGGTTCAATTCCAGAATAACTAGGAGTCTGTCCAGTGGTCTGTTTTTTTTATCGGATCCTATTAACATTCTTGGTGGGGTCTCTGGTGAAGATTTGTTTCCAACCTTAGATCTGTCAAGTGGGGGCTCTGTTTTTGAGGTCTGGTTCCGGATTTATCAAGGATTGCACAGCAAGTGCTTCGACCTGCTGAGCTGTCTCCCAGCCTGGGGTTTTGAATCTGGTACATACATCTTGTCTGGTCGGCTGGTGCTTTGGTTAAGTTTTTAACTTCTTAGAACCTCAATTTCCTTATGTTAAAAAGGAAACTATTGTCAACTTGTTCTGACAATTGAAATTCCATGAATTACTAATTCATAGAGAAGTACACACCTATGGCTAGGGCTCAACAAACTGTGGCTGCTGTGGTAACAACAAGATGAGGACTTACTGCCTCCCTGCCTGTTTGTGGTGATGGTGGAGATGTAAAAACTGGGAGACCCATAAGCCTCATTTCCACCTGATAATGGATTGTCCCTAACCAGAGCCTCAAAGATGGATGGCACCTGTGTTATGTTGTCAGTTTTGCAGGAGGAACAGGGAAGAGAGCAAAATTTCCGTCACAGGCCCTAGCAAATAGCAATTTTAAATGAAAGCTCCAAAAACAGATGGCAAACCCACAGGCGGCAAGGGGGGCGGTGAGGCTTCCGAGCTGTGTGTCCCAAGGTCAGCCGACTTCACCCAGCCACTGAGCACTTCACAGGGATTGTGATTCGACAATGATTGTGTTTCCCTTACCAGAGACAGCTCAGGATCACGGAGTTTTAAAAGCGGATTTTGTTTTTTTAAGTAATATTTGATTTGCATTGCTCTGTACATGAAAAGACTTGTTTACAACTCAAATCAAATTATCCTCAAGCAATGGCAGTACTACACCTACAAAGCAAAGCAAAAGGGGGGCTGTGGAGGTGACACTTTTGATGGTGTGCTTGCCTGGCATTCAAATAAACCAGGTTATAGTAGTGCATATCTAATCCCAGTGGTAGAAGCAGGAGGATCAGAAGTTCACAGACATTGTCACAGTTAGATGCAGCTTGTCAACTTGACGGTGGACGGTTTGAGCTCTGGGCACATTTATAGAGAATCAGTAGTTGAGTTAAGCCCAGAGCAAACCTAGTTGATGGAGAAGGTCCAGCTCATGTATGTGTGTGTGTGTGTGTGTGTGTGTGTGTGTGTGTGTGTGTAGAACCACGGGCGAATTTGGGAACCACCATGGACCCTGGGATTCATCAGTTTTCTGGCAGGTGAATGAAATGGAACTGTTTGAGAAAGTTGACATCCTTCTGTATACTTGGCCAGACATGCTGGTCTGGCAAGTAAGAATTGTCCTTCTGTCACTTGTGATATGGATATATGTGACCAGTTCTCTGGACTCTTGGCATTGGTATAAGCTGTCCTGCTGGACAAGGAACTGTAACCAGACAATCGTAAGAGAGGATAAACCCCTTGTTTCTTAATGCTGTTTTGTTGTGATTTTATTGGCAGCAGTGCAAAGTAACTTGACAGTCTTGCTCTGCCACACTCTCAGGTTTGAGGCAACATGAAACCCCCTATATATGCATTTACATATGTGTGTTTATGCATATGCTTAGTATGTGTTAAGCAATATAAAGATAAGAAAAGTTAAGATCTGCCTGTTATTCGTTGCATGGCTTTGGCCTTTCTGCTTTGCTAATGTTCATTTCCCTAGTTTGATATGAAATCAAGAGAGGAATCAAGTTCTAAGGATGTATTGTAACATTGTAAAGTCTCCACATATGTGGAGGTCAGAGGTTATAAAGGCAGGTTTCCTCCTCAATTACTCTTTTTTTCTTTTTCCTCCTTTTCATGTACGCATGTAAGTATGTGTGTAAGTGTATGAACTCCTGTGCATACTTGTGTTGGAGGCGCAGGGTTGATATTAGGGATCGTTCTCCATTGCTCTTCCACATTATTCTTTTTTTTTTCTACTTTTACAAGGACATTGAGTATTCATCCCAGCTTCCCTCCTTCCCCCTCCCTCCCATCCACTCTCTTCCCTTCAGCATTCCCTCCCACTCTCTCCCAACCTTCTGCCTGTATACCTCTATGGACTCCAGGGTTCACTCTGGTTTGTCTACTCCTGTGGGGGCTCAGGCCTCTGAGGTACATCTAGTTACATCTCCTCAGGCCACCCCACTGGTATGTGTATTTCCTTTCATTCACTCATGCAGCTTCATACTTTTGCTCATATAGAACCAGGGGAAGCCTACACACACACACACACACACACACACACACACACACACACACACACACACGGAAATCTGACTGAACTATTTTAGCCTCCTGGAGTCTCAGCCTCTTCAACTCTGACAAAAACACCTGGGCCAGCAAGATGACTCAGTGGGTAAAGACAATTGCCACATCAATATGCTGACCTGAGTTTGATTCCCAGAAGCCCCATAAAAGTGTAAGGACAGAACTGACTGCACAAAGTTGTCCTCTGAACTCCGTGTGCATGCTGTGGAATATATAATCCCCCACCTGCTATGTTGTATGCACAAATTTTTTTTATTTTTTATCATTTATTCAATTGTGCATATGTGAGCTTGTGTGTATGTACGTGTGTGTGTGTGTGTGTGTGTGTGTGTGTGTGTGTGTGTAGAACCACAGGCAAATTCAGGAACCACCATGGACCTGGGGATTCAGACCAGAAATGCAGGCCGCCCCCACTTTCGCCTGACATCTATACGTGGGGTCTAGATCTGAACTCAGGACCTTCCGCCTGCAAGGCAGAGGCTTAACCCCTGAGCCACCTCTCCAGCCCCACAAAATTTTTTAAAAAATCTTTTTTTAACACATGGCTTCAAAGTATGTAAGTGGACTAACAAGTGGACTAACAAGGGGATTGCACAGGATATGGCTCAATAACTATTCCTTCCTTCCACTCTGTCCCAAGTCCTTATTGTCAGGTTCAAGTATCAAATCTGAAATCAAATTCTGTACATCAAATCTGAGGAAACATTTCTGAATGGAGGGTGAGACTCACTGGCATAGGACTTATAGGACTTGCCTAACCTGTAGAAGGCCCCGGGTTCTATTTCCAGCACTACAGAAAAGGGGAAAAGGAAAATATGCCCAACTTCTTCTTCAGTCAAACACCAAATGGCAGATGACGCCGGTGCAGCGGGAGGGCCCGGGGGCCCGGGGAGGCCTGCGGCTTCCGCGGAGGCTTCCGGAGCGGTCTCGGGGGCCGCGGTCGGGGCCGGGGCCGTGGCTGCGGGGGCCGAAGACAAGGAGTGGCTGCCCGTCACGAAGCTGGGGCGCCTGGTGAAGGACATGAAGATCAAGTCCCTGGAGGAGATCTACCTCTTCTCCCTGCCCATCAAGGAGTCTGAGATCATTGACTTCTTCCTGGGCGCCTCTCTCAAGGATGAGGTTTTGAAGATTATGCCTGTGCAGAAGCAGACCCAGGCCGGGCAGCGAACCAGGTTCAAGGCTTTTGTCGCCATCGGGGACTACAACAGTCATGTCGGTCTTGGTGTTAAGTGCTCCAAGGAAGTAGCCACTGCCATCCGGGGGGCCATCATCTTGGCCAAGCTCTCCATTGTCCCTGCGCACTGAGGCTACTGGGGGAACAAGATCGGCAAGCCCCACACCGTCCAGTGCAAGGTGATGGGCCGCTGCGGCTCTGTGCTGGTGTGCCTCATCCCTGCCCCCAGGGACATTGGCATGTCTCTGCCCCTGTGCCCAAGAAGCTACTGATGATGGCAGGGGATTGATGACTGCTACACGACTGCCAGGGGCTGCACTGTTACCCTGGGCAACTTCTCTAAGGCCACCTTTGATGCAATTTCCAAGACCTACAGCTACTTGACCCCGGACCTCCGGAAACAGACGGTGTTCACTAAGTCTCCATATCAGGAATTCACTGACCATCTTGTGAAAGCCCATACTAGAGTCTCTGTGCAGAGGACCCAGGCTCCGGCTGTGGCTACCATATAGGGGTTTTTTTGTACAAGAAAAATAAAGTGAATTAAGCCAAAAAAAAAAAAAAAAAAAAAAAAAGAAAAGAAAAAAAAAAAGAAAATATGCCCAAGTAAAGAGCCCACACAACATCGGGCTAATATCTAATAACAGAACTCCCACAACCCATCACAACAGCCATTATGGATGGGCAAGTTCTGCCCTCCCGGGAAGCATTTCTACCTAAGGAAATCTATCCGCCCAGTGATCAAAGCTCTATAATGGGAACCAATTCCTGGGCACCTCCCCAAAGTTCAGAGGCCAGCCCGTGCCATTTCAGACAATGGCCTCATGGCTCATGAGGTGAACATCTTGAGTCCTCTTGCTGTGGTCACGCCTTGCCAGCTTGAGCTTCCTCCTGAGCTCTGAGCTGGAGTAGCTGCTTGCTTTTCAGTCCCTTGTGCTCAGCTGATGATGTCTCGTTTCGCTGTGTTTGAGGCAAGGTCTTGCTCTGGAGCCAAGGCTGTACGGCTTCCGCAATGCTGGTCTCACAGGCACACACCACCATGCCAGTGGATGGTTTTAATTTGCATGTTCATGCTTCTTCTTCGCGTCCATTTTCTTAACCATTTTTTAATAGATAATAGCTGCCATTTCCCCCTGTTTTCCACAGAGGTGCAAACAGAGTCACTTTGAAGACTGAGCTTCTCTTTCTCTTTCTGATTCTGTGGTTCTGGGGATTCAGCTCAGGGGTTCCCTGTCTGAGCCACTCCCTAGCAAGGGCTCCCCGTCCCCTCCCATGTCATCCTGATTGTTGATTTGATTCAGCTCTGCACCTTCCTCCTGGACTCTGGACACTCCTCTTGGAGGATCTTTCTCCTCTTTCACCATCTCAAGCTCTTTGCCACGCCCTACTTCCTCTGGAGCATTTGTGTCTGTCCCCAGGAGCACTTCAGGTTCCTAGTCCAGGATTGTCTACTGCATTGGCACCCTGGGCTTGCATGCAATGCTGAGCTCTCCAGCCAGAGGGGACATGCAACTCAAGGCGCTGAGAAGCTGGCTGGGTCCTGTCCTCTCTCCCACGTGACTGCAGCAGACCTTTATAAGCCAAAGGTTCAAAGAGTTGTCTGCCGCAGCGCTTAGCTGCTTTTCTGTCTTTGATAGATGGAAGATGTGTGTATATGTATGTTTGTGTCATGTGTTTGTGTATGTGTGTGTGTGTATAGGGGTTTGAGCTCTAGTTTGCTTGTTCCAACCCTGTCTCTATTTCAGATAGAAACATCATGTTCATGTTGGCATCCCAGTGCCAAGAATAGGAAGTGTGATAGTTAGGCACAGGTATCAACTTAACAGTTGAGGGTTTGAGCTCTGGGTACATTTGTGGAGAATTAGTGGTTGAGTTGGGCCCAGAGCTAATCTGCAGGATATTGTCTAGCTGATAGGAAGGGCCCAGCCTATAGTGGGTGGGATTAGGCCCTGGAATAAAAGATAGAGGGTTGGTTGAGGGAGTTGGCATCCTTTTGTATGCTGGGCCAATGTCATAGTTAGGCACAGGTGTCAACTTGACAATAGAGGGTTTGAGCTCTGGGCACAGTTGTAGAGAGTTGATGGTTGAGTTAAGCCCAGAACAAACCTGAAGGAGATTGTCCAGCTGGTGGGGAAGACCCAGCCCATGGTGGGTGGAATTAGGCCCTGGATAAATCACAGAGAGCTGGTTGAGAGAGTTGGCATTTTTCTGTTCACTTGGCCAGACATTCTAGTCTGGTAAGTAAGGATTGTCCATCTGTCAGCCATTATGCAGTGATGGTGTGGCCACTTCCCTCGGCCCTGGTGTTGGTGCATGCTCTCCTGTCAAGCTGGACTAAGAATTGTAACCAGAAATCGTAAGAGAATAAACCCCTTGTTGCCTTAAGCCATTTGATGGTCATTTATCAGCAACCATGCAGGCTGACTGCAACAGAATTGGTACCCAGGAAGTGGGGTGTTGCTGATAAATCTGATTATGTGGACTCTATGGCTTTTAATGGTTTTGCTGGACAAAGTTTGAAATGTTTGAAGATTGTGACTTTGTGGACTACCAATACCATTCTGCAGAGTTTGGTGGGCCATTTGGAAAATTGCGATGCTGAGAGCATAATGAATTGTTTGGGCCCAGTTTCTGAGGAGGGGAATAAGGACTTTGTCAAAGCTGAATTTAAAGACGATGGACTGGTTTGCTTGACAGAGGAGAGCTGTGCTGGCAGCTTTAAAGGTTTGAATGTGCAAAGGGAAGGCAGCAGAATATATGCTGCTGTTGGAGAAATGAGTATCAGTGAAGGAAAACCTAGTGACTTGCACTGGGACGGTGGAAGACGTGAAAACCACAGTGTGGCAAGTTCATGGTTTGGAAACTCAAATTCCTTCAGGGGCCGAAAGCCCAAGTTAAAGCCGTTTGCAAGTTTGGCTGCCTAGAAAAGAGGCTTTTCCAGCGTCAACTTGTTAAAGTTGGTGCAGCTGTAGCTCCAGTGGACCAAGCTACGTTTCAACTTTGCTTTGGAATCAGGCAGCATCCCTCAGTTGATACTGGTTTGGGCATACTACCAGGGTTCATGGAGAGCAGCAAAAGCTTGGCACCAAGTGGCAGGGGTAGAGTTCCTGCAAGAGATGGTGAAGCTTAAAGCTACAGGGAGAACCCAGAATTGTGTTCAAGATGCCAGAACTGTGGGACTGCTGCTGAGGACGACTGTGAGTGGAGATTCAGCCTGGTTCAGAGGAACTCTGCTTTTACAACTTTGAGCTGCAAACAGGGACTGGGAATGCCTAGAATCTTTGCACTGCCTTGACTACGTGATGAGCAACAGAAGATGGACATTGAAGTGAAAGATGCGGTATTTGATTTTCTGGACTTTGATCTTTTTAATGTTTTCTTATTGTTTAAGATCTTTATGTTTTAAAGTTTTATCTGTTTTAAAGTATTTAACTTATTCTGTCTTAATACTCTTAAGGTTAAAGAACTTTGAACTTTTAAAATGTTGGAACTGAAGTTTTAATGAGAAAACATTTTAAATTTGTCCATGAAATGTATTTGTATTTTTTAAGGTAACTTTTAACATCTGTGGGGACAAGGAAAGGTTACAGTTTAAAAGTGCTATTGTTTTTGTGTCAAGTTGACAAGGGGTGGAATGTCATAGTTAAGCACAGGTGTCAACTTGACTCTTGAGGGTTTGAGCTCTGGGCACAGGTGTAGAGAGTTGATGGTTGAGTTAAGCCCAGAGCAAACCTGAAGGAGATTGTCTAACTGATGGGGAAGACCCAGCCCATGGTGGGTGGGATTAGGCCCTGGATAAATCACAGAGAGCTGGTTGAGAGAGTTGGCATTTTTCTGTTCACTTGGTCAGACATGCTAGTCTGGCAAGTAAGGATTGTCCATCTGTCAGCCATTATGCAGTGATGGTGTGGCCACTTCCCTCGGCCCTAATGTTGGTGCATGCTCTCCTGTCAAGCTGGACTAAGAATTGTAACCAGAAATCGTAAGAGAATAAACCCTTGTTCCTTTAAGCCATTTGATGGTCATTTATCAGCAACCATGCAGGCTGATTGCAACAGCCAGACATGCTGGTCTCACAAGTAAGGATCATCCCTCTCTCAGCCATTACATAGAGATGGTGTGGCCCGTTCCCTTGGCCCTGATGTTGGCGCATGCTCTCTCATCAAGCTGGACTATTGTGAGAAAGTAAATTCCTTGTTCCCTTAAGCTGTTTGATGGTCATTTATCAGCAACCATGCAGGTGAACTGCAACAGGAAGGATGCTTCTCAAAGCTGCTGGCACAGTGGGAAAGCAAGGATCAAATCAGAAGCCTCTCCCACTTGACCAGCGTGGAGGGGAGTTGAGCCATATTAAGCATGTGCTGGCAGATCCCTGATAAATACTGCTCATGAGAAAAACAAAAGTAACGTCCTTTTCACTATTACTGCATATTCTTCCCTCCTTCTCTCTTCTTCTCTCCCTCTTCCACCTTCTCCTGTAGTACAGGCTTTCTGCATGCTTATCAAGTACTCAAACAAGTAGCTACACTTGCAACCTCTTGCTTGCTTCTTCTTGTCTCCCTTAGCACAGGCTGTGCAGGATGGCCTTGAACTCCTGGTCCTCCTCCTCCACCTGCCTAGTGTTGGGGTGGCATATGCCACACACATCCTTTATCCAGTGTGGGGTGTCACACCCAGGGTTAAGTACATGCTAGGCAAGTGCTGTACCAACAGAACTGTGTACCTATTCCCTGCTATGCATTCTTTAATCTCACCAAACTTCATTTATTCTTGCTTTTAAATACCCTTAACTTTTTTCATACTATTACCTCAGTCCTAGCCTGACACACTCTGGTTTCTCCTGTTTGCTGTCACAGTAAGCTTGCCTGGCCTTCCTCATTCTCCTGCCTCTAGCCACACTGAGGCCAGGATGGACTTTATAAAACACAGGAGAGGGTTGGGAGATGGTTCAGTGGTTCAAGCCCTTGCCTCAAAAGCAAAAGAATCTGAGTTCATATCCCCATTTCTCATGTAAAAATGCTGGGCAGGTGTGGCAACTGCCTGTAATTCTAGCCCTGGAAGGTGGAGCCTGGTAATCCTAATGGCATGCTTTGGGTTTAATTAGACATCAGGCTCAGGATAAGGTGGAAGAGCCATAGAGGATGATTCTAGGTACCACCCTTGGGCTTCCACAGGCACACACACTGGAACGCACTCGTGTACATATAGCCACCCACGTGTGCCCATCCACATGCACGCACCCCATATGCACACCCCATACACACATACATGATAGAAAGAAAGAAAAGAAAGAAAAGAAAAAGAAAGAGAAAGAGAAAAGTATGGGAGGAAGTCGGGCATGGTGACACATGCCTGGAGTTTCAACACTGGGGCAGGAGGCAGGAGGATCGGGAGTTCAAGCTCACTCTCTGCCTCCTAGGGTATGGGGGCAGCCTGGGCTACACAAAACCTGGTCTCAAACAAATAGAAAGAGAAACTGAAAACCCTGAGGCCTTATCGACTCCTTTTGCCTCCTGCATCCTGAAGAGCTGTGGGAACCCACTGCAGCCCCCTTGTTGTCTCATTCCTGGACTCTCTGCCACTCTCGGCGGCACTGTTCTTTCCTTCTGTATGGGACCAGCTCCTCTTGTTCATGCTAGATCTGCATGGAGCATCCTCAGCCCTCACGACTGGGCTGGACACCCGAGGACAATCGTGGAGCCTCTGTATCCTGTCAGAAGAAAAACCCTAGTACAAATCCAATGACTTCTTAAACGTCCTCCTTTCCTACTGGAGTCAGCTGCTAAAGAAATGGGACTGGCGGGGATGTAGCTTAGTTGGTAGAGCTCTCGCTGGCATGGTAGCACACAGCTATAATCTTTGCACCTGAGAACTGGGAACAGGAGGGAAGTTCAAGTCATCTCCAACTACTTACAGAATTGGAAGCCAGCCTGGGAAGCATGAGACCCTATCTTAAAATGTGTGTGTGTGTGTGTGTGTGTGTGTGTGTGTGTGTGTGTGTGTGTGGTGTGCATATATGTCTGTACATATAATGAAAGTAGAAGTAAAACTGTCTTTGGGAGACACAAAAGACCAAATGGAAAGGATGACCGGGGAGAGATGAGGGAGATTGTGCCCAACATACCAAACGTACATGCCCGAAAGTAGGACCTGGTTCTCCTTCCTGAGCAGCTGTCCCATGACCAGGTCGGGAAGAGACTGTCAGCACTGCTCGCAGTCGTCGCCTTGCTCTTCTGCAGTACCATGGCACACGATTGCTTCTAAATTGCAGAATTGGAGCAAAGATTAAACAGTCTGTGGGACCTTTGGATGGCGACCTGCAGTGGTGCCGGGTAACTTACAGAGTCTTACATGATGACACTGTCATGTCGCTGTCTGGAGCCGCAGTTCATCAAGCCCCCGAGGGGGCCAATTCCCACGTGGGGAATAAACAAGGTGACATCATAGGTTACACACTCCCCTAGGACCATTTGTGTTTGCCTGCTCCGCTTGCTGGTTGGAAGAGGCATGTGGAGCCCCTGGGGTTCTCTATGGTTCACCTCCTGCTGCTGTCTCTCCGGGGATGAGCGACAAGCCGTAGTCTCTCGCTCCCTCTGCCCTCCACATGGCCTTTGGGACCTCGCCTACTTGTCTGGGGTGATGGTCTCCACTATCTAGGCAGAGTTCCAGGGGATCAGTGCCCTCGCTTGTTGACTCAGAATCCATCTCCACTCATCTTGAACCTCACACATCACAGTTCTTGCAACTCTTGCGCTTATGCATTTTCTTACTTGGTCAGTGAACTCAGGCTCTTGGGAAGAAGATAGATGGTGACTAAACAATGCAGTCTATGTGCACAAAGACTCAGCTTGGTCCTGGTCAGGTTATTTAACCCCTTCAAGTCCTCCGTGCTCTGTAAAACGGAATGAAACTAGAAACAGCATAGATGTTTGCAGAGATTAACAAAGTTAGTAGGTGGACTGGACAGTAGCATGTTCTGGTTGTGGCAGTTTCTCTTCTGTTGCTGATAGAGATACATGACCAAAGTAGGAACAACTTAACAGAAACTAAATTTCCTAGCTCATATGGCAAGGCTGACAGAGGTGGCACATTGGGGGTTCATTAGAAGTAGATGAATCCAGGAATGTAAAAGTCCTAACATGCTTGATCCATCTTGCCAGGTTGTGATGCAGCCAAAGATCCTGCCAGGTGCCTGCATCATGCTTTAGACTTTCCTGCCTCCAGAACTGTTGAGCTAAATAAAACTTTACTCTTTATAAAGTACCTTGCCTGTCATGTTTGGTTTTAGTAACAGCAAATAAACTGAGACACTTGTTTTACATCTGCTCCTCAAGGTGGCCACCTCCCAGGGCAGCCTCTTTTTAAACATTTTTTAGTGCTGCATAACATGGATATAGTGAATTTATGATAATTTCACTCCTTAATCCCCGATTCCATCCCTCCTCCTTTTCCTCATATAACCTTTCATCTCCCTTGCTAGACCCCCTCCTGTTTCAAGTCTTTTAACTTGTGTGGGCCACTGTGTTTCATCTAGCTTGTCTTTGATGATATATGCAAAGCAGCCATTCTTGCTGCTCCTCCCTAAGGCAGCTCTCTGTGCCTTATACTTCCTGACCACCACCCTGTCTCTACTTCCTTCCCATGCAGTCTACAGCACTAGCTGTGACTTGACTGAACTAGATTGTGAATCTAAGCGGCAAGACTTTAGTCACCAGAATGATCAAGCTGTCCAGAGAGCTGTCAGCAGTGGTCAACTCGGTAACTGTTACCACTGTTATCTTAGAGGGTTAATCTCAGACCTAAAGCGGGCTCCATCCCAGAAAGAAGTTCGTAGCTTTCCCAGTACAGAGAACACGTCCCACAAGTAGACAGACACTCCACGAGTCTTTGACTGGCATGTGCACATAGGGTTCTGATGATTCTGTGTCCCAACGGGCAAAGCCAACTCTGAGAACAGCATAGGAATGAGCAGGGGCCACAGGTCTGGGTGAGCCCTCCCTTGGGCTTCCGTTCTGAGCAGCCCAGTGCCGGCCTACCTCCGCTCTGTCCTGCCCACCTCCACTCTGTCCTGCCCACCTCCACTCTGTCCGGCCCACCTCCACTCTGTCCGGCCCACCTCCGCTCTGTCCTGCCCACCTCCGTTCTGTCGTGCTCACTAGGTTGGGGCTCCAACATGTGATACACAGTAACTTCTGGTGTTAGGGATTCATTTACAGGGAATGAAACTGTAAGTAAAAATAAACAGGGACTGGAGAGATGGCTCAGTAGGTAAGAACACTTGGTGCACAAGTATGAGGACCTGAGTTCAGATCCCAGCACCCACATAGGAAGCTGGGCGTGGCTGTACACAAGCCTGGAATCCCAGCACTGTGGGGGAAAGTGGACCAGAGACAGGAGAATTGCCGGGGCTGCCTAGCTGCCAACCTTGTTCCCAGTCTAGTGAGAGATCCTGTCTCAAGGGACTAAGGTGGCAAGAGATAGGAATTGATGTCCTTCTCTGATTTCTGCAGCCAAGTGCAGAGGTGCATGTAGCCATACACATATATGCACATATACCACAGTCACATATGCCAATTAAATACATGAATTGGAGGGAAGGAAAGAAGGAGAAAGAAGGAAAGGAAGGAGAAAGAAGGAAAGGAAGGAGAAGGAAGGAAAGGAAAGGAAAGGAAGGAAGGAAGGAAGGAAGGAAGGAAGGAAGGAAGGAAGGAAGGAAGGAAGGAAGGAAGGAAGGAAGGGAAGGAAAAAGAGAGGGAGGGGGGAGGGAGAGAGGGAGGAAAGGAAGAAGGCTTCAGACATGCTGGCAGTTCTTCACCAATTCCAGCAGCCATGGGCTGCTCCCCTGTCTCCCTCTCATTTATGTCACCATCATGCTATATTCAAGGGCTTTTCTGGGACCCCCAATCATTAGGAAGCGGAGGAAACAGGCTGGGGTGCCCAGGATCCAAAGATTACAATGCATTGTTCCAGTTTCCAGTTCCGCAGCAGGAAGAACAGGCCTTGGATTCAGATTTTGGGTTCCAGGGCAAGAGACCCCACTTCCTAGCTTTGGGACTATTGAGCATTTAACAAACCTGAGCCTCTGGGTGGCCGCAGCCTCAGCTTGGGCGAAGGTCAGCGCCGATGGCAGGCGGCACCTGATGGCGTGACCGACCCAGCCCCAGGTTCAACTTCTTTTGCTTGGAAAAATGGGTCAAAAATTGCATAACTAATTAAGGTATGGAAAATATTGGACAGTTTAGTTTTCAAAATGGACACTTTGGAGGCCAACATGGGGGTGTGCAGGGCTGGGTCAGGCGGCCGCCCCTGAGTGCCCCGCAGCCCCTGCTCGGCCGACACCCGCCTGCACCCTGGCACCCTGGCCCTGCGGCCTCGGAGAGCGCAGGGCAGCAGCACGAGGATGGCGCGGAGGCCCAAGCCTGGAATGGGAGCAGCACCGGACCTGCTCAGACCCGCCCCCATCCGCACGGCCTCGCGCCTGGCCAAGGACGACATCGACGAGGCCGTGGCGCTGCTCACCAACGAGCACCCGGGCCTAGATTACGGCGGCTACGAGCCCGTGGGCTGCGGCCCCAGCCCCAGAGCGGGCAGAGCCCCGTGGGCAACGGTGGCGGGGACGGCGGACCCTCGGGCAGCGGGAGCAATGGGGGCGGTGGAAGCTTTGACCCGCCGCCTGCCTACCACGAGGTGGTGGACCCCGAGGGGTCACCTGCAGAGGACGATCAGAGACGGCTGCGTCCATGCGGTGACTGCAGCTGACGTTGACCTCTTTTCCGTCTAATCACTGGGTCTCGGTGGTGGCAGCCCGAGTATGAGGACTAGGCTGGGCCGGACTCTCCAAGAAAAAAGCAAACAAGAGAAGAGAGAGATGTTCCAGGAATGCGCCAGCACGTGCAGGTCAGCTGTGGCTTAGCATGTCTGCCAGCCTCAGCCAGCCATGCCACTTCTGCCACCTTAAAAGACCCTTTCCCCTCTGGAACTGGCATGGCATTAACTACCGGCAGCCGTGCGCCTAATCGCGCCTTGCCGCCATGCGCATGACTGCGATCCCTGGCCTGGAGACCCCCGGTCACCCGTGCCCGCTGAGGTGCCCAGTTGAGAAGGGCAGGACGCACTCCCATGTGAGGATGGTGGGGGCGCTGGTCTGGATGCAGCTGAGAACCCTGCTGAGAGTCGCCTTCATGGTCGCTAACAACCCGGTCACCATCCCCTCCTACGTCTGCTGTGTGCTCCTCCCGCAGCCCCTGCGTCTGCTGGGCAGGAAGCGCTTCTGGCACCTCGAGGGTCTCATGTACAAGTGACTGTTAGGAGTGGTGGCTTCTTGGGGCTGGTGCGTAGGCTACACAGGGGATCCTGTCTACAGCGCCGCCTAAGCAAAGATTCTTGTTCGACACATGATTACAGTTCAGATTGCTCTGTTACTGCCGTACTGTATTCTGTTGAATGTTGTAAAGTGGAAACCATGTGCGCCAGACAGTGGCGAGAGGAGGTGAGACTATTTCTACAGTCAGTGTCTGACCATCAGACAGCTGAATGATCAGTAGCCTGACATGCCACACTGCCTGCCAGAACCCTGAATTCCATGTGTGTGCGCACAATGTGGATGGCCTGGGGGGGCACGACGACGACGATGACACCCTGTGCTCACACCATGAACAGTCTCACAGGAGATGGACAAAACTGCTGCTCCTTAGCTTTATCATGTATTCTTAACCATGTGGAACTAGGAGCTCAATCTATCTACATCCTTAATGTACTTTCTATTGTTTACATATTATTGTATATTGTCCAATTTAAAAAATTAGGACATAAAGGCAGGAAATGGACATGCTAGGGGAAGTGGGAGGGAGATAGGGGTAGCTATGATCAAATGCATTGTCTGCATGTATGAAATTGTACAAGAGTGAAAATAAGAAAAAATAAATAAAATTGAAAACAACAAAAACAACCCTGAGCCTTTGTGTTCAGCTGCAAACAAGAGTTTACTCCTGGGGTATCAAGGGTGAAGCACACTGGCTCCCTGGGCCCGACTCTGCTCATGGCAGGAAAAGGCCCACCTTGGTTTTGATCTCATGTTCTCCATTCCATCTAGATGATCCTTTGTGGCTTCCAAGGAAGAGAAGGTTCTAGAAAATACCTCTGTTCTTCTCCTTCCTCTTCATTTTACCGCAGCATATACAGATGCGAGGCTCAGCGACATGAACAGGTACTTTGAATGGTGAGATTCTGGTGTGTAAGAATCTGGAGATTCTCTGAGCAAACACTGAGACCTGGCTGCCCGTCTCTTATGCCAGCGCTTGGGAAGGTCAGGAGTTCAAGATCCTCCCCTGCCGCATATGCTGCTGGTGGCTTGACCATAGACCACCCTGCCTCTGGTGGGCTGTATCAATGTCGGTGTCTGAGCTGTGTAGTTTTGAAGATGGAACTATGGGAGAAACTGGGGAAAGGCATGTGGGACCTCTCTGTATTATTTATTACAGTTATTTCTAAATCTAACAACAGAATATTTCAACAATAGAAAGGGGGTAGTGGGGAGGCAGAAAACACTAGGAATTTGGGACTTTATTTTGAGGGCTCCAGGCAGCTGCTGAGGAATTTTGGCCAGGAGTGACAAGTGTCTTCATTTAGTGTCTATTTTCTATCCAGTGCTGTGATAATATTATCCCAGCCAAAGTTAAAACTGACATTTAAATCTAAAAGAAGTAGAAGAAGAAGAAGAAAAAAAAAAACCCTTTCTCCTTAGCCTTGTATGTGCTTCCAGATTTTCTAGGACAGGGACATGGACCGAGTGCACGTTTGGATTTTTCTGCAGCAGGGGAGCATAAGGAAGAGCCTTTTCGTTCCTTCCACAAGCACCTAGCAAGCTCGGATCAGGCTCTGCGCTAGGCAGAATTGTGCAGTGAACAAGTCATAGCCCTACCTTTGAGAGACTGCATTGTTCACCCGAGGGAAAACCAAGCAAATAAAGGCTCCCATAAGCAATGGATTCATTGGAACCTAGTGTAATCTGAGGGAGTCTCATAGGTCACCATGTCCCAGGCTCCACCACCCTTGGCTTGCTTGCTTAGATCTCCCTGTTGTAGCCCACCTTAGTCTTGAATTCATGATAGCCCTGCCTCAGATACTCACATGCTGGGATTACAAGTATTAGCCACCATGCCTACTAGCTACATGGCCTGTACTTAACACATACTACGTGGGCTCCTCAACTCATCATGTGTTAGTGTAATGAAATACCTGAAGCTGGGTATTTTAGAACTAGAGTCACCCCACATTGGAGACTGAGGCAGGAGGAATTGTAAGTTTGAGGCCAGCCTGGACGATATGATAGGTTTAAGATCAGCCTGAGTTATACAGGGAGAAAACAACAACACAACAAAGACAGACTGGCACGATAGTTCAGTGGGCAAAGCACCTATTGGCAAACCCGGCTGTCTGAGTTCCACTTCACAATGGAAGGAGAGAACTGAAAGTTATTCTGTGACCTCCACCTGTGTGCCATGGCGCATGTGCATCTCACTCTCTCAAATTAATAAATCAGAGATAAATAAGTAAATAAGCATTTCCAGCAAATCACCAGCTGCTTAGGAGACGCCATTCTGAGAACCACATGTGCAAGGAATGGAAGATGGAAGAAGTTTCCAAGTGGGAGAATGATTTGATTACTTTTTAATTTATTTTAGGGAGAACACTGGTGAAATTATGCTGAAACTAGAGTGTTTTCCTACAGAAGGTGAATCTCTCTGTGGCTTCCCATGAGCACAACCTGAAAAGTCACTGCACAGTGCTGGACACATGGTATTCTCCTCTGCTTTCTATACTATAACTGAAGGCCTCCATCTGTATAATTTATGAAGAAAAGAGGTTTTGGTGACTCACAGTTCTAAGAGCTCTGCATTGGTATCTACCCAGCACCTGATGAGGCCTCCTTGCTGCATCGTCAGTTTTCTCCTCCTACCATGTGAGCATCTGGGATGGAACTCAGGTGGCCAGGTCTGTGCACGAGAGCCTTACCTGCTGAGCTATCTTGCCTTAATGTAGCAAAGGGCAGCACAGGGCACAACAGAGCTTGTTCACGGGTCTCTATTTCATGGGTCAATGTTGGGGGGCCCATCAACTCCTGACTACCTCCCACCTCCAAGTGCTGCTAGCGTATGACTAATAGATTAATTTTTCAACACATAAGCATTTGGTGGGCAACACATTCAAACCACAGTATATGCTACTGAAAGCTAAGGGCTGGAAATTCAGATAGCTTAAGTCCAATTCTGTCTCGGAGACCAACTGGCTATTTACATTGAGGCAAATATGTTAATAATCTGCCAACTACAATATCAGTAGCAACAGTGTGATGTACTGAGTAGCTGAATACCACATCTTATTTAATATTTCTTTCCTAAAAAATAGGTATGATTCCATTTTGCAGATAAGAAAATCAAGATTCTGAGATTAAATAACTTGTTCCAGATTCTAACACCAGTAAGCAGTGGAGCTGGAGTTCAAAACCAGGGTTTTTATTTGAAATTTCAAAACTTATGCACCTGACCTCTTTATAATGATTTATTTCTTTTCTCTTCCTTTATTTTGATCTCTTCACTCTCTCCCCCACCCCCTTCCCTCCCTCCATCTCTTCCTTCCTTTCCTTTCTTTTTCCATGTGTAGAAGACGGCACTGCGTGTCCAGTGGAGGCCCAAGGATGACTTCAGGAATCATCCTGGATTGCTCCTACCTCTTACTGCTTTGCTCTGGGGTTTCCCAGGCTCAGCCTTCCAGAGCATGTAATGATTTCTGAAACTGTGGCTTACAAATATATTGTAGGAATTTATGATTCACCTATGGGAGCTTTTCAATATAGTATTTTTATGTTTATTTTTAAACATTTGATATAAGCATTTATTGTGTAACTATTTTAGCTGATTCAGGCCTGACATTTATATGAATGATGTGCTCAGTGTTGAATGGGGAAGAGAGGTGGAAGGGTTAAGTTCGAAAGTGGCCTACGGTGACCCATAAGAGCCTCTACCAGTTACTTCCACAGTCACATAACAAACTGCTGTCCAGGTTCACAAACAGCATCTACCATGTTGGCTTGATGTTTATTTCAACATTACAGATTTGGTGGAGTTTCTTGTATTTGGCTTCAAATGTGTTTGCCAAAAGCCTCTGGAGTTACATAAGAATAGATGTGAGTCACCTTTGGGGGCTCAAGGAAATTCTTTTCTTCACAGGGGTCTGCAACTTCTTTTTTATTTTATTTATTCGTTCATTTATTTATTTAGTGTGTGTGTGTGTGAGAGAAAGAGAGAGAGAGAGAGAGAGACAGAGACAGAGACAGAGACAGAGAACACTGTGTGTCCCCGTGGAGGACTAAGGGTGACTTCTGAAATCATCCTACATTGCTTCTACCTCCTATCTGCTTCCCTCTGGGATGCCCACATGGGCCAGTATAGGCCACTGCCATTTCCACCTGGTAGTTTTTACATGGGACTTGGGATCAGAACTCAGGACCTTCTGCTTGTGAGGCAGAGTATTAAACCCTGAGCCATCTCTTCAAACTGGGTCTGAAATTTCTTAAGATTAAGCCTGGACTGTGGGTTACCGGCAGCAGAAACAGGGTATGTAGATAAACAGGGATAGAAATGGAGGTCATGGGATTATTTGGTTCTGCAATTGAAGAATAGGGGGAGACTGGGAAACCAGAGCTGGAAAGGGGTCTCAGCTGGTGTGGTGTAAATACTGGTCATCTCATAACTTTGGAGGCCGAGACAAGAGGATTGCTGTGAGTTCATGGCCAGAATGGAACACATAACAAAACTTTGTCTCAACAGAAGAGGGATGGCAGGGGTGGTTGTTGCTTAATCCCCACCCGGCCAGCCACACCCTGGGAGTCAGGCGAGAAGCAGCAGGCAGAGGACCAGGGAGCCGGCAACCCGGTCATGGGGTGGTGCAGATAAAAAGGGGTCAGGGGATACATCTGGGGACCAGAGACCCCAAGAGCCATACCATGCAAACTCCCAATGCCAGTCACGCCTGCTTCCCACAAAGCCGCTGTTCTAGATTTTTGCTGCCACCACCACACTTTCAACCACCCCCTTGACCCTGGGCAAGAGCGCCCGCTGATGAGCTTCCCTGGAACTCCAGGTGGGAGTTCTGGCTGCTCACAGTTTCGTGGATTTGGCTTGTGGAGCATTTCCCAATGAGGCGGGGTGGCTAGATGGCGGGGTGGCTAGATGCCGGGGAGCCACAAAACACTTTCCTGTCAAATACAGGACTGTAACTGGGCCCATCAGTCAGCGTTGTAACCCCCCAAATCTTGATGGGTTTTTACATCAAGTCCAAGTGGGTGACGGAGAATGCCAAGTACCTCTCCCCTATGCAGTGACTCAGGGACCCAGAGTTCTGCCTTATTGCTCTGCTGGCCAAGTCACCTTCATCCAGCAAGAAAGAAGGGAGCACATGTGACCTCAACGCCTTGGGCTCCACTGCTGCACACAGCACTTCCTGTTAGGTCACTCGATGAGAACTAGCCATGTGCCCTCTGCTGACTGAGGGATGCTGGGAAATGACATGAAAGGCCTGGTAGCCGCTTTGCACTAAGGATATAGAAGAGGTTGTGGTCCCCACATCCTCTAGTGCTGGAATCGCAGGTATAATTTTGTAGCTTTGGGAATTGAACCCAGGACTTGGTGTATGCCAGATGAACATTCTCCCAATTGAGTTACACCCCCACCAGAATTATTCTTGGACTTGAGGTTAAAAACTTCCTGGGTGCTTTCTCCCTCTTCTCACTGTTGTTCTGGTGCTCTATGCAGCTGCTTTGTTTCTTTGAACTTCTTTTCCCAGTAGAAAGCAACATCTATGAAATACAGACTATGTCCCCTTTTTAATTTTTATGTTTATTATTTGTAGTGTGTACGTGAGTGTGTGTACACACACATTTGCATGTGATGACGTGTGTGGAAGTCAGAGGATGACTTGACTTTCTACCATGTACATTTGGGGAAATTGAACCCTGTCATCAGGCTTGGCAGCAGACACCTTTTTCTGAGCCATTTTTCTGGCCCAGAGACTATGTCCTCTTCCTGCTAATCACCATTGTACCTAGTAGCTATTCCATGAATGATGTGTTTAAAGGCTGGGTGTTTAGGTCATTGATACAACATTTGTCCTGCATGCACCAGGCTCCGAGTTCAATCCCCAGCATCAAAAAGATAACCCTACGTATTGAATGAGAGGATGCATGTAAAAGTAACATTTGTCTTTACATGACTTACAAACATGGCCTGTAGTAGAGGACTGACGTCATGATACAGTTCATGTATGGAGGTCCAGGGACAGCACAGCATGGGCCTCTGCATGCACCCCCTAAATCTTCAGTCCTGCCTTCTCTGTCCCTGGCTTATCTGGCCAGCTGCCTTTCCAGGGTCTCCGTCTGATTTCTTCAATCAGCTGATGATGCACAGTGTGGCCTCTTGCTTCTTCGTGGCTCCAGTGAAGAGCTGCTTCCCCCTGCTGACTTCCTTCCAGTGCTGCTCAAGCCAAACTGTCACCCCACAGGGACTCACATTCCTGCAAGACCCTGCATGGCCTCCACCAGTAGGCAAGTATTCATAGAAAAAGATAGCAGCTGGCCACCACAACCTCTTTCATATCCTTAGTGCAAAGCGGCTACCAGGCCTTTCATGTCATTTCCCAGCATCCCTCAGTCAGCAGAGGGCATGTGGCTAGTTCTCATCGAGTGACCTAACTGGAAGTGCTGTGTGCAGCAGTGGAGCCCAAGGCATTGAGGTCACATGTGCTCCCTCTTTCTTGCTGGATGAAGGTGACTTGGCCAGCAGAGCAATAAGGCAGAACTCTGGGTCCCTGAGTCACCGCATAGAGGTACTTGGCATTCTCCGTCACCCACTTGGACTTGATGTAAAAACCCATCAAGATTTTGGGGGTTCATTTATCATAGTTGCTAACATTGCCTTGTACCTCTGAAATCCATTTACAGTACATCCTGTCCCTCAGGCATTTCTTTTTTTTTTTTTTTTTTATTTTATTATTATTATTTATTCAACTGTGTGCATGTGCGTGTGTATGTGTGCGCGCGTGTGTATCTGTGTGTGCGTGTGTCTGTGTATGTGTAGAACCACGGACGAATTCGCGAACCACCATGGACGCCTCCATCTCCTTCTGCCCGGGGATTCACAGGCTCCGCCCTACCAGGACCAGAAGCGCAGGCCGCCCCCGCTTCTGCCTGGCGTCTATACGTGGGATCTGGGATCCGAACTCAGGACCTTCCGCCTGCAAGGCGGAGGCTTAACCCCTGAGCCACCTCTCCAGCCCCCCCTCAGGCATTTCTTTTCTTACTTCACCTTGTCTCTGAAGAATGGTGGAAATGTCATATGTCCTTGGTTCTGCAGTTACCAGAAAGGTCTTCCAAGAACTGAAGTGTTGTCACTCCTTCCCTTAACTTCCCTCGGGTCACTTCCTTGGGCACGTGGAATAAAGTATGGATTCTTTACCGTAGTCTTTACTCCCAGCTCCACCTCACTTACTATGATCCAGACACTGGGCTCTCCTACATTTTCTAAAGGCTGCAGGGGATCATTCTACCCTCCTTCCCCCTCCTCAACCTTTCTTCATCCTCTATCTCTTCTTGCCAGTGTGTAGTGCATGCTTGCAAGAGGCAAATACAAAAGAGCAAGTTGGAGCAAAGGGAGACTCTGCAACTCGCTTGAAGCCGTTCTCTCTGATGCTTTGTCCTTCCAAAGATTCCACCTTCAGAGGCAAAGAACCACTCATTTCAGGTAAGTTTCTCAATTCAACTGTTGAGACGACAGCCTTCTGAGACCAAAGAGTCTTTTCTATTGTTTTTACAATAGTCTTTTGGGGGGGGGTTCTCCTGTTAATTTCTGCAGTAGCCCCGTAGTCTGTCTCTAACAAGGAGAGCAAGAGTATATTGCCAAGTTAATTTGGTCTCTGAAGAAGCATGTGTAAGGACAAACCAAATTGTGATGGATATTAGACACGACTTTTTAAATCTGAGTTCTGAAGGAGCACATGGCCACAAGTCTGGTCTTGCTGAAGGGGACACATCCTGCGCTATGCTGTGCCAAGGATGACCTTCAGAAACGTACCCACATGGGCTCCTGGACATGTCTCAAATGGTATGTCTCCAAACTTCAGGGCAGTGCCCCTGAGCCACACTCTTTATCTGGTTCTCAAAGGGGCTCCTGGCTCAGGCCTCTACAGCTCAGAATAGCACCATCCCCGGACTCCATGCAGATAGGATGAGGGGCAAAAGCAGCATGAGGTCATGGTGAGGGCGAGGTTCCTGCTGGGATGTCACACAGTGGCAGGGCCCTGGGCTAGGGTCTAACTGAGCCTTACACATGCTGGTCATGCACATTACCATCCAGGCCCATCCATCCTCAGTCCAGGGATCAATTTTCATTGAGTGATTTTTGTATGTTTGGCCCTGTGGGATGCTTTCATGTACATCTCTTTAGATCTCTTTGATCTAAGATAGTGCTTGTATTTGCCGTTTTGGGATTCTATGACTTAAGTGTGGAGTCAGAAGGAACGAACTCAGCAGCCAGATCTGGGTTTGATGTGTGTGTGTGTGTGTGTGTGTGTGTGTGTGTGTTTGATGTGTGTGTGTATGTGTGTGTGTGAGAGAGAGAGAGAGAGAGAGAGAATCAGAAGTGCCTTGTGTGCCTGACTAGGCCCAAGGGTAACTTCAAGAATCATCTTGGATTGCTCTACCTCCTTTTTGCTTTGCTCTGGGGTTTCCCAGGCTCCACCTCCCAGTGCCAGAAGTACAGGTCTCTGCCATTTCTAGGGATTTTACATGGGATCTGGGATCTGAACTCAGGTCCTTCTGCTTGTGAGGTAGAGGCTTAACTCCTGAGCCATCTTCTGACTGCTTGCCCTGGAAGGACATCTGGCAAGGGCAGCATCTGTCCACTGCTATATGTCTAGGTCCCAAACCAGGGACTCCCACACAGTAAGGTCTTAGCAAAAAGTTATATATAAGAGGGTCACATACACAGTAGGGTCTCAGTATAAATTACATATAGCAGAATCTTATACACAGTAGGACCTCAGTGTGTACTAAAGTTACATATAGCAAGGCCATACATACAGTAGGATGTCAGTATGTAGTAAAGTTACATATAGCAGGGCTGCACACATAGTAGAACCTCAGTGTGTACCAAAATTACACATAGAAAAGCTTCAATACTTAACTTCCCAGAAGCTCTGTTTGCTAAACACTGAAGTTGGAAAAATAAAATCTGCAACAGAGGATTTAAAAAATTTTTAATATATTTTTTATTATTTCCGCTCATACAAACTTAATAGGTAGACCAGTTCCCTCCCTCCCTCCTCCTCCCCCCAAACCCCCTACTCCCCCTTCCCACTCTCCCCATCCCCCAGTGCCTCCCCCCCAATTCCCAGAGAGTCCTTTATTGTGTATGCCTAACTCTCCTCTGGGTCCTCCTCTCCGATGACGTACAAGGACCCAGTGGCATTTCCCTGAATCCTTTCTCGTGTTCCCCTTAAGCATAGGAACACTACTGTGGCTGCCAATCCCTTGCCTCCAAGGATCTTGGTCCTTTAGCAGATGCTAGACTTTGCGAGGTCAATAGTGTGTTGGACATTGCACAGGGCATGCAAAGTCCAATTGTGATTGCTTCGGCCCTAACTTGTGTGGTGTATCTTGCAAATCATTGCTCCTCCCATCCTTTTGCTCTTATACTCTTACTGCCCCCTCTTCTGCAAATTTCCCTGAGCTTCTGGATGGGGAGAGATTAGTCTGGCCTAATTCTAGGTGGTTGATATAGAGTCTCTGAAGTTCTGAGGTGGTTTGTTGATTTTCTTTTGCAGTTTTGCTGCTCCTGCAATGCCCTTCACTCCATCCTGATGGGCACTGTATGTCACCCCCTGGTCAGAGACAAAAAGCTGTTAAACTGGAGTCTTGCTATAATAGCACATTCAAGGGTAGATGTAATAAAAGTAGGAAACCTCAGTGAGGGAGGGGTCAATCACCCATTTGCAAAATGATTACTTTTTATCTGCCACACTATATGCCCTCCCCTTCTGGTGAGATCATACCCCCTCAGTTGTACATGATCAGGAATGAACGTCTGTGAACTTAATAACCAGGTGTCACATTACTTACTTGCATTCCTTGATGGAGGCCTATTTTCTCTGCTGTAACATGGTCCCCTCTCTCCTTGTGTCTAACCTCTAACCTCATCCCTCCTGTTCATAATCCTTGCAATTAGTGTATTACATAGGTTTACCTTTGAGTGTCTCAATGTGGGCTGGGTGAGTTTGGTACTAGGAGCCACCTATTAGGGAGTACATATGGCGCTTAATTTTCTGGGTTTGGGATACTTCACTTAATATAATTGTTTCTAATGACATCCATTTCCCAGCAAATTCCAGTAATTCATCATTTTTGATGGCTGAGTAGTACTCCATTGTATAGATGTACCACCGTTTCCTTATCCACTCGTCAACTGTTGGACATTTGGGTTGATTCCATGACTTTGCTATTGTAAACAGTGCTGCTATGAACATGGTCATGCTTGTGCTATCGAGGTGAACCTCTGCTGCATGGGGGGTTATTCCCAAAAGTGGGATAGCAGGGTCATATGGCATTTCAATCTTTAACTTCTTTAAGAATCTCCAGATGGCTTGCCAGAGTGGCTCTATGAACCTGCATTCCCACCAGCAATGTAGGAGAGTTCCCCTCTCTCCACATCCTCTCCAGCATTTGTTGTTGTTTGTATTGTGGATTTTTGCCATCCTGACCGGGGTGAAATGATATCTCAGGGAAGGTTTGATTTGCATTTCCCTGAAGGCTAAGGAAGTGGAGCATTTTAAAAATTATTTGTGTTAACTGTGGATTCGTATGCAACTGTAAAAAATAGTACATAGAGATTCTACATTCCTCTCCCCATACATCATGTTATAAAATTCTAAAGTCATGCCACACCCAGATATTGTAGGATTTCCTTTATAAAGCTATTTGTTTGTTTTTTTGTGTGTGAGTTTTTTTTGCAGCTCTTATAAGATTTTTATGTAGATCAAATAAAATTTCATAAGTATAATACAATCGTGTCAACATAGTACTACAATTATGTAGGTATATGTATTAGGTCTAATACTTATAGTAAATATGTAGAACATTCATATTTTGAATATTTTAAAACGGTTGGTAATATTGGGCTAGAGAGACAGAAAGTTCAGTTGGTAAAGTACTTTCTGTGCATGCACAAGGACTGGATTCTCCAAAGCCACATTAAAAAAAAAAATGTAGTCAGACCTGATGGTGCATTCTTGCAATGTTAGTGCTGGAGAAGCAAAGACAGGAGGATTCCTGGGATTCACTAGTCCAACAGGGAAGCCCCAGGCAGTGGAAGACACTGTCTTAAAAAAAATGCAGACAGTTCATGAACATGATGGATACACAGGGTTGACTTCTGGTCTCCATAGGTAGGCATGTGATACTACTCTACATACACATGCACTTTCACATGCATGTGTATACATGCATGCACTTGCTCACATACACAAATGATAGTAATATCCTGATAAGATATAGTAACTTAGCATGTGTTTCTCAAAGTGGAATGTGAATATGCATCACTGAGGAAGCATGTCAGAAATGCAGCCTGACCTTGCAGGAGCCTCAGGAAATGTATGTATTTCTAGCAGGGAGAGCCTGATGCTATCAGTTTGCCAGCAACTGAAGAGTTGGGCCCGGTGGCTCATGCCTGTTGTTCCAGCTGCTTGGGAGGTTGAAGCAGGAGGATGATTAGGGGCCAGCATGAGGCCAGGATGAGCACTGCCAGGTTTAGTTCTAGATCTAGGCTTGTTGCCCTTAGGATCTTAGACCAGGTGTTTAAGATCTCCACGCTTAATTTCTTTGTATGGTGGGGATCTGCAGGGTACATACCTCGTTGGACTGTGATTGTGCCCATTTGGTCATCGTCCCTTCTCCATCTGAAGCCCTGAATTCTTCATTATTATGTTTTTAATTAAGCTTGGTACATTTGCAAAATCCTTGGCTTGAACTGCATTCTCAACCACTGCGAATGTATAAGCCAACCCTCACTTAAGTCATGAGCCATCCAAGAAATAGATGCTTCTTTTTGATTTGCCTAATATTTTTCTTTAGTTCCTTATTTAAAAAGTAGGTAAAATAGATTGGACACAAAATTTACTATTTTAACCTTTTGTTGTTGTTGTTGTTGTTGTTAAGACTGGATCTTACTTAGTGTGCTGCTCATGCTGGCTTTTTCTAACTCCGTAGCTTAAGAAACCTCCTACTTTAGATTCCTTTGGCCTCACCATGCCTGGTTTCTAAGTTCTTTTTGATATACTTTTTTTAAAATTTCATTTTTATTTTTTCTATTTATTTGTGTGTGTGTATGTGTGTGTGTGTGTGTGTGTGTGTGTGTGTGTGTGCGTATCAGAGGACACCATGTGTCCCTGTGGAGGATAATTCCTGACTTCAGGAATTATCCTGGATTGCTTCTACCTCGTTTTTGTTTTGCTCTGGAATTTCTCAGGCTCTGCCCACTGGGTTGGAAGTGCAGGCCACTGCTTTTTCTGGCTAATGATTTTTATGTGGGGCTTGGGACCTGAACTCAGGACCTTCTGCTTGGGAGGTAGAGTCTTAACCCCTGAGCTGTCTCTCCAGCCTAGGTACAGGTGTGTGTTGTACTGATGCATGTGAGGGCTGAGGTTGATAGTGGGAATCATCCTCCATCATTCTTCCATCTTATTCTACTATGATTGGGTATCTAATGAAAGTTGGAGCTCACAGATAGGAGTACCCTGGCGAATCAACTTGTTCTGGGGATTCCCACGCTGTGTCTGGAATTGCAGGTGGGCCACATACCCATGTCTGGCATTTTCACATAGGATCTGGGGATCTGGACTCAACTATTTTGCTTATGTGGAAAGTATTTTATTCCCTGAGTCATTTCCCAGCTCTTATTTACTTATTTTTGTTTATGTATGTGTGTGCGCGTGCGCGCGTGTGTGTGTGTGTGTGTGTGTGTGTGTGTGTGTGTGATGAATGTATGCATATTTGCATGTTGGTGGGCACACTTGCACGTGTGTGTACAGATGCACATGTGTACATGCATATAGAGGCCTGAAATTGATGTCAAATTTCTTCCTCAATTCCCTTCTATTTTACTTATTGGGGCAAGGTCTTTCAAGTGAACCCAGAGCTTGTCATTTGGCTAGGTGAGCCAGCCAGCATGCCTTGGGGATTCTGTCTGTTGGCATTCCAAATGCTAGTATTAAAGGCAGACCCAAGGTCTGCCTGACTTACAGTACAGCACTCCTCATACTTATAGGCAAACACTCTATCCACTGTACCATTCCTCTAGTTCTTCATTTCATTTTTAGGGTCACATATAGAGTCTTCTGCTGCGATTTACTTCGTCATTTAGTATCACCCAGGGCCATCCACAGTGTTCCAGTTACCATGAGCATTTGTCAGGTTGATGAACTTGCCATGCTCCATGAGTTTAGGTTCTGGTTAGCCCTCTTATTCTTTTAGAGCAGCCTTTCCTGTTCCCCCCTCCTTTTTTCCCCCAGTGACCTGTGTGTCTCTCTCACAGTGAAAACAGCCAGACATGCTTAGAGGCTGTCACACTCCTGCTGATGTAAGGCAAGGAGTGAGATTAATCCTTTCAAAAGGTCAAAGACTGGTCATATCCATGAGCAAAAGCCCTCTCTCCTCATGATTTATCTGTGGACCAAATTCTGTATGCGTAGCAATGAGAATTAAAGAGGCAGCTTTGGAACCTCCGCTTTGACCCCAAATGGAAATCATTTAGCGGCAGACAAATGGCAAGACAGAATGAAGATCAAATGAGATAATGATGTGTGGGGGCGCTTGGAGAACCATAGGCTGGTCTTTGAAATGTACAGTTGTGTTGTTTCTGTTACTGAGATTAATATGCACCAATTGGGCAAACCATCTTCCCAGCCCTGTGATGTGTGCATTTAGAAACTGGCTTTGGGTTTAGGTCTAAAGAGGAAGGAGATGGAACTTCACTTTACCCCTTCCCTCTCTTTGGTCCCTGCCTGTGTCCTCCCACTGAACCGAGTTGAGCTGGGATTAATATTCAGACCTGATTGAATCCAAACCTTTTTTTTTTCTTCTACTTTTCCACCCTTCCTGGGACCTGTCTAAGAAGCCCCTTTTTGTCCTCATTGCTTGTCTGAATTTAAGTGGATAAAATCTCATACTTTTGGACTGGAACAGTGGCTCAGCAGTCAATGTGCTTCCCATGTAAGCAAAAGGGAACTTGGATCCCCAGATCCCAGTCAAATCCCAAGTGGGCATGTTGACCTTTTTATAATTCCATCCTCTGGGAATCCTGAAGAGCAAGCCGGCTAGCCAGAGCAGCCCTATGAGCAGGCAAGCTCTGTCTGGAAGACAGTAAGGTGGAAGAGTGATCCAGGATGATTCCTGAAACCAACTATATGCACACACATACCTATGCCATACCCCACCTCACAAAAACTTAAAAAAAGAAATATATATTTGTGATCTCTTTTACAATTTCTTTTCCCACTTTTGAGAATTTTGATGAACTAGAATGTAAGTTAAAATAGTCATTAGAATGACTGGAGTCCTTCCAGCTATTAATGTGTGAACTTTAGAGCAGGAACCAGGAAATCCAAGGTGGCCTCACTTGGGTTTGCCTACCATGTGGACTGTGACTTCTCCAGATGCCACGTGTATCTCACAGGGGCCACAAGACCCCAGACAACCTGCTTTGCAAAACAATCCGCTCCTACCTGTCTTGTTTATTTCAGAGATCCCAGAGATAATGCGCAGGGACTCAGATGGTCAGATAGCAGATGGGAACATGACTTGGAAGCTGAAAAGCAGTTCTTTCTACCCAACGCTCCAGCAAGCTGGTATTTGCTTTTATTGCTGTCATGGCCTCTCAGAGTCTTCTCCGAAAGAAAACATGGTTCTGGAGGATGGGGGTAAGGTGGTGAAAGAGGAATTCTGGAGAATTCCTGTTCGAGAACAGCCAGAAGGCATGCTCGTGAAGCCATGATAAACAAACCAGAGGAAGCACAGACTCTTATGTTCTGAAGTTAGCGGCTGGATATGTTAAGCAAATGTCCTAATTGTGGCAGTATGAGAAAAGCAACAGGGCTAAGGGCTGCCGGGGACGGGGGCGTGTCAGCTGTCTTCCCCCTCCCCCCCAATCCTCACACAGCCCCCAGATCTCACAGAGAATGACAGCCAAAAATTAAAGCCAGGCGTTTGCTTTTCGCGGTCACGTGTTCGCAGGGCTGCTGTAACAGGAACCCGCGCCAATTAGAAACGTTCACCTCGTCCCCACCCCTCCCCGTCCCATTTCAGAGAGGGAGGGTGGCGGACGAGGAGTTTGCCAAGCACAGCAAATTGGTGCGCGCGCCGCCGAGGGTTCGCACAGTACCCCGCGCTCCCCACCGCGCTCCCCACCCCGCTGCTCCCTGCACACTGTTTTGATTTACCAGCACTTCCTCCTCCGAGCCAGTGGTGGGGGAGGGCAGACGGCGCCGCGCCGAGTGTGTGTGTGAGTGAGTGAGTGTGTGTGTGTGTGTGTGTGTGTGTGTGTGTGTGTGTGTGGTGTGGACGCGGGTGCGCGCGCGTGGAGCTCTGGAATGGGAGGAAACCCAGGCGCATCGGGGTGTCCGGAACTACGGCGGCCGTTCTGATTTCTAGGTGTCACCTGAGCCACAGACCTCCAAAGCCAGTGCGACCGGTACCTTCAGGTAAGTGCAGCGGCCGGACTGTGGGGCAATGTGGTTGGATGTGTGGGTTGGTGACAGAAGGCGAGGTCGTGAGTGGCACCCCACGGCGGAGGCAGCGGCGCGCTTAGCAGCATGGAGCGTGCAGGTGTGGACGCCGAGCCCCGGGCGCTGGACGGCTGCAGGTCTGTGCGTGGGGCGGAGGGGCTTCCCGCACACACTCTGAAACCCCGGTTGAGTCCGAGGGTGCCGGACGATCGCGCTACGAAATGTGGCGGGACAGCGGTGCGGGGTCCGCTGCAGGCGGAAACCCGCTGTGAGCGTGTGAGAACGTGCCTGGCTCCCGGCGCCTGGCACCTAGGCACGCACCAAGTGCTCGTGGTGTTCGTGCGTGTGCATGGGAGGTGCGTTCGCTTGGCTCAAGGAAGCGGCGCGTGTGAGGTGCTGGGTGAACACCGCGCGCCATGTCCACGTGCTCTACTGGGTACGCATCTCCGCGGAGGAGGTCACGCGGGAGCACCAGGTTTCCAGTGAGTGTTAGCCGCTGGAGAGCTTTGGCTCCGCCGGGAAAGGCGCGCGGACGCAGGGCATGCGGCGGGGGCGGGGATGCGCCTCCCGAGGCTCCGCCCCGCCCGCCCGCAGACTCACCTGGGCAGGGCCCCCACCTGCTTGGTAGGGGGTGTGGCTGGGGCGGGGCGGAGCCGGCGAGGCGGAACCCGGGCGCGGGCGGGCGGCACCTCATTCCAAGGATTCCTCGCGCCGTCGACCGCCGGGGAGCTGGCCGGGCGCGCGGCCCTCGTCTGCGTGTGCAAGTGTCGGAGACGTTGCGGGTGCGCCAGCGCGCCTCTGTGTCCGCGCGCCCCGGAGGCGTGGGGCCTCGGTCCCCACCGCTCCCGGCGGGCTCTGCCGGGTAAGCCCCGAGCCGCCCGGCGGTGAGTGCAAGGGAACTGCACGGTTCCGGGCTGGGCGAGGGTTGGCTCGGAACCCGTCAGAGAGAGACAAGGCGTGTTCCCGCGTGGGCACAGGTCCACTTTGAGGTTGAGGGTCCCGAGTAAAACGCGTTCTGGACGCCCCTGCTCATAGGCCCGGTGCCGGACTGTCGCAGGTACCAGCCGGCTGCGAGCGATGCTGGGGCTGGTGGCTGCGCTCCGGCGCCAGGGGTCCGGCTCTTTCCGTATACTTCTTGCCCCCTGTCCCTAACTGGACTGCTTGCGCTTCCTGCGCTGCGTGAGGCTTGGAAAGCAAAGGGCTTTTCCTTTTTCCCTTAAAGTCTTTGATTCTTCACACTGAGATACTTCAGCGTCTGTAACTCGTATGACAATACTTGCTAGGGCAGTTCCGTCTCCTACGCTTTACTGGCATGTGTTCGTTTAAACTGGATGATTAAAAAGTCGGTTTCACTTTGATCATCGGAGCTGTAGGTTTGTTACTTGTGTTTTCCTTCTGTGGTTAATAGGAACCAGCAGCCTGACGTGGGGGAGGTGCAGGCGTTTCTTAGAGCGTTTTCCTGCTCTCTATTTGAAAGAAACTATCTCCTAGTCTGTGGAATTGTGATTTTTTTCTTATAAATCCAAGGCTACCTTAACTAAAAAGTAAGCTCACATTTCTTTCCGCGGAACAAAGTTTAAAAAAAAAAAAAACAGCGCAGATTAATTTGAGTATTAAGGTTTGAAGTAAACTTAACCTCAACTGGAGTCTGTGAAGCCCTAGTCTGGTCTCAGCCATGGTCATTGTTCCTGTATCAGTCTGTAAATGTCCGCAAAGGGCGCAAAGTGGGTTTTTAAAGAGACCTTTGGGGTGGCAATGTTGAGTCCGAAGAGAGCGTGATCTTGGAACAAGTTATTAATGGACATCATAACCTCCTTAATCATCTCCTTATGTGATGGATTTAGAAATACTTCCTCACGTTCCTTAACATCTGGCTGAAAAGCCATCTCTCCTGTGGTAGAGATGATGTAAGACCCTCAAATTGTTGTTAAAACCCTGGCAGAACCAAAATCCCAGGCTGGTTTCCCTGCCACTGTCTTTTCACGCTTCTGGGCAGTCTGCCTTTGCTTTTCATTTGGAAGAGAAAGGAAACTAATTTTTATATTGACCAAAGCACAATACAATTAGGAAAATAATTCTGCTATAAATAACCATGATCTGCATTCCTAATCTGGGAATGTTGTAAGAAAAACAGCTCGGGCTTATTGTTTCACAAAATTTGAGTTCCAGTTGTGTGGCTTACTAGTTTGTTTTTTTATTCACCAGAAAAAGCTATGTAAATATCCCAGATAATACTTAACCTTTCTGTTTTTCATCTGTCACGGGCAGTACTCATGAGTGTTCCAAGATTTCCAGGGGAAAGCAAGTGCTTTGAAAATACCTTGCATTAGTTTCCTAAAAGTTTCTGAAGGTTGGAAAGCACTCCAGGAACTCAGCCCTGGACACCGGTTCCTCCAAATGGTGACTTTCCCTTAAGGTTTCAACACTTATTGTGCAATTATGAAAGTAAGACTTTCACCTTTAAGTGTTCTGTAATGGAAAGTTTCTTTTAACTGCTATTTCTGTCAGCTGCCAAAACAAATGCTCAGGGAAGTTTTACTTTGTGTCTCTTAAATATCCTTCTATAGGTGTGTGGTGTGGTGCAACTTTTAAATTTTATTTAGTGGCAATTAGAGTAACAACAAAAAGAGTTGTCTTGCAACTTTGAATATGATTTTATAAAACAAAGTTTTGGTGACTGGAAGTCACATACTTGGGAAAATGAAAAAATTCTGATACTGGTGATTTTGACACATGGGGTATGTGTTGTCTAAGAGGTTGTAGAGACAAAAAGCTGAAGAATGTGTACACCAGAAAGTTTTGAGGTTAGGTGTGGCGACACATGCATTTGGCCAAGCTGAGACAGAAGGATCAATAGTTTGGGGTCATCTTGAGCTACACTGGGAATTTCAGCCAGTCAGGGCTATTCGAAACCCTGGTTCAAAAACATCAAAGCTAAACAAGGCTGAGGGTTGTTTCCAAGTCTTTGAACCCATCCAGAGCTAATGGAGGCTACCTGATCCAGCTTTATGGAAGAGAGAAGTAAATTAAGGAGAACGGTGCCACCCGCTCTGGGCCCCTTTCCATCTGTCCACATTAAAAAAAAAAAAAAAAAAACTGCAACAGAAGTTTGGTATTACATTGCCAAATCTGGATGGTATATACTGTCAAGTTAGGAACGTAAGGAATGCAGGAGGTGTTTAAAACCAGGAAAAACAAACAAACCTGGGATACAGTATAATTCATGGCAGAGGAGGAAACCTTTCCGGAATGTCCTTGCTATTCATGCCTTCTGTCCAATTTGCTGATTCACAAATTTGCCTCCTTATTGAAACTTGTGACCCCAAAGCTGCTCCGTCTTTACATCTGTGAGGAGTGTAAGGTGGACAGGTTTTGATTCTCACTGTCCACCCAATTGAAGTAGAGCTTGGCCTTTCTTTAGCTTTCTTACTGTTCGTAATCAAGTGTATGTGTATTTTGTTGATTTTATTTAAATTGGCATCTGAGCACATTGCTGAAGTACTGCCCTGTTGCCTTGGCTAGGGAGGCTGTGATAGGCCCTGTGGGGAAAGTATGTGTGTAAAATGGGTTTAGGTCACTTGAGTGACACACTGTTGGACCAACAACAACTATCGAATATGATGTGTTTGAACAGAATCACACAGAAATCAGCTGGTGAAAATGTGGCTAGAGGTTCAGAGAAACCTCATTCCATATTCATAGGGATTTTTTTTTTTTTCTGTAGTAGAACTTAATTACAGTGAGTAACAAGAGCTGGCTGAAGTTACTGATGGCCAGAGGTAACAGGCGACCTAGTGACACAGTATGGTCTGAGTTAGAAGACTTCACACATGCTTTAGTAGGCTGAGCATCGAGAGTATGGAGTGGTGGAGTTGGATCTGTGCTCTCATAGGAAGGTTGTCAATTTGAACTCGATGCAGATTCCCATCGCTTGCTCTTGGAGTAATGGGTCCTTGAGAATATGTGGAGCCTCGGTGGTTGCTTTTGCATAGGAAATTCTGTGCACAGGGCTGAGGGTTTATTTGATGTACAGTGCTGTTTGGGATTGACTGTCTTGAAAGGGAAAGATAGAATCAGAGGAACCTAAGTATGGGACAGAAAGCATGACCCCCTTTCCTGTGGGCTAGGGTCAGTGTTGAATGATGAGAACTAGTAATTGGCTCAAGAAGTTAAGAGTTTTGTTTGTCTCCACCATCTCCCCCCATCACAGTCACAGCCTTGGCAGTGTGGGTCTGACCGCACAGGGATTCTGCAGGGGCTGCTTCGCCAAACAGGGCCATGATGTGTGTGGTGAGTCTGGCTTTGCTGCTTGGGGCCTATGTGGATGGCTGGGATTGACACATGCCCCTCTTTTCTAAGTGTGTGGCTGCATAGAGGACAGCCCTGCTCTAGGACTGGGGGTGTAGCTCAGTGTAGAGAGCTTACCTAGGGTGCTCAAAGCTCTGGGGAAAAGAAAAGAATTTCAGTGCTAACTGTTAGTACTATGGTAACAGGATTTTAGTCATTGTGTGGTGGTGCTGGTACGAGCTGCCAGAGTTAGTATGGGGAGGGTCACAGTCAAGCTTTGGATCACTGTTCATCTCTTAAGAGTTCTGGTCCAGAATGGTGTCCCTTTGTTCCCTGGAAGCCCACTAAGGTCTTGTCCAGTGCTGGTAGGAGGTAAGACCAGCTGTGTGCAGAGCTGAGTGGATGGCAGGTATGTGAAGTTACCTGTTGCTCTTACCCAGCACTTTGGAGGATAGGAGGATGGAAGCCTACAGATCTGCCTCCTGCAGAGGTTTTGGGGGAGATAAGCTAAACTCTTACAGCAAGTGATGACCCTTCACCAGCACCATTAGGTTTTATATTCTTGGACCATAGGAGGCCAACAGAAATGTCTTTTGCTCTGGAGCTTATGCTAGAAACTAGCATGAAGCCTAGTTAGGATTTTAATTCACAGGATGTGTAGGGATGTTATCTTTTTTTTCTGACGTTTGGTCTTCTAAGGGATTTTCATGAATGATCATGTATAGAAAGACATTGTGTGGTGTAAGTGAACATGGACAAGTCTTCCGGCATCATACCTGTGTTTCGCATGGTTGTATCATGGGTAAATTAATTATCCGTGTTTGAACACGCCAAGATTCAAAAGCTGGAGTAGCAAAGCCCCACCCGCTGGCTCGCTCTCTTAAAGGTGATGTGTGCTTTTAAGGTTGTGGGAAGGGTGAGCAGCGAGGTGCGAGATTTAAATCTTGTCCACTGACCCTTGGCAGTGAGCCGCTGGGGCAGAGCAGCAGGTTTTCTTGCATGTGACTGAGCAGGTATTGTGCTGCCTGGCATCAGACCCGTCTTCTGATCCTGCAGTTCTGCAGGCTCCGTTCTTCTGTTGTTGAAGCACTGGTACTCTTTACGGATGAGGAGGCTGTGAGTGGTGGGACTCTCTCAGCCTTTATCAGCCCGTCTAGCGACAGTCTTTGTTGCCTGCCTTAGTTACATTATGGTGATTCTAAACCTTCCTCTATTAAAAGGACATCAACTGTTGTGTGAGTTCCATGTTCCAGACAGGATTTGACTTGTTTCTTTTTGCCCACTCTGGAAATGATCATGTTATTGCCTGATGGATGCTTCAAGGGCCAGAACACCCACACAGCTAGACATCAGGGCTGCTAATGGAAGCTTTGCTTTACTTTTCTTAGAGAACTTTGATTCATTATATTTGTCTTAAAAAAAAAAAAAAAACCTCCTTTACTCACATCAACCTAAGAATAGCAAACACGTGGAGTCGGTAAAGTGCTTGCTGTAGCAAGCTGTAAGCAAGAGGACTTGAATTTGAATCCCTAGCAGCCGTGTAAAAAGCCAGGAGTGTGATGGCTCATGTCTGTAATCCTAGCGCTAGGGAGGCAAGACAGAAGGATCCCTGGAACTAATTGGCTAGTTATTCCATCTGACTGAACTAGTGAACTTCAGGTTCAGTGAGAGACCTCAGTCTTAAACAAAACAAAACAAAACAAAAACAAAAAAACAAGGTAGAAGAGTGATTGAGGAGGACATCTTTTGTTGATCTCTGTCCTCAACTGCACTCATTCAACCATGCCTCTACACACGTGCGTGTACATGAACACCTGCACATATACCACACACACATTCAGGTAGTATAAAAATATCTTAGAGTAGTAAAGCCCAGGAGGACTGGATGTGGGAACAATGACCCATGGGTGCTCAGTGACAGGAAGAGAGGGAGGAAGTATTGGTGCACAGGAAGTATTTAGAACTAGTGAGGATGCACTGGGTGTCTCACAGAATAGCTGTGGGAGGTGATAGTATGTTCATCTATATGTAGCACTGAGCACGTGCATGTATCCAAATAGTGTGTGGTACCCCAGATCCATTCATTGATTTTTCTTTTTCAGCCAAAAGTACATTTAAATAAATAGTAAAAAATGGCCTTGGCTAGCTAATCTGAAGACTTGAATGCTGGTCTCAATTTCATTAAGAAGTCACTTAGATTCTTTTTTTTTTTTTTTTTTTCTTTGTGTATGTAGGCATGCATGCTCCAAGCACTTACCTATTTTATTTTGAAACAGGGTCTTTCACTGGCTAGACTTGCTGCCTGGCTGGATGGCAGGCTCAGGGGTTTGCTCATGTCCCTCTGGGGTTGGGGTCACCAGTGCCCTCTACCACACCCAGCATTTCCATATGAGTTCTTGGAACACAAGCATGTTACGGAATGAGCTCTCTCTCTAGTTCAAATCTTGTGTGTGTGTGTGTGTGTGTGTGTGTGTGTGTATGTATATGTGTATATGTACATGTGTGTTTGTGTACATACAAAAATGATTGGCCATTTGGTTTGTAAGAATCCAGTGGGGTTCTTTGTGTATTTTGAGGACTTAATCTGGGTAGGTCAGGATGATGTTGAAGGTAATTGACAGAAACTGTCCTTTGGTTAACCAGGCATCATTAATCACCTGTTATTTAACTCACATAACCAGCTTGGGATTGTATAAAGTTAGGCAATGTTATTGGCATTTCTTGAAGAAACGCAGAGTCTGGAGAGGTGAAATGTGGCCAACACTCTTCAATGGTGCTGGACTTCTACAGCAAAGCCTAAAATAAAACATAATTAGCCTAGTTTTCTGAGACCAGCATCCTGACTGTATTGATTTAACGGAAGGTAATGAAACGAATAGTCGGGGTGCACTGTCAGCACAAAGATCAGAGAAGGATGGCTGAGAAGTGGATGCTGGTGTGTGCTGCAAGAACGGGCAGCTTTGCCTTTGGGAGGAAGGACAGGAAGGCTGTAGAGCTATGCTTGGCTTGTGGCCTCTGGTTCTTGTCAACTCCAGGCTCAGTGAGTGACCCCCATCATGCAGGAAGACACACACACACACACACACACACACACACAGTGCATGCAGGCAGGTCTAAGTTGTTCTGGGGCAGGGATTTTGCTTTTCACTTTTGTTGTGTCAGACTTTACTGCTTGGTAGAAGGGAGATGCTCAGGCCTCTAAGCTCTTGGTGGCCTAGAGGCTGCAGCCCCTGCTGAAACACCTCTGACTTGTGCTACTTCTGCCCGTCACCACCTGAGGTTGGATTCCTTAGACCAGCAGCAATCCTGATGTAAGAATAGCATTTAACTCGTGATAGAACAGAATCAACAGGAATCAAAGATATATACATATTGGGGTGCATCTGAAAGGTGGGCAGGCTTTTGGGTGTGCACAGGTACATTTGGCTAAGTAGCAGCATGGTGGAAACACCAGGTAGCTTCAGTTTTCTTGCTACTGTACCCTCACTAGTCTCTACCATAGTCAAAGCCATTTGCTCCTGGTTCTCCTACTCTTTCCACATTGCCTTGAAAACACTTCCAATCACTGGCGCGCCCTGGGCTGAGGCCCTGTGGCTTTTGTCTCTGAAATCCTCTTGAAAAGTTTCCATGCTATGTCTTGAGTTCCACTCCTTTACTTGACTTAAAAAATAAGTATGTACCCCATAATTTCATTCCTTAGACAGGTGCTGTTGCCTCCTTGTTGGTCAAAAGGGACCATTTTTTGTGGATGGATGACATAATGGCTTTTAGATCTATAGCTGACCTTTGAAAGTAGCAGCAAATGCTCTGTGTTTCAATGACTTTGATCGATAGCTTTCTCCTTAAGCTATCTGAAGAGTATATTGTTTGGGGAGTGTGACTGGCAGAGAAAATAACTGGCCATTGCCTAAAACACAAACACACATGCATTCTCCACAATTCATGTTCTGTTCATGACGAGTTGCCTTTATATTTGACAACAACCTTGGAAAAAGGTGACGAGACAGCTAGAAGTGGGTTCATACAGTGTGGGGGCCTCCTGCTTTCTTCTAGCATCACATTCCCCCCACCTTTGTGCTGCTACTGTGTTCCAGGTGTCAGCATGCCAACCAACTCTCTTTGTGTCCCTGAATTGTAAGGTAAAAAGCTCTGTGGAAATAAGACAGTGTCACTGAGACTTACATAGAAAATAGACTTTGTGCTTGCTGTGTTATCTTTCCTGCAGATGTCCGGTAATTTGTGGGAGAGTCATTTGGATTGTCCACAGGCTTGTGCTGACTTAGAGTAAAACCTCAAGGTTGTGCTCTCTTCTGCTCTTTTTATGGCCTCTTCTTGCTGTGTGGGTCTCTGCCTTCTCATAGGTCTTTAAGGAAACTGTACTGGCTCATTCCATTCAAAGTAGTGGTTAGTGCTTCACCTGATGTATTCAAAGGAAATTATTTTCTTCATTTATTTTTTTCTTGAGTGCTGGGGACTGAGCCCAGGGTCTCATGTAGGGTAATTGGGCACTCTCTTGCTGTGCTACATGCCTATTCCCGTTTTACCATCACTTTCCATTTATTTAGTATGCTTGCATGTGCATTGACAGTTTTATTTCTTTTTGGGGTTTTGCTGTTGTTTTGAGACAGGGTCTTTTACTTAGTCCAACTAGCCTTGAACTTAGTACTCTTGCCTCAGCCTCCCTATTGGTGGGATGCTGGGTGTGCATGGCCACGCTCAGCCAGATGCCAAGGATCCCCCTCCTCCTCCCATACTTTTTCGAGTGTTTTGTGAGGAAGGAAAGGTGGACAGCCTCTTACATAGGAGACAAAGCCTAAACGTGAAAGCATTTCTCAGGTCACACAGTTGGGACACAGCTGACAACAAACTCAGGTGAGTGGTGTCCCAGGATAGATCATTCGTTAGTAAATAGACATGGTGCTGCCTTGCCCTTCAACGTTGCTGACCCTGCATCAAATACGATTCTATAACCCTCCATTGCTGGGCTGCAAATGCTGAGTGACCTGAGAAATACTGGAGACTTGTTCTCTTTATTTCTGTTATCTCCTACCTCTATTTGCTCAGTTCCTTTGTGGCTAGATAATACTTGGTTCCTGACCCTTATTGGCTGTGGGTATTACTGTTCCAGAGCTTCTATCCTTATCTCACACCTGGCTCTCACAGAAAGCTCCAGTAACTCCTCATTTCACCCCTTCTGGTCAGTCCCAGCCACACAGAGTTGCACTGTTAGCATGGCACCCCTGTTCCTGCTCAGGGACCTGTGGGGTAGCTATCTGTAGGTAACTGTCAGCTCTTTCCTAATCCACACGGGTCGTGAGCACTTGAATTTACCTGCTCCTGCTTCCCAGCACGGATCCTACTGCTAACCAGGTCGGCTTCAGGCTGCCCTTCTTGGGTGTTCTCACTTCCCTTCCTGGTCACTTGCAACTGAAGAGGTTTGATCTCACCACTCAGGGAGGTATAGGACTGGCAGATAGATGGTAACCATCCTGCAAATGGGACACTGACTTCCCCTTACTGTGGTGTCCTACTCCTATTCCATCTACCTTTGAGTCTCCTCTTATAGTAAGATCTTCATTTAAACACCCTTTTATCTTTGGTTAGGAGGTGACCTTCAAAACCAATCAAGATGGAGCCAAGGGCAGTGCAGGAAAACCAAAACTGAAAACAACAACAAACCATAATTCAGAACACCAAAAACCCTACATTAATCACCTGGAACTAGACCAGCCAAATCTCTCCCCATCCTAGAGCTCAGGGAAACTTGCGGAAGAGGGAGCGGCAAGATTGTAAGAGCCTAAAGATGGGGAGGATCAGTGATGTGGAAGATGCTTCACGTGGGGTGGGGCTGCAGTAGCCATAATTGGACTTTGCATTACCTACACAGTGACTGACATGTCACTGACCCCCCCAAAGTCTAGCATGGATCACAAACAGTGGGATCCTTGGAGGCAAGGGATTAACAGTCATAATGGTGTTCCCATACTGACAGGGAGCCCAAGAGGGGGCTCCTGGCTGTGCCGCTGAGTCCTTTGGGGGGGGGGAATGGGGATGGGTGAAGAGAGGGAAAGGACCAGGGTACCTATTGAGCGTGTATGATTGGGGAAAAAAGGAAATTAAAAAAAAAAAGAAAAAAATTGGTTTTGTTAGTAAGACAGTAGTAGGTGGCAGGTGCTAAGTGAATGAACCGTAGGCGCCTTGTCTCTTACCTATGTACAGAGGCACTTGTGGTCAGACGTCATTGTGCATGAAGAAACTGCTGCTCTATCATTCATTATTGCTTTGGCATTTTGAAATCCTTGTCCTTCAATGAAATGGGGAAGTTAGTTTGAGGAGCCATGCACCTGTACTTCTGATATTTGTGTCACTAATTCCTCACTCAGAAGTCACAAGGGACCTGAGGAAATGGCCCACTCAGTAAAAGAGCTTGAGTGTAAGTGTGACAATCTGTTTGGATCCCATGCACCAACTTACAAGCTAGGTGTAGTGGTGTGTCCCTATACCCCAGAGCTGGGAGGCAGAGATCCCTGGGACTTGTTGGCCAACCACCCTAGCTGAATCTGTGAGCTCCAGGTTCAGGGAAATCTTGCAAGCATGCATGCATGAAGGACAGCTGTTGACCTCTGACCTTTACATGTATTTGTACACACATGGACATGCGAACACACACACACACACACACACACACACACACACACACACACACACACGACTTTCCACCCAGGTCTGGGTCAATAGGAAACTGCTTTTGGTGAGGAGCAAGCTGACATTTTTCTCACTTGGGGCAAGTTGTCAAATCCCTGTTCTCAGGAGATGCGTGTCTCTGTTTTACAGAGAAAGCTAGGGCTGTGAATGCCATGGTGTTTCCTCCATGCTCTGTCTCACGCAGCTTGCGTTCTGACTGGAGAGCCGATGTTGTGTCCTCTGGGCCTGGCCCGTCTTGCCGTTGCCTCCCAGATGCTGTGTTAACTCTGTTCCTTCAGGTCCGTACCCTCTGCGGCCCTGCTCATGCCCTCTGCGGCCCTGCTCATGCCCTTTGCTTCTGCACACTGGCTTTCATAGCTCTGACTCTTCACCTGCCTACCCGCCTCTCTGCTTCCCAGCTCTGTACCACTCTGAACTGTCTCTAGGATGGTTTGTCTATATTGCTGTCTCCAGAATGGCTAGTCTACACTGCATAGACATTGGGCATGATAGCTGTGGTAACACGTAAAACACGAAGTCAAGAGATCTCAGCTGGCATAGTTAAAGGGCCGAATGGTCCCGTTATAGTCATTTCTGCCACCCCCACCTTAGCAGAATCCCATGCTAATGGGGGCATCACACTCATAGACAGCTTTTGTTCCAAAAGTGACTTTCTATGGGGTGAGTCTGCACAGAGGTGCTGTGCATGCACATGAACATTTACAAGCACACATAGCACAGGTGGGATTAGCAAAGTGTAGTGTAATAGTCAGAATGGCATTTAGCCTCGCTCTCTGTTCTTGAACCATTTCCATCCTGTTTCTCCAGATGGAAAGGATTTCAGACCTAGGAGAATGGCTTGCATTTGATGGAGGGGTTGTTTTGTTGACTACTAAAATTGTTTTCTCCTTTTTTTTTTTTTTTGTGGTATTGTGTTTGAACCCTATGACCTTGAGCATGCTAAGCATACACTTCAGTCTCTTGCCCAGCACTCCTTTAGCTTCTAGAGTTCCAAGCATGTCTTCCAAGTTCAGTTTAATTTTTTTCACATGTTCTTCTTCTCCCCCAATAGGTTCAATCAGGAATGGAGACGCCATTGGATGTTCTGTCCAGAGCAGCATCTCTGGTGCACGCCGATGATGAAAAGCGTAAGTCAGGATCTGCGCGTCTCCTTGCCCTGCCCTCGCCCCCAATGCCATAGTAAAATAAAGCTCTTTTGTGTCTGCTGGTAATTTTGGTTGTGTCCCATGCATATAACAGTGTGATATCCTCATTTTTATTTCAAGTACCAGAAGATGTTTTGTTGTTGATTGATTGATTGCTGTCCTGGGGACAGACCCCAGGTCCTCGCGCATGCTGACCAAGTACTCAGTCACTGGGCTTCACCCAGGCCATAGCACATGCATTGGGTGCTGCGGCGTGAACAGGGCTCTAAGTCTCACTTCACAGCTTGCTGGTAGACATTTGCAGCAAAGCTGCCTCTTTCTCATATGTAATTGAGAGAGAAAGTGTGTGCGTGTGGGAGGGAACGTGGTAAATGTATAACGTGGCAATTGGGGGAGGTAGGAGGGCAGTGTTCAGAAGTCAGTTCTCCTTCCACCGTGTGGGCTTCCAGGTATCAACTGGTTTGTGAGCAGGTGTCTTACTCTGAGCTGTCTCACCAGATAAAATTATTTTGTGTATATATGTAAGAGTGTATGTATTGAAATACATGATGAATTCAGTGGACAATTTTTAAAAGTCGGTCCTGAACATCAACCTTGTTGGTTCCAGGAATCAAACCCAGATCATCAGGTTTGTGTGGCAAGTGCTTTACCCCCTAAAGATATTTAATATGTGTTTCTAGAAAGATGTATTGGTTGCCAGACAAACAGACCAGCAGACAGCTAGAGGTAGAAGAAGATTACCTGCAGCCATTTGTGCCTTTGGGTCACCGTGGAGAGCAATTATGCAAATTCTGTTTGCATACTACAGAGACCATGTGCAGGAGAGTGAATCCCTCCCAAACATAGTAGAAAGAGTGTGAGAACAGAGAAAGAACTGAGAGGTTGTTGCACAGTGAGTGCAAGTGGTTTTCCTCCTTACCCTAGAGCATGTGTTACTTGGTTACTTTTTGCAGTCTTCAGGGCTGGTACCCCTGAGCTGCATCCCCAGCATCTTGTAGTATTTTTTGTTTAAATGTTCTGCTTCACAGTTGAACTTACGTGTTGAGTATTATAAGAACTAGTTTTGTGTGGAAGCAAAAGCATCAGGTGCTCTTTGTTGAAGTCCTAAAATATCAGAACAAAAAATTAACAGTTGAGTTTATATGTCTCAGTGGTGAGCTACTTTCTATTGGATTTCTCGTGAATGAGCTAACTTAAAAGTGTGCATCTTTACAAGGTCACTACGAGCTGTCGGGCTTAATCTTCCAAGCCTTGGCTGCATCGTTAATGACGTGAAATAATACTTGCTCACAAAGTGTTGTGAGGCTTTGGGGGGCTATCATGTGCATGCTGCTGCCTGCCTGTGGCTGTTGGTTGCTGGTGGGGGTGATATTACCCTCTCATAGTTTTTGATAATATCGAGGTGTTCTCTGTGTTGCCCGTTAGCTCTGCCTACACAAGGTCATCCTTAGAGAAGTGACTGGATAGGAGGGTGCTCGGGTTTCTCCCCAGCCTCCCATACAATTCACATGGACTTTGCTTTCAGTCCTTGGGAGATATAGCTGCCTGATGGGAGGTATAATTATCCCTCCCTGGGGGAATGGGGGCCCAGGGATGCTAAGTGTCATCTCCAAGGACACGGCTAGGAGAGGCAGCTCGGGTAACAGGACTTGATCCAAGCATCAGAAGACGCCTTTGTGATCCCAGTGCCTGTGGCTGTTTGCAGACTTGGTCCCAGTTCTTAACAGCTAGTCTCAGAGTGCCATGTAGGGTAGTGTTTTTGGCTTTCTGTGTTACAATACACTAGTTTAGGATATATAAAACAAAACGTTATTTTTAACAATGAAAGACAGAAATAGTGACTTTCAGAGTGTTACTTTGTATCCCTGAGAACTGAGAGGAAAGGCATCTTTCTTACCACTTTCTTTTTTCTACTACCCTCTCCCGCCTCTGTGCCCTGCTTGAGATGGCTTTGCTCAGACTGGAGGCCTATCTCGTTTCCTGAGTGGTGCTTGATCGTTGGGTAAGGGTGTGTCAAGATGAAGAAAGGATGGCCCTCTTGATGCAACTCAGAACGTTTTGTCCACAGAGTTCTCATGCAGCATGTGTAAAGGAGCTGGACATTCAGATCAGAGCCACTTTCAGAGTGAGACGCTGGCTTTTACTAATGCTGACTCCAGTTGATGGAGGAGTGGGCTGGTATGTTTCTGGATTCTCCCTTGCATGATTTCAGTTTCTAGAGATTAAAAAAAAAAAACACTGAAAGAAGAGGAAAAAGCTCCAAGATGCCTGTGGTTATTATTTTTAACTTATTGACGTGCTTGTGTGTGTGTACACATGTGTGTCCCTAGGCAAGTGCTCTAGTGTATGTCCATATACATCCCTAGGCAAGTGTTATGCTACTAAGCTGCCCCTAGTCCTCTGTAACATCTGTGAGAGGATTGCCTTAATGTTGTGTTCTGTACACTGTTGTCAAGATACGGGGCTCAGAGCACAGGCTTGCATTTTCTTCTTTTTCTTTCACATTTATCTTGTGTGTATGCACATGTGTCTATGCATGCAGAAGTATGTGTGTACAAATGTATACTCCTGTATATGTGAACGTGTGTGTGTGTGTGTGTGTGTGTGTGTATGAGAGAGAGAGAGAGAGAGAGAGAGAGAGAGAGAGAGATGGGAGTAGCACATGTTTTGTGTCTGTATGTTCTTGTGTTTGTGTATGTGGGGGATTCATGTATATGTGTGTTCTGCTTGTGTGTGTTCGTGTGTGTATACATGCATCCTGTGAAGGTCAAAGGACCCACCATGTGGGTTCTAGGAATCAAATAGGTCGTCAGACTTGGTATCGAGGGTCTTTACCCACTCAGGCATCTCACCAACCCGCATTGCATTTTGTGTTTCCAATACAATCATAATGTATTTCATAAGCGTGAAGTTCCTACAGGTCACAAAGTTGAACATTAAGTTCAGTGTCTTTCGGATTTCTTAGACTTATCTAGAACAGCTCAGCCTGACTCGACTTTCCCTGTCCTAGATTAATTCTATTTTGGCTTCTGTTATAAATTGCTCTTACACTTTAGGGGTAGTTAACATTCTCCCCAACACTTTCAAAAAGCCTTGTGTATGTAATCTGATTTGGGTGTCTTGTTACGAACACAAAAATGTTCCATTCCTTGAGATCAGCTTCCCAACTCATCTCAGTGACCCAAATGAGTCTCTCAACTGTTGTTTGGCTCGTGGAGAACTGAGAATTGGGCATTTTTGAGGATAGTATTGTTCTAGCATGCGGGGGAGAGCAGTGCCCATTTTGACTTGAGTCTGCAGTTCCTGATAGCTAAGCTTCATTCTGTCAGCTAGTGGAGACAAAGGCAACGTCTCAATAGTACTCCATAGAGCTAAGGAATCAGTGAAAGGGTGGTTTTGTGGTAACACAATATTGTTTATCTGGACGGAATCTAGAAGGAATAAATTTACCCAAAATAATCATCCCCTGCTCATGAGACTTTGCTGATTCCATCAGTGGCCCGGAAAGCCCTCAATAATCCTTCCTCAGCTCATGCTCCAGACTGCGGTCTTCAGGGTAAGCCAGTCATGCTGAGCTTCTGTGGCTCCCATTTCTTCCCAACTCTTATTTTCTTTGGTAGTAAAGCATTAATCAAAATGGGAGGACCAGACACTCTGCTGTATATGGAATGATACATTGCTGTCTTTAATACCATAACCTCATCTTGCTGTGATATTCACAAAAATATTTTGTTGTTTATAATTTTATTGTAAGATTTTGTAGTTTCTGACTTTCTCACTTTAAAATCTTTTTCATCTTGTGTGTATGTGTTGGGGATATATGCATTTTTTTTACATGTGGGTGAGCACATGTGTTTGCATGTGAGTATGTGCATTCATGTGAAGGTATGTGAAAGCATACATGCACATATATGTGCTTGTGTAGTAGTGGGATTTTTAGACCTAGACTGTACCATTAGGACTAGTCTGACAGATTCCAAGACTGCCTTCTGGTCTGGATTTACGTGGAGCTGCCATGCTTCCCTTCACTTTACATGGGATATGGGGATCTGAACTCTGGGTCCTTTGCCTGCCAGAGCCTTAACTACTGAGCCATCTCTCCAGCCTGCATGCTGTTTGTGAAATGGGACCCGACTGTGGTGCCCAGGCTGACTTTAGTTTCTGTGCTCAAGTGATCCTTCTGCCTTAGCTCCAAAAAGCTGGGATGTGTGCCACCAAACTGGTTAAAATCATTGTTATTATTATTGTTGTTATTATTATTATTATTATTATTAAAGTGTGGCTTTGCTGCTGAGAATTTAAGTAGAAAAAAAAGGTATTTTTGGTCTGGTATCATAAATGCACAGATGATCAGAAAAACACCAGTAATTCTGGAGAATAGCATTGGAAGACAGCTCACAAGGGAGTTGGTTTTGCATCTCCTCCTGACACTAACTACTAACTGATGTAGTCAGTGTACATGGCCATAGTCTTTCCTAGTAAGGAATTCCTAAGGGCTCAAGCTTTTGTTAGTAAGAGGAATGAATGGCACCCGCCTGTATGAAATTTCCTTCCTTCCTTCCTTCCTTCCTTCCTTCCTTCCTTCCTTCCTTCCTTCCTTCCTTCCTTCCTTCCTTCCTTCCTTCCTCCCTCCCTCCCTCCCTCCCTCCCTCCCTCCCTCCCTCCCAGAGGGAGCTTGAATGATGTCTCTGTGGAGGGCCAAGGGTGACTTCAGGAATCATCTCAGATCGTTCTACCTCCTCATTGCTTTGCTCTGGGGTTCCATGTGCACTGCCTTTGAGGGCCAGAAGTACATTATTCATTGTCATTTATTCTCAGCATTTTTATATGGGGTCTGGGGATCCAAACTCAGGTTCTTTTGCTTGGAGGCAAAGGCTTTAACTTCTGAGCCATCTCTCCAGCCCTATGTGGAATATTTCCATGTCTTTAAGTTGTAGTCCATTTTGCCTTAAAAACAAGGGAGGAGGAGGCTAAAGAGGGAGAAGAGGAAGAGAGGAGTAAAAAAAAAAAAGGCAGAAGAATCACAGATCAGGTCAGGTAGTCTCTCGCACTCACAGCCACCTTTATGTGGCGACCAGCGAGCGCAGAGGTTTTGCTCTGTCTTTGACCTGAGTGACCTCTCCTGAGTTTCCCTGTTAATTTGCCTTTACTCTCAACTTCTAGCTTAATGGTATCAAATACTTTGATGGGGGTACTTAGTGGAAAAGCATTTCCTTATGCCTACCCACCAATGTGGAAAGGAGCCTCATTCTTGCTTTGAACCCTGTAGTTTAGGGTAGTGTGTCAGCCTCACTGAAATAAGTTATGATAGGATCCATAAGTCAATTGGAACCCATGGTTTCAACAGCCATGATGGAGTCTCCCTGTCTTCTATGAGATAAACTGTCTCCTTTTGCATTCTAAGAAGATTTGACCAATCATGGGCCATCAAAAGTGCCATTAGCCAGAGTGTTGAGGCAGAGTAGACACGAGTGTCTAGGAAATCAATTTGTTAAGCCCTAGTGCAGAACATTAGCGTGTTCCACAGCCCACGGGGCCTCAGGGAGAGACCATAACCTAACACTGACCCAGAACAGGGACATTCTAGGTTTGGGGACTGAGAGAAGTGGTCCCTGGTGCAGGTGCCCTGCCTGCTCCCAGCCAGCACACTCTGCTTTGATGCCACACTCTCTAAAGAGAATGATATAGCATGATGCATTGATGTCATCCACTCCTGTTTGGGTGTCTTGGCCCAGGCTCCGGTTTATCCTACACAGCCTCTGCTTTCTGGTTGCTTTGTGTGTCTGGCTGACCTAGCTCTGTGAAGCCAGGGGGCAGACTCAGGAGTCCCAGATGAGAAGCACAGTTGCTGTGTTGTATGTCTCTCTGTCTTTTATAGAATCCTGGTGGTGTTATTTTGAACTCTAAAAGAGACAGTGCCTTTTAACAAAAGATCTGGATCCTTTTCTTTGTACATTTTGTTGTAGTACTAGGGCTCAGACCCGGGCCTTCCTGTCTGAGAACTGTGGTTCACAGGCATCATAGATGGAGTGTAGACCTGCTGGATGAGCCACAGTTCTGAGAATGTTGCCAATGAGATCCTCTGCCTGTCCAGGGTGAGGCTCTTGATGCTTTTGCAAGCATGCACCATTGGTATTTAGTAAGCATTTAGTAAGAATCGTAATAAAATAGGATTGAGAGTCCTGTCTGGGGAATTGATTTATTTAACAAGTAGCAAAAGTGACTCATAATGATCATAGTTCTACTTATAATGTACCTATTCCAAGTACTCCCATGTTCCATTTGATAGTATGTGGTAGTTTATAAAGAAGTGATTTAAAATTCTTACAAGTAGACTAGGTGGGAAATACCAGAGAGAGAATTAATCTTGAAAAGCTGGATAGCTAATTCTAGATTGCAGTTTCTCTCTCTCAGTATGCTTTCTGTATAATGTGTAGTCAGAACAGCCACTAATAGCTGGGCATGGTAGTTTCAGCATGTGGGGGTGAAGACAGGATTAACAGTTTAGCATCCTCTTCAGCTGCGTGGCAAGTTGAGGCTGACTAGAGCTACATGAGACCCTTTAAACAAGGAATCAAACTCAGAGCAACTGATAGGGAGGTGTTAGCAGTGCTGGTAGGGCAAAGCCTTTGAGGATTGGGGGGGTCCATAGTTGTTTCCCCTGATCTATGTTCCTATCCCCTTTGTTTTAGATGGCACTGAGGTTAGACCCAGTGCCTGGAGCCTGACGGGGTACATGCTCCACCATTGAGCCACCCCTTAACCCCACCCCTATTCCTCCTAAACAAGTTTCCTATATAATCATTGAGTTTACAGTGCTTTCTAAAGGTTGTTGCCATTGAAAGCATGCCTTACGCTTCTGATCTCTCCTCTTTTGTGCACAGTGGCACGGATACCATCCCTCCATGGTCTCTCTTTGGTTCAACAATCTTTGTAAAACATAAAGCATAGGCTGGGATAGTGTTAAGTGCTTACTAAACCACTTCGTAGATGTAGGCAGTTGCCCTAATCAAATTTGCATCCCAAGATGGACATTTAACCAGAAGAACCACCCTCCAGAGGCAGCTCTTGCAACTCTGCTGTTTCCATAGTTTTATATCAGATCAAATTAGCATAATAAGTGCTAGAAATGGATCTCTTCTGTGGAAAATAACAGTGGCTTGTTAATTAGCATAATGGAGGTTGAAAATAGATTCTACCATGAATAGCTCTTTACACACTTGAGGATAGTTATTATGTTTCTCTTAAATGAGTATTTCTCAATCTTTTAGAAAGTCCATGTTTTCCTTTTGTACATATAAAAATGTTATGGGTTATTTTAATGTCATTTGAAATTCAGATGAAAATACCAGCTCAGGAATCCTTGGACAAAGTACTTTTCATTTACTGCTTTCCTCAACTTGCCCTTTGCTGCAGATTGAGAGCCGGCACCCTGTCAGTTCTGGCCTGAGCGTTCCCAGCGTCATCAGCTATTCTGGTGGGTGTGTCACTACTGTCTCCTCCAGCGCTGGCTTGTCCCTGTCCCCCGAAGGGTGCTGCCTACAAAAATGTGTGTGTGTGTGAGAGAGAGTGAGTGAGAGAGCGCTGGTAGCATGGTGTTCTGATACCCAACCCAGCTTAGAAATAACCTAGAAATTCTTAGAGTGAAGGGACAGAAGAGGTGGTCAGGCCAGCAATAGGTGTGGCAAAGTCATGCTCCCTGTAGAGAGGCCTTGGCCCCTCATCTCCAGACCCCATGGTGGGGTCCTGGCTCCAGAGCCACCGAATCTTTTGTCTCAGCTTGAGGTGCCAGGCTGGCGAGTGGTGGTGGACACTAACAAGTGCCTCAGGCTGCAGAGTGTCTGTCTGTCCTGTATTGACAATTGGCTATTAAAATTTGTCATAATCTCCAGTAGGTTGCTTTTCTGTGCATAGTGAGCCAGATTTGTCAAATTCTGTGAATGTGTGAGACAAACTGGAAGCCTGAGTCTTTATGTACATTTTCAGAATTCTGTGTCAGTTGAACAATAATTCTCTGACCAGACCTCTATAAATGTTTTTTGGCCTAATCTCAGTAGGATACCAGATTTATTTACTAGGGATCAACCTGGAGTATCACACATGCTACTTCAGTGCTCTGCCACTGAGCTACATACGTAGCCACGCTGACAAATATATAAACATAGGTGCAGCTGGAGATGTAGCTCAGGGGTTAAAGTCTCTGCCTCAAAAGCAGTAGGATCTGAGTTCAGATCCCAGATCCCATGTAAAAAGTTGGAAAATGGTAGTGCCCTGTACTTTCAGTCCTGACAGAACCTGGGAAACACCAGAGCAAAGCAAGAAGGAGGTAAAGCAATCCGGGATGATTCCCGGTATCACCCTTGGGCCTCCACAGGCGCACACACTCAAGTGCTCTCTAGTACACACACATGAACACATACAAAAGTAAGTAAATAAAAAAACACATGCATCCACACCACACACCACACACACATGTAATGCACATGCCACATGTGTGCACACCCAACACCCACTTATTTATTTATAGGCATTCCTGCTGACTGTTTTCACTCTCCTGCCCCAGGAGTGAGGTACAGTTCTAAGAGCAGAAGACAGGCGACACATGATGTCACTATCTTCATGAGCAAACTAATTTTTTTCCTTTCCAAGGTAAGCGGGCCCTATGTATAGCTGAGGTGGTTCTGGCTCAGTGTCCTAAGTACAGGGGCACCATCTCCCCAGGCTAGGACATTAATTTTGATATGTGTGTAACTTTCTTTCCTATTCATATTTTCTGTTGTTCAGAGACAAAAAATTATGTCTTTCACTCTTTTTTTTTTTTTTTTTTTTTTTGCTTTCTCAGAGACTAATGTCCCTCCTTGCTGAATGCTTGTTGACTTGACATCTGACATGGATGTAATTCGCAGGGGCAATGCATTTTGGGTTCACACTTCTAGAGAAATGGAATCAAGTTTTGAAAAATCAAGTTGTTACATCTTTGCTGGGCTTAGATTTATTGTAACTGGCCCTTGATTGAATCTGACTCCTGTTTCCTTGTAAATGAAAGGAGTATGTCTTCAGGGTGTCACATCTGGTAAGGCTACCCATTCTTCTTCTACTACCTTTCTTAGTAAACTTATGTAGTATATGTTTGTTTCTGACTTTGTGAAACATTGTTTAAATGTCTCTTCCTTGCTTTCTTTAACTTGATTATTAGATTGTAGGGTTTTTTGTTTGTTTGCTTTTTACGATAGGGCCTTGTTGTGCAGCCCAAAGCTGAGCTCAAATTCAAGATTCTCCTTGCTTCAGCCTGCTGAATGCCAGGGTTACAGCCTGTACCACCACATCTGACTTGGAGATAGGGTCTCAGAGAGCCCAGCCTGGTCTTGAACTCTTCGTGATCCTCCTGCCCTCATCTCCCAACTGGTGGGATGACTTTGGTGCACTGCCACACCCAGTTTGTAGTTGAAAACATAATTCTGGGTTCCTGTCTTATCCAGGAATAAAGTGAGAAGATAGAGAAGAAAAAAAAAAAACAACTTATTAACACAGGAGGAACAGCAATCATTACGTAGCAATCAGTAGAACAGAGATTTGGACTCTGAGCTTTTGATGCTAGTCAAGAGCTTCCTGCAAGTGTCACAGCTCAGTGCTGTGAGGCAGGTGATGGGGAAGTCACAGACCACAGGCCTGAGAGAGCCCGAGAATAGGTGCCGTGCCAGTCCTCCCTCAGCCAGGGGGGTGCTATGGCTGGTCCTCTCAGCAGTCTGGAGGAGGCCAGGTTCCCACATAGCTTTCTTGCCTGACTTGAAACCTCAGCTGCAAATCTAAAAGCCTGGAAGGCAGGAGCAGTCAGAAACACTCTTTTTTCTTTGATGAGTGGCCTCAGGAATCTGTTAGGGGCTGCATTCTCTCTCTCTCCCTCTCTCTTTTGCATTCTTTTAACTGTATTGTGTGTGTATCAGAGGACACTGTGTGTACCTGTGGAGGCCCAAAAGTGACTTCAGGAATCATCCTGGATGGCTTCTATCTCCTTTTTGCTTCACTCTGGGATTTCCCAGGCTCCGCCCACAGGGCTGTCTGAGCAGGCCATGGACATTCTGCCTGGCATTTTTACATGGGACCTGGGATCTGCTTGTGAGACCGAGTCTTAACCCCTGAGCCATCTCTCACAGAAGCAAGTGACTTTGATTAGCTGGGTATATGCAAATAAGGTACACTGGAAACCCAGTGAGAAAGCAGCCCTCCGTGTGAATGAGTCCTCAAGGAGGTCCTCTGTGCCGTCCCACTCCTCAAGGGAAACAGAAGGAAAAGGCAGGGGAGTTTTTGGCCTTTGAGGGGCCTATTGGACTCAGGGGTCTTTTTGCTGTATGTAGCTGTCAATTACCACCTGTTCCAGCACCTGATCCATTGGGGCTTTGCTCTGCTCTCTTTCAGCTTCTCCCCACATTTTTCGTCTTACTGTCAGCTAGAGGCTCCTTCTGGCTCTATCATGTGACCTTTTAAGTGAACTCCACAGAGCAGAAAACTGTTTTGTTCCCAGTAACTCAGACTAAGGGGAATGGTTTTTGTAGCTCTTTGGTAAAGGGCTGGTTTAGAGTTCCTTGAATAAAATAGTTGAATTAGAAAGGAGTATTTCAGTTAGGACATTTAGTCTGGAGACAAGCTGTGTTTTCAGAATACAGTGGCAGACCAAACCCATACATCTGCTCTGTCTTTAAAAATAAAAAAAAAAGTCAATAAAAACAACGGGGGACAAAGATAGTTCAACAGGTAAGGCAGCTGTGCATAAGCCCGGGGACCTGAGTTCATATCCAAGAAATCCACATAGTAGAAGGCAGAGAACTGGATTCTGTCTATCTGTGTATGTGTCTGTGTGCATCAGAGGACACTGGGTATCTCTGTGGAGGTCTAGGGGTGACTTTGGGATCATCCTGGATTATTTCTTCCTGATCTTTGCTTTGCTTTGGGGTTTCCCAGGCTCCACCTTCCAGAGGTAGAAGTACAGACCTACACCATTTCTGCCTGGTATTTTTGCATGGGATTCAGGATCTGAACTCAGGACTTCCTGCTTGACTTAACCTCTGAGCCATCTCTCCAGGCCCAGGATGAGCTTTTGAGAGTCACAGCTACTGAAAGTCAGTTTCAAAAGGAAAGAAACAGGGCTTTCAGCCACAAGATAATTAGGTCAGAATCGTGTCACGTAACTCTGGAGAGAAAAGTAGCATATTGTTAAGGATTTGGGTCCTGGTCAGAGGTATGTCATGTGGTGTGGGTCAGAGTTGAATGTCCCTTCTCTCGAGAAGTAAACTCTGAGGAAGATGGCTTCTGCCGAAGCTGTCCCGTGGAGTTACTCACTTACTCATCCAAAAGGACTTGGTAAGGGCTGAGGATGTAGCTCAGTGGTAAAGACCTTGTCTGGAATGCATGAAGTTACAGGTTTAACTCTTAGCACCTACAAAGATATGACTGCAATGTTAACTGAAACTGTGAGCACAATTACTTCTGTGTTCTGGGATTTGTTCACAATGTTGGATACATGCCAGAGAACTCACAGTTTTGGTTGTTGTCTTTTCAGCCAACAAATCTTTCTAATTCTCTGGTTTGATGGGGTACAAGTTAACATGTTGTTGACAGCATATGTTGGCATGTCTCTGTGGCTCCAGTTATGGAGATCACCTGAGCTCAGGAGATCTAGAGTAGCTTGGGAGACAGAGCAAGACCCTATCTCAAAACAAGCAAACAACACCCACACCCACACCCACCCACACACCCACACCCACACCCACACCCACACATACACACACACACACACACACACACACACACACACACACCCCTACCTTATTGCTTTTACTTAATTAACTCAGTAGTTATATTTGTAGGAATGTGTGCTAAGAACATAATCTGTTATTTGTGTTCAATATTGTGGGTTTGTGGAATACTGAAAACTCAATAAATACTTAACAATGAAACTGCCCTCATGGTATAAGACTAATTCTGCCAAAAATGTCTCTGCATTGCATAGTTAAAAACAAAATCACCCTTACCTGTAATTATCTTAGTGGTGGAATTATGAGTGATTTAAAAAATTTCCTATATCTTCAGAAATGGATTAAGTATGAGATGGTCACATGCTCTGAATTCATGCTTTAAATTCATGAAGTTGAATTCATGACAATTCAGTTGCTGGTCATTTTTGTTAACTAGGTTGTTTCTAAGTAGTAGTTATTTTTTTTCTTAAAGTATTTCTATTCTTTTTTGTTGTTTCTGAATTCCAGGAAGCTTGTTGGGTAAAAGAAGTATTATTAAATGTTAATTTTTTATAAAACTTTCAAAAGATTTGAACTGATTTACTGTGCCACCGAAGTTGTATGTGTATCTTAGTTTCTCTGTGTTGTACATTAGACTTTTTGTAGGATTCCTGGATCAGTAGATAAATGTTATACTTCATCATGGTGTTCTCTGTACCCCTTTAATTATTAACTCCAATAGGTAGTCTGGAGGCATTACAAAAGTATTAGGATTGCACAGTTCCCGGGCATTTCGAATTGTTCCCCAGTCATTGTGATTTTCAGAAGTTACATGAGAAGTATAACTAAGAGGAAGGGAGAGGAAGGAATAAAACTTGATAGATCAGGTTCTCTAGAAGGCAAAGAAATCTGAGAATTGGGGGTGGGTCTGAGGCAGGAGGTTTGTGAGTTTGAGGCCAACCTTTGCTATACGTAGTGACTTTTCTGGTCAGCCTGGACAACCTAGGGAGACCCTATCTCAGAAAACAAAACAAAACAAAAAAGGGAAAAATATAATTTTCTGTAAGGGAAGCTTATGTCACTGTGCAAGAAGAAAGCCTTTGGGCCTGGAACATCTCTTACCAGTCTAGCATCTACCTTGTAACAAATCCATGTACTTAACAGGACTTCAGCTCTGTTGGGTGCAACTTATATAATGTATTGCCTTAATAGAAAATAATTAACAGAATGGTGTCTATTGCTGAGTTTCTCAAGAAAGAGAACTAAAAAGTTAAATTTGGTTGTTGTCCCTGAGCAGATGTTTATGCAGATGTTGGCAAGTTATTTTTCTACTTATAGGTAAAAATGGTGCTTTTCTTTTGTTTTTGAGTTTTGTTGTGTGATCCAGGCAGAATAGTAGAGCTTCCTACTCTCCCTCTCCCCCTTGCTGGGATTCCCATGCCCCTTCATGGCATTCTCCAGGTGAGCTTCTGAAGAGTTTATAAGCAGGTAACTTATGCACTCATCATAGCTTTGCTTTGCTACCCAGAGTTTCACGGTCCTACAAAGCACTTTTTAGCCATCTGAGCTGGGATGTAAAGTAGTGTATGCTTAGGAAGTGGAGGATCTGAATTCAACCTCCACAGGAGCAAGATGAAGCACAAGTGCCCAAATGGAGATCAGATCTGACTGGAGGGCAGCCGAGGTCGTGGGGTCAGAGCCCACTGGAGTGGGTACCCTGAGGGAAGTAGTCCCCCGGCTCCCAGCAGGATGAAGGCCACAGCAACTCTGCATGCTGCATTTTGACAAAACCCAGAGTGTGGTTTGGAGGCTTGATGGCTTAGTTATGAGTGGGGCGTATCGATAGTTCTCTGCCAATCCTGAAGCCTGCCATTCTAAATTTTTATGTTAGTTTTTCACCTTGTTAGGACCCAGGTTCTTTATTATTATTTGTTTGTTTTGCACTTGCACGTGTGTGTGCGTGCGTGTGTGTGTGTGTGTGTGTGTGTGTGTTTATCAGAGGGCATTGTGTGTCCCTGTGGAGGACCAAGGGTGGCTTCGGTAATCATCCTGGATTGCCTCTACCTCCTTGCTTTTCTCTGGGATTTTCCAGGCTCTGCCCACCAGGGACAGAAGTGTAGGCTGCTGCCATTTCTGCCTGGCATGTTTAGGTGGGATCTGGGATCCAACCTCAGGACCTTCTGTTTGCAAGGCAGAATTTTAACCCCTGAGCCATCTCTCCATCCCTGGACCCAGGTTCTTGTGATAGGGGTACAAGGAGCTCCTGGCTATTACTCACAACAATAGTTGGGAATGAAATTTTCTCATTAGATGGAAAATAACAGAGAAAAAGTTTTGCAAAAATCCCTGAGCACCGTGAGAAGGCTCTTGACTGACTGTGGACCGGCTGGGAGGCAGTGTCCAAAGGCCCTAAGGATTTCCCTGCCTTCTCCTTCCTCTTTTGCATGTTTGAGGGGCGGTGTGAAACAGAGAACCTGTTCGAGTACTAACTCAGGTTTTTGTTGGACTTTGACTTTCATCCATGTTTTCGACTGCTTTCTCCTGATTAGGCCTTCATTTAGACCTTATTTACATACCCACAGCCAATCAGGACCCAGTGGAGACTATATATAGAAGCCCCTGGCCTGTCATGGCCAATCATTTTTCTCCTGAAACCTGGGTCTCTGAGGAGGCTCCTCAGGTAGGGATCTTGCCATCCCTACTGTGGTCAATCTCCAGAACCCACCTGGGGAAGGAGAGAGCTGACTTCTGCAAGTTACTGTCCGACCTCCACAAGCATGGCATGTATGCCTACACACACACACACACACACACACACACACACACACATACTCTCACACACTCACATCACACCCACATACACACTTACATACACACACATACGCACACACACACTCTCACACAGAGAGAGAGACAGAGGGATAACATTATTGAGAGACAGAACTTCAAGGATGACATACCTGGTAGTTCTGAGTATGGTTTTTGCCCTTTGTTAAGTAAGTTATTATGTTGAATTCTCTGTGTCCTCATCTGTAAACTGGAAGGTTGGAGAAAGCAAAGTGTGGGCAGGACAAGCCCAGCATGTGGTGGGGGGGTTACTTTGCCCAAATTTGGCAGGTGATACTTGTATGAGTTGGATTTGGAAATTCCAAACCACGCATGTTTTCAGGACTCCTGGGAAGCGGCCAGGCACGTTGCTCCAGGAACAGAGAAGAAGAGTGGAGATATTTTTAAACACAAGAATATGACAGGATAGTGAAATTTTTACAGTGAAGAGAAGCGGAGAAGCCAGAACAGTAAGAAGCACATGCGTTCTTTTCTTGGGGAGCTGTTTTGACTCTGAGAACGCAGGTGTCCCACAGACTTTGTGTCCACTAACTCCATAGCTCTGCCACTTGCACTGTGAGCTCCTGGGAATTTAGAAAAGCTGGTGGGGAGGGGGGAGGAATTCTTGCTGTGTTTTGTAGCAGATGCTGACAACCATCAGCCTAGAGGACTGACCACATGACTTGGGGCAATTAGTGATAGGACGCAACAGGAGAATGGAGAATGCCTTTGCAAATAAATGAGTGTCTTTGGATCGGCCACTCTCAGGAATTTTAACTAGAATTGAAGGAAATATTCTTTAAAAAACAAAACGAAACAGAACCAAAAAAATAAAAACCAAATCTTCAGGCATTTTGAAAACCCGTTGTGAAGAGGCGTAGACTGGGATCCTGGGCTTTGAGCCAGGGTCTGACTTTGTGAAATTTTTCCAGTTGACTTGGATAGGGTGGAAGAAGAAGTGTAGATCATGAATCCTAGAAATGAGACCCTTCGGGAAGCTTCTCCGTGCCTGCTACTTAGTGTGATCTGTGACTCCACATAGGAGCTTGTAACAGATACAATCACGAGAGATCACATTTTATTCTGTGTGTGTGTCAGAGGGCATCTTGTGTCCCTGTGGAGGCTCTACGGTGACTTTGGGAATCATCCTGGTGCTTTTTCTACTTCCTTTTTGTTTTGCTCCACCTTCCAGAGCCGGTAGTACATATTTCCGACATTTCCACCTGGCTCCTTCCCCCGAACCCTGTGGGAGCCAGTATTTGAACTGAGGTTCTGCTTGCAAATAAGTTTTAACCCCTGAGCCATCTCTCTAGCCCTTTCTTTTCTTTTCTTTCTTTTTGAAAATGTTTCATTTGTGTGTGTGTGTGTGTGTGTGTGTGTGTCTGGGAGGGGAAGAAGAGGAAAAAGATATGCCCGAGTAGAGGTCAGAAGCTACATCTTTCCTTCACCATGGGGTTCTGGGGATTTCTCCAGGTTGCAAGCAAGCACCTTACCCTGTAATAGTTACTCTTACCTGTCACTGTAAGAGAGCATTCAAAATCAAGCAACTTAAGGGAAAAAGGGAGATTTATTCAGTTTACAGTTCCAGAGGGAGAAAGTCTTTCATGGGAGAGGCAACATGGATGGTGACTGAAGATGGAGGCAGCTAAGTTACTGAAACAAACATCCTGGAGTCTCTCTTCAAAGTCTTCTGTTCTCTGGCTCCTTTCATCTGATCCGCTACTGGGAGGTTCCAATCAGATCTAGGGCTGGTCTTTGTATTGTAAATGTATTGCTTCAGATAATGTCTTCAGGTAATTTCACAGCTGTTTTAGTTAATGCCAGGTGTAGTCAAGTTGACACCCAGGATTAACTGTCATACCCACTGACTATCTCCTTAGCCCCCTCACTTCACATTTTCTTAATTAACTGTGGCTCTTGCACAATAGCATCCAGGTGTTTTTCCTGAAAGCAGAGGTTTTGTGTGTCTCACAGGAAACTGTCTTTTTTTTTTTTTTCCTTAAAATATTTCATTTATGTGCGGGGCAGGGAGATACGTGCATGCTTGCCATGACTGGTGGATAGAGGTCAGAGGACGACTTTCAGAAGTCTCTCCTTCTACCATGTGGGTGTCCAGGGATTGGACAGAGGACACTAGGTTTTCAAGCATGCACTTTATCCGATGAAACTGAGGGCTGAGCCAGAGCTAGGGCTGAACTCTATGATGCGGCGTTTGCCTGGCTTGTGCAGGCCCTGGTTTTGGGGGCCAGAACATCAAAACAGAGCAAGCAACCTTGAAGGTTTCCCTTACAGAAGCATGCCAAAATTGACAGATGCGAAAGATCATTCTGAAATTATCCCCCGAGAATTACACTGTGATACTGCCACTGTGTGGTATACTTGCAGGTTTGCCTTCAGAAGGAGTTCATGAAATGTGACGGAATCGCTTTCCCCAATGTTTAAGCTTTATTTTGGAATAGCACTTGTATTACCTGCCCTCATCCCCTGGTCTCCATTGCACACATTCAAGTAATCAGACGTGTTCCAGGATTGTACCTTTGCTCTCAAAGGATGCTTCCCATCATTTTTAAAGACTGTGAGAGTGGAGGGATGTTTGAGGATTTCCCAAGAAGTCTCTGAACCCAGGTGACACCTGTTTGTAGGTGCAGTTTGAAAGGAGTGGCACGTGCTGATTTGACATTAGTTGCACATGCTTACCAAGCGCTGGGTAAGTGCCAGAGTGTACCACGTGTGGTCCTGCACATGGCGTGTGTGGTCCTGCTCTTGAGCTGCCCAGAGAGGAGATGGTGGCATTTATTGGCAATCACAGACTGGAGGCCGAGCCCCACTGTGTCAGAGGACAAGCAGAACCCCAGGGTGAGGGTGTTGCAGCTTGGTGTTGAGTTGGACCCAGAGTTCAGCAAGTGGCTTCGTCAACCTCATTGGAGTGGAAAAGGTTTTTTAGTGACTAGGGAGGGAAACATCATGAACCCAGCATGTTGTGGGTGAAGTGCAGAGGTGAGCTGTGGTGGGGCGCATCAGGATGTTTGAATCTACTCGGATCATGCACAACCGTGGTGGGGTGAAAAACCCCTGTTGCCTAGTGACATCATAGCCATTGTCCAGCATCCTACATTACTCTTGGATTAGTTAGTGGTGGTGTGGATATAAACAGATGCACTGTGCTGTCGAGTGTATAAAATACTCTGATGATGTAGAGTGAAGAATGTCTGATGGGTTACAAAGTAATGTTGCTGGTCTATGCATTTACTGTAACTGTTGTGGTCAGAGTTTGCTCATTTTGTGTATTAAAAAAAAAAAAAAGCTTAAGCTTGGGGAGATACCTCAGCAGCTGAAGCACTTTCAATTCAAAGAAAATGACCAGATCCCGAGTAAAATGCCCAATCAGTAGGTGGAAACAATCCTCCCATAATTCTGTCTTCGGAAGGTAGGAGCTTGGGATCCCCAGAGGAAACTGCCTATTCAGGCTGGGCTTGTTGGTGACCTCTGGGCTTGACTAGAGAACCAGGCTCAAAACAAGGTGAAAGAATAATTGAGGACGATTCCTGACATCAACCTCAGTCTTCACATACACATATGTGCATGCATACCTGTACACACATGTGCCCACACATGCGAACATGCATATACACATGCATACCCTCTATACATAAATGAAAAGGGAAAAGTGAAAAAAAAAAAAAACAACTTTGCACAGAGTGGGGTCACGCCTGTGTTACCCCAGCTGTTCTGGAGGCTGAGACCCTCTTGAGCCCAGGTGTTGAAGCCCAGCCTGAGCAACTCTGCCTCTTTCAAGAGTCAGCAGATGGTGAAGCTGTGCCCTAGAGTATGCCAGCACCAGTGTCACATGTGGGTTTTATCAAGTGTCTGGACCACGTGATATCAGGAGGCCATGTGGAAAGGTTGACCAGCCCCTTCTGGGTCTCTTAAGTAGTGCATTCCAGAATGTTCTCACAATGATGGACTGGCTCAGGGAGTGTGTCCCTTGTGGTTAAGCACATGTGGTGAAGTGTTTGGAGAAGGGCAGGTGAGTTAGTGGAGACCAACTTGGGTGCTGGAGTCGGTGTGTACAGGAAGTTCTTTTTTTTTTTTTTTTTTTTCAATTGTGTGTGTGTGTGTAGAACTACGGGCGAATTTGGGAACCACCATGGACTGTCTCCACCTCCTCCTTGTTTACTCTGCCTGGGGATTCACAGGCTCCGCCTTACCAGGACCAGAAACGCAGGCTGCCCCTGCTTCTGCCCGGTATCTATATGTGGGGTCTAGGATCCAAACTCAGGACCTTCCGCCTGCAAGGCAGAGGCTTAACCCCTGAGCCACCTCTCCAGCCCCAATGTGTGCAGGGAGTTCTGAGGACCGAGTCTCCAGTAAAAGGTAAACATCCACGAGGATGACGTTGACTGTGAAGCACGTCATGGCTCCATCCCTGCAGCACACCTGGGTGCTGTGAGAGCGGGGAGTCCACTGGACTATGAAGATGCTGTTTCTGCTCTGGTGTTTGGACTTCATTTTGTGACCACTGACAGTTTTGGTGAGAGATGATGTGTTGAGATGCGTTTCACAGTGCATCTCTGGCTGTGGTTAGACCTGAACTGCCCAGTGTCCACTGGAGACTGGGCAGTGAAGACCCCCAGAGTTGTGGAGGATGCGTCTGGGGTGAATGAAGCCCCATACCCTGCAGGTATTCTGCTCAGGTCAGAGGGCGAAGGAGTGGGAGTTCTCAAGGGAGCTCTAGGGACAAGGAAGCAGAGGCCCAAATCTTGGTCACTTAGAGCATTGCATGTACAGCTTCAATGGTAAAGGTTTTTTTCTTTTTCTTTTTCTTTTTAAGTGCGTCTTATTCTTTATTGCAAGCTGACCTGGAACTCAAGTTCAACCATCTCGGATCTTGTTGCAGACCTGCTGTCTCAGCTTCTCAGGTTCCGGTGGCTGCAGCTCAGAGCTGTCACGCCTGGCTGCTATGTTTTGAAGTTTGAAATTCTTCCTGTACTTAGAAAATTACACTCAGGATTATTTTATTATGCAGACAACACACCGTGAAAGTCAGAGGGGCAGATTACTGGAAAACTCTTCAGTCTTGGTGGCCCTCAGGTGCTAGGCTAAGTGATTGTCAGAGCCCAGGATGGAGGGAAGTAGCAAGGATGCGATTCGATTAGCTATCCATAATCCAGTGACAGCCCCAGGCTGGCCTGTGAGCTCCTCTGCCTGGGACACCTGTGTGCCCCCTCACATCCCTCTGCCCCTCCGCCCCCAATGTCCAGGGTTACCTGTTCCTCTTTTCTTGGCGAAGATGTCTTGCAACCTTGCTTGGAATGATTGAAGTCACTCATTGAAAGATTATTGGGCAGAAGTAAAGGTGGGCCCTGCAAGAGGCTGGGCCTGATAGCACAGGCCTGTTAATCCAGTGCTAGCAGAGGCTAAGGGCAAGAGGATTGCAGGTTTGAAGCAAGTCTAAGTTAGACTTCAAGACTAGTTAGACAACTTTTTAAAAAAAAAATTTATGTGTGTGTCTGTGTGTGTCTATGTGCATATCAGAAGGTACTGTATGTCCCTGTGGAGACCCAAGTGTGACTTTTGGAATCAGGCTGGATTGTACTGCCTCCTATTTGCTTTGCTCTGGAGTCTCCAGTCTTCCATACCCAGAAGTACAGGCTGCTGCCATTTCTGCTTGATGTTTTTACATGGGACGTGGAACCCAAACTCAGGATTGTCTGCTTGTAAGGCAGAGGCTTAACCCCTGAACCATCTCTTTGGCCCTAGCTTGGATAACTTGACACAAGACCCTGTTCCAGAATGAGACTGGAAATGTAGTCAGGAATAGCGTACCTGCCTTGAATGCAGCATGCTCTTGAGTTCCATCCCTAGAGAATCCCCCATCCTAAAACAAACATACAAACAAACAAAACAACAACAACAACAAATGAGGGGAGAGAAAGATCTGTATCCAGTGTGGTAAATAGGAGACTGGAAGGAACTCATTTGTGAACTCCTGAGAGATTGAGAAATAGAAGTGGGCCTCAGAAGGGATGTGTAGCCTGGCAAATCTTTCCCACATGGAATCTCTGGAAGAGCAGGGAGGATAAATACAACCATCACAGCAGAGTGTCCAGTAGGTTTCCTTGTGAGGCTAGTGTTTGTGGAGCCTCAGGCAGGCAGGTCTGCAGGCCCGTGAAAGTGACCCTGCAGGCAGAAGGGTCTGCAGGCCCCTAGAGCTGACCTGGTATAGAAGACGCCCCCTCCCCGCCGGATTTCCAAGTCTGTTTCATATTGAGCAGCAGTTTTGCTAACCTTGACAAACTCACTGTCAGATCTTCTGCCTTCATACACAGCTCCATCTGGCCACATTTCACCCCCCTCAATGTTGCCACCATAGTCTTCTCATGGCCATCCATTACTGCCTCTGGCCTGCCCCCTTTCCCTTATCCTTGACCCTGATTCTGTTAAAAAGTAAACAAGATCACATCTGGTTCTGTAGCTTTCCACCTCTTTCCAAGCGCCTGTGACCTCTAAACCTGATTAGCTTCCCAGGTAGTTCCTAATAAGCTCTGTCCCCAATGCCTCAGGGCCTTTGCACTTACCATTTGTACAGCACAAAATGTTCTTCCTTTACAAATCCCCATGGACTACCCTCTGAAGGGCATGCTTTCCTCACCCCTGCCTGGATTACACTCTCCTGCTTTATTATCTGCTTCTCGCATACAGAGTGATGTCCAGCCCTGAGAGCAGAGATTCTGGTCTTGTGTACTGTGGTGGCTCCTTTGCCTGGAACAGAGTCTGGTGGTCTGTAACTCGCACACAGAAGAGATGATTGATGGCTATGGCATCCATCCTTCTGCCAATTTCGAGTGAAATCTTGTGTACTGGACAAATTTGGCTGTCTTCTTGGCAGCTGCCTCTTCCACCTGCCCAGCCATCGGCCTGTCAACTTAGTACTTCCTCCCTGGCCAGGTGTGGGCTGGCAGCAAGGTGCATGTGGGCTTTGGTAGAGTGCTGGGGGCATGATGCACATTGGGATTAAAGTACCTTGGAAATTCCAGAGCGACAGCGTTAGAACCACGTTCATCTTCCCTAGCAACACTTGGGACTTAGTTTTGGAAGTAAAGTCATTTACTAAACAGTTAGCTAGAAGTCTTTGGGCAAATCCCAAGAACTGCTGTCAAAAGTGAGTGTCTGGAGGGAAGCTGGTGAGAGATGGTCACCTTGGTGAAGGTGTAGGATCTTGTAGACAAGATCCTGTTTGCTTCATAAGAGATGCCTGCAGACTAGCCGTGTTTCTTGGTGTTAGGCTCAACAGAGAAAAATTGTATTTTAGGTCACTTCGAGGGCTGTCTGTCTGCCCTCTTCATTTGTTTTTGCTGAAATTGTTAGTCCCTTGTCCTGCTGTCGGGGAGATTATTTCTGGGCATAAACTCTTGACCAGCGTCTGTACTCACTCCTTAGACTGGTCTCGTAATTGACACAGGTCAGACACCCTGGTCATCCTGGGGGTTTTGTTCGTTTCTACAAATAGTTTGGATATGCACGCTCATGGTTTGCATGTGAGTTGCCACCCACAAGCTCACATGTCTGAATCCTTAGCTGGTGTTAATGTTTGGAAAGATCCAGAGGCCTTGCTAGAGGAAGGCAGTCACATGAGGCGGGCCTGGAGACTGTAGCCTGACCCTGTTTCCTTTAGTGAGGCTTGCTCTCTTCTTTCTGAAGGCAGAGGTGACCTGAACCTGCCTCCCACTTCTGCCTCTAGCCATGCCTTCCGCCGTGTGATTCCAGCCATAATATACTGTGTCCCTTCTGGAGCACTAAGCCAGATGAATCTCCCTTTCTTCCTTAGTTGCATGTGAATATTGTCTCGCAACAATAAGTAACTGCCGCACATGTCTGTGTGTTGTCAAGGATTTTAATACAACAAACTTTTTATGGGCCCTATTATAGATTTTTAGCTTGTTATGGCTTGTGTCATAGTTACTGGACGGTTGAAGGCTTCTGTTCTGGGCACATTGGTAAAGAATTAGTAGTTAAGCTCTAAGAAGGCCTGCGGGAGATTGTCTAATCGATGGGGGAGGCCCAGCCCAGGGTGGGTGGGCCATCTTTTGAGCAGGTGAATGAAATGGAGGGAACTGGTTAAGTAAGTTGGCATTCTTTGGCATCCTTCTTGGGACAGACATGCCGCCTGGCAAGGGCAGTCTGTTCCTCTCTCAGCATTCCTGTGGATGTGTCCTGGCCAGTTCCACTGGTCCTGGTGTTAGCGTGGGCTCTCCTGCCAAGCTGAGTAAGAACTGTAACCTGACAATCGTAAGCCTGAATAAAATCCCTTGTTCCCCTTTTTATCAGCAGCATGCAGGGCAACTGTACCAGTTTGTTTGTTTGTTTGAGACAGGGTTTCATGCCTCCCAGAGTGGCCTCAAGCTCCCTCAGTAGTGCAGGCTGGCCTCACTCTAGATCGGTTCTTCTGTCTCAGTGTCCTGAGTGCCTAGGCCACAGATGGCATCCCCATGACTCGTTATCTTGTTACAAATATAAGACAAGTGACAGAAATGAGCCAAAATCAAGTATTAAAAAAAAAAAGTCTGTTTTCTTGTTACTCATTTGTAGGTTAAAAATTAGAAAATATATACGTAGTAATAGCAAAGTTTCCTGAGGTCTTCTATTTAGACATTAAGATACTAAACTTCAAAAGTCACATGTATATAGCACATCACAAGTAGACTGACAACATGCATGTAGTTACTTGGAGTAAGTGTATGAAACAGAAGTGGAATTGTGTCTGTGAGCAAAGCTGAGGTCACACCATGGCACATGCTGCTAAGATTGCAGCTGAAGCATCTGATACAGTCCATGCCATCCTTTTTGTTTGTCTGATTAGTTACTGATTGCTGGCATGGAACCCAGGGCCTCAGGCATGTCAGGCACAGGCTCTGCCTCTGAGTCACACTCCAGCCCTTAAAACTATCCTTTTTTTAAAAAAAATTAACTTATTTTGTGTGAGTTGTGTGTTTGTGTATGTGTGTATCAGAGGGCAGCACCCTGTGTGTACTTGTGGAGGACCAAGGGTGACTTTGGGAATCATCCTGGATTGCTTCTACCTCCTTCTTGCTTCACTTTGGGATTTCCCAGGTTCTGTGACCAGGACTGGAAGTGCAAGCCACTGCCATTTCTGCCTGTTGTTTTTACACAGGCTCTTCTGCTTGTGAGGCAGAGTCTTAACCCCTGAGCCATCTCTCCAGCCCCAAACTATCCTTTTAAATGAGGACAATTTGTACAGATGTGCTTACTATCTGTTGCTCTGTTAGTTTAGCTGTTTAGTTCTTCTGGTAGAACACTGTTGTCACATGTGGGGTGCACACCTATCATCCTATCACGTGGAAGTTGAAGGACAGGAGGGTCAGGTATTCACAGTGTGCCTTGGCTACATAGCAAGTTCAAGACAAGCTTGGGCTACCTTAAGACCATATTTCAAAATGGCGTAATGCAAACAAGCAAGCAGAATATCATCATGAATATTTTGCACATATATCATGTCCCCTACCCCATGTGAGACCCTGGTTGGTCCTGAACCTTTTTCTAGCTAGGAACAGTCTTGCCCTTCTGACCTCCCTGCCTGCATCTTCCTCAGCAGGGATGCAAGCGTGTACCCCCATGCCTGGTTTTGTTAGGGTGGCTTTTTTTTTCTTTCAAGTAGGAAACACAATGTTCTGAGCTTATTATTGTGTGTCTGTGACGAACCTGTGGAGGTCAGAGGATATCTTTGTGGTGCTTGAAAAAGGAAGCTTTTTAAGGCAGTTTGTTGGTTACGGGCTAGAAACATCAATTGCACTCATTGTAGTAAGACTTGTCCTTACCAGACCCACATAAAGACTGACATACCAGCATGCCCCCATAGACTATGGAGGATCTCAGGAGAGATGATTACATGCAGTGGAAACCTTGGGGACTAGGGCCGGATGAGTGAAGGGGAGTGCCCGTATCAGGGGGCAGCCCCAGGAGGGGTTACTTGGTCTGCCACTGAGGCCTGAACACCCACAAGAGTAGACAAGCCAGAGGGAACCCTGAGACCTGTAGAAGTAGAGAGGCAGGAGGGTGGGAGAGAGTGGGAGGGATTGATGAAACGAGGGGAGGGAGGGAGGAGCTAAGAGAAGGAAGGGAGAGAGGGATAAGTACTCAATATGCTTGGAAAACTAGGAAAAAATGAAAGATTAAAAAAAAAGAAATAGCAATTGCTTTTCTTCAAATAAAGCATGAGACCTGTGGTCATCTAATTCCTGGTTTTGTCATACCTGTGAATGTGTTTACTCCATGGTAATGCTAGCCTGTAGAAATCCAGGGGTAGTTAGCCATGCATGCCTTGGGATCAGGACATGGAGGTCAAATTCTGTTAGAAAGTTGGGCAGATGTTGGCAGACTGTCATCATCTCTTGGTCAAAGCCTGTTGTCTTCACACATGTTGCTGGGCTGGGGCAACTGACCACCTACCTCCCGACATCCACAGATGGCCATTTGTCCTGTTTCGTTTCTCTATGCACCTTGTATGTATATAGTACCATCTGAATTTTTGTTTTTGTTTTTGCCTGTTTTGGTGTATTTTAGATAGTCCTAGAAACAAGGCATGAGGGACCTACTGGCACAAGCCAACAGGAGGTGGAGTGGGAGGATAGTGTGGAAGTGTGAAGCAGCAATCTCACTAGAAGTCCTCTGCTATAACGCCATGCTTGGTTGCAAACCATTTTTAAAAGAAGGTCAGGAACATGGATGTCTGGAGATGGCTCAGTGGTTAAAGTGCTTGCTGTACAAGCCGAAGGTCCTCAGTTCAGATCCCCAGAACTCATGAAAATATTCCAGGTGGGTGTGGGTAGTCCACCTATAATTGTAGCTCAGAAGTCAGAGCCTGAGAATCCCAAGAGCAAGGTGACTAGCCAGGCTGTTGGCGAACCATCTGAGTTGGTTTGTTTGGAAACCTAGACTGAAAACTAAGGGGGAAGAGCAGTTGAGAATAATCCCTGTTTTCAGCCTCAAACTTCCACACCTGCTTGCGTGTACACACATGTACGCATACCCCACACACGTATACATTAATGGGGGAAAATCAAGCCAAATGCTTGTCACAGAAGCAAGGAAGGCTGACAAGGACGGGAGCCGCGAAGGGCAGCCTGAAAACATGGTATTCCAAGGGAAGACGACGAAGGGTAAGGTCCAGATGGTACCAAGCCGCCCGCTTGGGAGGAGAGGCTTCAGGGCTGCTCCAGGGGCTTCAGGGCTGCTCCAGGGGCTTCAGGGCTGCTCCAGGGGCTTCAGGGCTGCTCCAGGGTCCGCGTCCAGAAGGGCAGCAGCAGATTTCACTTGACAGGGAATCGCACATGCTGGGAGCTGTCCAGCAGGAGAAACCCGGGTCCCAGAGGCAAGGGTCAGCCTTTGGCCGAGGGAGCCAGGGTGCCTCTAGAGCCTACTCAGGAGCTTTTGGGCCCAATGAAGTTGCATAAAGATGATTCAAGGGCCCGTCCGACTCTGGAGTGTCAGGATTTTAATGGCAGTCAGAGAAATGCTGTAGCCAAGTGCATAGCACAAAGCTTTAGTCACTGTCACGAATCAGAGTTTATTTTGCATGTGTTTCTCCAGAAACACCTATTGTGTCTGCAGCTGGCTGCAGCCTGTCCTAGTCTGAAATGCGATGCGTATGAGGTGCATAGAAGAATCGGAGTGCCCTTCTCTATTCTACGAGAAAATGTATGAAGAGAGGGGGAAGCGAAGGCAGCCACTCACTAAGAATGCTTTGCTCTATTCTGGCGGAAACTCTATTTTTGGGTATACTAAGGCATTTTTAAGGCTTACATAAAATATATTTTATAGTCATCATAGCTGCTGTGTATCTCTTCATTACTTTCTCATTGCTGTGATTAAAGTACTTAGGTCAACCAGAGTTCATTCTGTACCTGTAGACCCTCTTCCCTCCCTCCCCCCAAAAAGGAACTTGTGGGGACCCTTCACACTGGTACAAGGGCAGGTCTGCTTGTCTGTCTTCTTCTGCCCTCACCCTGACCCTCATTGACCTTTGCCCTTGTGCATTCAGCTCTGACCTCCCCAAACTCCTTCTAGACTATTTTGTTTGAAAAGCCTAAATGACTTACATTGGTACTTAGCTTTTCTAAATGTTGGCTGAACCTATCTTCCAAATCTTCTCTCTGCCCTTAGTGATCCCTGATAAGCTTTACTTTGCCTTTCTAAAATAATTTTTAATTTATTCATTTTTATTATAAAATGGGCTTAAAGAAAGAAAATTCAGCCTGTGAGCAAAGTGTCCATCTCTGATTCCTAGCTTTTCTCAGGTTTCTTTTATTTTTTTCCTCTTCACGTACATGAATTATGGGTGTGTGCAAGAGTGTGTGCCTGCAGGTGGTTACTTGAGGTAGCTATGAGTTGTGTCCTCCACACAAGTCCCGTTTCACTGTTCGTTTTGCTAATCTGTATTTTCGATGGGTGTGAAAAGTTGCTTTTGCAAAACACAAGGATAGACCAAAAGTAAAACTCCCAGGCTTAGTGCTCACCAGAAGGCGAGTTCTCACAGGAAGAGGAATGGTTGGGGAGTCACCCCCCACCCCCAAGAGTAATCTGCGGTGGCGATGCCCATCTGTCTCACACTTTTATGCTTCACTGGCTCACTGTCTCTTTGTGTAGGTAGCGGGGTGGACAGACTGCATAGCAAAGGTGTGGGAAGTAGGGGTGTAGTCTGCTGTTGTACCCTATCTCAGGATGCAGCTCAGAGAATCCTTCAGAAGAATGGAACAGAGAGAGTTTCAATGATTACAGTTTAACATGAAGACTTATATCAGAGAGAAGACAGTTACGAGGGTTCATAGAAGGCACCAGAAAGGTCGGTAGCATCTTTGCTTTGTTCCTATTAAGAAAGAGAGAGATAGACACAAAATTGGAAGGGAATTCTGCGTAAGTGTGAGTTTCTTTTCTCTGCCTCTGTGTGGTGTGATTTGCATATGTGGGCGTGCACGTGTGTTATGGGTGTTTACATACAGAAGCACGGGCAGCATCTGGGGTTACTGGCATGTGTCACCATGCCTAGCTGCTTGTGTGGGGGCTGGGATTTGAACTCAGGTCTCCATGCTTGCACAGAAGCACACTTACCCTTGAGCCATCTCCCCGTCTTCTGTTAACTTTTACTAGTGTCTACTCATTATGTAGCGCAGGTTCTGTTGTGACGTTCCATGCACGTATTTAGCCTATTTTTGTCATATTTACTCCCCTTGGTGTACTCTTACTTATTTTTACATTTATTTATCTTGTCGGTGTGGAAGTCAGAGAGTAATTTTGAGTGAGCCAGTTCTCTCCTTCCGTTGTGTGGGCTCAGGAGGATTGAACTTGGGGTCCCCAGGCTCTCAGGCGGGAAGCTTTGCGTGACGAGCCACCTCACAGCTGCAGCAGGCTCTTTAAAAACAAAACACAGATAAAACAGGTAGAGGCTTGCTACACCGTGAAACTCAAAGTCTGAAGCAGAGTCTGTCACTGTGCGAAGGAGGCAGACTTTGTGACGCACAGGAAAAGCATTGTGGCGGTGAGTCGACATGCAGCACAGGGTGGCAGAGCTTGGCACCGCGCGGGCCAGTGCTTTGGAGCACACCCACAAGGCCTTTGCCCTCCAGGAGGCTCTGCTTGCTCTCTGGGAGATAAAGCCAGCTGATTACAACGCTTCCTTAATGCCTCAGTAGCAGCTTTGGCTTCAAAGGATGGGGCTGGCCAGATGTGATCTGTTTTCCAGATCAGATTGAGAAGCTCACATGCCTAGCGTGCTTCTGACCTCCAGGCTGGGATGTTTGGAATATTTTTTGAGTTTTCAGTTACACTTTGGATTTTCACTAGGTAGCCCAGGCTGCCCACAATTCTGAGCTTCCCACTTAGTCTGCCAGACACAGGTGCCTCTGTGCTCAGCTTCCGGGATGTTTCTCAGAGGCGGTGGGTCAGCACTCACATGTGGGAGCCAGTGTTTTACTGTGCGGATTCTGCCCCACAGGCATTGCTCTTCACACTGCTGTCAGATCCTCCAAAGCTCCCAGACTTCTTTTAGTTTAAATTCACCCTGCAGAAAGTAAGCTTGTCTTTCCTCTGCCTTCTGAATGTAAGATTGTCAGGATCACAAGCTATGCTTTAATCACGTCTGTGTCCCACTCAATTCTAGACCATTGAAGTGGGAGGTCTTTCTCATCGCAGGGCTGAGGGTGGAGCCCAGGGCCTTAGAAGTGCTGGACAGACACTCTGAGAATGCACTGGGGCCCTGGCCCTGTTACCATGGCCACTTCTGATTCGCTGATGTTTTACACACTGCACTATCTACTCTTCCAAACAAGTGCACAGTGCTTGGAAGCGTGGAGTGTATGTTGGCTTAGCAGATTCCAGATGTTCACGTATACTCCTTCCTGGGCAGCATGGCTCTGTGCCTGAGGCTTGCAGGTAGTGTCAGCTATTCAGGGAGCCTCTGCTGTACTGTGGGTCCCCAGGCTCTGCTGCTTGCTCCGGACAGAAACGATTCTGTGTCACATTTCGTGTCTTCAACCATACCTGAAAAGCACTTTTAGCTTCTTCAAAATATTTTCACATCATTATCTTAGGTGCACAGCATAGACCATTAAGCAGTTCATATACATGCACATCAGACAAGTCATATGAGTTCTTTTGTTGTTGTTCAGTGTTAAGTAAATTTGAATTCATGTGTGATAATTTTGGGACACAGATTTTTCTCTTTGATAAAAAAGTCCTGGGCCACATGCTGGAAAGATCTAGAATGATTTCTTGTATTTTCTTTTTCTGTGGTCTTCTCTCTGTGCTAAGATTGACAGCTGATTCTTTAATTAGTCATGTTACTGAAAGCACAGATGTAGTGCAGCTCTAGAGGGTGATGGGGCGGGAGGCGGGGTGGGGGCGTCAAACCTGAGTTCAGTTCAGCAGTAAGGGAAGTGACTGCTGTACGCACCAACCTTCTATGGAAGACATGGTTCCTTTCCTTGGTGTTTCCAGAGCAGACAGGAGTGTGTTGCCCACAGCTTTGGTGGCAGATGCATCTACCTGACAGTCCGGCTCAGGAGAGGACCCATCAAGCCTGCAGGTGCAGCATTGTGCTGTCTCCTCCTCATCACATGGGGAAGAGAGCAGGAGGCAGCGTGCGTCTGATGCAGTGTGAGCTGGCAATGCTGCACTTGGGGCGTAATTTTTTTCCTTGGCAGCAGGTGCCAAGGGGCCGTTAGTGCAGGTGTACTGTAACAGTGAACCTGAGTGATCATTTCGGGCAGTGTGGACAGCAAACCAGTCACAAGGAATAGGATCACTCTTGACACTGTTATGGGCTGAGTCGACAGGACCCTCAACCAGGCTCCAGACGACCCCACCTGCCAGTTCTTCCTGATGTCTTGCCTCAGCATGCTCCCCAGAGAGAAGCACAGAGGCCAGGATCACTAGGAAAATGAGAAGCCTTATTCTTTGAGACCTGTGACGATTGAGAAGAAAATCTCTTGCCCTCCATGTCTCTGGTTTTTTTCTTTGTCTCTGTCTCTCTTGCCCCATGGAACATGAAGCTTGGACTTGCTCTCCACACCCCTGCAGTAAGGAAACAACTGTAAACACAAGAGAAATGGTCCTCTTTCCTGCCTGGAGTTCCCAGTGGTTATCACAAAAGCTGTGGTGTTGTGTGTTGAGATTACACATGAACTGGTTGGCCACAGGGTAGTGGTGATGAAGAGTTGGGGGGGCAGGTGTCTGCTGACTGAGGTGGTGTGTGTCTTCTGGCAAATCAGCAGGGGTGGTCTTCTCTTCCATTAATCAAGTCTTCAGGATACTGTGTTTTAATTAAATGCTCGATGTGAGTTTTGACTATTTGAAATTTCAACTTTCAAGACAAGAACTTAAATTTTTTCCTGGATGTATATTGCAACCATTTTGTAAAGTTTTCCTTTTCTTTCTTAAAAAAAAAAAAAAAGATTGCTTTGCAGATTCATGTCCACATTTGATTGGGCATCCCTTCTCAGAGAGAGTGGCAGAGCTGACCTAGACCTCTGATGGCCCGTGCTCCCCCCTCCCCCAGAAATCCACCTGCCTGCCACAGTAGCAGTGACCTTTGTTCCCTGCTTCTTTTTTATTGCCCGTTTTGTTTGAAATTCTTTGGGTGGGGGGAGGGCAGAATACTGAGGAACTAACTGTAGCAGTCTTGCAAGAAGAATGACAACTACAAACTCCTGGGTCTGAATATGCTCTGTGGACTGTGCCCCAGGACTGGCCTCTACCACGTCCTCCTGGTCTCAGCTGCAGTAGAGCTGTCCTTTCCTGCAGCGCTGCCTGGCCAGGCTCAGGTCCTTGCCCACACTTTTGCCCTTTTTCCAGAGTCTGATATCCTCACCAGGCCTGTGGCTTCTTAATGACCTGGGCTGTGATAGTGTGAACAGCTCACAGAGGCTGGGGTGTTGCTGAGCTTCAGATAGAACTTAGGGAGAGCAGCTGAGTGGTGATGTGCTTGCCTGGCACCTGTGACCCAGGGCCCGTTGTCCCCAGCACCGTAACCAAGCAATCAAACATGCACACGCACACCTCTCCTAGGTGACTCCAGTCCCAGGTTTATTACCAGCATGCGGAGTGCTGCTGTGCTAGGAGCATGCCTGTTGCTGTCCGCTCTGTGAAAGTTGCTTCAGTTCCCCTCATGTGAGAACTTGGGGTGAGGTCTCCCTCCCTTAGAGAATGTGGACTCTGTCCAACCTCACCGGGCTCCATTAGACTTAGAATCACAGATAAACTCAGGAGGTGCCAGAGGCCGCGGGGCAGTGACTTCCCTCCAGCTCTGGTCCTGGCCACGCTGGCTGCTGCTCCACTCTGTCCCCTATTGCAGACCCCACTGCTTCGTTTCCTAGGTGAGGAGCCTACCGCCCCTAGCTGGTGTTAAATGGTTTCTGGAACTCGCTCTTCCTTGTGAGGTGTGTTCAAGTTACTTCCCCTTTCTTTAAGCATTGCAAACCTAAAGAACACACACACGCACACGCGCGCACGCGCGCACACACACACACGCACACACATTTGTCGGCAATAAACTAGATTATTGGTGAAGTCATCTTCTAACCGTTTCCTCTCATTAACCGTTCAAAATATTATTTGCTATGGGAGGAGCACATTTAGTGTCCCAAGTCCAATCAGAAGCCTCAGTTGGGACGTCTGGGGCCTGTTCTGCTTCCTGCTCCCTCCCTGTTCAACTTAGACTCTTGTCGGAGTTTATTGCTCCTCTTCCTTCTTTTAGTAAATGTTTGTTGATCACCTACTGGGTGCCAAGTGTAAAGTGAAACACTGGAGAAACAGCCCGAGGAAGGACAGGAGGTGTGGATTGGGATAAGGGGGTGAGAGGACAGATGAACCAGGTATGTAGAGTGACAACTGCCCTTTCCTATGGCAAAGGGAGAAGCCGCTGCAAATTTTCTGCCACACAGCCTCCCGTGGAATCCTCTGCTGCTGCGTTTCCAATGTTGAGGGTGGGCAGGGGAAGCGTGGAGGAAGATTGAGGTCACCATCTTCTGGTCTGAATCCATCTGCGTGTGGAAGCTGAACTGTTTCTTATATTGGCTCACAGCGCCCCCTAGTCCTGCACAGAAGTAATGCACCGAAAAGGCAAGTCTGTCATCCTGGGGGTGTCTATCCAGTGCAGTTCAGAATGCTCAGCACCTGGGAGGTGGATCAGGAGTTCAAGGTTAGCCTCAGCTATGTAGTGAGTTCAGAGACAGTCTGGGCTCTTTGAGATCCTTTTTTTTTTTTTTTAATTTCCACCATTATCATCCTCACCATCAAATAAAAATATAAGGATTAAAAAAGAAACAACTGGGGAGTGGGCTTAGTCGGTAAAGTGCTGGCTACGCAGGTGTGAGAGCGTGAATTTGGTTCCCAGGACCATGAAAAAAACTGAATGTGACGGCACAATGCATGCCCAAAATCCCATTGCTGGGGAGCCTGCTAGACCCCGAATCAAGAAATAAGGTGGAGAATAATGGGTGGAGACACCTGGTGTCTACTCTGGCCCTCACATATGCGTACACTCATGTACATGTACACATACAGATACATGCACATGTACACATACAGAAAAAACAAAGATATGGGTTAGGAGGTGTGGCTTAGCAGGGCGCCTGCTTGCTGTGGGTGAGACCCTGGGTTCTAATCCCAGCACCAGGGATTGGGAAGAAGGGACCAGAGGGACAAGATGTGCGGAAGAACCTACCCCTGTGCCCACACAGAGGAAGCATCCTTTGTCTTTATGTCCCTTAGCCTGGGAGTGCTTGAGCCACACAGTGACGTATAGGCTGAGGAGGAAAATGCAAGAGATGTTTTCACATAGATAGGCGTTTTTGGCAGTAGCATTGCTACCATTTTGATTAGGTAATTCCTTGGAGGAGAGGGGAGACTTCCCAGTGCATTGTGGGTAGCTGTATCTCAGGCTTCATCTGGTCTGTGCTCTTAGTGTCCCAGTTAGTAGCAGCCAGACACTGCTCAATGTTTCCAAGTGGGCTAAACCCTCCTGAGTGACCTGCTCCAACCCTCCGCCCTCTGTTCTGTATGGTGACTTCTATTTGCCTGCCCAAGGCTGTGGAAGTCTCAGTAGAAGAATGAAGCACAGTGCATTGTGGTAATGAACAAGAGTAATACACAACTACACAGAAAACAATGGTAAAGTTCTTAATACAGAATGAAGGGATCCAGTTACTTCAAGGACCTGCCTACCATCCGGTTAAAGTAACCCATGCTTTTAAAGATTAGAATGGCCACTTTATACAGGAGGATAGTCGCTGGAAATACAAGAGGGTTGCCAGGTTTTACTATTAGGAATCAGTAGGTAAGTTTTCCACATTCTAGATGGGACTGTAATGGCTGGAAGGAGGGCTCTGATTGTGGAAAAGGGGCGCTCAGAAGGCCAGAGGGAGCTGCCAGTTGGCCATGTGATGACCACAGTTCAGATGTGGGGACTAAGGGTGACGCTGGCCCTTTAAATGCTTGCTGAATCTTGGGGCATTTTTTTTTTTAAACCAGGGACTTTGCTGCCTGTGCTTTACACAGAACTCTCATCTGATCAAGTCGTGGTGGTGGTGGTGGTGGTAATTGTGGTGGTGGCGATTTTTAAGGCAGGTCTTAAACTGTAGTACAGGCTGGCTTGTTCTAATTTAACATCCCAAGTTTCTCTGTGTGTGTGTGTGCACGCGCCAGAGGGCACTTAAGTCTATGCGCCTGGAAAGGTCCAAGGTTGACATCAGGAATCATCCTGGATTGCTCTACCTGTTTATTGCTTTGCTCAAGGGTTTCCCAGACTCAGCCTTCCATTGTTGAAATTACAGGCCGCTGCTATTTTCACCTGGCATTTTGGTTTGGAATCTGGGAATCTGAACTCAGGTCCTTTTGAGGCAAGGGCTTTACCCACTGAGTCTTCATCTCTCCAGCCCCAAATCTGTGTTTTTTAATACTACTTATGTCTTAAATTCATTCTGAAGTGTTTCTTGTTCAACCACATTGATACCTATTGAATTAATCATGTCAATATTTTGTTTCAATTTTTGAAAACCTTCATAAAGTTTAAACCATTAAAAATCATTTTCTGCATCCCGTTAAATAGTATCGAGGGTATTTGTGTGTGGAATTCAGGGCCTGAATTTCATCGGGCAACTGCTTTCTCAAAGTTGCCTGTGTAGTTCACAGTTTGCCCATAGAGGGCGGTGTTGTATTAAAAGTTTAAATCTGAGCTGAAGAACCATTTTAAGTTTTTTTTCATGTTACATAAATGTGTGTTAAACTCCCTATTAGATGAGCCAGTTGCTTAACAGAAGTTGAGTGAATGAATGCAGAACTGATACCATTTTGCAAGCAGCAAAATTTAAGATACAGCTTAATGATTAAAAAAAATTGCCAAAATACTCTGTTTCAGTTTGAACAACTCCAGATTGGAGAAATAACATTTTATGATTTATAGAGCCTTTCCTTGGATTAAAGTGTGGTAATACAGGAACAACAGAGACTAATGCTTGGCACAGTGGTACTTGAGACACTTGAAATTCCCCCTCCTTAATGCTCCTTCATTTCTCTCTCTTCCTTCCATTTGAATAACAGATATATATTTGTAGAAAGACTACCTTACGCATGATAAGTCTTTATTAATTTGGCCAAAGACCTACTGTATGCAGCGCAGTTTTTATAAGGGAGAGATACAAAAAGTGTCTCATGGTCTTGCTTTAGAGTTAATCTTCCCCAAGTCTCTAGGAACGGGAGTTCAAGCCAGGGGTTTTCAAAGAGTTTGTATCATCTGCAGTGCCTAGGAGGTAGGAAGTCAGTCTCTTTGGTGTTCTTTCTTTTTTTTTTCTTTCTTTATTTTTTTAATTTTTTTTTATTATTCAATTGTGTGTGTGTGCGTGTGCGTGTGCGTGTGTGTGTGTGTGTGTGTGTGTGTGTGTGTGTGTGTGTGTAGAACCCCGGGCGAATTTGGGCCTCTACATCCTCCTTGTTTACTCTGCCCCGGGATTCACAGGCTCCGCCCTACCAGAACTAGAAACGCAGGCCGCCCCCACTTCCGCCAGCGTCTATACGTGGGGTCTAGGATCCGAACTCAGGACCTTCCACCTGCAAGGCAGAGGCTTAACCCCTGAGCCACCTCTCCAGCCCCCTTGTGTTCTTTCTTAACCATCAAGGCAGGGGCTTCATTTAGACTCCTAGAACTAGGGGTGTGGCTCTGGTGGGAACTCCTGCCAGGCATGCATAAGGTCCTGTGCTGCAGTCCCTGGCATTGTAAACCCGCCCCCACCTCACATGCGCATCCCTGGCGAAGACAGATGAGGGATGGACCCGCCAGGGCCGGCGCATGGCCTCTGCTTGGTTGTGTTCACATCTGTGGAGGAGCGCGCTGTAGACTGATGGCAAGGATTCTGAAGATGCTCAAACGTCCCCCTCTTCACCTGATGGCTCACATCAGCCAGCAGTAAAATCTTCATCCTGCTATGGGAAGATGTGCTTGCGAAGTTACTCACATTGGGGTAGAGTGTTTTTTATTAGATGTGTGTACAGGGAGAGCCACCTTCAAAAAAATCACCTCAACACTCTGCTGCCTTAAAGTTGTGGGGAGAAGAGGAAAACTGAATCTTTGGACCCAGTCAACCTTGAAGGACAGTGCATATTTCCAGGGTCTCTACAGAGACTTGTAAAACTCCATGTTGTAATCCTGACTTCTCTGAAGAGCTCAAGTGGAAGCCTTCGATGTCAAGTAAATGTCTGGAAGTGGGTCTCTGTCATATTTGCCTTTTTGTAGAAACTCGCATTTTTGGTCGTCCACTATTGGTGCCCTACCCTCTGATAGGTCGAGTGATTTAAGTCAGTAATGAGTCTGGCTTGTCCTTGTCATCTTCTTCAATTTCCACGGCGATGCTCAGCTTCAGTGTTTCTAGAATGTTGACTGCATGCTTAGGGAGATTTATATTTACATCTGGGTCTTGGCTTCCATCTTCCAAAGAAGTTTATTGTCTTCTGTGGGCAGCTTAATAATATGGGACAAATTAGTAAATAATAGAAGACAAAAAGCATATCCATATATGTCTATGTGGCTCTGAAAGTTGAGTGTTGTCTCTGTCAGCTTTGCTCTTTGACACTTCAGTCTTAAACACCCTCAATCTTCAGAAGCTCTGAGTAAATGGGGTTTTATCAGCCTGGTGTGACCACACTCACTGCGAGCTCAGCATTTGGAAAATAGAGGCAAGAGGATCACGAGTTTGAGGCCAGTTCCGTCTTAAAGTAAGGATTTTCAAAAAAAGATATGGCCCCTTACTTATGTCTTACCAGGGTAGATTTTTTTTTAAAAAAAATCTGCTTTTTTTAAAAGTGAGAAGCATAATGCAAGCTGATTTGAACTTTAAAAAAATCTAAGACAGAATAAAAATTCTTCCTATATATACAAAATACAAACTTTTTTATAGTTTTTATGTCTGAGTTTTCCGACAAATGAGACATAGAAATATATAGTATAGTTTCTTCATGGCTTCCAAAGTATATTGGATCACTTGAGCCCCTGAGTTCAAGGTCAGCCTGGGGGACTGTGTGTCCAAAGAGAAAAATAAAGGAATGGACCAAGAAAACTCTTTGGTGAGTGTGTGTCTTTGCTGACTGATTAAATCTCATATCTTGTGATGGGTTCTAGAGTGAAGTCTGATACTCAGACAAAGCCACAAGCCTTTTCCCATGGATACGGTGTGGGGTGCACTCGGGATCAGCAGTGGGCGAGAATTCCAGTTCTGCCTCACCAGCGAGAAACAGGATTAGAAGAATTCCACTGTTGTTTTGACATATGAAAGTATTGTCTTTGGTTCTGGCGAGGCTAGATTACAGAGACTCAGCAGCATTAGTTTCTTTGTCATTTCTTGTTCATGTAGAAAAATACTTAAATCAAGTGGTTTTCTAAGTTCTTTTTTCCCTTTTCTCTGTGCACACTGTGTGTGTGTGTGTGTGTGTGTGTGTGTGTGTGTGTGTGCGTGCGTGTGTGTGTGTGTGTGTGTGTGTGTGCAGGGGGTAATGCGTGTGGTGCTGGGTTGCAAAGCCAGGGTCTTGCACACGCCAGGCAGTCACTCTCCCATTTACAGCATAGCTGCATGTGTGTGCTTACTTTTGTCAAAAGTATTTCTCCTCTTTTCTGCCAAATATATTCCTTTGTTTCCCGCTTTCTCTTTTTTGGCTTTTGTGTTCTTATATGTACCAAAGTGGAAACTTACATATTCACTCAAATTTCACTCAGCATCTTCAAAGTTTTTCTAAAATTTTTATTTCTGATTAGCAAGTTTCCTTGTTCCGACCTTCGGGGCATGCTGTCAGAAGTTGTGTTTGCACAGTTGGAACCGTCACAGTGTGTGCACTGCCTGTAGAATCCTCGGCAGGAAGACAGGGGTGTGCAGTTTGAGGGGAAGCTCTGTTGGGCAGGGATCTTTACTGAACAGCCTCTTTCCCTAAGTTGCTTTTGTGTTCCTTCTGCTGTGTTGAATTTGATTCGCTAGCATCTGTCCAGTACTGTGTGTCTATATCCCATCCCTGTGGTGTTCCTTCTCTTACATTGTACCTATCCAGTACACCCAGAATCCATCCCCCCAACCCTTTGCTGAGCCCAGGGCTCCCTGGGATGTGCTCTACCACTTAGCTACCTCCCTATTCCCAAAGAAACTTTTTATTTGTAAAAACCTAGCTTGTCTCTCTTTCTGTATGTGGATGAAACTCAGAACACGTTCCTAATTTGACTTACAATCCATTTTGTTGGCACGTCCATTTCCTTACCAGCCTGTGCGTGAACCTGAGAAGATTGGATACTTATTAGCGTTTGCTTTTTTCCAGTTAATCACACCTTGTACCACAGTCAGAGCCCAGAGGGATGGAGTGGAACCCCCTGATCTACAAGAGCTGTGGGTGGGTGGGGTGGTGTGTGCCATGGTGGGGAGGAGAGAGGCAGAAGCTTTAGGCTTTAGGCTTTTTTTCTTTTGTGCACGTATTTATATTTGTGTGTGCCTGTGGAATCATTCCCCCCCCCCCCTTTTTTTGTTTTACTCTAGATTTTCCCAGGGACTGCCTTGCAGTGTCAGAAGTGCTGCTGTTTCTGCCTGGCATTTTTACTTGGGATCTGGGTTCTGAATTCAGGTCATTCTGCTTGCAAGGCAGAGGCTTAACCCCTGAGCCATCTCTCCAGCCTCCTTTCAGTCTTAAGAGTTTACTCAATAAGTCACCACACCAGGCCACAGTAAGATCGCTCATGGATAGTGGTCTGTGTCCATCTCCACCTTATTGTTTTGAAACAGGGTTTCACTGAACCTGGAGCTGGCCAGGAGTCCTCCCCTTCTCCCCTCCCCTTCCCAGGCGAAGATCTCAACATCATGGCTGTGTAATGGGGTCACCTGGGACTTGTGAAAGTTGTCACGTTGGTCTCCAGACCCTCAGATTATCTTGGGAATCAATTTAGCATTGGACCTTTGCAAACTCCCATTGACCTTAAGGCTTTGCCACCTCTTGCCCGTGCAGAATATGTTAATGACATGTAAAGTTTCTGAAAAAGGACTTAGATACATTCCCAGAGACACCAAATGCAGTCATGTTTTTATGATAGGTGCTGTAATGGCACTCCTCCCCACCAACGCTACCAAGTATTTTGGAACATGCGTGTGTGTGCGTGCGTGCCTGCATGCATGCGTGCGCACACAATGGGCATGCATGTCTATGCTGGCATACAGAGACCAAACCCAAGATATCAGGTGCCCTTTTCAGCGACTCTACTGTCTTCCTCGCACAGACTCCGCCAGCTCTGGTGTTAGAGACACACATGTGACCACCCTAGGTTCTCTGTGTGATGCTGGGACTCAGTTCTGCTTATATGGAATGTGCTCAGTCCCCGCCATTGAGTGTTTTAACGATACTTGGTGGGCCATACCTCGTACCTTTCACTGAGGGCGCTTGTTTTAGACCATCATCTGCTGCTGATAAATGTCTTCACAAAGGACAGGCTCACGGAACTTCTGGTCCTCTGTGCTCCCGTCGCCCACCATCACTCCAGTTGCTATGGTAACAGTGCAGGTGGTGGCAATAGAATTCTGGTGTCACGAATTTCCAAATCAAGTTTTGAGTTGAATAGCTTTTCATAATTGCGATTGTTTTCCCCAATGTAACAATTTCTAGGACTTTTTTTTTTTTTTAAAGCATGTGCTGCCTTAAAATTAGTTTTTCACTAACAATTAAAGATGTCAGGTTTTGGTTTACAGTGTAGCATGCTTACCGATATTTCCAAATGGGAAGCGAACGTTAGCGTCAGTGTGTTCCTTGCTTGTGGTGAAATGTTATTGGTCTACTTGTGCCAGAGGTTCTGCAGAGAGGAAAACTTGTTTTTTTCTCCTGTTTTGCTGATGTCCTCTTTACATGCTGGAAACAGAAGCCCAGTCCCTGGCCTACCCGGGCAGGAGCTCCTGGGCGCTGTTGTGTGTGCTGAGCATGAGACAGGAGACAGTTGAGCCCAGTGCCCTTGCAGGAAGGTGTACCACAGTCACATAGCACCCAGGTTGGGGTAGGTACCCCATGTCCACAAGAAAATAATCTTGTTTCCCCCCTCCATGCATCTTCCTGTCATTCAAGTAGGTCTTCGATTTGGATGTTTCGGTCGCATTAGCCTGTCTCCTCCCTCAGCCCCTAAGGTGTGTGCGCATGTATGTGTGAGCATATTAGAGTGAGTAAATGTGTATGTAAGTCTGTGCAGGTGTGAGCATATTTGTGTGTGTGTGTATTTGAGTCTGTGTGTATGTATATGAATGTGCCTGAGTGTAAGTATGTCTGTGTGTGTGTGTGTGTGTTTGTGTGAGTCTGTATATGTTTGTGTATGTACCTGAGTCTGCGAGTGTACATGTGCGATTGTGTGTGTGTGTGTGTGTGTGTGTATGTGTTTATGAAGGTTCTGTTATGGAGGGAAAAACCCTCTCAAATTACTTCTTTCTGTTGAGGAGTGTGGGTCAGTCACATGGTTCTTCTGAACCTCAGTTTCCTGTGCGAAGAGCTGATGTCATCAATATGCTGCAAGAGTGTGACACACGTTACTGGGAGCATTATCATTAAAAACGTTTGTCCTGTCAGCAGACGCCAAGATCTTAGAAACAAGCACCTTGTATAGAGCCGTGCTAGCACAGCGAGGACTGTGGGGGTACTTCTGGGTGTAGTCTCCCGAAGGTTAGATCTCTGGTGCTTTGCTACCATGATGGATTTTTTTTAAAAACTGTAGTGTTCAGCTCCCAGAGGCTGCTAGTTCTGCTGGCTGGCTGCTTGCTGCCAGGAGCTGCTCTCTCTGCTCTGGCCCCTCTGCAGTCCCCCTTCTCCTCCTCCCTCCAAAGTCTGCTTGCATTTGGAGCGTGATCCTGAGCTCCCGCCTAGCAGGCTCCAGCGAGCAGGCTCCGCCCCCTGCCCCAGAGGAAGCTGGTTTACATACGAGTCATACCACGCATAGCCAGCATGTCAGCGCAGTCTACTTGCAGCCGGCTGTGAGCACAGTGCGCCTTTGTCCTCGGAAATGGGCTTTGCTTTCTCTTTTCTACTCCTTTTTTATCCCCAAGACAGACTTGTAAACACTTCTGAAAAGATTTTTTAAAGCTCGACCGAAGATAAAATACAGATACTATCTTCCAATAAGCCCTTGAAGGGTTTTGTGTGAGTCTGATTATTTTTTAGTGTATTTTTTAAAAAAAAACTTTTAACATACTTTTGATTATCTGAGGCTGGGCCTCAGTGTTCTCGAAGTTTTGGGAGGAGAGCCGAGTGCTACCAAGCTGCGACTAAGTTCTGAAACTTCCTCTTTGGAGGCGAAGGCAAGGAGCTGGTTTTCTTTGCTGCCCAATAAATGCTATTTATGAAGATGGACCTGTTGAACTACCAATACTTGGACAAGATGAACAACAACATCGGCGTCCTGTGCTATGAAGGTAGATGCGGCCGCGCACTTCTCTTTGGCCTTGTGGGGACCTCTGAGCATTTCATTTTCTTTCCGGGAACAGCAGATGCTCGGGAGGCCTGGGCTCAGTGTTGGGGTGCAGTGTGTTGATGTTTGGGAGGCTGCTTTCCCCGCCCGGAAGGCACTGTTAAGTTGCTTGTGACTGTGTCCCACATCTGTAAAGTGGAAACTCTTTTCTTTATTTCTGATTTTCGATGTCATTTTGTAAGGGAGGAACTTGTGGAACTCAAGTTAAAGTTAAACATGTCGGTGGGGGGAGGCAGAGGGAGGAGCTTCACTGCTTATTTTTAAACATGCCACTGTGTATGCTGTGTACAGTATTCCTGTGTACTCCAGCTTGATTTGCACCCGAGGGGGACAGAATACTACAATCGGCTTTTGTTTTCTGCGGCCACTATCCCAGGCAGGGAAGAGAATTTTTTTTTTTTTAACTGTTGAGCTTGGGGCCTGGAGAGGCCCAAGTTAGAGCGTACAGGCCGACTCTTTGTCTGCGGCCCCATTTCCTGTGCAGGCCTCGCCGGCTGACAGCCTCCCTTTCCCGGCCCCTGCAGAAGTCGATTACACAACAAGGCAGCAGAAAGCCCAAGGAACCCAAGTTAAAAATACCCAAGCTGAGCCCAGCCCTGCTCTGCGCACACGGCCCCAGAGCCCCAGGCGGATCCTCTCTGCCCCCGCACTCTTCCAAGCTGCCTCTGGGCTTGGCGAGAAGGGAAAACTCAGTTTCCATCTTTTGGAACACGACCTACGTGCAGTTGCAAATCTGGGCAATGGCCTGAGGTTGAGCTGTGGGGAGTTGTTGGTCTCCAGCACCCTGGTTCCAGCCCAGGTTGAGGCCATGTTATTTCCCACAGCAAGCTGAGCATTTTCTTCTTGGGAGAGGGAAACAGTGACAATCCTGAGAGCAGCCAGTTCTCTCTTGTCTTTCATGTAAAAATTCCAGATCTGCTTCTTACTCAGCGGACACTTACCTCTTTCCTTTGCAAGGGAAAAAGGCCCATTCTTTCTTCAATTTCAAAGTAATTATGGATAAGTATCTCATGTTTGAAGTTTTTGGAAATGGCTTTACACTCGTTTCCTCCCTAAGGACTCTGAATCTGCTACCTTGAGGGCTGCCTTGCTTTCTGAGCTCACTCATTTGGTCAAAATCAGATTCTTTAGATATCACCAGCAGGGAGAAAGGAGAGATGTGATGCATGTGTTGGAATTCACGTGTTAACTTTTTTCTTTTTCTTTTTTTTTTTTTAACTTTTTTCTTTAAACAAACAAACAAAAAATTTTTTCCCTCCAGTCAGTAAAAGGTAAAAATTTTTAGGGCACTTTCTTTGCCAACAAGTAATCTGATATTTTAAAAACAAAGCAGAACGTACTGACTGGCCTATATGAGGAGCGGAAGGATCCTTAAGAAATCAATTCCAGATTAATTGTCTGTATAGGGTTGGTTATAGGGTCAGATCCTCCCAGGTGAGCATACATTGTGCCCTGTGCCACACAAACAAGCAGTTAGCTTTCTTCTCGTTTCTCTCACAGTTTGGGAAGAAGAAAATTTTGGTTTTGAAAGTTGAGGAGATAATGTGAGGCCATAGGCTATCGTCTGTTTGGTTTGAACATCTGCTTCTATTTTCCTTATTATGAAAGGTAATATTATTTTAACACTAAAATAAACACACAGGAAATGAAGAAAAGCGCAGCAAAACCCAGCGGTGTTTAGAGTGAGTTGCCTAGCGGTTTTCTCCGCATAAACACTGCACACATCTGGCCTGGAGGCGAGGTCTGTCAGGAAGATGGGGCTTTCTTCAGGAACAGGAATGTGTTATCAGGTTTGTTTTGAACCTGTCAGCCCAAGGCACCCTAGAACAGCGTGTAGGCAGCAGAGTGGACAGGCGATGGGCAGGCAGCATTTAATGGCATCCAGGGCCTTGTTCACTTTTGGACTTGTTGGCTTTGGAACTTGGGATGTGCATGGATGTATTTATTTTCTCTGGTGGGTCAGTGACCCTCTTCCAAACAGGCTGGCATCTTACCCCACCTTCGTTTTGTCGCCAACAACTAGTATATAAATGGGTCCCCTCAGCTAGCTTCCCTTTACATCCAAGGTTCCTGGATGGCAGTCTAGGTTGAGTCGACTGTTTCCCAACCACTCTAGGTTGGTTTTTCTTTTTCCCTGTGTGTGTGTGTGTGTGTGTGTGTCTGTGTGTGTCTGTGTGTCCATACATGTGTGTGTGTGTGTCTTTGTATCCGTGTGTATCTGTGTGTGTGTGTGTCTATGTATCTCTGTGTATGTGTATCTGTGTGTGTCTTTGTATCCGTATGTATCTGTGTGTGTGTGTGTGTGTCTATATATCTCTGTGTATGTGTATCTGTGTGTGTCTTTGTATCCGTGTGTATCTGTGTGTGTGTGTGTGTGTGTGTGTGTGTGTGTGGTCTTGGAATAGAACCCAGGGCACATGCCTGCTGAACCTGTGTGCTACCACTAACCACACCATACCTCGGCCTGTTCTAAATGGCTGACATTGCCCCCTTTGTGGTAATTGGGTGCTGTTACCTGCCTTCCACCACCTGCAAGAGGAGTTGAAAAACAAAGGAAAGCTACTGTGTAGGTCGTGACAGGAGAGGAATCTAACTTGTGAGAACGGGTTACCTTTACCAAATCCTGCCTTGTTGACAAGTATGTTACACAACCTCGTGGCTTGCTACTATCATACTCAACATCTGACCACTTCCTCTGGCCTCACCCCCTCATGGTTCAGTTATACCCCCCAGGAAGCCCAGTTTTGCCTCCCGTCTCCATGAAAAGGTGATAGGTCACCATGGTCCTCCCTCATCTTCCCTTTTGAACTCTGGGCATCTGCCACCGTGACTGCAGGATCCAGGCCAGCATTGAGGATGAAGCCATCTCAGAATAACAGGGAAGTTGGGGCAAGCTCACCAATGGCCCCATGGTCACTACCGTGTAATGCAGCCTTTAATTAAAGGCTATCTTGTGTTCTCTGGTTAACTCATCACCACAGAGCTAACAGGACTCAGCTGTTACTGGACACCTTCACATTGTCTTGGCCATAAAACAGATCTGGTGTTTTTTGTCTGTTTAGGTTAGTGTGGAGGCTGAAGGACTGTACTCAGGTAGGAGCCCAGCCTTCCATTGTGTTATGTGTGTGTGTGTGTGTGTGTGTCCCATGTGTGTCCTTACATATGTGTGCATGTGCATGGAGATGCAACATTGATGTTGGGGGGGGTGTGTGGAGATCAGACAACCTGTGCGAGCCGCTTCTCTTCCTCCACGTGGGCTGCAGGTCAAGCTCAGGTCGCAGTGTCAGTGCCCAGGTGGCTTCGAGTGCTCCCACTGTCCCCGGTCGTTACTATGATGATAAGGTCTCTCCCTTTAATCCAGAGTTCACAACTAGCTAGTCTGGTCAGCTTGCCCTGGGAAGTCTGCCACCATGCCTGTCTGTTTTTATGTGGTCTCTGGGGATTTAAACCTGGGTGCTCACACTTTCTGGGCAAGGGCTATATCCACTGACCATCTCCTCGGCCCCACTGGGCTCCTACCTGCATGTTACCTCTCCAGAGCTACTGTGGGTCTCATCTCAGCTGATCTCCTTTAATTATTAGCAACTTGGTCTTGAGGACCAGGGTGTGCCCCAAAGGGGTCTTGCCCAGGGGTCCCTTCCCAAGTCACAACCTGCAACCCAATCTGGTTCCATCAGCACCACCTGACAACAGATGGTCGCAGTTCTGAGGCTGTTTGATGTTCAGGGAAGAGCAGGGATGGTAACAGAGTTCACCAGCCTTTGGAATTTTTCCTAAGCACAAGTTCCCCGGGGAGTGGGATAGACTGGGGAATGCTTCTCAAGATGGTTAACAGTTGTATTTACCTACTTTCTTGGTCCTGAAAAACTTAAGGGCTGGTCAGTGTGTGAAACTTAGGGCCCGTGGTTGTGAGCTGCAGTTGGCAAGCCTTTAATAATTGGGTTAAAAGTTATTAGTATGTGCTCTGGGAGAAGAATTCTCTCCTTTTAATTTAAGAGTGTGACTTATGTTGAGAAAAGTCAGGGAAAATTGCATATTATTGTGCCCTGGAAGCTGGAGAGAAGGCTTTTGGAGTCGCTGGGGCGAGGACCTGCCTCTCTTTAGAGTATAATTACCATTCGCTTTGCCACAAGTCAAATTCAGATCTGCAGAGAGCCTGGGCGGGTGGTGAAGCCCTTTTGTGTCTTGCCAAGCCCATCAGCAACAGGTTCTGGAGGCCTGGCTGTATCATTCCTGTCTCTGGAGCTTGGGACCTTTGGGTGCTGTGCAGGGCCATGTGGCCCAGCACGGGTCCTCAGCCCTGCCTGAGATCAAGTGACATGGTGTGATCCAGGATGTAGTCTGCGGTGGGACATCTGTTACCTATTTGACTTGGAAATGCATTCTATTTTAGCCAGAGAGAGAGACAGAGAGAGAGAGAGAGAACAAACACGAACACATGGGAGGAACTTGATCCAGAAGCCAGGTGAACACACCGGCTTCTGTGTTTGCTTCTCCTAATTACAGCTTGTGTTCTGGGAAGGTGCGATTAGATCCTCCTTCCTTCCAGCTCCACGCCCATATTTCTCAACCCTTCTGGAAGGATTGTTTGACTTGGCTGCTTGTATCTGGGAGCCAGCATTTGGCTCGAATTAGAAGGCAGAGAGTTGTCTCTTTCCTCCCTTTCCCGCGTGTTCCTGGGGCGCTTGGAGTCGGTGCTTGAAGGAGATTTTTAGAAACTTGCCCCATGGATACACAGAAATCCCCATGGCGTGGGTGGGGGTGGGTCAGAGCAGTCACCGCCTCACTACCCGGACGCTGAAGAAAACTGCATTTTGTCATGAAGAAATTAGTTCCAGATTTAGTACTCTACACATAAAAAAGTCTTCCCACGGAATGTCTGTCTGTATCTGTTTCATCTCTGAGTATTTAATGTTTATTCAATGACAGTTTATAGTTAATGGCATTTGTATATTTAGCTCATGGTAATTACTTTTTAGCCTTGCTCAGCAATGTAAGTCTGTAGTACAAAACAGGCCCTCCCTCTTGTATTTTAGAAAGAAGTCATGTGTTAGCTGTCTGCTATTGAAAACAAAACACCCCCAAATCCTGTCTGTATTTTTAAAAGTGTGTACAGAAAATGACCCCCTTATATACAGTTACTAGCTTTTTTTTTCTTTTTGCATCTTCCCCCACCCCCAATTCTGTAGGTTGTTTTCATTTCAGGGCCTCATAGATAGAATATCTTTTATTATTGACAGTGTGTGTCACTAGTAGTTGAAAGAATGTTTATCTTTACCCCATTTAAAAAGCTTCTTCTTAAGATTTTCATTAATTCATTGCTATTTGTAAGGTCTTTCCAAACTCTTAGCATTTCACGCTTTTGTTTGCAAAGAAGTGTGCAAACATAACAGCCGGAACGTATTCCACTAATAATCCGAGGCAGTGAGCTCTGCCTGTTTCCTCCTAGGATGCTATGCCTTGTTTCGGAGTGTTCGTGGAGTGTCTTAATTATCACACTTGTTGCTGTGATAAACTATTCTGACAGAAACAACTTAGGGAGAAAAGGTTGTTTTGGCTCACAGTTCAAGACAGTCCATAGACACGAGGGCAGGGAAGCGAGGGCAGGGAAGCTTGAAGCAGCTGGTCACACTCAGGAAGCACAGAGGGATGACTGCTTGTGCTGGGTTGTCTTTTCTCCTGTCTGTAAGTCCAGGATCCTGAGCCGGGGAGGGGGGCCACTTCCATGAACCAAGCAATATAACCCCTCGCAGGCATGAGCAGAGGCTGAAGAGCCCCTCACAAAGGTGTCTAGGGGAAGCTGGTCTGCTGAATGATTCCACATCCCATTGTTGACCATGTTTTAACCATGACAGTATGTCCTGCCTTCTCTTATCTTTCACTTTAAAAAATATATTATTATGAACCTGCTATAGAAGGAAGGAAATGTATTTTTAAAAAGCATATATAGCTTATAGCTATCAAATGACTTGTAAATATATCCTGGTCAAAACAAACAAACAAACAAACAAAACAAAACAGTAAGACACCTCTTCCAAGTCTTCCCTGTGGATCAAACTCCTGACTCCCCGAGGTTACCACAACTGTGATTTGCTTTTCTTCCCCTACTTTGGCTACCTGTGAGTGTCATTCTAAGGAGATACTCTTTGTTTTGACTTTTTTTTTCTAACTCTATATGATTGGAATTGTCCTGTCTGCTGTCTTTGGGGGAGGTGTGGGGTCTGAGGACATGGAGTCTAGGCAGTCGGACTGCTGAGTGTGTGTTTTCTCACTCAGCCCCTTGTGTCTCCATGGGTTCTTTCAAGAGAGTTGAGAATCCCCAAAGGTCCCTCTGTGAACCCAGACTGTAGTCTTGGGCCAGCCTCAACTGTGGGGTTCCATGGACAGGACGCCCCCTCTGCTTTGCTTATCCACCTGCTGCCAGCCATTTGTTGAGCAGGCTCTAATGCTCCGGTTGGAGTTTTTTCCAGCTGATGTGTCTGTCATTCACATTCCTCACCACCATATAGAATGGGTGTTAGAATCACTGTGCAGTGTAACAGAGAGGGCAGCGGTGGTAGGAGTAGGGGGAGCTGCTGGGGGCAGTTCTAGAGAGGAGTCACATAATCACGGCCTGAGCAGAAGCTAGGTCTACACCAGCAAGCAGCTGGCTTCAACCCCAGCATAGCTAGCTAGCATCAGTCTTCTTCCGATGTAGAAGCAAGGACTTTGGGATACACAGAGGAGCTTAAATTGCTTCAGTACTCAAACAATACTCGCCATTGTAGAGGTGCTGGGGGGAGGGGAGAGAGAGAAGGAAAGAGAGGGGCAGGCTGTAACAATAGTCAGCATTGTGCACCGACTAAAGTTATGAATGAAAAAGAATTCCCCATGTGCCTAGCTCTTGATTTTATTTGACGTCTGTTCTGCATGAAAATAGTTGCCTGTTAATTCCTCTTGGCTAACAACTTGATTTGAATCGAGCGTATTCGGGGATTGGACTGCTTGCTTCAGAGGTGTGCTGCCAAGCAGTTGGGCAGAGTTGTTTACACTACCCATAACCCAGCTGGACAGTGGCTGCGTTTCTTCCCTGATAGCAGGCAAGGGAGTGGCGAGTGCAAATGTCAGGGCCTTCCCCCTCTGGAATCAGCAGCCTTCCATTGCATGGCAGCGCCATCCCAGTGGGAAGGGGTTTATTTAAGCATTCATTCCGACTATGGGTGTTCTTTTATACTGTTGGCTGTTTCTAATGAACACCTGAGAGACTGTTGGCTGACCCCACAGAGAACCTTGCACACTCTCCTGCCAAAAGAGCTCTGCTTCCTTCCTGATGCCTGAATTTACCCCAGAGGGGGACTCAGGGCTCTTGTAGTGATTTGGGGCTTGTGAGGGAATACTGCATAGCAGCTGAACCACGCCCCCAGAGCTCCCGACTGAAGATGGGAGAAGAGGCGGAAAGCCGTTTTATTCCCAACACCAAACCTGTGTCATGTTTTCTGGCCTTGCTCTGCCAAAGTCAAAACTAGAAGGTGTTGCAGTTCCTCTTTGTGCTGCTGTGAGACAACACTCAAACCACCAGCTTAAGGTAATGAGAGGATGTAGTTCAGTTCCAGCGGGGACGTAGTTCATTATGGCAGGCGAAGTCTCAGGTCACTGCAGCCATCATGGAGGCCGAGGGAGCAAGCAGCACCCTGCAAGACCTGTAGGAACCAGGTGGGCTTACCCAACCTCAAGGCCTGCCCTCTGTGTTATACCTTCCTCCAGCAAGGCTCCACCTCCCAAACATCAGCATCAACCAAGGATTTAAACACATCAGTCTGCGGGAGATAACTCACCTCAAACCACGACAGAAAGAATTACCACCCATTTCTGGAGCACATGGGAGCCTAGTTCCTGGGTAAGACTTCATGCCACTGAAAGATGATAGACACAGGGGCAGAGACACATTCTAGGTGTCTGACACTATACACACACCTGTCTGTTCTATCCAGCAAAAAGGGGGTGCTGGCAACCTGTAGGGGATTATTGTGTGTCCTTAGGCTGCAGGGGAGGCCTCACTTTCTGGCTTTTTGCAAACTGCCCTGAGCCCTGCTCCACGCTTTCCTCATGCCATCTCTGTCCAAGGCCAGCCTGACCCACTTTAGGTCCCAGGCCCCCATTCTGCAGGCCTCGGGGATGCTGCGGTACATCTAGTTGGTTTGTGATTTTTGCTTTCCTGATTCTTTCTCTTAAGGATATGCTGGTTCACGGGAGGCCCATTTTTACAAAGAAGCACAGCCTTCCCTTCCTGTATGCTCCCCTGTGTGTTTCCCTCTGGCTGTCAGACCTCCTCACCATGCAGGTTATGGGAAGAAGAACAACGCACCTCCACTTACTCTCCTTCCTTTCTCTCCTCTGTCCATGTGCTTGCTGGATATAAGGATCAACTTGACCATTGACAACTCAAGCTCTGGGCACTTCTATAAAGAACTGGTGGTTGAGTTAGTCTCTAAGCAAGTCTTCCCAGCTCATGGTATATGGAACTATATTCCCTGGGCAGGTGGATAAGTTGGAGGGAGCTGGTTAAGGAAGTTGGCATTCTTTGGCACACTCAAACAGATGTCAGGTTGACATACTATCAAGGCACTGACTCCCTATTCTACGCTTGTCTCTATTGGTGCATATGTTCACGGTGTGCCCTGTGTACCAGTGCTGGTGAGCACAAGAGACGTTACCAACCAGTAGGGACCTCCTGATGCTCCTGACGGGTTGAACATGATTCGGAAGACCTCAGTCCATGGCACGACAGGATGCAAATCATAAACGATGGAGTGGAGATGCTTTGGCTTAATCACTTATCTGAGTTGTGGGGTTTCATACCTGGGAATCAGGATCATGGTGCACAGAAGCTTAAGCGGGGCAAATGGCAGGGTTGTTTAGGTTCATCCCTTGGAGAAGTCAGGATGACCTCACTTGTGGTTATGGGCTGTTGGCTTCGGGACTTCCAAACTGTAACTTCTGTTTTTATTTATTTTGAGCACCAGATCCAGACTGAGGACACTTTAGGCTTGGTGTGGCCAATGTGCTCTGTAACCTCATCACTCACAAAGCTGAGGCAGGAGGATCGAGAATTTAAAGTCAGTGTGGGTCACATAGTGAGACCCTGGCACAAAAGGAAGGGAGAGTGGTAGGGCACCTCTTTCCCTAGAGTGCTCTCATGGTTCCTTGCCAGGCAACAAAATGTAGTCAAAGATGGTATCAGCTGCCTTTGAACTTCAGGCAGAGCAGGGTCCGGCTCCTTGCACACTGTCGGTGTTGCACAGGGTAGGGACTGGTCTGACCGTTGTATTGAGCCTGTTGAGCTGTTGAATCACTCGCAGTTTGCATATCTGTTTTGAGGTGGTAGATTTTGAGTGGTTTCAAGGTTTCTACTATTGTGAATACAGTTGTTGTGAATATTTATTGTGCTCAATAGGTTCAAAGACAAGATGTTGCTTCCATGCTTAGGCAGGTAGGTCAGTGACATGCAGTCTGCTTGCTCTGTGGTGCAGCCTTAGTTCAGGCCTCTGGTGGACACATCTGCTTGTTTTTTGGGATAAGCATATGCAAGGGGAATTGCCGTCCTTGACTGTGGTGCAGTTCATGAGCTGTCTGCTGCCTTCTGTGGTGCACTGTGGAAATGGCTGCTGCAGCTTCTTCAGTTCCCGATATTGTGAGTGAGGTGGATGGCACTGTGGACGTGCCACCTGTTGGTAACATGTAATCCACAACTTGTGGATTGTGCACAACTCAAGGTCTCCATGCTTCCTTATTTCTGGTGGTAAGTCACGTGCCCCAGGCTGTGCAAACATTTCTCCAGGATCCAGCTCTCCTCTGGGCTCTGCTTCTCTCCTGGCTTGCCACAGTTCTCCACTGAGTTTTGGGGGTGTTCTGATACCTATCCAGCTGTGGCTTCCTTTGTGGCTCCAGGAGCAGCTGGTCCTTGTGCAGTCCGCCCCAACTCCCTCACGGTGGGATTGGCTGAGCCTCCCCTGTCCCTAGCTTGCCCCTCCTACCTGCGCTGACCTCTGTGAGTGCTCCCTGTGGCCATAGGACCCTTAGTCTGCTGTGAGCTCCTATGGCCACTCAAGTCCTGCTGTTTGCTCATCTGTGATGTAAACAAATACGATGGGCTCAAAGCATGCAGAGACAACACTCACACATCTCAGTAAGCAGTGTTTAAGCTTGTCTTCCCATAGTCTCCTTGGAGGATTTCACATTTCACCTAGCTCTGTGATGAGCTCATTTCATAGCACTGGTGTTTTTTTAGTGATGGTCAGTAATGAGGGCAAAACCTAAGTCATAGAAATGTGCCTGTGTGTATGTATATGTGTGCACATGTTCATACACACATAACTCAGAGTGCTTGTATCTGACGGGCATCATCCTAGGAGTATGTCACAGCTTTTATTCTCTTACCTAGATCATTCTTAAGGAAAGTCTGAAGTATCTTCTAACCAGTGGCAGTTTTCTTTGGTGTGAAGAATTCAACCCTGCTGAAATTGACATCTTGCAAAAGATGGCAGTCAGCACTCATCTGCATGTTTATACCAAAATGTTTTTTAAATCCATCTCATTGCTCCCCCTCCTCCCATCTTACCACCTACAGTAAATTCTTTGAGGTCAAGTCACAGAGAAAAGGCCTTTACCTGGTGCACCTGTAATCCCCATGCTCAGAGGGGGAGGCAGGGAAGGCAGAAATTCAAGATCTGCCTGGGCTACATTTGACCCTATTTCACTCACACACATACACACACACCCATATATAAACACACACATGGATGGATGGATGGATGGATGATGGATGGATGGATGGATGGATGGTCGGGAGAATCTGTCTCAAGTGCTGTATGTTTGCAGGCCCTGAGCAAGTGTGCAGTGAGCGAGGTAGAGAACACTTCTGCAGAGTACCCATGCAGCTGGGTGGCTGCACTAGAATGATGGTCTTGGTCTTTACAGTATTCAGTTTTGGTCACTCACTTACCTGTCACACAGAGATAGTTGGCTGTTTCAGACTCTGACAACTTATTCCAATCTTATGGACGAGGTAAATTGTCCTTAGGTGTTTTGTCTGTGGCGATTTTGTGCAGAGAATGCTCCCTGCTGTGGAAGAGACAGGGTAACCGCTTCTCATCCCAGAGTGGCACTTAGAGACTGTTCGGGGCATGTCAGTTTCAGCTGAGAATGCACGTGTATGTATGTGTTATACATGTACAGGTGTATGTGTGTTTCTGCATGCCTGTGCATGTGTATGTGTGCTTGTGCGCATGTGCAAGTGAGTGCGTGTGCGTGCTCATGTATGTGTGATCTGCAGTTTGTTTATCTGGGTTTACCCTGAATCCCCCTCACATCTGGCTGCTCTTGCAGCTGAACAGTCAGGCACAGAAGAACATCACAGTCCCCACCTTCTGCCACAATTGCTCAAAAACAGTAACAGTAGGTTTGTTTTTGGTGTCTGACATATTTATATTTAGTTCAGTGATCTTTTACCTAATTCCAGATGAATACATATTATGTGTTTTTTGAAAATTTCTGCCTGTGCTTTTGGAGGTTTCTGTCTTGCATCCTGGGCCTGTGGCGAGGCAGTGCTGCGTGATGGGAGCCACGATGGAGGAGAGACACTCATCTCATGGTGGGATCTAAGCACAGGTTAATTGAGTCCCAGCGCTTTAGAAACTGATTTGTTTCAAGAAGACAGTTGCCTGGTGAGTGTGGACATTCTAGTAAACTATAGATGATCCCAAAGTTAAGGGGAGTCTGGTAAGATCAGGTGCCTGTGTGAGGAAGTGTGCCTGCACGGGGTGTATGTGGAAATGGGGACTGGATGTGTTTGAGGTCACTCGCAGTCTCCTGTCTCAACTCACTGTTGAGCTCCATAGCAATGGTCCTCAATGTCAGCCGGCCACGGTTAGCATTTGGGATGATTTGCTGAAGGGCCAAGTGTTTGAATAAGAGGATCATCTGAAGGTGGAGTGATTCAAAATGCAAGATTTTTAGTGTCACCCCGGAAACCCCCCCATGGCATCTACATCTGAGGCGATGAGGCCAGACTGGGGTGTCTGTCAGACCCGTGCCGTCATCCCCAGAAAGCTAGTTTATGATTGGACCCTATGATGTAACGGTATAAAGAGAAAGGAGGTCTCATCATGGGCAGCTTTGTCTGTGGCTGCGAACCACTCACCCATTTAATTAGCCACAACACATCCCAAGCTAAATGTTTCAGCTCTGCCTTATTTCTGCATTGGTTTAAATCCTGTTCGCCCCATGTTATGACTGAAACAGTTTTGGGGCCTAGGAGCTGTTATTAATAACCTGTGGCCGTTGAGAAGAAAACAGGCTGGTGGAATACGTGCAGCTTTTGCAGTCTGTTAGCAGTGTGACACCTAAGTGGCTGTTTTGTGCCTTTATGAAGAGAAGGCTGGGGGAACAGGGACTAAATTTCTGAAAACCTAGGTGTCTGTGGTGAGCACACGGACTGATTTCATGAAACTTTGGTACTCAGGTACTAGGATGGGTACCTAGCAGCAGCCAGAACATCACCGTTCAACGTCTCTTGACTTCTCAGGGAACAGGCCAGGAAGGTAAGGCTCTGTGAAGAACATTTGTCATCAAACTTACGTACCTTGTTAGAGAGGGATGACAAAATTGAAGCCTAACCAATCACTAGTAGGATGGCACAGTAACATGCTTGCCACTTAAAACAGCCGAGTACTCAACATAGAGATACCATTTGACCTACAATTCCATTCCTAGGCATATACCCACAGGTGTCCAAAGCAACATTATTTGTGCTTATTTATGCTAAAAAGCAGAACCATTGCACATATCCATCAACTGACAAATGGAAGATTAAAAGGTGGTATGTCCATATAGTTGGCACGGCAAAGGAATGGAGCACTGGTTCATGTTACATGGATGAATCTAGAAAACTTGCTGATCATGAGAATTATACTAAAGACACTGTGTTCTATTTATGTGAAAGGCCCAGAATAAGCAAGTTCATAGAGGCAGAAAATAGGTTTAGTGATAATTAGTCGCTGGGGAGAGAGCATGCGGTGTGGACGCTCATGCAGAGTGTATTCCTGAAGTCAGGCGGGGCGATTATTGTACACCCTGTGGATCCACCAGAACCTCTGGATTGAGCATTTTAAGTGGGTGCTTGTACAACATGGGAGTCATCTCAGTGAGACTGTTACAGATGTGGAGACTGGGATGGAGGACCACCGTTTGTTCAGTCAACACATCTGTGTGATGGTCTGTGTATATTGAAACATTTGACACAGTGATCATAGTTCAGTCGGCAGCCTCATGCATGGCATCTGTAAGTCATCCATGTTCTAGGTCACTCCAGGCAAGTCCTGAGATGCCTGAGGAGCAGGCAGTGTAGCATAGTCTTTTTTTTTTTTTTTTTAATTTTATATTTACTGCCAATATCAGTTGTCTTAACAAGAGACAAGCTTGGGTCATGTGTGTGTAACTTAAGATCTCTGCAGAGCATAGTGTGTGTGTTGGAATGAGAGTTCTGTTGTGGTCCTTAGCTAACCTGATTTCCTCGAGGTGTCTTCACATGGACTTTATATTGCACAGCATCTGCTGCAGGCAGTTCTGTGCCCCTCATTATTTCTACTTCCACCTGCTTTCTTGAGTCAGACCCTTGGGACCAGAGGCTTGGGCCACACTCTTCTGCTCTGAGTTGAGATGGACCCTGCTGGGGACATCAGGGCCTTTAGAACACTCCTGAAACAGTTTTGCAAACAGTCCTCACACCCCCTTGTCTTGCTTAACATTTTGCCAGCTGACCTGTAGCTCCTCTTCCTCCGGCATCTGGGCTTTCCGTTGATTCTGTCTTGCATGATGGCTCGGGAATGTCAGGCAGTCCATTAAGCCTGCGCCCTGCCCTGCAGCTTCCCGGTGTGCGCCCGCAAGCCGAGGGTGCTCCTGGACCTTTGAAGTGGCTGCCAGCCTTTCATTTAACATCATTTTCATTTAACAACAGCCCGGCCTTTGATCAGCCTGTTTTCCTCTCTCTTTGGCTTCAGGATAAGTCACTTGGAGCTGAGGAGAGGCTTGAAGGAGGCCCGAGCGTCCACATTTATGACCACAATGTCTGGTTAACCTTCCTATCTTGAGTAAATAGGCCGAGGGGCCAGGCCCTTCCTGGCCCCTCTTGATAACATTTGCTCACTGGTAGTGTAAACTGAAAAAGAGGCTTGAATGTGGAGGACTTGGGTGGAGAGAGGTAGAAATGAAAAGCCAACATCATCTCAGCTCCTACTCTGCATTGGAATGGGGTCTCCTAGACCTGGGACGCAATGGAGGCTGTGCGTCTCTGTTCTGATCTGGTTTGTGGCTTCGTATTCAGTTACCTGCTGTTTTGGAGCATGGTAAATCCCTATAAAAAGTTCTTCTGGATCTGCGAGATGCTGAGCTGGTAAGACGCCTGCTTGCAAACCTGGAGACCTGAGTTCCATCCTGGAATTGTGGAAGGAAGGAAAGTTGTCCTTTGGCCTCTACCCATGCACCATAGCATGCTGGTGCGAGATCTCTCTCTCTCTCTCACTGTCTGTCTCTTCCAAACAAATAAATTAATAAAAAAATTTAAAAAGTTCTCCTTGACTGTGTACACATTTTGCACGAAGATCTTAAAGTTCCTACTAACGTTAAGATCTGGGATCTTAAGATCAGTAGTCATCCATTTAAAAAACAGCTCCCGGGACAGGGGGTGCAGCTCCCTGCACTGCCTGTTGCCAGCGATGGCCACTACCAGGCTTTCCTCCTCACAGCCTTCCCTGACCTGTGCCAACACCACGTAGCACTTACTCCCAGTGAGCTCGAAGCCTGACACATCCGTGTAGATGCCATATTCTTCTTCTTCTTCCTCTTCCTCCGGACCTTCTTGTTCTTCTTCCTCTGCCTTTTGGTCCTGAAGATGGAACCCAGGGCCTTGTCCTTCTAGACAAGTGCCTACCACTGAGCTCCCCGGCTCCTGGGTACAGCTCTTGAGTCCATCGCTCTAGGACACTTGGTGTCTTTTTTTTTTCCCCCTTTTGTTTTCTGCCTTGATGCACGCAGCCTTCCCTGCCTGCAGTGCCTTGGTCACCATTTCCAGGATCCAAACCTGACCATCAAAGCTAGAGTTGATATGCTGTATCCAAAGCTAGCCCTTCCTCCCCACAGACATGCAACAAGCCTTCTTCCTTCGAGTTACTGTTTAAGAGCTGTCCCCATTTTAACTTCCAACATGGGAACTGTCATGGTTGTTACTTCTCTCCAGAACTTATCACTGTCACTAGTACTTAATGCCTTTGAGGCAAAGAGCAGGATTCTTTCTCTCTCACTTCTTCCTGTTTTCTTTAGCTCTTCGTGTCATAATGAAAATGTAATAGGCACTAAAATGCTTGCTAATTAATTAGTTAACTAATTAGCACCGTGGGGCTTCTCACATATACTCAGGAAATGCTGGGTCTCTGAGGTTTTCCCCAGCCCTTCTCTCTAACTGCTGTTGAATGAACCCTGTCTTTTCCATCTTCTCTTCCTGAATTGAGGCAGGAACACGGCTGCCATTTGGGGACAGGGACCATATCTGAAGGAGGGTCCCTGGGGCCGAGGTTGCTCTTCTTTTGCCATGAGACAATACACTCTTGACACAATGGGCTTAGAGAAAAAAGGAGATTTATTTGGCTTATGATTCCAGAAGAGATAGTCTATTTTGGCGAGAATAACATAGCTAGAGGCAGAAACAGGAGGCTGGTTTAGGTCACCGCAGCCATCAGGAAGCAGAGACCCCAAATCTCAAGGCCCACCCTTGTGATATTCCTTCCTTACCCCTCCTTCCCTCTCGTCCTCACTCCCTCCCTCCCCTCCCTTTCCCTTCCCTCCTCTTTGCTACCCTCTCCTCCCCTCCCCTCTCCTTTTTTTTTCCTCTCCCCCTACCCTCTACAGGGTCTCTAATAAACTCAGAGTCTGCCAATAGATAGAGCTAGTCTGGCTAGCCGATTCTGGTGATTCCCAGTCTCTGACATCTGAGCCTGGAATTACAGATAGCCTGCTATAAACATTTGCCATTCTACAAATTTGGGAATTCAGACTCAGGTCTTCTTATGTGGTGAGTGTAGAGCCATATTCCCAAGTCCTTGACACAGTTTATTATTATTATTATTATTATTTCAGGTAGGGGGCAGGAGTCAGGAAGTAACCTCAAGAAGTGGTAAATGGCTGCTATACCTGGAATTCTAAAGCTGCTCAGTTAAACCGGTGATCAGAGTAGGGAGTCAGCCAAAGAATGTGGAGAGTCTCATTCCTAGCTGTGTTTCAGATGGGGGATTAATATCTAGATATGAAAAAGAAGATGAAATAACCTCAAGTCCCAAACTGTCAATCATATATTGGCTAATAAATCAATGACCTCCTTAGCCACCAGAGAAACGCAAATTAGAACTCCTTGGAGATTCTGTCTTCTGGTCAGGATGGCTAAAATCAGGAAAACAAGTGACAACAGACACTGGTGAGGGTGAGGAAGGAGGATCACTGTTGCTGCAACCTTGTAGATGTCAGTGGGGGGCTCACAAAGAAGAAAAATACAATATTGGGCTGGGGATACAGCTCAGCTGGTAGATGGTTGTCTGATGGTGCCGGCCCTGGGTTCAAGCCCCAGCATTCATCATCTGGCCTGGGTGCATGAGACCTTCGTGAGAAGATGTGATGGTGAAGCTAGTGTCTTCGCATGTTAATTTAATGAATGAAGAAATTGCAGCTGTTGTGCCAAGTGCTGTGTGTGTAGGGAAACCGGGGTGTTTCTGATCGCGATGCTCATTGCTCACTGGACCTGGCAATAGCTATACAATTTCTAAATGCAAAGTTTAAAAAAATAAAATAACGTGGGCCCTTAACCTTCTGGTTGTTAAGAGCCCTCAGGTTTAAAGTGTGATTTTGAAAGCAACACTTGTTGGTTTTCGGGCTGTGCATTGCTAACGTTCCTGGTTCTGCTTTTCTTCTGGCGGGATTGCGTTGTCTCTGAACTTTGTGTCCTGTTCTGATCTTTGGAGAACCCAGCCTGTGGCTTGTGTAAGCTCGGGATTTACCACTGTGCCGTAGTGAGTTTGAACCTCTGGCTTTGGAGATGTGAGTTCAGGTGGACAGAGGCTGAGGCGTTCATGCTGCGTGGGAATTTCTAGCCAGTTCCTGAGCATCATCCCAGACAAGTTTGTCTGTCTATTTTTTAAAAAAGAGAGAGCTTGTAGTTTTTTAGTAGTTTTACAGTGTTCTGTAGAGTTCTGCTGTGCAACTCAGCCCAAATATGTTTCTCCATTTTTTTGTGTGGCTAGAATAAAATGCCCAAGGAGGGCTTTATAAAGAAGTTTATTGGGCTTATGGTTAGGAAGCTGAAAGTAAATAGCATGGCTCAGACTGCGACAAGGGCCTTTTCTTCATGACTGTCAATCATGGGAGATGACATCACCAAATAGGACCCAAAGAGAAGCGGGGATTCCAGTGCTTTCTGAAGGTGTGTGTCCAATTGACCTGTGGATTTCCTGGGAGGTGAGGCCTACTGAAGGTGGTTCTAGTGGGGAAGAGGTGTGAGCAGGCTCTCTACTGACCTCAGATTCGCATATGCTCCTCAGAGATGGAATAAAGCCCCTGCAGAAAGCCCGGATATAGACTGGTCTCCATAAACAGCAGGCGTCAGCAAAGCAGCTGAGCTCGTAGCTGCAGCCAGTGCGGGCTCTGCCAGGCTGGCACCCCTGCCATTGAGGAGGCTCCAGGCACCAAGGGGCTTGACCCACCTTTATCTTGTTGGTCCTCAGGGGTCACTGGACCCCAGGTGCAATGTTGCAGCAGACATCAAGGGCATGCTGAGCAGGAGGATAAATGTTTGGGAAAGCAGCCGAAGCTTTGGTCCAACTTCTTAAACTGAGACTGTGACCTGTGTAAAATGGTATGTGGGGATGCAGACAACGTGATGATGGCAAAAAGCTCCTAACTGTGCGATGACCAAAAGTTCATTCAGAAACAAAGGCAGAGAAACTGTGGTGTCTGCAGTGCTCGCTGGTGCTGCCTCCTGTGATGTCACTGCATGTGTGTGCATGCCATCACGCCAGCCTGCAGTGCCAAGGACGGCTGCCTGAGATGCTTGGCTCACCGTCGTTGCATGTTATGGGCGTCAGTGTCTTTTCTGTGAGCACAGAGCTTTCTGCTCTTACAGGAACAATGGTTCGACATGGAAAACAGAGACTGTTTTATCTGCCGTTATCCTCAGCACTGAAGTATCTGATCGGATCGCGCTCATGTTTTAAAAACGACTGCTTGGATTGACAACTTGAGTTTCGTGAAAAAGCAATTAGTAAATGTCACCTTGTCACCTTGTAATGAAGACAAAATTTCCAACGATTTCTGAAACAGCCCCAAATACTTTTGCCATTGTTTTTACCCTGTATTTACGAGTAGCCATATTCTCAGCATTGACAAATTACAAAATAGAAATATTGGTCAAGCCTAGAAAGAAAATGCTGAAGGTGCTCTGTGTTCTGCAATCAGCCAAGAGGCAATTATTTTAAAAATAGACAAAATGTACATCTTAATATGTACAGATTTGCTTTCATCTTTAATAAATGACCAAGTTATACAGAAGAATTGTTTTAAAGTAAACTTTAAAATTTTTTTAATGCTTTGACGGTGTGTTATGAGTACACCGTGTACTTTGATTATATCAAGCCTCCACTGGCCCCTTCTGCCTTCACACCCTGTTTTTTGTTTTAATTATAGCGAAGGCCAATAGTGCTGCCCACAGGTGCACGTGCGTATAGGTATGGGGCCACCCCCTGGAGCGGGAGTTACCCACCAGCAGCCACACCACCTAACATTCTAGCTGCATGCCATCACTGTCGTTGAATGCATCCTTAGCAGCCAGCGGTGCAGGTGGTGGTTTTTTTTCTCGCTGTGGTTTTTGCACTGAAGATAGACCCAGCACGGCTGCCTTAGCCTGGCCAGGTGGCTCTGCTTAGCTGAACTGGGCCCGCTAGGTCTGAGATCTGGATCCGCACCTTTAGTTAGTGCTGTGGGTCTGCACAGCTGGAGAGCCAGGATGTGAGAGGTACTTTTTGCTGAAACCCAGACGTTGGGGTGGGGAGTGGGGACAACGGGTCACTGATGGTGGAGCTGTGAACTGTCTTTGTGTTCTGGAAGACAGTATGGCAGAAGATAGTCCCGTCTATTTCTGTCTTTGCTGAGTGGGCCTGTTTCGCCATGTTGCCTGGCAACTTTTCTTTTAAAAGAAAAGAAAAAATTGAACCAGAAAGACTCAGGCTACAAGATGAACTGTTTGAGTGTTTGATTTCACCTTGTCTTTCCCCCAGCTGCTTTTCTGCAACAAAAGTGACTTTATTCCAAAGAGAACGAATGTTGCTCCTGCCCCTCGAAGCCCTGCAAGATGCTTGTGAGATGTCGCAAGACAGCGCTCCCATGGGCTGCCCCATCGTCCCCCCGGCAGTGACGTCAGCCTGCTGCCGTGGCTGTGGTCACACGCTGTGGTTAGTGTAGCCGCGTAGCTGTGGTTTTATGTTTTGACTTCAGGTTCAAGTATGGCGGAGGGCATGGGGGGGAGAAGGCAGAGACTCTAGGGTAGAGTAGAGCCCTTAGTCAAGTCTGTCCGTGAAAGTCCGAGCAGCCACCCTGATGGAGGTTGCATGCTCCTGAATGTTGGGGGCCGATGCAAGAGGGTGGGGAATTCAAGGGCAGCTTGGGCCACTTGGTAAGATCCTACTTTAGGAAAATGCCACAGTCACTTGGCACGGTTTTGAGTTTAGCTTTACTGTCCCCTTATCTACAAAGATGTTGTCATTTAACTCTGGCCTGGTCGCCTCTCTCGAACACGTAAATTCTGATAGCTTAAAGGCAGTTACACCACTGGCGATCAGCACCTGGTGGGCTGTTCCAGATGCTATATAGCTCCCCTTTATTCTGGGGGGAGAGGAGGGGCAGCTGTGTGGCTCCCATTTATCCTGGGGGGAAGGGCAGCTGATCCCTCTGTGACTCAGTCACTGGGCTGGCCTCTGTCCATTCCCTTCATCTGATCTGCAGTTGGTAGATCTGGTCCCATGTGTCTCAGGTTCTGATTTCTCCCCTAGCCTCCCTGCAGGGTTTGAGTGGGTGAACCGAGCTGGGACAGAGTTAGAAGTGCCCTGATTTTTCCTGCAATCTTTCACTCCAGAGCAGCTAATGGTGAGCTCATCCCAACTGGTTGCTGTAACTACGTAGACAGTGGACTCCATTTTCTTCCTCTACCATTGGGCTCCTCCTTCACAAGTGTGATATTCTTAACGAGCAGAGAGGAAAGGCTTGAGAGAGCCAAAGGCAGGCCTTGCAACCATCAGACCGTTGGAGTGGACCAATGAAGAGCTGGAGCCGAGGCGTCCCGTGCACTGGGCCCGCCATACGTAGCTGTGGTTTCAGGCAGGCTGGAGACTGAAGTAGGAGGATCACTTGAGCCCAGGAACTTGAGGCCGGTCTAGTCAACTAGGCAGCAGAGTCAACACATATTTGAAAACCAAAGTGATGCTGGGAGAGGCCAAGTTACTCTTTGTGCTGTGTCAACTGTGATAGTCCAAGTTGGGCTCTGTGGTGTGTCCACTGTGGAAGCAAGGAGGAAACCATCCATCAAATGCAGACTAAGAAGCTTTGGTCTCAGTGATGAGGACATTAATGTAACATCCCATTGGGAGGGGATGCCTCTGCCCTCCTCCCTGTGCCCACCTCTTTTCATTCCGATTTTGGTATGATCAGCATTCTGAGTAATACTTCATATTCTCTCTCTCTCTCTCTCTCTCTCTCTCTCTCTCTCTCTCTCTCTCTCTCTCTCTCTTTCTCTCTCTCTCTCTCTGTCTCTCTCTCTCCCATTTCTGAGGATGGAGCCCAGGGTCTCATGTGTGCTTGGGCTGTGTTCTCCAGCCGAGCCCTGACCTCTAGCTGTCTCCTTTCTGTTACACAGTCTCTTGTGTAGCACCTGCCATTGGGACTGAAAACAACAGTTCAGTCCTTTTTTGTGTCATGTATTGGGCATCTCTCCTCAGTACCATATGGGTCGGTGCAGTTATCTTCATTTGAAAAGTCAGACACTTTAAAAATGGAACCGAACAGCTGTTACTTCAGGGGGAAAAGCTGAATGGACAATTGCAGTTATGTCAACTTGAGAAACTTAAAAAAATAAATTAAAAAAGCCTTGGGCAACTCGCAGCCCCTTTCTCCTTCTCTTGTTTATAAGAAAAGGAAAGATAATCCTGTCCCCTTTTTAGTGCCGAGCTGTTGTGAAATTCAGAATGCACACGTCAGGACGAAAGGGGACCGACCCCCCCCCAGCAGTTTGAGCTTTTGGGTTTTCCTCTCTCCTGATGGTCAGGCATCATTCCTGGCAGAGCTGGGCATGGGATGCGCTGTCTGCTGATGCCAAGCTCGCTAGATGGAGAGCATGCTCACACAACCTCAGGCCCTTTCTGATTTTGTTCAAAAAAGTTTTGTTTATTTAGAGAGAGAATACATGCTTATGGCGTACAGGTGGAGACAGAGAACAGTATCCGACTCACTGAGCTTTCTCTCCAGCCCTCTGATTTGACTTTTTTTTTTTTTAACTTAATAAATAAACTTTTGAATATTATCTGTCTTGTAGTGGGGCAACAGCTCTGTGATGAAGTGAGGACTCACATGAGACTGGACCCTCTAGAGTTTGCTTCCATCCCTAGCACTGGGGGCGGGGTAGGGGGAGAGGCAGATCCCCCAGCTCACTGACCAGCCGTCAAAGAGACAGATCTCACTACTCTGTCACTTCTCATTACCCTTCCAACCCACAGAAGCCTTTGGAGGGTTGGAAATGGGTCTACTTGTCTCTGCTTGGGACACAAGAGAGAAGGCACAGAGTTTAAAAACTTTTCTAGGTCTCCTCCATCAGGGGCTTGCCTGTGTGCAAGCACACAGCTTTTGCTGACTGCAGTGTGAGTTCTGCTGTTTTCCTCGAACAGGACACAAGTAGCTTCTCAGAAATGTTGCTCATTACACCACTTGATTGATTCCAGGGTTGTGGTTCTCGGTGCTGCTGCGGTAGCTCATTCTCAGAGCTGGAAGGATGGTGGTCTTAACTGGGCCGTCCTCGTTATGGGGGAAGGGAAGGGATCAGAGTGGAGGAGCACATGCCTGTGTTTACCCATTCTAAGTGAGCGAGGGACAAGACTGGAACGCAAAGGTCCCAGCCCCACACCAAATGGCCTCCTCAGTTTTGCCATTTTTGTCGGCAAGCAGCACTAGGTGTACGTGCTAGGCAAGCCCTCTGTCCCTAAGCTACACCCCTACTGTCCCCCCTCTTCCCTTTCTTCCCTCTTTTTTTATCTCCCTCCCCTCCCTTCATGGTTCCAACCCATTCCCTCCCTCAGCTTCTATGGGTCCCGGGTTTCATAGATTCATTTTTCACACATGTAAGTATGGGCAGGGTGTATACATACATGGCTACATATGTAAGAACATGTGTGTAAGTGGAAGCCAAAGTTGCCATGAGCTAGCTTCCTCCATTGCTCTCCATTTTTTGAGGCAGGGTCTCTCACCTGATTGCTTTGGTCTGCTATGCAGACCCTGCCATGTCCGCCGGCTTTATGCGGGCTCCAGGCATCTAGACTCTGGTTCTTTTGCTTGTGGGACAAGCGCCTTATCCAGGAAGTCATTCTGCAGCCCCACTATGATCATTTTGAATAGCTCTCTGCTCTGAGATGCAGGTCCTGGGTGGAGCCAGGCCCAGAGATGAGCAAGGGGGTGTCACTGGCAGACTTGATCTCCTCTGTGGGAGGTGTGGGCCTAACCACAGAGACAGGCTTTCTGCTGCTGCAGGTCACCTGGGCACAGGAATTCATTTATCCATCTAACGAGGCAAGGCGGCCTCTGGTGGTCCTTTTGAGTCCTTTGTCTCCCCCGCGCCACCTCCAGTGTCTCTGTATTGGCCCCTCCCCATTGCTGAGAAGGGATGCCAAGCTTTCTGCTTGCACAGCCCTGAGGAACGGTTCCCTGCGTGCTGTTCAGCGCCGTGTCCACCGCTCTGCGCCCTGTGTCCGCTGCTTAGTGCCCTGTGTCTACCGTCCTGCTCCTTTTTTGGAGATTGGAACTGGTTGCTGCCTCGATTGTTTTCCTTAGCAACGTCTGTTGCTCCCAGCAGCAGCTGATGGAAACAGTGCCCCAAAACTCAGGGGTCCATGTCCTCCCCACTCCTTGTCCCTTGCCAGGGGTGTTGGGAAATGCCTGGCACATCTTGCCCCAGTTGGTTTGCTGTAGTGACCATCTGGGGTCTCCTGGGAACCCTCAGAAAGCTGGCCGGGTGGCTGGGTCTGGTCAAAAGTCTTTATTTTTTTAATTTTTTTAAAATTTATTATTCAATTGTGCATGTGTGCGTGTGTGTGTGTGTGTGTGTGTGCGCGCGCGCGCAAAGCCATGAACAAATTCGGGAACCACCATGGACGCCTCCACCTCCTCCTTGTTTACTCTGCCCCGGGATTCAAAGGCTCCCCCCTATCAGGACCAGAAACACAGGCCGCCCCCTGCTTCTGCCCGGCATCTATACGTGGGGTCTAGGATCCGAATTCAGGACCTCCTGCCTGCAAGACAGAGGCTTAACCCCTGAGCCACCTCTCCAGCCCCATGGTCAAGAGTCTTGAAGGAGCTCTTCTTGCCTCTCTCAGTGGAAGGGGGAACCCGAGAAACAAGGGCTGATGTATGGGGGGAAGTTTATAAACTATCAAAGTAAAAGAAGTGTTGCTAATCTTCTGTGTTTTCTAAAATCTCAAGTTACCTCCTCGGAAGCGGAGGCCCACCCAGGTCAGACTGGTTTCTGAGCATCAGCACAGGGCTTGTTTTTTAGATGCTTCATGAAATATGGAAAGTTCCAGTTTTCTCTGGGGCCAGAATTTTTAAAAGAAACCCTGCCTAGAGGTGTATTGTGGTTGCTGTGTGTTCACAGGCGTTATGTCTTGCTGTCTAAACTGGCAGAGTTTCTGTTTTTCCTGGTAAATACTCAGAAAGCCTCCCCTTCCCTCCTTCCCAACAGAGCTATGCCTGTGTGAGCAGGCGCCTGTTCAGACCACCGCAGGCTGGCGGTGGCATGGAAAGGGCCCGTAGCAACAATGATGTCTGTTCTTAGGTGCCTCAAAGCTGACTGTACCCGGACGTTCCACTCTGGGAGTGTGACCAAGGGCGAAGCTGCTCAGGCCTAGAGACCTGATACATACCGCCCACAAAGGATTGCTGTGTGTGCCAGTGTGAGGTGCTTGCCCCCGCAGGACTTAGAAAGTTTGCCGTTTTTCTCTCCGAGTCACTTTTGCTCTTGTTTACATGTTTCAGAAGGCACAAAGGCTTTCTCACAGGAAAGGTCATGATTATTGGAATTTGTAATGACCCACAAGCTTGTCACCTAGTGCAGCCATGAAAGATGGACTTGGCAGGGCAGCACCCTGCCAGCAACAGCAGTGAGCTTCACTCGCGCACATCCTCTGTGCCCGAACCGTGTGGATATTGAGCACACCATCTCTAGCATACAGTAAGGTTATGTGTTTATTTCTCGTTAAGTCATAGCTTGCTTTCTTTGAACCCAGGGACTAATGAGCTCTCTTGCTCATTATTTTGAGATTTCTGTACAGCTGCCAGCCCAGCAGGAAGTCAGTGTGTCAGAGTGGTCTTGCGCACTCTGTGTGGGAATCCGCTTAAAGGCAAAGGTCTGGATCCTGCACGTAGGTGGGCTTTGGCCCTTGTGTCTAGTAGGTACTTTCTTCCCCCTCAGCTGTCCTGTAGCAGTTTTCCAATTTAAACTCTGCCCCAAAGAAGCGACGCAGATGTCAGATGCCCCTGCACGGCAGTGGCCTCGGGCCCAGGCCGTGTTCTCAGCGCAGCAGGCCCACTGGTCTTGCCAAAACGTCCCACTGGGAGTTGTGTTTTTGCAACAGGCCGGGTGGGGGCTGGGGGCCGCGTGAAGGGGGCTGGGGCCGCGTGAAGGGGGTGCTTCTCCTGCTTGGTGACACATGGCCATCTCTCCTCGTGCAGGTGAAGCTGCTCTCAGGGGAGAACCCAGGATGCAGACGCTGCCGGTGGCCTCGGCTCTTGGCCACCGCACCGGCCCACCCCCCATCAGCCCCAGCAAGAGGAAGTTCGGCCTGGAGCCCGGGGACGAGGACCTGGACTGTGAAAATGACCGTGTTCCTAAGATAAGCCGCATGTTCAGTCCCCACCTGTAAGTGAGCTCCGTCCTCTTCAGCGGGCTTGGGTGTGTCCCAGATGGGTTGTGTTTCTTTTGCAACTTTTTGTCGATAATAATGTTATGATTTCATAATGTATGATAAAGGACATTATTTATAAAAGATAGATGTGTCCATATGCCAAGAAGGAATCAGACTGGTAATTTGTGGAGAGGTGAAATCTCACTGTCTTGCAGCTCCTATGACCTTTCACATGTGGCCTTTGTGGGAGAACCTTCTGGAAGAGCTTCTAGGGGTGTGGCTTGGAAAACCTGGCTTTTGCTTGGCACTGGTTGCCAGGCACAACTGCTCTTGACACCTGTCTGTATGCACTGGAGAACAGAGCTGAGTCCTTGCGCCTCCTGTGTGGGTTGAGACGTGCTGGTTCTCTCCTGCAGGGCGTGCTGCAGTGGCAGCAGGAGCCATGTGACAAAGCCCGTCCTTGCCAACAGGAGCCCTGGTGCTGGCCTTCAGCTGGCCCAGCATGTCCTCCTGACACAGGCGGCTTCTGTTCTCTGGGCCTCAGATGAAAGGGTTGAATCCAAGGCTCTGCATCTCAGCGACAAGGCCTCCTTCCTATCTGCTCGGCCCCGCCTTCTAGCTTCCCTGGCTAGGTGCTCCCTGGCCAGCCGCTCTGTGGTGTTACTAGAGGCCAGGCCCACGCAGTCCCCGGGTACAAACTAGTGATCTGCTCTGAGCTCAGCCGCCTTGCAGCAATTCTGTAGCAGGTGCAGCTGCAAGGGGCATGTGGTGCATGCTCCCCCAGGCAGCTCCGCACTGGAGGCAGCTCTGGCTTGTTGCCTCAGCCGGCGTCCTTGCATTCCATGCGTTCCAACCCTCCTGGCCTGTTGTGTTGGGTCACAAGACACTGACAGAGGTATTTATCCTCCAATAAATCACTGCAGTGTTAGTCAGAGGCTGAGCCTGCAGTCTGTAGCTTGGAATTTGCTACACTCAGGAATCCAGCAGGCCCAAGGCCCTGCAAACAGCAGCCCTCGCACAGAGCATGGGAGGGGCTCCAAGGCCAGGCGGCTCTGCTCCTTCTGTTACTACAATCTCTCCCCACCACTTTCCACAAACCCAAATAAGAGACATTTTATTTTTCAACCAAAGGAAGGGAGGAAGAGGAGGCAGCCTGGTGATTATATGCTTTGGGATCCACTGGGCCCTATTGTAATCTTCAACCTGCCAAGTGTCAGGCCACAGAAAAGCCCCCTGGGCTCAGTGTCCTTATTGTGAGGTGGCAACGATAACCATTGACAGATTGGACTGTTGGATCATCGGACTTGAAATATGCAAAGTCCTTTTCCCAATGTCACTCCTGCTTGATGGCAACTGCTGCTTCTATCATTAACGACTATGATAGGCGTAGAGAGCAAGAGCCAGCAGCGACCATGCGGCGCTTGAGCAGGTTGTGCACATCCTAGTCGGGGTGCAGCGCCACCACCTTCTCTATCCTGTGGGTGGGGCAGTGCTGTGCCTCCCATTGGATCTTTGGGAATGCTTGGTACAGTGTCAGGCAGATAGCACTCAGCTTTAAGCATTATTAGTATTTTTATTTTATTATGTTTTTTTCAAAATGTTTTCTTGGCTTGAAGAGAGGGGCACGTGCATGCATGGAATGGTGCACAGGTAGACATCTGGAAGACAACTTTGAGAAGCCCTTTCTCTCCTTCTACCATGGGGGCTTCAGGTTCACAGGTGTGCAAGCTTGTATCTTACTTGCTGGGCTGTCACTGGTCCCCTAAGTTTTTATTATTTTTTAATTTTATTTTTTGTGTGTGCCTGTGAGGGCCCAAGGGTGACTTCGGAAACCACCCTGGATTCCTTCTACCTCCTTTTTGCTTTCCTCTGGAGTTTCCCAGGTTCCTCCCACCAGGGCCAGAAGTACAAGCTGTCCCTCTTTTCTGACTGGCCTTTTTACGTGTGATCTGTGATATGAACTCAGGACCTTCTGCTTGCGAGGTAGAGATTTAACTCCTGAGCCATTTCTCCAACCCCTTATTTTGTTTTTGAGGCAGGTCTCATGTAGCCCAGGCTGGCCTTGAACCCCTAATCTCCTGTTTCTGCCTACCTTTTTTTTTTAATCTTCTAGTACTGTTTGCTAGTGCTGAAAATTACAGGTATGTGCCACTGTGTCCAGCCAGCACATAGTGTTTGGGTGCTTGTAAATAAAAACTGAAGTGCAGCACAGGCCTGTTCTGATATTTTAAATGTAAGTAAAGGAAATAGAACTGTGAGGCTGGGGGCTCACTCAGTGGTAGAGTGCTTGCCCTGCACACAGAAGGTCCCAGGTTCAATCTCTGCACTGCCAAAACAAGGAAAAAGGTGTCAGAGTTTTGTGCAACTTCTGATTGACTTCATTATGTAGAGTCTATGTTGTCAGACACCCCAGGCCCTGCTAGTCAAGTGGCTCTTTTTATGGTAAAATGCACATATCACAAAATATGTCATCTCAACCTTTCTTTTTTTTTTTTTTTGGCTGTGTGTTTGTGTTTGCGTGTATGTGTGTACATAGAGATCAGAAATCAGCATCGGATGACTTCCCCATTGTGAGGGTCTCTCACTGAGCCTGTGGTCCATCAGTGGTCAGCAGACCAGCATCCCAGGACCCACCTGTCTGCTTCTGCGGCTTTGGAGTTACAGATGCACGCGGCTGTGCAAGCTTTTTACACGGGCGCTGGGGGATCCAAACTCAGGTCCTTATGCTTCACAGCAAGTTCTTTACTGACAGCCTCACCACTTTTTTACTTTTATTATTTTCAGTTTCATGTGTATGTATGTATACATGCCTTTGCATGCGGATAGGCACACATGTACACATAAATGCATGTGCATGTGGTGGCCCAAGGGTGATCCTGGGAATTATCAATTGCCCTTCCACAGGTTCTTTTGAGACTGGGTCTCTGGAGTCATTGCTGGTCTGCAGGACCAGTCTGGCCAGTTTGCCCCTTTCTGACCATCGGGATGTGAGTGCAGTTGCTTTCCTGGCAGAGCAGGGGACCGTGCTTGTCAGAGGTGCAGTAGTGCTTCAGCTAGCTGTGTCACTTTCGCTGCTGAGACATGGCACTCAGACACTGCTTAGGAAGAGAAAGGGGGGGCTGGAGAGGTGGCTCAGGGGTTAAGCCTCTACCTTGTAGGCAGAAGGTCCTGAGTTTGGATCCCAGATCCCATGTATAGACACCAGGCAGAAGCAGGGGTGGCCTGCACTTCTGGTCCTGGTAGGGCGGAGCCTGTGAATCCCGGGGCAGAAGGAGGTGGAGGTGTCCATGGTGGTTCCTGAATTCGTCAGTGGTTTTACACACACACACACACACACCCACACACACACCTGAATTCGTCCGTGGTTTTACACACACACACACACACACACACACGCACGCACGCACGCACGCACGCGCGCGCGCGCGCACATACATATGCACACACGCACAATTGAATAAATAATAATAAAAAAAAGGAAGGAAGAGAAAGGGAAATTTATTTGGCTTACAGTTCTAGAGGGGGAGAGAGTCCTTAATGGCGGAAAGGCATGGTTGGCTGGCAGGAGCTGGAGGAGGCTGAAGTCATGTCCATCATGGAGGCAGAGAGAACAAAACTGGGAGAGTAGCAGGGTGGGGCTAATCATGGCCTCCCCATGACTGCCTTCCTCCAGCAAGGCTCCACCTGCCCCCAAAGGTACCATGATCTTCCCAAACACTGACTGCAGCTAAGGATTCAAACACAGGAGCCTGAGGGGGACCACTCCCATTAAACCTTGAGGGGCCAAATGGACCACCCCTGCCTCCCACGACCCTGTTCCTGCCACCAGCTGCTTCGGCTCTGGCCAGCTGCTTTCCTGTTCAGTGCATCTCCTTGCTCCTGTGGCCATCCATCGCAAGGCTTTTCTCAGAATTTCTAATGAAGCAAAGTCTGGTGGTCACTGGAATGCATTTTCCAAACTTGGGGTCCTGTGTTGATTTTGTACCTCTTTCCCTTCCCTCTTTCCTCCCCTTTGCTGTGTCTTCTCCCCTCAGGGAACACTTGTCTTTTTATTCTTCTGTCTGTAATAGTGAGCAGAAAAACGGGAATAAATAGGCAAACCCTAAAACAGTAAATTTTTCAGTCTGAGAAAAGTTTGGAGAGTCTTTGCAATCAAGTGTTGAACATTTGAAGAAAACTGACTCGTGTCTACCTTGGGCTTGGCAGGTTTCTGTAGATTTTGTTCACTTGGGCTGTAGAGTCGATGACACAAATGACGACTTGCTCTGTGCGCCCCTGTCATGGTTAGGCACAGGTGTCAACTTGACAGTTGAGGGTTTGAGCTCTGGGCACATTTGTGGAGAATTAATGGTTGGGTTAAGCCCAGAGCAAACCTGCAGGAGATTGTCTAGCTGATGGGGAAGGCCCAGCCCATGGTGGGTGGGACTAGGCCCTGAATAGATGAATAAAATACAGAGAGTTGGTTGAGGAAGTTGACATCCTTGTGTATACTTGACCAGACATGCTGGTCTGGCAAGTAAGGATCGTCCCTCTCTCAGCTGTTATGTAGAGATGGTGTGGTCTGTTCCTTTGACACTTTGGTGATGGTACCTGCTCTCTTGTCAAGCTAGACTGTGAGCTTAACCACACAATCATAAGAGAATAAACCCCTTGTTTGCTCAAGCTGTTTGATGGTGATTTATCAGCAACCATGCAGGCGAACTGCAACAGAATTTGGTACTAAGAGTGGGGTGTTGCTGATAAATCTGACTATGTGGATTTTGTGGCTTTTAAACAGTCTTGCTGGACAAAGTTTTAAATATTTGAAGGTTTTGACTTTGTGGATTACCAATACCGTTCCGCAGTTTGGTGGGTCATTTGGAAAATAGCGATGCTGAGAGAGTTGTGAATTGTTTGGACCCAGTTTCTAATGAGGGGAACAAGGACTTTGGTGAAGCTAAATTTAAACATGATAAACTGGTTTGCTTGACAAGAGGAGAGCTGTGTTGTTGGCCGTGAAGCTCTGGATGTGGAAAGGGCAGATAGCAGAATATCTGCTGATGTTAGAGGAAAACCTAGTGACTTGCACCGGGATGGTAGAAGACATGAAAACCACTGTATGGCAAGTTCGTAGTTTGAAAACCCAGATTCCTTCAGGGACTGAAAGCCCAAGTTAAAGATTGGTTGCCTAGAAAAGAAGCTTTTCCAGAATCAGCGCACTAAAGTTGGTACAGCTGTAGCTCGAATGGACCAAGTTACATTTTAACCTTGCTTTGGAGTCTGGCAGCATCCCCCAGGTGATAATGGTTTTGATGTACTACTGAAGGGTACATGGAAAACAGCAAACGCTTGGCACCAAGTGGCAGGCGTAGAGTCCTGCAAGAGAAAGTGAAGCTTATAGCTGTGAACCCAGAGTGTTGTTTGTGATGACAAAACCATGGGGTATATGCTGAGGACAGCTGCAAGCGGAGATTCAGCCTGGTTCAGAGGAACTCTGCTTTTACAACTTTGAGCTACAAACAAGGGCTGGGAATGCCTAGAATATTTGAGCCACCTTGAGTATGTGATGAGCAACAGAACATGGACATTAAAGTGTAGGATGTGGTAATTTATTGGACTTTGGACCTAACTTGATGTTTTCTCATTGTTACAATGATTTTATTTGGGATATTTAAAGAAAGGTTTTCAGTTCCAACATTTTGATAACTGAAATTTTAATGAGAGAACATTTTAAATTTGTTTATGGCATGTATTTATATTTTAAGACAACTTTTAACACCTATGGAGACAAGGATTAAAGGTTACAGTTTAAAAGTGCTGTTTTTGTTCAAGTTGACAGGGGGTGGAGTGTCATGGTTAGGCACAGGTGTCAACTTGACAGTTGGGGGTTTGCGCTCTGGGCACATTTATGGAGAATTAGTGGTTGAGTTGGGCCCAGAGCAACCTGCAGGAGATTGTCTAGCTGATGGGGAGGGCCCATCCTATAGTAGGTGGGATTAGGCCCTGGAATAAAAGATGGAGGGTTGGTTGAGGGAGTTGGTATCCTTTTATACGCTTGGGCAGACATGCTGGTCTGACAAGTAAGGATCGTCACTCTCTCAGCCATTATGTAGAGATGGTGTGGCTATTTCCCTCAGCCCTGGTGTTGGTGCGTGCTCTCCCATCAAGCTGGACTAAGAATTGTAACCAGACTATCAGTAAGGAAATAAACCCCTTGTTCCCTTAAGCTGTTTGATGGTCATTTGTCAGCAACCATGCAGGTGGACTGCAGCAGCCCCATGGTGCCTACAGCTCAGTGCCCTGCTCCACTCTATAGGGGCCTCACAGGCTCACTCTCAGCCTTGCCCTGCACTCCGGGCTGCCCTGCTCGTGTCTGTGGAACCCCCTTGGCCTAGAAGTCTATGCATGTGTGCTTCCACCAGACTGTTTATTTCACGGCTTCACAAAAGTGAAGGAAACAGTTCATTTTCAATTAAAGCCGAACCCAGAGGGAATTGCAGTTATGGTGCCTTCTCGACCTTGCCGGCTCATGGGCTTTTGTATGGCAGACAGCGCTGTGAGTCATAGAGGGGCCGCGTTGCTGTGCGGGTGTCTGCAGAAGCCGGAGAGGGCGTGGACCCCTCAGCTCAGCTGACATGGCCCAGCTGGAAGGCTTCGTTACCACAGAGGTTGTTGGGGACTCTCTGAGCCCTGCCGTGTGCGTCCCGACTCTGGGCGCTCCTCTTACTCCCTGCAGATGGCAGTGCTGAGGTTCTGTGACTGCTCAAGGCTGCCGCTGGCTGCTCAGAACTGCCCAGCCTGTGGCTCAGCTGCCCTCCATCCCGATGAGGCTCAGGAGGTGATGGCGGCGACATTCATGTAGCATGTACAAAGAGGGCGTGGCCATGACCACCTGAAGGCCCAGCAAGGCTGAGCGCACCAGCCCCTGCCTGGGTTCCTTGCGCAGACTGTGGAGCAAGCGCTGCTGCTCGCAGAGAGGCCTGGAATGGAATCTGAGGACAAGGATACTTTTTTCAGACCAACCAAGGGGAATGAAGGGAAGATGTTTTTCTGCGCATGGGTGTGTGTATGTGTGTGTGCATGCATGTCCCTCCACACACGCGTGTGTGAGTACATGTGTGTACATGTGTGTACCTCCATGCATGCTCGGGTATACAAGTATGTGTTTATGTGTGTGCCTCAATGCATGCATGTATACGTGTGTGCATACATCTGTGCACATGTGGGTACCTCCACGTATGTGCATGTAAAATTCAGGGCTCAGCGTTAGGTGTGATCCTATTCCTTCACTTGTGCTTTGAGATGGTCTCTCACTGATCCTGGGACTCACTGATTGGCTGTACGACTGGCCTGCAATCCCTAGCATCCTCTTATTGGATGTTCCCGCTGGGCGTGTTTTGCTGCTGTTATTTTGATTGGTTGTTGCAGATTTTGAACTCAGGTCTTCATACTTACACAGCTAGCACTTTATCCTCTAAGCCATCTTCCCAGTAGTTTTTCTTACTTTGGAAAAAAGTTAATATTTTTGTGGCACTGGGGCTGGAACCCAGCCCTGTTGGTGTGCGCCAAGCAGATGCTCTCCCAGTGAGGTCCCCCAGCAGGTTCGCTGTAGTCCAGGAAAGTGCATATTTGTTTCAGTTCCTCTACAACTGACCCAATTTTAACTCAGTGGGGCAAACTGTTAACTGACTTTTGTTTAAAAACCTTTTAAGGTTCAAACTGGGGGCTGGAGAGGTGACTCAGGGGTTAAGCCTCTTCCTTACAGGCGGAAGGTCCTGAGTTCGGATCCTAGACCCCACATATAGATGCCAGGTGGAAGTGGGGGCGGCCTGCGTTTCTGGTCCTGGTAGGGCGGAGCCTGTGAATCCCGGGGCAGAGTAAACGAGGAGGTGGAGGCGGTCCATGGTGGTTCCCAAATTCGCCCGGGGTTCTACACACACACACACATACATACACACACACACACACACACACACACACAATTGAATAAATAATAAATAATTTTTAAAAAGTGAAATACAATTTGCTTTGGGTATATAAAGATGTGTTTCTTTTTATTTCTGTAAGATCAAGGTTCATAATTCAAGGTCATCATATTGCCTTCTTCCAGCCTCTGGGTGTTCTCAACTTGAGGGGAGCCCTCCCTCTCCATCCATGTGCCACGTTCGCATCCCCAGGAATGTTCTGGGACTCGAGGGTCTTTTTTTAGCCTTACTCTCAGTTACCCTAAATAATTAACTCAGAAACTGAGATACTGTTAGGATTTTTTTCCTTCCTTTTTTCTAGAATCCCCCTCCCATGTGCATTACTTATGTGTAGTTACTTGCAAACAGAAATCAGAAGGAAGCCCAGATTTTTAAGACACATTTTATGATTGGGAAATGTCATCTTAAAGCATGTTTATGTGAGATTTGCTGTGCCTGTCGCATGCAAGCTGCGAGCCATCCTGAGCTGACTGGCACACAGCTGATGTGTCATGGTGGCAGTGACAGCAACTGCGTATTCCTGGCTAATGGAATGTGGCACCTTTAAATGAAGGCCGACCTGCGCTTGTTTGTCAGGCTGTGGGCATTTTCTCATTTCACAGTTGAGCTGGAAACAAAGGCCTCCTTATCCTCCTGGGAGCCGAGCTGTGAGCTGACATCAGCCTTTCCCAGCAGGCATCTCTCTGCCTTAAGAGTCTCTGCAGAGCTGCTCGCTGATCACCAACCTGTGCCTGGCTGTTCTATCTAAGTAACGCTCAGCACACGGACTGACAAGTGCCAGGGGACACAGACCATCGTGCGGTGGATTGTGGGCTGTGCGGGGATGGCCTGGCCCCTGCACACGCTCAGTCCTCTGGCCTCAACAGCTCTTAACTATATTCTAAGGTTTATGTTCATAGCGACCATGTGCCAGTCGCTCTCTAAAAGGACACACCAGAGCCAGAGCGTCAGTGTGTGGAGATTTATGGCTTAAGTCCAAAGGAAACATTCAGCTCAGGGTCTTGCTGTCTCTTCCTTTGTCCCTCTGGATTCCCTGAGCATTCACCAGCACTATGCACCAAGCCCCCAAGCTGGGGACACACATTCCAGCTATTTGGTAAGGAAGAGTTAATCCACTTCCTGCAACACTTATCCACTTTATCCACTTCTGCAACACAGAACCACCCTGTCCACAAAGTATATGGAGTGCTGTTGTAGCACCTCGGAAGATTCAGCCTAGGCGCACAAAGGTCAGCAATGCTGAGAAGTTTGCCTGGATGTGGGTTCACACTATTCCTGCTTGCTGTGGGATCTTGCAGAACCCTGGGCCCAAGCTCCTGAGTTCAGGTGGAGGAGGCAATGCTGCATCAACCCGTGCCCTGCACTTCCTGCTAGGTCAGTGCTTGTAGGGTGGGAGGAGCTGCTGCCGCACCAGCTTGAGCCCTGTACTTCCTGCTAGGTCAGTGCTTGGTCCAAGTTAGCTTTGCTGTGTTCTTGGCTTAGAACACTCTTCACAGCCAGCCTTCTACAGGTTATCTGTAGAGCATGCTCAGTGCTGTCCTGGAGCTGGGAGCCAAGCTAGAATCCAGGTTCTCCCCCCCAGCTTCCGGCTGGTAGAGGAGCAGGAGCTGCAGAGAAGGGAGGTGGAGCGCTCTATCCTCTGGTCTTCTGCCAGTCCTGCATGCGCCTCCTCCCCTGCCCTCCCTTGAGTCCTCTGTGATGTAGCCATGACTGTTAGGATTGGTGCCATCTCCCCTTGGGGTGGTGGCTCACACCCGTAGTACTGGCACTTGGAAGGCTGAAGCAGAATTGAGAATTTGAACCAACCTGGGATACCCTGTCTTCAAAAAAAGAAGGGAGGGAGGGAAAGGAAGGAAGGAAGCCAGTGGAGACCCCCCCCCCAGAAACCAGCAGAAACCAGCAGACCTAGATCAAGTGGAAGGAATGAACCAGCTCTCATTACTACAGTCCTTTGAACCAAGTCAGAGCGCCACGCTGGTGGACAGCAAGCCGCTCAGCTAGTCAAGGGATGTTGAAGGCGGCTGCAACTTCCCAGTCTTCCCCTCCCCCATCTCCAATGCAGCCGTCCCTAGTATCTGTTGTGGAGCAAATTCCCGAAGAGCCCAAGTCTTGCAGCTTATCCCTCAGGATGGCAGTCTTTGCTGGACTCCCCACGATAGGCTTAGAGGCCTTGACACCTCAGAGCTACGGGAGCCCCCAGCCATGTTGGCATCCTGTTTTCAGGCCTCCAGGTCTGCACGGAAGCAGACATGTGTTGGGTCACTGAGACTGATGTTTAGACCTGTCTGGTCCTCGGGTGCTCCTGCTGCTTCATCACACAGGAAACACTTCACTCGCTTTCAGAGCCCTGATGTAAACGTTCAGACTCATAAGCTTAACTTAAAATTAAATGGCAGTGTAATTCCTGGATGCAGACTGTTGAATGTTGTCTTCAATATGGGGAGCTCTTTGGGAACCCACAGAGGCCACATTCTCCCTCAGCATGTCGTTTCTCTTCTGTCCGCTTCCCTTTCATGCACCACTCTGTCTAGAACACACCTTCTTCCTATCCTGCGGCTTCGACTTCTTGCGCTCCTTGGTGACCTACTGCTTGACGACTGTGTGGGACACTGGAATTGTACCTCGTGTTTGACTGCCTCTTTTTTTGACTATCTCCCCTATGACACCCCTGTAAATTTTTTTCTTCTACTTCTGTGACCACGTCTTTTGAGGTCTTTCAGAAATCCATTTTAGTCTGTTTTCCATTATTACCACGAAGTGCTGGAGACCAGGTAACTTCCAATGAAAAGAAGTTTATGCTGCTCTTTGTTTGGAGGCTGGCCCCCCCCTTCTACAAGGCCTCACATTCACCATGACAGACTAGTGGAAGGAGAAGCAGCGGTGGTCGCTGAAGGGGCAGAGAGGGAGCAGGTGTTTACTCTCGTGAGAACACATCCAGTTCCTCAGGGGCACTCCACTGTGTGTAGGACGCTGGTGGAGTTTGCTCTTTGCTGATACCTTCACAACCAAACAGCTTAGGGGGACGGGGGGGGGGGCTTTGTTCTTGCTTGCGTTTTTCTGTAGTTCTTAGTGCAGAACAACACCGGTTACAGAGGGAAGCAGCACAGCTATCCACAGGGATGGCACAGAGAGGAGCGGAGCTCGTCAGACAGTAGGTCTGTCTGGGGCATGTTCAGCTCACTGAACCAGCTCCCCGCCCACCATGGGCTAGGTCTTCCCATCTCTGTTAAATACTTTACAGTAAGCTCAATTTGGGATTGCTTCAACTACCAATTCTTCACAGATGTGCCCAGAGCTCAGCTTTCAATTGTCAAGTTGACACCTATCCATCTAACTAACACAGGTGCAAAAACCTTTTAAAGATGCTCTCTCCCAACACTACCACCTCACAATCAAATTCAGCACAGAGTATTTCTGGGAACAAAGTGTTCAGATGTAGCGTTGGTCATTATTGCTATTCTCCAAGGTGCTGTCTTCTCATGTAGACCAATCTGACGATGTCACATACATGAATGGCTTGTGTTGACCATATGTTGGCAAGTCCCACCCACATCCTTATGTGTGGCCAGACCCAACCTTCATGCACTGATGTCTATGTCCTGGGTGCTAAATTCAGCACTTTCACCATGGTTGAACTCAGGACCTTCCGCCTGCAAGGCAGAGGCTTAACCCCTGAGCCACTACCTCTCCAGCCCCTGTATTTCACTTTTATGAGACAGCATCTCATGCATCCACACCTGGCTTTGGGCTCACTTACATAGCTGAGAGCAACCCTCACCTTCTGCTTCAACCTCCTGAGCCATTAAAGGCTTTGCCACCAGGCCTGGTTTATGTTGGAAGGTCCATGGGTAGATGTAAAGTTGTGTCTGTCTAGACGAGCACTAAGGAGGCTGAGGCAGGAAGGGCAGAAGTTGCAGACTAACAATATGGCTAGATTCTATCTTTTTAGAAACAGAAGGAAATCCTAGCAATGCACACTGCTTCCTAGCAACGCACACTGCTTCCTAGCAATGCACACTGCCTCCTAGCATTGCACACTGCTTCCTAGCAACACAGCTGCTTCCTAGCAATGCACACTGCTTCCTAGCAATGCACACTGCTTCCTAGCAATGCACACTGCCTCCTAGCATTGCACACTGCCTCCTAGCAATGCACACTGCTTCCTAGCAACACAACTGCTTCCTAGCAATGCACACTGCCTCCTAGCAATGCACACTGCTTCCTAGCAATGCACACTGCCTCCTAGCATTGCACACTGCCTCCTAGCAATGCACACTGCCTCCTAGCAATGCACACTGCCTCCTAGCAATGCACACTGCCTCCTAGCAATGCACACTGCTTCCTAGCAATGCACACTGCTTCCTAGCAACACAACTGCTTCCTAGCAATGCACACTGCTTCCTAGCAATGCACACTGCTTCCTAGCAACACAACTGCTTCCTAGCAATGCACACTGCTTCCTAGCAACACAACTGCTTCCTAGCAATGCACACTGTCTCCTAGCAATGCACACTGTCTCCTAGCAATGCACACTGCCTCCTAGCAATGCACACTGCCTCCTAGCATTGCACACTGCCTCCTAGCATTGCACACTGCCTCCTAGCAATGCACACTGCCTCCTAGCAATGCACACTGCCTCCTAGCAATGCACACTGCCTCCTAGCAATGCACACTGCTTCCTAGCAACACAACTGCTTCCTAGCAATGCACACTGCTTCCTAGCAATGCACACTGCTTCCTAGCAATGCACACTGCCTCCTAGCATTGCACACTGCCTCCTAGCAATGCACACTGCCTCCTAGCATTGCACACTGCCTCCTAGCATTGCACACTGCCTCCTAGCAATGCACACTGCCTCCTAGCAATGCACACTGCCTCCTAGCAATGCACACTGCCTCCTAGCAATGTACACTGCTTCCAGTGTCCTTGCTCTTTGGCTTACGGAGCCCTGACTCTTGGTGGATTCATGGCGTTCACTTAGCTTCTGAGGGCTGCTCTGTGGGTTTTATGCCACAGGCCAGAGCAGGATGAGGAAGCTGAATTTTGCTGTGGACCATGGCGGCTCTGCCTCCTCCTAGCTCCAGAGTAAAGTCTACACTCCTGAGTGACCTTGAAGGTTGCAGGAGCCTGTCGCAAACTCCCTTTCCCAGTGTTATTTCTCACTAGAGCGCTTCCCTGGACTTCACTGGAAAACTCCTTAACTGCAGTTAAACTTTAAAAGAATCTATGAAAATCTCTGCCATCCCTTGCCCCTCGTCTTTAGCTGAGCTGTCTAGGCAGCTCTGACAAGTCAGATGGACAGGGAGTGACCCACCCCCACAGTGACTTAATCATATAGAACCAAAGTCTTCAGTGTAACATGTTTACTTCCCACCAATCTGTGCCCGTGTGGGAGAAGAGCCACCAAGTGCCCCCTGCAAAGGCTCGTCATGGTTTCGCATCGCTTGCACCTTTGGGGGAGATCATTTTAAATGAACCAACCACATTTGGTGATTCTCTGTGCTGCTATCCTAACTCCCCCAACCCTTCCCCACCATAGCTCCTCTCTGTGAATACCCTGAAGAACTCCTCCGTGTTGCTGGGCGCATAGCTTTCTTTCCTACGTGTGCAGATGGCATGTAGTTTAGCAGGAGTTATTCCTCCTGTGGGGTGATGATGCCTTCGTACAGGCATTTTTGTCCTTTTTGTTTAATTTAAATGTGTTTATTTGAGAGAGATTGAGACAGATACGAGTCACAAAGCACACACAGGTAAAGGCCGCAGGGTAACTTGCAGAAGTCAGCTCTCCCCTTGCATCATGTGGGGATCAAACTCAGGCCATCAGGTTTGTGAGCAGGTGCATGCCCACAGAACTAGCTTCCCTCCCTCCCTCCCTCCCTCCCCCCTCCCTCCCTCTCTTCTTTTTCCTCCCTCCTTCCCTTCCCTCCCTCCTTCCCTTCCCTTCCCTTCCCTTTCCGTCCCTTCCCTTTCCGTCCCTTCCCCTTTCCTCCCTCCCTCCCCTTTCCTCCCTCCCTCCTCTTTCCTCCCTCCCCTCCCTTCCCTCCTTCCCTTCCCTTCCCTCCTTCCCTTCCCTTCCCTCCCTCCCTTCCTTCCTCTCTCTCTTCCTTCCTTCTGTGCGTGCGTGCGTGCGTGCGTGCGTGCGTGCGTGTGTGTGTGCGCGTGTGTGTAGATCCAAGGGTGATAATTGCGCCTCTGCTTCACAGCTGCTTTGTTCTGGGTTCGAGGCTCTACCTTCCAAGCCCAGAGTGACAAGCTGTTGCCATGTCCATCCAGCATTTCTGTGTGGATCTGAATCCAAACTCAGGTCCTTTTGCTTATGAGGCAAAGACGTTAATCTCTGAGCATCTCCCCAGCATGTAGTCCACAGTCCTCTGCCTTAGCCTCCTGAACAGCTAGAGACTTCTCATCTACCACCATCCCCAGCTGATACCTTCTTTCTACTCTTTAGTGCTTTCTCTTAAGTTTATTCATTGAAAGTAGTTGATTTTTTAGTTTCAGATTCAATTACAAATCACATATTGCATTGACTTTTTTGGTATATTTTAGCGATCTTTTTTGGAATGTTTTATCTGTTGTGTGTGTGTATGTGTGTGTGCATGAGTGCTCGCTCGTACACACGCACGCACACGCACACGCACGCACGTGCACACGCACTCTATCACATAGGACCATCTTCAGGTGCTGTCCCCCACTTTTCCACCTGTTTTTGAGGCCAGGATCTCTTCAGCGCTGTTCTGAAAGCCAGGCTGGCCGGCCTGCGAGCTGCTGCAGATGCTTGGTCTGCACAGATGCAGACAGAGAGAAGGTGCGTACATGCGTGCCAGGGCGCACTCTCGTGCGTGCCAGGGCGCTCTTACACGCATGCTAAGGCACATTGTGGAGTTAGGAAGTCACTTGTCTCCTTCCACTCTGTGGGCTTCTGGGAGTCAAACTTAGGGCGCCTTATGTTTGAGTAGGTGCCTTGCTTGCCGTGCTCTCTCGCCATCCTTCCACCTTGCTCTGGCCCTGCTTCCTGGGCTGGGATTACAGGTGGGCTGCCACACCCACCTGGCATTTCACATGGGCTCTGCCACCCAAACTGTACTTCTGCTTGAGTGGTAAGTGCTTTAATTACTGTGCCATCTCCCTAGCCTGGGATTTTATTTTTTAGCTGCACATTTTATTGTAATGAAATTTTTTTCTTGACATAGGGTCTCCTGTAGCCCAGGCTTGTCCTTATACTCACCATACAGATAAAAATGCCCCTGAACCTCTGATCTTGTCTCTCTCTACCTGCTGAAATGCTGAGTGCCACCACGCCTGAACGATGTGGTGTTAGAACCCAGGACTTTGTGTGTGCTGGTCAAGCACTGTACCAACTGGCCTCTACCCCAGCTCTTCTCAGGATTTTTGGCTTGGTTTTCAATGCTCCATCATAGTACTAAATTATACCTGTGAAAGTGGCTGAGGAGGTAGCCTGTGGGCAGCGGGCCCTTCCCAGGCACGGAAGGCGCCAGCGAGGTGCGCTGGGGTGTTTTCTCCTTAGGTCCATCTCTTGGGTTGCTATCTTCCCTGATTCATTGTTAGTTCTGAGAAATATCACTGGAACTGTCTAGTAAATTCTTACTTTGTCCAAAGCTAGCCAGCCTTGTTTTATGTTGCTTGCGACCAAACAAAGCAGCTAACAAATAGGGATGTGAGTCTTTCAGGTTTTACCACTGTTTGCAGAACTCCTTGGAGCACCTCTCCTCTGCTGTGTCTCATTTCCTATTTTTCTGGAAGTAGACTCTTTGATTTCATGGGTTTACTTGGGTGCCCTCTGGCATCTGACTGACCTACCAGCTGGCATCTTTTGTGTTTGCCCCTCTCTGTGAGACTCTAATGGTGACAGTCCTCACATACTTATTTACAATTTAATATTTACACTGTGTTAAGTACTTGGGGGGGGGCTTGCTGTAACTATGGAACTAAAGGATCACTTCATGTGCCTGTTAGACATAGGTATAGTTTTTCATGATTATCTACTTTATGCTTGTGTGTTTAAAAATCTTCTGATGTTCTATGTGTTTATATTAAAGATCCTCTGTCAGGTGTTTTGGGACAATAACTAATATGTTTTACTTTATTTTTAGAATAAAGGCACTTTGGGGCTGGAGTAACTCAGTAGGTCAAGCGCTTACTTGCTTGTAAGCCTGAGAATCTGAGCTTGGTCTAGCACCCATATATAGAGTCAAGCTGGGCGAGGTGGCCCATGTTTTAATCTCAATGCTGGGGAGGCTGGTTCGGGATGATCCAGGGCTTTGCTGGCCAGATGGTCTGGCTCCTTGGGGGGGAGGGCTGTCAGGTCCATTGACAGACCCTGTCTCAAAAAACATCCTCTGGCCTTTGCGCATACACACAAACCAAGACGTTGGTTAGATGTGTCAGAATGACTATTTTCCTTATTGGGAAAGCCTTCTAAAGTGTTCTAGAAAATCTTTTGGATAATACCTTGTAATATGTGACCAGAATGGGGCAGTGATATATGTCTGATCCATGTACATTGTGGGAGAAGCAGTCTATTTGTAAATACTTCATTGATTTATCCAGACTTCCATTGGAGGCAGCAGAGCTGGGGACACGCCCTGGGTGGAGAAGGCGTGGTGAGGGCTGAGGCCGGCAGGGAGGGCTCTAGCCCCTCGGCCAGGGCTGGGCTCCTTTTCCCCTCCAGGACCTTCTTCCTAAGCTGCTTGTTACCTGTCCCCTGTTGGGCCCCATTAGCAAGATCTGAAATCAGAAGTTTAAATTCTGTTTTTAATTTAATCATTCTACCAGATGTTTCCTGTGGCCTGACACATGTAGCACTTACTAGAAAGTTACATTCATGAGATTTTGAATGTTATGGACACGGTTGCTATAGACAGTGACTGTCAGGGCAGGATTTGGAAGACAACATTTTCATCTGTGTGTGTGTGTACGCGTGTGCATGTGTGTGCGCGTGTGTGCGCGCGCGCATGCTTGCCTTCTCTCCCAAAGAAATGTTCTTTTCGAATGTGTTTTTAGCTCTCATGTTGTCCCTCCCAAAGAAATGTTCTTTTCAAATGTGTTTTTAGCTGTCATGTTGTCCCGCAGGCTTAGAAAGGCCTGGCCGCTTGATGTAAACTGTTCACTGTGAAGTGGGTGTGGGGCCCACCTGCTCTCAGGCTCTCCTGCTCCTAAAGGGGGGGCGGGTGAGGGCGGAGGATCCCCAAATCTGCAGATGGACAAGTTTCTGCACCCACCTGGAACTCATCGTGAGATTCCCATTAGGGCCCCGGCCAGCAGCTCAGCTGGGAGAGCGGCAGCCTCCCGCGGTCCCCTCCTTGGTGCGGCGCTCTCCTTCCGTTTCCTCTTGGCCTTGTTTGAGTTTGTGAAGGTCTCATGTTATGAAAGGTGGAGAAACAAAGAGAGAGGAAATCGCTTGCTGTAATTCTGACAGCAGATCTGTTTTCTCACAAAATGGAACTGCGCGGTGTGCGCAGCGTTCTTGGCAAGACATCCTGGGTAAATAGCGCCTCCCAGGAGGTCCTGGCCTCTCCCAGACTCACAGGAAACTTCCCCTGCTGTGCGGGGCAGGCGTCCCTGCACCTCACACCCTCTTCTGGGGACTCTTATTCTGGCGGCCCTCGGCTGCTGTGCCTGCCAAGTTTGTGAGGCCCCAGGCTTTCTTGTGGGAGGACGCTGGGCTGTCTTCGCGCTGCTTGGCAATGATTAAAGTGAGGTTAGTACCAAAACCCCCTCATTTTATTCCCTTCTCCTGCCTTTTTCAAAGCAGATGGCAACCCTGTATTTTCAGCTGTAATTAATTTAGGCCGGGGCGGCAAATGTGGGGGAGGCAGAGTCCGTGATGGGGCTTTTCGCCCTGTCCCTCACCAGTGGGCACCGCGTGACCCTCAGCTCCGCCTGTGAGGGCCGGCAGGGGAGAGGGGCAGCGGAGGGAGCTGGAAGGGTGACACCCTAGGCTTGTAAGGAGGAGGAGGAGGGGCAGGAGGCTCAGGTGTGGCTGTCACGAGAGCCCCAGGCTCCCAGGCGGGCTCCCCTGAGGCAGATCACGTCTCCTCCTCCCACTAGGTTCAGCAGCTGGATCCGCTCCACAAGTGCGTGTTCTCAGCATCACATTTATTCTTGAAGTTGCAAGAGAAATAAAAGCACTTTGCTGTACTCAAGTCTGGAGGTTCCGACCTCATCCCCAGGGCTGCTTCCCTGTGAGGCCCCGCTGCGGTGATACGCCCTGATCATTCAGGGGTCTCAAGAGCTCTCAAGTCTGCTAGAAAATGAGCGCTTTTGTCCTAGCGCTAGGAACTTGTGGGACAACCCCGCCAAGCCATCCCCTCCCTTCCTGCTTCCCTGCTGTGACCTGCACCCACCTGGCTGATGCCACACCAGGGGACACAGTGCCCACCTGCCGCCTGGAGAGGCCAAGCGTGCCCGTGTGGAGGAAGAGGTGCCTGTGTCCCTGTGCGCAGTCATGCGACACAATGGCAGCTATAACAACATTAGCCACCCCCACGACTTGAAGTAACTTCTGTGGCCTCACCGTAAAGAGGTGAGAGCCACGCGAGGCTTATGACGCCTGTGGACAGCCATGCTTTGGGAGCCTTGTCTCCAGCAGAGGGGGCCATGTGGGGCGTGAGATGCTCATTCTGTGCTTCCAACCTGCGTCTGGGTCCATATTCCTAGCAGCCTGTTGCACAGCCTAGAGATGGGAACAACTCAAGTGCCTGTCAGCCAGTGGACGGATACATAAAACACGGTCGTTTTGTCCCAGTGGAATGTGGTTCAGCCTTAAAAAGGGAGGAAATCCTGCCATATCCTACCACCTGGGTGAGCCATGGTGGTTTCATACTGAGTGCTGTAGGAATACTGCTTGTGATTCCGTGGCCCCCGTGTGATCAGTGCATGAAGACAGAATGCAGAACGGTGGCTGCCCAGGGCTGGGGATCAATAGTGCTGGGTGGGGAGAGAAACTCCTCTTGGAAAGGGAAGTGGGCAGTGGTGATGGTCTGCAACCCACTCTGAATGTGCCTAGTGCCACAGGACAGCGTCCTCGGAGATGACAGGCATTAGATGTGTGCTGTGTGCCCTGCCACTGTCCAGGACTTGGAGACACTTGGTGCTGGCGGACTTAAGTTCAAGTTGAAAACACTGATTCTTATCAGGGGTGAGCATGGGAGAGAGGGAGAGCGCAGGTCGGGGCAGGCCCAAGGCTCCAGCTGCTCAGTGGCCACCTGGACCAGGGAGCTGTACCTGGGTCCTCAGAACCTCTGGGGTGCATTCAGTTTAAAGAGTGGTTAAATGCCCTTTCTGGCTTGGGAGGCCCTGTGAAAAGGAAAGGTACGGGACAGTTGAGTGTGTGGGGGAAAAGGGGGCTTCATGCCAGCGCTGCGTGTTACAGGATCCCTCATGTTCCTTTTTCTCCCCTGCTCTTCAGTGCTCCAAGGTTTGGACTAAATAGATTTTCATTGTTTTTAGATGGCGCACAGAGCGCTAAGCAGCAGCTTTTACCACTGGGGAGCTGAGCTAACTTGCCTGGACCACAGGCAGGGTCCTCGGGCGGGGGTCTAGGTCCAGGGGAGAGAGGAAGGACAGTTCAACTCAACAGAAAGATGCAGGAGGCCTTCAGTGATCTTTTTCTGGGTCCGAGAGGAATTACAACTTGCCTGTCCAGTCGCCAGCAGTTTCTCAGCATGTGGGGAGTCCTCAGACCATCTTTCCTTCAAGTAATTGAAAGTGTTTCTTAATTGCAGTCTTGTGAAAAAAGAGTAAACAAATATAGAAACATTAAAGTCTTAGCTCCCCTTTTCCCATGTTTTGAAAGATGGGAGTCTAGCAAGGGCAGACCAGGTGCTCAGAGGCAATCAGTATCTTCAAAGTTCAGAATTGATGCACTAGAGGAAAATCCAGATGGAAGGGCCTTAGGACCTGCTGACAGTAAGCATTTTAGAGGGTGCAGTGTCTGGACGCCATTTACTCAGTGCCTGTTTTATAAGTGCTGAACAATACAGTGGTGGATTTTTTTGGTCAGTGGTAGTGGTTTGCAATTTCTGAGATCAGTCAGGGTTGCAGGTGACTTTAAAAGAAAAACTACCCTTCTGATTTTTATTTTGGGCTGAATAAGTGTGTTGAACCAGAGGTTACTCTCCACTGTGGGAAAGTGCACAGAATAATTTAGAATGAGGCACGTGTGGCAGTGGGGTCACAGGTCATTGACAGGAGTGTTTCAAGTGTGCCACCTCTCTGGGTGCTGCGGTCTGCAGCCCCGAGTCATCTAGTGCTGAGCCGGCAGCCTCACCTCCACCTGGCCTCACCCCAGGGTTCCTCTGCAGTGTGCGTAGGATGATGGCTTACTGCAGGTTGGGTGGCACTTGAGTAATTTCATTGCCAGGAGCATGAGCAGGCCTGGGGAGGGGGAGAGTGCTATTCCAGTAGCTGGAAAAAGAAAGAACATCAACTGAGCTTTTCCAGAGGGACGAGGTGGCGCTGCCGAAAGGCACGTGCCATCTGTTAGAAGGAAGAACTTGGAACTGAAGCTTCTGGTACTGTGTGCGCTGCCTGCAGGAAGGAAGCGGCATCCCTGGAAGTGTTTAAGCAGCTGTGTGTCCATCTTGAAGGCAGACGTTCTCACTGAGCAGCCTGGTGCTCATGGCCAGCGGCTGGTTGCAGAGCTGCAGGGGTAAAAGCTAAAAGTGAGTCTTCAAAAGAATTGGACTGGAGCTCAGAAAGTTGACCCGGCAGTAGTGGGAGAGGGGTATGTCCCATCTTCCCCCATTTCTCCAGGAACCCTGTTGTTCTACTCAGCATCATAAACTGATTTCTAAGAATGGGTTTAATTTTTGGTTAAGTCATGTGTAAGTTAACTGTGTTCTAGGTACCATGCAAGGCAGAGGTGGGCAAAGGACCCCTCTTTTGTGTACATCATTACTAGCATGGCTAGAGTCAGAGTTGGACTTGGGGTTGGTCTCCCTGAGGTGTGTGTGTGGGGGCGCTGAAGCTGTGTTTTGTGTGCACTCGTTCAAACCCTTGGAAAGCTAAAGGTGGGGGAGGCAGGCAGTGGATGGTGACTTCTGGGTGGATCCCCAGAGAGCCGATCCTGGACACGTCCCTCATTCTACTTTCCAGTCCTTGCCCAGGTGGCCCCTAAAGGGTAGCAGGTACCAGCCTGGTGGTGCCTGCTGCCGCGCAGATGGGGACTAATCTGTGGTGGTCCCTGTCTGCAGCAGAGGGCAGCTGGGCTCCCGAGAAATGTGGCGTTTCCCATCCCCCTCATTCGGGGACTGTTTAATGCCAAAAACATGATAGCAACTGTATTTATTCAAATACCGTTCGTTCATTGAGAGAATATAATAACAAAAAGACGCTAAACTTGAGCAGTTGGTGTTTTAAATGGACTTTTATTAATTTCAGCATCTCCATTCATTTGAACATTCCAAGTGTCCACGTGTGGAGCACATGCTCTGCGGGGCCTGTGCCGCTTGGGTAGCGGGCGCGTCTGAAGGGCTTTGATGTAAAGATCCCACATCCCTGTCACCTAGACAGGAAGGGAGGAAGCTGCAGAGTCCTCAGACAGGTCTGTAATCCAAATCGCTGAAGAATTTGATTTTGCTCTTAAAGCCTGTGCTTTGATTACCTAGAGTCTTCATCTGGGAGACTGCTGCTCCCGAAATGTCGGGATTCCTGGGCAACATCAGGCAGTGGGCGAGGCAAGTGTGCTCCGAGCAAGTTGACAGTCTGTTTCCTGGAGATACACATGATGCAGGGCTGCTGGAGGGCGGCTTCTGCGACTCGGAGAGTGCGTTGGTTGGAAGCCTGGGCTGAGTCATGGCAGTGACCCCGGTGGCAGCACAGCAGGGACATGTGGTCCCTCTCAGGTGTGCTGCCTGCTGTTCTGCACACACTGCTGTGTGTAGCAGTGGTTTTGTTGGAGGATAAAGGCATGATGTTTCCTCACTGTGGTGGTGGGCGTTGATGTCAGGAAGTAGCCGATGGGTAGCTACATTCCTCCCATTACCAGCCAGAGTTGCTGTGCCCACAGGTGCAAGATGGCAGCCTGCCCACTTCCCTATCTTCTAAAGCCATCCTCACAGACTGACCTGGCTGCCGGCCTCGGGCAGCAGGCGCCACCACCACCACCATTTCCTGGCACAGGACAAATGGGTGTGACCAGAGGGTCAGTGGGGCTTTGGGACCTTTTCCCTGAAAGGTCTACAGGAGCTTTGGGATGTTTTTTAATTAAATACAAACCAATCAGAAAAAGCATGGCTGTAGAGAATATCTCTAGATGTGTGATGTAGTTGCGCATGGGCGTGAGGCATAGTGGCTGTATGGGCTTGCTGGAGCAACCCTAAGACAGGACCACAGTTTCGAAGCCTGGGAATCTAGGCTTGCGCCCCCAGCAGCAGTGTATCCTGAGGAACGAGCCAATCAGTTCCCCCTAGTGTACACATGCAGCAGCCCTGGCCCACCGTACAGTGACTCTCAGGTTGCAGCCCTGCACAGCACGTGACTGACTGAAGACTGTTGTCCAGTGTCGGAGTGGCCTCCCTGTACCTGCGTGTATCCATGTGTGGGAAGGTGGCAGTGGCTTCTGCTGCTGCTTAGGCCACACCTGTCTGCTCCTCCTGTCGGGCTCAGGGAGCTCTGGTCCCTCCACAGGGTGTGACGCTTCTTTCAGTTGCAGCCTTTGCCATCACCTCCCGCAGCCTCTGTGGTTGTGGATGGTGGAGACTCTAAGTTACAGGCAGGTTGCTGCTCGGTCTCTTCCCGTGGCCAGCACTATGCTTTAGTACTAAATTGTTTTTAATTGGGAAATTAAGTGGCAGTGAGGATGAGGTGTAGCTGCATCGTGGTGTGCATACGGATAGGTGGATGGTACAGATGTAGTGTGGTACAGGTAGGAGCAGCATGGGAAGCTGCTGGGCATGAGGGTCAAGGGTCACAGATCAGAGAGCTGCTGTGTACTTACAATGTGCACTCACCTTTCCTGTAGTTCATTTACATTTTCCTTCAAATTATTAAACCTTGGGACTGGCAAAATGGTGCTTGCTTATGTAACCTGGATGACTTGAGTTGGATCCCAGGCATATGGAGACCCCATAAAGTTGTCCTCTGACCTCCACATGCACACTGTGGCATGTGACCACCTGCATTCACATACGCTATACATGTACACACAATAATAAAACATTCAGAATACTTAAGGTTAACTTACATTAACCTCATAAGTTCATAAATTTTTAATTTTTTAAAAAATTTGACTATGATTATATTTTGCTTAAAACAAACTGTACAGCTGAACTAAAAACAACCTTAAGATCTTTCTAAGATTTTAAAAGAGAACTTGTGTTAAAAAATAAGGCATAAGTACACACACTGAGGCAGACACAGGACAGGGGTCATCTCCTGCGGTGCCGTGCGAAGTGTTGTACCTGGTGTTCTGTGGCTGTGGAGTGTGACGAGTCATGCTGTGTCCTGTACACGTGCATGTGGCGCACATCATAGGACTGTTTATTCAGTGTGGCCTCGAGCTGTGCTGCATGGGGTGGACTCAGCTCCTCTGTGATCGTGAGCAGCACTGAGGGCTCCTCCTAGCTGATTGAATCATGTGTGGCGTGCAGTGTCTGTCTGTTCCAGAGGCCAGGATCAAGGCTGATCACTTCTGGCCCAAGTTTGATTACCTTTCCCACATGTGCCTGTGAGTTCTCCAGCCCCTTCTTTCAGTAGTCAGAGTGGCCTGATGACCTAGCGTAGCAGATCATTGGCAAAGACCCTCTTTCCAAACGGCTTCTGGAGCTTATGCTCAGGACAAGGCATCATCATCATGGGGACCCAATCAGCCCATAAAAGAAACGAAAGCGTCGGCATCAGGAACTTGCCTAGTACCCGAGTACAAATTCCTGGAACCCACCTTTGGAAGGAAAGAACATTCTCTGTCACTCCAAATGAGTAAATATTGACAGACAAAGTTGGAGGCAGTTCACAAATGAGGTAGAACACCCCTGCCCCTTAGAGACAAGAATCCTGTAGCTGCTTTTTTATTTCTCGGATGCAGTTGGTCCAGCGAGGCACTCAGCGGAGCATCTACATCCTGCCTGCTTGGCCTGTTGGTTCTTAATGCATTTGTTCTAAAGGTCTCATTTCTGACTGAAACTCCAGCTATGGCATCTGTGACCAAGTGAAGTGTGTGTTGCTCCTTCCCCAGTGCTGGTTCTGGTCAGGTGAAAGTGGGGTCCTGGTACCATAGTGTTCCAACCCAAGGCCCGAGGGTCAATGTTTTCCATCCTTTCCCTGCCTGTGCCACGTATCTTGTCACCTCGTGTCCAGGGTGTTGCCTTGTCTCCTGTCGTCTCCATGGTTCCGTCTGTTCTGGACTTTCCTTAAGGCCCTGGTCTCCCCTGTAAAACTGGTAGAGGACCAGGAGCCCTGTCCAGGAAGTCTTGCCTGCTCCCTGGGAGGGGGCAAGATAGTGACATCTGTGGTGAGAGGGTAGGGGAGAAACTGGGCCTGTTCAGACCCAGGTTGCTGTGAGCACGTTCTTTGAGGACGTCTTTGAAGACGTTTCTGCAGCTTTGGCCCTGACAGCCCTAGGGCTGGGGTAGAGCCCAGCTCACATGCCCAGAACAGCAATATTCCCCCCAAACTGTTAGTGTTTGCCTGTGGGAAGGCTGTGCATGAGGCTTGCTGGCCTGTGTCCCTGGGCACTGTGATGCCAGGCACAGACGCGTACCAGTCAGGACCGCTATCCACTCCAGGAGAGCTGGTGTACAAGTCTATGGGGTAAACTGGATGGGGACTTCCTAGCTCACCTGCCTTGCCATGAAGCCAGGCAATCCGTTTGGCACATTCTTCAAAAGCATGGACAGAATGTCTTGTACCCAAATCTGTCTCCCATCCTTGAGAATGTCAGAATTCCTCAGGAATTCTGTACCTGCCTAGGACCAGACACTGGCTTACAGAGGGTACCAGGATGCCCACCCTCTCTCCCTTCACAAGATGCATTTCCTTGGAGCAGTACTTCTAGCATTCAGTTTTCCTCCCCAAATGTTGTAGAAAGGCCTGGGAATGTGTGGTGTCGTCCCCGGAAAACTCTGGTCTGAAGGAACATGGCGGCTTTTCTGTGTTTCTCTCCTTAAACAGTTGGTCAGGAAACACTCTCCCAAGGTAAGGCTGCACTCTCATGCCCCCCTCCACCCAGCCTCCCCAGGCCACAGCAGGGTCCCCTTTCTTTTTTTTTAATTTTTTTTTAATTTATTCAATTGTGCATGTGTGCGTATGTAAGTGTGAGCGTGTGTGTGTCTGTGTGTGTGTAGAACCACGGACGAATTTGGGAATCACCATGATGCCTCCACTTCCTTCGCCCCGGGATTCACAGGCTCTGCCCTACCAGGACCAGAAACGCAGGCCGCCCCGCTTCCGCCTGGCGTCTATACGTGGGATCTGGGATCCGAACTCAGGACCTTCCACCTGCAAGGCAGAGGCCTTAACCCCTGAGCCACCTCTCCAGCCCGCAGGGTCCCCTTTCTATTGACCAACCTGGACTTTAAGGCAAGCTGCCCGGCAGGATGTGTGTGGTTTGGGTCGGCCCAGGACGCAGCAGAGCCATGCTGTGATTCATATGGGGGAAAGGAGGGCAGATACGGAAAACAACGTCTGTCTTTAAGCTCCAGGGACGAGGAACATGAGCTGGAACTATGAGTAATGTGTAGTTTTACTATAACTGAGCAGCAAGTCACGATATCCTTACCTATCAGCTGCGTGGCCTCAGGGTGGACACCTGGAGGCCATGCTTTGTCCGGAGAACGTCCTCGGGGAGAGAAGGCCTGAGAGGCTGGGTGTGAGAGAAGACTTTGCCTTGTTACCTGGAACCTGGGTCCTCCTCACTGGCCAGTCCTGCTGCCCCAGCCCCCGCTGCCCACACTGCCCACTGTATGGTCCCCTGGTAATTCCAGTGCTTTATGTCCTTGGGAGGTGACAAAGCCATGACAGACGGGACCATGTCTGACTGTGCCAACTGTCCCACAGTGGACTCATTGGCAGCAGGTGAACCTGTGCAGTTCAAAGTGTGAGACTCGCTTTGGGGAGATAGGAAGGGCAGGGTTGGGAGCGAGGGAGGGAGGTGATTCCTGTCTCCTCAGAAATTAAACTTCAGCCACAGCGCAGGCTCGCATGGAACGTGGATGACTGCGCGCACACAGTCAGGCTTGCTGGATGTGGATGCAGCCCAGCAGAGCTGCTGTGGCGAGCTCCAGGGACATCAGCCGTGCACTCACCTACCCAGAGTGTGGGTGTCATCCCCTCCCACCACTACCTACAGTAGCATGAGTGTAACCACCAGCGGATGCAGACAGCTTCAAGGTGTTTACTACTGAAATTGTTTGGAAGTTGGCAGAGGAGACTGCAGGACCTACTGTCTGCACACACCCTTCCATGGCTGTCCTCGTGGGCAGCGTCTGTATTCTCCGGTTACTTCTGGTCATTTCGAGTGTCATAGGAGAGGAAGGAAGACGGTCACTCAACAGAAGGCGCACCAATCCCCTGGGCAAGCTGCTGTGAGCACATCAGCACGAGATCATGGCCAGTCCCACCAGAGCCCTTGGTTGGAGAATGTCCATCCAGTGAGCAGGCTGCGTGCAGAAGTGCGCCAAGGAGCTAATGTAGGGGTCTGAGGGCTCAGGCCCCAGGACCACATGATCCCTCAGCCCTGCCAGGGTTATAGAACCTTGTTTTCTGCGCATGCAGGTGGTCTAGCACTTAAGATCGTCTCTGCAAGCTCAGTGCTTGTGTGCATGCGGTCAGTGATGGCTGGTGGCACCTGCAGTGTCTGAGGTTTGCAGTGCAGAGCCAGGCGGGGATGGGGGCCAGTGGAGAGAGAGGATGTCGGTGACTTTCACAAGAGGATCGGGCTGATAGGTTTGCTTCAGAAGGATGTGACTAGTCGGCTGGCTGTGTAGTAGCTCTTAGTGACCTACAGGTAGTTGCTAATAAGACAAAGGGATGCATCGCCCTTATCACCTCTTACAACTGAAAGTTACTACACCTGTGCACACGTCGTTCCCACCTATGGCTAGTCCAGGAAACAAGTCTGGTTCCCTCTCACTCAGGGTCTCGAGCACACAAGGCCTGAGGGTAGCTAATGCAGGTCAGAGGTCACCAGCCACATTTCCCTATAGCGCTGTCCGACAGGCAAGTGATGTGAAGACTAGATCCTAGTCTGATGCGGGTAGAATCGGCTGAGGCTGAGGTGGTGACACCATGTGACCACTGTGCCACCACCATGGGCCTTGCCAGGTTGTCAGCGCTATCTGTGTGGCCATCTCCAGTAGGTGGGGCATCTGCTGTCACTTGTAGCACAGACCGCATCCCGTGGAGCGCTGACTGTGGTCTATGCAGACACTCAGGCTCGGTGAAGGCCACTGGCACGCTGTCTGCTTGTGGCTGGGGTGTAAGCTGCAGCAGGACCAAGTATCAGTGCCACCTCTGTTCAAGCTTCTGTTGTCACTTAGCTGCTCGAGTTACAGCTGGGAAGGAGCTTGTTAAGACGTCTGCCAAGGGCTGTGGGAAGAGGGAAGGCGCTTCTGCCCATGGAGTCTCACTCTGGGTCCAGCGCACCGGCAGCGTGGGGTCTCGGCCATCTGTATCCCCATGCTGTCTCACGGCAGATCTTGTCAAACTGAGCTGGTCCTGAACATGTGTGAAGGCAGGCAGGGGACACCTCACTGTGGAGCTGGCTTTTGGCCCAGGGTGGCTCCCCAGTACCCAGGGATTCTCAGCTTCTGTCTTGCAGTTGTGCTCTGACCTGCTGCATGAGACTGTTGGGGGGCGATCCGGAGCAAGGGCGCGGCTCTCACCACGCATGCCTTCTGAACGTGATCTCTTTCGCAGGAACAAGACTGCCAACGGAGACTGCCGCAGGGATCCCCGGGAGCGCAGTCGCAGCCCCATCGAGCGGGCCGTGGCCCCTGCTGTGAGCCTGCATGGCGGCCACCTGTACGCGTCCCTCCCCGGCCTCATGGAGCAGCCCCTCGCCCTGACCAAGAGCAGCGGGGATGCCGGCAGGCCCTCTGGCCTCTCGCCGACCCTCACTCCCGTGGAGCGGCAGCAGGTACACACTGTGGCCAGGTCTGATCTGGAGGTGGCAGGGTGGGGCTGGGCAGGAGCCACCCAGAGCGACCCTGGAAGCTCTGGAGAAGGTGGTTTCAAGATTCCTCAGGCTCGATGAATCCGCTCCTGGGTCTTGGTGTCTTGGCTCAGTGCCAGGCTGGCTCACGGGTGGTGCTGTCCCAGTAGTCTAGTGCTCACCGTCAGCTAGGATCCTGTGCTTCCTTGTCCTAAGGCCACACAGCCACAGTTAAATGTCAGGTGGGCCAGAGTTCTGCAAGTTAGTGGTCACTGTGCTTATTATACATGCTAGTCAGAGAAGGACATTAAGACCTTTTTTAAGACCTTTTTTTCTTAAACAGTTTGGTAACGAAAACGAATATTTTAAAAATCCAGGCCGGGCCAATGCAATTGGGAGCCTGAGGCAGGAGCATCTTTGTTTAGGGAAACTTAGCTCAGGACGTAACTCAGTGGTACAAGTGCTTGCCAAGGCCATACACAAAGAGTGAGAGCTCTGGAAAGGAAGGGACTTCAGGATCGGGACGTCTCAGAAGTCCTGCGTGAGCCTCGGCTGGGCCTGGACAAGGTGCTGCGGGTCCTGTGGCCTGCACCTGCAGCAGACATCAGAACCTGCGTGCGCCGAGACCCACTGTGCCTGGGAGCTCAGCTGACAGCTCTGGCCAGCCCCACCTTAGGCCCCAGACACTGTCTGCTCACCACAGGAGGGGAGGGGAGAGGACAGGAAGGAGGGGAGGGGAGGGGAAAGGAGGGAAGGGGAGGGGAGGGAAGGGGAGGGGAAAGGAGGGAAGGAGAGGGGAGAGGAGGGGCTCACGTGCTCTCCCCCCCCCCAGAACCGGCCCTCAGTCATCACCTGTGCATCCGCCGGCGCCCGCAATTGCAACCTCTCGCACTGCCCCATCGCGCACAGTGGCTGTGCCGCACCCGGGCCTGCCAGCTACCGGAGGCCACCTAGTGGTGAGTTCCCTGCCCGTGGCATCTGGGACCCTTGGATCAAGTGGGGGCCACACCCCCTCCCTGAAGCCATGTGACCACCTTGAGCAAGGCTTGGGTGGAAGATGGTCCCTGACCATTGCAGTTATCAGTTTACTCGATGCCGTGTGGTCTGTTGTGATGGGTACAAATGTTACAAGTGACTTGCCCAGGGGAAGGCAGGACCCTCTGTCCCTGAGGTCCACTGACCCATCCTTTGCTTGCTCTATAGCGACTGCCACCTGTGACCCCGTGGTGGAGGAGCACTTCCGCCGCAGCCTGGGCAAGAACTACAAGGAGCCCGAGCCCGCGGCCAACTCGGTGTCCATCACCGGCTCTGTGGACGACCACTTTGCCAAAGCTCTAGGAGACACATGGCTTCAGATCAAAGCAGCCAAGGATGGAGCATCCAGCAGCCCAGAATCGGCCTCACGCAGGGGGCAGCCTGCCAGCCCTTCTGCCCACATGGTCGGCCATAGCCACTCCCCTTCCGTGGTTTCCTGAAGGGGGTGCCACCCTCTGCCCACACATGGATCTGCATGGTTTGCCTGAGCTTTGAACATCGATGCTTAAAAAAAGGGGGGGGGAGGGGGCAGGGGGATAATTTACTCGCAAAACCATGTTGTGGGGTTTTGTTCTGCTCTGTTTCGTACTTGCTTGGTGTTCGTACAAGGAGGCCTCCACGCGGCGGCAGGAACAGCAGCATCCAGCTTAGCGCCTTTGCTTCCGGCCTTGGTTACCAAAGAATCTTTGCAGGCTGCCGCTCAGGCGCCGGGACCGCACGGCTGTCTCAGTCACAAGCCATGAGGAGGTGGGAAGCCAGACGCTTCTTGCTTGCTTCTTGGATTGGGTGCGCACGGTGGAGTGCTGCTGGGTGTCCAGTTCAGTCTGTGTGTGCATGCATGCGTGTGTCTACTTGAAGAGAACTGTCGTGTCTGATTTGCACTATTGGAGGACAAGCTGCCTGCATGGCAGCTGTCTGTCAGATGCCAGTACTCTGAGGGCAAACTGCTGCCAACTGCTGAGGGACACTCCGACCACGTATGCTTGTGTTGTTGCTGAACTTGGGAGGTCTTGGGCAGGTTCTAGATCTTTCTCTCTAGACTTGAGGTGCTTGAAACTGGACTGCAGACTCCTCCCCCAAAGCATGGGCATTTACCTTCTCTGAACTCTGCAGTTTGTGAGGCTGGAGGACTCCATAGTGCTTCCAACGTGGTGTGTGTCTTCACAGAGAAGAAATAGCTGGTTTCTATGAACTGACTCACTTCCCGTCAGTTACTTGGTCAGTCACAGTCCTAGATACACTCACTGCTGGTCCAGTTGTGCTCTAAGATGTGTATTCGACGTTCACTCTGCTCACAAGGAGCACCGCAAGATGGGGCGCAGCAGCCTTGGCTGTCGCCGCTGACTTACTGCATCCTGGCCTGGGGACTTGGGGTTCATGTCTTCCGACTCCCTGATGCACCGACTACCCTTCTCCAACTCTCGGCCGAACAGCGAGTTGCCGGCAGTCTGCAGCACGTCCTCATGCGCCAGGGCCAAGGCAGTATACATTCCTCTGACTTCATACAGTTACCACTGCTTCCTTACAGTAGCTACTAACTAGAATTAGAAGCAAGCAGGACAGACTCGGCTGGGGTGCCCTGCAGCTGCTGCTCCTAGCCAGGAGCTTCTCTGTCCCCCTGGCCTGACCTGCTAGAGGGTCAGGATGTCACCTAGTCTGTGACATGGGCCACTTACCCCACAAGGCATTATGGGCTCTTGCACACATGAGCTCTGGGGACGGGCTGCAGGAAAACAGATTAACTGTTAACCGGCCCAGGTGCAAAGGCGGGGACTGGTTCTCGCAGCCACGGGGTGATCATAGGCCTTTAGGAGAGTGGAAAGCCCTCCTCCCGCCCCGCACACATTTCACTCCTGTTTTACTGGGCTTCCAAGCTTTGGCATTCAGGCCCCTATATTTTCTGTAGGAAAAAAAGAATTGAGAACACTTTTTTATATAGGTAACTTTAAAGACCATCATTACGCTGTGCGTAAAGAATGTACAGAGAAATTTGTAGGTATTTTTTGAAAAACAATTAATTTGTTAATGATATGTAGTTATTTAATTTTCCCTTTCCTATCGTAATCATTCATTTTTGTTGTTTGGAAAAAAAGTTGATCTTTTTTTGTTTAGACATGTCTGTAAACGTGCAGGAACACAGTTGCTCTAGGAGAACACTGCATTGATAGCCACTAGTTTGTTATTGCTACAGGCTACTACTGAGTGTTGTCGCAGGAAAACAACCGCACCGCAGACAGGCTCTGTGGGGACGGGCCTCAGACACTCCTGCCAGAGAGGGGTCGTCACTGTGGAGGGACGGCGATGATGGCCTGGTTCCTGGTGTGCTGACCTATCTGGGATAGGCTGTGCCCTGGAAGGGGCGGGGGACACGTATCACCAGGGAGCGTGCCACCCTGTCTGAGCAGGGGGCTCGTGATCTCCCCAGAGCCAAGCCATCTGCGTGCGTGCTGACCCCTCTCCACATTTGTAAATCTGTACTATACCATTCTCTGTGGCCTGTTTTTCCTGGGAGAAGAAAAAAAAAAAAGGTTTGGCAGGCCATCTTTTTTTTTGTTTGTTTTTTGTACTTAAAAGTAGCCTTAAGAACAATAATAAAGTGCTCTTAAACCACAGGCCAGGCGTGTGGCTCTTCCATCATCCCAGGGCGGGCCGGAAAGGGTCACTTTAGTGCTACATTCACCCAAGGCCAAGGGCCCTTTCAAACCTGCCCCACTAAAATTCCTGAGTTGGCCCCATGTGGACTTTGGTGAAGTTGTGAAATAAGGGGGTGGGTGTTCTGAAGGCAGGTGTTTCCCCCTCCCCCAACACCCAGGATGAAGAAGAACACTGGTCTTACCTGTGTGGAGTCGCCTGGCTCGGGCTGGCCCAGTTACCAGGGTCTTGGATACCCTGCTGCCCACCAGCACAGAGCCGTAACAGCAGTATCTCCCCTTCTTGAGGGTGTGGCACCAAAACATGCCCACAGAGGTTGCTGTGGCTCTGTCCCCGTGAGAACCTGGGACAAGCAGCTCAGCCCTTCCTGCTGCCCAGGACCCACAGCAACACCTCCCCGTGTCTCCTGGCACACCTCCATTTGATCTGTGTGGGGCCAGGCAGAAGGATCCAGGGATCTTGCCCAATTTTGACAACAGGAAAAAAAATGACTGCACGTGGAGGGACCTGAGCCCCAGATCAGTGGCGGTGTCCAAGCCAAGGTTATTATTGAACTCACAAGTAGTGGGGTGATGTAGGCAAAGGCGGCAGCAGCAGCAGGGGGTGTGCCCTAGTCCTGGGGGGGTGGGGATAAAGACCAGGGTGGTGGCAGACCCAGGTCACCAATCCTGGGGCACAGTGCTCCACCGGTGGCTGAGTGCTCCTCGGCCGCTGTCATTTCAGACCGTCTCGTCGTCGCTCATGTCCCAGATCTGTGTGAAGAAGGGAGATGCTCAGCTGGGGTTCTGCTGCCTTGGGGTGCCCGCAGAGGCCTTTTCCAAATGCAGTTGCCATGACAGCCAGAACAGGTGTTCCCACTGGCTAAACAGGGCACTGTTGTCTCCCCACCAGTTTTTCCTTCTGAGCATCTCCTGTCCCTGAGGACCAATGACACCCTACTTCTTTTATGATCAAACAGATCTTAGGTTGCTTCTCTGCCCGAGGCCCCAAGACCAGTGAGCTGCAAAAGCATGGGTGGTACCCTTCTGGCCCTGTCCACTTGTCCAGATGTGCCCTGTACTCAGAGGCTGGCTTACAGTAGGCTCACGGGCCGGACTGGTAGGAGAGCACTTGGCACTGTGACTGCCCAGCCATTCACTCTGGACTTTGGGCCAGTTGCCCAACACTCTCTAGGGCAGGCGAACTAGCCACCAATCTCGAACAGCTCAGCAGCCCCAGAGGTGACCTGCGCAGGAGATACACTGCCAATCCTGCCGTGGCCCCTCAGTGTGTGCCTTGGAGAGCTCAAGAGTAGGAACTGTGGAGAAAGGACAGCTCTGACATCACTCCACGGAGGTGGAGACCCCTGCATGACTGGCCATCCTGGAGCTTCTTGGCATAACTGCTGCAGGACCAGCACAGGGCCCAGGGCCTGTGCGTGCACTCCTGCAGGACTGGTTCCTCGACTAACGCCTTTGACTCTTCAAAATTCCTCAGACCTCACAGAGCTAAGAGGAGCTATTGGCAGGAGGTGGAAGGGCTGGCCAAGGTGAATATGTAGATGGCTGCTGAAATCTAGTATAGGAGAAAATTTCCTCTCCCAGGCAAGGGTGACTGTGTCCCTTGCTCTCGGGCAGGAACAGACCTGCAAAGTGAGCTGCAATGGCTAACTGCCTGTGCGTCTGTCCTTAAGAGTCCTGCCTGTCTCTGGACCAAGTTCCCCCTACTTCTTAGGAGAGGGCTTAGTCCCTCAGGAGCCACCAAGATTGCTGCATAGTTGCTCAGTCATGGGAAGGGTGCCTACCTCCACTGAGTGGTAGTGGGTCTGACCAGTTGGGGTGCTACTGACACCATCCAAGTCTTTGGGGTGCTCCTACAGGTATCTCAGGGGCTTTCTGTGGTGCTGGGTGGGTGAGGGCTGGACTTCAGCAAACCTGGAAATTTTTCAGAACCAGCTCCCAGAGCCAGAGGTGGGTCCTCCACTGAGGAAGTCTGGCTGTGCCCACTGGTGAGTTCAGACAGCGCTTGGTCTCAAATGCACAGCAAGCTCCTGCCTCAGCCTACTAGTGCTGGGATTATAGGCATGTGCCCAGCTTCCACACTATGTTTGTGAAAGAAGAGACCTGACCAATCAATATACAGCTTAAAAACTGTCTATCTTCAGGAGCAATCAAATGACCTCTTTGTAGACATTGTCAATACACCTAGAGACACCACAAAATACAAAAAAAGACATCAAAGCCTGAAACAAACGAGGGCCCCTGTCTCCCAGCATCCTGTTCAAAGAGAAATGAACAAGTTGCAGGTTCCGAGGGGCAAGTCAGGCACACCCAGCGCACAAAATCCACAGCACTGACACCTCCAAGGTGGATTGTGTAGCCTCGTTGGACTCCTACCCAGGAGAGGCGGCAGCTAATGCACAGCTATTCCTGTACATGATCGGACATCAAGAACCACGCCAGCCTGGACGCAAGTCGCAGCATCTAGCAACTGACAAGTTTTAGTTCTGGAGCTAGAGCAGTCATTTATGGAGTGTATGTGGAAAAACTGGTGAGCAAGAACTCTAGGAAAACCTTGTAGAAGATGGCCACAGGGTCTTCTGATTCACCTGCACATATATTATCAAAACTGCCAAACGCCTCCATAGCTAGAGAAGGCAAGGTCACCATGACGACCAGCGTCTTGTTTGTCAAATGAAGTCCACATGGAAGCAGCAATGGTCAACTCCAACGGTGTGTGGAACAGGAGTTCAGCACCCTTAGTAAACAATGTTTTTACCTCCACTATTGGTACCCAGGCTTCTTAAAGGGTAGGCACACGTGCTGCCACCCAGCCATATACCCAAGCCTTGAGAGCAGGCGTCTTCATAAGTGGTAAGGGAAACATTCAGTATTAAAAAAAAAGATAAAAACCAGGGGCCAGCTAGAAGGCCTAAGTTCAGTCCCTGTGCTGCCATGGTGGGGGAGAGAGGAGGCAACTTTTTGAGGTGTCCTTTGACTTATAAAGATGCTATGTACACACATGCCGATGTCTCTCTCTCTCCCTCTCATCTTTCCTCCCCCCCAAATAAATACATTTTACTTGTAAAGATGAAAAAGATCCTTGCCTTTTTTAACAGAGAAATCTCTTTTTGTATGTGAGGGGTAGGGGATGCATGTATGTGTGCTGTGCGTAGATGGCTGTGTATGTGTGTTGGGGGGAGTGTATATCCACAGGTGCACTGGAGTGTGTGTGACTGTGGAGGCCCAAGGGTAATTACTAGGAATCACCTCTTCCACACCTTACTGTTGTGAGCCTGGGTTTTTAATTAAACTCAGACCCCACCACTGGGCCTAGTCTCTGTAGCCAGTTTGCTCTGCAGATTACCAAGTTCTGCCTCTCAAGGCCACACCTTCCAGCTGTTTTTTTACGTGAGGTCCTTTTTCTTGAGAGATAAAATCTTTAACCACTGAGCCATCTCCTCAGCCCTCCACAAAGGTGTCTTAAGACACAAAAAGTTAAAAAATGATTCTTAAAGTAATCACAAAATATATAAAAATGAAGAACTCTTGCAACTTATTATCTGTTAAAAATGGGAAAACACTGTGACTAGTCATTTCACAAAGGAGGGAATACATCGGTCAGTAAGACCCAGAAACAGGTTGGGGAGCCAGTCAAGCCGGGAGGACCGGAGATGCCATGCAAATTTTACTGATGTGTGTGAGTGTGCATGTGGCACGGCACACACATGAATGTCACAGGACGCCTTGTTAGAGTTGGTTCTCTCCTTCTACCGTATGTGTTCCAGGTTTGTGTGCTCAGTTTCATTTTTTTTAACTGACTCATCTATGGATTCCCAGAACCAATGTGAAAGCCAGGCAGTCATGACATCTGCCTATAACCCCAGCACCGGCAAGGCAGAGTCAGGGAACCCCCAGGGCAAGCTGGCTAGCAGAGCTCATCCACCAACTGTAAGTTCAGCTGGAAGAAATTACCAGCATATGAAATGGGGAGCAATGGAAGGGGGCCCCACACACGCACTAAGACACAGCTGTGTACTCACACATGTGCACTCAGACACAGCCGTGCACTCACACGCGCACACATAGCCATGTATATGCGCACACAGACGTACATGCCCGCACACAGCCGTGCACTCACACATGCGCACACACAGCCATGCACTCACATGCACTTGAAAACAGCCGTGTACTCACCCATGTGCACACGGGCACATCACACATGAGAAAAATAAAGCAGGTCAGAAGCCACGTCCAGCAATTTAGCCATCAAGGAAATGCTCACATCACAAAGGGAAGGGTCCAGCTGCCAGCCCAGCAGTTCCCGAGCTGAGCCACTCTGCTAGTGGGAATGAAGAGCGCCAAAAGCATGCAGAACGGAACAGACATGTCGAGTGAACTGTATGCTCAATGTAACCCAATGTTCTGCTCCTCTCTTTACCAAATTGCCAGAACCAGAACCCACGTGTATGCCTAGCAGCAGCAGCAGCAGCGAACTCTCCTTGCAGTGGCACCATCCCTTGAGCCTGGAACAGCCCAAGAGGCCCATGTATTAAGGCTTTGCGTCATGCGGTGCTTTGGGGGAGCAGTGGAGCAGTGGAGAGTGGGGTCTAATGAGAAGTCCTCCATTCTCTAGTGTGCTCTTGAAGGGGTGCTGGGTCTCTAGGCCCCCCTTCTCTTTTGTTCTCCTCAGCCGCGAGTTGAGCATTGCTTTGCTGTGCACTCCAGGTCCCCAACCCCCAGCCTGCGAGCCAAAGCAATTAATTCTTTCTTCTTCCTAAGTTGTTCTCGGGTTTCCACTACAGCAGCAGGAAGTTGCTCAACACAGATATGTGCCGCGGCACGAGTGGACCAGGCCTCTGCACCCTGAGCAGCACGCAGGGAGGAGGCAGGGGAGGTGGGAGGGAGAAGACAGGGGCACCTATTGAGTTTGTATGATTAGGAAAAAAATAAAATGTGGGAGAAAAAAATTTTTTTAAAGAAAGGGGGACACAATGAGCCTGGAGACCAGCAGCCAGAAATCAGATGGCGACCAACATCGTCCTCTCCCCCGGGATCTGCAATTTGTCACTTTCACATGCCCGAGAACAGCTCTGGTTGTCCCCAAGTACGCGTGTTGTGTGGACATCTCTTAATGCACGTGTGTCTTTGGAAACATCAGGCTGTGCACTCCATGCCCGCTTAGAAAAAGGTCAGACACAAAAGACTGCTGTGGAGTGATTTCATTTACGCCACAGCCAGAGGCAAACTTCCAGTGCTAGGGGATTCTTTCAACTGCTCATGTCACGAAGCAGACCAGACAGGAGCTGATGTTGGCAAGTTGTATCTATGCGATGGACCAACATCCCACCCTGGCCACGGCTCGGGCTGGAGAGCCTGGGGGTAGGGGGTGTCAGTGCTTGTGCCCTCTGCTGCTGGGCAAGCGGCACAGCCCTGGCCTCGGGGCGGCTGCCTCTGTGCAGGGCTGTGTCTGAGGACTTGCTTCCCTGAGGTCGCTACTCTCCGCTGAGTAGCTTCAGCTTCAGGAAAAGCCTGGAAATGGAGGAGCACTAATGGCACCCAGGAAGGAAGTGGGGAAGAAGCGCAAGGAGTATCTGTGGCAAGCCATGTTTTATATAGAAGAGAGAAGAGAGTCAGCTTTGCATAAAGTTCACCCATGAGGGAACACTCAGGAATTAAATGAAGTCTTCACCTGTGGGGATGGTCGGGAATGGGCTGCAGAGATTTTAACTCGGGGCTGGGTATGCTGCGCCCTATTTGAAAAGGAGGAAAACTCAAAAGAAACCCAAAGTGTCCGCAACAAGCCAAAGAAACTGAACTTCTTCGAGATTAAACTTCGTGTTCAAAGGACACCATCGCAGCAGAAAGACAACACAGATGAAAGTATTTGCCAACCTTGAGACCAACAAGGGGCTTGTACTTGGAGTGTGTGAAAGAAAGACTTGACGACTTGGCAATAAACTATGACAATGAAAAAACCAGCAAAGTCAGACAGATGGTGTCTCTGAAAAGACCAACTGCCAGGAGGGCCTGAAGGACCATGGGGCATCAGAGGTCACAGGAAAATGACAATGCAAACCACGGGGAGCTGGTAGGCCACACCCCCTACACAGCCATGGTGGTCAGATAAAAACAAGGATACGGGAAACTGGAACCCTCACATCTGTAACTTTGGACAGTAGTTTAACAGTTCGTTCAAGAGGTATACAGGGCCAGCAAGAGGGCTCAGTGGATAAAAGCTCTTTCCAAGGCAGGCCTGATGACCTGAGTCCGATCCCCAGAGTCCACATAAAGGTAGAAGGATTCCACAAAACTGTTCTTAACGTCCACACGTGGCTGTGGCATGGGCACACCCCACACCACCCTCACACACAAAAAACATTTTTAAGTTACACATAGGGCTACCACACAGCCCAGTTTTCCAGTCCTAGGTAACTGCTAGAGAGAGACAGAAGAGTGTACATGTAAGTGCTTATGCTGTTCAGAGTATCACTCCCATAGTAAAAAAAAAAAAAAAGTGGGGCCCATCCGCTGACCAGCAGCTGGGGAACACCATGCAGTGACCTGATCTCCAGTCAAACCCATCTCCGTGCGCACTTCTCAGTGACGCCAGGACAGAGGTGAGGCTGCCCCACAATGCACAAAGAAAACAGCTATGGTTCAGTCAGGAAGGCACTAATGGGGACTAATGCTCCAACCAATCGGACAGGCCTGGCCACACGCCTGATCCTCGATACCGGACCTGCTGGTGTCCCCAAGACCAATGGAGCACAGAGGCTGAATGCTGGGGTTCACAGAAGTGTTCCCTCCAGTCTCTCCTATGAGGTTCTGGTGCAGATCCTGGGTTCCTATACCATGGCTGTGGCTTCCCAGAGGTTGGGGACCCTTACCGAAGCCCCCTCTACTTACAGGCCCACAAGGAAGACAGTGGGCCAGGCCTCCAGTGTGAAGCGGAGGAAGGGACCATTCTGTAGTTCTCTGACCTCGAAGTGCCTCAAGGTGTAACTGTCAGCAGGCGCAGAACACAGGCCCCTACTTTTCAGATTCTGGACCACACTGCAGCGCATGCCACGGACTGGGGCGCTGCTTTTGTAAACACTGTGATTATCAGGGACAGCGCAATTACGGTTTGGTATGTACCTCGAGAATGTTCATTTGTTAAATGTAAACATTTTAAATCACAACAGTTTGTGAAGGTTGAGGCTGGCGCTCCACATGTTTTAGTGCAGTGATGTCTGTAGGCCTCTAGTAGACCATCCTAGGACCCTGTCCCCAGAAACACTGGAACCCAGGAAGCTTGAGAACATGCACGGTGTTTCCCTCGGGCACCTCTATTCTTTCACAGACCTTTCCTGGGCAGTCAGCCCCAGGCCAGAGGGCATCAGAAAGGCTAAGGAGGGCTGCGTAGGGCCCAAAGAGTCTGTGTGATGTGTGGCTGTGCGTGTGGCTGGGGCAACGCCAGGCAAGCTGCAAGACAGGGCGGGACTGGCTAGGGGTTCACCAAAGAAATGGGTGCTCTGACCACAAAAGCATGGGGCCTGGACTGTCCCTGGGTCTCTATGACCCCTCGGGAACAGCCTCAAGGTTATCCTGCATCCATGCTGGGCCTGGGGGGTGGGGACACCAGGGAAGGCCCAGGCTCTGACTTCCTGGTTCCAACCTTGAAGGCCAGATGGCAGCCAGGTGGTGCCCTACAGCAGGGTCCACATCTGTTCTCTGGGACCTGCCCTTGCCCACAGATGGCATGGCTTTCAGGGAAGAAAAGGCAGAGGATCACCAGAAAGAGTGGAGCTGGTGGTCGCGCTGTGCATGACCAGGTATCTGCTGTGTCTCTGTAGCAGTTCATCAGTATTGGTGCTGATAAATCCACCATGAAAACCTCTGAAAGGAACAGGGGGGGTTAATTTTTTTTTTTTCTGGTGATAGCCTGATGACAGTTCTTAGTCCAGTTTGGCAGGAGAGCATGTAGCATCACCAAAGGGCTGGGGGAACTGACTGCACTATAGCCACGTAACGATTGAGAAAGAGATGATCCTAACTTGCCAGACCAACATGTCTGGCCAAGTGTACACAAGGATGCCAACTTTCTCGAACAGTTCCCTCCATCTTATTCACCTGCCCTGGGACTAGTCCTGCTCATCATGGGCTAGGCTTTCCCCATCCAGTAAACAATCTCCTGCAGATTTGTTTACCTCAACTAACAATTCTCTATAAATGTGTCCAGAGCTCAAACCTCAACTGTCATGTTAATACCTGTGCTTAACTAAGACAATCCCTAACTAACTCAACTGTTCCCAGCCTGTCACTCTCCACAAAGCCATCCTCGGGGATCTGCACCCACTACTCCCCACACCTCCCTTCTGAAAGATGCCTGCCCACTTGCCTCCAGCCCAGGAGAGGAACAAAGCCAAGTCCCCCTTCTCAGACCCAAAGATGCCAGTCACCAGAGTCCTGCTGCCTGAAGCTCCAGGGACAATCGATGGGTTCTGCTGAGGACCAAAGATGGGGGATTATGGGACTTGAAGAACTGAGCCAGGGACAAGGGAGGAAAAGAGGACAGACAGGTGTTGGGGTGCGCTCAGGAGGCAGGAGGATTAGGGTTCAAGGGTCACCCTGGTTACACAGAAAGGTGCAGACCAGCCTGCACTGCATAAGACCCTGCCTGAAAAAGAGGAAGAGGATGGACAAAGGGCTTCTCTGTGAAGCCTGGGGCTCTTCAGTGAGGCAGCATCTTTATGGAGGAAGAGAGAATGTCCCCGAGGGTCCCCGAAGGCACAGCTTGGGGGGTTGGTACACAAGAGGGGAGTACATATCTGTCTCTTCACTGAGGCTCAGGAGTGAGCAAGGGGCGGAGCTTAGAAAAGGAATGACAGCTGCCCAGGTCTCTGGGCCATGCATTGGATCTGCTCAGCACCCCACCACCACCACCTTCCCACCTTCAAGGCAAGGCTGGAGATTCTGGGAAGCTGGGGGTGTTAGGGTCCCAGCATGGAGAACAGGCTGCTGAGGACAATCTAGGGGCTGGGGGGAATGAAGTAGCAAAGATAGGCGGCGGCACCCCTTTCCTGGAGAGCCCCAAGCCTCCAGCACATGTCCGAGTCACAGGGGTGTCAACTGGCCTCTGGGTGTGGCAGTGGCACTCGCGGCAGAAGAAGTGGGCTACAGCATCTTGAATCTGAGGTCTGAGACCTGCTAGAGGCGCAGGGAAAGGTGGCTATAGGTGGCCAATGTAGCAGGTACAAAAGCCCTGAGGCAGGAAGGGCTGTGTGTTCAGATGGCAGAGCAGGCAGCTGGAATGGCAAAGGCCTTCGTGACAAATCCGTTTGCTTTTTGCTCTTGGATGGTGGATTTAAGGAGGAAATGACACGATCAGGGTCCTGCAGGACAAATGCAGAGAGCCAACATTTCAATTGTAGTTTGGAGGCTCCTTGAGTTTCAGACTGCAAATCAGTTTGCACGATTGAGTCCTGCCTCCTGTTTACCCACGGTTACAGGAGAAACTGTCTGGACCAGCGAGAAGGTCCTGGCTGCCCAGGCCTGGCTCAGAACAGCTAGGTCCACGCATGCGGACATTATGGTCAGGGCGCTCGCCCTGCTCACAGCAAAGTTTACTTGAAAGCTCGGAGGAACACAAACATCCTCCCCTGGGTGTGAGCGAACCTCTGTCCTTCACTCGGGAAGTGGGAAACTTTGCTTTCTTGCCCTGCATCCCAGACAGAGAGCCTGGGAAAGTGCAAACCTGCCTGACTCCCTCCCGGGACAGCATGGGGGTCAGAGCCCAGCCGCAAGGCCGGGGCGGGCAAGGTGAGGCCTGGGCTCCCGGCCTCCCTCCCTCAGCCTCCTCAAGCTGAGCTGAGCGGGGAATGATGTGGTCTGGCACATATGCAGTGCCCTGCCCAATAACTGTAACCTCGAAGGACAGAGACTGGACCATCTCATTCACTTCCTGAGCTACCCACATCTCAGCTCCTGGCATCTTGCTGCCCCAGCCAGCACGACCTGCACATTCTCATCCCACGGGCATCCTGTGGGCAAGGCTAAGGCTCTGTGGGGACCTGGAGTGGGGGGACTTCTCCACAGGCAATTGTCCTCTCTCTGCTGGGGAGAACTTTTGGGGACCTGCTGAAAGCTTTGCAAAGAGGACCAATATGCTTAACCAACAGAGCAGTTATCAGTCACTCTAGAAGGTTCTCAGAAAGGAAGAGAAAACTATTCTTCCACCAATCAAATACAGACACCTTATCCTGTGTTCACCCGCACTACGTACTAGGAGGCCAGCCGGGCTGAGGACGAGAGGGAGTCCACACCCTTCTCAGAGGGTCTATGAGAGCTGCTGGGCACGATCTGGGTCCCCTCACAGGTTTGCCTGCTGCCCACCCACGGACCCCCGGCAGGGACCCTGTCCCGGTGCCGCCATACCTCCCCAGGCCTGCAAGCAGACACTAGAGGACCCGTGTGGTCCCTATGGTTACTGTGTAAGTATATCTCCACTTGGTGGGGGCCCAACTTAGACGTCTGAGGTTAACAGCAGCCGCTGCACCCTGGAGACATGAACTCCAATGAGCTGCTCAGGAAGAAGGCTGAGTGATGCAAGGCACCCTCCCCCTCTCCACAACTATTCACGCTGGCGGGGGAGGGGGGCCTGAGTGCTCAGGGAAGGCTCCACAGGGCGGGCTGACCAAGGTGGCCACTGAAGAGAACATTCAGGAAATCAGTTTGGTCTTTATGGAAAGCTTCCCGGAGGAGGTACTCACAAGGGAGCAGGAGCAGAGCTGGGACAAGATGCAAAGTGGGCCTCGAGGGGCCTCAAGTGGGGCCTGGCGGGGCAGCTGGGGTGGGGGCCACCTGGCCGAGCCTTCTCCTTGGGCACGGAACTCACGCCACGGTGGTCAAGCCCCCAGTAGGCCCTGCAGGAGTTGAACAGCTCTCTCCTGTGGACTGCAAGGTGTCTGATGTGGACGGCCAGGAGCGAGGGCAGCTGTGGGTTACTCTCGGCTCTAGGACATGTTCTGCCAACAGTGTGTGCGGTGGCTCCACTCGCCACAGCAAATAGGAAGCCACCTTGTGGGGGTCCCTTGCCCAGCAGCATGGACTCTGCCCAACATGGGCACTGCCATTCCCAAGGGTCTGATGTCTTGCAAACAGTCCTAGTTTGGGGGTGCTGCCTTCCACTCTGGGGCAGTGCTGGACACAGCAGCACACAGGACGTGCAGCCTGGGCTCCAAGGACCACAGTGCTCTAGGTGGCACAAAGGGCACCCTCTTTACCTTGGCTATCTCCTGCCCATACCTAAATATAGCGACTCCTCAGCCAGGTGGCACTGCTACTGTGGAACAGCGTGGCTACGCTGATAGCAGCCACAAGACTCAGAGCTTGTCATCCGTGGCGCTGGCTCACAAACCTGGGTCTTGCTCAGAGCCGGGGTGCTTGCTGCACCAGCCCGTGTGGCAGGCTCTGCAGGGCGGTACTTTTCCAGCCACATGGGCCGTGACTTCCCACTTTCCTGTCACGGCAGCCCATTCCCACTGGGACAAACCCAGGCCTCACGCCGAGCTCTAAGTTTTGAAACTGGCCATGCCACCAAAGTGCGTCCACTTTGGAGGGTAAAAGGAAAGGGTAGCTCTTTCCCTAATGTACACTCCCAAGCCACTTTTAACTTTAGTTGCTTTCCTTTTCCTCCTTTTCTCTGTGGATGCGACAGACAACGGGTGAGCTCACAGGTCACGTTGCCATTACAGAGCAAAGACACAGTGGCCATGGCTCTGAGAAACAGCAGGGCAGCCGGTCTGGGACGTCCTCCCTCCACCCCACCTTCTCAGACAGCAGGAAAGACACGCCTGCGCCAGCAGTCCCACGTGGCCCTAGGAAGGTCAAGTCACCTGCTGTGTGTGACGTCCAGTCCACAAGGAGGGACCGAGCACACGATCACAGGCAGAGTCACTCCTAAATGCCACACTTAAAATCCTGTCGCTTTTCTGCTTAAGTTACTGCAAGCTGGACTGGAAAACAAGCCGCGGTGTAAGAGGTCTGAGGAGACCGTTTCCTTTATTTTTGTTGGCTGAGAAGAAATGGACACAGCGGTGGTGAAAGGAAGAGGAGGGCTGGGGGCCAACAGTTCTGCCACCTTCAAGCACACGGCCTCCGGGGAGACCCGGGTGGCATTCAGGGCAGAGCTGCACCCTCCACCCACTGCTTTGTGACACACGCCCTCCAGCCCACGCCTTGGTCTCTCCTTGTCCCCACTGTCTGGGAAGCTCCCCCAAAAGAGCATGCCGATACTCAGAGTGTACATGAATCAACACCAGCCCTGGGCTGAGGGGATGTCCGAGGATGGCCGGCAACCTTGGGGTCTACTGTGTGGGACAGGGTGGACACGTCTCCTGAACAGAAGCCCAGCTCTGCCCTCAACGGCCAGTGACACAGCACCTCTCCTCCTTCCACACAGTCTTTTCTTCCATTCACTTCTCTCGCCTCCCTTTGGGCCCCAGTGCCGAGCACACTGCTTCCTTCCTTGCCGGAAGCGCCTGCGCCACCTCCCACAGGTGCTTAGGGCTGGGCATGCTTCGTAAAGCCCAAGCGGGGCATAACTCGACACATCACACGGTGAGGATCTGCAGCCTGACTCACACGGGGCTTCCTTCGCTCGTTTTGAAACTGAAGTCCTGGAGGGTCAGTGGCACCCGGTGCCCCTCACAGGACAGCGTAGGAGCTGACAGGTTAGATGACGTAAGTGCTGTCCTCAGTCCCTAGGTCTAAACTGAGCACCTTCTCAGGGACAGTTCTGGAGAAAGTTGTGGAGAAACAACGCTGATGAATCATCGAGGACAGAGAGCACCTTGAGTATTAGGAACGTCGGCGGCAGCAACTTCCAAGCTACTTTAGGGCAGCCTGAGTGAACACAGCCCTGATGGCCGCGGCGTGCTTCGGCCTGTGGGGAAGCTTCCTTATCCCCACCAGCAAGCACATGGGGGGCACCTGAGGGGAGGGCTTGCCTGCTGGGGTGAACAGCTCAGTTCCTTCACAGCAAGCCAGGGGAGGCAGGGAACAGGTCAGTCCATTCACATCAAGCGGGGGGGGAGCAGGTCAGTCCATTCACATCAAGTGGGGGGGCAGGGGACAGCTCAGTCCATTCACAGCAAGTCGGGGGGGGGCAGGGGACAGCTCAGTCCATTCACAGCAAGCCAGGAGGGGCAGGGGACAGGTCAGTCCCTTGTGCTCTTGGTGCCCTATTTCCAGGCCAGTGGGCAGAAGTCTCCCAAACCACACTCCTCTCCTCTGTGCCCCGGCTTCAGCTGTAACCAGCGTAGCGCCCCCCCCATACTCTCCCCACAGGACCAAGCCTAAGCAGGATGAACAGCCTGGGGTCTCTGCTCTGTAACGTGAGAACGGAGCCCCTGGCATCAGGAGAGAGACTCTGAGTCACCAGCACTTCCCTAGAAGCTGGCTGGGCCTGAGCACCCTGCTACCCGCGGCCTACGGCGCGCACTCTTGCCAGGACCAGGAGGACGGCAGAGCTCCTTTCTTTTCTTGCCTCTCTCTTTTCATTTTTCAGTGCTAGGGATGAAATCCAGGGCCTTGGGGATGCTAGGCCAAGTCTCCACTACCAAGCCCCATCCTTGCTCCGCCATGGCAGTCCTCACTTTTTTTTTAAATTTTTTTTTATTATTTATTCAACTGTGCGCATGTGCGTGTGTATGTGCATGCACGTATGTGTGTGTGTGTGTGTGTCTTGTGTATGTGTAGAACCACGGACGAATCAGGAACCACCATGGAAGCCTCCACCTCCTTCTGCCCCAGGATTCACAGGCTCCGCCCTACCAGGATCAGAAGCGCAGGACGCCCCCGCTTCCACCTGGCGTCTATACATGGGATCTGGGATCCGAACTCAGGACCTTCCGCCTGCAAGGCGGAGGCTTAACCCCTGAGCCACCTCTCCAGCCCAGTCCTCACTTTTTTAAAGGCGTAAAACCAACATACATATATTATTTGCTTTTCAGAAGAACTGCAGAAAGACCCCATCCAGCTTTTGGGGGTATTGATGGAGGCAGAGCTAGGAAAATGGGGTTTTCTGAGGTGGGAGCACAGTTTACTACACTGTCCAGGTAGGCTGTACCTTAGAAAGGGGTTGGGTTTTACATGCATTTCTTTCAGCTAAGCAAATCACAATTCCCACTGAGCAGTGGAGTTTCTCTGGAACAGAGGAAAAGGCTTCTGGAAGCTACTGCTGCCTCCATGCAGCTCAGATGGTCACCAGGAGTCTGCATGCAAAGGTTGTACTTCCTGCAATTGCCCATAGGCTGGCCACCTGCTAGGCAGCAGGCCGAGAGCCCAGCCTGGACTTCCTTGCCTGGTACAGACAAGAACGAGCAGTGGCCTGCAGGGTCTCGCTCCTGCTGCGAGCTGGCTGACGAATGCATTAATTGTTCAAAGCAGACAGAGTTTGTTTAGTCATGTCTGCTGAGGTGGGAAGGGTGTTACAACATATCTGCTGGCTCCTGCGTGGTCATCTGACTCCCACTGGCCTGCAATAGAGAACCGGGGGCCTTGGCACAGAATCCCTACATGGAGGGCTCACCTATGCCAGTGAATACACCTTGCCAACTCAGAAGGTGGCATGTCTCTCATGCCACAGAAAGACAAGTCTGGAGCACAGCAGTGCAGCTAGAGGGCAAAACAGCGAGGGAGAAGGCTGAGGGTGGCTGGCGCTCACAGAGCCCCTCGGCTGTCCTGGGGGTACAAACCAAACTTCTCCGTCCCTTGTAGCGGATTTCCTCAGGGACTCAGGTGCCAGAGGGCATGCCCTGCGCCACCCAGCCTGCATGGCTGTGACCCAGGGCAGTGCCAGCTAGTGAGATCCCAGGTAAAGAACACAAAAGGTTCCTTGATTTTAAGACTGTGGAGTTCAAGAGGAAGGTGGCCGTGGGGACAGCTCCATCCGTCATGCCGGCAAGAGTGAGGTCACGTGCCCTTGAGCACCCTGGACTGACTATGGCCCGCTGTCCACAGGATGCAGGTGCGCAGAGCATGGCGCAGCAGCAGAGCACTGACCTAGCACGTGAGACGCCCAGGGCTGACCGCCCTGAGCACCAGAGAGGGAACCCGGAGGCCTCGCTGCTGCTGCCTATCGAGGGAGAAAGCTGCACAAGGCAGCTTCTCTGGCTGCTGCCCCCAAGTTCGATGGTACTGACTCTTGTTCTCCTCGTTAATAGCTTGAATTACTTCCAAAGGCCCAATATATACATTTAATTCTTAAAACATGGCTGCTCTCCAGGCGGGCTGGGTCCTTCCCATCCGGGCTGCGCTGAGCAGCACACTGCCTGGCTGCCCTCCCTGCTCTTCACTGGACCTTCCAGAATGCAGTTCTCTTCTCCACTGAAATGTCCTCTTGCTACCTTTGCACTTCCGGTTCATTCTGCAGGAAGCCGTCCTACCTTGCATCCTCCCGGGGATTCTGGCTGGGTTCTCTTCTGCACCCCCATCCCTGCTGGGATGGAACACAGGTTCTCCCCATGCTCACAAATGCTCTACCACTGAGCCACGTCCTGGCCCTCCTAGAAGAGCTTTCTTAACAGAAGCTACGGCAAATGGTAGATGGCAAAAGTTTAAACACATTTTCACTCAAGGAGGGATTGTTAATCAGTGGTTCAAGTGATAATCAGTGGTTAATCAGTGTTAGCCATTGTAACAAGACAAGGAAAAATGTATAGAGAAGAGCACAAATAAGCAGACTTGTCTATTTTGGAAGTATCAGTATGTTTTCAATGGATTAAACTAATAAGATAGGTCGATGAGACTGTTATGTGATGCTAACATGTGAAAATCGATAAATGTTCCAAACATTAGCAATAACCAACTTAAAAGATGGAAAGAACCAAAGACGTCATTAATAATCCTATTATTTATAAATCAGCAGCTTAAAAACAGTCCAAGTTCTGCTCTGGCGAGAACTGCAAACAGTGGATGTGATTCAGGCTTACAGTAGGTGGTGGGTGTGGGTCAGGCTTACAGGATGCTACAGTTGGTCGAGAGCTTGGCAGACAGCAGCAGTTGTCAGATTTACAGCAGCACAGCATTTGCCGTTTGCTAAGTCAATTATCATCGAAACATGTTTCAGATCTTCAAAAGAATCTTGGGAGGTAGATCATTATTTCATACATGAGGAAACAGAGGCTACTGATAGTGTTCTGATTTGATAATGGCTATAACTAGATTCTAATACTGGCAGTTTTAAATATGTGACAGCAATAAAAAAGTATTATCTACTAAAAATGGAGGCAAAAGATAAGGGGAAAATCCACACAAATTATTTACTGAGACTCCCCTGTGGGTGAATTCAGGCTAAGAAGAGGGTCACTGTTCTGACTTCTCAGGAGTAAAGAACCTACGTTACATGCAGCTAGGGGGAAACACAGAGAGTGAGACTTGTTCCTGTGGTTCTAACTATTTACACATCTACTCACTGACAAAGGTCACAGTCTTAATAAGGACCTACACCACTGTATGACAGTGGATATGGGCTACAGACCTGGGAATGCCCGGTGTTTCCTGAGTGCATTAAAACCAGGCTGCCCATTCTTCACCAAGTCTTTCTGCTTTGCTGAGAAACACGTACTGTTTCTAGAACCAGCCGCAGCTGAAGGAAAGCTCCTCATCACTTGCCAGGTGGTGACCATAGCTGGATGGGCCGCTTTCTTTGCTGGTGGTTGGAAGGCAACACCTTCCTTCAACACTGTGCTTCCAGTGGAGTCTCTGAGTGTCTCTCTTCTGAGAAAGCGGCCAGGGGAGAGAAGCAGACAATGTTTCAGGCTGATTTTGCACAGACTTTTAGATCTTTGTTTGGCCTGGCCTGGGGCTGCTCATTTGCAATGATAAAAACAGCTTTCAGCTCAGTTTTTTTTTTTTATTTTTTTTTTATTTATTCAGTTGTGCGTGTGTGCGTATGTATGTGTGCGCGCGCGCGTGTGTGTAGAACCACGGACGAATTGGGCAACCACCATGGACCACCTCCACCTCCTCCTTATTTACTCCGCCCCGGGATTCACAGGCTCCTCCCTACCAGGACCAGAAGCGCAGGCCGCCCCTGCTTCCGCCTGGCGTCTATACATGGGATCTGGGATCCGAACTCAGGACCTTCCACCTGCAAGGCAGAGGCTTAACCCCTGAGCCACCTCTCCAGCCCTTTCAGCTCAGTTTTAAGTCACACAGTTCCCACAGTCTGAGTGTGTCAGCATGCAGAACACATGGCTTTGGGAAGACTGGGGGGGGCACAGAGAACTACAGTTGGTCTAAGTGGAAAGAGAGGACCTATCTGCCAGACCCTCTCCAGACCCTTACCATGTGCCGGGCTGGTTTTCTTCCCTCTCTTCCTCTCCTGTTTTTCCATGTTAGCTGGGTTTAGCGATTGCTGCTTTGGCTGCAAGGAAGGATGGATATTCCAACATCGCCAAGCACAGTTGTGTTTCCAGAGCCGAAATTTTCAATCCTTTGCTGCTTGCTGCCTGTTAGTATCCCCAGATTCTCTCTTTTGTAGCACACGGAGGAGATCAGGTTCAGGAAAAGCCAGCTCTTGGGGCAAGCCCGCCACATGGCAGGCAGGGCTTGGAACCAAGCAGTTCAGGACTTCACCTCTGCTAGAGAGGTTACAGCTTCCCAGCCCTCTGTAGAGCCAGGGATGTCACAGACAATGGAGCATGTGCTGGCAGGAAGGGGACAGCTCTGGTTTAGAGTTTTATGAAGCTCTTTTTACCAAGATTGATCCTTCACCTCAGCTCCACTTACAAAACAATCATGACTTCTAAGTGATTCTCCCCAACCTCAACTTGGAGGTGAAGGTGAGGGATGACCAGGGTTGAACAGTCTTAGATTCCCAGGCAAGCATTTTCTGTTCCACACTGCTGGCCCATTACCACCTTTTAGGAGGCGATTTACCACATGCAACCTACTGGGTGTCTCATTGCCCCTCTGAAGAGCCCTAACAGAGTCAGCGTAACCACCATAGAAACATATCTTAGAAAAGAACAGAAAGGCTGTAAGGCTGCAGGACGCAGGTTGGGGTTCCACCTCAGATCCCCTTGATTCTAGGTCAGATGTGCGGGTGGGTGCAGTCTCTGCTGGGAACATCAACAATCAGTGTAGTTCCAATGTGACTGTGGCTGAGGCTCACACAGACCAGGCCTGGAGTGGAAGAGCTCCAAAATGCTTCTCAACTTGGCCGCCCCGGTGGAATATACATGGACATTACAAGTGGAGTCTAAATTCCATGAATAATTACGTCTGCTGACGAGGAACGGGGAGTCCTTTGTAGCTCCCACAGCTCCTCCCAGGAAGAAGCTGGGCCCTGGGGCTCCCTCCCCCTCGCTGCAGAGCTTCATTCATTGCAAGGCTTGTTCCTTAGCTGATCAGTAAGTCATGAACTTAAGAGTTTTCCAGTCTCTCCCAGCAAGCACCCCATCACCTTCCAAACGACTTCAGTCACGAGAAGAGCGAGGATGCACAGGACAGCAGCAATCCCTCCTTCCTCCCGCCAAAAGCACTGGCTCTGGGATGCCACAGCTCCAGGCGCTCCGACAAGGACCTGGGTGGGTCTCTGATTCAGTCCTTGCTTTAGTCCTAAAGCAGAAATGTTCCCACACAGAAGACAGTAGGTGGACAGAGGGGAAAATGTAAACCTCTTCCCAAGAACAAACAGTCCGACATGGCTGGATTCTGGGGACTGCAGATCTGAAATGGAGTTGCAACCCCACTGTTGACTATCACCTCTGGTTCGTTCATCCTGGGGCCAGTGGCAGCAATCCAAGGGCAGTAACCTAAATGCAGGCAGTTGGCATCCCCTAGGACTGCCTAAGTGTGTGTGGGGGTTGTTCCCACAAAGCATCCTGGCATGGCCACACAATCCTGCCCTACTGCAGGTCCAGCAGCAGACTAGAAGGAGCGAGGCCCAGTTATGCCAACATGACCGCCTCCAGTGCTGGGACACACTCACTTGTTTCTAGAACACAGGCCAGAGGGGAGAATCCAGAACCGTCCGCATCTGTATTGTAGGGATGAGTGGAGGGAGTATGGGAGGTCACAGAGGGTGTAGGTTCTACTAAATGCTAGCTGTGAAAATTAGTACTGAATGCCAATGCTTTCAAGACGATAGATGCCATCTCACCAACACATGGTATGGAGAAACCAAGGCCCAGGGTGTGCAGAGAGATGTCCCTGGCCATAGGTGCCATGGTGGCATTAGGACTGAATGAGGGGCTTAGGAGCAGCCTGCGGACCAGGATAACCCTTCCTCACCTTTCTGCTGCACACTGTCTCTCGGCCTGGCACGGCAGCCACAACAGCTATAAAGAGCAAGGCAGTGGTGCCAGACTGCAAAGCAAACCTCGCATGTACTGCCGCTTTCTACCTCTCACAACACCCCTCTAAGAAACAAAAGGAAGAGGGTAGCCCCCCCCCATCATTTCTGACTTTCTACCATAACACTACTGCAGAAAGTGATCTGAACAGAGGCTGGCTGCCTGCCTGACTCTGGCTGAGTCACTTGTCAGTAGAGGATGAAAGGGTGGGGGCGCCGATCTTGACTTGGCCACTTTCCTCTGCGGTCCAGATGAGTTTCTTTAAGCCTCAGTGGCCATGTCTTACAAAATCCCTGTGAAAGTTACATGAATATATGAGCAGAAGGCTTGGGCGCTCCACTTCTTTCAGCAGACAGAAGGGATGGGCTCTATGTGTCTTACTGCGAGACCTGCCCAGCACCCAAGTTATTCCACCATGAGAGCCCCCCAAGCACCTTTTTATCTGCAAGCAGGGAGTGGAAGGAGAGCAGGAAGACAACGGCACTGAAATGGACGTGGAGAGCAGTGAAGGGAATCCTCTGCTGCCTGCCTCGGACGAGGACCGTGGCCCATGATCGCTAAAGCCAGCTGCATGGGAGGTTCCAGCAGCTGAGACGGCAGGAGGCTGTGCCTACCAAGAGGGTCTGCAGGAGGCTGTGCCTACCAAGAGGGTCTGCAGGAGGCTGTGCCTACCAAGAGGGTCTGCAGGAGGCTGTGCCTACCTAGTGCTTCCAGGGGTTTGGACTGGTCTGTGTCCACCTCGGAGCGCAGCTCCTACACTTCTTGAAACAAGTCTTGCTTCTTTCTGAGGAAGCTTCCTACCAGCTCAGGGAAGGCCACAGTCCTTTTCCTTATCCACGTACCATGCAGCCATCTCGATATGGGTTCATCTGTCATTTTCTCTCTGCTCCCTCTCAGAACATGGTCCTCTCTGAATAGCACAGTACCCTGTCCTTTGCACTAGGCCGTCTTTGTCTCATTCTCTCTCTGGTGTTGGGGTGAAACCACAGCCTTCAAGTGCTAAGCACAGGCTGAACTGAGCCACATCCTGGTGTTTTGGGGCAGCTTTCTGAAGTGGGAACCTGACCAGGCACCATAGTCAAAGGGCCCGTCCATCCATGGCTCTCTGTAAAGCTGCCAGGCCTGCGATGCTCAGCTGCTTTCTCTTCCTGACTCTTTCCTGTTGCACCATAGAGATGCCTCTTCTTATCATCCTCCAGTGGCGCCCTTCAGGCTGGCTGGGCCCCTCTAGCTTCCTCTGAGCTCACACAACCGTTTGAACTGCCCTAGCTCTGCAGGCCTCTGCTGCAGTGTCTGACCCCCAGCTGGAGCAGAGGTACTTGAGGACTGATACGGTTTAAAAAATTCAGTAACTTTAAGACTGCCTGTCCTCTGCCTGGTTGTCCCTCTGTCCTACCACCAATCTTTTCAGTGTCTCTAAAATTCTGCTTTTTCCAGAATGTCACATGACTGAAATCATACAGTATGTGATGACCTTTCAAGTTGGCTTTGTTGACTTAGGGAAACACATCTATGGTTTGTCTGCATCTTCCCATGGCTCAAGAGCTCAAATACTCCCAGAATAATATTACATATACCATGACTTAGCCACGTACCTTAGGAGGCTACTTACTCACTCATCTATTCATTTATTACTTATTTAATTGCTGGGGAATCACACACAAGGACACATGAGTGCATACAGTACCGTAGAGCGTCACCTTCAGCACCCTGGGTGGCTTCTAGATTCTGATAATTATGAAGGAGGCTCCTATACACGTGGTGTGCAGGTTTTTGTGTGAGATGAGTTTCCAAACTACTTGGGTAAGTATCAAAGAGTTGTATTGCTGGGTTGTGTGTTTACTTGGTAGCTACCTGCCAAACTGTCTTCTGAGCAACTCTGCCATCCTGCACTTGCCCACCACTGGGAGAGAACTCCCATCGCCCCACCTCTTCACTAGTGTCTGGCCGTGACATGGGCCCTTCTCATAGTTCTTTCTTGCTGCCATTCTGACCTGCATTTCCTAGTGGTATGTACTGCTGAGCATCTCTTTGGGCCCTTGTCTCGCTACACTTGAGATGGACAGACCACTCGAGACTGCTAGAAACACTACCCTTGGTCGGCACAGTCTCCTGCACAAGATGCCAAGCATCTATCTCCTTGTGAGAGTGTTGGGTGTGGCCTGGTCATGTTGCACACAACGGATGCCACAGAGTCTGTTCCTGATAAAAATCATCTCAGGAACTGGAGCCTATGCTTCTAAATGGGGGAGGGGGTGTCATTCCCAAGGCTTGCTTCCTGCTCCAAGGCTTGCTTCCTGCTCCAAGGCTTGCTTCCTGCTCCAAGGCTTGCTTCCTGCTTTTTGAGGCTTAACAAACATTTTCTTAAAATTTATGTATGGAAAATATATGTGTCCTGTTGGGCAGGACAGATGTCATTCCCAGCAGGAGAAGATAAAAAGGATCCTGTGAGGAGGTGAAGGTGTAGAATGTCATGCAAGTTTCTTTATTGTTCTGACTATGGTATGTATATAATGCACATGCTATGCCCACCTATGGGAGCCACAGGACAACTTTATGGAGTCAGTTCTCTCTACCTTCAGTGGGTCAGGAACTGAATTCTGGTCATCAGGCTTTTGTGGTTAGTGCCTTTACCTAATGAGTCATTTTGCTGGCCCCCAAACCTCCTTTTTTGAGAATACTTCTCTCTCTCCCCCCCCCTCACTTTTTTTCCTTCTCTTTCTCACACACACCTTCACAGTGGTTGCCACAGGCTCTTGTACTTCTGACCCTGCTGTCCCTGGAGTGCCGTCCACAAATCAAGAGATGCTCCTCAGAGTAGCCAGCTCCACATCTCAGTTAAGACAAGGCCACAATGGAAGTAGCAGGTTTTACCAGGTGTCTTTTCTTGATTGAAAGTTAAATTCAACTTACAACATTTTGGTACTAGAAAACCTTGACCAGACACACTGGCTATTTTCTTGTTTGGAACATTCTTCTTGGGCCCACATTCAATTCTTATCTCCCATGAAGGCGCCCCAAAGCCCACTCTGGCCTCTCCTCCAAGTCCTGCCTATCAGTTCTTTCTTCTATGCTGCCAGCAGATGCGTCAGCGTTAACCACAGTGCCGGCTTGTCTCTTAGGCGGGATCCTGGCTCTGGAAGGAACCAAGCCTTCCATTTCCAATTCCCCTTGTGGCTAGCACTGCCGGAGGGGATTCAAAGGCCTCGAACCGCCTTCCTACATCAGACCACCGAGACTTCACCCAGAGAAGTATAGTCAGCACTTTCTGAGCACTGGTCTCTAGACAGCGAGGGGGGTTTACTAGCAGAATCACTGTTAGTGCACGACCAAAGGGGCGGTGCTTCCCGAGCACACAGTCCTGTCTCACAGGCCCTGAGCACAGGAAGATGGATGGTAAGAGAGAAATCTTTAGGAAAAGGGTTGCACTGCCCATCTTCAAAGTATCCCGCACTGTTCTCGCAAATCCTTCAATGGGAAGGAAAGCTGCTTGCCATACATCTGATGCCTGGCTTCACCATTTTCCCTAGAACTGGACCAAACATTTCTTCTTTAATAATTTTTCTTTACATTCATCTACATACATACATTACACATGTGCACACACACATCATGTCACATAAATGGAGGCTAACAGGACAACTTGTGGTTCTCTCCTTCCATCATCCTGGATTGCTTCTACCTTCTTTTTGGCTTCCCTCTGGAATTTCCCAGGCTCTGCTCACCAGGGCTGGAAGAGCAAGTCGCTGCCATTTCCATCTGGCATTTTTTATGTGGGACCTGAGATCCGAACTCAGGACCTTCTGCCCCCACTTGCTCTTTTTGAGTCTGACTTTCCCCAACCATGAAATAGGCACATAACTTCAAAGAACAGCTGTCGGATTGGCTGCTACTTCAGGCGAACCAGCACAGTGGCCGGCGCACAGCAGATGTGTCTCAACTGGCAGCTGCTATTTTTAATTCTATGCCTTTCAGAAACCATGCACACTCATATTGGTTCTCTCACCTGACAGGCACGGTTTTTTCTGGGATGGAAGGCCAGCCCTGGGCAAAGGCAGGCGGGAAGCTGAGAGCATGGGCAGTCTGGACTGGTGGCCTGGCTCTGAGGTCTATCCGTCCCGGCTGCATGCAGTACCAGGCTCTGATACCCCTGAGTGCATGTGCACGTACGGTGGGGGTAGTTACTGAACCGGAGGAAGTCTCTCACTGCCAGTGCTCTCTCCAGGAGGTGTGGGATGAGAGGGCTTCAGCAGAGGTGACAGGAGCATTCCAGGGACCTCTGAGGTGGCATGTGGGTTAGAGGGAGGGAGATATTCAGGACCCTGGGTGGGTGAACGCACAAAATGCTGGCCAACTGCCTAGGAGAGCCTGTGAAAGGCATATACCGAGGTAAACATTTACACTTCAAGCTATCAATTCTCCCCACAACCTTACAAATCTGACTGCCAAGAATAGCATGGTTAACAACAACAACCTCCCCCCCAAAAAAGAAAAACCTAAAACACAAAAAACAAGGTGCAAAAGAGAGCAGAATCGGTTGGTGTTCCTGTGGGTGCTGTATTCAGCAGGAAGCCTGGGAGGCTGCACAGGAAGGACCGGCCTGCAGAGCTTCCACAGCCGGGCCAGGACATAGGAGCAGGCAGGAGAACCCGAGGTGGAAACGTGCCAGCCTCAAGGAATGGGGGCAGGGCACCCTCTCCGCACTGAGTAGTGTGGGACCCAGTGCACACCTGGGTCTGAGCAGGGCGTTGTTGCCTTCAGTAAGGAAAGGCTGAGAATGTGGAAGACCGTTTTATTCTTTAGCAGTAACTCTACTCAGGAGGGTCTTTGTTATAGCTTTGGAGGTTTTGTTTTGCTTTATGCTTGGAATAGGGACAAGTTTCCAAAGACAAAGAGGTAATGCTGTAAAATACAGAGAAGTGTTCTTACAAGCTGGGGGATATCCATTTCAGTCAGGCAGCCGTCCCTGAGGCCCAGTGGCCTGCTGGGCGGGGTAGGTGCCATTCTCTGCAGGAGGACAGAAAGGATCCTGCAAGGGGGTGAAGGTGTAGAATGTCAGGCAATTCTGTCAGGCATCCCCTCCTCTGGTTCTAGCAGTGACCAGCTGGCTGGGGGGAGAGGAGGGAGCCGACAATACAAATAAAGAATCTTCCCTGTGGAGAAGGAGAACTAGGAAGGCCAGGAGGAAGCCTCTCTCTGGGTTCAAAGAAATCAACTTAGAAAGCTCCACTTATAAAAATAGCCATGTATGAATCCTGGCCTATTTATATCTCAGGCCGAGTGCCCTGTCGGGATCTGGACTGAGGCATGAGACCCCCTGGCAGTCTTCACACTGTGGGACTACATGTGATGGATGAGGAGCCGTCTGAGACACTCCTGGAGCAACTGAGTCAGGGAAAATCTGCGTGTTCTCATGGAGTGGTGTGCAGTGCGGGGCTTGCTTTACAGAAATAGATGGTTCCTCAAAAGCTGGCTCGTAAATCAGTTCAATTAATAGAATCATATTTTCCTAGTGAATCACATCTTAATATTAAACATTGGTTAGGGGTGGTGGCAAAAGATGTTAAAAAAGCACAGAACTGTGACCCAGAGACTAAATGAAAATCACCATCGATTCAGTGAACAGCAAAACATCACGTACTTAAAGGGCCATTATTAATGTTCATAAAATACAGACAACTAATCAGCCATTTGGCTATACGTGGGGTACACAAGGAGTTCTGGGGGGCTATGGAGACTTTGGGGTTTGCTCCTTGGGGGCTCCCACACTGGTGCTTCATAGAAAAAGACAATGCTTGAGATGCGTCAGAAAACCGTCCCCTGGACTGAACTGACCATGCTCTGGAGCCGGCCTGGCTCTTTAAATGTTATCTGACATTGGAGCAGCTCTGCCTGCCTCCCCCCAGCAACAGCCAACGAAGCTGCCTAAGTGTTGCTGTGCAAACCCTACATTTGTGAGCAGTGGGCTGTGGGCCATGTGGAGCTGTGTCAGCACTGTTGCTTATTTAACAAGGAGAAGGAGGAGGAGGAGGAAGGAGGAGGAAGAGGAGGAGAAGAAGGAGAAGGAGAAGAAACAGGAGAAGGAGGAGAGGAAGAGGAAGAGGAAGAAGGGGAGGAAGAAGAATAGGAAGAAGAAGAAGAGGAAGAGGAGGAAGAAGAGGAAAAAGAGGAAAAGGAAGAGGAGTAGGAAAAGAAGCAGCAGCAGCAGCAGCAAACTGACCCAAGAGGTTTAACACAGTAAGAAGATATTTAGAGCTTTCTGAAAAGGTAAAGGCCAGTGGGATCTAAATTTCATTGGGCACTTGCTCAAAGGATGCTTGTTTGGAAAAAACCTGCCTTCTGATTGGGCTCTCACACAGGGTATGGGCCATTGGGATGCTCTGCGTTAGAGTTAGTTAAGGGATGGACACATTTAGATGCTTAAAACAAGGGTGGCTCTTATGCTAAAGACTTAACCTTAGAGACTGCAGGTTCAGGGGTAGCATTGGGGATTATATGCTGTCTGTGTCTCAGAAAGCAGGACCATCAACACATGTAGTTGGAGCAAAACTCTCCCTTTCAAAGCCTGCTTGGGAATGGATGCTGTAGAGTGTCAGTAAGCAGTGCTCGGAAAAGCGCTTTGTTTTAATTCTGCTTTTGTGAGCAAGGCTGTGGCAACTGTCCGTTCTAGGAGTATTCACCCTCTTCCTAACTCACAGCAAGCCCCAGCTGCCTACCTGCGAGGTGCAGGGTTGCCTAACTAGAGACTGCATTGCCCAGCCTGCATCATGTTCCATGTGGCCATGTGACTCACTGTTGGCCAATGGGCATGAGTGTGGCCCAGGAGCTGCCTCTGAAAGGGAAGTAGTTCCCTCTCTTTCCTCTTCCCCTCTTTATATTCCAGATGTGATGTTGTGACTCAGGTTCAACAGTCCTCATGAAGCCTTCGTAGCCTTGAAATCCCAAGACCTTAAGAACTCCACGAATCAAAGTCATTTGTCTATAAATGTGGGTGGGAGAAAGAGTATTTTGACATAGCTCTATCTGAAAGGTGGCATTTTCTTGGCCACCAACAGTATTCGAGACTGTTACCAATAAGAACCAGATGTTTTCACATCACACTTGTCATGGATTGCCTTGAAATATTATGAATACTCATCACTAATTTGAAATTATAGCCTCATGTCACTTGCCATTGGATCACTATTGGATGTATTACAAAGACATATACTGGACTGGAGAGATGGCTCAAGTACAGGATTCACAGCACAAATATGAGGGTCCCTAGGTCTCTAGTAAACACCAGACATAGTATGCACATGTCTATAATCCTTGTGTACCTATGGGAAATGTGGGGCAGAAATCTGAGAATGTTTAGAAGTTCCTGTGCCAGCCAGCCTGGTGTATGCAACAGCAGCAAAGAGACCTGCTCTCAAACTTGGTGGAAAGGGGAGAAGCACTATGGGAAGGTTGTCCTCTGTCTCTCTCTACATGCTGCCTGTGGCATGTCCCACGTGCATCCCCCCACATACATAAATGTATACATGCATACATATGTACACAGATATGTGCATACGTATGTCTACATACACACATACACATATACTAACACACACATGTACACATATATGCACACATACAAATACAAAAGAACTCATATATTACTATGTCATGAGTTTGGGTTTTATCCTTTTTATACTTGGATCACTGTACTTCGCTATCATTTCCTTTGCAACTCCATTCATTTTTAGACTTGTACATTAAAATCATTGGTGCATGAAGTGATCCAAGGGACTCACTGAGCCAAACATCTTATGAAACCTTACCTGGGAATGGCAGAATGATAATAATGTGGAAACCCAACCTGTGGATGGACGACCTTCCAGAGTACAGACACCCAACCCTCATCTCCAGATCAGACTGCTGTGGAAAAGCACTTCCTGCGATGCTGGGTGGGCTCCAGTTCTGCATCCCAAGGACCAGCCACCAGCCAAGAGGCAACGGCACTTGAAATGCTGCCAGGACGATGGGGGGGTGGGGTAAGGTTTTATTTTTAACTCACTTAGGTTTGAACAGCAAATGCAGCTAATATCTACCTAATGGAAATCTTTGTTATGGCACATTAATGTATAGTTAACTTATACACACATATATAACTCATAACACATACATGGACTTGCTCATAATTAAAATACCAAGAAAAAAAGGCATATTTGCAGAAGGACAAACTCATGTGAAAACCTCACTGAGCTGAGCTGGGTGTGTTGGCACCCAGCTGGGTGTGTTGGCACCCAGCTGAGGCCCAGCACTCAGGAGAGCAGGAACACTTCAAGACCATCGCAGCTGCACAGTGAGTTTGTGCATGAACGACCTGAGACCTTGCTAACTGTACCTGTGATTTGCACAGGAACTTCTATCCACAAAGCACTGTCTGTGTGCCCCCCTGGAAATGTTCTGCGGCTTGGTGGCTGAAAGAGTCACAAACATAGGGAAGCCTGGTGTCCACAGCTCCAAAAATAAGGCAGAAGTAACAGGGTACAGAACAGCTCTGAGCACCTGTCAAGACATTCATCCATCTAGTGGAACACACACGTGTGTTAAGTCTTTTAGCCTGGTCCTAGGTTTTGGGGTCCTGCAGACACTTCAAACTTCCCAATTTTAGACAAAGTTCCCACCTTATATCAGAGCATGTTTATTTACAAGAACTCTTGAGAGCAGGGAGTGGTGGTCAGCAGACTGCACAGCAGAGGTAAGGACATGAAAAGACGCTACCTTTTCAGCAGACGCAATGAGGAGGTCGTTTCAGTTGGCAGCTTGTTTTGCTCATGGTGAAATCAAGCCCAAAGTTACTTTTAGAGTAACCAAACCTAGCAAACTTAGCATGGCATTATAATTTCATCTGTCACAAAAGGTCTACTAGGTCTTTAACTCCAAAGGACATTGAGTTGGACATCAAAGAGAAACAGGCCTGGATGGGTGTTGGGCCGAATCCGTACAAGTGGGCAACACCCACTCCTGGCCTGTGCTGATGGCCCCTGCTTGAGAGCCCTCTCCACTCTGCAGCCTGCAGAACGCGCAGCCTCAAAGCACTGTCTGCCCATCACTGTGCCCTGTCTTCTAGCTTGGTCTAGAGTTCTCTTTAATTAACACTGTGTACGTTTTAAAAACCTATGGACTGCAAGGCTTGTGACAGAAACACACAGTCTCCAGGCTTCACAGAGATTTCATTACCTCCATGAGACAAAAGACATGTGACACTGCTACTTCTGACATTGTGATTTGGGGGTTCAGGCATTAAATACTGCTTCTGAGTTTGGCCGGGTAAGGACTTTGTGCTCTTCAACTGCTGTGCAGGCCCTGGACCATCTTTTCTCATGGTCGCTTCTGCCAACTGAACGGTAGGTAGCTGCAGGGAGCTCTGGTGTGGATATCACAGGACCAAGTGATTGCTTATCTAGGTGGGCTGCAACGTCATACCACAGTTACCGTGTGTGTGTGTGTGTGTGTGTGTGTGTGTGTGTGTGTGTGTGTGTATGTGTGTGTGACAGCATGGATGGAACTCAAGGGGGTGGGCCTCTGTTGCTGAGCCAGGTCCCTGCCCCAGGATGATATCTTCCTTCTTGTATTATGCTGTTTCCACAAAACTAGTGACTGTCTTTTTTATGTTACTGTTTTATTTGGTTTCTATGTACCTGCTGATCACTTCATTCTAAACCCTCTGCCAATTGACTTAACCCTATGGAGATATCCAGACTTCGGTATTCACTCTCATCTTAATATAACATGCCTGGAGTGTGATGGCCTGATGCAGGGTCTTTGGTTTGTCAGTTCTTCAGGGACCACTGGCACCTCAGGATCTCTCTGCTGTCATGATGAGAACTCCTGGCTGGTCAATGCTCTTTCTGCAGCTTTGTCGCATGGATGCCACATACTCCTCAAGGGACCCCGGAGCTGCTCTGACTCAGGCTTCCCCTTTCTTTGTTCTCCATCTCACTATCAGGAAGACAGTCTCAATTTCCCTGTCTAGTCCACTGATTTTTTTTAACTTTATTTACTTATTCATTTATATTACACATGAGTGTATATGTGGTGGGGCACGATATATCCCTGTGAAGGGCCAAGGGTGACTTTGGGATAGCTTCCTGGATTGCTTCTACCTCCTTTCTGCTTCACTCTGGGATTTCCCAGGCTCTGCCCACTAGGGCCAGAGGGGAAGGCCACTGCCATTTCCCCTAGTGTTTTTTATGGGGACCTGGGATATGAACTCAGGACCTTCTGCTTGCAAGACAGAGTCCTAATCCCTGAGCCATATCTATAGCCCAGTCCTACTGATTTTTAAACTTATGAAATTTTTAATTTCTGAGATCACTTTTTAATTATCTTATAATCCCGTTGGTAGCAGTTTGTTCTTGTTTTGTAAGTATAATGTCCTTTCAACAGAGCAAGAACATAGAGGCATTTTAGAGTAATAAAATTTTCATCTCCTTGGAGAGCTGATATTTCACTCAAATTAATTGACTAATTAAATCATATTTGGGTAGATGCCTAGTAGCTTGGTTTCTACTCCTGTTTATGGAGGAGAGCTGAATAATAGCTTGAGATGCAGCTGGACTTTACAGAGGGGTCTTCGGGCTGAGCTACCAAGTCAGAGTCCACAATTCCTGGAGCTCATAAGACCACCCACTCTCTCTGCCTGAAAGTATTTAAGCCTGATAACTTGATATTTTGGGGTCCTGGTGTAGGACAAATTCTTCAGGCCTTGGCATCTGGGGTTGCAAAACCTTTCATTTAATCCCGACTTTCCATTGTTCTCCACTCTGCTTTTGATTCTGGCCCATGTCCTAGTCCAGAAAGCCTGTCTTGCCTTCACCAGAAACTAACTTTCTCTGTCCTCCCTAGAAGTGCCCAGGGCAGCTGTCCAAGTGCACAGGGCAGGTGGGAACTGAGACAAAAAGCACTTCTTAAGAATTTCAGCCAACTGTGCCGTCTCAAGTCTCCCAGATTTCTCCCACTTCCTGATATACCTAAGCCCCCACCCCCAGGCTCTAATGTGTTCTTAGGGGGCTCTGAGGCTTTATAGGCTGCAATTTTCCTTATTTGTGGCTTTTTTACTGCTCTTCATAGTTCACCTTATCTCCTTGTCTTTGAGAGTATTTTAAAAATGACTTTTTTTGAGGTAGTATCACTAGCCCAGGCAGGCCCCAAATTCCCCACATGGCTGAGATGACACACCTGGTTTTAAGAAGTGCTGAGGGTCCCAGGGGAGAAGGGAAGGAAGGCCTCCCACATGCTGGCCAAGCGCGACATCCTCAGCTCCCTCACAAAGGATCTTTTCTGTCATTATATGAAGTTTCAGAAAGGATCAAAAAGAAAACATGAATGCTTGGGTATCTTTTCTTTTTTAAACATGCTCACATGGTCCAAGATTCAAAAGAAAAGTCAATGAGATGGTGCAGTGAGTATGGGAACTGCTTACAAAATCTGTGGAGACCCGAGTCCAGTCCCCAAAAGCCCACATGGCCTTTGACCTGTCCACCCTTGTGCTATGGCATGCACGTGGGTGAAGTTCCCCCACTCCCAATCTCTCTCTTCGATAAATAAAACAAAATTTAAAAACATCCAAAATGAAGAAAAGGATGGAACAAAGTCTCCATCCCATACTTAATCAGCAGCCACCCAAGCCCTCCTAGAAAGAAACCAACGCTGCCGACTGCTGCCTTCCCTTTGATCAGAACTTGATCAGAAAGATGCAAAACAGAAGGAGCCTTGCTTGCTAGCTCCCGGGGAGGATTCGAGGAATGCTTAGACTTATGGTAGCCATGCTCCTTGTACGCACTCTCCTGTTTGTGCCCATCCTCTGTTTACCATCTCTGCCCCCTCTGTTGAATGCTTTGTGGAGCCTGCTGCTTCAACACTGAGCAGTAACCACAGAACCTGCTGTGAAGCCCCTCCACCAGATGGTGTGACCGCCTGCAGGCAGAGGTGGGGGTGACTGGCAGCCTGCTCTCCCCTTTCCTTTAACCAACTGCATTTTCACAGGAGATAAAACTCAAGAGCAAAGAAATTAAACTCTAGTGGCTGTCACTGTAGGTTTTGCCAAGACGTGCAGTGAATCAGAGCGGGCTTACCAGAAAAACGAGGTCAGGGCTATTGCAGCCAAGTGATGTGAAAGCGCCGCCTCCCAACGCCATGAGCAACAGCACTGAGCCGGGGCTGGAGAGGCCGCGCTGCGAAAGATGTTCTGAAAAGCCTCGTTTTATGTCTTTGTGATAAAGGTATCTAAGGCTATGATCCAGAATCATTACTGGATAACAAAACTACTAGGAGGTAACCTTAAATTAGTTTGCCAAGTTTGCCTTTTAGAGTATTCAAAGAATTGTTATAGAACCCAAAAGAACAACATTCTGACCTATAGCTCTGAAAATGACACCATCAGCAAGAATGCCTGGACAGGTATGTGTTTCCTAAAAGAAACTGGAAAGAATTTGAAAGGGCACTGGGGCAGCCGGAGCTGGAATTGCAAACCAAGGCTATGAAGGAGCCTAGAGTTTGCAAAAAGGGGAGCAAGTGAAAGTCAGGAGAGAATGTACAGGCCTGCATAGAAGCTGCCCAGGCTTCAGACCCTGTCTAAAATAACAAGATATACAAAGGGGGGGGGGGCTGGAGATGCAGCTATGCACTTTCCTAGAAGGCACAAGGTCCTGGTTCAACCACAGCAGCGCAAAAAAAAAAGCCACAAAACAGTAACTATGTTGCTTACAAGAAATACACTTTAAATTCAAAGACAAATCGAAAACAAATGACTTATGCAAATTACTGGCATCACACTAACTTTTGGCTGTATTAATGTTAGGTAAATAGATGTTAAAATTATAATAGCTAACTAGATATCCCACAATAAAGAAAGGGTCAATGTGCAAATAGGTATCTCTATCATAAATACATATATACCAAATACCATAGCTTTGAAATAAAACAAAATTGACACTAAAAGGAAGTAGACAAATCCAAATGTATTGATAGAAATAGTCTCGATTTTCTACCAAAAAAAGTTCACATGCGTTCGTAAAGCTGGTATCCAAAACTTCAGAGAAAGAACTGGAAAAAGCAGCATCCACTGCAAATGTAGCTACTGCATTGACATAGAAAAAGCAAAAGTCCATCCTGAAAATGTATGTATTACAAGAGTGGGAGCAAAAATTCAGAGCATGTGGACCACACAGTAGGTCTGCAGTCACTCTGCAGGAAGTGATGCTCTGCCTAGAGACTTGTTTCTCCCAGCAAATAGCTGCTGGGCACCTATTTTGCCAGGACAAGGTCTGAGGCACAGGGTAAACTCACTCTAGCTTTTGTTCCAGCAATAACGCAAGCACTGTTGGGAAATATGCTAATAACCTACAAAGTTCAAGTGGAACTCAGTGGTTCCTTTCCAAACTGTTTGATAGGGGTCTGCCGAATTTATTTTTGACATAGAGGATATGCCATGGACAAAATTTCTGCCCTGATGAAATTCACTGGCAATCAGCCCACTGTTGTGAACATCATTTAACTTGAATAAACTTGGGGATATGAGGTATATCAGCAGGTAACCTGCTCACTAAGCTGTTGACCCAAGTTCAATAAGAAGTCCATAAGGTGGAAGGACAAAACCGACTTCTCAAAGTTCTTCTGACTTCTCTATGTACACAAAATAAATTTATTAAAAATTAAAAATCATATATTACTTTCATTAAATTATTTTCTTTTTAAAGGCAGGACTTGGTTAGGTAGTTTTGGTTAACCCAATACTTGGGATCCCCTGTCCACTACTCCTGCCTCAGTCTTCCCAGTGCTGGAATCATAGACATGCGGTGTCACACTTGGCTAAATTTATTTTTAAGCATGTTATTCTCTTTGCTGTTTCTGCATATGGAATTCTTTTTTTTGTTTCATTCTTGGGCTGTTCACTGTAGATCTACTAAAAAGTTGATTTTTATGGCTTGTTCTTGAACCCTGCAGATGTAATAAATTCACAGATTCATTCTAACAGCTTTCTCTCATGGGTTATGAAGATTTTGTACATACGAGGTCACAGTAAAAAGTTTTTCTTCTTCCTTTCCAATACAGACATTTCCCCTTGCCTGACTTACCTAGCTGCTTGCCCTTCCTGATGTGATCTTTGGTTTGGAGGACTTTATTTTCCTTTCCTTTCTCCTGCTTTTATAGTTTTGCATGATTTGAATGTTTGATCCCCAACTGTGGTACTATTTTGGGAGGTTGTAGAAACTTCAGAGCCTTCACTGGGGAAAGGTCCTTAAGGGGTGTTATCATTGGCCACGCCCCTTTTCACTCTGCTCCTGGTCGGTCATGTGGTGAACAGCTGTCCTCAGCCACAAGCTCCCACAGTCATGAAGTCCTGGCTGTGTGGGGGCCAGCCCACCCAGGACTGACCCATCGGAAACCATGAGCCAAAGCAGATCCTTCAGACTAAAGCTGTTTCTGTGGAGTGTTGTGGCCGTGGAGATGAGAATGAACTGATCCATTCTCTCTATCTCCCCCCTATGACTAATACTCCTTCCTTCCTTCTTTTTATTTATTTCTTTTTTTCCTTTTTTAAAAAATTTTTATTATTTATTATTTATTCAATTATGCATGTATGCATGTGTGTGCGTGTGTATGTGTGTGTGTAGAACCACGGACAAATTCGGGAACCACCATGGACGCCTCCACCGCCCCCTTGTTTACTCTGCCCGGGGATTCACAGGCTCCGCCCTACCAGGACTGGAAACGCAGGCCACCCCTGCTTCCGCTGGCATCTATACGTGGGGTCTAGAATCCGAACTCAGGACCTTCTGCCTGCAAGGCAGAGGCTTAATCCCTGAGCCACCTTTCCACCCCCCGTTTATTTTTTCTTTAAACCAGGCTTCTAACACATACTAGGCAAACACTGTACTGCTAAACTATGGACCCAACCCAGCCAGAAGCAGTGGTTTGTGCCAAGAGCTCCACTGCAGTACTGCAGAGATCAGTTGGCTCCTCTGCAGTCAGAATTCTGCAACAGGAGAGGGACAGTGACTGTGAGAACATCAGCTCGTTCTGCAACACAAGGGGACGGTTGCTGTGCGAGCATCAGCTTGTTCCATCCAGTCCGTGACCAGCAAGTCACTGCCTGTAGTTTGACCTTCCATGTGCACTATGGCACAAAACTCTGCCATGCTTGGCTTCTCAAGTTCGTATGCATCTGCTCTGGGTATTCTGGGCCTTCGACATCACGAGTCTGACCTGGCCCGAACTGAGCTGAGCACTTGCTAGGAAGCTGAGAAATCTGTCTCAGCATATCTATCACTGCACTCTGAGGGGGGCTCAAGGTCTGCAGCAAGCACGCACTTGAGGGAGCTGTTTCAAGTTCTTTCTGCACCCCACTTACACAGCTGAATGCCAAATGGGGTAGAATCACTCCTCAGAACACACCACCTCTTTATATTGACTTGTCACCCATGTAAAGCACATGGTCACCACGTGAATTTATGGACAGTTTCCTGCTCCTAAACTAATATTGTCACATGTAGTCTCAGTAACCCCCCCTGGAGGGTTAACGAGCTGTCGGCAGAACCTGTAAAGGGTGGGGTCTGGACAGGGTCCTGAATAGACCAATATGGCAGGAAATAGGGTCCAGAAAGGTCAGGCTTGCTCAAGGTGCCACAATGCAGAGGCCAAGCAGGAGAGCTCCATGCATCTCCTCTAGTCAGAGGCAGAGTCCCCATGGTGCAGCATGTGCCGAAATCAGCACGTGGATGCCTGGACACACCAGACGACTCCAGTGCTTAACTGATGTCATTTCCTTCATTTCAAACACTGGGGCTTGCTTAGATGTGGTTGCAATTAGCTCCATACCACCCTGCGGAGGCTTCTACTGTTTACTCCTGCTTTGACCACAGGCTGGCGGAGAGAGCAAAAATGGAAGAGGTGGCCGCCTGCCTCCTCGGCTGTGGGCGCATGTTCTGCAGAACAGCCTCCCTCGAAGGCACCCATCCCTTCTTGTCTCCTGCCAGGCCTCAGCTCTCCTTTTCTAGTTCAGACCTTTGTTGACACACAGCGCACTGTCTAACAGCCCCCCGCACCATGGGATTCTGTGGTCTGCTTCCAGGATCCCTTGTGCAACTTCTCCCATTATAACTGTGGGTATCTTCAGTCCTTAGTATCTAAAATCAAACTCAGTGAACACATGGAAAGGCAGCAAGCACTTGCATATTATGCCATTAAGATCAATAGACTAGTACTGTTTTTCACAAAATTTAAAACAAATAGGAATTTTACATGGGGTTAAAGCCTTCCTGAGCAAAAGGAGTTAAGTGGGAGACATTACATCACCTGACCTTGAAATCTGCTATGAAAGTTATAGGAATCTATACAGCATGTTATCAATAGTCAGACACAAAGGCCAAGGGAACAGAATACAGTCCAGAAATCAACCCTCCCATCTACAGCCAAACGTTTTTATTGAAGGAGCTAAGGACACACACTGGAGATAGGATGGCCTCTTCAGAAAGTGATGCTGGCAAAACTGGAGAGCCACACGGGGAAGAACGGAACCAGATCTCTGTCCTTGTTAGTCACACAATCAACTGAAAATGGATTGAAGACTTAATTGTAGGACTGGAAACTGTGCCGGAACTAGGCAGAAATGTAAGGGAAATGCAACACTCCAACAGGCCGAGACCTTCTGGACAACACCCACCTCCACTGCATGCAGTGAAAACAGGAGCAAACATGGAAGATGGAGTTAAATCAAACTGAAAAGCTTCTACCAGCAAAGAAACAGCAGGAAGCACAGAACCTACAGAAGGGGCAGGAGAGGCCCCAAAGCGTGTTTCTGACAAGGGCCTGGTGTTAGAAGAGATGCTTCTTGTGCTGGGTTCCAACCCGTGGAAAGCCTCTCTGGCTCAGGGTAAACAAGCTATGTTCAAAAGCGCTCTGTGGAGATGCTCTCCCACAAGCCTGAGTCACCAAGTCACCGTGAAAACAGGACTATCCCTTGTACACACTACCTTCATCCAGCTGTAAAAACGCCCTTGTGAAATCTTCACCCAGCCAGCCAGAGGGCTGTGGGGCAGCAAGCAGGCCTGCCGGAGCGGCTGCCCCGAAGTAGGAGGGCATGTGGAGCTCTGTCTGATGTCTGGGAGGATCCATCTAGAAATCTGTGTTTCTTCAGGAATGCCTGAACTCCAAGCATCCCCCTTCTACTTCCTCAATCATAGCACAGCAGGGGAACAGCATGGGGGGAGGGTTGCGTGACCATAGCTTGTAGTTTGAAAAATGGGTCATTTTTAAAGATAAAGTATAAGCATATAGTACAAGATTCAAAAGCCACCTTCCCTAGCCCTGACTACAACCGTGCAGCTCCAGTCACCAGAAGGAAAGCCCTGATGTCCAGTTCTATGAAAACCATACATTATGGTCAGCTGACACACACATGTGCACACACACACACACACATTCATGAATTTAAAGGCATGCTATATACTTTTTTTATAATTTTGAAAATTTTATAGAGCATCCCATACTGTACACCTAAATGTGCTCATCAAGAACAGCTTCATTTCTTTTTCTTCATATATGTGATTTTTTCCTTGTTACCCATATTATGAGATTTCAGTCTATAAGGCATTGGCATTTATTTCCTAGGAAGGTCATTTTCGTGCATGAAAATAGTGACATAGTCAATTCATGACCATTATCGTCAATTGAGCCCTTGCTCAAGGTTTCTTTCCTTCTTGCACTAGCTGCTTTGCGACAGGGTCTCATGTACCCAAGCTGGCCTCGTAAGACACTATGAAGGAAAGGACATCCTTGGGGCCCGAATCTCTGGGCTTCTCTTCCCAGGCTTATGCCACCATGCCCAGCTCCACGGTCACTTGCCCCTGCCTAAACAGTAAACTTTGCTCAATGGCATGGACTCTACCTCTTACACTTATTTATTTCGTGTGGGCATACATGCCACAGTGAGCAAGCGAAGGTCAGAGAACAAGGTGTGAGAGTCAGTTCTCTCCTTCTACCATGTGGCTCCAGGGATGGAGTTCAGACGGTCAGACTTGGTGGCAAGCATGTGAGTCATCTCAACAATCCTGAACTTGTGTGTGTGAGATGCTGAGAATTGAACCCAGCACCTCACATCAGCTTAGACAGATGCTCTACCTAAGGTCTATAGCCTCATAAATCTCACTTTTTAAACAATGGACCTTGTAGATTTTTTCTGTACCAAACAGAAGTTCCTCCACTTTTCTTATTGCTTATGACAACAGCATCTAACACCTGAGAAGCACTTTGTTAACCTTCCCTTCCTCCTATCCCGGGGCTAACCTTCCACTCATTTCATAATTTAAATTCAATGCACAATTTATGTTCATTCATTGCTGTTATTTGTACAAAACTCACATTCAAGAACATTTTTCCACTCTACTAGCTGAACTTAAAAAATGATATGTAGAATCTTTGTAGGATTCTCCACATGGCCCAGAACTTTAGTTTTGATCTCCTCACTGACCCCAGTGGTTTTAAAATTTCTCCATGTTGGGGCTTCGTTTTCTGGTTTGCAGCTATGGCACATCTGTCCTGTCCTGCTTGGCGATTCCTATGACCTGAGCCATGTGTGCTTCTGCCTATTCAGTGCTTGCAGTGCCTACAAAGAGGGAGGTGGATCAAGTTGTCTGCCTCATTAGGTTAAGGAAATAGCAGCTTTCTGTCTCTACATCCTTCCTCCATGCTATATTCTGCACTCCTTTATTTTTCATAGAGCATTTCGATAATGTAGCTGCTGTGGATTGGTCTCATCTTCCATGGGTTTCACTATTGAGTTAAAGAACCTTTGCATCAGAAGGAGTTAAAAGGTCATCTAAAGCCACTTCTGCCCAGTACAGGAATTTCCTTTATAGCACTCTCCTAAGATACTCAAATGGGTTTTATTTCAATTTTTCCCACACCAGGGAACTGAGCACATTATTGAAGTTATCACATCTGCAACCTAAGAAGTGGTAGAAAATAAACCAGAATTAAGCAGTATTGACTGTTTATATGAGGACTACATTCCCCAGTGTACCTCACGGGACAGGATAAGTGTAGTGTTATACTATTATTCCAGGACTGTGCCTGTGTGCTAAGGTGTCCAGGCACTGCAGGGTGTCCATCCACCATGGAATATTTTGAATTTTCAAGAAAAGCAATATGATCCCCAACATCTGTGAGACACTGTGCACAGCATCAGATCAAGGCAGTGGCAATCTCGTATCGTCAGAGTTGCCTTGGTTGCATTTTAATAGATTGCGAACTGCACAGAACTCAAAACAGGACAACAAAGGAGAGTGGTCAGTCCCCTCTGAGGTGCCCAACGGGGATATTCAGCAATTGGTTAAATGGTTATTCCAGAAGAAAACACTTATATATCATTACCTTTTTATTTCTTTCAGTTTTTCAAATGGCTATTAAGTTGTCAGGGAGAGTATCATAGTATCCGAAGTTGTTTGATCCCAAATTTTGGTGAATGGAATGTCTTGGGCAACCAAGGTTGCAGAACTGTTCCCTAGGAGTAGACTGCTGAGCTTCAGAGACCACAAGTTGAGGGAGCAATAACCCATGGTGTGATGGGGATCAGAAGCTCAGAATGAGGGAGTGGGTGGGCTTCAGACAAAGTCAAAAAGTGGATCAGAAAGGAGAGTGCTAGTCAGAGTGGAAAGACTGGGAAGGAGGATGGAGACTCGAGGATGAGTGGTCAGGCCTCATACATGAGTGATGAATTTGGGGCTGTAGGAAGGTGTGTGGTCATGGAAGTGCCTGATCAAAATCACAAAGAAAGACTGATTCCAGTTGGGGTGCTGAGGGGCTGAGGGATGGGTGCAGGAGCCTGGCCAGACTCTGTGACAACACTGTGTGACCAGAGGAAGCAGTTCACCTGAAGGATCTGTCTCCAGGGAGGCTTCATAAGCACTTGATGAGTGTGGTTCTGATACTCGGGCTGACATTTTTATTCGTATCAACAAAGGGCTTTCCATTACTAAAAGGTCTCAATCTGGGATCCTGCAAGCTCTCCTTGCTAAAACAGCAGCAAATTCTGAGTTTAACAGTACAGCAGAAAGAAATGATGTGAAAAAAGGTCACAAACTACTTATTGATTGACTGACTAACTGGCTGATTGACTGAGGTGCCTGGTCTTAAGTCTTGGGTTCCAGTGATTCTTCTCCTTTGGTCTCTGGGTAGCTAGGCTGACAGAGTGTGGCATATGCCTTGACCACAATTATTTTACATTTAATGGCACATTCAGCAGCCTACTCAACAATTCTGATTCTTTACTCAAAGGATTTGGGGCTCCCATGTAATGGGATTATGAGTGGTTGGGCTGGAAGTGAGGCACACATGCATTGCCTGGCATTTTGGCATTTATGTCTTCAGTAGCTCTGAGGATTAAACTCTGGCCTTGCACATGACAAGCAAGCACGATCCCAGAGCTGAGGGTTGTGTCTGCAGCAGTGGTCTAGTGAGGACACAGTCCTAGACAAGACCAGGGTAAACATGGCCCCAGTGGCTTCAAAGGTAATCCTTGCTAGGGCTTCTGCTCTGGAAGCTGGGCTGGGCCATTTCCACTGTGAGGGAGAGAGGTGGGGAAGGAAGTCAGGGGTAAGAGCATTCTCTTATCCTTGGGAAACCTGCAGTTCCATTTCCTTCAGTGAGCTTACACAAATAGTCTACACCTCATACCCGCTTTCCAGGTCAACGAGCCATTCACGGATTAGGAAGTGACCCCAGAGCCTGCACAGCACAGCATGGGAACGCTTAGAGAGAAGGCCACGTCCTGTTTGACTTGGCCTTGCCAGGCCCAGACCTTTCAGTGTGAATGACTTCTCCCAGGCCTCTCCTGCTCTGAGATAGGCACTGGGCATTTAGGAAGCTGTACCCCCCACCCGTCGCTTCCCCTCCCCCATGAATCTCCCATCCCTGGGGTTGGACTAGGTCTGACGTCATGGCTGTTGTGTGGGAAATCCTGGAAATGCAAGTGTGTTGCACTGGCAAACTGAGACATGGGTGAGGGCTCAGTGTGAAAGAACCTGTTAACACTGGCTGCACATAACACTGTACACGTGGGCAGTAAAGGGTTAATGTGAAGAGTTAAGGAAAAGTAGAAAAGCATGTGGTGAGCAGAACTCAGGAAGGCACCTCAGCCACCACTGTGAGAACACGACGGAAGAGGAACGTGGGTCTGTACTTGTGGCAGGGACCACCAGCCACGGTGGCTTAGAATTTATCAAGTGGGCATGAGGAGATATAGAAAACCCCGAATAGGTCTGCAGGCCATGAGCAGGCATTTTTATTCTGCATCTCCAAAAGAGTCTCTTTCTCTCTTGATTTTAAGAAACTGCCTTGGGCCTTGGGCAGCTGAATTAACTATTCAGCATTTGGTATATGCATCTGGCTCCATGGCCTCGAGTGGACAGTTCAGCTGTCTGGAAACTCTGTCCTGACTCTGTATGGCAACAAAGGTGTCCAAAGACTCTAAGGACGCAGGGCAGTCCTCGTGGATCTGAGGCAGGACACACACTTCTCTTTGGTGGTCTCGGCCCTCTGCTAGGACCTCTCTGGATCCTGATTTTACTACTTCAAAGTCATCTCTGAATTTGTAAGATATACCTAACTAAATGAATGTTAGATTTGTGTCCTACTTAATCTAAGCCACGGAGAAATAATGTTAAAGGATGGGTTTTTGAGGCTTGAACCTTTTTGTCCTCTCTCCCTCCCTTTGAGGCATAAATTATGCTTTATGCTATAATAGGCATATAATAAATGCTTATACATAATTATTGAATTAAATAGATTCTACCCCATATCAAAGAAGGTTATAATTATATCTTCGTGGTAATGATCAAATCTGCCCCAGTTCTTTCTTGTGTTCATTTTCTTCTTTCCCTCTTCCAGACTCCCCTTGCAAGCCCTCAAGACTCTGAGAACACAATGTAGCCTGCAAAGCCCAAGGAATAAACATATCAAGAACATGTTCTCCGTGCTGCTGTGAGTCTGTCTGTTTGGCTAGGAAGAGCTGGCTTGTAGAAAGAATCACTGCATTTGAGCTTATAACATCTGTGAGTTCTCTGATTTCCTGTTTGGCTCCAATGTCAATATAATAATAGCTCCTTGTAGATATTTTTACGGTCGGATAAACAGATTAAGCTCTACTTCTAAATACAAGGATTTAAGGAGAGCAGTGTGAGCCAGGACGGGGGCTTCTCAAACAGCTCACCACAGGATTAGGCAACAAACAAAGTCCATGGTGGGATAGTGGGGTGACTCTTCCAATGGAGTCAGCCCTGGGAAAGAGAAGGTTTTGTGTGTGCTGGGAACTTGGTGGCTGCATGAACACCACACTTGTTCACTGTGGAAACAACTGTCTGTGAAGCTGAGACACTTGGGAACAGGACCAGGCAGACTGGCGTCTGTATCTCTTCTCTGTTGGATTCTGGGATGGAGTTTGAGCAGAAATGATGAGGAAGGCCTTGCCCTTGTCCATGGCTATCGGGATAGGAGTGAGCAGCAGGAATATTAAAATGTTGGAGGTACGTCTATAATTACTGCTGTGGTTTCTTTTTATCGCCAGAGCCACTATTTTTTTTTTTTTTTTTTTAGTGTTGGAGTTTAAATCCAGGGCCTTACACATATCAGACCTCTGAGTCATACCTCAAGCCCAATTTTGATTCTTAAATCCCAGCTCTTCTAGGAAAGAGTACTCTGGGATGATCCAGGTCACAACAGAGTTGACTTCAGGGGTGCTGACTGGAAGGAGGTCTGCGGGAGGCTAGGCTCTAAGTCTTGCTCTCTGCGGTTCTGACACTGGCATAAGGTACAGTTCAGCAAGATGCATGTACTCGACTACATACTGGGGGATGAACCCCTAGGTTTCAACAAGGGGTTGAAGAACTCAGAAGTCCCAGCTTCCTGTGTAATGCCGGGGCTGACACTGAGGGGTTCAACTGTCTGGTTCTCAGATGTCATAAGGAATCAGGTGCTGTCTACTTGGGAAACAGGTGACAATACCAAGCCACGTCCTCCAATCTTTCCACATGTTCAGTTTTGGGGAGATAATGCCTGGCCTGATTATTGCTTGAAGTCAGGAGGAGTATGGAGAAGTATAAGGAAGTAAGGCTCCTGGCTCTCAAATGTGACTTCTCACAGGGCCCCAAGAAGGCCTCTGTGTGTGTGTGTGCATATATATGCACACACACACTCAGGTCTGTATTAACTAGTGTCTTTCTCCCTGTTGACACTAAGCTGAGAGAGAAGAGTTCAGTGAAAGCCAAGGGTAAGAGATTCCAGCCCCAGGGAAAGGTGGGCTGGAGGATGAGACAATGAGGCCCAGACTTTCAAAAAAGATCTGGAAGGCCAAACAGCCTGGGACAGAGAACAGCTGCCAGCCTCGCCCACGCCCCCCAACATATTCTCCTTATGAGCCTAGCATACTGGTAACAGAATGGATGAGGAGAGTTCTCTGGAAGAAGGGCTTAGGCAGCCATCACACCGCACAGTTTTTTGTTAGGAAAGTCTCTGGGGCAAAGTAGATGACACAGAGTTATCACTTACTAGTCTTCAGTACAACATCAATACCCAAGGACTTACCACTGCGAAAGGCAGAACCCACATTTCCACGGCTGCAGCCTACAGGACAACACACTTCTGTCAGAGGCAGAGGCAGGCCGAGGGGCTGAGGGCTAGGACTCTATCTGCCAAGCTAGAGGGGGCCTGAAACCAGCATGGCCGGTGCAACAAAGCCCTGTCAGCTCGGGTACTGTGGTACTAATGTGGAGACTCGGCACCCAGAAGCAGATACACAGCACACAAGTGGACATCCTGCCTGGCCTTGTCCTGCAAAGGGCAATCAAGCGCTCATGCCTTAAGTAAGACCTTTCCTCATCTTCGATACTAGAAGCTGAAGTGACGACTTGCTTTGTGAAGCAAGAAACATAGTGCCCCAGATTTTCAAGGCCATATAAGGCTCCATGTTGCTAGGAGATGTATGCGAAACCTAAAACTTACAGAAAATAATTAATTTTAGCAGAAGGACCCGGATTTCTCTGCACTGTGGTAAAACATAGTAAAAGACATGCATGGCACTGGAACCTTTTTTAAGTGTGCAGATGAGCAACATACAGAGACGTCACTGCTGTGCAAGGTCACCTCATCCACCTTCATCTGCCCTCTCCAAATGCAGTGCTACACCCAAGCAAGCTCCTTCTCCTCTACCCCCTCGATGTTTTGGTAGCTGGTACACAGTACTTTCCACAGAGAAGTACATACATCAGTGAAAATGCTTGAAGAAAACTGAATCTTAGAAACACACAAGATCGTGGCATTGCCAAAAACAAAAAGATCATCCATCACATAATGTAAATACGGCAAGATTAAAGGGCATCTATTTCTTCCATAACTAATGACTAATGGCAGCGCTGCTGAGAACGGAGTGAGATTTACAACTTGTTTACACCCCTGGCACAACATCATCTGTTGTGACCCAGACCTCTTGCTCCCTTCAGACAAGGGAGCAGGTGGCAGCTGGGCCTGATGCTGGAGGGAGACGAGAGGGCATCTCAGCAGCCAGGCTGCTGGCTGAGCTCACACGTGGAGGAGCCTCCAGCCAGCTGCCCTCCCCTGGGAACGCATGTCTTGACAGGTCTGTAGATGTGGCTGTGACACTGGGATGGAAATTCACCGAGGAGCCCTTGGCAAGCAAAGACCACACAGGTCTCCTGAATACACTCCAGTCTAGACAGGAGACAAAGCTTTCCCAATATCTTTAGGGAAAGCTGGGGAAATCGCAAATGCCGAGCCTTTCAGTTGATTCTGGGGTATTGCAGAATCCCACACTCACTAAAGTATTTTGTCCCTGGAAGGGCCCAAGGAGAGAAGACTGGGATGGAGGCAATTTGTTAGAGAGGTGAGCTGAGCTTTCAAGAGCCAAGCACAGACATGGCATATGTCCATGCATGCATTCAGCAATGCCCAGCGGAGCCACACGGGACAGCTCTCTTGGTGCCCCCTTGAGTCTAGTCGTGCTGCCTTTGCTGACCACATTTTTCTTTTCTTTTTTCTGAAGACCTGTGTTATTGCAGGCTTCATCCTGTGAATCCCAGGCCAGAAAGGATTCTGAGCTGGCGTCTGCAGAGATGCCATACTCCAGGCCGACCTGATGGATATCTGGGCTTTGGATGCAGCTTTATGATGTTTGGATTTTGGGCTGGCACCAGCACTGGGTTCTAGGCGCTGTGCTGTCATACGGTGTGTGACCTTTCCAAGAACAACACTATAAAATGAAAATGCTTTACTGCTGCAGTCTTTGACTTCTGGAGCCTCTCACAAATACAGCAATCTCTTGCAGCATTTGATTTCATTTAAACTTGGTTCATTTCAAGGGAAAAAAAAAAATCAGTCTTGAACCTGTCCATGTGCTTGCTTGCTTTCTGAAAAGCTTCAGTCTTCTCTGTGGCATTGGTGTAGTGTTCGTAGGTGCCAAACTGCTATTTCACATATGTGAAGAGAAAACTGGCACAGAACGCACATGAACTAAGCTGCTGGCAAGGGTGATGCAGGAGTTTGCCATTGAGAAGATTAGATTCCCAAGAAACTCCTCGGGCATCAGCCAACATTCAGTGAGAGAGGCGGGGGAGGGAGGTAAAGAAGGGGGGTCTTCATGTAATATGGACACACATTCGAAAACATTCAAAGCTTATTTCTCCTTAGTTTACAGGTAGGATTCTATTAGCCAGGTTACCCAGAGCTTAAAAATCTCAATCGTTAACATTAAATACTCATTGAATAATAAGTGTCCATTAATGAGAGAAATAGGAAGTTCAGAGTGACTATTTTTGCTCAACTTTGAACTTGCACATTTTGATCAATTAATATAGCAACTCATACCTTTTCCGTAAGGAACAATGATTCGATTATTTTTGCTGGCATGTATGTTACACTGCTCTCCTAGGTTTTCAATTGTCCCCTAGTACTTTCTAGCCTTTTGCTATTTAAATCTGTTTTTGCAGAGTGCTAAACCTTTGTATTCACGAGTCAAATATGGAGCAAATGAACAACAGAGGCAGGATTTATTTACCAGACTATTGCAAGTGGTCGAGTGCCCCAGGAGGCTGTGGCCAGTGCTCCCGCAGCTCAACCATGGTGCCAAGCCCTCATGGTGGCATCTTTAACTCATGCTGCGCTGGTAGCTTCACGACCCCATCCCTGGAGCACAAATCATGGCAGGAAGATCAAGTGATCATCTGGAGCACAGACAGGCCTGAGAAGGGGGAATGTTTTAAAATGAATCATGAAGACTGACTTTGAGAAAATATTTAGATAATGTTTTATGTTGTATATTTTCATATTTATTGTTACAAATAATCCTGTGTTTTACTCAACCACTGGGTTCTACCTGTGGAGTCAAATGAATGTCTCTAAAAGTACTGTCAATCCCAGGACTCCACCCTCCTTACCTTGCCCCACCTACAAAAATGGTATATGTGGGCTGGAGAGGTGGCTCAGGGGTTAAGCCTCCGCCTTGCAGGCGGAAGGTCCCGAGTTCGGATCCCAGATCCCACGTATAGACGCCAGACGGAAGCGGGGGCGGCCTGCGCTTCTGGTCCTGGTAGGGCGGAGCCTGTGAATCCCGGGGCAGAAGGAGGTGGAGGCGTCCATGGTGGTTCGTGAATTCGTCCGTGGTTCTACACATACACAGACACACACACGCACACACACAGACACACGCGCGCGCACATACACACAGTTGAATAAATAATAATAATAAAAAAAATGGTATATGTGATCTGGCCTTGTCCACTCATATGACATCATTTTCATGGACATGGGAATGGGTGGGTGTATGATCCCAGTGGGCCAATCTTATTCCTTTCTGGACATGGATTTATGAAAAGTGAAAGACAGATATTCTCCACTACAGTTGCCAAGCTAGGACAATGGGAACCTGGGGCTACTGGGGACTAAAGTTCCTGCCACTGAGAAAAGGCCTTAGAACGAAACCCACATGTATATGGCTCAGTACAACCTACAGAGCAGCTCCAGCGGGAGTCCTGGCTTCAAATCCGTGAACAGTTCCAATACGCTCTAGTCACTGAAACCAGAAACATCCTCCTTGCTTGGGTTGCTTAAAATCCGTCACAACTTAAGCAGGGGATAATCTGAACCTCAACACCACACCGTTGTGACCGTGCATCGACTCACAACTGCCCAGGTGTGCTGAGTGTGTTAGTGTCATCCCTGTCAATTTATTTCTCCATAAATACCGGAATTTATAAATGAGAGGTGGAGAAACTCTTCCAAGTAATAAAAACCAATTTATATCAATACACTGCCCTTAACCCAGTAATTCTTAGCACATGTAGAAAAGAGCATTCACTACTGAATGTATGTACTGATTCAGGAGTTTGTAATACAAACATGCTTATCCAAGTCTTTTTTTTGGGGGGGAGGGTGATAGGATGGTGCTGGAACCAAACACAGGCCCTATGACAGCGCTGCATCCCAGCTATTACAAACATTCTTATCCATACTTATTTATCACCACTATTCATCTCCCTGACAGGGCCGGAGAGGCAAAGCACCACTGAGAGAAGGGCTCTGGTCTGTTTCTAGTCACATCAGCTGCCCTCCCACTTTAGCGAGAGCCAAGGATCTCCAAGAGGCTGGCAGGTACAAACACGTTCCCTTTTAATTATAACCCCAAATTACTGCAGTAACTGATTGCCAGTTAAATAATTATCATCAAGTGCCCATTGTGCACAACAATTGCTTAATGACTGCCATCCGAAAACACTGCAATAAAGGGAGCTTTAATGAAGAATGCTGGAAAGGTGCCAAGATTTTATGGCAGTTTGCTTAAAGGGAGAGAGTCCATGATCTGTAGTTAGGATTCAAAGAAGCCTTTAATCCAGATGCTCAGCATTAAATGCAGGACGTAGTCATGTTTTGATCAAAAGTTACTGCATGCATAAAAGAAATAACATAAATGTTCTTTCAGAAAAAAGCTCCAGTAAATTATATTAAGTAAGTGTTTGTAACCATTTGCTTTGGGAAAAAAGGCAAACCATCTGATTTTCATTTTGGACAAGCACACTTGGCTGAAATAAAATAAACGGGAATGGGATGTGATTTGATTTGTGTAATATCGTTGACCATAAAGTGAGTTTCCACCATCTACCTTGTGACAGTCATCTTGCTCTTTCTACTAACCCCGTTTACTTCCGTGGCCTCATTGGCTAGATCAGGACTGTCTCTGGAAGTCTAATTACATCTGACACAAGCTCCTCACTGAAATGGTTTTGATGATCTCAGCTCTAGCAAGTTGTATGCTCATGTAAGGGGTGGGGGTGGGGGAGCAAAACCCACCACATAAAACTGTGCTGGGCCACTGCTGAAGTGTGGGGTGCCTGCTGGAGGCAGAGAGACGCTGGTTCCTGGAACTGCAGCCATTTTCTGCAAGGTGACACTGGACCAGCCAGTGGTGAACTCCACAGGCCCGAGGCAAGCGCTCAGCAGTCCTCCCAGGCTACCGCAAGGCAAAAGCATGACCCCAATCAAAAGCTACTTCTGCAGGTCGGATTTGGGCTCCAGCACTGCCTGTACGAGACACAAGGCCGAGCACACTGCAGCTGGGCAGCTGGGCACCTCCTGGTCCATGCTCGAGAGGTCAGTGTGGGGAACGACCGTGAGCATCCGGGAAGCACAAGCCTCTTGGGTTTGGTCTGCTTGGGGCGAACACTGGGCGCTCCTGACGTGCTACAGAACGGCGGCACAGAAGCAGAGGACTGCAGTTTTTATTATTATCCTGATGTTAAAACAGCTGCAAATAATGGATTTTATGGTCTGATGAGCTGTGTGAGACAGACGGACAGACACAAGCAGTGAGATCAGTGGAAACATCTCCTGCTGGCTGGCTTAGGTGATACGCACAGGTCACGCCAGATTTCCCAAGACCAGGTTAGCTTCGCACTGACCTAGGACTGGGGTGGGAACGATTCTGACCTGGGACACTTTCCTGACATTCCTTGTTGACGTGGTCCAACCGAAGTACAAAGCTGACCACCAGCACAGGAACTTTCACTTGGGAATAAAAGATCAGGACTGTGACTTTAGGCTCCACACACAAAATGAATAAACAAAGTTTTTTGGTTGATTTTTTTTTTTTAATAAAACAAGGGCCAAAAAGCTACAGTGTTTTACCACAACTTCCCATATAAGATAGAGCTGCAAATACTGGGAATTAATGGTTTGATCACAGTGGAAAGGGACAGCCAGGGCTGAATATTAGCCACAGAAACCAGAGGAAATACAGTCAGAGGTTGTTCTACTTGCTTGTCTCTTTGACAAGCTCAACAGCTTTAAAATTTTCACCAGTTTCTACCTGACTCTTGGGTCATATGAGTTAGGTGAGGGTGCTGCTTCCTTACTGACACTGCGGATGGAACACATCCTAGACCTGGCTGATGAGCTACACTGGCCCCTCCATAATGACCAAGAGGGCCAGTCTAACAGTAGCTGGCGCCATTACAAACAGGCTCCCAGGAGAGCTAAGACAGGCGTCATGGAACCACCAGCTGCCATCCACAAAGGCAAGAGTCTGCCTAGGGATGAAGCAGAGCAGAGAAAATCAGGCAAAGGAAGAGACAGAAGTCCGTGATTCACACACTTGGATCCAGTAGTGGCTTGCTTTAAAACTACCAATGAGCTTTTTGGGTTCACTAAAAATATATATTAGCATCTTAATTTCAAAGAAGAGCTTAGAAACACAATCCTATAGATTGAATCTTAAAGGAAATATCTGAAAAATGAAACCATGAAATCCTATTCTGAGTTCTCTTTTAAAAAAACAAAAACATTGAGAGACACTACTGATGAATGATACAACTGTCTGTGCAGTCCCTGCAGACAGAAGCACACTTGCTTTTGACTATGTCCCTGATTTTTTGCCTTCACCTCCCTGCCAACATGCATCGTCTATCTGTCCATGCACCCACATGTCCATCCATGTGCCCTGCATCCATGAATGAATGGATGGATCTATGCATCTGTCTAGTCCTCCATCCATAAAGAACGCCCTTACTAAGAGTTGACTTACATTTGCTAGGCCAGGTGTTGAGGATACGAAGATGCTCACAAATAGTGATAGTTCACTGTTAAGTATCAGATGGCGCCACAGGAAGCTATGGGCAGGATAAAGATGAGAGGGTCAAGCAGGCATTCACAGGCGAAGAGAGGGGAGCACACGGGCAGGCAGAGGACTTCTTCCTGGAGCAGAGTTGTGCTAGCCTTTGGAATACCATCGTCACACTGTGTTTCAGAAAGGATGCTGGGTGGCCATCGTGGAAAGGAATGTAAAGTGAGAACAGAGTTCACCTGTGCCTGCTATAGACAGCCAAAATGGCTGTAGGAAGTTGGATAGAGAAAAGTCTGACCACAAGACAAATGTTTCCAGTTCTAGCAGAAAACCACTGAAAACTAACCTCACACAGATGACCTAAGAGAATTCTGGGCCATGGGATTGAGCTCAAAGACTCAAAAGGAGATAAACTGTGAAAATGATCAATGTCTGAGTTTCCCACAGGATCTGGGCCTCAGCCTTTCTGTGCTGAGTCCTCCCCAGGCCCCAAGGTCCTGCAGGAAAGGCCTCTCTCTAGTCCCTGGCTTCCCACTGTGTGTCTTCCTATTGTTTATTATTATTATTTTGTGTGTGTGTGTGTGTGTGTGTGTGTGTGTGAAAAGGCCGCTTGAGCGTGTGTGTCTGTGGAGGCCCAAGGATGACGTTAAGAATCATCCTGCCTTATTGCTTCGCTGTCAGGTTCCCAGGTCTTGCTCTCTAGGATCTGAACTGCAGGTTGCTGCCATTTCCACCTGGTGTTTTATGTGGGGTTTGGTGGTCTGAACTGTTTTGCTCAGAGGCAAAGGCTCTAAGGCCTGAGCCATTTCTCCAGCTCTTGTTTATAATCCTATTTTATTTTTTTGTACGTGTATGTGTGTGTACGTGTGTGTGTGTATGTGTGTGTGTGTGTGTGTGTGTACGTGTATATGTGTGTGTGTAAAACAGCATTGTGTGTGCCCAAGAGTGACTTCTGGAATCATCCTGGATTGCTCTACCTTCTTAGAGCTTTGTCCTTGGGTTTTCTAGGCTTCGCCTTCCAGTGTCAGAACAGCAGACTTGCTGTCAGTTCTGCCTGATGTTTTTATGTGGGATCTGGGATTTGAATTCTGGTCTTTCTGCTTGCCAGGCAAAGGCTTTAACTCCTGAGCCATCTCTCCAGCCCACCCCCCTCCATTTAAAAAAAAAAAAACTTATTCACTGCCTACACTCTTCAGAATCTCAATATCCTTACAAGTGAGGCTGGAGTAATGACATTTACTTTGGAATGAGGATTAAACAAAGACATCATGGGGCATCTGCAGAGCCTGCAGTACACACACGGCACAGAAGCTGCCATGCTTCTGCTGAAAAGAAACAATCGAGCCACTGAGAAACCAAGACGTGTGCATATCAAGCACTGCTGGTCCATTTGCCAGGATCGCCACACGGTATAGGGCCTTCGAGCTTGTTCTGCCGGCAAAATGGAAGTGTTCTGCTTGGTAGCTAAGCACACCAACATGAGTTCCCTGCATGCCAGCTCAGAACCCTGGATGGACAAAGAGGAATGGCAGCATTCTGACAAAGACCAAGGAGACCTGGCTCTTTGCTGTGCTTCCTGAGATGGAAAGGTTAGGTGTAGCCCCCTCCTCCCAGACAATGAAAATGGCTGGGGAACAGTTTGAACCAAAGGAAGAAAATCAGGCTGGGACTGTAATTTTCACTGAAAGGTTCAGGCAAGTGAGAGGATTACAAGTTCAAGACTTGCCTGGCCTACAGACTAAGTTCAAGCCCAGCTGGCAACTTATTTAGCAAGGCCATGTCTCAAAATGAAAACTAAAAAGAGGCTGGGGGTGTAATTCAGTGGTAGAGTGAAAGCGCCTATGTCCAATCCACAGCAACATATGCAACTATTTGCGCATCAAAGAAAAAAAAAGAGAATCAGCAGACGTCTGCTAGTGTGGTTTTCATTTAAGACTTATCCTTAAAGCCAGATCCACAGACATCCTGTGAGTGGTGTTCCCCACCACCTTGCCATCCTCTTCCACCACACCACCTTCTGCCGACAAGTCAAGGCAAGACTACCCATGGGTCTGGCTTAATTGTGCAAATGAGCAAACTCATCAAGAGATGAGAGAGCCCTATGCAAAACACAACAAGACGGGGCAGCTGCTTGCTGCTTCCGCACGTCCACCCTGCACCCACCCACAGGGCATGAAGGGCCAGCAGGGAAAATCTGCAGAGTCTGCAGACACCAGCGCAGAGGATGTCTGCTCAGGGAAGAAGGCAAACCAATTTCAGACCAAAGATGGCATCTGTTTAGTCTATGACATGTCTTCTGAGCTGCCATCACACACACAGACAGCTGTAAACCCACAGCCATCCAGCCCCCACTCTCGCCTGGTGTCCTACAGGAATTGAAAGCAACGGGCTGGTGAGAGTAAGAGGGTGGTCTGGGGATTCTTTCTCCCAAGGCACCACAACATAATTCAGTGCCACAATCAGCAGCTCTACACAGGGTTGACATGAATGATGGGAATTCAAGAGACCAAACACTAGAAGCAGTGCCTACTCCAGGTGGAAGGCCTTGGAATCCCTAGTAGGGGCTGGGGAGATGGCCTGGTGGGTAAAGCGCTTGTCATGGAAGCTTGAATTCCATGTTTGGATTCCAGTACTCATGTAAGAGTCAGATAGGCTATAATCCCAATGCTTGGGACAGAGACAGGAGAATCTGGGGTGGGGATGACAGTGGGTTGTCCAGTCAAGCTAAAACAGCAAGCTCCAGGTTTAATAAGAGTCCATGTCCTCAAAAAGACAGACAGCAACAGAGGAAGATACTCCGGCCTCTACAAGCACACACAGAGACACATGCACACACACTCACATGAACGCATGGGCTAGGATGTGCAGGGGCGCAGGGGAGGAATGGCAGGAGAATGGAATCCAGGCCCTTGGAGGAAACTGCTGGCTGCTCCTACCCTGCCCAGCTTCGCTCACTCCATCCACTCCTGTTCTTCACGTATACAGAGCCTGCACAATGTGCCTACAGTGTGTTCCAACTATGTGCAGTTAAAAATAATTTGTGAAATACCTTTCTAGATAAATGGAAACATAAGGCCTTTCTAAGCCCTGTCCACCCACAGCTCAAAGGGCAAGCAGGGTGGAGGCCACATGCTGTGCCTGGCTGAATTCCTGAGTCAGACTTCTGCATGTCTGAGTGTTCCATCTTCAGAGGCAAATGCCTCTTTCCCTGCATGACATCTCTATCAGCCTCTAATCCACCTACTGTGCATGAACTTAGCTATGGCACTGGGGAGTGAAAATATGTTTAAACTTTGTATTATTTTGACATGAAAGGAGATCAAAGGTGAAAAGAATAACAATGTACAAGACACTACTTTGAACATGACACATCAAATAGTAAACAAAACAAATCCTTGTCCCTTTGGAGATTATGTGAATGGGGACAGAGTGGTAGCAAAACAGGAATTCAAAGCATGATGTTAAGAAGTAGTAGGAATGGAGAGATGGCTCAGGATTAAGCCTCTGCCTCAAAAGCAGTTCAGATCCTGGATCCCATATAAAAATGCCAGACACAAATGGCACAAGCCTGCAATTCCCACTCTGGAAAGTAGAGCCTAGGAAATCCCTGAGTGAAGCAAAAAGGAGTTGGAAGCAATCTAGGATGGTTCCTGCAGCCACCCTTTGGTCTCCACGGGCACACACAATGCACAGACACATACATGCACATACACTAAAACTAGCTAAAGATGCTGCGTCAGTCACTCTTTGTGCTGCTGTGAGGTGCTGCTGAGGCTCAAACGACATAAGGGGAGAAAAGGGAGATTTATTCATCTTACGGTTCCAGAGATTAAAACAGGATAACAAATGACTGGTTGGGATGGGATGAAGCTGGGGGTCAGAACATTTGCTCGGCGTGTGTGAGGGCCTGAGTTTGATCTCCAGTACTGCAAACATAAAACAAACACTCAAGTCCAGAGAGTGAAGTTAAACTCTTTGAAGCTGCTCTAAGCACTACCCCATGCTTCTGTACCTTTCAGAGAAACTAAAGATGGCAGAGTTGAAGGATTCAAAGGGTAGGAGCACTTGAGTCTCTACGTGTGATTTGTAACATCCTTTCATCCTTAACGCAACCTCTGAGATGCGTATTAGAAAGCTCAAATGACCTGCTGGAAACGCCAGTGTTCACAGCAATGAGGGTGCACAGCAAAGCCCCACACTGCTTTTTCCATTACACCATGCAGCCTTCCAGAAGACTCCCCGAGGAGCTCCATTTGTCTCTCACTGGGAAATGAGGTGGTAACTAAACTTGGTGGCACACATAGGAATGAGTGACTGCTTTGTGTCCCTGCCAAGCAAGTATTCCATGCCCTCTGCTGCAAGACTTGGACTCAAAACCTGGCTGATCCTTGGCAGCTCAACATTCTAGAATTTGCTCAAGAATTTTTTCACCTCCTCCATATGGGGTCTAAAATTAAGAGGACGGGGGGGGGGGGGGACATTTTTACATCTGATTGAAAATTCAAAAAGTCGTAAATCCTTTGCATTGCTGGCAAGTTATCTCTAATCCACTGTAATCAGGCTGCCTTGTAGAACAAGTCTTGTAATGCCTGCAGCCGCTCCTTGCCATGGTAACAGCAGCCGGGATGGCAGGGTCCTTGTTTTGTGCCTGGGGGATTATTCTATTTTCCACATTAGGAACAAGCCGCAGACTTTAGGTTCTAAAGTGGAGCCAGAAATGTTGACTAGAATCCAGATGCCCTAAATATAATTAGAGCTAAATTTTACTGTCCACTGCAAAAAATGCAAACACAAGGAATGTGCCTACTCTAGAATATGGCTCCAGCGAGCAAAGCTATGAATGTAGTCAGCCTGGGCCAGGACACAGACTTCCTCGGCTCCCTTCCTCACAGTCAGGACAGGGTGACTCTTACAAAAGCCAAACATCCCAGCATAGCAGGAGGTGATACGGGGCACATTCCAATGAACCAGGCTTCCATTGAGCTCTAGAATTTCTGGAGTGTTTTCTCTCTCTCTCTCTCTCTCTCTCTCTCTCTCTCCAAAATGACTCACACCTTCAGGGATTCTGTTCTGTTTATTTTCTAAGATGTTACCTCTTACATGTCCCAGACTGGCCATGAACTGGTTTTGAGAATGTGCCACCACACCCAACTTCAGATACTGGTTTGATAATCAAAGATACCATCTTCATTTAGGTTGCTTCCTTCTAATTGTTACTAAAAGGAAGGATATATTTGTGAAACAAACAGCGGCATCCCCTAGTCCAGGACAAGCAAAGCAGGGTAGCTGGGCACCTCACCGTGAATGGGGAGCTGAGACCTGTTCTGCAGTCGTGGGCACAACCCTGTCCCCTTGCAGAGAGCAGGCTTTTGGCCATTCGTGGCCAGGCTCTTTTCAGACTTGACTTGGGTTTGAAAAGTGCCTTTTGGCATCTATTTGTCATCTGGGGACACTTCATTACATTGTTCAAATACAATGGCAAGTCTATCCTGCACTTCCAGGTTTGCAGAAAATGCTGTTGACTCCTGGGAAGTGTCAGCCTTGACTGGCAGGGGCAAGTGTGAGGCGACCATCAGCTGAGATCATCCAGTGTCTTGCAGGCACAGGTTGCCCAGCAATCAGGAAGGCTGGGAAGGCAAGGGCGGCCAGGATTCAGTGAAGACAATGCAAACATTCTTGTTCTCTTTCTTCAACTTAGTCTTGTCAGTTAAATGACTTAGTCACATCACTCGCATGGACTTTCTGGCTGGTCACAGACACTGGCTGCATGTGCTGAGCACCCTTGTGTCTTCGGGAACTGCCTCTTTAACTCCGACCATGTTCTACAACAAACCTCATCCTTGACCTCAGCCTGGCTGACGCCCCTGGGCTGCAAACTCAACCGGGCCCTGACTTGTCATTTGGGATGTGGGAAAACGTGGGCCATCCCTTGTGCGATGAAGGAGCAGTGGGCAACTGTGTCCCTTTCTGTGGTGAGCACAACTACATGCCCTATTTGTGTCTATTGACAATAATTCAAGCTGGCTTTATGTCACTTGAAGTCAACAGAATCCTGAATAATTTAGAAATGGCACCAGGAAAGAAGAGCTGAAAGTCATCTAATTTAAATAAGAAAGATGAGCTAAAGAGGGGATGGGAGGTCACAAGAAACACAATGGATGGAGGAGTGCTTGAGTGCTGTCACAAAGCACTGAGTGGCCAGCTGAAGATGACCGGGGACAGTCAATTACTGCACAGCATTACTTCTTGCAGTGCTCTGAAGGGATGGGAAAACCCCACAGCAGTTCTGTCTCCTCCTACCCATCTCATTCCTGAATCCCCAGTTTCCATGGCCCCCAATCAGTCCTCATTTCCCCCCAATGTCTTCCAGCTCAATGTGCCCTCGTGACACATTAATTACATGCCTCTTTCATCCTGGGCAAGCAACTGTAGCAGACACAGAGGAATGAACTACCAATGGTGGCATTTTGTGTGTGTCCTGACCCTCTAATAAAAATCACACCCCCAGAGACTCTATTCACAGAGACATTAGGTCTGGACCGATTGGCATCCTCCCTGTGAGCAGCCCTGTGGGGTCTCCCAGGCACAGCCAGTGTCTCCCTCTCCATGTTCCAACAGCACTTCATAAGCTCATCAACCTACGTGTAGATGATGCTTGCCAAAGTTTCTATGTTCCCAAGTAGAAAAAAAAGGGGAAGGGAAGGTTGTTGTGCCTTTTATAAAATGGGAATTCACTAAATTTTTGTGGAATGACAGAAGAATTTTGCGACTCACTACATTTTGCTTTCCTCTTGAATGGAAGATCATCTGAAAACAGTTCAGAAGCCCTGGGTTTATGGACATTCCCGGTCTGTATAAGGTATGATGAGCAGGTGCCACCTGCCCCTTGGCAGGCACCACTGCACAGTCCTGACCTGCCTCTTACTACATCTGAGCCAAGGCAGAAGGCTTTTTTTTTTTTTAAAGTTTTTGAAACTTTTATTTATTACTGTATGAGTGCGTGATACATTCACGAACCACAGTATGCACAAGGAAGTCGATGGATGACTTGATGGTGTTGGTTCTCTACCTCCATCTTTACATGGGTTCTGGGGCTCAAATTTAGGTTGTCAGGCTTGTATGAAAGTGTTTCCCCCCCTTCCCCCGCAACATCCCCAGCCATCTCACCAGCCCCAGGCTCAAAACACAGTGTTCTGCAGTACAAAGCCCACTGTGTGAGCTGGTTCACAGCAACAACTGAATAGGCTCTGTGGAGTACCAGGGACAAGGAGCAGGTGTGTGATAACCTCCTCAAGGATACTCGGACCCTCTGCAGCTCCTTCAGTTCAAGATGCCCCCTCATACAATGCGACAGGAACATCAGCCAAGCAAGCGAAGAGCTGAGCTGCCTGAGCAGCACTGTGGGCCACCTCATTCCTGTTATGTTGATGTACACGAGACATTCTGTTCTGAGATGACTTAGCTGGATGATGCCCTGTGAGATGGCACTAAGTTAAATTCTCATGTGATCTCCCACATGGGATGCTACGTGTACAGAGAACAAGCTCGCATGTCCCTGAGCACTATTCTAGCTCCCTGGTCTGCTCAAGGCCTGTCAACACTAACTAAGACACTGTGTCAGGACATTAGGACTGTCATACCAAAGGAGTACAGTGCAGTACCAGCCTCACTAATCTTGTATGAAGTACAAGCAGGGTTGCTTGAACACAAGCGCTGGTACGCTATGACAGTCAACCCAATAACTGAGCCTGCTGTCCAGTGTCTAATGTGGGCAGTGCTGCCATCATGGACTGGCAGGACAAAGGGACGATTCATGTCCCAGGCAAGATGGAGTGGGACTGAGAGTAGGAATTCATTATGCTACACAGAATACCAAGATAGTTCACACACATCTTATGAATTGTTTATTTCTGGAATTTTCCAATTAGAGTTTCTAATTGGAAAATTAAAAATCAAATATGACCATGATTAACCATGGGCAACTGAAAATAACAGGTGAAAGGGCCCACCCTGTTAGTATGTGATGTGGCTAAAGTGATGCAAAATACTGGTTAAATTGCTTTCAGTTAGGGGCTGGAGATGTGCCTCAGGGGTTAAGCCTCTGCCTTGCAGGTGGAAGGTCCTGAGTTCGGATCCTAAGATCCCACGTATAGACGCCAGGCGGAAGTGAGGGCGGCCTGCATTCCTGGTCCTGGAAGGGCGAAGCCTGTGAATCCTAGGGCAGAGTAATAAAGAAGGAGGTGGAGGTGGTCCAGGTGGTTCCCGAATTCGTCCGAGGTTCTACACACAAACACACACACACACACACACACACACACACACACACACACACACACACGCACACATACACACACTTGCACACATGCATACATACATGCACAATTGAATAAATAATAAAAAAATTTAAAAAAAATTGCTTTCAGTTAGATGAGACTTGATCTCTGGTGGCATTATCTTTGGCACCATACAATGGCTTCTTTAGGAACTGAGGGCTAGGCTGTTGGAAGAGATAGGTGGGATAACAGGTTGTGCCTACATTTCTCCCTTGCCCCAAAGCCAGTTACTCTCTGTCCATTATCAGAATGTGTGGTGGCCTCTTACTCTATGCCTTGTCTGCCAGGAGGTACTAAGTGGTACCATTTCGAGGTACGCTTTGGAAGCTTTCCATAATACAAATTTTCTAATTTTAAACATAACCTTGCATCTTTTTATTTTGAGTCTAAAGGCTTTTAGGCTTAATTATTTCTAAGGCGTAGTTAGCTATTTTTAATTTTGAGCTTTTATTTAATTTTATTTTCTTTTTTGAGTTTTTATTTTTAAATTAGAAAGAATGAACATAACTATAAAAGCAATATAGTAAGGTTCTTGGTGCTGGGTGTCAGCTAAGAACTGTCTAAAGGATTCGTGGTATTCACATATGATACACACTGGGATTATCTGTAAATATGGAGCAAAGTCTCTGTGGAACAATCCACAGAGATACCAAAAAAAGGGAGGGGTTCAGTACATTTTCATTTCACCATGATGGTTTTTGTTTACAAAAGAAAAAAGAAAAAGAATCATCACATGCCTTCTCTACTGAGGATTGCAGCTTCCAGGTCGCACAGGAAGGACGGAAAGAGAGATGAACCAGGAAAAGGCTGAGCACCCTGTTGAGATCAGTTCATTTCCCTCTTTCCCAGGTCCCATAGAATCAAATATTCACTTGCTTTCCTTCTGATTCCATAGAGAGAGCAGTCAAGGAGTGGAGACAGGAGTCACTAGTGTGTGAATGGCTGACCCAGGCACTAGTGTGTGAATGGCTGACCCAGGCACTAGTGTGTGAATGGCTGACCCAGGCACTAGTGTGTGAATGGCTGACCCAGGCACTAGTGTGTGAATGGCTGACCCAGGCACTAGTGTGTGAATGGCTGATCCAGGCACTAGTGTGTGAATGGCTGACCCAGGCACTAGTGTGTGAATGGCTGACCCAGGCACTAGTGTGTGAATGGCTGACCCAGGCACTAGTGTGTGAATGGCTGACCCAGGCACTAGTGTGTGAATGGCTGATCCAAGCTCTACTGAGACCACCTCTGATGCTCAGAAGCTTTTCTAACCCCTCGTGACCAAATGAGGACATTAGCTTTGAGAGGCCAATTTACATTCAAAACTCTTGAAACGCATTATTATCATCATTGTTCGCAGCAACAAGGAAGCAAGGCTCTATTCCACAAAAATCAAAACACTCCAGGAAGCATTTCTGCTGCAGAAATTTATTGACCATCAAGCCATTTAAGAAGTTCACTGAGGATCATGGGTCAGTCATCCATTTATACAGTATAGTCTTCCAACCTGTTGAGCAACACGCTAGATCTTGGCACATGCTATATAAGTTGTGTGTCTTCAAGGAACCCATAGCTTAGGGAAGGTGCATACCACATGCACCAAGTAATCACATAGACATTATTAATGGTGTGTGAGTGGGGGGGGGCTCTTGCTTTGTGGCCAGGCTGGTCTCAAACTCCTAGGCTCATGATCTTCCGGCTTCAGCAGCTGGGACCAAAGGTGTGCACAGTACACCTGGCTGAAGCTGTTCTGTTGATCACATCCGGAAGAGATAAAGAATGAAAATTCTCTCACTCATTTAGGCTTACTGAACTCCTGTGTGAAGAACAATCCTAGACCCTGGGTTAGTATGAAAGACAATCCTGCTTAATGGGAGATGCTTCCTTTCAGCCTGGGCTGCCAAGCCCTCTCTATCTCCTGCCTGTCATCACACACAGTTGCCATCTGCTGCCGGGGATCAAATGCCAGAGTCGACACTCACTTTAAAGCTGTTGCTTGTCTGCTCTGCGCTTTACCTTCTGAGAACCATTTGTTGATGCTGATACTAAGAGTCTGGAAAATAACACTCTGGCCTCACCTCCACGTGGACACCAAGGCAGAGAGCCAATGCCCTCCACTTTACCAAGCTGGAGGGTTGTACTGTGTCTCACTACTGGTGACCTGAGCTCAGATCCTGTATGGTCCTGTCCAGAGCCTTCCCTTTGCCCACAGAGGTAGCTGTATGTTGCCAGGTGGCCAAGGAGGAAGCTGACCTTTCCTGTGGTCAAACATGCGTCTCCATGCAAAGCTCAGACTCACAGGCTCTACGTCTTTACAGGAGAACAAAACAGCACGAATAGCAGGTGATGAAGCGAGGGCCAGGGCAGCAAGCTCTCAAGGTTCTTACGTTACCAAGCTCCGGCCATCATGTTGCTGCCTTTGCTGCTTATTATAGTTTTTGAATGACACAAGGTCTTACTGTACAGAGCTGGTTGGCCTGGAACTTGCTGTGTAGGTAGGGGCTAGTCTTAGACTGCAGAGACCCTCCTGTCTCTGCCCACTAAGTGCTGAGATTATAGGCTGGTGCCACCAAGTCTGGCTCTATTACTGTTATGTTTTCAGTACAGTGAGCGTGGCTTTTCCTGGGGACACATGATAAGTACTGAGAAGAGCCTCAGGGAAGGCAAAATGTGATGGTGCTAAGCTAAGCGCCACATCACATCACACCGCCACCAAAGGAACAGCACAGAGCAAGTGGAACTGTTGCTCTCAGAACAGTCCTGCACAAGGGTACTCACAGCCACAACACTCCTGTGCGACAAAGCCCTTCAGTCAAGAACGAGCAAGGAAGAGTGTGGGCAGCTTCTCTTGCCACCATTAGATAGAAATGGGAGCCCCTGAAGAGGGAACTCATGGCCCAGGGAGCCCAGAATATGCCGTGCAGCTGATGGCATGAACAGTAGACGAGTCTCCTCTCTCTGGGAGGTGGGGACTAACTCCTTAAAGTTGTCTCTGACTTCATATGTGCCTATGTACCCACAATCACACACATGAACAACTGGAAAACCAGCAACTCAGGAGCTGGGGAGACGCTTCAGTTGGTCAACTGCAAGCTGCACAAGCTTTTGGAACCCCAACACCCTCATGAAAGTTGGGAATGGGGGCTGGAGAGGTGGCTCAGGGGTTAAGCCTCCGCCTTGTAGGCGGAAGGTCCCGAGTTCGGATCCTAGATCCCATGTATAGACGCTGGGCAGAAGCGAGGGTGACCTGCGTTTCTGGTCCTGGTTGGATGGAGCCTGTGAATCCTGGGGCAGAGTAAATAAGAAGGAGGTGGAGGCGTCCATGGTGGTTCCAGAATTCACCTGTGGTTCTACACACACACAGACACACACACACAGACATACACACGCACACGTGCACACACACAAACACGCACAATTGAATAAATAATAAAAAAAAATTTAAAAAAAAAGAAAGTTGGGAATGGGAGTAGGAAAGTGGGAGGGGGCTGGAGACAGGGGATCCTTGGAGCTCACTGGCCAGCCAGTCTAGCTTAATGAATGGAGTCCTAAGTGCAGTAAGAGAACTGTCTCAAACAGTAAGGTGGAGAGTGAATGAGGAAGACACCCAACGTCATCCTTTGGCCTTGCCATGCACAAATACACACGCCCCTCATGAGGCAGTATGAAAATCTTTACTGTGGGCTCACTAGTCCTGGATCCGTGTGCATGATAGAACATGTCAGGGCATCTCATGTGGTTCATGATGGAACATGTCAGGGCATCTCGATTGGTAAAAGTGGTTGCTCTGCTCATACACAACTTCTTCCCCACAGGACTTCATAAGTATTTACATGTACAGCTTTGTCCTTGGGACAAGTCACACTGGGGTTTATAAAGGGGCCATTCAGCGAGCGGCCTGCCAGCCTGTTCTATATTCACTCTAACGTTGGCAGCTTCCAAGCCAATGGTGACAAATCATGGCCCCTGGCAGGCACAGCCTGAGGCTTACCACATCTGTGGTCTCTAGACAAGGGTCCCACATACTTTCTACCTTATCTAGTGTGGCAGCCACCATCTCCAAGTGGCTATCAAATACTTGAAACATAGACTGTGGCTTTACACAATGTTTCTTCACTTGAATCTGAACCTAAGGCGCCACACATGTCTGGTGGCTGCCACCTTGTTCCTCATGTGTGTTGGACATGCATCTGTTTGACTCAGCAAGAATTTGTTCTGTCAACACATACAGGGCTTCTCCTACTTACTAGGTGGCCTGCCATGGGTGGGCAGGAGTGAAAAGTGGCCTCTAAGGAAACTCCATACACACTTTAAAAGTCACAAAATTAAAGTCAGCTAAAGGGAACTCACTGGCTTACAAGCCCAGAAAACCAGCAGCACGATGGTGTGGGTAGCCTGGCAAGCATTTGAAGAACGTGTGATTGCTCTCGTGCTCTCAATCCATGCCAGGCTCGGCCCTTTCTGGTGAGGTCTCCACACGGCCAGTGCAAGGTGGCCATGGCTCAGAAGCCAGAGCAGAGCTGCATGTCCACATCTGGTTCCCAGGACTGGCCCCATAATGGCTCAGTGGCAGACTGACTGCCTAGCATGCACGGGCCCTCAGTTTGAACTCTAACACTGAAAAAATGAAAAAGTAAAAAGGGACTTACCTTAGCTCTTAGCCGAATGCTCCTCGGCTCTCACTAGCTATGACTGGGTCACACTCCCACCACTTTTGGGCAGATTACTCTTGCCAGAGAAATAGAAAGCAGCCCCCTCCATCCCAAACACACACCTAAATCAGGGTCTCAACTGTCAAGCTTGACCCTGAACCAAGCTGGCTGTCAACCTTCACCTCCCTTAAGCAGTGCAAAGTAGGAGAGTAGGTTGTGGGCAAGACAGTGTCCTGAGGATAAACTTACAGGTGCTAAGTAGAAAACAGCAATTGTTTCCAGACAGGAAAAGCAACAGCTAACCATTCTGCTGCTTTTTCTCAGTGGTGGGCTGGAGCCCAGGGTTTCACCCACTCAGACACACACACACACAGACACACACACACACACACACACAGTGCTTGCTCTGCTAGAGCAACTCTTTATATGCATTCTGGTGTCATGTTTGAGACAAGTTCAGTGCTTCCATAGGAAATGCTGAGTAAGAAGTAAGCCTCTGGCCGGCAGTGAGGAAAACACTGTACAGCGGCAGGACAGCTTGCGGGGGCAGCAGCAGGGTAACTGACAGTAGCAGTCACCCACCTATAGGGTCTTCTCGGACCCAGGCTACATGCTCCTGCCTGGGACTCATCACACCTGTGAGGAGAAGCCATGTCTGTGAAATCTAGAAACTTTCCACACGGAGTAGATGTTAACCTTGGCCAGTTGTTGAAGTTAAGAACACATTACCCCAACACACACTGCCCTGGCATGCTGATGGGGTTCCAGAAGCTACAGAGGGGCTGCCCTGCTCTTACTTAGCAAGTCATAAAAGTCCTGTGAGAAAGATGCTTCCCTTTGCCAAGAGGAGGAAGTGACCCTCACCCCCCTCGTGACTCTGCGAGGGATTTGTGCAAAGCAGCTCCAAGAGATAACACTCAGACAACACATCTCTCCTTTCCACTTCCTCACACATTGACTGCCCTGGCCCACACCCCTGCCTTATTGCTCCTGGTCAAATTTACCCTCTGTGGTCAGTCTGAAAGCTTTCTTTTCTTTTCTTTTTTCTATCTTTTGGAGACAGGACCTACAGCTATGCGGCCCAAAACTGCCTCAAACTCCCACCTCTGCCCCTCCCCCCATGGATTGCAGGAACATGCCACCATGCCTGCATCAGGTCTCATTTAGGCCATTTCTTTAGGTCTTCCCTATTCTGAGGGCCCCATGCACATGTGAAAACAAATTAGACATGGATGTTTTTCTCCGGCCAGCCTCCTTATGCAGTCTGGCTCTGTCGTCCAGTCTCTGTTATATGACTGCCTCCCTCCCCTTAACTCCAGCTGCCCGCTCTGGCACTCGCCTGTCATCTAGGGTGCACTTGGAACATGTGTGGACAGAGCAGATGGATCCCGGCCCACTCCAGGGAGGCGTGCATGACTGCCAATCCCCACAGTGCAATGTGAACTGTCCATTTTCACAAGGGCAACTCCAGAGAGATAGTTGTGGGCGGAGTGACTCACCAGAGAGCCAAATGCATTCACTCCACAGAGAAAACAAAGGGCTTGGAAGGGCCCTGAAAGGAGAATCAGCCAGGCCAGCTGCAGTGCTAGAAGGGATTCTCAATAGATGCCCCTCCATCCCCTCTCCTAGTGCTGAGAGATGCTGAGCAAGCTGTCTTTTTATCCCTCAGTTTCCAGAGCTGACTTTATTTAGCACTGGATTATTCTGCAACATCTTGACTTGTTTCTAGGCAGGACAATGTTAACAAAGTTGAAACTGGTTTTCTACACTGTGAGGCCAGTACTCAGGCTATAGGGAAAAAGGTCCATGGTCCTGCTTGACCTCTTTCCAGTCATCTCTGTCTATGATGATGCCTTCCTTTCATAGTCTAGGGAGGAAATTGCAGACTTTAGGGTGCTCTCACTAGGTATTGACAGGGCTGTAGACACTTTATGTCTGGTCAGAAAAGAGATTTGTCTCCACCACTCCTTAGGGATTTTTAACATTGTCAGGTCATTAACTATGCCTGATCTATAGTGGACTGACCCTGGGTCTACTTCGGTCCTAAGTCTGCAATGCCGCAGGTAAGAGCTGGCCCTTGCTTGGGCTTAAGCAGAGGGGCTTGGTACATGCTAGTGAATGAGGAACATTGTCAATAACATGGAGATGCTGATCTGCATTGAAAAATAACCAAGAGGATGGGTCTCAACAATGCCATGTCTCTTACTCCCGCCCCCCACCAAAAAAGCTCCCCTTGTGTCCTTACTCTCCAGGCCAAAATCCAGATTCTAACGATAACATGCTTCATGAGTGGGTTCCCCGACACAGCGGCTGACCCCAAGGGATCCGCTAGTGTAAGTCGGCAGGAGCAGGGATCTGTTCTACACGACTCCCAGGTTTTCCCTGGTCTTCCTGGTCTTGTTTCAGTGCCCAGTGAGCCTTTCTAAGGGTTTCATCTTGCTTTGAAAAAAAAAAAAAAGATTTACAGAGAATGTAAAGGAAAAAGGGAGAGGAGGAAGAAGAGAAAAGAGGGAGAAGGAGAGGGAGGGAGAGAGGGGAGAGAAAGGAACAGAGAGAGAAAAAAATGTAAATGCCTCAGCTCCTGTCTGGAGGCCAGAGGACATTTTGAGTCAGTTCTCCTCCTACCTTGCTTTTTGAGGCAGGGTCTCTCTCCTGTTATTCTGCCGCTATGTTGTGTGTGTGAGCTCAGGGCAATCAGATACGAGGAGACACCACAGCTGAACTTTTCATGTGGGTTGCAGGGATTGAACTTAGATCATCAGGGTTGTGCAACAAATGTTTTCACTCTGCCCCACCAGCTCATTTTAACTCTACTACCCTTGTCTGTCTGATCCCTGTGGCCTGCTATTTCTGCATGTTTCTCTCACAGGGAATTTCCCTCAGTTTCTAAGTATTTTTTTTTTCACATTAATTTGTGTATTGTATGGGCATGCCACACACACGCAGGTCAGTTTGTGGGAGTCAGTTGCTTCCACCATGTGGGAACCGGGGATTCACCATGTCACTAGGCTTGGTGACAAGTGCCTATTTATACACACTGAGCCATCTCGTTAGATCTCACTCAGGTTTTGGAAACAGTACTTACTGTGTTTTCTGTGGATACCAGTGCCTGTGAGATCCAGCGAATACAAGCGGGATTAAAACCCAGTGCTCGTGTTCAGAGATCAATGCATGCCAATCAATCGTCGAGATCTGCCGTGATCTGCTGCAGATCAGGCAGGTGTTGATCTCATGGACTCAGCTCTACAAGTCAGCAGGCAGGACCCTGTGTTCCAGCCACACCCAGGAGTCACCAAACTCCAGCATGTGCTGAGTAGTCCAGGAAGCACTGACCTGCCCTTTAAATGCTGCCCTTGCTTGGTAAGATTCAGACGCCCTGGATGCTTTAAAATGCTGGGGCCAGTTTATCCTCTGTTCCACTAAGGACCAGATTTGCCTTTCTGGGCAGGTTTTCCCAAGTGACAATGACCTGATGGGACTTAGCATATCCAAGGAGGCTACACTGAGGTACACTGAGGGCACCAGACACCCAAAGAGCCACTTACTGCAATACAGAAGGACGGCAGTGCAGGAGACTGGGAATTTCTGACTTTAGTCAGAATAACACAAGGAAATGTGGTCTTTGTTAGGATGGCTAGAACTATGTACTCTGGAAGGTATTTGGAGCTGGGGAAGAAGGAGCTCAAGGTGCAAAACCGAGGTGTCTCTGTGACCATCGAGAAAGAGCAAGATGGTCTCTCCAATGACATCTTAGGTGAAAGAGCTATCACAGTCCTATGCAGTGAAAGCTGAATCCTCTCATTCCCAATGATCTCTTCACACATGCACTGCAGTAGCACTAAGACAAATCCCGCAAATTCATATGTCAGTCTCTAGGAGTTTCAGCTGTGAGAGTTAGCTCCCAGGAGCCTTCATGCATTTCATTATTTCTCTTTAGAGTTTCTTACCCAACACGAGGATGAAAAGACAAATCTGGAAAGTAGCAGTGGGCCTGTCACTGGAGAGGAAGAATGACAGGCAGGACCAGCCGATGCACGAGAGGCTTATGGAGCAGGAAGCAGGCTCTGGAGTGATAATGCCTGGCTCTGCTGTCTCCATGGCCTCTCTGTGCCGCCACCTCTTCAGCTGTGAAATGAGTAGCTGTGACGGCAGGTTGAACGAGATGGCCCCCCACATGCTCCCCACACACGCTTGCTATGTGTGGTACAGAGTGGACTCTCAGAGGCTGGCCACCACATCGTCACCATGCGGAGGAGGGGCAGATCATCTGGCACAGCAAGCCAGGACCAAGCAGAGGTCTACACTGGATGTCATGGCAACCTTGATGCTATGGAGCTCAGGCTATCCCAGGATGGTCTTGCAGCCCACTTGTGGTACAATATGGGCAGGGGATCTTGGGAGCTCACATGTCTATTGTGGAAACTGATTTATTTTCGCTGCGGTTTGACCACTGCTATTGCTCTGAGGACCCTAACAAAGCACCTGTAGGTCTCTGAGAGCAGGAACGAGGAGGGGAGGTGTGCTCTTCGCAAGCAAAACAATGGGGAAGAGAAAAGAAATCCACGAGGTTGGTGACACGGCACAGCGGCTGCATGGAAACCGACAAGCCATCTGGCACTTGGTACTTTTTGCTTGTTTTGTTTTTTAATTAGCTGGAGGGCCATAACCAAAAGCTACAACCAATGGGCAGGAAAATAACCAGCCCGGCACAGGCGAAGTCAGGACCACACCTTCTACGGCACAGGAAAAGAATCGTCGTCTGTGAGGTCTGCTGTGCTTCTTCGTGCTCACTCCCTCCACCAGGCACCTTCCTGTGCTTTCCCTTCAAGGCACAGCGAGTCTCCTCATGGCTCATAGTGGCCCATGGCAGCTGCTGGTGAGGGCAGACACGGCGCCTTCACGGCACAAATCCCACGGCCCTCTTGCAGTCCATATGAAGGTGTATCCATCATTTATTCCCTGATGCTCTAACGCATCTCCTTTTCATTTCTAAAAAATTTTCTTCATTAAATAAGTGAGTTGAGTGTGAGTACATGGCCACAGTGTTATTATGGAGCTAGAGGGCAATTCTGTGGCGTCAGTTCTCTTTCTACCTTCAAATGGGTTTTGGTAGTGGGGAAAGTGCTCTGACCAGCCGAGCCAACTTGCTGGCCCTTACCCCCATATTTAAATTCAGGGACTGGCAGGCTGGAGTTTTGCTCATTGAATGGCATAAAGGCTTTCAAACCACGCACTCTCATCTTGTGGCTACCTTCCACGTCTGATCCCCATGGCCTCTTTCTGAACTCCCGTTTTAAACTATGGTTCTAAGGGGGGGCATGGCTGCTATATTTCTAGTCCCTTACACGGGTATAAGATGCACAGTCGGGGAGAGAGGCTCCCAGGTCTGATCCCCCTGCTTTGCCATAAAGGGATGTGGACACTTCAAGGCTCCATCACATTGGAACTAGTTGACTGACTGCTATATCGCCTGGAGAAATTCCTAGCACCTTTGGGCAGGGGAACAACAGTGTGGTGTTTATTGAAATCCACATCTGGCAGCAATTTGTTCAACAGCAACCAGCTTCCCCCCCCTTCCTCCCACACCAAACACTCCACAGGGGCCCATAATCCCACAACTGTTCATTTGTGTGAGGCCTTCACTGCAGTGCTCATGTTCCTAATTATAGACCAGGTTTATCAACAAGTTGCAGCTTGGGAAGCCATTTTTTAAAGAACATTAGAAGGCTAAAGGTACATGTCCCTTGGCAGTGACACTCCTATTGGCTGTGGCCATCTGGACAGTGATGAGGCCACATGCTGACCTTGAGTCCCCTTGTTCCTGAGTACAGGGATGGCTAGAAAGGCTGGGCACTACCCTTGTAAGCAAAGAGATGTGGACTCGTAATCATTCCAGCAGCTGGAGGGGGGGGGGGAGAAAGACAGAGAGAGAGAGAGAGAGAGAGAGAGAGAGAGAGAGAGAGAGAGAGAGAGAACAAGAACTAGAGAGAGAGAGAGAGAGATAAAGAGTAGCATTTCAATCCAGAACAACACATCCAGGACTGTGGAGACATGTGACCTCAAAGAGATGTCTTCCTTGCAGGGGCAATGGGGGACGACACAGAGAGTATGTGAAGACACTGATGAAATAAAGAGCTCCTCTTTCTTTTCTTTCATGCGTGAAGTGTGTGCATGTGTGTATGCCTTGGAGGCCAAAGGTGATAGCAGGAATCATTCTTCTTCACTTTTTTACTTTTTTTTTTTTTTTTTTTTTTTTTTTTTTTGTGGGTCTAGGTCTCTAATGAGTCCAGAGCACGCCATTAGGACCAGTCTGCCTAATTAGCTTGCTCTGGGGATTCCCAGGATCCACCTGCCAAGACTAGAATTACAAGTGGGCCACCATACCTGTCTGGCATTTTTACATGAAATTCAGGGATCTGAACTCAGATCTCTTGGCTTTCAAGGCAAGGACTTCAACCGCTGAGCCATCGCCCCAGCCTGTACAGAGTTCTTTTCTGGTATCAGCAGTCAGAAGAAAAGATGAAGGTAAATCCAGAAAGTAAAGTCCAACTTGGTGGCAAACTTGGAACTATAACAACTCAGTCTACACTACATTTCTCAATTTCAACTGCTGCTAGAAAACCAGGGGCGAGGACAAATATTGGGTTGGGGTTAAGAGTATATGGATTTATCAATGACTTCAGTCATGTGTGCCCAGCACTGTCTACCCACACCAGGCCCTCCCCTGTGAGTGCGACCATGTTGTACAAGAGAGGCTACCAATCACCCTGCCCTGCCAGACAGTGCAAGCTAGCTCATCAGAGCAGCCTTCTCTACCTACTGTAATCTAAGAAAGTCATGTGACACAAGCCTGGAAAATCATAAGAGTTATTGTAAAAGATGTTATCACACTAAGAATGAGATGTTGGAGTCACCTAATCCCATGTTTGTTGCAACATAGAAACACAGAGATAAGCCATAAAAACAAAGATGAATCTCCTGAATCTGGAATTCTTGGAGCCTGATTCCTTCAGATAATATATTACCTATATGCTAAATCCAGATCAAGCATTTAGATTCTGTCTAGAAAGCTAGGAAAGGTCTCTCCGATGGTTAGAGTGAGCAGCTGAGCTAGGTAAAATGTTCTCTGAAAAATGCCAGATGCTACCCACACTTGGATATTGACCACAGGTGATACAGTAACAACTGGTGCTAGAGAGAAACCCAGGCTGACGCCAGATGGCAGACTTTACAGCACTGCTTGCTATGGAGGCCCGACGTCACAGAGGTCGGCAGAACTGCCTGCTGCTCTCTGTCAGGGCTTAGCAAAGGACAGCATGAGGACCATGACAGGGGTTCAGGACTGAGTAGTCGACTGACTAGACACGGACTCTTACAGCAGAAAGTCAAATATCAGACATTTTCACATTATCCATGGCCTAGCACGAGGCTCATTCTTTCCAAGGGTCATTTATGACTTCCTAGCATCGACTTTGGATGGCTACTTTGTCCTGGTAAGTACCAACCTGACAAAAATCCTGTTGGTGCTGAAAGCAAACCACCTGTAAAGGAGCACTTGTATGCTGACACCAAGAATCCTCCAGGCACATGGTGAAGGGCTTCCTCCTGCTTGTATCCTTTACAGAAACAGGAGTGTCCTGCTCCTACAGAGAAACAAATCTCTGTGTGGACCAGGACACTCATTGTGGGTGCAGGGGACTTACTCATCTTTAATCCTGCCGAATCAGGACTTCTGATGCACATGTGGACTAAACACCTGCGATTAAAAAAAAAAGCTACCCCTGGTGGGGCAGCTAGAATAGAGAGGACACAGATGGAATTCTGACCACCATACAGCTTACCTGGGATTACACTGCTGGCCACTGATTATCAAGTAAGCAACTAAGTCATCACACTGGGCTACTATTCAACACGGTCTTAAAGCAGTGGAACATACCAGACTTTTTAGTGCTGAAGTAGAGAAATACATCAGCACAGAAAAATCTGAGTAAGCATCAAACACAATGCTTGATCCCTTGGCAGCAAGGAATGGGACATCAGAGTCCTAATGAGATGAAGTTAAACACCTAATGGCCTGGGAAAATCTTCAAACCGTGATGTGCCTAAACTTTGGCAAGAGTACGGAGCTAGGAAAACTCCCATACACTACCAGAAATCCCTTAAACTGGTGCCAATGAAGTTGGAAATGCATGTTTTCTATGACGCAACAATCCTGAGTGCAGTTGATCAGCAGGGTCACCTAAGATGCAAAAATGGATCATGGCTAAATCTAATTCTTTAGTATTCATTTACTTCATGGAATTTTAGTACCACCCCAGGAGAGTGCCAATGAAAAAGTTTGTGACCCAGAGAACTGTGGTGTCTGGACCCCAAGAGATGCACTCAGGAATGCTCAGTCGGCACCACGTAACAAACTGGAAGTGATGTGGAGGAAACTGGCTTCTAAGGAAGGAATGGTGCAGGACAAAGAAAGTGAGCAAACTTCAGCTGCAAGCACAGCAGAGTCATAGCTCAACTGCACTAATTTACACTTGGACAAATGCAGCTGCACTGCTCTGGGATCTGACAGGCTGAAGATGGAAAGGGAGGGAAACTGTCACTCCAGGTGCCACTGGGCTAAATGCAGTGAGAAAATCTGAGCCAGGAAGCGTGGGAACGAGGAGGACGAGGTGTTCACGCCCTGTTCATTCACTAGACTGTATGTAACATCTTGTGCCTTTCTACATGTGCCGGATTATTTGAAAATATTAAAATTCAAAAGAAAAAAAGGTGAGGGAATTTTCTTGAACTTTGCTATCTTTTCAAAAAGCAGTTTTTGGATCAAATTATACCTGTATTCACGAACAATACCGCAAAGGTCCTCAACGACACATGGTGTTGCCAGACGGACTCATGTGCACCTGGGCCCAGAGAGTCAGAACTATTTCTCAGAGGAGGTGACTGCTCAAGCAGTCAAGCATGGGCTCAGATGGAATCCCAGGCAGCCCTCATGGGGAAGCAAACAGGCTGCAACAAGATGATTCACTGAGGGAAGTCGGAGACCACACACCAACACAATGGAAGCATGCACGGTGGGCTCCATCTCTTCCAGTTCCATCAAATGCAGATGGAAAAGACTTAACACTTCCTGTGCTGAATATAGACTTTTGTTGTGTTTGGGACAGAGTCTTGTGTAGCCCAAGCTGACATGGAATTCCCTGTATAGTGGAGGAGGCCCTTAAACTCCTGACCCTCCTGCCTCTGTGCTGCCACGCTTCATGCCTGGCTACTGCTTTGAGGCTCTATTTTGGACTTCAAATGGTAATCTCCTGCCTCAGCCTTTTTAGTGCTGGATTATAGGCATGGGCCACTATACCTGCCCAGACTTTTATCATTCTTACGCTATTCCTTAAACGATACAGCATAACAACTGTTTACACAGTATTTACTGCATTAGGGATGTTTTTGTATATTTTGCATGTAGATGGGTATATATGTGTGTGCAGGTGAGTATGCAAGAGAGCACTTGAGTATGTAGTCTGTGGAGGCCAAAGGATGACATTCGGAACATCTTGGATTGCTCTTCCACCTTATTTCTTGTTCTGGGGATTCCCAGCCTCTGCTTTTAGGGCTGGAATTACAGGCTACCTAGCATTTTTAAATGGGACCTGGGAATCTGAACTCAGGTCATTTTGCTTTTGAGGCAAAGGATGGAACCTCTGAGGCATCTCCTCAGCCCTCACTAGGGATCGTAAGTAACCTATAGGTTACACAAAGAATATGAGAGGATGTGCACAACTCTTGTCTACCAAGGTGCACAGAGGACTCCAGCATCCGTAGATTAAAGCATCAATGTCTCTGGGGCCTTGAGGCCCAACTCTAACTAAAGGAACTGCCTAGGGATGGACACACTAGGGAAAAACTGCAGCTAGAGAAAAACAACCCCTTCTCTTTGAGCTGCTAGTTCTAGGACTCGCTAAGAATGGTGATATCAACATGCAGCTGCCATTGGTTAATATTTAAGAATTTCAAGGCCATTGTTTCATACACCCAAATTGGTGAAGTTCTCATAGGTGCTTCTATGTCAAAATCACTGTTGCTTATCTGACACTCCAGTATCCCCTAAATACAGGATCATGTGAATGGCTAATGCTTTTCTCAATTCAGATGTCTACAACACTTTCAGTTAAAAAAAAAAAAAAAAAGCATGGATGAAAAGTCTGTTTGACTGACTTATACTTGGCTCCACTAACTAAATTTGAGCCATCTTCTGAAAATTTGAAAGCACATGTGTTTGCACCTTTGTGGCAGAGTTGTTACTACAGATCCCTTGGTAGAGTGTAGCAAAAGAGAGTGATAAAGTGGCAAGCCCAAGAGGAGCTTCCACCTCAATGTCCAAAACTCAGGTGCACAAGGCTCTGGCCTAAGGCTGCTGTGCCTAAGCCCAGTTCTCACAGACTCGAAGGTCAACACTTTATTCCCATGGGTGACTGAGAAATGTCAGGTTGGCGAGTGGATGGGTGAACAAGGACAAGTAAATCAATAGATATTTGGGCCGAGACAAGTGAAGTCGTTTGGCTTCTATAACTTGGTTCTAAGCTGCGCTTGGAAACATCAGTTCGATGTTCCCAGCTGCAGTCAGACTAAAATAACACAAATGCTTTATGTGCCCTTTATGAAAATGAAACATTCTGAAAAATCTGCTATGAAGCCAAGTTCCTTTTAATAAAATGCCAAGCAGAATGAGGTAGGGCCTCTTCCAAAGAGGATTACGTAGGATAAATACAAATACTTTAAGCTATCAGTAAATTAAAACAAAACAAGGCATTGATGATACAGCTCAGGGGGAGAGTACATGCTTGGCAGGCCTGAGGCCTGGCTTTAGTGCCCAGTACAAAAATAATCAAAAGTCTGCACACAGCCATACCTGTTTATAATCAGGAATCCAATAGCTTTTCCTACAATAATAAAGATAGAGAAATACTTCCTAATACTTTACTTTTTTTTTCAAACACACAGCTGAATAACATCAAGTGCTAAGCACCTCTTGGTTTCCACTTCAGGAAAAAGAAAATCCAGAAAGGAAGACGTTATTAGTACTTCCCCTTTCCCATAGTAACTCCAGAGATTAAATCAAAAGTTAATTCACAGTAAAACTTCATCAGGATCCTCAGATTTTATCAAAAGACACAAGGGATGTGTCAGGATGGTCCAACACAGAAAGACAGACCACCAAAGAAGACAGTTGCAAGACAATGGGCAAGAAGGTGCACAGCTGGCGGAACACAGATGCAGAGCATCAAAGTGGAGAGTTTCTTTGTGAGGGGAACACAGAGTTGCAACCAGCATGTGGCGTCCGGGCAGCTCCCTGGGAGGCGTACAGTGAGCCTCACCATGCACACGAACATCCTGCACAGTCAAGCTTAACAATGTCCAATCTGCCTGTTTTCTGTCTGGTCCCCGACAGCCTCATCTCTAAAAGCAGGTCGCATCTTCTAGAGGTAGTAGTTGTGGGCACGTTAGTCCAGTGGTGCCCTGAAACTTACAGGCAACTTAAAGCCTCCCTTGGTGCTTGACTCAGAGCTCTCGAGGGTCTCCCCAGTCCCAAAGTGAACCTCTGAGAAGCAACTGGATCCAAACAAAGATCTCAGGATCATGAGTCAGTTTAATTTCATGGCCCTAAAATGTGGAATGCCCCCAAATTCAACACATTGCAGCTGCTTTATTTGCCAGTAAAAAGGGTCAGCTGTGAAAACACAGTCTCTAGAAAAACAGTGACAAAGCAAATTGTGAGACACCCTCCAAGAACCCTCCACCACTGAAAACCAGGAAGTGGGGTCACTGTGTCAGCTGGCCCATCGCAAGCCTAGGATCTCAGTTTTCACGTCCTTACTCACAAACACCATCATACCACAAAGTCCCCCGAATTTCACAAAATGCACTTTTCCTAGTATTTTAAGAATTCAAAGGCACACACAACTGCCAGTAAAAGCTGCTGACCAGATCAAGCAAATTAGAATTCCATTCTTTCCTAGAGTAACATCAAATACCTTAAAAAAGGTATTTTAGGGTCATGTAATCTCCTCAAGTCTTAATGATTTTTATGTCTGTCGGGTTTTTATTTTTTTTAAGGCAGGATCTCACTTTGTAACTAAGTTGACCTGGAACTATGCAGTCTAGGCTGGCCTTGAACTCACAGCAATTCTTCTGCCTTAGCCCACCAGACACTGGGATTACAGGTGTGAATGCCCATGTTGAGCTTCTGCATGATTTTACAAAACAAGAGAATGGTCTTCAAAAGCCTCAGGCATTGGGCGCTTGAGGGAGAGAGGGTTGGGTGCGCTATGGGCAGCATGGAAGTGCTCATGTGGAGCAGGGGACGCGGGACCTGGAGTCTCACAGGATGATGCATCTCCTTCAGAAGGGAGGGAATGGGAGAGACACCAAGTGACAGTGCTTAGGTCCCAAGAAAATTCCTCTAAGATGGCAGCTTGAGAACAAAGCACACACGGCTTGACTTCCTGGGGAAGCATCAGGGGACAAGTACCCTGTCCTATGAAAACAGTACTTGTTTACAAAGAACAGCCATGTTCTCAGCACTCATGATAGAGCGGCGGCAGACATGAAGTGTGCTCTCAAATGTACATGAAAAAAAGCCATGTAAGTGAGTAAGGGATAGGTGGACGGTGAAAAAGGATGGAACAAGTGTGGGGAAGGGTGGCTGTGGAAGGAAAGTGATCGGAAGCACGTTGAACTTTTTGATAAATTTTATGCATGTTTGACGATTTTCAAATTAAGCACCTTGAGGGGAGAAGACAATCTTGTGGTAAAGAGGAAAAACCAAAAATTTCAATTTAGGTTGGGATGTGGCTTTTCAACACTGCCATAAACTTACAACAGTAGATAACAAAACATTTACTATCTTTGACATCTCTGGCAGAGGCTACAGCTGGCATCTCACTGTCCCCTCCCAGAATGCACTCAAGGGAGGCACTGGGCCAAAGGAACCTTTGTGGTTCCCCCCAAGCACTTACTGGCCAGCCACCGTGTAAAGAAAGGGAGGGGGGCGGAGGTGAGAGCTTTAAAAGGAGCACAGCACAATGCTGTGAGTGTGGGTCGTGGTGCACTCAGAACTTACTTTTACAGTGAGTGAAGTCAGAATCAACAGTGCAGGGAGAGAGCTGGAAGGAAGGGGAGGGTCAGGCAGGAATCACCCCACCGTGAAAAAGCAAAAGACTGTGTTCCCTTCTAAATATCTTTACTACTGTATGTGGCACATACCCTCTCAATCCATCCAAGGTGTGCGCAGCCCTGTGGCTTCCTATCTCCACAGGTGGAAGCTACCACGAGGCCAGAATAGTTTGTTGCCATCAAAAGAAGCCCCCAGCCAGCAGCCACTCCACAGTTTCCCTCTAGCCACACCCTACTTTTTGGCTGCATGGATTTAAAATTTCCACACAGGCTTTCACTTCTTGACCATACACATAAGAGTGGGAATCCTAGGTAATTATGTACTGCTTGTGAACAGCTACAGAATTTCACACTCCCATTAGTCCTATGAAAGGACTCCACCCTTATCAATACTTATGAATGTCTTTTAAATTTCAGCAATCTGAATGTGAAGTGGGATCTTGTCATGGTTTTGATCTGCATTTATCTAATTGCTAAGCACACTGAGCATTTTTTTCCTGTGGTTACTAAATATCTGTGTATCTTCTCTAGAGGAATATCTACTTAGATCCATTGCCCAACTGAGCATATGTCTTTTTATATCACCAAGTTGTTAAGATTCCCCTATACATTCTTCACACCAGTTCCTCATTAATGAATAGTCTGCAGAAAGCTACTTTCTAACATTCTGTAAGCTCTTCCTTCCTTCCTTCCTTCCTTCCTTCCTTCCTTCCTTCCTTCCTTCCTTCCTTCCTTCCTTCCTTCCTTCCTTCCTTCCTTCCTTCCCTCCTTCCCTTCCTTCCCTTCCTTCCCTTCTTTCCTTTCCTTCCCTTCCTCCCTCCCTCCCTTCCTTCCTTCCCTTCTTTTATTAAGACAGTTTTTCTACATGGTCTCATACTCACTATGGAGTCAAGGCTGGCCTCGCATTCATAATGCTCAGCTTCCCGAGGGCTGGGATAACAGGCAGGAATCACTATGCCTGGCAATTTCTTGGTGGTATCTTTTGAAACCAAGAACTTTACATTTTGATATGGTTGGATTTATCTGCTTGTTATGGTGGGTGTTCATAATTGATTGCTTAACTGTGAGCAGCAGAGAGAATGAAGGCCAGTGAGATCAGGAGATGACCTAGAGTCACAGTCATACACAGTGTCACAACACAAGTTCCCCCTGATGTTGGAGCTGAGATAAGATGTCAGACTTTTCAGGCAGGCCAAGATCGGGCCACTCAACACCGAGGATGACCATGTAATGCAGCCAACTTATTGCGTGCATGTGCATGTGCGTGTGTGCTTGCACACGTACAGGTGCATGCACACATACATGTGGGTGCACTGTTCCACTTCACTATTGTGAGGCTGGGTCTCTAGACCCAGAGCTTACCAATTTTAGCACCAGTCTGGCTAGCTAGCTTGCTCTGGAATTCCCATGTTCTGCTTTCTGGGGCTGGAATTACAGGTGGGCCAGCAGTCCTACCTGGAATTTTAGAGATCTAGAGAGTCAAACTCCAGTTCCTTTGCATATGTGGCAAGAGATTTAAGTGCTGAGCCATCCTCCCAGCCTTTATTATTTTTTTAACATTTATTTATCTTGGGGGATGCAGTGGAAGTATGAAGGGCAACTTGTGGAAGTCCATTTTCTCCTTTCATCTTTACCCAGGATCCAGAAGTCAAACTCAGATGGTCAGCTTTGGTGGCAAGTACCTTCACCTGCAGAGCCATCTTGCAGCCCTATATCCAATCTTTGAAGGAAACTAACTATTTCTCAAAACAAGGGAGTTGCAAAGCTCATCTTTGGAATCTAGACTAGGAAGCAGGGAGTGGTGTGTCTACGAATCTTCTCAATTATGGCACGGATACAACTGAGTTTACAAGCAAGTCAAGCCTAGAGAATGAGGTGAGTTACTGGGTTGGATTACCTCGCTTTAGGTCTGTATCTAGCACCGCACAAGGGTCAGTAGCAAGCACAGGAGAGTTACTTTAAGATTCAAGCAGAACTAGCCTTTGAAAATGTTTCTTATCAGTGGTCATCTCTAAGATATAAAAAAGGCAATTTCTTTTTTTTTAATTTAATTTTTTAATTTATTATTTATTCAATTGTGCATGTGTGCGTATGTATGTGCGCGCACACACGTGTGTGTGTCTGTGTATGTGTATAGAACCACGGATGAATTCGGGAACCACCATGGACACCTCCACCTCCTTGTTTACTCTGCCCCAGGATTCACAGGCTCCACCCTACCAGGACCAGAAGCGCAGGCCACCCCGGCTTCCGCCTGGCGTCTATACGTGGGGTCTGGGATCCGAACTCAGGACCTTCTGCCTGCAAGGCAGGCTTAACCCCTGAGCCACCCCTCCAGCCCAAAAAAGGCAATTTCTTTGATGTATTCTAAGAACTGATCAAATGGGAAGTTTTGAGTTAAAAAAAAAGATTTTGCCTATGGTACAGACTCTCATTTTAAGTAGTGAAATTGACACAAAATACCCGTGCTATTCACCCAAGGCGACCACCAGGCCCAGAGCAGAACCAACTCAGATTTAAGGAGCACAGTCCCGCGCTTAGGGAGGCTCAAGTTCCCTGTTCTAGCCCCAGCTCCTGCTGCTGGCTGTTGCTTTTAGCATTGCTACTTTCCCCTTCTCTCCTATGGTCTCCCAGTCCTTGTGCCATCTAGCCTACTCTGAGAGGTGGAGAACTGGGCCTAGGCTTTCTATCTGTTTTCCAGTCTGACCGTCAGCAACACCAGAGTATCTAACACCCCAGATCCTTGCAGATGCCTCTGAGAGCAAACCAAAGGGACTCACTTTACAAAGTGAGCTCCAGAACCTACTGCCAAGCTTGATCTCAAAAGCCAAGCTCTGGTTTCCAAGCTAAGAAGCCACAAGGCTTTCTAATGGCAGTTTCAGCCTGTCCTCCCCTCACAGCAGGAGAGGACCAAGGCTGTGTCTTGAGGGATTGTTTCACAAGGCAGGGCACACACCAAGATGGGCCAGCGCGCACACCAAGATGGGCCAGCGCAGGGTGGAAGGGCCCGTAGAGGATGCTGGGAAAACAGAGCTACATGAGCAGGCTCCCACAGTTCCCAGGGCGAGCTCATCCTGCTGGAGCAGGCCTGAGTGCTGACACGGGGTTTCCCACAGCTTCCAGCAGCCTCCAAAGGCATATTTGTCATCGGAGGCGCCTGATGAAGCTGTACATAAATATCCAACTGTTGTTAAATACAAAACAAAAAAATATATTTCATAGGAACCAAATCAAAAGCAGCTGTGAGGGCAAAAGGCCAAAAGCTCAGGGTAAGCGCCAGAGGCCTAGCAGGAACACTTGTTAACTGTGTTATTGACTTCATTAAACAGTGAGTCCCTGGGCCAGTGAAGTCACGTCACATGACTGCAATATTCACTGGACTCTGCTAAGAGAGCAGTGAGCATCCTCTTTCTGGAGTGTGGAATCCTGTAGTCCATGAGTCAGATCTGACTCTCAATTCGGGATGGTTGGCTCAGCTCTGTTCATATCTGCCAGGCTGTATGTGATTTTACAGCCTATGTTAGGGTTGGTGCTGAGCTCCCAGCAATCACTTCTTAATCCCCAAAACTAAGGAAACACATTACCTCACGAAAGCCTGCTGACAACACAAAAGGTAGACCGAGGGCTGAAAGCCTGATGTCACGACAGTGCGGGCAGCCTGCACATTGTGCAGGGGTTGACTGGGAGAGGGGCAGAACAGCTACAATCCTGGCAGCAGAACTCTAACCTCCAAAAACAAGGATGAGGGTAGGGAAGCTGTGAGCAGACCCGGGAAAGAGCTGCTCAGTGTGGCTTGTTCCCTGAGCATTCTCAGGAATCATCCTCTAATCTCTCATTACATTCCTCACACACAATGTTGAACCCACAGTGGGAACAAAATAAAACATGCAAAGGGTCGCTGCCTCAGTAGCTTCTGACTCAGCAACTGATGTGGTATCTCCCATCAAAAGATACTCAGCAGATTTGAAATCGCTCTTTCTCTACACGTGTCTGAGGCCTTGGCTTGACCTCCAGCACTGCAGCATTTGTAAAAATTATTTTACCTACCCTAGCTGAGAAGCTATTGGAGTTGACAGCTGCTCAGGGAGGAGAATCATTTTTCTCTGTGGGTGTGGCCACTGGTAAGCTGCCCATGCTCAGTGGGTTTTAAAAAATAATAAAACAGGGCTAGAGAGATGGCTCAGAGATTAAGGCTCTGTCTTGAAAGCAGAAAGTCCTAAGTTCAGATCCCAGATTCCATGCACAAAAACAGGTGGAAACAGCAGGGACCTTCACTTCCAGCCATGGTGGGACAAGCCTGGGAAATCCCAGAGCAAAGCAAGGAGGAGGTAGAAGCAATCTAGGATGATTCCCAAAGTCACCCTTGGTCCTTCACAGGACCCTCTGATAAACACAAACACACACACACACACACACACACACACACACACACAAAATCGATCAGTCAATCAATCAATCAAATATTTTTAAAATAGCAAAAAATAAATAAATTAGGGGCTGGAGAGATGGCTCAAAGGTTATGACTACCTCACAAACAGAAGGTCCTAAATTTGGATCCCAGGTCCTACATTAAAAAATGCTAGGTGAAAACACTAGCAGTCTGTACTTCTGGCCCTAGTGGATAGAGCCTGAAAAATCCCAGAGCAAAGCAAAAAGGAAGTAGAAGCATTCCAGGATAATTCCTGAAGCTATTCTTGGTCTTCCACAGGGACATATAGTGTCCTCTGATATACAGAGAAAGAGACAGGGAGGGAGGGAGGGAGGGAGGGAGGGAGGGAGGGAGAGAGAGAGAGAGAGAGAGAGAGAGAGAGAGAGAGAGATTAAAAATAAACACAATAATAGGGCTGGAGAGGTGGCTCAGGGGTTAAGCCTCCGCCTTGCAGGCGGAAGGTCCTGAATTCTGATCCCAGATCCCACGTATAGACGCCAGGCAGAAGCGGGGGCGGCCTGCGCTTCTGGTCCTGGTAGGGCGGAGCCTGTGAATCCCGGGGCAGAAGGAGGTGGAGGAGTCCATGGTGGTTCACGAATTCATCTGTGGTTCTACACATACACAGACACACACACACACAGACACACACACGCGCGCACGCACATACACACACACATGCACACAGTTGAATAAATAATAATAATTAAAAAATTAAAAAAAAAAACAATAATAATAAAAAGAAGATATCATGGTGGGAGGGGTGTGGTGGGGAGCGGGATACAAGATATATTGTACATATGAACAAAACTGTCAAAGAATAGGAAATTATTTCAAAGATCAAAATTTCATTAAAATTATTTTATAAACCACACATGATGATGCTGTTGCATGTGAATTTCTTTTTGAATCTTTTGCAATGCAATACTGACGGATGAAAAGTTAATCCAAAATAGGAAGTAACTTCTCATCTTGGTTCAGTTGCACAAAGAAGGCAGCACTTTATAGTTTTATTAATGAACATCTTTAAATGTACTGAAAATAAGTCAAGATATTATCTCTACACACAGATTACAGGGTTTGTTTTTTTTCTGAGACATCTCGTGTAACCCAGCTTGACCTTGAACTTACTATGTCACTGAGGATGATCTTGAACTCTTGATCTCCCTGACATATCCTCCAGAATGCTGGGATTACACATGTGTGCCACAAGTCCAGCTGGAAGTGTTACAGCATGTGTATAAATCTGACAATTCAGTCTTGGGCCTCACACATGCTAGAAAAACACACCACCACCAAGCCTGCCCCTGATACGCTTAGCTATTTTCTGATGTGCATATTTTTTATTCTTACAAACACATGCTTCACAGTAACAGTGCGATACAAGCAGGACAATGAGGTCCTCTAGCAAGCACTGTATTTTGGTCCTTCTTGCCCTTCTCCTCAAGCTCCTATTTAAAACAATTTGAGGGAAATAATGACTTTATTCTAAGATGGAATGTTAGATGTTAGTGTTCAACTGCTGATGGAAAGCATTCTTGAAGGATCTCTCAAGCAAGAAACAATAGCTGCTTCTGTCTCCAGGAACAGAATTGGTTGCTACACGACAGATATGGTACAGGGAGAGTTTTCCAGAAACTTTTCTATGGTGGAGCTGCAGTTGGAAGCCAGAGCCTCATGCACACTAGACAAGCACTCCACTGCTGAGCGCATCCCTGCCCGCCACAGATTTCATGCCTTCAAAATCTGTATGGAGTCCACCACTAATCTACAAAGCTGCTGCTCAGCGCCAGCCATTGCTGTGAAGGAATGCTGGCTATGGCTGCCTGAAATGAAAAAATTCAGACAAACTTTTATGTAAAAGTCATGTAAAAGCACTGGCTTTCTTAAACATGTAATACATAAGGCAGGCCCAAGGAAACCACAGCCACGAGTCACAGCAGGCTCACGGGCTGGCCAGCTCACCACCTTCAATCTCTAACCTCAAATCTCATGTGTGGCTTATGACTCTAAAGCTAAACTTAATAAAGGAAAATTCAACAAGAAAACTCCGGCCTCTGGATCAAGCCTCCCCACTGCCGCCTACTCAGGCACAGACTCTCTGGACGTTTTTTCCCCCGTCTCTGAAAGAGACATGACTGGCTGACCAGCTAGACTGGGAACCACACCAGGCTTCATCAAGCAGTCAGCATCTGCTATTTTCAAAGAGTGAAATAGGATCAATTTCACTTTGCAGTTCCTCCCCAAGACTAAAGGGAAGTATGCAAATTATTTCTAGCTGGGTGGTGAAACTCATCAAGGCTGTGGGGCTGCAAAGACCTGCAGGCTACTTCTCCTGCAGACCCAGGGACAGAGCAGCACAGTGAAGCCCACCACGGTCCCCAGTGAGTGCTGAGGAGCAGCCTGCTGTAGCCATGTTGTCAGAGGTGCGGTTACAGGTGAGTGTGCTCTGAGTCCTGCCACTGCCCTCGGTGGCACACTGCATGTGTTTACAGTGGCAGCATAAATCAAGCTGGAGAACGAAGTTCAGCTCCCAGGCCAGCACTGCAAACACATCCACTTTCTTGTCTTGTGTCCATAAACCTTACTCCAGTCTGCTCAAAGCTCCATGGGCTCCATTCTGCTATTTCTATACAGCTTCTTATACTCAGTGCTTGCTCTGCCCCTCCAAACAGCACTCCACCTCCACTGCTGGATCAGGCCATCCATCAATGACCACCTGGGACATCTGGGGAGCCTACCACTGACTAGGACTAATGGAGGATACAGGAGGACAGGGAATTCCTTAAACACAGTGGAAGCACATGCTGGTTTCTCTGGAGGGGAGGAGATGCCAGGTGATGCTGATCTCACCAACTCTCAGTTGCCCATTCTGAGACTACGCACCTTGTCATGTGATCTAAGCAGTGCTACCACCACACACAGCATTCCCTTTCATAAGCATGTGGCAAGCAAGTGTTCAAATTATGACTTTCAAAAAAAAAAGAAGGCAAGGGAAGCAATGACCCAGATGATGAAGACCTGTGACATAACGCAGGACAAGACCAGCCCCCACCAGGCGGTGGCTGGGGAGTCATTTCACAACAGGCCTTGATGCCCAAGACTATCAGGCTGTAAATCGCAGCCAGCAAGGGTTTCTGTGAAGACACTCCAGTGTCCAAGGTCTCCACTGACAGAGGATGAGGGAGGCATGTCTGCAAAGGCCACACTCATGCAGCTCTCACTAGGGATCCAGCACCTATTCTTCAGCATCGACTCTGAGCACCCGGCACCCGGCACCTACTGACAGCCAGCTGGACACACAAGGGCTCTGCCGCGCCAGCCCGGGCCCACTTGGTCAGCCTGACTCATGCAGGCCACCAGCATCAGCACAGCAGAGACAGGCCGTGGTATCCTTACCTCAGCAGCTTGAGTCTCCTGATGTAGCAGTGTAAGTCCAGTTAGGTCTTCTAAGAAGGAATGTGAGGAATTGAACACCTTTGCCAGGAAATTAAATCCGTCCCTTTCGTATTGATCAAGTACCTGCAAGACATTTAGACTTTTACAGAGGGCCTTTTATACATATATTTCCATGTTTTCACTTCTCACAAGCACTTGGCAACTGTGAGAATGAATGGGAACACAATCACGATAATGATGCACAGAATAGGCAAGCCCAGAACGTTCATCACCCGCCTCCTGCTTGGAGATATCCCTGTCCCCTCAGATGCCAACTCTTCCAAGCTAAAGCAAGTCTCATGCAAACTCACTGAAAGTTCTAGAAGCCTTGAGATCCGAGATTTACAAAATAAAGAACAAAATGAGGGAAGAGGCAAGACAAGTAAGTGAGAGTCATCAAGGGAAAGGGAAGGGGCAAGTAAAGTCAGAAACACGAAGCTCCAGCTAGCTGAAGGCACTTCAAAATGTAACTTTAAAATGGAAGAATCAAAAACCAATTATCAGTCTCACAATATCACAGTGAAAGTATTCGAAGGCTAGGAAACATGAAGATGTGTGGTCGGCAAGGCAACACGACGATATGTCCACCATCCCCATGATCAACAAATATGACACCTGAGCTCAACATGACCCCTGGATAATAATACTCAGATGTAGCCAGCGTCATCAATGATCAATAAACATGAAGAAATGATGAACATCACCAGTGAGCTATAAATACAACCACATGCCCAACATCAATTAACATGACCATGTGCTCATCAATATCACCACCGATCAGTAAACATGAAGCACTGAACGTCAACAGAAATTGGTAAATATAATGATACGCTCAACATCACTCAACAAGAAACACAACTCTTGTGATTTGAATGTGTGTTGCCCACTGTAAGTTCATATGCTTGAATCCTTAGCTGGTGTTAATGTTTGGAAAGGTTGTAGTACCTTTGAGAGATAGAACCTTGGAGGATGAAGTCACATCACAGGGGCTGGGCCTTAAGGCTTAGTAGCTCACCCTGTTTCTTATCAGTTTTGTTCTGTCCTTGCTCTCTGCCTTCCTGCTGGCTGTGGTGACTTGAACCAGACTCCTGCTTCTGCCTCTAGCTGTACCTTCTGCTCTGTGATTCCTGCCATGAGTGACAGGATGTGCCTGCCCCCTGGAACCTTAAGTCAACTAAATCTCTCTTCTCCCTTACACTATATATGAAGGTTGTTCACACCAGCAGACAACTGACTGAAACAATGACCATGTGTCCAGCATCACTGCTGATCAGTAAACATGAAAATGTGACTAGAGAAATGGAAACTAAAGCTGTAATGAAATATTGCTTTGTACCACCAAAGTGGCTAAGTTTAAAAGTTGGAAAATAGCAAAATGCTGACAAGGATGGGAAACAATCAGGGTTCATGCAGAAGGGGAAAAGGAGACAACTGCTTTAGAAGTTCAACCCTTACGTGTTCCATGATCCAGTAATTGCTAGTACACATACCCAACAAGAACATGCACACATGCACATAAGGAGACATAAACGAAAGTGCTCAAGATACACAATTCAAACAGCCCCGAGTGAAAAATCGCTGAGGTATCTATCCATCTATAGCTGAACAAAGAAAGGAATTTTGGTATACTTAGAGGCAGAATGCTATATAGCAATAGGAACAAGCTAAAACTGCAATTGTTAAACAATGTTATAGAGTGAAGAACCTATGTGCTGGATGATTCCTTTCGAAGAAAAGTCAAACAAAAGCAGGAAGGATGAATCCATGGCATTGGAGTTCAATACAGAGACTGGTTCTCCAGGGTGAAGGGTGGTCCCTGGTACTAGCAGTGCTGGTTGGCTACAGAAGGTGCATATTTTAAGAACTCATGAAGGTCAGCACTGAAGATCTGTGCAGAAATTTTTAGACACGTGCATCTTCTCAATTGAAAGACTGAAGGATAAAAGGCCAGCAGTCTTGAGAGGGAGAAAGAATGCTCTAAGCAACTAAAAGCAACTTCGCACTTGGGGATCCCATGATCACAAGACCTGTGACTTCCAGAAAGTACACAGTGGATGCCTTAGAAATCCTCCAGGACATGTGGCTTAAAAGACAGCAGATATGTGACACAGATCTCAGAAATTACTAACACACAAAACAAAACTAAGAAGCAGTAATTCAAGAAATAGAAAACAATTTTTCTTTTTCTTTTCTTTTTTTCATTATTTATTCAATTGTGTGTGTATGCGTGTGCGCACGTGCACGTGTGTGTGTGTGTGTGTGTGTGTGTGTGTGTGTGTGTGTGTGTAGAACCACCATGGACTGCCTCTACCTCCTCCTTGTTTACTCTGCCCCGGGATTCACAGGCTCTGCCCAACCAGGACCAGAAACGTAGGCCATCCCGCTTCCGCTGGGGTCTAGGATTCGAACCCAGGACCTTCCGCCTGCAAGGCAGAGGCTTAACCCCTGAGCCACCTCTCCAGCCCCAACAATTTTTCTTTTTAATTTCTCCTTTTGGAAAAAAGAAAACGCATAATAAGCCTTCCAACCCAGCAATTCTACCTCTAAGAGTTCCCCACAGCTGTGAGTAGGCACTCAGGCAGATGTAAGAATGTTCAATAGTGAAAGAAGCATTCTTCACCAAGGAACTGACTGGAGGAGGGTGTGGTTTCCATCAGCTCTGTGATTGGCCTAAGGGCTGGGTGGCTCTGTAGTACTGATGTAAACTGACTGTCTAGACACAGTATCTCAAAAAGCAATATCTAGAGTATGGATATAGTATCTGCATTTAAAAGATGGAGGGACAATGGAGAAAGAAGGGAAATGAACGCAGGCATATGCTTGTTCAGTTTTCGCAGGCACACACAGTGGAAGCCAACAGCTGCCTCTGCAGATGCTTTTTAGTGCAGTGTCAGCCTCCTGCATCTCTACACAAGACAACAGAGGAGCTGTAAAATCCAAAACCTCCCAGTTGATATGATAGCATCAGGGGACTTCTGCACTTGACTTCATGAGGAATGAGTTAAAATGCAGACATGCTAAAACACTGCACAAAGCCACCTCTGGGTTCCGTGTACTAGCTGAATAAGAACATACATGAACACAGCATTGAGACCCGGGCTCTGCATATATAAGGGACTTCTTATATATATGTAAACATTCTGAAAGCGGAAAAAAAATCCAAAATCAGAAAACTCATGCTTCTAAGAGCATCAAACATGCACTTCTAGGATCTTAAAATCAGATATGTATGTTAATTATTTCAATAATTTTAAGATCTTAATTTAGTGGGAATTTTTCCAGGAGCTGGGTTAGAGAAAGGACTCTTAGGAGGCACAGATTCCAGGGTATCGTGGCATACCTGTGATCCCAGCTTTGGAAAGAAAGCTGACAGAAGGATATTTGAGCCCCAGAGTTTGGGGTCGGCCTGAGAAATATGGGAAGACGATCTCTCGGTCACTAAGTAAGGTAAGCACTAGAAAAGAAAGTGAGTCTCTCTGAGGACCTGGGCAGCATAGAGGGCAGAAGATGCCAAGCTGCATGGGCAAATCAGGGGCTGGGGCTGGAGGAGCTGTAGATAGCATGGCAATCTGTTGGCAGTCCTTGCATCTAGGGGTAGGGGGTGGGGGGAGGGATTGTGCACAGGCTGGGAGAGGGTGAGGGACACTGTCCCAGTAACATCAGGTATGTGTGGGGAAGAAGGGGGGTAATATTGTAAAAGAAAAGAAAAAGACACCAGTTTGCAAATCCAGTTACCTAAGTACAATCCCTAGAAGCCCACCAGTGCAAATATAGAACTGAGTCCTGCAAGCTGAACTCCATCTTTGTGCTCTGCCATGTGCGTGTGCACATCTTCTCCCTCCCTGTCTCTCAAATAAAGATAAAAACACATTCTAGTCATGCAAGGAATATAAACAGACAACAAAAGGACAGTCAAAAATACCCTAAGAGGCCTGGTGGCTAGAAAGAGTCAGAGACTGAATGCAAAGATTTCAGTAGAATTTTGAAAAGATCAGTAAAACTGATAAATTGTTATCTAGACTAAACAAAGACAAAAGGAATAGACTCAAATAACTGATACCGGGAATGGAAAGGAGGCTTTAGTACTGACAAGAAATAAAAATGACAAGGAAATAAGAATAATTTAAGAGTCAATAACACAGATCACCTAGATGAAATGGACACATGCTAGAAAGACACGGCATAGTACATGTGACTAGAAAAGACAGAGCATAGCGCTCCGGGAAGTGACAAGGCGGAGTCACTAACCCAAAACCTTCACAGCAACCCAACCAAGTGCCTTGCTAGTGAAACCTACTAGACTCTTTAAGAACAATGAACACCAACCTCTCGCATGTCTATGGAAAGAACAGGGAAGGATCAAACACCTCCTATCTTGTTGCGATAACCTTCTGATGCCAACATCAGAGATCAAGGGCACCTTAGAAGTTCAGATTGCTATCCTTGGAAATCCAGATGTGAAAATATGCCAAATGCTACTGCAGCACCAACACTGCCATGGTCTGGATCATAAAGGTCCCTATGGCCACATGTTGATGGCTGGACCCAGCCTCAGTTGTGGCTGGAAAGAGGAAGAACCTCACGAGAGGAAAGTAGGGCACTGGGGTATGCTCCACAGAGACGGTGGATTCCAGCCCCTTCTTGTCTCTCCTGCTGCCAGGCAGACAGCCTCCCACAGTGCACATGCCGCTGTGACACTGTGACAGGCTGTGCTGACACACAGGTGAAGAACAGAGACAAGCATCCCCAGCCAGTAGCCTCTGAATCTGTGGGCCAGATAAACCTCTCTTCCTCATAAGCTGTCTATGCCAGGTGTTTTGTCATAAGAGAGACAAAGCAGGACTTTTTGTTGGAAAGCAAGGTTGGTCAACACATGAGAAAAATCACACCAGGTTATACACCATGTGGACAGAAGGACGAAAGAACATGACTCCAACCACATAGGACAAGCCTTGGACAGGAAACCCTTGCTTGGTTTTTAAAAGGAGAGCATGGTCTTGAGTGCAAGAAAGCTAAAGAATCCACAAAACTGAACATGTGCCAAAGTTTGCAGGTTATGAGTCAAATGTAAAAATCCAGTCCTATTTCTTTACACTAGCAATGAACAATTAAAAAACAAATTAATAAAGCTACTGCATTTTTTACAACAGCAACAAAAAGGATAAGACACTTGAGATAAATTCAACCAAGTGCAATAAACACAAAGTAAGAATTATAAAATGACATTAAAGGTGAGAGGAGCCAAATAAAGAAGCAGATGGGGTCATGGATGCCAAAGCCCGATATTAGAAGACGATGATGCTGGTGAGGCCAGTTGTCTTCTGCTGCCACTCCAGACACTGACAAGCTGCCTGTCAAATTCATATAAAAATATGAAAGCTCAAGAATAGCCAAATGATACTGAGAAAGAATGAAGTTGGAGAATTCACATTTTATTGTTTCTCAGTGGCAGTTATGGTAGTCAAGTGTGGTGAAACCAACTCAAGGCACAATATCAATGAACTAGAAGTGAGGGTACAAGATGTTTTTTACAAGAATGTCAAGATAATTCGGTAAGAAAAAACTTTGAACAAGTAGAGGTGAAACAAATATTTACATGTAAGAGAATTATGCTGAAGCCTCGCTACAAATGATGACAAAAAATAACTGAGTATAAATTATAGATCTAAATGTAAGCACTGAAACTACCCAGACTCCGTATTAAGTCATTTTCTATTACTATGAAACTACCAGAGGCTTGGTGCTTTCCCAAGAAAGGAGACTTGCATTCATGAGATGGCTCAGCGGGTAAAAGCCTGCCAAGTCTTACAACCCGAGTTTGATCTCTGGAACATACACACGTTAGGAAGAAAGAACCAATCTCCACAAGGTATCCTCTGATCTCTGTATGCACGCCTGCACACCTGTATATACACACGCACACACAAACAACGATAAACACAATAAATAATGAGGTTATTTAGCGCACAGCCTAAAGTTCAAGGACACTGAATTGGCAAGGGTGATAAAGACTCCACGGGAGATGGCGTCACAGGAGCAGTGGGGAGAGGAAGCGCTCACACAGAGACAGGAAGCCAGCCAGACAGGCAAAGAGGCTCACTCCTTCTCACCTCAGTCTTAAGAACCAAGCAAAATCCTGTAAGGACAGCCCTGTTGCCAGTGACCTCAGCAGCGGGCTCCACCTCTTACTCAATATGGCTACACGGGGACCAAGCATTCTACATGTGAAGCCTTGGAGCAGCGTTGGGTCATGTGTGAACTACAACACTCTCTTAAAATGAAATCATGATAAACGGAAAAATCTGGAAGGATTGAAATTAGAATAGTTTTTGCCAGGGTCTGTAACAGGACAGGGTGTCACAATGGTTACTAGTGGGCACAGGTTATATGGCAAATGGTAAAGTGGAGAATTTTATCACAGCACATGACATCATGAGTAAACACATGTCCACACCCAGATGAGGTTAGAAGATCTGAAGAATCCCTACACAACCCAGCAGTTAAAACAGCTGGAGCAGTGAACTCAACTCTTTCCCTCCCTTTCTCCCCCAAATCATTTGGGACTCATGTGTCACTTCCTGTAGCTACGTAAGTACTAAGACCATTTTCTGTTAGAATTGTTCAACAGTGTATCACTTCCTGTCAGCTAAGCACCAACCAACTTCAGTTGATCATCTAAAAAAATTTTTTTTGGGGGGGGAGAGAGTTTGGAGGAAACACATGCATGCCGTGACACTAGGCTGGAGATCAAAGTACAACTTTTGGAAGTCAGTTCTCTCATCCCACTATGTTGGCTTCTGGGAATCAAACAAGTCAGCAGGTTTTTGAGTGGGTATCTACTGAACTATCTCAACAGTCTACTAGATGACATGTTATAGAGCAAGGAAACTTCTGAAGGTCCGCAGAGATCCAGAATGCCCAGAGAAGAAAGAGGGCAGAGGGCACACTGCCTTCAAGTCTCGGGTAGGAGAAGACAAAGAACTCAAGAGAAAACTTGGGAAAAAAGTTAATCTGGAAAGGAAACAAAGAACAGAAGAAGAAAAGAAGAGGGAGAAAAGGAAGGAAGGGAGGGGAGGTGAAGGAAAAGGAAGAGAAAAGTAGAAGAGAAGGAGTGAGAGAGAACATGAAAAGTTAATCAGGTCTCAATCTGCAAACTGGCTCTTTGTAAACTCCATCGTGAAAGTGAAGTAAAGTATCCTTCAATAATCTGACTTTACTAACTGAACTAGTTAAAATATTCCTGCTGGCCAACGGCTAGGGTTTACAATGATGGAAACACACAGATGCCTTGTCCTTTGGACTACGCTGCACAGTTCACAGGCTGATGAGGACTTCTTCCATGTAGACAGAAGTCGGCACAGAGGCAAACTAGAAACACACAAAGAAGTAGCAATTCCAGGACTGCTTACAGCCACAGTGCATACCCATCTGCCAGAAGCAGAGGGCTTCTTCAGAAACCAGGCATTGGGTGTGAGAGGTGCCCCCATTGTCAAGTGAGCCTTTACTGACTGTGAATAGCTGCCCTGCCCTGGAGACAGTCCGGCTTAGGCCTGGGTCTGCTCACTTGCTAAGATGCTCATAGGGCAAGATGCTTAAGCAGAAAGATATTCGCACAGTGACGTATTCACAGGTTAAGACGTTTGCGTAGGTAGCCCTGGTAGGGTACCTGCAGGTGAGGCGCTCTCACAGGCTAAGTAAAGTATTGCTGGTTTGTTTCTCTGCTGTGTCACTGCCATTCTCATTAGCTACTACCATTACTGTTAAAGAATCAAAAGCACCTTCCTGCTTCAAAATTAATATTTAAAAGACACACTCTTAGCGACTCACTGGGGCTCACCCAGGGTCAGGCTGACCTAATCTCTTTTCATCCCAAGGATTTGGGGGCCTCACAGGGGAGGGCGTGGTGAGATTGTAAAACCTGAAGGTGGGAAAGTTCACTGTTAGACAGGACATTCCACTCAAGACAGGACTGCTGCACCTGGGAGCTCACTGCAGTGAGACTTGTCCTTTCCAGACCTGCATAATAACTGACATACCAACATGCCCCCATAGACTCTCTTGGACTCAAGTAAGATGGGAACTAACCTTTGGGTCTAAAGCTGGATGAGTGAAGGGAAATCAGTGGAATGGCCTGAAGAGCAGTAACTTGATACATCACAGAGGGACCTCACAGGAGTAGACAAACCAGCATGAACCTTAGAAGCATACTGCAGGAGGGTAGGAGGAAATGGGAGGGATTGATGAAGAGAAGGAAAGGGATGGGAGGGAGGGAAAAGGAGGGAAGCTGGGATGAATACTCAATAGGCTTGTAAAAGTAGAGAAACAAACTCTTCCATGAAATTCAGTCAATTCGCAAAGGAAAAAAATCTTAAAACTGCATACATTAAAGTTTGCAGACTGCCATTTTTAAAAAATATTTTATTTTTGGGGGGTGGGGAGGAGAGAGAAAGTGAAGGTGCCATGGTGTATGTGTGAGGTCGGAAGACAACTTTTGGAAATTGGTTCTCTCTCTACTGCGTGTGCTCCGGAGCTGGAACTAAGGTTGCACGCTGGCACCCTGAGCCATTTGGCTGGGCCTGAATTTAACAGACCTGCTTTGTGTCTACACTGTGGAACGGTAGAAAGGAGGCAAGGACTGTCGCTGTGACAAGAGTACGCTCCCAGTGTGAGGAGGACTAAGAAGTCAGCCAGTGAACAGCCAGGGAGCAGCCGGAGGCCAGAGGAGACCACACTCCTTTTCTGACAGCACAGAACACAAGCCCCAGGCAGCTGCCAGGGGAGGAGCCACAACACCTTACCCCCCCACCCCCATTCATAGCCTGGGCCACATTAACACCCGGCTGCTACGCGAGCAGTGAGTGCTTCCCCGTGGCACCATCACCAGCACTGTTTGAACCCTGCTTGAACACCAGCCTTTGAGGGACACAAGTTCCAAACCACAGCACAGATCTAAGATGGAAGCCAGCGGTCTGCCTTCTCACCAGCTCCAACGCAGCGCATAAACTCCCCCAAGAGCTCAAATTAGAGCAAAAAGTAATGTGCTTGTGGAACTATTCACTGAGAACGTGGCACATAAGCCCAAGCCTCTAGGGTCTACCTCTGAGTAACAGACACTGTGGACTTAGTTTCTGACCCAGAAAGAGAGTAGGGAAGGCGTCTACTGTGTTCTGGGCAGGCCGAATTATGTGTTACATTCAAAAATACCCAAACCACGTGCTGACCAGCACATGGACCCCTTCTCCAGCAAGGCATGGGGCACAGGGAGGCACAATGTCTTATGAGGGTCCCTAGGAAGGTGGGTCAAAGGTATGTTCACACTTGCTATACATGTATACCTCATTTTAAAACTAGTCTTTTAGAGAGTGTTTCATTTCTCACTCAGCTTTTTTTTTAATTCAATTGTGCATGTGTGTGTGTGTGTGTGTGTGTGTGTGTGTGTGTGTGTGTGTGTAGAACCACAGGTGAATTTGGGAACCAGCATGGACCGTCTCCACCTCCTTTTTGTTTACTCTGCCTCAAGATTCACAGGCTCCACCCCACCAGGACCAGAAACGCAGGTGCGGCCCCCCCCTGCTTCCGCCAGGTATGTATACATGGGGTCTAGGATCCAAACTCAGGACCTTCCGCCTGCAAGGCAGAGTCTTAACCCCTGCGCCATCTCTCCAGCCCTGTCACTCAGCTTTTTAAAATCACGTAATTTTGTTTTTTTAACTGACTTTGAACAAACTGAAGATATTCATTGAAAGAATATCTATAGCATTTCTATAATTAAAAAAAAATTACACTTAAAATCGTAATATAGCCTATGCTTTAATATTTAGCATTACTGGGGCTGGAGAGGTGGCTCAGGGGTTTAGCTTCTGCCTTGCAGGCGGAAGGTCCTGAGTTCGGATCCTAGACCCCACCGTATAGACCCCAGGCGGAAGCGGGAGCGGCCTGCGTTTCTGGTCCTGGTAGGGCGGAACCTGTGAATCCCGGGGAGGGGGAGGAGTAAACAGGGAGGAGGTGGAGGCGGGCCATGGTGGTTCCCGAATTCGTCCGTGGTTCTACACACATACATACGCGCACGCGCGCGCGGGCGCACATACATACGCACACACGCACAACTGAATAAATAATAATAATAATAAAATTTTTTTTAAAATTTAGTATTACCAAGTTATTCTTCAAAATAAGAATACAAAGTAGGGTTGGGACGATGGATCAATAGGCAAAATGCTGGCTGTTCAAATCAAGGACCAGAGTTTGAACCCATGTAAAGCTGAGCATGATAGCATATGTCTGTAATTCCAGTGTTACTACATGAGATGGGAGGTGGAGATAGGGGAAGCCCTGGAAACTTGAAGGCCAAATAGCCTGATATTAGCAGTCAACAACAGACAAGATAGAAGGTGGTGAGGATCATTACCTGTGGCTGTTCTCTGACCTACGCAAGTGAACCACGGCACATGTAATGTGTGCACTTATGCACATGCATATATACAGACTGTACACATACATAAATACATCAGACACACACACACATGCAGATATACACAACCCAAAGCCTTCACATATAAACGGTACACAAAGATCCATAAATCAGACACACACACACACACACACACACACACACACACACACACACGCACGGCATACAGCCTGAATAGGGCAAGTGTGCCCCAGAATCCCGTTTCAGCACTGGCACCTGAACCAGAGCCTTGCACAAGCCAGGCAATCCCCAGAGTTGCTGAGGACTCAGGCTGGGCTGGGGTCTGAGAATCTACCATTCTAGCAGGTTCCCAGATGCCACTGACCCCCTGTGCCTAGCATACATTCTCGACATGGCTGCCACATCTTCATTGAAGTATGGAGTCTTGATAACCCATGAAGAAGAGAATGCGTTTTTTTTTTTTTTTAAATTAACTTTAAAACTTATTTCTAGTTAATTTTCCCCCAAAAAACCAACTTCGTATGAGACGACTGTTGACTTGGCAGTGTTTAACAATCCTTTTAATATGTTCTTTTTGAGAAAAAGTTCTCATACCCCTGCAGAGAGGAACCCTAAGTGACTCGTAATGTTTGAACTGGACTCAACAAGTTTTAATTTTAGAATTATAAGCAAACACTTGGCAGGCTGGCTTCAATGACAAAATTTTGTCACTTTATACATTATTCTCTCTAATCTGCATGGCTGCTGAAATCACCATAATACACGGACAACTAGAAAATGAGTCAGGTATGATTCATGGACAATATTCTTTAAGTGAAAGGAAAAAAACACTGACAATTTGGCAATGCTATTCCTAATTTTCTTCAAGATAACAATCATTCCAAGTTGGGTCCCAGTTGCCCTGAGGGAGAACCTGAGCTCAGGCTGGCAGGGTCCCTGTTGTCCTCAAACAAGTCCTTTCTAATGACCCCTGAAGGCTTGTGCAGCTGGGAGGGCCAGTGAATCAGCAACTGGAGCTGTGGCTTCACCTGACTCATGGATACTGGCGCATATTAAGTATGAGGCACAATCAAGTAACCTACTGACAACTTGCTTCTGGATCGAGATCCAGACTAAAGCTGATGAGCTGTTTGATCTACCTGAGACCTACCCGTTTGATCTACCTGAGATCTATCTGAGACCTCTGCTCTGTGGAAGGTCTTCAGACATTCCTTAAAGGACTATGCCCACTCAGGACTGAACCCTCCCTGTCTAGCAAAAAAAAAAAAAAAAGCGTCAATGACAGGTGTGAGCATCCCATTGTGAATCACCACACATAGTGAACAGTGATTTGCAGACTACACTAGCATCCAGTGCTGGACTCTGTAGCACGCCCCAGGCAAGCACACGGGGAGTTCCTGCTAGGCTACTTCTGCATCCCAACTCCAAGTTGCCTCTCCAGGTGACCACGAATTTGGATGATTACTGAATGTTAGTGCTGCCTGTAATTTTCCATCTAAATTGGCTTCCTTTACTCTTGCCTATTCTGGAAGACCAGACTCAGACTTATTCTTTTGCATCTCAGATTTGAAAATGTAGTACTACTATGTGTTAAAGACATACATTAATTTGTGCCTTCTGTTTTCCTCTGGCTCAGTCTTGCTAGAGGCTTATCAATTATACAAGCCTTTTCTCTGGTGTGTAGTGCTGGGCTGCGACCCAGGCCCTCCAGCGGTTAGGCAGGAGCTACACGCCCAGCACATACAGGGCCTTCCAAAAACCACTTGTGGGCTTGGCTGAATTTTTTTTTTTCCTGCTCTCTTCTTTAGCAACCTCTACATACACTCCCATATTTGTTTGTACTATTTTTTGACTTCTGGAAATAAATATTTGTCCATTAACTTCATTTTTCTTTTTCGCAGTGCTGGAGCACGAACCAGGCCTCGTTTAGGCAAGTGCTCAAAACACTGAGCTGCATCCTCGCAGCAAACATTTCCTTCTGAGTGCTTACTGCTAAATGAGACATCCACATCAACCCATCTGTCCTCCACCAGAACTCAGGAAACATCGCAGAAGACAGACAGCAAAAATATAAGATCTGAGGTTGTGAGGGGTGGGGTGTGCTGGGAAGCTCTGCCTTCTGGACATGACATGGCTGTTGCCCTCAAGAACTCACAGCAGCTGTGGTGCTCTACAGATCAAACCTAGCAACAGTTCAGCAAGGAAAGGGGAGGGGCTTGTGAGGCACCATCCACATAGAGGGGCTAACTGTGGTCAGTGAGTGCCAGGGAAGGCAAGTCACTTTCTTCAGTGGTACAGCCCCTCACAAGTTGCCCATGATCCAGTGGATGGTCCCAGGATGATGCGCACACAGACAGCATTAACTGGACTTAGTGGGTCAAAAAAGAGGAGGAACAGGACATGAAGGTATAATTTTCAACAGCCTTCCTGACTTTTCATGAGCTTTCTTTATCAAGTACTAGGAAAAATGAAAAATTTCCCTGGGATTACACACAGTCTATTTCTTCCAATAGTTCTGTAAATTTACATATATATATTTGAGAGAGAACACATGCATGCCATGATGCGCATGGGTGGAGGTCAGAGTGTAATTGACTTTTCTTCTACCATGTAGGCCTATGGGATTCGAACTCAGGCTGCCAGATTTGCAGGCATGTACTTTACTCACGAGCCGTATTCCTTACCCTATTTTATATATTTTTCAGCCATGTTACATGGTAATACAAATTCTATCTTCCTCATGAATCAAAGCTGATACAGCATAATTAAGTTTTTGTCTTAATGTCTATTTTCTGAGAATCATATACTTTACATTTGTTTATTTGTGGTACTGTTTACACTCCATGTACATTGTCTTTTAATCTCTTTTATTTGGCATCTACAATGCTTGCATATAATTTTAAAAATCTACTTTGATCCTTATCTTCTAACCCTCAGCCCCTTTTAAAACCTGTGATCGTTATTGTATGAGTTCACCATCACTTTTTATACTTTGTTTTGTCTGGTCTATATTCATTTCTTTCTTCCTTTATTTTTCATCATTAAATTTTTATTTTTGCTGGGAGTTACATTTTTTGTTTTGTTTACACTTACATTTGTGACTTTCAATGGCAAATGTTAATGCCTTTACTTTCTTTAACACAATGTATAGAACTCAAAGCTGGTAACTCCTATTTATTTATTTATTTCTATCTTTTAGGCTATTTTTTATCCTATATGTTGAAGTCTCTCCCAACAATGAATATTTACTACCTACATATTTACTGTAGGAGGAACACAACCAGGCAGGCTTGTATTGTTTGAAATGGGCCACACATGTGCAGGTACAACTTCATCATGAGCTAAACTAGAACCTGCCGCTGTGCCTGGTGCTGACATCAAACCGCCTGACTGAGAGGACCAACCCGGACAGGACAACGCAGCAAAAGCTCCTGCTGGAACTTATGGGATGTTGGGTGGAGGATATAAAGGCAAGCCCGATATTGGCAATAAACGAGCCTGCTTTGCCACTTGCCTGACTCTTGGAGTCTGTGTCGTTGACTCTGTATCCTCTTACCCCCGCCCCCAAGGTCTCCACGGTCCCTGGGCTGCAACATCTTACCACTTTTTTTGCTTTACAGTTTACATTTTTACATGTGTGTCCCCATGTATTTGTGGGTACACTTTTATGTTCACATATTTGGAGAACATAGGACAATTTTGGATGCTGACCCCAAGAACACCATCTACTCCTTTGAGGCAGGGTCTCTCTCTCATGGGTGTGGACCTCACAAACTCAGCTAGCCTAAGGGTGCCTCCTGCCTCCCTTTCCCTGCTACGATGTTACAAGCACTCATTGCTATGGCCAGGATTTCCACATGGATGCTGTACATCAATGTTGATCAATTTCTAGTGCTTGCAGAATAGGCGCTTCACCAGCAGAGCCATCTCCAAGCTCTGCTGTACATCTCTCATCTTCCATCCTGGATCATGTTCCTCCCATTTGCAGAATATTCATTAAATATTCTGTCTACTCACATATGCTAGTGGTTGGCACCTGTTTTGTTCTGATGAGATACCTATAACCTCCACATTTACTTTTTCCTTCCACTACTGCTCACCATCTCAGTTTGATTTAAAATTCCAGGTTGTCAGTTCTTTCTTTCCACACTCTGACAATGCTAATGTCATGGTCTCCTGGCTTTGTACACTCTACTGAGAAGCCATCCTGAAACCTGACCACCACTCTTTTGAGGTTACCATCCTTTATTTCCCTTGCTTGTTTTTAAGATGTCCATTATATTTCCTTTTTCTCCTTCTTTTTATTTTCTATATTTCCTTTTTAAAAGTACTGTTAAAATAGGTCTAGATGTGAATTTAATGTTTTGTGTATATGTGTGTGGGTATGTGTGTACAAGAGAGTACTTGAGTGTGTGCCTGTGGAGGCCCAAGGGTGACATTGAGAATTATCCTAGGTTGCTCTCTCTCCTTAGTGCTTTGCTCTAGGGTTTCCCAGGCTTCCCTTTCCAAGGACAGAATTACACGCCATTGCCATCACCATTTTATATTGTTACATAGGATCTGGGATCTAAACTTGGGTCCTTTTGCTTGTGAGGCAAAGGCTTTTTAACCCCTGAGCCATGTCTCCAGCCTGTGAATTTAATTCACAGTGGTGCTGATGGGAGTGGCTTGCTGGCCTGGCTCAGTGTACAGTGCTGCGGTGTATGAGCTCTTCCCAAGCAAGACCTGTTGGGACAACGCCTGCAAGAAGCACCGTGATTCTCGTGGAGCCAATGAATAAACTTGCCATTCTGGACCCTCCAAGAGCAAGGCTGCTTCTCCCCAGCAGGGAAACCACAGGAAGCTACACAGACAGCCTTGGGGTGTGGGTTTTGCCGAACCTGGGAGCCTACCAAAAATGCCTCCACTGTTTCTTGACCCTGCAAATGCAATGATACCCAAACACCTAGCCTCTATTTTCCACTCAAAAGAATGTCACTGAATTGGTACTAATATCCAAAAAGCTTGATGGGAGCAGCACTCCTACGTCTGGGACACGAGGCGAGAAGCACCTGTAATGCTATGATAGTATGGTCTCAAGTCCTTGCAGCTGCATATTCTAACCCTCCAACTGTCAAAAAATATTCAAGCTGAACACTAACCAAAATGCACTTTACACATCTATGCATAAAACACAAATTGCATCTATCTTAAGAGGTGCAAAGCTCTCAGACTCACCCCCACCTGAATCTGTGCACTTAGAAAGTTGCTTTAGCTACCACAGTTTTTCCTATGGGATTGGAGTGTGATCACAGAAGAACTCCTTTGGAGGATGAGACCTCCCAAGATGGCTGCCAGAGCTTCAGTGCTCAGTGTGTGAAGCTGCTAAAGGCACCTTGAAAGTCACAGGTAAATAAATCCCAAGAATCCCGGACTGTCCTGTCATTTCTGAGCCCTATGTCCTCACTGTCTGAGAGATGAAGCGGCTCTCCTGTTAGCTCTTCACAAAGCCATGTCACAAGACTCTGCAAAGAGACACCAGGAGTATCCATCAATGGTATTAAGGAGCAAGAAATGCTTCGGTGCTTGGATAGGCTGAACAGAGGTGGCTATCCTCTCAGCTCCCGCTGCCAGGCTGCCCGATGTTTTACAGCCAGGGCAGGACTGAGCAAGATGGCTTGGCTTCCAGAAAGTAGTGGGATACAGACAATGATGGCTGTGGGGATCGGCCTGATGCAGAGTAGAGCACGTCACAGCAACTGCCACCTAAGTGTCTTCTGTCCCTGCTTGAAGAAAAGAGGTTTGAAAGTCCTAGGGGTCAAGACAAGCACTCTCCCTAGCTCTCTGTGGCTCAGTTCAAGTCACAGCTCTGCTACTGGCAACAGATACCTACATGGATACTCTGGTCTCAGACCATCACAGGACTTGTATTCTCCACCAAAGATCACTCAGGAAGATCAAACTATAGTGCACTTCAATTGATAAGTAAAGGCCTAGACAAAAGGCTTGTGTGGAAAAGAGAGGAACAGACAAGGACCCAATAACTTATATATCGCTGTTCATTTCTCCTGTGGCCATGTCTCAGGAGTGGTTAAAGAACTGCTCATCCTTTTGTTTCCATAACTTCCGAAGATAAGCAGCTTTTTATACAATAAACAACAAAATGGGTGCATTCATGAAGGGAAATGAGAAAAGCACCCATCTCTGCTCAGAGGAGCAAACGAAGTACTTGGCTAGTGCTCAATAAGTGACCCAGGCACACGGGCTCTGATTTCACTGAAAAGACATTGGAGCTTTTTCATACCTGAGGAAAGGGAAGCTCAGAAAATGTGAACTCCTCCAAGGTTGCACAGGTCACAGGAGGTAGTATGAGGTGGCACAGATCATACGAGGTGTCATGGGGCGCAGGCTCATGCTGCTGCCTTAACTTCCATCACCCTTGGCATTTAGGGGAAGGGTCTCAAGACATCCCCAGATGCCTGGTCCGTGATCCTCAAGCATCTTGGAGAAGATGGCACAGGGTCTATCACCCAGGCGACACTCCTGCAGACTGGAGGTCATCTCTGCATTGCTCAGGACGCTCACACTGTGACTGCTCTGTCATAAGTGACTGAGATGCCTCACAGAGGGAAGAGTCTGGCCAAGTTCAGCCAGACAAGTCTTTCCCAAAGTTCTAATTTACAATGGACTGAAATGCTTGGTGTGGAACCCATGGACACAGGCAGGATGGGACATCAAAATGTTCTGCAGTTCTTGGCTCAAAAAACGGAGTGAGTCTCCTTCTACTGGCGCCCACTTATCTGCTCCCATCTGCTATATTAAGCCTTGTAGTTCCGTTTTCAAATTTAACATTTTTTCTTACAAGATTCCATTTACTCACAACATATACTTTCAAATTTCTTTAAAAAAAAAAAAAAGATGGGTTTTATGGTGCAAGACTGTAATCCCAGCACTCAGAAGACAGAGGTAGGATTATCATGAATTTAAGGACAGTCCAGCTAAGAGCAAAATGATTTTTTTAAATAGCTCTTTTTTTTTTTTTAAATAACCAATAATCCAGTCCACCAAGAGGCATATCCTGTGAGCCTAGGGATGGTCTCACAAGAAGAACTTGTCCAGTTCTGAATTGGTGTCCAAGCACACACCCAGACTACTGGGTCCCAGTCCTCGTGCAGAGTGGGACAGAGTGACGAAGGCCTGGCTTTCCACACACACTTCCAGTGCCTACTTGAATATAGTCAGCAACAGGGGACAGGGTGTGCTGAGATTGGGCAAACAGCAAACAGCTATTACAAAAATAAGTCTCACTGCTCTTCTGGGCAGGAGACCTGCATGTGTTTTCATATGCACAGACTTTACTATCAAGTCACACTTACTTTTTTTTTATGCCTGGACTTTGAGCATGCTGGGAAAACTCTCTACCAACTGAGCTATATTTTCATTTACTTTTAAATCTGCTTATGTTATAATTGAAATTGAGCTTCTGTGTTAAATCAAATTAAAGTAATGATGAAAGCCTATATAAAAGAGTATCAGTGATTTTACATAATAATATTAGACACTAGTCTTTAAGAGACAGCAATACTAGGATCTACAAGATGGCTTGGTGGATAAAGGTGATTGCCACATACACCTGATGACCTGAATTCTACTCTGAGAGCCTGTGGTAGAAGGGGAGAACCAACTCCGAAAGTTTGTCCTAAGACCTCCAAATACATGCTGCAACATGCACTGACTCACACACATTTATGTACAAATAATAAATATAAAATTAAGAGCATAAGAGGGCACAATGCTCATGCTCCATGTTAGGAAGGTATGGAAAGTTTCAACACACAGGAAGATCCTGTCTTACCTCACTCTATCACCCTCTTTCTCCATAGTCTGTCGTGAAAGAGCTGCTATAAAAACAAAGGGAATGAGAAGTATGACCAAGGGCCAGGAGAAATCCAAATGCTCTCATCACACAGAAACGCCCTCTTGCTTGGATTTCAACTTCTAATTTGAACATCAGGAAAGTTCTTAAAAATGCCCACATGCTTCAGCAAATCCATAGTCAACTGCAAGGACATGGAGACTGGAGGTGCAGGGACGCCAGCTCACGGCTGTCACAAGGAAGGGACACGTCCTCTCAAGCAGTCCTCAGGGAGGCTTGGCAGTTGCTCCAACTACCCCGTCTTAGATCACTGCACTCTTAGGATGGGTCAGCTAACCTGTAACACTTGCAACATCTATTCTCCAACCAACTGCTCCCATTCGCCATGTAGCCCCTAAGGACATGTGGGGAGCGTTTCCAAGTTTAGTGACGGCTGAAAGCTCAAGTTGCCCAAATTTGGGGCACTCTTACCAGTTCTTACACACCCCAGGACAGAGAAGCAAGATCTTTCATTCATTGTTAAGTGAGGCTGGGTCCCAATCTTAGTACTAGGGAAGGTCTGACATGCTAGGATTCATCACGATCATCACATAACATTAGGCAAACGTGTTGTAAAGACAGAAACACTAGGATCAGGATGTCTGCCAACAATTCTTTCTCAACTTCTACAGTAAAAGTCCATGAAATTTCAGAATAGCATAGTGGGAGGGCTTTAAGGAAAGTAAGAGGGGATGTTTAAAACACTGCAGGAAGCAAGCACAATTCCTGAGCGAGTTTAGTACCAGAATGTCTTTTCCTACAGCATTAAGTCAACTTTGGTAAATCCTAAAGATGGGCTTGTTGAATACATTCTGGAAATGATCTTCAATAGAATGGCTGATGGCCAAAGCCAGCAAAGAATAAAACCCAGAGAAGTTCAGCTAAATGAACACCGAGGATATACCAGAGCGTCCAGCATGGCCACACTACAGTTTTTGTGGGCAAATCCCACCTCGCAGGCCCTTCATTTTTCCTTGGTGCTGTCCAGGCATGGGTCAGTCACTCCGCTGTTCCCAGTTTTCACAACACACAGAAATGGTTCTTACCACCCACCAGAACTTAGTTATCCCCTCTGGCCCAGGTAGGTTGTCTCTTATCTATTCACGAGTTTGTATGCAGCAATGTACTGCTGTGCACAATCTGTCCTCACCACCTTGTCTACAAGGACATCAGTAGAAATTCACTGTGGTGACTTCCAAACGTATGTTGGATATTATTGTTGTTGTTGTTGTTGTTGTTATTTGATATGGAGTCTCACTGTGTAACCCAGGTTGACCCCAAACTCCTGCTTTTGCCTCCTGGGTATTGGAACTGAGATCTACCACATCCAGTTTTATGGAGTTTCTCAACTGAAGTGCTGTGACAGCACTTTCAATTTGCCTTGAATATTATACTTATCCATTTAAATGGTCATATATAGCCTAGTGAACTGTAAGCATATACGTACATAAAGACTTCCAAGTCCAAGCAATGTCACCCTTAATTCAACGGTTAGACTAAAGTTACTGTGTTCTTCCCTCCTTTCCTTTAAAACTATTAAGAGCCAAGGATGAAGATCAATTTATTTTACAGATTAAAAAAAGAGAAGGAACATGAGCAGAGACAGCTGGGCTTTCTGTCCCCCAGGAGTCAAGACGCAGAGCCCTCTAGAGGAGGGAACCATCTAGCAACCTCTTTCCCCCAGCTGGCTGCAGCTGGCCTTAAAGAAATGAAAGAGCATGGTAAGAGATGGTGTCTAGTCTCAGAAGCACAAGACGAAAACCCAGTCACCAATCAGTCCTCCCTGTGATAGGTTGGAGAGATGGCTTAGTAGGTAAAGTACTTGCTTTGAGTTCTGATCCTCAACATGCACATAAAAAACAAAAACAGGTGTGGTACTGGTTGCCAAGGTGATAGTGTGAAGGGGGAAGCAGAAAGACAGGCAGAGAAATCCCAGGGGGCTCAATGACTAGCCAACCTAATAAAAATGGCAAGCTTCAGGTTCAGAGACACCCTGTTCAAAAATTAAGATAGAGGGGCTGGAGAGATGGCTTAGGGGTTAAGACTCAGCTTCACAAGCAAAAGGTCTTGAGTTCAGATTCTAGGACCTGTGTAAAAAACATCAGGCAGAAATGGCGGAGGCTTGCATTCTGGCCCTGGTGAGCAGAGAGAGCCTGGGAAAAAAACAGAGTGAAGCAAGAATGAAGCAGAGAAGCAGAAGCAATCCAGGATGATTCCTGAGGTCACCCTTGGTCCTCCACAGGGACACATGTTGCCCTCTGATACATACACATACCACACACACACAAACACACACACGCATGCATACATACACACGCATGCATGCACACACACACGCATGCATGCACACATACACACGCACGCAAAAAAGAGAGAAAGAGAGAAGAGAGAGAGCGATAGCTAAATAGATGGCTCAGCAGTTAAAGTGTTTGCCATACAAACATAGGGGACAGAAGTCTGGAATCCCAGATCCCATATAAAATGTCAGGGAATTTGGCCAACACATAATTCCAATTTCAGACTGCAGAAATCAGGGATCCCCAGAACAAGCTGGCTAATACCAGCTTGTTCTTCGAGCTTTGGGATTGACTGCAGGCCCCATCTTACAAGAATAAGACAGAAGAGAAATTGAGGAAGATGCCTGACATTAATCTAGGGCCTCTACACTCATGCACACGTGTGCATATATACCTGCACAAACAAGTATACCCACAAACACGCAAACACATGTGTGCACTTTACAAACACACATACTTGAAAATGGAAAAAGAAAAAAAAAGAGAGAAATGATATCTCAACTCAACATCTAACCTCTACCATGTTCCCACAGTGAGCACACTGCTCACATGCATATACATATAATACACACAGACATAGAGGGAAAATAACACCACCAAGGAAATAAAGTGAGTCCTCAGAGAGAAATGGTGACTTATCAGAGCCACGAAGGAGATGGTGGGATCTGGTTGGCTACAGCCCTGCCTCTCGGCATTTTCTCCAGCAGAACTTGGGAATGATACTGAAGCAAGTCTGGGGGACAAGGGTACTTTTCTGGGGTCCACAAGTAGACTACAAGAAACCACTGGAACTGTCTGCGAAGTTGTACGTATGCCTTGTAATTTTCAGGGCAGCAGTTCCATCAGTGTGAATACAGTCTGTGACAAAATTTCAGAACCAATGACAATAGACCTGAAGTGGAGCTGAAAGTGAATGAGATTAGTTCCTCTAAAAGGAACCCAGTCTTTCTAGATCCTGAAGACGACTAGGCCGGGCAATCAGCACAACCATCTGAAGAGCAGCAACTCTTAACTTTCTGCTATGGATGGTGGGAAAAAAATGTGTGTCTCTTGCCTTTGTGACTGCAGGCCAGAGAAAAGGGGTAAGCAGAGTCAGCTATGCCCCAGATCAGATGGTTTCAGAGGACCCCAGGTCAGCAGTAACGAGCAAGGCTCAGTTCTCTGAAATTGTAGGAAAAGTTTTGGCAGCAAGTACCAGAGACACAAATTTGAGCTTTCTGAAATCTTAATCTACAAATCCTGGATTCAGTTCCTCTCCCACCTGTTTGTGGATAAACAGCGAGCCCCACAGAGGCTCTCTGTGTTGGGGTTGGGGGTGTCTTCATGCACTGGGTTTTATTTTCCTCTTGTTTCTGGTATCAACACAAGTCCCAGGAGTGGGTAAAGCCTTGGTGCTTGGCCACAGGGAACTGGACATGCGTCAGCCATTGCAATTTCCCTGGGAAACAGAAAATATTTTCCCCACTCTACAGATGAGGAAATTGAAGCAAAAGGAGACATATCCAGGGTTTTTTAAGGAGGTGAAGAGCCAAGAGTTCTGAGGTTAGGGCTTGGAGTTAAAAACTGCTCCTTGGCTCTGGCAGGATATTCCATCTCCTTTTGGGAACCCAGCGGCCCTGGAGATTGGAGAAATACTAGTTGCTAAGGACGAGATGTGGGATACAGTTTACAGTGCACGGTCGCACATATGGAACCTATCACATGTTAAGAAAGAAGGTCTGAGGCCTCGCTGGGTGATTGAGACAAGAGAAGAGAATCTGGGGTTACTCGTCATTTTCCAAACCAGAGATTTATGTCCCTTTTGGAAAGTAGGAAAAAAAAAAAAAAAAAAAACTGGCTGCTACCCAGTTTTGAGTAATATTTGCCCTGAGAAGCTGTATGAAGAAATTCCTGGCAGAAGCTCTGGACAACTCTTCCGATTGGGGTCTGGCCAATCCTTGTAAATAATGGAGATTTAAAACACTATGAATCTGAAAAGCAGAGAATATGCTTGATGCACCACCACGCTCCTACTTGCAGCTCAAACTTATGGTAGGACCATTTAGAAACATTTTCTCTATATAGCTATGCATGTGCAGCTTTTCTGAACAGCCCATTCAGGTGCTGACAGCAATCAGAAAGGCCAGGTTACATCCATACTTGATGATCTCCTTTTTCCTTAAACATTTTTTCTAGCTTTTCTGCAAATTAAGATGACTGGTGGGCTGGGGTGTGGTTCAGTGGCACAGTACTTGCCTAGTGTACAAGAAACTGTGGGCTCCACTCTCAGCATGGAAAAAAAAAAGTTGAATGTGAAATGAAGACTAAAATAACAGAAATATAAAGCACAAAAGCTAACCACTTGAAGTGTGAGGAGATAGCCAGTCCTTATCTCACCCAGCTGACTCACTGGCTGAAGGAGGAGGCAGGCGAGGAATTAGGAGCACCTAGCTGGGCCATGCAGTAGGCCAGAGAGGGAGGAGAGCCAGGACTCTGGAAACCCCCTGACGTCCTGCCCTCTACCCCACCCCACCACAGCTGCTCATGCCTCAGGCTGGGAAACCCCCTAAGCTCCAAGCTAGGTGAGAAAGAGTTTTATACGGAACTGTAAAATTAACAACAGACTTCTCAAACATTAGACAAAGGACACCAGATTCCACCTCGAGAACAGCCAAAATGCAAAGGGCTCTCCCAAGACACAGGGATGATGCGTGGGAGACTGGCTGGCTGTCCCTGCTAAGTGACCACTGCGTAAGGAGAAACCTCATCAGCATGCTGTGCTTTCTCACTCTGGCCCTTACACATGCCCCCCTTCTGGCCTGGAATCACTCCTGTTCTCCCTTCTGTGCCACTACGTGATTTCTAAGTCCCTCTCTAGAAAGCCTCCTCTGGGAGTCCATTACAAAGATAATTACTGTTGTGTACTATGGCGCAAAGGCAAGAGTGCAGCCTGCCGAGCATATCACTGTGTGACAAGAAGCCCCTGGGTGGTTTTTAGCAGAATTAACTATATTTTGGTGTAGGAAACTGACCTTGAAAGAAAGAACTATGCATGAAGATCAAAGTCTACTTGCTAGGTTTGTTTACTTTAAAAAATTTTTCACAGTCTATGTGTGTACATGTTTGTGTGTGACTGCATATGATGCACAGGCACGCAGAACCCTGAGGTCAGCTGTCTTCCTCAAATACTCTCCACTTTGTTTTTTAAAAGAGGAGACTGGCTGGGCCAGTGAGCTCTAGGAATCTGCCTGTCCCCACCACTGCCCCTCACACTCAGTGCACATGCCATCATGTCTGGTTTTACATGGTGCTTCCAGAAGCAAGCACTTTCTGGCTGAGCCATTCCTCCAGCCCCAGCGATTTTCAAACTATTGCTTTCTGTGTATTCTAGACTTGAACATGTAAGCAAATATATCCAGGATAATGGGAACCAGACTTCTCCCTGTTGGGAAAGGGAGTTACAAACATGGAAAGGGAGGAAATTAACATCACCAAAGGGAAAAAAATACATCATGTGTCTCTGATATAAGGTAAGACATTACTTCTTTGGTAGTCCTGCCAAAAATTCATAACCTGAATTTAATCACAAGGAAACATTAGACAAACCCAAATCAAGGGAAATTCTACAAAAGTAAGGTGACCTGTCAAAAAGCCAAGGTTAAGAAAAAGCAAAGAAACTTTTTGAGACTGAGGAATGTCATAGCCACATGACGACTAAATAAATGCTAGTTTCATCTTGAACTGGATCCCTGTCTAGGACAAAGAGGAAGAAAGAAAACGTTTGAGAACATTGTTAGTATAAGTGACGACTTTGAAATCTAGACAGGGTTGAGGGGAGAAATGTGCAAATACTGAACTGTTTCAAGTGCTTTGTGCTGCTGAAGGCTCTGCCACAATACTAGTCCTGCAAGTTTTCTCTAAGTTTAAAACTATATCAAAATAAAACATCACTAAAAAAATATCCTATCTGCCAAAAAAAAAATAGGTGAAAGTCTATCACTGGCAAATTTATTCCATATACTCTGAGACATTCTCTCAGGAATCCAGGTTCAAAATTATATTTGACACTTTAGCAGGAACTTCAAAGTACCTGAGCTTCAAATAAGTTTTTTTCCTTTCCAATTCTAGTAATGAATTGTTTTACTTTTCCTTTGTCCATTTTCATGTGTATATGTGGGGGGTTTGTGTGGGATGAGTGTCTACATGTGTATGTGCATATATGGCATCCCAAGGTTAATATTGGGAATTATCTTCCATCTCTCTTGCACTTTACCCTTTTTAAGACAGGGTCTCTAATAAAACCCAGAGCCTGTCCATAGGATCAGTCTCACCAGCCAGCTTGCTCTGAGATCTCCAGACTCTACATTCTGGGCTGGAATTAGAGGTGGGTCCACACCCACCTGCCGTTTTAAATGGGATCTGGGGATCGAAATTCTGGTGCTTTTGCTTGCATGGCAAATGCTTTAACTTTAAACTAATATTCCCATAACTTTAGGAAGTTTGATGAGAACTAAATTAAAAGGAAACTAAGTCCTCACTATCTATCTATCTTCCCTGAGATTTTGCAGTGTTTTTCTGTAATACAGAACAATTCAGTTGGCTGTCAAACAGCTGAGATCAAACTGGGCAAAAAATGACTTGTGGGTAATGACTCCACTTCGTGTGCTCTTCTCCATGTGAGTGCTATTTGTTAGAATTATGTTTTCAAAAAACCCAGGCATCATTACTAGTTGATAGAGCTTATTCTGCCTCCTAATCGTCCTTCTGTATTTGTGGTTCGTTCAAGATGTAACTAGGTCCTGTTGGGAGGGAGGAAAAAAAACAGATACTGAAAACTACTGAAGGAAAAAGTCAACCCATGACTGTGAAATGAGTTTTCACCCCAGAGAATCTTTTTCAAACAGCAGCAACTAAGACATGACGCAGTGCAGACAGCACTGTGCTGAGCATGTGCTAAGAAATCACACACAGAGACAACCAAGGGCAGATGCGTCAAAGCATTAATGCCAGGCTTGCAGAGAATTGAGAGTGCATGCTCCTGCACCAGGGGCCAAGTGAGTAAACGCCAGACTTCTCCAGGAAGGAAACGCGGGCACCGGTGAGGCAACTTTCAGCACAAAGGAAACTCAATATCCTGCCCACATGAAAAGTGATCGCCATGGGAACAGCTCAGCTGCTAAAGCCAGTCGGCTCATATGAATCGTCCAGTATGTTTGTGTGAAACAGAGCTCTAGAACGACCACTGGGAGGAAGCAATCTGGTAACAAAAAAGCCACACACTGCATTTCATACAATGCTTACAAGACAGTGAAAGAAAAACGCAAAGCTGCTCTCTCTTGCAGGGTGTGAGGGCCCAGTTAGTTGGCATACTTATGATTCCTGTTATAAACCATGTGTCTGGGCTGATGTGGTTTGAGAGAGAACCAGAAAAACCTAGTATTTGCACTTTGCTAAGAGAATGCAGTCACCTTCACACTGACCAGCTGGACCTACTGGAAGCCAAACTTCTGGCACTTGTGCCAAAAGATTTCAGTTTGGAAATTAGTATCGCCAAGTTATTTTGAAGCCAATTAATTTGGCCACACAAAGAAAGGAAAAGAAAAAGTCACCAAGGAGACGATAACCGTAAAACTTGTATTTCTGAAAACAGAAGTGAGCCCAGAGAGCGCATAGGACACTTTGTGGAACCTACTGGAAGATCCTACTCAGGAGAAACTCACCAGCATGACACCCGGTGATAAAACAGATTTGTTACTCTCACAACAGATAGGAAAACAAAGCACTCTCAGCTTCTGAGCACCTGGATTTAACCAAATATATCAGCAAGGTGTATCAACAACGGAATTGCCATTTTTAGACCAATAGGGCAGATGTTGCTTTTTGTAGTTTTTGAGACAAGCTTATTAATTCAAAAGAACTACGCTAGAATCCAGTTTCTGCACCCAGCAATGGGTGGGATCTGCTGCACAGAGACCCCAGGCCATGACTGAGAGGTCGCTGCTTGGGCAGAGTGACCCGCAAAGCTGTTCCCAAAGCCTCTGCTGCTCATCAGCAGGAGTGGCAGAGGCCCAGGTTAGGTCATTGGGTGTTACACGGCCCAAAGGGACAGCCAAAAGGAAATCAGCTGTCACGCACAGTATATGTATAAGAATAACTCAGACAGCATCTCAAAGCCGATTAAATACCGAGACGCCATCCAGACAGTTTTAGATACATCAGCCGGTTCCCATTACAGTGGACAACAGACCCCCTCTATTTTTAGAGCTGCTCAGAAGATCAAAGAGAAAGGGACCTTTTATGGGCTTCTACCCAGACCCTAATCTCTGTTTATTTTCCTTTGTTATTAAGTACATCCCACCCCCCAAAACAGAGGACCAGCACTGTCTGGAATCTGAATTCTGAATAATGATTGAAATTGACCTATGGCAAGTGGCGTGAATGGAGAGGAACCTGGAGAGCACCAGAGACTAGTAAAGTCTGAGTTCAAGTCGCAAGTACCACAAGTACCACAGTATCTCAGTCTCTGTGTTTTCTCTGGCCAACTTCTTGAAATCCAGTGCAGATGGACTGAAATCAGACTGTGTCCACCAACTACCCATCCCTACTAGAAGCCCCTGGGTGGCTCTAGTGGTGGTTTTAAATGAAGATCTCTCTCTCTTTCTCTCTCTCTCTCTCACACACACACACCCAGTCTCTCAGATATAAAATTACTTACTTTAGATGAACAGGCTGTACATTTGTCAAATGCTAGGCTGACAGGAAGGACATTATCAAAGCGTGACAGAAATCCCCGGATCTGAAAAACAAACAGAATTGTTCATATCAAGCAGGGAATGACCATATCTACGAAAATGCATGTCCAGTGTGTGGCGAGGAGGAAGGGATTCTGACAAGAGTTGGATTTAACCAAATATATCAGCAAGGTGTATCAACAACGGAATTACCATTTTCCCTTGTGTAAGGGTTTGAGGCAAAACATATTTGGTCCTTTATTTCATTAGGAACCAGGTCATACACAATTTTCAAATATTGGAAACCTAAAAGTAAATGTAATCCAAAATATAAAAAAGCAGGTGGAATACATTCAAAGTCTAGTCTTGGAACTGGGAATGTGGCACAGTTGATGGAACACTTGCCTAGCACACACAGGAAGCCCTGGGTTCAGGTCCCAGCACTGCACAAAATCAGGTGCGGTGGTGCTTGTCTATAATGGCAAGACTAAGGATACAGAAGGATTAGAATTTCAAAGTCATCCTTCATGCAATCCCATCTCAAAAAAATTAACATATACAATCATTTTAACAAATACCAAACGGCTAAAGTGTAACTGAATGGCAGATAATTTGTCTGTCTACCTGGCTTCCATCCCCAGCACCACAAAACAAAACAAAATCCTGGTCATCTAGGTTGCCTGACTTATTTCTCCTACAGAAATACAGTCATCAGGGTGAGTGGTGTATGTCTGCAATTCTACATTGGTGGGGCTTCTTGGGAGCAGATGGCTTTATGGGTGACAAAAGGCAGAGATCATTCTTAGCCATGTTCAGTGGTTTGCTCCATGAAAGATGGACAGATGAAATGTGCAACAGACATTGGTGAGGAAACATCGCCACCTTGAGCAGGAATATTGAACTGCAATGGGCTCCCTTTTCAGAGGTATTCGTTGCAACCAGGTTCCACCATCATAGCGAAGGCCACATACCATAGTGCTTTTAGGTCTAGAACTGTGCTAACAGAAGGAGTGGTTCAGTCTGCTCTATGTAATAGTAACATATTGTTACCAAGTGTAGCAGTTTGTCTGCATTGTCCCTCATAAAATCACCATCAAAAGGCTTAAGGGAACAAGGGGGAACAAGGGGTTTATTCTCTTACAATTACACTTCTTAGTCCAGTTCCACAGGAGAGCTCATACCGACATCAGGGCTGAGGGTACTGGCCATGTCATATCCACGTAACAGCTCAGAAAGAGTCAACTATTACTTGCTAGACCAGTGTGTTGGCCAATTATACACAAGGATGTCTCCTTTCTCAAACAGTTCCCTCTATTTTGTTCATCTGCCCACCCACCTTGGGCTGGGTCTTCCCCATCAGCTGGAATATCTCCTGCAGGTTTGCTCTGGGCTTAACTAGTAATTCTCTACAACTCTGCCCAGAGCTCAAACCCTTAACCATCAAGTTGACACTTACAGTTGTATATATAACTGTAAGACTAAGGCCTCTAGAATCTGCAGAGAAGTCAACATTTGCAATAAGGCAGACAACAGGAATCTTCTGGTGAGTCCATTTATGTGATCTTCAGAATTACCCCACTTCAGAAAAAGAAAGGACCTTGATTTCGGTCAGCGCCAAGTGCTAAAGCTAAGATCCAAATGCAGACCTTCATCCTAGATGGCACCGGGTTCCCTCAGACCTCTGTGTAGATAGTGCAGCTTTTCTCATCCAGTCTCAACATTGTCATCATCACTACTATCACAGTGCTAGAGACTTAGCCCAGGACCTTGTACCTGCTAAGTACCACCCTGCTCACAACTGTCATCACTTCGGTGAAATAGAACAAAAAACCCAATCACCAACTCTTTGCTCCCAATCATTCTGAACCTACAAAAAGAAAACCTGACAAAAAGAGGCCCCTTCCTGGTGCAACTGCTCCATCTTTACACCCACACTGCAACCAGCAGTCTGAGGGGAAGTGAGCTTTTATCTTCAGAACACCTGACCTTGAAAAGCATACCTGTAGGTCCTGTCCCCAGATTCCCTCATCAATTTGCAGTTCTATTTCACTGTGATCCAACAGCAATAAGAGCATTTGGGTAGAATTAATAAATTAAAGCCTCCTTGTGAACCTTTGGGATTGTGACAATCCTTCAGTTTCCTGTATCTCAGAAATGTGGTATCCAATTTCCAACCCAGAACAGGAGACAAATTCAGAATGGTAGTCTACTATCATAAGAAGGGACACTAACATGGCAGGAAAGATCCTAAAGGCAAGTCACAAATGTAATGTTAACATCATTATGAGTTCTGACAGTCCCAGGCTTATGCACAAACTCTTGTGAACCCCCCCCCCACCCATAGCCCTTTAATTCCAAGTTCTTTTCAAGAGACCACATGTGGCACATTTGCCATTAAAACCTATTTTAGCTGACACACTGTGCCTCACCATTAACTGGTTTCACAGTTGTTTCAACATTCCCAAAAGAAGCCCAGAGCCCCGAAAAGTTCAATCTTCTTTTTCCTTTTCTCGGGACTAACCTGCTCTCTATTTGTACTGATTGGCTGGTTCTGCAGATTCAACACAAGGATGAAGACCAATGCTGCACCATGCAACAGGGTGCTGTCCCTTCACACTATTTATCACATGCTGTTCAACTTCAAAGGACACACCACTTGCTTAGGCATTCATCAGAACTGGCTGCTTTTCTTCCGTCTATCACTAAGAGTGGGGTGATGCTTAGCATTGGAACTGTCCAACTGCTTTTCCAATGTGAGCCTACCATACTGCACTCCTCCTGGCAGGGTTGGGGGTCCTCAAATGTCTCACCTCCTTGTCAATACCTGTCATTATCTTTTATTATGGCCATTCTAGTGTGGTGTTCATTGTGATTTCAATTCTCATTTTCAAAATGACTAGTAATGTCTGGCATCTCTCCTTGGGTTTCTTGACCATTTTTTTTTTTTCTTTTTTAAAGAAACATCTGTTTACATCCTTTACCAAATTTTAAATTGGGTTATTTATCTTTCTATTGTTCCAGTTTCAATTACTTATATATCTAGAAACAAGTTCATCATGTTCTTGTATTTTATTTTGTTTTTTTTAATTTCTTGAAGTACAGAACTTTTTTAAAGTTTTATAAAGTCTTTATATCCAACTATTTAGTCCAAGGAGGTGAAAATTTGCAATGCTGTTTCCTAGGTCTATCATCCACTTTGATTAATTAATTTATTTACTGATTTGGTTTATCCCTGCTTCCCTCCACCCTGGTTAATTTTTATATACCATATGAGATAATTGTCTGATGTATAAATTCAGTTATGACAGTGCTATTTGTTTTTTGTTTGTGATAGGGTCTCTGTAGCCCAGGCTGGCCTAGAACTCATGGTGATCTTTCGGTGTCAGTTTTCCGAGTGCTGGGATCACAGATCTGAGCGCCTGGGCCAGTGAGCTGCAGGGCTACTTGGTGAAAAGATATTCTGCCATGAGTTGGTCTTCACCTTAAGGGTTTCATTTCTGGCTCTTGATTCTCACCCAGCAGCCTACGATGCATCTGTACACAACACAGAGTCCTGGCTGCAGTGTCTCAGCACTACCAGAAAGTATATGTCCTACATTTTTCTTCTTTTGCAAGGCTATTTTGGCTGCTGTGGGTCCTTAGCATTTCCAAATAAATTCTAGATCAGATTATGTGCTACTCCTACTTTAAAAATGTGTGGGGCTTAGTTGGTATCTTCTGAGACAGAGCCTCACTTTGTAGCCATGGCAAGTCTGGAACATGAAATCCTCCTGCTTCAGCTTCCTCGGCAGTGGAATTGTGGGCAGATGTGACCACATTGATCATGACACCGCCTTTTTTAAATTTCTCTTGCTGTGACAAGCAAAATGCTTCTGGGATTTACCGTGGCACAGTGTTTCTGTTCATAGACTCGATAAGCTGTGAAATAAGTGAAAGAAGAGAAAAGAACCCAAAGCCTGACAAATCGCACAGGCCTGAACTACCTGGAGGAAAGAAGAAATGCTCTAACTGACCGCCATTTACTGCCCAGGCTCCTTCTCCATCATGATGCTTCAAATACTGCCATTGAGCCACCGAGATGGCTTAGAGATAAAGGCGCTTGCATGTAAACCTCAAAATCAGAGTTCTGTTCCAGTACTCACATGGTGAAAAGAAGAAGTCAACTTCCAAAAGTTGTGTTCTGATTTCCCACTTGTATTGTGGCATATGCCTACCTGCATGCACTTTCTCTCAAAATAAATATTAATAAATTTTAAAAAAATCTATTCATAAACATGGTATGTGCAGACTGAGTTCCCTTGTCCTAACAAGATGTAAAACTAGAGCAGAAGCTGCTACTCAAAATTCTAAAACTTTACTCAGACATGTATAGAACTCTCATAGGTACCTTTGGAAAAAGTCCTAATAAATATATCATGTGTTTTCAGAGATCCAAGCCCCAACCCAACATCAAAGGTTAAAGAGGGTAGGGGTATGGTTCAGTGACAGAGCACCTGCTTAGCAATCATGAGGTAGGAAGGGATGAAAAAAGAAAAGAAGGCAACAGGGACATAAGGCAGGCCAGGGGAACCAACCCAAGCATGGCCTCAAACAAAAGGTAACCTGTAGATGGTGTGACACCCACAAGGTGAATTCAATTGTCTTCAGTTGGGTTTTACCTGGTTGGATACAAAACAAATACAGGAAAGAAGGGGTACACTTTCCTTTGTGGGCTGCTTATCCCTAGCCATGCTGGCACCAAAGTTAAGTAAAACTGACTTCAGTGTCAAGCCCATCTCCCTCCATGGGAGGCTAAGATCCACTGCTTAGAAGCTACTCTAAAAGTGCCCTGCAGCCAGACAGAACCCAGTAGAGCAAACTTCACGCCAGCCACCCACAGGCCTGGCAGGGTTTCTAGAGCTTGGGGTTTGCGTAAATAAAAAATGAGCTCCAAACTCCAGATTGATCTTGGATGCTGAAGAGCTCTAATGAAGCTACAGGCCAAAACAGAGCTTAGCTGCCAGAGCCCAGCATAGCACAGAGCTTAGCTGCAGCAGGGTCCAGTACTGCACAGCTAGCATAGCACAGCACAGAGCTTAGCCACAGCAGGACCCAGCACAACACTGCATAGCACAGCACAGAGCCTAGCTGCAGTAGGGCTTAGCAGAGCACAGAGGCCATTGTGTCAGACAACATCTTCAATGCCACCACCCATGGGCCTCTCTGAACTCCAGCCATGAGGGCAGAAGATCTGATCTGGAGGGCAGCCAGCCTTCCTTAGAGACCTATTGCAGAACAGGGCTACCCTCAGCTTCCCACTCATCAAACCCCAAGTTCTGAGTGGGTAAAGTGCTTGCACGGAAACCCGAGCTGGATCGCAGGGCCCCACTGTGGAAGGAGGTAGGAAAGAACCAACTACCAAAGTGTCCCCTGACCTCCATATATGCACTATGGTAAGTATGATTGCCCATCCTGTCTTCCTTCTTCGCTCTGATAAAGGACAGATAATCTTCTGTTTTCAATAAAAAATGAAAAGAGAAAGAAACCTGTGTTTCTAAGAAGCCCAGAACTATGATAGTGCCTAGTAAATAGAGTTTAATTAGGACATGAATTCAGGAGCACATTTATTACAAATAGAAAGGAAGGGGTTCAGAAAAGTTACCTGCCTGGGTCACATAGTGACAAGGAGCCAAGAACTGCTACAAATCCTCTGGGAAAGGAGGTTAGGAAAGAGCCAAGTGTGAAGCTAAGATGTCATCTGGTTTCTAACTCAACCCAAAGGCTCACAGCCTCAACAGCTCAGGCCTGCCTCGGGCTTGGAGTCTTACAGCGGAGCACAGAGCCATCCTTGATTACCAGAGTGAGGCCTGGTTCTTCCTGAGACTCTATCCTCTGGGAGAGGGACCCTGGCTCTTCTTCCAGGGCCTCACTGTGAATCAACAGGTCATATACCCAGGACTCTCCTGGCATCTAGGCACTTCCTACCGGAATGAGACTCCACTCTATCCACATAACCTGGAGTGTGTCTATTGCCAAAGAACACTCCAACAGCAAATGGGTCAACAGCATGAGCGCTTAAGCATCCGCTTGTTGCCTCTGAACTTCAGATGCTTGGAGGGCACAGTCTATGTCCGGGAAGTACCTGATAGGATGGTCGGATGGAAGAGGGGGACAGGATGTCTAGGTCACAAAGCACAGCAGCCAACACATGGAAGTATAGGACAGACTTCTTGACATTCCTGGTGCCACCTGACTGAGGGCCACGGAATCTATGGAGAGGGGACTCTTTTTCCTATGTTTTTCATAAGGTGAGGGGCTCTGAGTCCCTTTCTTCTAAGCAATCTGTTTATTCCCACTCTGTTGCAGTGTAGCACTACCAATTCAGGGAGGCCCTAGCCCGAGCTCCCAGGTACAGACATGCCCCAGACATGTCCCAGTAGAGGAACCATACAGCTGGAAGGATGAACAACCAATGGGAAGCGGCCATCTAACCTGCCCCTGCGATGGACACCTAGTAAACAGTCAAATGATTGGTGGCTGTCCCCCAAGTGAAGGGATGGCAACACCTGATTGGACCCCAACCCTATATAAGCCCAAACACTTCCTGAATAAAGCTGAGTCTGCAGCAAACCCGTCCTCTGCCTGCTGCTTCTCTCCTGACTCCTGGGGTCTGGGTGGTGACCCTGCGCCTGCTCACCCCCTCTCCTGGAGCCCGCGAGGCCCCTGCCGTTTCCCCTCTTTTCACTGGCTGGCCTGGCGGGGATTTGGCAACAGGAGTTCACTGCATGGTTGCTGATAAATCATCAAATGGCTTAAGGGAACAAGGATTTATTCTCTCTTACGATTCCTGGTTACAGTTCTCAGTCCAGCTTGACAGGAGAGCATGCACTAACACCAGGACCGAGGGAACAGGCTATACCATCACCACATAACAGCTGAGAGACAGACAATCCTTACTTACCAGACCAGCATGTCTGGCCAAGTGAACAGAAGGAAGCCAACTCTCTCAACCAGCTCTCTGTCTTTTATTCCAAGGCTTAATCCCACCCACCATAGGCTGGGCCCTCTCCATCAGCTAGACAATCTCCTACAGGTTTGCTCTGGGCCCAACTCAACCACTAATTCTCCACAAATGTACCCAGAGCTCAAACCTTCAACCATCAAGTTGACACCTGTGCCTAACTATGACACATCCCCAGGGCACAACAGCATCCTAAACTCACAGTTAAAGAGAAATTACCAAAACAGAAGGTCTGGGGCCAGCGAGATGGCTCAGTCACTAAAGGTGCTTGGGCACAAATTCAGCAACCTGGGTTCATCCAAGAGCTCGCGTGGTAGAAGGGGAGAACTTTCAAAATCACATGTGCCATCGAACATGCATGGCTGCTCATTCTTGCACTTTCTCTCTCTCTTAAGCATTTTTTGAACTAGGCCAAATAAACAGCAGCCTACAGCATGGTTAGAGCCTCTGACTCCATGTCCACACTACCTCACACACAGGCTTCCCAGGCCAGGGTCCTGCTATGGCTCTGCCCTAGTTCTGGCTTTGTTCTACTTTTCTGCAACAAGTGAAAAGAAAGATTTGAGAGCGTGAGAAATAGTGGTGTTGCCAAGGGGAAAACCAGAGGAAGGGCTTGGTTTCACCAGTACTTTATAGCTAGGAATGCATTCAAAGACAAGAATGTCAACTGCCTGGTCCACAGGGTAATACAGGGCCTAGTGTCTGGACATCTGGGGCAGGGTCACTCCAAGGAGCCGGAAGACCTGTAAGTTACAACACTCCGTCAGAGTCAGGGTCTTTCTGGAGTGTCAGGAATGGCTTGTCTAGTTTGTAATTCCTGGATGGGGCCTCTCACTAAAGAACCTCATCAAGGAAGATCCAACCTTGCAGAGCACAGACACCACCCCAGGAGCCAGAAAAAGACAACCACGATGGTTCACCTTCCTTGCCAACTTGACGGGATTTGGAATCTACTGGGAGACACACCTCTGGGGATGCCTGTGATGGTGTTTCTGGAAAGGTTCAATAGAAGTGGGCAGCACTCTCCCATGGACTGTGAAGCCAGACTTCCCAAGCCTGGCCTTTTTTTCCAAAAGAAAGATGAACTGCTAGGGAGATGGATATGCAAACATGAGGACTGAAGTTCAGGTTCCCTAACCCACGTTAAGAAGAGCCAGGCAGGCGTGGAGATTTGACTACAACCCAGTGCTGAGGGGTGAAGACCAGGTGTGGAGGTCTGACTGCGACCCAGTACTGGGGGTGAAGGCCAGGCGTGGAGGTCTGACTGTAACCCAGTGCTGGGGGTGAAGGTCAGGGGCTTCTGGGTGCAAAGTGGCTAGTTAGATTAGAAAACTGGAAACTCCAAGTTCAGGAGGAAATCCTAACTCAGCAAATACAGTAGAAAGGGATTGAGGAAGACATCCAACGTCAACCTCTGGTCACACGGGTGGGTGCCTACACACAGATACACATATATGTGCGCGCACACACACACAAAAAAAAAAGGAAAGAAAAAAAGAAAGGAGAAAGCAAGGTGAAAAGCACCGTGCATCTCTGTCAGCTTCCTGACTGCATGCCTCCCACCAGGATGGACATCCCTTCTCAGACTGTGAAGTTAGATTCTTCTAGAAGTTGCTTCTATCAGGTATTTTTAATCACAGTAACAAAAAAGTAACTAATATAACAACCTGCCTGCTTCCCCCATCCCCAAGACAGAGCTTGCTGTGTTCTCCAGCTGCTGGTGGACTCTTGATCCTCTCACCTCCAACTGCTGAGGTTACACCCACGGATCATGCTTGGTTTTCTATCAAGATACCAGTTGGTGGGAAGCAGAGGGAATACCTATATTAAAAGAATTAACTAAAATGGAAAAGTTTTCAGCCAAGAACCACAGGGCTCATGCTATCTGAATCCACTTGCAAAAAGTTCAAAATCAGTCTCCTAACTACCCCCCACTCCCACACCCGCCCTCCCCACCCCCCACCCCAGCTCACCTCTCTGCTGAAAGGGGCAGCTGAAGAGCCATGGGGGGCTTTGGGGACAAGGTGCATTTCACTTGGACCTGCATGCTGGGTACTGGGTGCTTCAAGCCACACACTTTATGCAATTATCTATGCATATTTTATGCACCAGTAAAGAAAAGTTTTACAAAAAGAATCACTCTGTCCAAAAACTGAAGTAGCTTCTGCTTTTTTGCTGACTAAAGAATCTGTTGAGCCAGAAACCAGAAAAGCAAACAAACAAACAAAAAAATGTAAAAATCCTTCCCAGAATAAGAAACCCACAAGGTCGTTTTCTCACCTCAGATGGTTTGTCATGGTTTTCAAGTCCAATGCAAGGTTTCTTGGGGCAGAATGTTTAGCTGATTTCTGTTATTCCAAGACCTAATCAAGCCTTTGTCCGTCCCTGGCCCAGCTCTGAACTGGGCCAATTTGCCTATGGCCCCTTAAGGGAGGGACTGAATAAACCTCAAACCTTCCAGATCCCACCCAGAGGACAGGAGCAGAATCCAGGAACTTTCTCCACATTATACAATGTTGTGGGGGGCCTGAGCTTCTCAGTCCAAGATCACTTTCCCTCATCTTAGTCCATGGAGCCAATTAATAAACCTCCTCAGGACAGTGAGGAAATGAGCCGAGAACCTTGCTGGTCATTCTCTGTAAGCTCAGCCAGCCCCCTCTGCAGCTCCCAAGGTAACCATTCATCTCCAGAGCTGGGGGAGAGGGAATGCTGACTCTGCAAAGGCATCACACCTTGGCCTCGCTCTTTGAACCCATGTCTCCTGACCAAAACATGGCTGCATAAATGGGCTCACTCAGCTGGAGAAAAAGGAAAAAAGTTGAAAACAGAGACTACACAATCCTGATTTAATCTTAAAGTTTTTCTTCCACTTTCTTTTACAGAATGTAGCTAAAAATAAAAGCTTGAAGCTCGAAATAATGTAAGCAAGTAATTATAATGCACACATGCACACGCACGCACTGGGCTTTTCCCATACATGGGCGTGTTATTCTTCAGTCTTTGAAAAGCCTAAATGAAGAGATGGCCAACCACCAAAATAACGCTTCAGACCAGTGCAGAGGAGGAGAGAGCTGGAAGGGCTGGCAAACAACACTCGCCAGCCTCAACGGGGATGAATGACGAGGAGGGGATTAGTTGCCATAGCACTTGAAAAACACGGACCCAGGCATCTGATACTGGTCGCTCCTCTAAAGAGACTGCTTTGCCCTCTGGCCTTAGCACTGAGAAGGCTACAAGGGCCGGAATTTAACTTAAAGGAGGAAACCAGTGTAGGGGCATAACTGGAAATTTAATGAAGACCCTTCTCAGCAGGGAGTTCGTGGAGGGGATATGGGAACAGCTCAAGGGCAGGAGGGGCAGGACGACCAGGAGGTAAGGATGAGATGTGGGACACAGCCAGCCCAAGTCAGCATCCTTGTGTGGGTGGTGGCGAGAGCGAAAGTCACTTTGGGCTGCCGTGGATGGAATTCTATGGTTTCCAAGGCCAAGTCAGAGGTTCTCCTGACCCAAGATAGAGCCTCTGCCTTTGCTGACATACACAGCTAAGGGCTATGACACCTGGTTTATGATAGGAGAAGGGGCAGAGGTTTGGAGAAACTGTCCAAGCCGTGTCCCTTCAGAACTCTTGAAAGAACACTGGCCACATGTTGGGCCCTCCCAGGAATTACCCCAGGGCATAGCTGAACACATGGGACCAAAGATGGCGCTGAGAGCTAGTGTCCTGGGCATAACCCTGATCACATTACAGAGAGCCCTAATTGGCTTATAGAAGTTGACCTGCCTTCCTTACAGAGATACATTGAGTCTGACCTGTAAGGCTTGCATGCATGTGTTAACCTTTGACACAATTGGCTGCCCGTTTTGCGCCCTGTGGTCTTTTGTCTATTTAAGCTGTTTTATGATCCCCCAATAAATAAGATTTGCTTTGACAAACACCCTGCCATGTGTTCGAGTCTCTGGAGAGCTGAGGCAGAGAAGCGACAGCGAACTTGCCTTTCTCCATCCTGACAGCCTGGAGCTGTCCCCTAGTGTGTGTTGGGGGGGAGGTGGAGAACCCCGCAGCCACAGGCCTGATCTGGGAATGGATCATATCCTTCATGAACTCTCTCCACCCCCCCCTCTGCTGAGTCTCACCCCAACTTGGGAAGGGAAACGTGCTGCACAGAGGGAGTCTCTGCTCTCTGAACTCATCTCTATGTCTCTCTTTGCACATCAAAGGGTGAGGCACACATGCTTGGCATGCATGATGCCCTGGGTTGCATCCCAGAACACAAACAAGATGCACCAAAGGAACACCTGCCTTTAATACACTGAAACACAACAGAGAATCTGAAGAATGGTTTCCCAAAGGTCACCCCACAACCCTCCTCATTCTTTCAAAAGGCAGCAAGAAGACCCTAAAGATGCACCAAGATTAGCAGGTTCACCCCACTGCCTAAGGGGTGCACCTCACAAAGCTGCAGATCCTGCCTGCGAAGAGGCTCATGCTTCTTGGCAACAGTTTGCTTCTAAGGTTTGCCCAGGAAGGCTTCCTTCTTGTTAAGATGTTGGGTACAGAAAACTGGCTGAATCCACATGTGGTTGCTGGGCCATCACATAGCAGCCCTGGCCACTACACCTACTGGGGAGTAGAAGCAGTAAGGGAAGACCAGCTTGGCCATGGCCAGGATGGAATTAACGCTGCCCAGTTAAATTTCCATTCCAGAGTTTGTCCCTTCTTTTACTACCTATACCATGGGGCCTCTAACAGCTCAACATATCAAAGACGCAGTTTTATTTGTGATTTCCTCCCAGTGGCATCCTGAACAAACATGTCATACTCTGGGCTGTAAAGCACCCCACTGGAATCCCAGCTTCTGAAGAAGTGAGTGGGCTTGGCAGGGCCAAGTGGTCCTATCTCCCCCTCCGCCTGAGAACATCAGGCTCAGAAGCAGATTCCATTTCCCAATCACGAACCTGGTGAGGTACGAGTCCCAGAGAGGTAGGAGGCTCATTCATGCGGTCATCACTGCTGCTGGCAATGGCGTAGCCCCTATGGAAGGGAAGGAAGAGAGACTCGGTTAATATGCTCACAGTGAGAACATGAGAGGAAGATCTAGGAGCACCTCGGAGGAGTTACAAGGATAACCACAGATGCCCTTAGCTAGGATATAACACATTCACGTCCTTGGGAGAGAAGGAAAATCATGACAAATAAATACATGCCTTGGAGAGAAACCAGCACGAGCGCTGCAGGGCTGCTGAGCTACCTACTTCAGGCCTAACAGCTGTGCATTGTTGTAGGGAAGGCTGTGAGGACCACTGGAGGCAAGTCAGATCAGTTGTGAGCCCAAGGCTTGCTGTCTTCCTTCTCCCCTCCCTTTCTTCCCTTACTCCTTTCCTTTCTTGTCCTTGTCCACCTTCTTTCCATTAACTAGCTTGCTCTCAATATAACACGATACCCGGCCTTGAACCTTCCTGCCTCAATATCCTAAGTAGCTGTGCCCTCAGGTGTGCACCACCAACCCTGACCCCATGAGCTGATACAAACACCACTGAAATGGAGGAAGGGTATGGAAAAGTGAGGAATTAATTGGGCAGGAGTACTAACACACTCCTCCCAAGTGGCATGACGCTTGTGTATGTCACAGAAGCAATACGGGACCTGGCTTTAAACCTAGGACCAGGGCAAAGGGGTAGGCAGAGAAATGACCAGCCAGAGAAGTGTAGAACAAGTCTAGAAGGTTTCACTCTGAACACTTCTGCCAGGAGGCCACAAGAAATCAATGGCAGTGGTGGCGAAGGCAGGTGGCAAAGATGAGAGGGTGAGAGCTACTATTCCTCCTGGAGCACCCACCAGCCGTAGGACCATGGAAATGCAGGGCCCTTTCTACCCTGCACAGAAAGCCTCCAAGTCATGCAATAAGAGAATCCTTTTCTGGAATGAAATCCTTATGAGAATAATATTTTCCAAGTTTGATGCTCCCTGCCGGCAGTGATCAGCACAAGCCAAGGGGCTGCATGAGCTTCAGCTACTCAGTCATCCTCAAGCTGCCTCAGCTGCTCAATCAAGAGATTTTTAACGGCTGATGGGATGGCTCATAGGGTGTTATAATTAAGTACAGGTGTCAACTTAAGGGCCAGAGGTTAGAGCTCTGGGAACATTTGCAGATGATTGGTAGTTGAGCTAAGCCAAAAATGAACATGCAAGAGATAGTGGATGGGGAAGGCCCAGCACGTTGTGACTGGGACTAGTCCCTGGACAGGCGAATAAAATAGAGGGAACTGTTTGAGAAAGCAGACATCCTTTTGTATATTTGACCAGACATGCTGATCTGGCAAGTAAGGATTGTCCCTCTCTCAGCTGTTATGTGGATTTGGTGTGTCCAGTTCCCTTGGCCCTGGTGTTGGTGTGAGTTCTTCTGCCAAGCTGGACAAACAACTGTAACCAGATTATCATAAGAGAATAAAGCCCTTGTTCCCTTAAGTTGTTTGATGGTAATTTTTTCAGCAACATGCAGGCTAACAGCTATAGAGAGTAAAGCTACTTACACACAAGCCCAAGGATCTGAGTTCGATCCCTAGAACTTAAGTAAAGATGAAAGGAGAAAACTGACTCCAAAAACCTGTCCTCTGACCTCCATATAGGTGTTGTGGTATGTGCATCCCCCACATCATATATACACATAGAGATTATGATAAAATCTTAAAAATTGGAAAGTATGGGACTGAGTGGAGTGGTGCACACTTGCGACCCTAGCATTTGGAAGACTGAAGCAGGATCACTGTGAGTTTGAAGCCAGGTCTGACCACCCTATGCCGGCCAGATACTGAGAGAATCTTTAACTATCACATTTTTATTTTTCTTCTTTTTTTTTCTATTTAAAAATTACAGGCTCAATTAAAGTCAGAATGGACTACATAATGAGCTCAAGGCAAGCCTGAACTACAAAGTAAGACTGTCCAAAAATGAGTCTAGTAGAGGCTAAAAAGATGGCTCAGTAGTTAAAGTGTTTGCCATGCAAGCCAGAGGATTTAGATCTCCAAAATGTCAGGTGGATGGGGAAGACCACCTTCTGCACCCTCAGAAGGCAGAAACTGGGAGAATCCCCAGATCAAGCTGGCTAAGTACACTAACCCTGTGGTTAAGTTCTGGGTTTGATTAGAGATTCTCTTTCAACAGAATAAGAAGGAAGAGCAAACAAGGCCCAACCTTGGGCCTTGATACATACACACATGCACACATTGTGCACCAACACACACCCTGTGTGCCCACACACATGCAAATACACATGCAACCTACATATATACACACATGAAAATGGAAAAATGGGGGAAAATGTGACTAGTAATGTTTTTTTCTAATAGATTTTCAGGGAATTAAATGAGCTGACAGTTATAAAATACTTTGAGTGGGGCTGTGCACAGAGTCTGGTACAAATATCTGAAGAATAAGTCACAGCATGTCTGCCACTCAGCTGTATGGGGCTTCTGTATGGCGGCATCTGTTGGCCATCAATCTGGCTTATGTCCCCAGCTGACCACCCTATGCCGGCCAGACACTGAGAGAATCTTTAACTTCACATTTTTATTTTCCTTCTCTTTTTTTCTATTTAAAAATTACAGGCTCCATTTCTGAAACTAAATTCTGTCCTGCTTTAATGCAATAAGAATCAATCCTGTTGTCTATGAATCATTAAGGTCTTCTCTTTGGTTGGAAAAGACAGATTTCCAGGATTGCAACTGGTGCTAAGTTTTGCATCTGGGGTTTAATAGATATGCAATGTGTTCAACCTACAGATTACCAAAAGCTCAAGAACAACTACAAAGTTAAAGTTCAATCGCCAAAGCGATGGTATTAAGAGGTGACAGGAAGCCATCGCTCCGGAGCATCATCCTCATTATGGCTGAAGTTTCTCTGGGTCTGGATTACGCTCTTTCAAGACTGTTAGGACTGTAGAAGAGTTAAGCTTCACATAATTGGATTAGTATTTCTTCCCTTTTCTTTCCTTCCTTGCCTTGCCTGTCCTCCTCCTCCTCCTTCTCTCTCTCTCTCTCTGTCTCTCTTTGTCTCTCTGTCTCTGTCTCTGTCTCTCCCCCTCTGTCTCTCTGTTTTTCTCTCTCTCTTTTCCTGGCAGGCCAAGAGGCTGTGACCACAAGTTTGCAACTCTGTCCCCAGCTTAAGAAATTTCAGTCTTGGCCAGATTGTGATTAAAATGAAGAACCTCTTTGCTTTTATATATACAAACAGCAGAGACTACTGCCATGGAGAAGACGTGCCACCTGCTGAATCTGCTCTGAGATGACCCAATGAGAAAAGAAACTAACTGTAGACAGTGGGGCAGGTGGTGCCAGGCCAGCTGGAGACTAAAGAGAGAAGGATTTAATGGGCTTGTCTCCTCTCATACTATGAATTCTCAGGGGAAGGTTTATTGTTGCTTTAAAAAAAAAAAAAAGTTATGCGAAGACAGCGCACAATAAAGAGCCAAGAAAACATTGGACAATAGATGAAGCACAGCCTGTAGTGCTCTGCTGAGATGCAATGTGCTCACAGAATCAAACAGACGAAATGCACAATTCCAACAGAGTCAGAAATGTGCAAGATAAAATCTAACAGAAAGGTGAAACAGAACTCGACATCAAGGTTCAGCCCTTGCTGGGCAGAGAGAGACAAGTGAACAAGGGATAAGTAGAAGCTACAAGTAGATCAAACCAAGAAAAGACAACCAAGAGAGAGGAAAGGGTTCAGAAGACACACAAGTGATCCCAGCTGACAAGTACCAAGAAACTCGAAGTGAACAGAGCAAGACAGGGGCAGAAGCAGTATTTTCAACAGAGAGAGCAGGGACTTCCACACAAATGGAGATCACCAAGTCCAGGATCCAAGAACAAGGCGGAGCCAGAGCAAACCCAAGCAGGCGTGGGGCCACACATCTCATGGGGAATTCAAACTAATTACTGAGGTTGTTTAGGGCAAAAACTACCCGACTAACTTGCACAGTATGGATCTTACTTGGGATAAAATATGTGGTACAACCAAAACTGACAGACCATGACTGATATTCCCGCTGGTGTCAAGACTACAGTGGCGCTTGCTTCATTTGCTGTGCTGGCTGCACTATCAAGCTCAATAGTCACAACGCACAATTGCACAGCACCACCAGGTCCAGCAGATGCTTGGGATGATGGGTATCATGACCTGAGAGGAGCAGACAGACTGCTCAAGAGAAGCGGCAAATAAGCTGACTCTAGACAGCACTGGCAAAGATGAAGAAAGGAATGGCCAGTTCACTCGGCCTTCTTAGGAAACTTCCTTAGAAAAGAAATCATGCTCAAGAGGCCCAGGTGGACCTGAGGACAGTCTCAGGCTTCCTGGTGAAGGTCAGAGTCCTGGAAAAGTCACTGGTGGTAAGAGAGGTGATAAAGTTGAAGGCACTGATAGATAGGAACCAGCAGTTAAGAACTGCTTAAAATTCAGATTTTCAATAGTGAATAAAAAGTTTTGTTTGCAATGATTTGCCTCCTTTTAAAATCTACAGCCTAGTGATCCAGATATTGAACTGATGGGATCTGGTGAACCTTTGGCCTGTGTGGATTGCGTTCATCACATAAATAGTTAAAGGGGCTGGATATTCTAAGCTATGGCAGCCTGGAAACATTACCTGAATGACTGTATGCCCAGAAAGTTTTACTTGTTATTAAAAATCAATGCTTGGGACACTGGAGAGATGGCCCAGAGGTAAAGCCTCTAGAGACCTTGCAAGCAGAAGGACCTGAATTCCCATTCCAGATCTCATGTAGAAATGCCAAGCAGAAATAGCAGCAGCCTGAACTTTGGCGGTGGAAAGCAAAACCTGGGAAACCTCAGAGCAAATGATTAAGGAGGTAGAGCAATTCAGCATGATTCATAAAGTCATCCTTGACCCTGCACAGGCACATACACAGTACCCTCTAATACACACACACACACACACACACACACACACACACACACACATCAATCAATCAATTAATCAGTCAATCAATGCTCATTCCCCTGTGAAGCGGGGGAGGCTTTGACCAGGGCTTATACCACTTGGTCATTCCTTTCTTCCACACTGTCACATGCCCAAAAGCATAGTGATCATCCCACAAGCTCAGGTTGTCGCTTCTAAAGAAGGCTCCTAATGTGGCTGAGCAACCTGCAAGAAGTGATGCTGGTGGCAGGATGGAGTCTTAGTGCTCACAGGCTGCCCGCCTTGGAACTTCTTACTGCATAAAGAAGAGGCCGTATTTGGCCGAATCACTGAATATGAATCTCTGATACATGCAGCCAAATACAACTTCTGATGCAAGTAATTCATGTATGTATATTCACAAATGTTCAGCCTCAGGAAATCATGATTAACTACAGCATAGAAACATAAAGGTTCTATGATTCTTGCCAAAATTTTAATAGTTTATTATCAGTTGCTAAAAAAAAAATCTCAACAAGGATGCACGGGTGTACCCCAAAGATCACATGGTAAGTTCTTTGAGGCGGAAGAGTCAGACTAGGTTTCATTAGTCCTGTTGTGAGGACAGAGAGAATGAACATTCTCAGCAGATAGGAACCAAGACACAGCCCAGGGCAAGTGCTGAGCAGCTGTTCACAGCCCCCTGCAGAAGCGTCATCTCCAGGCTCCAGACTCACCCTTCTGGATGCTGCAGCACAGAAACCATCAGCTCCACGGCCAGGGCTCCTGCGATCATGGCCAGGCCTGGGCGGCTCACCGTGCACTGCTGGTCCAAGGTACGGTCTCTGGTTGACTGAGAGGAACAATCACTGGCACATGCAGAACGTTCAAGTGCATCCATCCCTAGCTGAGCATGAAACCCCCATGACAAAGCCCTAAAACACTACCAGATGTTCACTAAAAAAGAACATTCATCCTCAAACCCCATCATGCCTGGTGAGAACCCTGATAAACAAATGTGGGTGGGACCCTGTAATTAATGAGGGGATACACTGAGGACAAACAGATACAACTGAAGACTGATGGGCATTGGCCTTACAGCTGTGTGTCGGGATCCTTAGTGGACTCCACTCCCTCTTTGTGCATGAACCGCATGGTGCCCCTGCCAGCCATTCCTTGAGATGATGGCTAAGGTGAGGTGGGAGGCACCGACTCTGCTGCAGCTCTCAGTTCTCACGACTAGGCGCTCACCCTGCCTGTCTAGGCTTACCTGCAAACACAATGGCTGCCACCTGACTCTGTAGGCCTTCAGTGGACCAACCAGAGGAATTCTAACCTTCCAACTTGGAGCAAATGCCAGGACTGTCAGGGGCTACTGTGAAAGTTTTGCCTAACGAACAGGCCTTCATGGCCCTCAATCCTACCTGAGCGCAGCTGCTGAACATGTTGTCCCAAGACTGCAATGGAGCGCACTAAGTCATCCTTCTTCATATAGGAGAAAGGCCATCTAGTCTTTTCATTTTTTATTCTTCTTTTATTTAATGTTGCATACACCAAGATAGTAAATTTATAATATTTTCAACCCTTAGTCCCAAAACATGTCGAGTTCTTGGGTTTTGTGGGAAGCCTATTCCCATAGGATCACTATGCCAGTGGAGCTCAGTCTGCTGAGTGCTTCTGACTGCTGATGCACTCCACACTCGGAACTGCTCTGCGCTGGAATGTGGCGTGCTGGGAAGAAGCCAGTAGACTTCCCTGTTCTTCCAAATGGCCAGAATAAAATACACAATGCGCCAATAAAACTTGAGTTTCAGAGAGGCAATAATCATTATTTAGTATAAGTTGGTCTTGAGTATTTTATTTTATTTTATTTTTAATTTTTTAAATTTATTTATTCAATTGTGCGTGTATATGTGTGCGCGCACGTGCATGTGTCTGTGTGTGTGTAGAACCACGGACGAATTCGGGAACCACCATGGACGCCTCCACCTCCTCCTTGTTTACTCTGCCCAGGGATTCACAGGCTCTGCCCTACCAGGACCAGAAACACAGGCCGCCCCCACTTCCACCAGGCATCTATACGTGGGTCTAGGATCCGAACTAAGGACCTTCTGCCTGCAAGACAGAGGCTTAACCCCTGAGCCACTTCTCCAGCCCCAGTCTTGAGTATTTTAACACTAAAAGATTTCTTACCTTTTCTGAAATTCAAAGTTGCCTAGGAATCCTGCAGCAATTGCTGAACTGGCAAAGCCCATGCCCCACTTTCGCTCTGCAGGGTTATACAGGGCCAGGAAGCTATGTGGAATTACCAGGAGACAGGCTGGCCCTGAACCACAATCCCGATTTTTAGACTCCTCACCTCTAGGGCTCTAAGATGAGCCTGGGCCAAGGTTCTGGGTAAGAACCAGGCTCTGCTGAGGCTTCTTCACTTGACTTCTGCCAAATGGTCTGTGGCTACATTTATGTTGGTGAATGAGGCTCAGCCATCTAGGTGAGGATGCCATCAAGGCTCAGAGTCGGATAATGCTGAACTACAGGCTTCTTGTCCTTCTTATAAGACAGTATTTGAATAGGGGTGAAAAAGCAGGGTCTGTGCCCAGAACACAAGACAAAGCAGCTACTTGGAACCACCAAGAAATCTACTTACATCTCCTGGGGCCACCACATCATTGCAGAAGTAGCAACCAAGTTTGTAGCCAGGAATGTTGGCAAAAAGTGAGGAGCCCAAGTCAGCAGGTGCCACAGGATGGTTTGGACACAAGTCACCAGCTCCTTGTTGCTTGGGTTTTTTCAGACCATGTCTCATGACAACAAACGTATCAAACCCCAGGGCAGCATTGATGACCAGCTGCAGATTTCAAGAAATGAAAGACAATTAGGACAAATATACCTTAACCTATGGGTAGGTTCATGTTTGATGCATCTTTGAAATCTTATTTTTTGGGGTTAGAAATGTAAATCATTTGGTAGTAGAGTACTGCACTGTATGCACACACACATATTCCTATTTGTATGTGAGTATAACTAGATTCCAACAAAATCTAACATGATTAAATATTACTAGTACTGAAGCTTTGTAAACTGGAAAAGACTTGACAAGTTATTAACAAAAATATTTCACTAAAAAGCCCATATACATCACCTATCCCTTTTTCTTGCTTTCTGTTTCTAAGACAAAGAAAGAGATAGAGACAGATAGATACACAGATAGATGGAGATACATAGACAATATACTAGAAACATATAAATATTATAGAGGATTATTTATAAACACAATAGATAAGAAACATATATATTACATCTTGCTCATTTTCCACACTATAACATTTGAAAGCATAACTGTGAATGGCTATAAGTGTCAAACATGATTCATCATCTTATACTTAAAGGGCCTTATATTATCACTGAAAAACCAACCCCAAAGGAGTCTTAGAAACTTAGTAACTAGTAACACTGTAGCCATGAGTGGATAGTCTACAATGGAAGCCTTTGGCCACAGTCATTCCTCTTTTTCACAGGACAGAGGGCTGGGACACTTCTCTTGGAATGACACACTAGGCCACAATCACATACAAGTACCCATGCCCCACGCCCTACCTTCCTCTTGCTTGCTGCGATGACGGCAGGAAGCCACCGGCTTTCCCTGGTGTCCATCAAGAGGAAGATGACATCGTGGCTTTCGATGAGTTGCTCCAGCTGCTCCACATCCCGGCGGGCTTGCTCCATAGTGATGGCAGAGAAGTTCACTGGATGTCCCGGCATGGGGATGCTCATGTTGAACCCTCTGGCGTTCTAGGGCAATAACAGCAATGTCTGATGCAAGAGACAGAGCCCCCACCTTGCACAGCTGCAGCATGCACACATGTGCGTATTACTGCTGCTTTCTCCCTAGCCTTCCTGTGGCCTCTCACCTTCTTCACATCTTCCTCGAACTGGGAGAGTAGAGATGGATATGCCAAGCTTGCACATGCCAAGCACTCCATCAGTAAACTACATCCCCAGCATCTTTAGCATTTAGCAATGAGCACTTAGCATTGAGCACCTGAGAGTGCTGATGGAGCCAGTATAGTCACTCTCCACAGAAGAATGCATTCCACTGGCTTTGGGGAAACATGCAAACAGTAGCTTTCCCTCTGACTGCCAGACACTTATTGGAAAGCTACAGGGCCAGAGCCTTTTGTTTGTTTATTTGTTTTATGGAGACCGGGTCTCACTATGAGTTTGACTGGTCTCAAACGCAAACACAGGATCCTCCAGCCTTGGCCTCCTAAGTACAGGGACTACAGGCCTGCACCACCCCACCCCAGCTGCAAAGAGGACTTTACAAAGGAGAATCTGTTTTATAGATTGTAGATACTTTCTCCTGATCTCTGAGACGGAAGAAATGAAAATTAAGACGTCTAAAAAAATGAAAAACAAAATTCCAGCAAAGCAGGAAAGCTTGCCAGGTAGGAAGGACTTCACAGAGAAACGGTTCCCAAACAAGTCTATTTCTATGAGGAAACCACCACAAACATAACCATTATGACATTGTGATAGGATAGACTTGACACATCTGGCATTAACTAAGATCAGCTGAAACTACCTGAAGAGATTATCTGACTCAATACATTCACAATACAAACATCAGCCCTAGATCTGATTGGAACCTCCCAGTAGTGGACCAGATAAAAGGAACCATAGAACAGGAGACTGGGAAGAAGGGAGACTTTCCAGGAATCCTCCAGCCTTCAGTTGTCACCCACTAGCCTACTAGATATCTACTGTGACTTAGCCTACCTCCAGCTTCAGCCACCAGCCGTGTTCCCTTCACCATGAAAGATTGTACCTCCACTCTGGAACCATAAGGTGAATAAATCTCCCTTTCCCCCTTAAGTTGATTGACTTTGAGTGCTCTCTTACAGCAATAGTTAGAAGTAACCATTACAACCATATTCATGAATTCATTAAGTATTATGTATCTACCAGACACCAACAATTAAGATTAATAATAAAAAGAATAATAAAAACAGTTGTAGGAACAACACTTTTGTGGCATATTACAATGCACAGAGCATCACAAATTTCTAGAAGTTCCCAGATGGCTCCGAGGTATCACCAGGGTGAGGTGTAATTCACATAGTAAAATGCACACACCTCACATGCATAACTCAATAGATTTTGACAAATGGTTGATGCCCCATGGATTCAAGATACAGAAGATCCCGAGATTCAAGTAACACTGTACTGGTGTAATAAATACTCTCCTTTCTATTCTATAATTTGTTTGTTCATTGTCTTCTTACTGGATATTTGGATTAGTTCTAGATTTGTGATATTATAAGTAAGATCACAATGGATATGTCACATGTATTTTTACTTCTCTTAGGTACAGAGGTCAAAGTGTAATTTCTAGGACAGTATCATTGTTTGAAATATGTCCCCCAGAGTCTCGTCGTGGGAAGGACATGGCACCTTTAGGAGGTGGAGCCTTGTGGAAAAAGGCAGTCACAGGTGTGGGCCTGGTGTGGGCCTTGAGGTAGATTAGTCCTGCCCTACCTCATGGAGAGGTCTGCTCTTGCAACTGGCAGTCTAGCAGCTCTCCAAGATGTCTGCAGTGACTTAGGCCTACTCCAGCTTCTGCCGCCAGCCACCAGAAACTGGTACCAAGAGTGGGGTGATGCTGTGTGCGACTAAGAGAATCTAATACCAAAAAGTGAAGTTACTTGTTTGTGAAGCTGAGAGAAGTTAGTACCTAGCAGTATGTCCAATACTGTAATGTGGCTAGTGTGCCTTTGGAACTGTTGGGAGAAATATGGAAAAACTTGGGATTTTGCACTGGGAAAGCTTTTGTGTCTAGGAGACAGAGCCAAATGGGCTTTCTTTTGAGAACTTGGAAGGCAACAATATTGTGAGAGACACAGGCAGAAGAAACCCAGCTTATTATGATGGTCCATAAGGGAACAAAGACTAAGTTTGGAACTGGACAAATGGCAAATAGAGTTATGTGTTGGCAGAGAGTTGAGTGAAGTTTTGCCCTCATCCTGAGAGCAATTGCCAGAAGACAATCTTGACTTTTTAGCACTCTTGTTACTTTTACTTTTTAGAGTTCTTATTCAGAGTTATAAAAAAGAGCAAGGAATCAGAAAGCAGTAAAAGCTGTGAGGTCTGATGAGGAAAAAATACAATGGCAAACTTAAAGAGCTGAACAAGGAAGAGACAACAAAATATTGGCTATTGTTAAACAGAGTAGCTACATTAGTGAATCAAAGTCTGCTCTCAATTTGGATAATACAAGAGGCTGCCCCCTGAGGGCAAATTCCTCCCAGAAGTATCCCACCCATAAAAATATAAACTCTTTAGGAAGGGATGGGCTAAAGAGTCTGCTTCTCTGAAACAACTGCCCAGGAGAAAAAGATTTTTTCTACAGACAACACCGAAAAACTAAATCAGCTGTGAGTCTTAGGGGGCCAGTCTCCAACCCAAGACTATAGCAGAACTTGGCAACATCATCCATCCACCTGGCGCTAGTTTCAGAGGCATCAAAAATGCAAGAGGAAGGATGTGAATCCTTCCTCCAAGGTTTCAGAGAATGGCAAAATCTAGATAGCATAGGGCAGAAAACCTGCAGTTTAGAGGACCAGGAAGGGGATTTTGTGCTGTGGAGCTGCCATTGAGAAGTGAAGAAGTTAGAGATGCCAGAACCAATGTAGGACATCTGTCAAGGAGAGCTGTATACTCTGGGAGGAGTCAACCCAAGAGATTGATGTGTTTTACAGGTAGCTGCTTTGGAAGGGTGGAATTGAAGCTCTTAGGAACTGAGATGATTTCAATAAGAAGGACAGAGAGCTGCAGGATTTGGAGTTTGTCCTGCTGGTTTTTGGTCTTGTTATGGACCAATCTTTCCTGGATATGTCCTTATTCCTCCCTTTTGGAATGGGGATGTTTATTTTGTGTCACTGTATGTTGGAAGTATGTAACTTGTCTTTTGATTTTACAGGAGACTTTGAATTTCTGCACTGTGTTGGAACTACTGATGTAACCTATATGAGATAGCAATGAGCCTGTGGGAGTCAGGGGTGGGGTATCATGGCCCATGTGTTTGACTCCTTGGTAAACGTTTGGGAACATCATGGCACCTTTAGGAGGTGGAGCCTTGCTGGAGGAAGGTAGTCACAGTGGGTAGGTCTTGAGGTGGATTACCCTACCCTATTTCCTGGAGAGGCAGTCTAGCAGCTCTCAGCCTCCAAGATGTCTGCAGTGACATAGGACTACTGCTGCTAGCCATGCCGCTTCTGCCTTGAAAGACTGTATCTTCCCCATGGAACTGTAAACTGAATAAATCTCCTTCTCCCTTAAGTTGCTCAAGTTTGGGTGTTCTCTCATAGCAACAGAGAAGAGTAACCAGTACAGTTATGTGCAAGTAGGTTTGATTTCTTCTAGGTTGATTTACCTAGCAAAGTCTGAGGGTTTGGTTTGCCTGATGACCATCAATCTTGATTTCAGTCATTTTATTAGGTGTGGGCTATGTGTCTGTGGTCTCAAAGCCTAATTCTTTGGTGAGAAATTTAAATTCTGACAAAGCCCAAGCTGTCAATTGCTTTATCCCAAGAGATCTTTGCCTGCCGCAAGATTCTGAGTAGCCATGTCCTAGAGCTTAATACTTTCAGCCTTACAGGCAGTCTGGGGTGTTGCTTCATGGCCCAGAGAACTCTGCCCTGGCTGGTTCCTGTCCCAAGGGCTCCCAGCACTGTGTGAGTTCTGCCATCTCCCTGCTGCTCCAAGCTTCCTGGAGTTTTCCAATCCAGCCTCACATAGTCATCCCCTGAGCATGTGCAGTGCATAATGTGGTCAAGGCTCAAGCTGACCTTAGCTGATTTTTCTGGAAGCCTTTCTCTGCACAGTCCCCACATGCCCTGAACTCTGTCCCCCAAGTTCCAGCCACCTCCTCTGCTCTGAACTCTGGCTGTCTCTCTAGGTCTGAAAGCTAGAAATATGGCCTTGGGCTTCCCTGACTTGGAAGCAGTCAGAAGGTACCTCCAGACAATGCCCTCGGACAGTCCTTTCCCACTGCCTTGAGACCACAATCTCTCCCGGCCTGTTTCTCACTGTCCCTGAAAAGCTACTTCTTGAATTGTGCTCATATATATATATATTAATACAAGAGATCAAATCTAATATCAGCTATCCACTAGGGTTGGAAGCAGATGTCCCAAACCTCCAGTGTGGAAATGGAAGAATCGTTCAGTGGAAGAGCATGTGCTTAGTGTGTACAGGGCCTGTATTCAATCCCCAGCACCCCAAACAAACACCAAAACAGCTATGTGATTTGCCAAAGACATGTTGTTTTCTTATTCAATTACCTTGAGCTTAGGACGAGGCAGGGTGCCTATGGCAGTTCTCAGGTGACTTTTATTATAACATTTTAAAGGCACCTTGAAAGGGCCCATGTTACCCTGTGTCCAGAAGCAGAACTGAAGGCATTATTCCTAGAGTTTCTGACAACCTGGCTAATGAAGTACTTGAAGGGCTGGGGCCAGAGCAGTTACTTTGGAGCAAGCATATTTTAAGGGAAAACTAAGAGTCAGACTTTCTAGTTCTGAGGGGATGGTATAGGCCACCCAGGTGAATCACCCAGTGAAGCTACCTGGCACCTGAAATTTGTCACCCAGCAGAGGCTGGGGGATGGGTGCTCATGACCCCTGGGTACATACCCCTGCACTGTCTTATGGATGTATTATTTTGAAATTAAGAATTAAAACGGTCTGTCACCCTTTTCTTCCAAGTCAAATGTCACTAGGCTTCAAGCAATGAAACAAGAGTTGTGAAATACCAACACAAGAGGAGGCTCAAATGACAAAACCTTATGCCAATAAGTCCAATATCCCTTTTCTAGATGACAGCCATCCAGAGAGCCTCATTTCATGTATCTCTTTGCTTCTAAAGCCACTTCTCCCATGGAAAATCCTCTTGGCCAGCCTCTAGCCAACCTGTTCACCCAATCAATCCCTTCGGCCTCAGTGCAAATGACCTTTTACAAGGAAGCTTTCAGTGGCTCCCTGTCATAGTTAGGCACAGATGTCAACTTTTAACATCTGTGGGAACAAGGATTAAAGGTTACAGTTTAAAAGTGTTATTGTTTTTGTGCCAAGTTGACAAGGGGTGGAATGTCATAGTTGGGCACAGGTGTCAACTTGACAGTTCGAGGGTTTGAGCTCTGGGCACATTGTAGAGAATTAATGGTTGAGTTAAGCCCAGAGCAAACCTGCAGGAGATTGTCTAGCTGATGGGGAAGGCCCGGGTAGGTGGAATTAGGCCCTAGAATATAACATACAGAGGTAATTGAGAGAGTCGGCATCCTTGTGTATATTTGGCCAGACATGCTGGTCTGGCAAGTAAGGATCGTCCCTCTTCAGCCATTATATAGAGGCCAGTTCCCTCAGGCCTACTGGACTGAGCAGCTAATAGCCATCGTTAGACTACCTTGGCCATATTTCATAAGCCAACTCAATAAATTCTCTTTATACATACACACACACATACACACACACACACATTCATTCTGTGGATTCCATGACTCTAGAAAAACTTGACTAATACACTCCCCTTAGTATTTACTACTTTAATTAAAATCACAGGCTATTTAACCCATTAACAAGTATGTCATCAACTAGAACATAAGCTCTCTGAAGGCAGCACCATGCCTTGGTGGCTTATGCCTACAATTTTCTCTATGCCCTCATGGATTTATTAAGCTTACTTAATAAAAAAATGATTCCCTATTACATCAAACACATAAAGGAGGTGTGCCTCCTTTATGTTTATTCCCCAAGGCATATAAACACCCTCAAACTGGGAAGATTAAAAACTCCACTGACTTTGGACTTGCATAGGTGACTATCTTTGGTGATGGGAAGAGGTATTACATGATGCTGAGACCACCTGAAGCAAGGTAACTGCCCATTTTGGAGGCTTCTACCTAAGAAGGGTAAGGCCCTGAGGACTGGGGTTCCTTGAGGCTCTATTCTGAAAGAGACACAGGGTAGAAGGGAAGCTGACTTGGAGCATTGCCTGGTAGTTGAACTACGATCCTGAACAACCAGGAGCCACAGAGATTGGGAATGATGTGAGCTGCTTTATCACACCAGCAGAGACTTACGTCAACTGCAGGACTGAGACTCACCCCATCTCTTTTGACATTCAACACATAGTGAGTATGCAGCATTCATCAATATTATTGAATATGACTCCATAAATGACATTCCCTAGAGACACTTGTGAAACAAAATCACTGATACCACTTCTCTAGTAGCTTTCTGAAGCACACAGATCAGTACTGAGTGACTAAAGGGAGGGCCTTGTAGATAACAGGGTTTTCCTTGGCTAGGGCTGCAACCTCTTCTTAGTGTTGAAAGCAAGTGCTTCCATGACAAAGAATCTGACTCCTGGCCAGTAAACTAATTAAACATCTAAGAGGTAGGATCTGTTTTGCGAGATAATCTAAAAAAAAAGAAAAAAATCCTCAAGATTTTGATTCAGAGACAAACAAACACTTCACACATTTTTCATTTCTTCTTCACCAGAATGTATGAAGTCCTGGAGATGAAACCCAGTGCCAAGCTACATTCCAGTCCAACCACTGCCACCGAAGAGACAGACGTAGTCACATGAAGTACCAGACAGGAGTGACACATCTGAGTATCTGTCACCAATTCCCCAAGGCATATAAACATTTGCAGATGCAGAAAACACCTGTGGGTATTCCCCCAGAGCATCCACATACCACACCAGGAAATATCTTCTGAAGCCGATCGGCAGCAGCCAGTGCCTTGGGTTGGCCACCTCTTAGGCAATCTTCGAATTCATACAGAGGCTGCCTCACGGGGTTGGAGTAGGAGATCTTGGAGTTGTCTACAAATGTGACATGTCTGACGCCCCAACCCTGCATGGAAAGAGAGTATAGTGTGCTTCTGAGGAGCATTTTGCAGCACGGGTTACATGAAATTGCTGACATTTTGCTTTCGATCAGCTAGAGGAACCTCAAAATATAGGAAACTTCAGAAATGGAATTGTGAAAATTCAGTTTTTGATCATAGGAATGCCAATTTCTGTTGAAGAGATAAAATAATTACATATTGCTTCCCGCAGGAATGAGACCAAGAAATGACAGAGTGGGTCTAAGTCAAAATTTGTAATTGTTACCATGCCAGAGAAAGATTTAGAAATGAATGCCTTAAGAACTTGATTTGCTGTTTCAAGAGGACTAGCAAGCACCCCTAAATGTCTTTGGTTTCCTCTTATGAATAAGTGTCAAAAGCAATTCCTCTGGAAGCTCTTTAAAGCCTTAATTACACTCAGAAGAATGACTCGTGAATCTTTCCCATACACGGTAATGAAGAATGTTTCCCAGCATTTCTCCATGCTACAGAAGCCTAATAATGGGCATTTAGTTGATTTGAATTTTTGCACCACATATTGGACAGGCTATATAAATCAATAACCTAATTCTTTTACAGACGCAGACTGAAGCATGGAAAAGAAGAACACACAGCTGGCTAAGGCGGGAAAGAACAAAGTCTCCACAGCAAACGTGTCCTGAAGCAGTGTGTTTCTCTCTCTGTGGGTTTTCATTTGCAAAATCAACTAACCATGGATGGTAAGAATGAGTCTGTGCTAAGCATGTAGTTTTTTTCTTATTATTAGTCCCTAAAAATTAAAGTGAAGACTGTTCATATAGCATTTGCATTACATTAGGAAGTCTAATCTAGAGATGTCTGAAGTAGAAATAGGTAGAAGGGAAGATATGTTCTATGCAAATACCAGGCCATTTTAACTAACAGAGGGGAGCACCCAGGCCAGCTTCACTGAGGGGTGGGGGCTCCCAGGCCAACTTCACTTAGGGGTGGGGCCTTCTCAGCTTGGTGTCCACAGAGGATCCAGAACCAGAGTCCCACAGATACCAAGGAGCAAGTACTGCTGTCCTAAGAGAAGCCCTGCTGAGCTGTCATTGAGGTGCTGAAATCCACTTCTAGGTAAGCATCATCCTTTCCTAATCTAGGCTGCTGCTGATTTAGAGGCTGACAGCTTAGTGGTTTAGCTGCGCCTTTCAGCTACTAAGAAATCTATGATGGAGGAGAACAAAAGTCACTTTTGCTTGTCTTGAAGATCTTGATTTCTGAAGTATTTCTGTGTTCCAGGGGGACCACAGTCTAGGATATGTGGGCAGCTGAAAGGCCAAATAAAATGCAAGCATGCCTTAGGCTAGCCACAAGCAGAGGGATTCCACACACTTAACTTCTGGCTTCCTTGATACTACTCAGTCTAATGGGATAATCTGCAAAGATTGAAGAAAGTTACAACACTCAGTACTCAACCACATGTGGTAGTGAAAAAGCTCTTGTAAGTGAAATGTCAAACTGGTGCCATTTTTCTGGAAGATAATTTGTAAACAAAACATGTTTCTAGAATCTCAAATGGCTCATATCCTTCGACCTACTTCTAGTGTTAGATCGTGGGAAATAACCTGAATTCCTCCCAAAGATGTAGTCACAAAGATATTCTTTGCAACACAATTTATCACCAGGCAACAGTGTTTATGAGATTATTAAAGGAAGTTTCAGTAACTTACAAAATGTGATTGAATGCTTGGTCATATCCCAGGCATAATCTTCAACCATTAATAAGGTCTAGGAGACATTATTTTCAATGCCAAGACAGTTGTTAAATAACAAAGCAGAAGTCATTAAACAAAACAAGACTATGCTTTGGGGACTAAAGCTGGATACTATAAAGACACTGCTTCTTCCAGCTTATAAATTCATTTTCATTTCAATTAAAACTGTGAGTAACAATACAGGATCAACGGGAGACACAGACAACTGCCAAAAGGCCTCAGTTGTATGTGGGGAATAAAGCCTCTGATAAAGGGGAAATTAACATTTCGCTTCCTGAACAAAGATGGAACACACATTACCCTTTGTCTCTCACTATATAGAAATAAATTTCATCTAGACAAAGACCTAACCATAAAACTGAAAAGATATTCTAAAGAAAGCAAATTTAATAACACAAAATGAAAAGATCTTTCATATGGCTAGAGTGCTCTGAATAAATTGAGAAAATAGACATGTGACAGAAAAAAAAAGGTTAATAGTCATAAGGAAAAAAAACAAAAACAAAAATAAACCTCCAAACCTGTGAAAGAAACATAGCCCAAATAACAAAGGAAGAAGAAATTTGCAAAACCAATAAAGGCCGATCCTCCCTAATTAAAGAAACATAAATTAAAATGACAAAATGTTGTTTCTTAACTTCCTGGGTTGATGAAGACTTAAAAAGTGGCAGGATCCAATTCTGGCAAGAGCATGGAAAGCAGTTCTGTCTCACAGGTTTCCCAGTGGAACATTTTTGAAAGATATTTAAATTTGGTACTTACACACACACACATATAAATCGTGCACTGTATTTTAACATATTCTACTTCTAGGACTTTTTCCTAAAAAATGATTTCACAGATATAAGTAAAGAATTTTTATTTCAATGCTTTCTGCCAAGTCTGATGGCTTGAGTTTGATCCTTACAGCCCATATAGCAGAAGAATCAATGTATACCTCCTTCCCATGATAAACAAACAAACAAACAAAAAAAAAATGAAAAGGAAAATAACCTAAAATTGGTTAAATAAACTAAGGACATAGTCATATAATGACTAGTATGGAAATACCTAGTATGGAAAGAAAGTCCATAGTTTTTCTAGTAATTTAAAATTTCTTTCTACACATTTCTTTCTAAAATTTCTAATACAAACTTTTTAAGTTAAAAATAAAGAGCTGGGGCGATGGCTTAAAGGGTAAAGAACTTTCTGCCAAGGCCAACAACCTGAGTTTAAATCCCCCAAACAGATGTAAAAGTCAGATGCAATGACAGAGCGCCCATAACCCTGTAGGAAAGGAGGCTGAGGCACAAGAATCTCAGTAAGTCCTGTGCAGCTAGGCTGTTCTACATAGCGCAGAAGAGATGGTCTCAGAACAGGGTGAAAAGCAAGAACTGACAACTGAAAGTTGCCTGAAACTTTGACCCTACGTATACAATGACACATACCTACAAACACTAATATCCCTACACTCAAATATCACACACACACACACACACACACAGAGCTTTTTCTAAGTTTGTGTGTGTGTGTGTGTGTGTGTGTGTGTGTGTGTGTGTGTGTGCATGTTTGCATGTGGGTAAGGCATGCTTGTGGGTGCACATGCCCAAAGTTGACACTGAGTGTCTTCCTTGATCACTCTCCACTGTACAGGGTCTCTGGCTAAACCCAGAGCTCAGTGATGTCAGCCATTCTCACCAGCTAGTTTCCTTCGAGTTTCCCGTCTCTGCACCCAACTGGTGGGCTACAGGCAGACCTCTATGCCCATGCTACTATTCCACAGGGACAAGGGATTCAAACTTTGATCTTCCTCCAGTCACCAGGCTGTGCAGCAAGTGCTTTGACGTCACGATCCTTCCAATGAAACTTTAAATAAAGAGTTTGTTATGATCCCGTTTACACAAGTGTAAGTGAATGGATAAATTACAAAGCATGTGAAAGGTCTCTGTCTGCAGCAGTCTGGGATAGTAGCTGGTATCAATGGTAACAGACACAGTCTGCTCTGTTCTGGGAAATGAAACTGGGAATATGGCTGGAGAAGATTCACTTCTTAGTGCAGTACAGATCCTCTTACAATTAAAAAGATGCTGGCAAAGAAAATAAGAATCAGTGGGAAGGGCAGAGAACGTGGGAGAGGAACACAATCTCATGCGATAAAACAAAAGGGACCATGGCCTGAAAAGCACCATGAAGCCCCCAACTCACCATCAGCGTCCGAGCCACATTGCACCCCAGCGTCCCAGCTCCCAGCAGCAAGCATTTGACAGACACAACCTTGTCCAAGTCCAAGGTAGGGACCAATCTCCAACACATCAGCTTGAGGTTCAGATCCACGGATGATTCTGCCAGCCTAGAAATTGAGAATCGTACATGCAGCGAGTCACTTCTTTGGGCCCTAATCTTTGCGTAAAAGATATAAATTAGCTATGAGAGAAAACAGAGCCATTGGAAAAAATAGAATCACAATAAAAATAGAGTGAAGCTTGAGAGTAACCGGGCAAGACAAAAAGTTACCATGTAGAGGCACCACCACCCCACAGTTGTAGGTATGGGCCAAAAACCTGACACTGAGCGCCTGATGGCCAAGGAGAAAAGCTCCCTGCTGCTCAGGAGCTGCTGTGTTAATAAGGATGATCACACCAATAGTTCAAGAGAAAAGAACTCAAGTACTAAAAGCAGAAACTCCCCCATATTGGCTTAGGAAGGGATGTGCTTGGGGGCACTGCTGAATGAACAAGCTCACTTTAGGTGTTTTTTTAAAGTGTCTTGATGGCCAATAGGACATTTGATGCCGATGCCATGGGCAGGAAACTGGAAGGGACACAGTAAGGCACATGGCAGTAGTCTCTGAGCTTGAAGCAAAAACAAAATCTGAAAGCTGTGAGAACAGAAAACTGCATGCCTTCAGCATATCCCACCACTGTATGACCCTTCCAACCAGGCTCGGGCTCTACAGCAGATCAGAGAGCACAGACACCCGTCAGTATCAGTGTGAACCCCTAGAATGAATCACACAGAGCACAACTGTCCTGACAAAGACCGGTCTGCAGGCTGGCTAGAAAAGCCCCGTGAAAGAGAGAGCCCCCAAATCATGCCTACCTCTTCGGGTCCATACATTCGCTGAGGTTCACCATCCTCGGACCCATGCCTCCTTTCTGGTTCTTTTCCCAGCCCACTGCTTTGGGACAATCTTAAGACAAGTAAAACATCAAGTTTAGTAAAAGAGGGGAAAATAAAAATAAACCAGCTCCATTTCTTTCTGCTTGCCGCAGCAGCTCCCCCACCACTCTCCTCCGCACATGGCTTCATCCAGAGATGCCAGCAAAGGCTTCCTGCAGCGGCTCCTAAAGCAGCTCTCACCCAAAGTGCCTCAATTCTGGCCATAACTAGAAGTCATCAGAGAGAGACCACTGCCGTTAGGTGTTATATACTACAGTGCAAGGCATTCTCCTTAAGCAAGAGGAGCCACAGCAACTCAGTACACCTCTCATATGGTTACTACTGGGATTCCAACCATGAAGCCAAGTATGTCCCTTCTGATCCCTCACAGAGACCCCTGACTATCTGAGAGTCCCATAGGGCAGAAAGCAGAGTCTAAGGGCTAAGTGTGATACATGCATGCATGTTCCTGTGGATGTGTGCATGCATGTGAAGGCCGTCTTATTTTTTTAGACACGGTCTCTCACTGAACCTGAAGTTCATTGATTCAGTTAAACTGGTTGGTCAATGAGCTCCAGGGATCACCCATCTTCCCTGCCTCCAATGGCACTAGGGCTATGGACATGCACCACTGAACCCCGCTTTTATGTGGGTGCTGGAGATCTCCTGCTTGTATCGCAAGCATATGATGGCCACCTCCCCACTCACCTGTCTCTATTAACTGTCCTATCCTTTAAACTCCTCCTCTTTAGAAACCCTGGGACTCCAATCCTAGCACGTGCCAGAGGAAATGTGTTTGGGGAAAATGAGGTGACACTTGCCCACAAGTGAGAGCAGGAAGAGCACAGGGTATGTGGGGGGGGGGGCATCTCGCCCCAGCACTGTCATCCTTCTGCCAGGTTCCAGAACATGCTTTCTATCAGCCTGAGTCGATGGGCTGAACCATGAAGGAACAAAGGATCCGGGACATTATAATACTTCTGTCCCATGTCACCGCCACTCTAACCATGAAAAGTCTTGGAAATACCACTGTGTGTTGCTTCACAATGGAAACACGTCCTGAGAAAACAGTGGCCCGCTGATTTCACTGTTCCAAGAGCGTACTTAACACAAATTTTTTTTTAAATATTTTTTAAATTTTTTTATTATTATTATTATTTATTCAACTGTGCATATGCGTATGTATGTGTGCGCGCGCGCGTGTCTATGTGTGTGTGTGTGTCTGTGTATGTGTAGAACCACGGACGAATTCGGGAACCACCATGGATGCCTCCACCTCCTCCTTGCTTACTCTGCCCCAGGATTCACAGGCTCCGCCCTACCAGGACCAGAAGCGCAGGCCGCCCCCGCTTCCACCCGGCGTCTATACGTGGGATCTGGGATCCGAACTCAGGACCTTCCGCCTGCAAGGCGGAGGCTTAACCCCTGAGCCACCTCTCCAGCCCTACTTAACACAAATTAAGTGGCCATGTGGTCCCTGGGCAGCAGCTCTGTTTTTGACAGAAACTTTGTTATATAGCCACAATGAAGAGGAAGTCTTATGATAGTTTGTTTATTGTAAAGTTTTATTTGCAACTATGTGGAAAATCATAATTTACACAGAAAACTACCTTTTAAACCAAGAAATTTTTCTTCAATATGGAGACTAAAGAAGATGGCCAAAGACAATGTGGAAGCAAGATGCCTTCTTCAGAAGGCAATACATAGCAGGCATGGGATGCAAAGCAAGGATGCCAAGCACGGGCCACACTAGGGTGGGGACAGAGTGAGTCAGAGGCCATAGCAGGATGGTGCAAAGCAGGTGGCAATGTGGGAATAAAGTGTCTCTCAGAAAGATGATTCCTGGGGCATGGGAGAAGGTGCAGAGGGCTGGAGCCCCACCAACATTAATTTATTTTTTGGTGATTCAACTCATTCCTAGACTCTCTCTAAATTGAGACTTAATAAAACAAATCCAGAGCATGACAAGGAAGAGATTTTATGATGTGCCGGCAGAGGGCGCTGAGCTACATCCAAATCTCAAGACCTCAGAAAGGCTCTGACCAAAAAGTAGCTTCTCTTTGTTCATGCCAAGGACTCAGTGGACCACTCCAGCTGTATTTAAGATCTTGAAGCCAGAGCAGAGTCGCCAGTGATGAAGAAATCCTGAATCCCCCGACTTTTACATGTTAGAAGATGTGGAGTGTCTCTAACATCTCCCCACATGCACGCAAAGCCATGTCCACACACCAACAGAACACAATGAGCCTTAGAATTGTGGGGATGAGTGGAAGAGCCAAACAATATTCATGAGCGATTCTGCGAGCACATGTGTCACATAAATATGGAGACTCATTGGAAAGATGTGCTCTGGTGCTGACTAAACAATACAATAAGAAAACAACATGACTGAGCACAGTCACACCCAGACATGGCTCCTCTTTCCATAGGACACACATCCCCTGGATGGTGTTCCACGAGGAAGTAACTTTATTCTTGATTCATGTAAGCCTGGGTATGTATCCTGCTTCTACGACAGCTAGAATATATAAACAGAAGTGTATCCATTATCTACATGAATTCTGCCTACATACAGCCATGCATATGTGCATATATCTCTACAAGTATCTCCCAGCTTAAGTTAGCTAATTTATAAGACAAGGATAAAAGGCCAGCATTTGCTACACAAGGATGAATGGCTAACAGAAGCTGTGGAAGGAGTCAGGATGTCTTTGCTGAAGGGTTTGCTCTGCAGAGAACAAGCTCAGGCACACACAACACACACACACACATATGAGCAAATACAAGCATACTCTGTCCTCCCACAAGAGCCATGGAATCATTCTGGAGACTGATGACCTCCCTGGGAAAGATGTCCTGCTGCCAATCTCTGCCTTTGTTCCCAGCAGAATAGCAGAGCGTGCCCTCGGTTCCAAGGCGGCATGCGTCCAGCAGCAAGGTAGAGGCTGTACCTCGCTCGCCCTTCTGCTGCCATTGTGTGGGGATGAAAAGAAACTGAGCTTCTGATAACTGATAATTACATGCATTCTCAAAGACCAGCAAATTTACCTGGGCTAAATGCCATTTCTGGAAGTTTCACTTGGAAGATGATGCTGTGCGTCACGTCTCTCGCCCCCTGCATGGTGCGGTCTCGGAAGCAAAGCACTTCAACAGACTGGAAGCTGCCACTCCTGTCAGCACATTCCGGGTTTGTTCATTTGGTTTTGTTTAGAGAGGAAAAAGAAGGGAGCTCACATAAATGTTTCAGCAAAACTGCTTCAGAGAGCTAAGTGCATGCAATTATTCCTCTACCCCCACCAAGGGAACCACTTTAACCTTGGAGAGATTGAGCACACTGGAGGCATCCTCTGCCCATAGGTTTAAGGTGGATGCTACACTGACTGTGAGTTATTGGAGGTGAGTTGCGCACAGCATTCACATTCCAGAGAGGTAACTGACTTGGGGGGTTTTAAATAGGTTTTAAGGTGCTCCAGCCATGTTACAAAAGAACCTCTAAGGCACAGTTTCTTAGGGCTTCCGTCCTTCAGAAGCAGTTAGGGGACACACTTGCAATAATCGCTAAGCTGGGTGAGCAGCGGGAGAAGCAGTCCCTGTCTAGGACAAGTAGTGATCTACCCAGCTTCATATTTTGAAGGAAGCATTGTTTACATGAGTAAAACAGACACAAAGAAAAGCACATAGCTCCAAGGACAGGGAGTGCCCACACTCATCTCAGTTGCTGCCCACACCTTCCCAGGGGAATGACCCCACCTCCTTCTGTGCCCTCACAGTGGCACTGCCCATATGTATTCTTTGGGGGCACGCTTATTTCAATCAGTGGTGTGTTTAATGCCCACCGATGGTGGCATGTTCAGACATTTCACATAGAGTACTTCATGGTGAAGCAGTCCTCCACATCATCCATTTCATGACTGAAGGACATGAGGCTTAGTCCCAATAGCAACACGTGAGAATATTTGCTCTATGCACCCTTGTATGTGCCTCGAAAGTACCTGTGTCTACAGGCCTCTGCATAGCACTGGGAAGGTATCTGCTGAGCTGCATGCACAGGAACTCAAGCAGATCCTTTTACCAGATGCTGCCTAGTTAACTTAGGGTTAGGGAAGAGGGGAGGAGGGCAGCAAGAGGAAAATCCTAAAAGCAGCCCGGATGCTAGCAGGGATGGCTAGAGAACATCAGTATTGTGACCTTTGGCTACTGGCCTTGCCTCAGCCTAAAATATGTTAAGAGCTTGATAGCTCACCCGAAAAGTGGATTATGACAGACTTGGGAACTTACTTTCCTGTTTCCATACCAGGCATAAAAAAATTCATTTAGGGAAAGAGAGATTCTGACATAAGGAGACCCACTGTCAAAAACATATAGACAAAGACACACAGACACACACACTCTTGTAAATACCATCTGTGGGCTGCTAGGACCAAAAAATTCCTCAAAGGCCATCCAGGGTACTGGGCTAAGTTACAGGGGTCGTAAACACCAACTGTTATCTGTGAACAGAAAAGACTTGCTGAGAGTCAGTTTCACATTAGACATTGCTAGCCCCCCCAATGCTGCCTCCTGCCCTCTGGGATGCACCAGAGTGGGCCCAGTGGCAGGGAGCTTGCCTAGCACACAGGAGGCCCTAGTTCATCCTTAATGCTACGAAAAACATCTGTAAGCCCACACTCTTAAATAATGGAAGAGATGAACCAATGAAGGCAGAGGGACAAGTCATCCTCAGTGGCTTATGAACAAGTAGAGTTCCTTGGGAGAAACTACCACAGAGAAACAGAAACTACCTCTAGCAAGGTTGACATGGGCACCAGGATCCCCTGGCAGCGTGTCCCTTCAGTGACATTCTGTCACAAAACCCATTTCAAGAAACAAAAAACAAAAACTACATTGTAACCAACAGAAAACAAATACCTGAAAAACTGAAAGAAAAAAACCCTCCAAACTATCAAGGTCATCAATAACAGAGTCTGACAACCACTGCACACCCGAGGAGATGAAGGAGATTGGATCTGAAGGAGAGGCTGGAAACGCTGCTACGCCCAACGGCATGAGGGGTGAAAGGCACTGACTCTTCATTGGCTCTCTGGTGGGACAATTGTGCCACGGCAGAGAAGGTAACAAGTCGAGGAAAAGTGATTTGCTTGAGGGCAGATGGGTGGTCCCATGCCAACCTCTGCAGCCATCTTCTACACATCTAATATCACTCTAAAATAAAAATTTGATCATTAGAGGTACAAGGACCGTGCATGTCTTGAGAGTGTGGAGTATCTTCATCTTCTACAGTCAGCTCTCGGACACAGCAGGTCTTCAGCTACTGCTACCGATTGATGAAAAGGCAGATGAATGGCTGCTAGGAACAGGTAGACCAGCACGTGGCGGGCATAGCAGGATCCAGGTTCCACCCTCAGCATAGCAAGAGAGCAAAGCAAAACTAAAAGTATGGACCAATGGATGGACAAATTGGGAGGGGGGTTGGAAGAGGGTGAAAATAAGGGAAGAGGCAGAAAGATGTCTGAAAGAGAACCTGTAAGCACCATGTGGACTCAATCAAAACACAGCTGATATTTTTTTTGTTTAATTCAAATCCAGTTAGCCCAACAGGATGAAATCAGTGTAAAAGCTTCATTTCTCCATTTTATTTCCCATTTACTATTGTCAGGGTAGCATGAGCCACAAAGTAAAAAAAAAGCTTAAACAATAATTACATGGGGAAAAAAACACCTATAACCTTAGCTCATTCCTAAAAGCTAAAAGAACTTCTAGTGACATCTTTTTGTCTAGTCAGATGTGACTTTATTTTTTGCATACGTTTTTCATTACAACTTCTAAACAAAAATGAGATCATGCTACAAATATTTTTTTCTGTTTCTTACTGTATCATAAACTCTCTTCCCATGACAGTAAATGTTCTCAACTACTTTAGTTACGGTCAAGTGGCATTCCAATGCACAAGGTACCAAGTTTTTTCCGTTTCTTATTGGAGGACATAATAATCACATTACTTCAAAGATAGTCTTTAAAAACATTTGCTACCTTCTGTATTATATAACATTTCCCTAAAACTCAGCATTTTTCTGCCTTGAAGCATTTTTGTACTTCAAATATAAACAGACAGATTCCTAATTATTACCAGCACTTCATCTCTATAGTCATGTTTTCAGAAAATGCAGGATACCTTTCCTTGATATTTCCCTCTGAGAGAGAGGATTCTGGGGGAATTTTTAACACATCTAATCAAGACCATGCTGAAGCCAACCTCTTAAAATGAGTAGCTAAGACCAAAGTATTCAACCCTTCCAGCTCTCAGTTCTTTTATGTGAATCATTAGGAAAATTACAGCACCCACTGGGCTGGGATGATAGCTAAGTGGATAAAGCATTTGCTGTGTACACATCAGGACCACAATTCAGATCCTAGAACCACACAGAAGCCAGGCAACGTGGCTGTAACCCACTCTGAAAGCAAAGATGGGATTTGCCAGGGAAAGCTGACTAGCGAGACTAGAAGATTGGTGGGCTCTCAACTGAGGGCCCCTGCCTTGACTGAAAAAGTCAAGAGCGACTGAAGAAGATACCCAACATCAACTCTGGGCCTTCATTCATGTATACTCACACACAAACATGTATACACACACACGCAAACATGCATACAACATGCACATGCAAAACAAAATACTAGCACCCACTTCACAGGGTGCACAAGAAGAGACAATTCTGGGAGTGAGAAGCCAAACAGAGGCAGTGCTACCAACACCTGATGCATGCTTGCAACCTCCCAGGTGACCTCAGCAACCTGAGTGCCACATGCCTCAGAAATTCCCATGCAGCTGGACCAGTCCATGAAATTGAACTTGGGGAACATTCACAGTGGGTAGTCTTAAAGACAAGACAAAAAAAAATATCTGTGAGGCTATTTCTAATGACTTCCCCTCTTTTAAAAACAAACAAACAAACAAAAACTTTTGCTTTGGGTCTCTAGTTTCCCCTGCTCCTCAAAATGGGGTGCTTTGGCCAGCAGCAGCAGATGACAGAAGCTCAGCCCTTCAGACTAGCTCCTAGATCTGCGGAAGTCCATCTGCATGTTAGCAAGACTTGTGGGAACCTCCACGCCACACAAGTCCATCTGCATGCTACCAAGACTCTGGGGACCCCCCCACACCACACAAGTCCATCTGCATGCTACCAAGACTCTGGGGACCCCCCACGCCACACAAGTCTATCTGCACACTAGCAAGACTCTGGTGATCCCCATGCAAGTTTCAGCAGCCCTACTCCACTCCTTTCCCTTCTTAGTTTGACAACTTTGTGGCTACAATAAAATATATATGATTCCCAAAACTTAGTGAAACAAGGGAATTTTATTCCAGCATATAATTTCACATTACAGTCCATCATGGAAGGAGAGTTACCCGCAGGAGCCAAGAACTGGCCACACCATATCCAAAGTCAAGAGCATAGAGAGGAAGAACCAAGGCCCATGAGCTTGGTAAATGCCAAGAAGCTCTGTCTAGATTCACCTGCCTAGGAATGGTCCCATCCACAATGGGCAAGTCTCCCCACTTTAATTAAAGCCATTAAGACAATCTCCTATAAGCTTACCTAACTAAATGATTCCTTATGTGTGCTCAGAAGTCCATTTCATACCTGTTAAGTTGGCAGCAGAAACTAACTGGCATACCCTCTGTAGACATGGTTCTCCAATTTATGCTTTGGATACAGGAGGAAAGATTTCAAAAAACTTGTAGTCTGGGCTCCAACTCCAGAGGTTCTGATTGGTTGGCCTGGGCTTAGCTTGTTTTGGTACTGGAGATAGAAACAGGGCCTCATGCATGCTAGCACAGAGCTTCCCCTCAGATCAGCACCATTCTCAGAACAAATCCCCAGGCAATTCTGCAAACCACTGCAGCTAAGGGATCTCAAGGCCCAGGGGTAGTTCCTCCCTCACTTGCAATATAAAGGGTTGAGTGGCTGAAGTTGTAGAGAGTCTGCCTACTGTGCTTAGGTACTCGGTTTGCACCCTAGCACCATATTAATTAAGGATAGTGTACATCTGAACTCTTCCTCACCCAACACTCAGAGATGGAGGCAGGAGGATCAACTGTAGCTATGTCACAGGTATGAGGTCAGCTTGGGATATGAAATCCTTTCTTGAAAAAAAAAAAAAGGGAAGTGAGTTTTAGTTGTTTCATCCTGAAGGGCTCCTTCTAGCCTTAACTTCAGAGAACTTTGGACATTATAGAGAAAAACTAGCAGGTAGGTTACAAAATGCCAGCATACTATGTTAAAGCTTCTTCTACAGGTGTCAAAATTTCAGGGGCTACTTAGTAAGAGCCCAGGAGCATCAATCAGAAACAACCATTCCCACAAAGCTGTCAAGTGAGACTCCATGAACCTGTCCTAAAGTATCCAATTCTCTAGTGCCAAGTGACCTTTGGCAACTGACTTCATCTCTTTGTGCCTTACTGACCCTTCTCACCTATCAGGTAACTCGTGCCTGAATACAGCAGACACTAAGAAGAAAACAAACATTCAACAAGCTGTAACTATGACTAGAAATATGCTCTATTGCAGTAACAATTGCACTTCATCAACCCATCACCAAACATAGTTCTCCATCTTCGGTCCCAAGGTCATCCTTTTGCAAGTGGCAGAGAAATCTAGCTCATTAAATATTCCCTGAGTCTGTTTTATCATCTACAAGCATAGGGTTGGAGCTGAACATTATCTACCTTATGTAAATGAGAGCATTATATCAGCCGCCATAGTGATGCCCAACCTCAGAGAATGAGCATATTACTGATACTTACTATGAAGGCAATGGGTAGGAAAGGTAATAAGAAATCTTTGAGCAGAAATGACCGGGGATAAATTTCTTAGAACAGCCTGACCTAAAATGAGCTACACAGAGCAGGAATGATTGCTTAAGGAGGAAAACCTACTGTGTACCTGCAAAGGGAGGCTGGCCTGAAAATGCCAGAAGGAAGCTCTCCTGCTGAGAGAGGGGGAGGGGAGAGGAGTGCAGGGGGAGGGAGTGGTGCAGGGGTGGGGGTAAAGGATTTGCATATCGAGAAATGACAGAGTCCGCTTGACACTAGGCTAAGCAGCACTTAATCCCTCCTTCATGACTCAGAAGTGACTCCCAAACCTTTCAGTGCTTTAGGAACAATTGCAGCAGTAATGACTCTAGATTACATGGGACACTGCTTGATAAATCAGCTTATACTGTGGGTAAGTAGAATTTTTATCAATGAATTCAGAAATAAACTGTGACTAGGAGTTCTGAGTTTTAGAACTGGCTTTGCCATAAATGATTGGGTAATCCTGGCCAAATCTCTTTCTTTTATAGTATAAATCAGCAAAACATAATTGAAATAAAAAAAACCGTTTTGAAGGTGTATGAAATGCGTTCCTCTTCACTCTGCCAAGAGCATGCGATTCAGTGAAGAGGCACAGTGGGGAGCTGGCAACGTCTGCTAGGCAATTTGCAGAGAAAGTTCAACAGGAGAAAGAAGAGAGTACAGAATTGTCAACCTGACTGCCTTTGGCTGAAGGATTTTCCACAACGACCCCAAAGAAAATGCTCACAAATGGCTGTCTTCAATACCAAACGCTTGATCCAACAGGGAATGAGCAAAGGAAATCATATTTTAAAAGTACAGGGGAAAAAAAAATCAAGTCTCAGTTGTACTCAAAGACACAGGCAGCAGCAAAGATAGAAAAGTAATGCGTGCATATTTCTGTACACATGCGCAAGCGTGCCACAGAGCACACTGTGGAGGACAGAGACAACTTTCAGAAGCCAATTCTCTCCTTCCACTTGGTGGGTTCTGAAGATGGAACTCAGGTTATCTAGCTTACACTCATCACAAGAAAACATACAAAAGTCGACTTAAAAAAAATTGAAGTGGGTTTGAATCCAACATGCAGGAGACTGAGGCAAGGAGCTCAAGTCCTAGGCAGACTGGATTACACAGCAATACCTTGCCTTAAAAACAAAAGTCAACACTGAAAACTCAAAACAGGAACTGAAGAACCAAGTATCCAGTCTAGTATTCAGATGTGTCAATATCTGCAAAATGGCTGCACTAGTCACATAGCAGCACTTTCTTATATCACAGGAGATGAGCTATTTCAGTTCAAATCACTGAGTCGCAATTGCAGTTTCTAAAAGAAACAAAACACAAGTTGTAACATGGCTCAGAGTAGAGCACTTACTTCCCTAGCATATATAAGACCTGGACTCCCTCCTTCTAACTATGAAAAATAATAATACTTACGTACATACATGAGCATTTTAAGTGTTATTTTGGCAAACTTTTGAGATGTGCATGCATGTGTTAAAAATTTTAACTCTAAGTCACAGTCACAGCCGAGGCACATTTGTCATAAAGCAACCACCTTATCAGTCACATTTAATCCAAAAAAAAAAGCACTAGCCAGTGAGCTTCCACAGTCTTGCTGGGCATATGAGGCAGAACTGTAACCCTGCCAGTCCCGGGAACCATGTCTCTAGCAAGCAGAACTTCTCTCACTGCTTCTGAAGACTTTGCATTTCTTTGCAAGAGGCAGGGCCTGCTGCATGGCTCATGACCAAGTTCATTTTTATGGGACACTTGAAGACGTAAGCTACTCCAAGGAAAATGCATCTTATCAGTCTACTTTAAGAAGACATGATGATAACAGCCACAAGGCATGAGTGAAGCCTAGCAGTCCCTATGTTCCCAGTTGCCCATGAAGAAAGGTATCACCACCAATACACCCGTTTAAGGTAAAGAAATGAGGCTCAGGGGCCTCAGTGGCTCCCTGAATTGCAGTGGCAACTGAAGTGTGACTTCCTTCTCTACCATGCATGCTGAGTGGGCAAAGAAGCAGCTGACGGCATGGTGGCGCTTAAGAGGGAGGCTGGGCTTGAGGATGCACATCTATAGACACAGAAGACGCTGGGGCAGGTGATCCACATAACAAGATCCAGTCTCAAAAAAGGGACCAAAAAATAAAATATAATAGATGAATTTAAAGTGAGGAAAATACTAATCAAAGATGGTCATGAAAATGTCTATGGCCATGAAAAAGGAGGCTACGCAGTACTGGAGCCCTGAGCAGAAGGACATGCATGGATAAGACAGGGACCTTTCCTTGAGAAAATGGAAGCTTTGAGAGTCAAAGAGTGAGCACTTACAGAGAGGATGAGTGTGGCAGGAGGGGAAAAGAAGAAAGAGAGGCCACTCTCTTACCAAGGTTGAAGTGCTGGCAAGTCACCAAAGACTTCAGTTCTTACGTGCAGTGCACAAGAAGACACTCGTGAGTTTCACTTGGGGAGTGAGGGGATCAGATCTGCACTACGAAAGGTCACTTATACTGTGGGGATGGAGAAGAGGACACAGTAGGCCCAAAGAGGCACATGCAGAAGTCACAGCTATGACACAGATGACAGGTGACAGCTTAGCTTGAGTGGAAATGCACAGGTGGCAGACTCAGATGTTCAGGATGTGAGAGCCATAGGAAGCCATGGGGACAGAGAGGTAGATGGGGTCACTGTGAGGCAGGGGTGTCTGGAGGAGAAACACCAGGCCCAGGGTGAGGAGCTAGAGCAGGCAAGCAGAGGGCTGGGTAAGTGGTGGCGGTAAAGTGTACCACAGAATTAACGAGGTCACCCAGGAGAGATGCCTGGCGGGATTCCAACCTATCTCTATTTTGCTTATTGAGGACACAAGGCTCCCCAAAGAAGGGTGACTTCTGGAGGAACATGGTGCTAGTGAGAGGCTGAGGGGCAGCTCAATGGCAAAGCACTTGCCTGGCAAAGGTAAACCCTGGTGGATAAGAGAGAGGAAGCAAGGATGAAGAGGAGTAGGGAGAAGAAAAGGAGAAGGTGTCAAAGTGGGAGGAGACACAGCTGAGCACCACCAGGCTGGAGCATAAAGCAGGAGCCCCCTGTTCTTGGAGAGGGTAAAGCCCTCCAGGAAACACTGATTCGGGGAGCACTGAAGGAAGTTGTAATTACACTAAAAGTGAACTAAGTGAAGTAAAGCCAAAGTGTCTGCACGTCACATCTAGATTCCCCAGAAACCATTTATGGGCCGGGTGGAAGGTAGTAGGCGTGGAGGACACAGAGTGGGCAAAGCACACCGCTGTGCTCAAGGTGCTAGCAGGCTGAAGAAGGACGAAGGTGGGAGGATAAGCACCAATCACTGCTTTAGAGTTTCAGGAAAAAAGATCACACATGGCCACAAATGAGAATGCGGCATGATGCAAGGGGAATTTCTCTGAGGAGAAAGTGTCACAGGATGCTCACGGGCAGATGTGTCTCAGAGGACAACACAATACAAGGATCGATGATGGGGTACTAGGTGCACCTGACTGGACTGGGTATATCTAAGGTTCTAGGTATATGTGGGTGGTGAAGGGAAGCGGAGGCTCTGAGCAGAGTATGCTGAGCTGCAACAGTGGTTCATGAGGACACTTGGGCAAAAGAGGACACCACTATAACAGAAACGTGAGCAATTTGAGGAGGATTGTTCCACAGCATTCTGTAAGATAGAAGCAAGAAGATCCCAGCAGTTCAGGGTCAAGGCGAGCTGCAGTGGTGCTGACCATGACCCACGGAGGGCTTACCGAGCTCTCTTTATCATGAATGTGGAGTAAGGAGTCGAGAGATTCTGAGCTGGACAAGCTGGGGAGCCGAGGAGGAGATGGGGGATGGCATGGTGGGGATGCTGAGGAGGAGACAGGGGACGGCATGGTGGGAAAGACCAGAGAAGGAAAAGTTCTAAACTACCCTTCAAAGGGCTAAGAAAGTCAACTTCAGTTTTAAAGTGGTCTACTATAACATGAATTTGAGAATCTTCTTTAACTACATAATAAAATGATACTCGAAGTTTCTCTGACCTTTGTCCCTTGTCCTTGGAAGAAATTACTATAGTGTTTAAGCAAGGACACCAGCACCGTGCTGTCATCATACTTGATTAGGAAGTATGGGAGGGCCGTGACTCCTTCTGCTTGACAGAGATCATCATACGCATGCTCCAGGGCTTGGATCTGAAACGAATGAAGATGTAGTTATTCTCCAGAAATGCTGTACGGCTCTGAGCTAGATGCTGAAATAAAATGAAAGGTACCCTGAAGCCAAAAGGCTGGAAAGGGCTGATCTCATTTACTGTTGCTCAGTGGCAGGTGTGCAAGGCCCTAACACCACTTAACCTTTCTATCACACAAACGGGCATTTTATAGTTCAGCTCGGAAGTTGTCTGAGCCATCAATCACAAAGCTTTAGAGAAGTAACCACGCATTTTCTCTCTTGCGATAACCTAGCATGATGCTACTACTGACAAGATTTATAATCCTTAACAGTTATTGAGACATAATTCACATAGTCCATAATTCATGCACTTAAAGTATGTGGCAATGACTTTCCAGCACACTGACAAGGTTGAGCGACTGTTGCAGTGACTATGTCAAAGCAGTGCTGGCATCCCTGAACATGGGCATTCACTCTTCTTCTACAATGCGTTTCTTCAACTTGGATTTTTTTTGAGGGGGGCAGCTAAGTACATAATACCACAACCTTGTAGTATTTGTAATGAACTTAGTTTTTCAAAATCTCTGGCCACAGCTCCTGTCATTCAGCATGTGATGAATGATCCTCTCGGCTTTTGAGCTCTGTCTTAATAGCAATCAGAATTGTGCTCTGTGTTCTACCAGCCTGAGTATTTTAGTTGTGTTTCTTGGGACCGATCTCTAATGACCCCCTTAAAGCAACGACGAGCTCTGCAGGTTCCACTTCTGAAGGAGAAGCTCTGCCACTTGGTCCATGTGTGGAGAAGGCTTCTAAGCTTGCTTCACAGACTCTTTCCTTAGGAGAATCTGCTTTGTTTCCCCACACTGAAAGTGAGAACCCATGTGTTGGTAAATTCTTGCAATCTTTCAAAATGTCCCTGTGAATCCTCCCTGAAAGCTTAATATTTCAGCAAATTCCACGGAACACCTGAAAAATTACCACTCATACCTTCTTCAAAACAATCTTATAAACATTTGAAAGCACTTTCCTATACCATCTGAAGGGCTCCCCATCTGCCACTTCTCCATCCAGAGATGGGCCCATCTTTCATTCCATTCATAGAATGGAAATCCAATTTTATCTGCATTTCATACCTGTTTTGGTGAAAATCTTTGATCCAAACCCACTGGCCCTTGAATGAGAGGTATGCTCTCTGGAAGACAGAGGGCAGGAGAGCAAAACCAGTAGTAGAAGTGGTACTTCTTTAGATCCTGGAATAAAAAATATGGAATTGCATATCAGAATGACACACCACTAATTCAACTGAAACACACCTGTTAGTGCATTGCCAGGTGTGTAGAGCACACAGGTAATCCCAGAGGTGGAGGCAGGAGGAGCTGAAGTCTAGCTTGGCTACAAAGTGAGTTTGAGGCCAGCACCAGCTACATAAGATTCTGTCTCTAAAACAAACAAACAAACTCCCCTCTCCGCCCCCCCCCCCAAAAAAAAGAGAGGCTTGAGAGATGACTCAGTCAGCAAAGTGCTTCTTGGCAATCATGAGAACCTGAGTTTAGATCCCCAGCATCTATGTACAAAGCCAGGTGTGGTGACACAAATCTATAAATCTATTGCTGGGGAAGCAGAAACAGGAGATCCTGGAGCTGTCTGCCACCCAGTCTCACTGAATCAGCGAATCCAGGTTCAGTGAGAGAAAGATGCCCAACACCTACCTCTGGCCTCATGTACACTCACACACATGTGCATGCACGCATGTACACATACAAACATTGCACATGTGCTCCTATGCTCAGAGCAAGAGAAGGAGGAAAGGAGACAGAGATATGACAAAGCTGACAAACTCAAAATACAAACACATACACATACACACACACACACACACACACACACACACACACACACACACACACATACCCCACACCAATATCATACTGGTCAGCACAGTAAACTGTACCCCAAAACACACACACCACACACTGTGTCATAGTTGGGTACAAATGTCAACTTGACAGTTGAGGGTTTGAGCTCTGGGCACATTTGTGGAGAATTGGTAGTTTTAAGCCTAAAGCAAACCTGGAGATTGTTTAGCTGATAGGGAAGGCCCAGCCTATGGTGGGTGGGACTAGATCCTGGAATAAATCATGGAGAACTGGTTGAGAGAATCGGCATCCTTCTGTACACTTGGCCAGACATGCTGGTCTGGCAAGTAAGGATCGTCCATCTCTCAGCTGTTATGTGGAGATGGTGTGGACAGTTCCCTCGGCCCTGGTGTTGGCGTGTGCTCTCCTGTCAAGCTGGACTGAGAACTGTAACCACGAATCGTAAGAGAGAATAAACCCTTGTTGCCTCAAGCCGTTTGATGGTCATTTCTCAGCAACCATGCAGGCAAAGTGCAACACATTAGTATCATACTGGTCAGCACAGTAGACTGCGCCCCAGAACACACACGGCACACACCGTAACGCACTGGTCAGCACAGTAGACTGCGCCCCAGAACACACACGGCACACACCGTAACGCACTGGTCAGCACAGTAGACTGTACCAACCATTGCTAACAGAAGAGATGCAGTTCATCACTGACATGATCACTGCCAGGCCTTACTACAGCATTCTAGAAGGCAACCACTATCATCCTACTTCACAGACAGAAAGATGAAGCTTAGAAAAGAACAATGCACTTGAACAACAATGGTAGCAAGGCAGAAAGGGGCAGGTGAAGGGCAGAACCTGCTCATAGACTTCAGCTTCAGTCTGTCTTATCACACTTAACACTCTTCCCAAGGAAGCCCCACTGTCAAACACAGTTCCACTCTCTCCGCTCTTAAAGCAAGCATATTACTAGAAAGCTGTGGTATCATTCATCTACAAACCTGATGAATCCTTTCCCCAAAATGCTTGTTACAAGAGGTATTTCAGATTTTACTTTCTTTCCAGATTATAGAAAATTTTCACATGCATAATGTTAATATCTTGTGAATGGGACTTAAGTGTAAATTCAAAGTTCATTCACATATTTACAAATACTGTGTCCTTGTAATGTAAACGTGATTTTACATAGCATGTTCTATGTTCCAGCATCTTGACTATGACTATCACACAAGATTCTGGTGTGGAGTTTTCCACTTGAGTTATGACAATGCTAAAAAAGGCTGGATGTGAGAACATTTCAGTGTTCAGATCTTTCAGATTAGGGGGATATCCACCCTTGTCTATGTTGCTTTTCAAAACATCTTCCTGGCAACAACTATAAGCACTTGCTATGCACAAGGCAAACCATGAGGTGCGGGAATAGCTGTCCCAGGCCCCCCACCCCCGGCCAAGGAGCAGAGACGGATAAGTGTGAGAGTGGCAGTGCTGTTGCAAGGAGACCTGGGTCTCCATGCAGGGAAGTGGGACAGAGAAAAGGGCACCTGACTCTCTCACCAGACAGATCCCAGAGCCAGGCAGGGTCTTGGGCAGCTGCCTTACCAGAGACTACAGGCCTCTAACACAGTTAATCTTGAACCTGGCTAAGAATGAACCTAACATCCATCAGAGGGCTTTTTTATTGAGGCATAATACACACCACATCAAACTCACCATGTTTAGGTATACAATTTAGTGGGTTTTGTTTTCTGTCTTACTGTTTGTTTGGCAAGTCTGAACCACCATCATTATTGATTCTACAGCAACTGTGTTATCCCAAAGAAACCCTGCGCCTATCAGCAAAATCCCAACTCCCTGCTTCTCCCTGGCCCATGGCAGCGCTAATCTATCATCTCTGTGGACGTGCATGTGGAGTCACTTCATGACTTACAAAATCTAAATCTTTAGAAACATAATTCCAGATGAGAAAGCATAGAAATTACAGCTTCTGCAGTCTCCAAATCTGCCACTAATTGATCAACCAAGGAAAAACAAAATTCCCTTCTTACAACAGCAAGCTAACTGTGAAACTGAAAGTACTGAGGTGCCTGGCCCTCTGAGGCCGAAAACAGCAGAAAGGAAAGCAATTGCACTGGGAGAGACCATCCGCCCTTCTTTGTACTTAGATGATTTGTCACAGCTGATTGTTCAGCAAAAGGTTAACCAACTCAAGACACTTTATCGGTCACCTTCAGAAGCCAAGAGGCTTGAGGTCCTTCGGGGATCTCCAGGGTACAAAAGATAGGGAGGAAATTAAACATGAGACCCTTGTGTTGTTAGATTTTTAAGGAAAGCTTTTTTGTTTTGGTCTCTTAAGTCAGGCTCTAAATGCCTGGCAATAAGGGTAATAAACCAGCACCCGCTGGCACCAGGAAATGACTCAGAAACGTAAGACTAATGTTACTTTCTCTTTAAAGCCAGAACTGCCATTAGAACTCTGGGCATAAAAAGGGACCCAGGTTCAAGTGACAAACTCAGAAACCCTTGGTAATATTTAAATCTCCCCCAGCAGAGAATTCATATGTTCGATTATATAGACAGATGATCTACAAAGACAGAGATCTAGGAATCTCACACAGAATTGGAACACTTTTCTGTTTCTCATCATTAACTGGGCAATGTTCTTCTCATAGATGATGCACACTGGTCAGCCCAAGGTCTGGGTCCCACCAGCCCCTCCTGTGCCTAACAGCCAGTCAGGAAGCGTCATTCGTGACAGCTGAGACACAGGACAGACTTACAGCTTAGTAAAAATGTAAATAAAATTTTAAAAAATGTAAATAAAATGCCTGCTTTCTCGTTCTCTTTTTTTCTTTTCTTTAAATATTTATGATTAAATCTATAGGGAAATATTTTCTTAATAAATTACAACTTTGCTGGATAAATAAATAAATAAGATACATGGAAAGGAGTTAGAACCCAAAGCTGGCAAGGCTGTGTTTTCAGCACATTTCATACAGTGAGAACACCGAAACGCCTACAGGTGCCTCTGAGGAAACTATTCTGAATAAACACAGTGGATAGGAAAAAAAATCAGTATGGCCTGTCTGGTTCAGAGCAGCATTTTCTTCAACCACATAAATACGCACATGAGCCTACAGAACATGCATCTGACACGACCCAATACAACGACACTTCACAGACACACTTGTACATACAGATGTTCTTCCGCCAACCATGGGGTTTTATTGGCCTATCTTGGGGTGAGTATTGCATTAGGCTGAAATGCACTTAAGACATAAAACCTGTTGGACATGATGACACAGGCCTTCATCTAGAACTGGGGAGAATGAAGCAAGAATGATCTGGAAATTAAGGCTGGTCTTAAACTCTAAAACCATGAGACCCTGTCTGAAAACACCCAGCACAACCCCAATAGCCCAACCTCCATTAAACGCTCTCACAAAGCTGACAGAGCCAACGGCTAGGGAGTCACCTCACATAAGGCGTCTTGCGCAATGAAATGCTGACTTTTTCAGGTCCTTTGCTGAATACTGTAGCAAGGGTGAAAATAAAATCACTTACAATCATGCTTCTACACCACTATGGCCTGAAAATACTCTGAAGGGTGCTGGGGGTATAGCTCAGTGGTACAGCACTAGCCTAGAATACGTGAAGATCTGGGTTCAAATCCCAACACTACAAAAAAAAATCCTAAAAGACCTAAAAAACTTCAGTTAGGAATCCTCGCAGTTTTGTGTTTGCACATGTTTGTGAAAGGACATAGGTAGATATCTCTAGAAACAACTCTTAACCTTTGTTTACATTCTCCCTCTCTGAAATAGCCCCTCCCTCTGGCTCCTGACCACTCTTAACAAGTCAGTAAATAAGATTTTTTTTCCTCTTCAAAGATTCCCTAAATATTTTTAAAAACTATGTCTTGAGTGCAGAAAATATTTTCCTTTTGTTCTTAATAAACAACTGTGTGCTCAAGCCAAGTGGTATGAGCTCTAACTCAGACACCTCCTTTCTTCACACAAAGGCTGCATGTGAGTTAAAAGCTTGGTTCACAGGGAGGTGGGGGGATCTTTAGGCGGCAGCATTCAGTAAGCCATTCTGAGGACATTCCTTTAAGTGGTACCTGGGTCTTTGCTTTCCGGCTGCCATGAAGGGAACAGCTCGTTCTGCTCCATGCTCATCTTGCTGTGACAGGAACAAACAGCAATGAGACCAAGTGACCGAACTGAAGCCTGAACCATGATGAGGCTTTCGGATATTTTGTCACAGCCACAGAAAGGTAAGGAACACAGCTGGCCTTGCAAGCAAGCTCTGCAGGACTGTCTGTTGTCTGTGGTGGGGTGGGGGTAGTGAGGGAGCTTTGCTTCTTTAGAAACCCTCTCAATGTCACCCTTGCTGGCCTGACACTGGCTTTGTAGACCAGACTTGATTTGAGGTGATCCTCCTGCCTCTGCCTTGTGAGTACCGGGATTACAGGTATGCATCTCCACACCTGACTGCAGGGCTATTTAACACAGCAGCAGCAGCAGCGAAGCTGCTCTTGAGTCTGGCACATCCAGGATAAAGGCACCATGCAATCAGTGGGAAGGGGTTAATGCTGCCTGTGAATAGGTGCCAGCCGACCCAGCCACTCGTCAGCAGGCATTTCTCTAACATCGCACCAGACACTCCAGCCCCCAGAATGCACAGAGTGAGCTGCTGGTCCACAGAGTCAAGTGGGAGGTTCCCTTGACATGACAAGGAGCCCATTCACTCACTGCGAAGGTCAGGAGCAGGAACTTGTTGAGGAGCACGGGGTTCTCAAGAGCTGCACCCGACTTTATGGACCCCCAGATCTGTCAGAAAAATGAGAGGTGTTTTAACAGGTTGCCAAGTCTCCATGAAGCAAGCACGGGCCCTTCCTCCTGCTGGCTCAGTGTCATGCTCACAGGCACTCACCTGGTGTTACTGCCCACCTCACCCTGCAAGCCAGTCAGTGGGAGCACCGGCACCTGCTCTCCATGGGGCTCAGCACAAAGGAGGTAATGGGGCGCTCAAGCCTGGTGATTTCCATCATTAGGGAGTTATGAATGTATGCTAGATACCAGGCAGGCCAAGCTGCAGAGAAGCGAGACGCAGTTCTATCCTCAAGCAGACTAGTCTGGGGGGACGCACAGGCACAAGCATGAGTTCATCACTATCTAGGGCTTGCTGTCATGGAAGCAGGTGAAAGTCCTGGAAGGGACATCAGCCCGGAAGGGAGGGGGATGCACAGCCCAGGAAGGCACTGAGAAAGAGTGACTTAAGCTATATAAGGAGGGTCTCTCAAAGTCTCATTTGGGATTCTCTAACCTTGAAGGAAGAAACATGAACTTAGGGTTTCTAGACTCACAGCTAATGTGTTGCAAGTGAGAGCTGCTGCTGATCAGAAGCTGGGGATCATAAAATGCTCTTGTGACTCAGCTCTAAGGAGGCCAGAACAGTGCTTGCAACAACAGCCATGCTCCAAGAATAGGTGTGAGGGGACACTGCCAAAGACATGGCAACCTTAGTGAAGGTGGGCCACGGAAGAGTGGGCTCCACCTTCCAAAAAGTTGTCTAGGGACAAGAGGGAGATCCCGGAAGTGTGAACATGGGATTCCTATGAGGAGAAACTTGATTTATCCTTTTATGGGGCAAGACCTGACCCAGATCCCTGCTATGGATGCAAGAAAGTGAAGCAGCTACCTTCAGTCATCACCCACTGAGAAAGGCACACCCCCAGGGGTGACCAGCTGGCACTTTCCTCTCTGATCACTGTGGATGTGACCAGCAGGCACTTTTCTCTCTGACTACGGGTGTGACCCAGCAGGCACTTCCCTCTCTGACCACTGTGGATGTGACCAGCAGGCACGTCCCTGTCTCACCACTGCACCTACATAAGGTCTGCCCTTGCTGCTTTCCTACGCTGGTATTACTGTTTCGACACGGCAGTAAACAACTCACATACTACACAAGGACCCACTCAGAGATTAGCCTTTTCTGTGATTTTCTCTTTGTAGTTATTCAGATATGCAAAACACTGCAAAGCAGTCCCTGTCCCACCTTCCACCTCCATCTGTCTGTTGTCAGCTTCTTCTCTAGCCTTTGCCATTCTACTGTCTCCTTCCACTTCCATATGCAAGCAAGGAGGGTTTGTGGGGCTCGCTATCTGCATCTGGCTCACTTCATTTAATCTAATGTCCTTCTGTTCCACCCATATTGTCACAAATGATGGAATTTACTCTTTTTTTTTTAATGGGTGACTAAGATTCTGTTGTACATGTTACCATGTTGTTTTACCCGTTCTTTCACTGCATCCACATCCTGGCTACTGCGAGCAGTGCTGGAATGCACACAGGAGTGAAGAACCTCTTCAACATTCTTGTCTCCTTTCTCGAGACGCATGCCTTGTAACAGGACGCTGGTCACATGGTAGCTCTAGTTGTTTTTTGAGAAGCCTTCATGGTATTTCCAAAAAGGAATACTGATGCCCATTCCCACCCTTAGCGTTTGAGGTGGCGTTTTCCAGGCTAGTGTGAAGACCTTTCGAGGAAGTAGGGTAAGAACTTGGATAGACTTCCCCTTCACCCACCATTTTCATTCTGCTCTGTTAAGATGTCAATAAGCGAAGCAAAGATACTCCATGTGGAGGGACACAATGTCCCAGGAGAGAGAGACATAAAGAGCAGGGAGGATGTGAGGGCAAGAGTGAGCACCAGAAGGCCAGAGGCTACAAGGGCCGAGGAAACCATGGGGGGCCATAGAGGCCTCATAAATCCCTGATGACAGTTAGGCTTGGGCCTAGTGATACAGGAAAGCCTATGAGCTACTGCACCATGGGCCGGAGCAGGTATGATAGAGAGCAGCCAAGCCCTGTAGGGCACGGAGTACCCAGAAAAACTGGGTCATAGGAACATAATTCTCAGAGACCAAGCTGGTCTGAATACTCTCTGGAGACCAGCAATCTCTACTTTGCCATGAACTCGGGCCCTGTCTGTCTCCTCGAGCCACAGGCACAGGAGAGACCTACCAACATCTGAGCATCTGTTAAGGACTGATTTCTTGTGCCTGACCAGATATAGCGCATCTAGCGAACCACAGGAAAAACAAGTGATGTGGCTAACCTCATCTGCTGCTTGTTCCAGAAGGAGCTTCTTGTCTGCAGTCTTGAAAGCCTCAAGCGTGTTGGTGTTGTATAGCATTCCCACAGCGGGACAGCAATGCGCAGGTGTGGGAGCACTCCTACATACAAAAGAAACAGTGAGCCAGGCATTGCTGGGGCTCTAGGCAAACAAGGGAGGACAAGTGAAACCCAGTACTACTGATTGGCTGGGGAGAGTGGTGTCTCCTTTCTTTGGAGCAGAGGAACACCATCCACACTGCAGAAAAGTGTAGGTGCTGCTCTCAAGGAAGCCCACTGCTCAGCAATAATCCCAGAATCACACACATATTTCTGTCTTAAAGTTGGCACATAAAAAGGATGATAATGGTCTGAAGAGATGACTCAGGGCTTAAGACTCTGCCTTGAAAGCAGAAGGTCCTGAGTTCAGATCCCAGGTCCCACATAAAAACTTCAAGTGGAAAGAGAGGCAGCCTGCACTTGCAGCCTGTGAGGTGGAACCTGGAAAGTCCCAGAATGAAGCAAGAAGGTGGTAGAAGCAATCCAGGATGATTGCTTAAGTCACCCTTGGTCCTCCACAGGGACACACAGTGTCCTATGATACACATATGCACACGCACACACACAAATAAATAAAATATTTAAAAGTACAGTCCTATTCTCCCACCTGGGTGACAACACACTCCCAGGAAGCCAGAGGCACATCTGCATCCACATCCCTGTCCCATGATTTGGCCCAATCCAAACATACTCTGCACACAGCTGCAGCTGAGTCAGAAGAACAACATGCAGAATATCTGAGTGACTGTCAATTATGGTACCAGCCGCATGAGTCACACCCACCATGTTGCCCCAAACACATGATGGGTCTTAGAGAAACCAAAATCCGGGAGAAGCAGGAACAGTGAGTCTAAGCACACATCAGACCAAAGAAGCTCTGCTGTCTTTGAAATGATCAGCCTGAAAGAAAATATTCAGCCCTGAGTGGGCTAATGTCACTGTGATAGTAATCCTGGGTGTCAACTTGACACATCTGGTATTAACAAAGATCTGCTGAGACCACACCTGGTAAGATCAGCTGAGATCACCTGAAGAGATTATCTGAATAATACAAGACCAGCCCTAGATCTCATCGGAACTTCCACAGATCTCACAGGAACCTCCCAGTAGTGGACCATATAAAAGGAAACCACAGAAGAGAAGAGATGCTCTGTAGCTGTGCTAGGAATCGCTCTTCCTTCCAGCTGCCTGGTTTCTTTGCTTCTTAAACCCTTCCAACTCTCCAAGTCTTCAATGAGACTAAAGATTCTCTAGGAATCCTCCAGCCTTCAGCCATCACCCACTGGACTACTGGACTGAGCAGCTACTGGCAGTCATCATTAGACTACCTTGGCCATATCTGTAAGCCAACTCCATACATTCCCTATTTATATATTCATTTTGTTAATTCTCTAACTCTAGAGAACCTTACTAATATGTCACCATCAGATGCACTATTACTCATTAGCCTGAGGGGGGCCCACAGTGTAAGACACTAGGTGTCTCTGTGTCATTCCACCTGTGTCTGAACTAAGATTGCTGCAGGGGGCCCGATGGACGAGAGATCTAAATCTAGGACAATCAGGAGGACTCAGTGCCTGACAACAGCTCGGCCAGATGCCAGCTGAAAGGCTCAAATGTCACATCCTGGGGGACAGCTAACTTTCGGCAGCCCGAGCATCCCCTTGGGAGCTATGAGTCAACATATCACAAGCTATGTGTCATCATGTTCTTCCAATAAAAGAATATTCCTCATCTAGGTAAGATGAGCACATCAAAGACAACCTTATGGAGACAAAAAAAAAAAAAATCATAGTGGACAAGCTTAAGTCTGAATGGAGAAGGAAACAGAGCTACTGGTCAGCAGGCCTCCCAAAGCAGATGGGGTGGGCAGTGATGTCTGTACAGATCCACAATATCCTACAAGCCCCTCACATGCTATCTGAACAGGGTGAAATTATGGTAGATGAAAAGCATCTCCACAGAGCTACTAAACATCAACCAGAAATTTTTCCCAAAAGCCAAAGTAAACTTTGAACAATGTACATACTAGCCTGGGCTCAGTTTGGATGCTTAATGTCCCAAAAGGACCATAAATTACAAAGTATGGATCCCAGGGTGGTGCTGCTAGGAAGACAGTACTCTTTGGGACGTGGGGTCTAGAAGAGTTTGTAAGTTACTGAGGTCTCCACGCTCTGAAGATAGCTCCCTGGGAACTCTTCCATAGGTGTCACAGAAGGCTGGTATAAAAGCTGGCTGTGTGGTCCATCTTCACTCTGACTTCACTCTGACATGTGACTATTTTCTATCACACACAGTTGCACCAAGACATGTTGCCACTGGATGCCCTCAATAGAAGCCAAACAGATGAGTCCTAACTATCATCCCCCACTACATCTGGGACTTTGGTCTCCGAAAGTGGGAACTAAATAAACCTTTTCTCTTTATAAAGTCAATTGTCCCAGGCTGAAATATGACCTGCTGGGGAACATTCCATCTAAAAACCTGCTCTTCACACCACAGGGTCTCAGTAATGACTTAGGAAGCACCAGGGCCCCTTCACATGAACTGTTCCCATAAGGCAGTAGGCAGGCGGGCAGGTGGCCGAAGAAATAAATCCTCCAGAGGAGCAGAGGCCAACTTTCACGCCAAGAGTCTTCAATGCACATATGGTTCTGCTGGTTGAGGGGACCGTTGGGAACCTGGGAAGTCACACTCAGTCTGGGGGCATCTATATGAGCTACCACTTTCCACAGCTCCACGCTGCTGGGTAACATTCTCCAACAGGTTCCACTGGTCTCTTTCCATCAAGCTCACCATGTCTCATTCTGCAAAACACACCAGGCCTATGTTATGTGCTGGTGCTGCAGGAGAGAGATGGCCGCTGCAAAAGGATCCAGATCCCACAAAAAAAAAATGCCAGGAATGGTGGAGGACTGTAATTCAGGCCCTGGAAGGCAGAACCTGGGAATCCCCAGAAAAAAAGCAACAAGGAGGTAAAGTAATGCAGGACTCTTGATGTCAAATTTAGTTTTTCTGTCTCTCTGTCTCTCTCTCATATGCACACAAAGAAAGAAAGGAGGGAGGGAGTGAAGAAGAGAGGGAGAGGAAGGGAGGGAGGGAGAAAGGAAGGGAGGAAGGAAGAGAGGGGGAAGGAAGAGAGGGAGGGAAGGAGGGGAAAAGAAATGCCAGCACTGGAAACACTGGCAGCCAGAGTCTCTACTTGAAGGGATAGGGCAAACAGAGCTGAGAGAACCCAGGGGAGTCTCTTGAGTCAGCAGAGTTGGTGGGTTCTCATCTCAGGTGTGTGAACTCCACACCCTAGGGATACTTCACAGCCTGGGCTATGCCTTAGTCCTGTTCGCCTCCCCACCTGCCTCCAACACCACCTGCATAGTCCACCTTCAGTCAGAAATCAGGCAGCTTGAGTTCAAGGTCCTTGAACCTTGTAAGGATCAAAGTCAACTTTCACTTCTCAACCCTCCACAGCCCCCAGCAAGAACATGGTTCTGCCCATTTGTAAAACTGAATTTGCAGGGACCTAAAAACTCCATCAACAGATCTAGTGACACCTGCATTAGCTCTGGTGTTGCTGGCCTTCCTGGAAGCACTTCCTTCTCTGGTCTCCAGGACAGTCCAGCCTTAGCCAGGGCAGTGTCCTCTATCTACTCCTTGCTCAGGACCACTCACTACAGCCAGACTTGTTCTCATACCAGATTCCCCTTTTCCCCTATTGTCTCATGGCCCCAACACCATTGACTCCTGCATCTGACCTGACCCTCACTCCCTCTGCTGGCTTCTTGATTTGGGAGAAGACAGCAAACTCCCCCAACCACTCAGTCTGCTTTCAGAAGCCCACCTTTCTGCTTTCTCTTGCTGCTGCTTTCTAAGTTTAGCTAGGCATGACCTTGGCAGGCCACTTGATATTTTGGCCCATGACCTCTTTGGAAAAGGAGAGAACAATCAGAGCTGGCAGGTGTGAAAAGACTGTACTAAGGAAAATACCAAGCAAATTAAGCAAACAAAACTGTCCTTCTCTTCTCTAGAAACTCCCACAGCATCTAAGGGAGAAATACACTCCTCGAAGATCCATCTATCCTTCACCTGGCACAGTGGTGCATGCCTGACATTCCCATACTCCTGGGAAGTGGAAGCGAGTGAATCAAGAGTTCAAGACCAGCCCTGACCACACATCAGCTTTGAGGGCAGTCTGGGTCACCTGAGAACCTATCACAAAACAAAGCAAAAGGATGCAGCAGGTGTGTCCTTATGCATAGCCCATAATGGCTTCCTTGGTGGCTTGTATACAGAAGTGGTCTAATAAACAAGCATTGGTGCATGTCTCCAGACAAGCAACTAAAGGAGTAAGTGAGAAGTACTAATAAAAAAATCATAAGTTATTAGCTGTGCATAAAATCTGGAGGACATTATGTGAACCCCAGAGGATCTATGAGGTGCTGGGCACGTGACAAGCTCTTGAGAAGCATTCATTTTTTTTTTTCCTCCGAAAAGAAATGCATCATGTTCCTCAGTTTGCACCTATGTCTTAGTAGGAGGCGATGGCTCTGTTCTTGGGGTGCTTCTGGCCCCTCCTGAGGAACGCTCATTCCCTGCCCAAGGAAGCAGCGTTCTTCAGAAGTGAACGAGCACATACTCACAGGTCGAAAGCACTGAATTCCAGCGTCAGGCGGGCAGGTAGGCCAGCAGAGTCACCTGCACGAAAGCACAACCACACTTCAGAGTCCAGCCAGAAGGGCAGGATACATAGCAAACGGTCTGCAATCACTCCTGCTCCTTTCTAGTAGAGCCCAACTGTATGACACAGACAGTGTGAATGTGACAGAATCTGGCGGGGATGGATTTGCCAAGAAAGTAAAAAAGATACCCCGGAAAAAAGATCCTGTTCTCCTTCCCTAGCGAGCCAGGTAATCAGGATAACATAACTTCATACAACATAACAAGCAATCAGGATAACATAACCTCCTATAACGTAACAGGTAATCAGAATAACATAACTTCATAACTTGTCCTTTTCTTTCTTTCTGACAGAAAAGAAAAATTTTAAAATGCACGTAGGGCAAAAGTCAAGGAGACAAGAAGTTAGTGAAGAGCTGTGAATGTTCGGTCCAGAGACCCAGGCCCAGGGTGCAGGTGGGGGCAGAGAGTTTGTCTAGTGTATGTGAGGCCCTGGACTCCAAAATGCTGCCGTAGAGGCCTGCGGCAGGCACCACAGAGGGCAGAGGGCAGAGGGCAGAATTGGCAGGGAGCGCCTACCATTGTAGTAATAACCCTTGATGTTCCTGGGAGCCTCGTCCAGACGATACTCATTCAGCTTCTTCTGTGTCAGCTCATGCCAGAAGCCAACGTCCAGAGCACTGCTGAAAGGAGCGAACTGCAGCTTAGAGAGTCCTGGGTCCCCCATGGCTGCCACTAACTTGCCTAATTAAAAAAGAAACAAAGAGAAAAGAAAGCAGAATGCAGAAAAGTTACATAACCACTGAGCATTCATTCCTAACAGTGCTTTATTCAAACCACATGTAATGGGAAGCTCACAGGTTGCCTTAATACACTTTTTGAGACTGTCCTAAAAGACAGTGGTTTCCTGCTAACATGAGGGAGTGCACAGCTGTGAAACCTCTGAAAGTGTCCATTGTTCAGAACTGAAACTCAGTACCCTTCAAATAACAGCAGCCCCAGGTCCCTCTCCTCCAGCCCCTGCACCCCTTCCATCACTGATTCTGACAGCTGCAGATCCTTTGAGTAGCTATCATATTTCCCTTAAGACACAGCTTTGAAAGTCATCTGAGCAAACTGCCTTCTTGTCTCAATACACAAGGGATTTCTGAACATAATCCTTTTTTAACTTCTTTTGTCCTGTTTCAATGATGAGATGTGACCCAGGGCCTGACATACTCTGGGTAACATTCAGCAGTACCCCAGCCCAGACTTGACTTTGCACCTTCCTTTCCTGTCTGCCGCCCTGACTCAAATACTAGTGTTACTTCAAGATGGTCATATATGACCCTAGGGAACTGAATACAAACAAATCTGAAATCCAGTCAGTTAGCAATCCAAGCAGACCATAGTGGCTGACACCTGCTGTCCCAGAGCTTGGGAAATGGAAGTAACTCTATTATACTTTCTCTTTGGCAGAGTAGTTAGGGTGAGAAAAGCCCTCACTCCACTGAAAAGGTAAAATCACCAACTCCAAAGACTTGCCCCAGACTCTGCTACTACAAAGGGGAGTTCCTTCATCTACAGGAAAACAGTTTAGTTACCTAGAGTTGATCCTCAACACGAAGAGATCAAAATCCCCATTCACATTTAAAGAAACTAAAATTAACCAATAGGAAAAAGTTACCTTTTTTTAAAAGCCCACCTAGCCTATAAGTACCCCAACCCTGATGGCCCCTTTATCCCCCATAGACTCCTCTAAGTGTTCATGAATTCCTCTTTTTCTCATTGTCTATCAATAAATCTTACTTTAATCCACTCCACCTGTTCTGGTTTCAATCTTTGAATCCAAGTCAAAAGAACCTCTAAAGAAATTCAGTAACAGGGCTGGAGAGGTGGCTCAGGGGTTAAGCCTCTGCCTTGCAGGCGGAAGGTCCTGAGTTCGGATCCCAGATCCCACGTATAGACGCCGGGCGGAAGCGGGGGCGGCCTGCGCTTCTGGTCCTGGTAGGGCGGAGCCTGTGAATCCCGGGGCAGAAGGAGGTGGAGGCACACACACACATGCGCTGCACACACATACATATGCACAATTGAATAAATAATAATAATAAAAGAAATTCAGTAACAGAGGCAGGACAATAAGGAGTTCAGGATTATGCCTGGCTACCTGTGAGTTCAAGGCCAGATAGAACTACATGAGACCATGTCTCAGAGAGTGAAGGAACAAACTAAAGGAAAAAAGGAGTGAAGAAGGAAAGGAAGGAGGGAGGGAGGAAAGGCTGAACAAGTTAGAATTCTACCTGTCGAGAGCAGTTGTACAGCATTCCTGGTCAAGGAGGGGAATGAATATAAGGTTAACTCCCCCCTTAACTCCCTCCCCCCCCACACACACACACACTTCCCACGGGTCTCAATTTCTTTGAAATCTCATGTTTTATCTCGAGTATGTGGATATCATGCATTTTACACCATGACATATGTTAATGTTCATTTCCCTCACAAGTCATCCGGTGAATCTGGTCCTGCAGGCAACCACACATGTGGACCACGCACATGCGGACCACGCATGGGAACTGCACGTGAGCGCACACTTGCAGGTGCATACATCCCAGTAAAGAGCACGGTGCTGCAGGGGATAAAGTGTGATGTACTGCTGTGTGCAGGGTACTTCCAACTGTCTGTGAGCACACCTTGCAGCTACCGCAACATTTAATGGCCTGATATCATCTGTGCCAAAGAAAATGAAAATCAGCTCAGCGGCAATCCTGTTTGCCAGACAGATTTTTTTCTGCTAGTGCCCGGGCTATGTATCTATTTAGAGAAATGGTTTAAAGCTCTTGGGCTCAGGTTTACCTGGACAGGAGACCATATACCATGGCAGACTCACGAAAGATGAATAATTTAGGTTAACTTAGTGAATCCCCTTCTACTTACTCAATGTCAGAAAACACATTTTCACTATCTCTCCTGGGTTTACGGCTGACAGCACATTAATTTCCTAATATTTACTCTTAGCTACACAGTTATACATTTATATTGGATTTTACGCCCCAGAGCTGATGGCTCCACTTTTACATGGACTCCATGGGAGAAGCAGAAAATTCTACAATGAGGCCCACACACTAGAAAAGTAATGTTATGGCATCAGCTAAAGCTGAAAATGTTTTATTTAAACTGTTAACTCCCCTCCACAGTGACCAGTATCTAAGAAAAACTGCCATGCATGGTATGTGGGCACAATGAGCAATATCAACTGTCAATTTATAGGATCCACAATCACCTAGGATGTAAACTTCTGGGCATGGCTGTGTGGGAGATTCTGGCTTAGGTAACTGAGGTGGAAAGACCCACCCTCAATGTAGGCATCATCATCTCATGAGAAAACAAGTTGAGCAGCAGCAATGTCTCCTCTGCTTCCTGACTGTGGATGCCATATGACCAGGTGCACCATGGTCCTGCTGCCATGCCTTTCCTGCCCCAACGGACTATACCATCCAAATAAACCTTCCTTTCTCCAAGTGCTTTTTGTCCGGTATTCTGTTGCAGCATGAGAAAAATAGCAAATAAGGAAATTGGTTGTGAGAAGAAGGAACATTACTGTGATAAACTTACCATGAAGTTCTTAAGCCTTTGGGGCTAGATTGCAGAAGAGATGTAGAAGAATTTGGAACTTTGGCCTAGAAAAGCCCTGGAATGCTATAAGCAAAGCTCAGTGGGCAACAAAAGACAAGAATGAAAAGAAGAATGTGGAGAAGGTAGCTTCATGAGGTTTCAGAGGGGAATAAAGATTCTATGGGAACTGGGACAGACCATTCATGCTATATTCTGGCAAAAATATGGCTCTATTTTGTTTATGTTTTGGGAACTCGAGTGAAATTAAATTCCAAAGAAATGGATTAATTTATTTCACAGGAAATTTCAAGACAGCACAGCAGACTGAGGCATGGTTAGTGCTCACCGCATTTATCCAAGTCTACACTGAGAAAGCAACAAGTAGAGAAGGAAAATATGAAAAAGGTGTTCTCACGCTGGAGAGAGGGGTTAAGCCTTTGCTCCACAAGCAGAAGGTCATGAGTTTGGATCGGGATCTGATCCTGCACTTCCAGCCCTGGAAGAAGGCGGCTAGGAAACTCCAGAGCAAAGCAAAGAGGAGGTAGCACAAACCAGGGTGATTTACAAAGTCACCCTTGGGCCTCCGCAGGTACACACAGTGCCCTCTGATACACACAGACACACAGACACAGACAAACAGACACACACGCGCGCGTGCACACACACACACGCACACACAAAAATTTAGAAGAAAATTGAAAAAAAAAAAAGAAAAAGATGTTCTGTGGTAGGGAAAGAAGAGCTGAAACTTGCCTATAAGGAGGGTTCAGAGAAAACAGCTGTAATCTTTAAAGCAAAGTAGCACCATTAAAGAAAAACCTAGTGTTCTGCACACCAGCAGTAGGAAGGGAGCCATCCTTGATAGGGTTCCCTGCTCAAAAACAAGCACTTAGGGAGTATTTCCTCCATGGTCAGCACAGAAAGGCAACTGAGATGCAGCCAAGGGTATGCACAGAAGGACTTGGCAGGTTCTTTCACAAGCACAAAAAATGCAAGAGGCTTTGTCCAAGGTTCCAGAAGGCCACCGAGACCAAGCAATGCAAGACAGTGATGGAGAAGCCTAGTTTGCAGTGGAAACCCCAGGATACCAGAGATGCCAAGACCATGGGATATTCACAGAAGAGCAGCCCTAAGACAGAGGCTGTGTGTACTGAAGGTGGCAGAACTGGGGAGGAAGACTACCCAAAAGCCTTGGCATCCAGGTGACTGCATCACAAACACCAAATAGGAGCTGCAAGATTTGGTGCTTGGTGTTTGCTAGATTTCAGTTTTGCTTTGGTCTGATCTTCCTTTGCTGTGCTCCCTCTTTCAGAATGGGGATGCTTATTTTGTGCCAATGTACACTGGAAGCATACAACTGGCTTGACTGTATAAGGCTCACAGTTAATAAGTCTCAATAGACTTCTGAACTTGGAACTGCTAAGGACTGTGGGGACTTCTGAAGTTGCAGTGAAAACATTTTTCATTTTGGCATGGTCATGAGTTTATAGGAACAAGAGATAGATGGATACAGCTTAAGTATATGTTAAGCTGACAAGGGACAGACTTGACAGGATTTAAAATCACCTAAAGGACAAACATCTGGGCATCTACGAGGGTGTTTCTATCTTACATTAACTGAAGCGGAAAGATGTAAATGTGGGTGGCACCACACCATGGACTGGGGTCCTAGACCAAATGAGAAAGAGAGAGCAAGCTGAGCACCATTGCTCTAATTTCTGGATGTGCTAAGACCAGCTGCCCCAGGCTCCTGCTGTTATGACTACACATATAGTGTGTGTGTACATAACTAGCATCTTTGAAAGATGAAGGCAAACCAGCACACTGCAGAGATGGATGTGCCTATTTGCCTTTAAATGAATAACTCTTGGATGAATATGTGGCAGGTAGGTTTTGTCACACTCTTTCAACACTAGTCCATGCCTTACACTTCATATGATATACTAAATACAGTATTCAGTATTCTTTATATAGAGCATAAGGAAATCTCTAGCTTGCAAAGGTGAGAACATGTCTTGACTGCGACAAGAGGTATAATTTACAGGAATTATCCAATATGTGGCTTTAACTAACAAGGTGACATTTGCTTTGGTAATTACTGAATTCAAAGGGCAACTGACTTATTAAGAAAGACCTTGTAAGTACTGGGCAAACTCATGGAACTTAGGCTATCAGTCATGAGAAGCATCTTAGTAATTAGTTCCTTTGTACAAAATAGAAAAGTTTCAATGTTTGTGGTCTCTAATAGAATTCTCTAGTTCTGTTATCATAATGAGTCATTCAAACAAATTTATTTAATATTTTAAAAAAGTTCATTTTATTCAGAAAGCTTTTATCTATTCTGCTAAGATTGTTTAAAAGCTTTTAGTTTCCACATTTGTTGGACTTTAGAATCAGAAATAATGAACTTTAATAGTAATAATTTTATGATAAAATATAATTAAAAAAACTTGAGGGGGGGCAGGCACACACGTGCCATGTAGGTTTCCAGGGATTGAACTCAGGTTGCCAAGTTTCTGAGTAAGCACATCACCTGCTGATTTATCCCTCTGACCCCAAAATATAACATTTCTGTCCACATAAAAAGTGGACAGCAAGATGGCTCAGTTGGTAAAGGTGTTTATGTTCAAGCTTGACGATTTGAGTCCAATCCCCAGAATCCATGTAAAGGTGGAAAGAACCAACTCCATGAAGCTGTCTTCAGACCCTGATATGCATGCTGTGGCACATGCACGCCTGTTTTCACGCAGATGTGCACCCACATGCATGCCTATCCTCACATAGATGTGCACACACATGCATGCCTATCCTCACACAGATGTGCACACACATGCACACCTGAACTCACACAGATGTGCACACACATGCATGCCTATACTTAGAGATGTGTACACACATGTATGCCTATCCTCACACAGATGTGCACACATACATGCCTGAACTCACACAAATGTGCACACATGCATTCCTATACTCACAGATATGCACGCACATGCATGCCTATACTCACACAGATGTGCACACACATGCATGCCTGAACTCACATAGATGTGTACATACAAAATACATATTTTTTAGAAAGCACCAAGACATTGTTTGGTTATGGTGCTACCATTATCAGTGATAGCAGTTGGTCGGCTTTTATAGCTCTGAGAATATAATAGGAGCCCAATAATGCCTATTTGTTAAAGATTTATTTGGAATCTTAGTTCTCTCACACATTTCGTCATTGTCATGTCAATGTCAACTTAAAATAATTCAGACTAAAATTTTTGAAACATAAAAAGTGCCAAGAATGCAGGGAGAGAGGGAGATGAGTATTGGGTAAGGCCACAAGAAAGGCTGCGTGGAAGAACAGAGAGCCGAGCTGGTGTGGATGGGTGTGGAGGGGATAATGGGCACAGGGCAAAAGGAAAGGAACAGAAGAGAAATGGTCTGTGTAGAAATGGGAGGAGACTGGCCACCCTAGTGGAGGCCTTCCTTGACTGACAGCAGTGTATATGAAGCAAGCAGGTAATGAGTGTGAACACAGAAAGAAAAGCTGGGAATTTGAGGCTGAAGAATTTTGGGTGAAGTACAGCAGGCTTCTGCAGCAGTGAAGGGCTGTGAGGGAAAGGAGTCAGGTCAAGTCTGTAAGGAATGGGTGTGGAAGTTGCTAGGTAGGAGGCCCAGCATGTGCAAGGCTCTGGGCTCCACCCCCACTGCATGAAGAAATCAGCAGACAATGTAATAGGAGGTGAGAATGGAAAAAGGGGATCCTCTGGGGCAGGGGAATGGGGAAGGGGATGCTTAAGAAAACTTGTGATCAAACCTGGTATCTTGAGACATTCCAGGATCGACAGGGCTGGAGTTGTGGCGCATGCTTAGCAAGTATGAGACTCCAGGGTCAATCATCAGCACAACAAAACAGAAACAAAAAAACGAAAGGAGAAAACCCTGGGGATGCCAAGCTGTGAGTGGCCAGAAGACAATGCTCAAGACGCAGGGCGAGTCAGGACAGGAGCACACGAAGGACTTAACACAGGCCAGACATTCCAGCAGTGGACAGTGACAAAACAAAGCTTACAGAAGGGAAACAAGAAGAACCCAGGAAAGTGACCAAGAGAGATTAAGAGGCATTTAGCTACTGGAATTCCTTAGGTGTAGTTGCCTCTCGGCTTCCCTTAAGTGTTTTCAAGATTTTGATCAGAGGTGATTTTTAGCATAAGAGACGGGGACACATGGAGATACAGTTTTCCTTGCAACATTTGTTGAAGAGGATTTTTTTTTCTTCCAAAACCTGTTTCAGATATTTTTATTGAGAATCAGTTGGGTAAAGTTGCATGTGTTAGCTTCTGGGTCCTCTGCTTTACTGTGCCAAATCTGTTTGTGTCTATGCACTGGGCTGATTTGGTTACTGCAGCATGTTTTGAAATCAGCTACTGTGCTGACTCCAGCACTGCTTTTGCTGCTTTGGCTATGCAGGCTCTTTTGTGCTTTCAGGTGAACTTTTATTTAGCTTGCAACAGATCCCGCTCTATTACCCAGTCTGGCCTCAGATTCTCAATCTTCCTGCCTCTGCTTTCCAGTGCTACATGTGTGTGCACACCTGCTTCTTTATATGAATTTTAAACTCTTTCTAGTTCTGTGAGGAGTATCATTACTATTTTGATGGGGGTCAAATTTAATTTGTAGACAGCTTGGTACTATGGCTATTTCAACAATATTATGTCAATTTCTAGTTTTTGTTTTGATTTGTTTTGAGAAATTTTGTTTTCAGTGAGTTTATTCTTGGCATATAGAAAAACTCCTAAAGTTTTATGTAGGTACTTTGTTGAATTTGTTCTTAGACTGTTAAAGTCCCTGTGATTTTGTAAGTATAGAATCATATCATCTGGAAACAAATAATTTGACTTCTCTCTTTTCTACTTATAGCCCTTATTTCTCTGCCTACTAAAATTTCAAGTACCATACTGATCGTAAGTAGTAAGGACAGTCGCCCATATCTTATTCTGCACTTCAGAGAAAATATTTCTAGCTTTTCTACAATTCAGTAGGACATGGGTTTTATCTTCTATATTTGATTTATCCAAGGTTTTTATCATTAGGGAAACTGAATTTCATAAATGACTTTTTTGCATCTACTGAAACCACAATGCAATATTTTGGATATAAGCATGTGGGTACATAGGTATGTATATATAGGTTCATATATATATATATATATATATATATATATATATGAGCATGAGATATGGAAGCTATCCACTTTATTTATTGAGGCAGGATCTCTTAATTAAACTCAGAGCTCACAGACTAACTAGTCTCCACTAGTCAGCTTGCCCTGGAGCTCCCCTAGAGCTGTCTCTCAAAGTGCAGCCACGATGCCTACTCAGCTTTTATCTGGGTTCTGAGATCCAAACTTTGGCCCTCACTCTTGTGTGGCAAGCACTTAACCACTGAGCCATCTCCTCAGTCCAATAATGCAATTTTTGCAAATTAGTATATGGGATCACATTAGTATATGGGACCTGCACAGAAAGAAAATGCTCAAGAGAGCAAAGAGAAAGCATACAGAATGGGTAAAAACCTTTATAGGCCACTCATGAAAGAAAGAGGACTGAAAAAAGAGCAAAAGACAAGTAACCCAATCAACAGAGGGGAAAATGTGGGCTGGAGAGACAGCTCAGTGATTAAAGCACTTGCTATACCAGAGAGTTCAGCTCTCCAGAACCATATAAAATGGGTGTGATGGCCTACCTGTAATTCCAGCCCCAGGAGCCAAAGACAGAATCCCCACAGTCAGCTGGCTGGTGAAGACTACTTATTTGTCTATTGGTGAACTCTGGTTTGATCAAGAGACTCTGACTCAAAGAATAAGGTGGAAAAGAAATTGAGGAAGATTCCTGTCATCAGTCTTAAGTGTCTACATGGATCCCCCCAAGCGCGCACACACGCACACACACACACGCACACACACATGAACTCAATATATACATGCTCAACACAAACACATACACACACACTGAAAAATAAAAAAACACTGAAATACTGAGATTCTACCCCATCTTGTTGAGTGGCCATCATTAAAACAATAATAGTAATATTAGCAATGACAAATGCTGGTAGGATGTGGGAAAAAGAAACCCTACACACTATAGGTAGGAATGTGTACTAGTTCAGCCACTATGAAAAACAGTGTGGAGTTAAAAAAATGAAGCTACCACATAATACCACTCCTTAAGCATACCCCATAAGATCTAAGACAACATTTATAAGAAACATCTAGAGGTCTGTATATTTATTATAGCAGTATACACAATAATCAATCTATGTGATCAATATAGGAGTTCGCCAACATTACTGGATAAATAAAATATGGCATATTTACACAAGGAAGTTCAGTCATGAAGAATGAAATCATTCCATTTGCATAGAAGTCATCCTAAGAAGTCATCATGCTAAATGAAACAAGCCAGACACAGAAAGACAAGTATCGCCTGTCATACGACCTAGTTAGAATTAATGTGTGTACACCACATGTCACACACATATACACAAAAATTATAAATAACTTCAAGAACCAGGAAGAAAGGGTGAAAGTTGGGGGAAAGCTGAGAAAGGTGTATAAGCATTAAGCGCAATTATGCATGTGTGGCAATGTCATCATGAAACTCACCATAATTAATATCTAATTAATATGCATTAATAATTACTATTCAATGGAGAGGCCTTGACACTGAGAAAACAGCTGAAGCAGATGAAAATGTCCAACTCTAGGGTGACTCAGATGAAAAGCCACAGCCCAACAATGCCTTAAGAAGGTCTACGGTCAAGTCAGAAGAGCCAGAGCCAGCAGAACACAAAGGAAGCAGCCGCCGGCAGACCAGAGCAGAGCGAGCACGGAAGACACTGTTAGTCGACCACGAAGCTAAGGAGCTCAGGGTGGCTCTCAAAAGTGCAATTTGAGAGAAAATTGCAGGAGAGAGAACAGGCATGAAAGAGGGTCACCACAGGGAGTAACTGCCTGTGTCCCCGCGGTTCAGGTCACTTTGCTGCTGGATGCTTCAAGGGGCAGCTACTTCCTACAGGCCCAAATCACTTGCCCATTTAGTAATATGCTTTGAGGACTGGCAAGGCAGCTCAGTGTGTAAGGTGCTCACTTGCAAACCTGGCTGCCTGAGTTCCAGCCTGAAGTCCAAATGGTGCATATGTGTTCTCTTTCTCTCACTCAAAACAAATGAACAAAATACTTTTTAAAAAGTATGCTTTGACTCCAGAGTACCATTGTGAGTAGAAGGAAGACCCTCTAAGGGGGCTCAGAAAGAGGGCAGAAGTCAAGAAGCAGAAATGAAATGGTGATTTCTGTAGACCCGATGAGCCAGCCTCCCATCACTAAGGGCACCAGACAAGGCCACTTTGCACCTGGAGGATTCTTGGATCTGTTTATCTCTTTGGTTCTGTTACGTTTTCCCCAAAACACACTATACAGTCCAGGGCAGCCTTAGCTTCACATGTACAGGTGTGTACCACCATGTGGGCCTCCTCACAAACCTGCTCTTTCTATTGAGAGGACAAGTAACAGGGATGGTGGCCAGGAGGCTCTGAGTGTGACCCACAGCCCAAGTGACTCATGCCTCCAGATCACAGGTCCTCCAGCGTCTGTAGGCTCACCTCTGTCACGTTTAAACGCACCTTCCTTCCATATTCAAGCAGTGTAACCTTTTAATGGCTTGAAAGGATTTTTACAACTTTGTACTACAATACTTTTGCTTCCTGTTTCTAGGTGGTCCGTCTTCACCCCCAAGAAGCCCGTGGGCCCTGTGTGTTCTGCCTAGTGGGCTCTCTGCTGTATTCCCAGGGCCTCAAAGTTCCCTCCCTGTCTTCACAGACAGGTACAGTTTCTGTCAGCTTCTGAATATTCCATGCTCATCCCTCTTCTCATACATTCTCTACTACTTCTAACAACGTGCTGGCAAATGTCAGGAGTCTCTTAGTGGTAACTTATAAGTGTGTCTTTAAATGCCGTTTAGACCAGGACTTATATTTCTCAGACATTTCCAGTTCAACAGATGCAAAACTGAACATATGGTTCCCTCTATTTCTGCCTTCCCCATCTGAGACAAAGGCAACAGTCACCGAGCACTGCCTGGGACAGGCACAGGGATGGGGCACTCACCTGAATTCCCTCAGCTTCAATGTCACAAAGGAAGAAGCAGGTTCGGAAAAGCAAGACATATACTTAAGACTCTATGCCTAGAAAAGGGGAAGGAAGATGCAACACGCTGTACTACACACTTCCCCTGTGGCCAGCTTTCTCGCATCCACCACTGAACGCCTGGCTGTCACCTAGGCCTCACCTCAGCGTCTCCCAGGTCACTGCCATAGTCTTCAAACAGGAAGGCATGCTGCCACCAGAACTATTAGCACAGCAGGCTCCCTTGTTTAAGCAATCAAAGGAACAAGATCTCACAGGCTTCTGTAAGGCCAGCTGCTGCTCCCTCACCTTAGGCCTTTGCTGTGCTCCTGGGAACCTTCTCTCTGGGCCAAGACTCCTTTAGCACCGTCATCAACATCCATGTCAGCGGGCAGCACTGGCTCCCTGCCCCATGGGGACAGGTGAACTTCTCTTACAATATTTGCTACTGTGAACTGAACTTGCTTTTGTGATAATACCGGCAAAAAAATATTGTGTGTGTGTGTGTGTGTGTGTGTTTTCAAATGTGTGCATTTGTGTGCAGGTCCATGTGTGTAGGCTGGAGTACACCCTTAGATGTTGTTTTTCAGGGACTCGGTCTATCTCTTTTGAGACTGCTTCTCATTGACCCAGGATACACCAATTAGACTAGATTGTCTGGCCAGTAAGGGATCTTCCTGTTTCCCTATCTCAGGTGCTGGGATGACACCTGGCATTTTTAAATTTTTTTTTATTTATTCAATTATGCGTGTATGCATGTGTGCGCATGTGTGTATGTATGTATGTGTGTGTGTGCAGAACCACGGACGAATTCAGGAACCACCATGGACGCCTCCACTTCCTCCTTTACTCTGCCCCAGGATTCACAGGCTCCGCCCTACCAGGACCAGAAACGCAGGCCCCCACCACTTCCACCTGGCGTCTATACATGGGGTCTAGGATCTGAACTCAGGACTTTCTGCCTGTAAGGCAGAGGCTTAACCCCTAAGCCACCTCTCCAGCCCCCGACACCTGGCATTTTTATGTGAGTGTTGGGAATTGAATTCAGGTCCTTGTGCTTAAAATGCAAGTACTTTACCAACTCTCGTTTATCTAGTCTTCTTTCCAAAAACCCTAAGTATAGACTAGCTATATGCTCCTGTTGGAGGTCCATTCCGAGCACTATACTAAGTGTTTTATTTTAATAGCATTCTCAGGGCAGCCCCCAAATGGTTACATCTGTTCAACCGAGAAAAGAGAGACTCAAAGAAGTTAAGCTACTTGCCCAAAGTCACAGAGTGAGGGGGGGCAGAGTTGACTCCCACCTGCTGGCTTGAAAGCCCTTACGCTCTCTACCTCCATGGAAAAAAACCTCAGAACCTTATTCTGTTTATCAGCACCACATAAGCAAACCAACCAACCAATTGCTCTGAAAATGCTTTGCATGCTAACCTCCTTCCCGCACAGTGAAAACAAATAGAACAAAACGCCAGGGCCAGAGCAATCGCCTACAGCAGACAGCAAGAGGAAAGGTTCACAGCAAAAACCCCCAAGTGGGAGGGCATCAGACCCTGATGTGTTAACTGTCCATGACTTACTCTTTTCTTTATTATTATTCAACTGTGCGTGTATGCATGTGTAGTGTGTGTGTATATATGTGTGTGTATGTATGTGTGTGTGTGTAGAATCACGGACGAATTCAGGAACCACCATGGACCGCCTCCACCTCCTCCTTGTTTACTCTGCCCCAAGATTCAGAGGCTTCGCCCTACCAGGACCAGAAACGCAGGCCGCCCCCCCCCCCCCCGCTTCCACCCGGTGTCTATACGTGGGTCTAGGATCCAAACTCAGGACCTCCCACCTGCAAGGCAGAGGCTTAACCCCTGAGCCACCTCTCCAGCCCCCCATGACTTACTCTTAAAGCTCAGGAATAACAAGTGTTACTTGCTCCTCTGTTAACTTGCTGAGGGCACAGAGATGGAATTTTACCAGGGCCACAGGATCCTACAGACAAGAAAAGAGAACTCTATTCTAGAGCACTTAGTAGCTAGGAAAAGTGACTAAGGATGAGCACTTAGGAGACAATCTGGAGTATATCGGTCATACCTCAAAAAAGTTAAGTGCCAGAAAAAGATGGTGATGATTACAAGCACACTAAGAAAATGATCTGCCTAAGACACACATCCTTCAAACAGTCTCTAGCTTATTTAGCCTTTGAGATATGCTGCACAAAACGTGGGAGTATATTTTACAAGAGGAAACAGCTGGGAATCATTGTCTGAAACACAAAGCCACATCAGCATCAGACTGAGGAATTTACTGGAACATTTGGGACAGTAAGAATCAACCTCTGAGGAAACTGAACAGCCCCATCTCACCAGTCCACAAACTCTCTCTCTCACTTATGGGTAAATAAATGAAGCAGGCAGATCTGGGAAGTGAGGCCACATACAGAGTGATTCACGGATAACCAGTCCAGCACCAGCCCCCTGTTTCCTATAGAGTCAGACTGACCTGCCCAGCCCCTGCTCACCTTAGAAAGCTCAGAGGTGATTTCTATCCCACCTTTACGCAGGATGCAGGCAAGTATCATAAAACTGAGTCAGGCATCAATGCTAAGTGTGTTCCACTTTCCATACAAACTATTTCAGAACATGAAATATTTCAGGAACTACACAAGATGGATTGGGTGTATTCTGAATAAAGAGAGCAGGTTTTGATAGGGACATGATACCTTAAAGGATAAGAATCTCAGTAGACACCAAAACATTGAGTCAGGTGTAAAGGAAACAGCTCAGTGGATGGCTGAGCAATACAGCCCCTGGGCTTCATCTGCACCAGCAATGGTGCAAATGTTAGACTTTCGTTGACAGTAAAACTGAGTCACACCCAGTGACTTACATGTGTGGAGCTTACAAAATATCAATGACTAGCGCTCATCCAAAGTTTCTACCCAAACAAACATACGGCTTTCATCGGTGCTGCTTTAACCATCCATCTTCATGCCACACGGGCGACAGGTGGCACTGCCTGTCAGAAAGACTAGGGTATTGAGTTGCTGGCAGTAATTTTGCCAGACGATCGTTAATTCTTTTTAACTTTGTAGTGTGTATCTGGAGCAACTATACAGAAGCAAGTAAAACAATGAAAGGGAAAGTCTTAAGTACCAGATGGCAGCACAGAGCACAGCCTGAATGCATGAGCTACTCACTAGGTGGGCAGGCAGAACTAGCTCTTTTCAGAATCATCCAAGGCCAGGAGGTGGGTGACACACAGTACAAATTACAGTTGAGTCTGAAAGTTACTGCTGTTGTTTCAGTTCAGAAATGGACTAACAGAGATGGGTTTTCCATTAGTGGAAGTATCCAACTGTATCTTAAATGACTATTTTCCAAATGAAACTATACAAAGGATTATTGTTGCCAGCAGTCCTGCGAGTCTAGCAATTGGCAAGCTTTCTCTCAAAATGGCCATATAGGCCCTCAAGTACTGTAAGCAGTCCCTATCATCTATTATTCTCCTTTCTTACAACCCTTAAAAAACGAGGGAGCTGGTTCACCAGTAAAGCACTTGCTACTCAAGCAAAAGCATCAAAATTGGGATCCTCAGACACTATAAAAAAAAAAAAAGGTTGGAATTCTCAGACACACTCATTGAGTGTGGTGAACCACTGCAACTCCAATCTCAGAAGGCAGATTTAAGATTCCCAGAACAAGGGCTGGAGAGGTGGCTCAGGGGTTAAAGCCTCCGCCTTGCTCGGATCCCAGATCCCTCGTATAGATGCCAGGTGGAAGGGGGAGGGGGGCGGCCTGCGCTTCTGGTCCTGGTAGGGCGGAGCCTGTGAATCCCGGGGGCAGAAGGAGGTGGAGGCGTCCATAGGTGGTTCACGAATTCGTCCGTGGTTCTACACATACACAGACACACGCACGCGCGCACATACACACGCACATTCACACAGTTGAATAAATAATAATAATAATTTTAAAAAATTAAAAAAAAAAAGATTCCCAGAACAAGCTGACTGGCTAGTTAGACTACGCCATCAATGAGCTATGGGTTTCACTAGAGATCCTGTCTCAAAAGAATAAAATGGGGCTCCCTTGCCCCTCATGATACTCCACGTCTAAAGTCTGAGAATTCCTATCTGACTTTTCCCTCATGGACTTCATGCCCAAGAGTCCATGAGTTCTCCAGGACTCTCTTGCCCTTCAGAGAGCCATGTCCACAAGTTCCATTCTTTCTCTCCTCTAATAAACTCTGCCTTAATCCTCAAAAAAAAAATAAAATATACTGGTCTACCTATTAAGTTTGTATGAGCGGAAATAATAATAAAAAATGTTAAAAATTAAATTAAAATAAAATAAAATAAATGAAGTGAAAGAATAATTGAAGATAATTCCTGATATCAACCTCAGGCCTCCACAAACACATGCACACAAATGCAAGCACATTCACATACATGCAAACACACAGACGCACACCATATACATGTATATAAGAAGGAAAAGTGTAAAAAACCGGTGCAAGGAATGACTCAGTGGAAAAGAGTGTTTGCTGAGCAAGCAGAGGATGAACGGATCGCAGCACAATTAAAAGCTACGTGTAGCTGCACACACCTGTAATCCCAGAGCTGGGGAGGTGTGGGGGAGCAGAGACAGGTGGGTACCAGAAACTAACTGTCAGGCTAGTCTAGCCCAAATGACAAATTCCAAGTTCAGTGAGAGATCTTGTTTTCAAGGAATGAGGCTGAGTATAATACAGCAAGATTCCTAGCATCCTCCTGTGCGCCTGCACATACACATTCATGTACCCACATATACCACACATACATGTACTCCAGAGAGAGAGAGAGAGAGAGAGAGAGTGTGTGTGTGTGTGTGTGTGTGTGTGTGTGTGTGTGTGAGAAAAAAGAATGTAGCAAACACTCTTAGCTAACAAGAAGGATCACACCCACAGGCTATTTGGCCACCACCAGATAGGAAACTCCTCCAAACCCATTACTTTCCAAGGTTTTGAAGGTTTCAATCAATACTGCCATTCAGTTTTCAGAAGTCGGAGCCTTTCACATGGCATTAGAAATTAGTGAGGAATTAGTGAGGGCTGCTGAGGGCCCAGCAGGTTCCCAGGTCAGATTCGAAGGGCACATCTGTTGGTCTACAATGCATAATTTGTAATCCAGAAATACTTTTCAAAGATGAGCAGGGTCTTCCTAAATAGCTAAGGCTAGCCATGAACTTGTTATGTAACTCAGAGGGCCACTGAACTCATAATCTCCTTGTTTCAACCCCCCGAGTGGCGGGATACAGGCTCGTACCACCACATCTGAGCACCCTGTAAATACTTTTTTATCATCAGTTAAATACAGTCTACCCAGCGCATTCACAGGTTTCAATATCATTAAACCAAAATGAAGCTCATTTAAAATTCACTGAGACTCATAACTGCTCTAGAAAAACTAGATCAGCAGGAGTCCAGTCGCCAGTACTTCCCACATCACAGTCCACACCTGAAGTCTCCACTCTTCCCCCTGGCCCATACTTGTCCCTGGCCCTTGCTGCTGCCTTGCAACATCTCCAGTCTTCCTGCACCTTACCTCTGCATTTCTGATTGGATGCTTGAGAAACAGCGAACTGCCTGGTGCCCCTTCTAGTGTTCACTTTCAGCCTCTGTGCCCCACCCCTGCCCGCTCCCAAGTGCTCTCCCTTCTCCCTCACACTGCACTGTAACTCCGAAATCCAGCTCAGAGCATGCCTATACTGGAAGGCTTTCCCAGAGCCATCACAAGTCTCCCTTCCCCTCCTCTCCTCCCTGCCCAGGATGCATATGGTGCTGTTTCAGCTCTGTACACCCATCTCCCTTCATCAACGCAACTAACGTACTTTGGCATGTTACAGTTCTGCTTCGGCTTCTGATGTTGCACCCCCATGTGGAATGCCTCTCAAACACCCCGGACGAAGTCAAGAATCTTTTCTGGGAACCTTCCTCAAGGGACAAGGAGCTCTGTGTCTGGGAAGACAAGCTCTATTGATAATAGACATTTATTACCGTGGTCTCTGAGGTGCACATGGAGACTTGTCACATGACATGGAAGGTCTCGAACATACTCTTTTCTTCAGCACTAAGATTCAAGAAATCTGATGGACAAATCAACTGATCCTTACCCTGCTGCGATGACATCCACATATAATAAAGAACAGGTCCTTCAGAAAGCATCCCTGCAGCCATTCTAGCCTTCAGTCTCAGGTGGCACTTTACAGAAATAAGGAAGAACATGACTGTGGTAATCAACTCTAGTCACTGAGAGGCTGCCCTGGGCTGGGATTCGGGAGAAGCTCAGCGGTAGAGCCTCTGCTTAGTTAGCACAGCCAAGGGCCTGGGTTCCCACTCAAACACAGAAAAAAAGATAACAATGCTACTAATGGGATTACAGTTAAAACAGACAGAAAACAGACAGACAGCATGTGCTATATGATAGAATGCATCTACTTCAGGTCTCATGGTAGGAACAGCAGCTAAACCAAACTGGAAAACTCCAAAAGCTAAATTTGGTTTTCAACATGACTGGACCTGGGATTAACCAACAGACCACTTGAAGAAATTATGTGGATTAAGGCATGTGAAATACAATGGGCAATCCTACATTTTCCTTTCCCTCTCCCTGTGCTGGCAAGTTCATCTTTCCTGCAGCTGTCATTCTTTGCTGACACCAGAACCCTCCTTCTTTGACCCTCCAATGTAACTGAAGTCCAGAGACACTGCCAGAACCCTCCAGCCTCGAGCACCTGACTAGGACTGCTGAGAACTTCAGCTCCTGAACCGAGGGGCTACAGGCAGCCACTCTTGAGCTATTCAGAACTTGTAAGTCAATCCAATACATCCCATTCTCTCTCTCTCTATGTGTGTGTGTGTGTGTGTGTGTGTGTGTGTGTGTGTGTGTGTGTTTCTGTTGCTCTAGAGAATCTTGACTAATACAAAAAAAGTTCCACAAAACAATTGGAATTGAACTACAATCTTCCAAAGTGTCAAGGTCTTCGGTATCAAGACCAAGGAGCTGACTCTGTGCAAAGACAGCTACCTACTTTGACCAGAAAGGCAAGACAACGCAGGACAGTGTGGGAACTAGGGTGCTACTTCACTACGGGGATTACTGGATAAAATCTGAATAAAAAGCTAAGCATGGGAAATTCCAGCTTCACCTGCTATCCTAGCACTTAGGAGGTTGGACAGATGGGTTGTCATAAGTTTGAAGCTAACCTGAGCTACACAGAGAATTAAAGTTGACTCATCCTGGGCTACATGGACGATAGGTCCCTATCGCAAATAAATCAAAGGCAGGAGTAAGAAAAGCATGGGATGGAGGAGAGGGGAACAGAGTTTCTGGGGAATCATAAAAGAGGGTATGGGGCAAATACCTATACAAAGGAAACAGACCTATGTAAAACCCACAAATGATAGTGATGACCAGTTCCCTGCACCATGTGTGGGTTACACCTTAGTAACCACAGCAAAAATGGGACTGGAGAGATGTCTCAGGGGTTAAGACTCTGTCTAACAAGCAGAGAAGGTCCTGAGTTTGGATCCCGGGTCCTACATAAAAAAATGCCACGCAGAAACAGGGCCCTGAACTTCTGGCCTTGGTGGGCAGAGCCCAGGAAATCCCAGAGCTAAGAAAAAAGGAGATAGAAGCAATTCAGGATGATTCCTGAAGTCACCTTTGGTCCTCCACAGGGACACACAGTGCATGCACACTCTCTCTCTCTCTCTCTCTCTCACTCTCTCTCTCATAAACAAATAAATAAAATTTAGAAAAAGAAATGAAAAAAAAAAAAACAAAACCCAGCACAAAGGGAAGCAAACCCCTACCCTGAAGCCTTGGCTAGCTGAGGATTCCAAATCAAGTTCCAGCTTTCAATGTGGATTATCCTTATTACACAGTGTCTTCCAGCATTTTGTTTTCAAAACGCAAAGAAAGTATCTTGGCTTCTGTTGCTTATGAAATTAATGGAAGTAGAAGTGCTTCCTGGGGCGAGGCTGCCCAACCACTGGCCCTCTGCAGGGGTCTAATGTGTTTGGACACAGTCAACTCCAGGCCAGTGCAGAACTGTTAGAAATGAAGAAGCCGCATGAGCAGAAAAGACAACCAGAGGGAGAAACAAAAAGCTCTCTAAGGCAACTGGACCCTAAAAAGGAAACATAAACACACCCAACCATATCATGCTGAAAATTCCCTCACTGAGGATTCTTCTGAATCTTGGGATTTTGTTTGCTTGCTGTGGGAGAGCAGGGGAGGTTTCAAAGGTTCAGAGAGAAAATGGCAGAAGCAGAGTTGACTCCAGCTCCACCTTCGGATAGCTGAGGGCCATGTGCAGGGCACTTCCCCCGAGTCTGTCTTCTAGATGACAGCCCTGTGCAGGGCACTTCCCCCGAATCTGGTCTTCTAGCTGAGGGCACTGTGCTGGGCACTTCCCCCCAGCCTCGGTTTTCTCACCTGCAAAATAAGGATCGGTGTGCAACGGGCCCTGGGACAATGATGGGGGATATGTGAGCATGCTCAGCACTTGGCATTCAGGAAACACTGGAAAGAGGCAGCTGCTGCTCATTTCCCTGGCCTTCATCTTGGTGGCCAATAGTCCCAGAGCAGCGCCACAGCTGCAACAGAGACTACCTCTGGAAGTCAGGGCTCCACCTCTGCTGGGGATGCTCTCATGAAAGACTGAAGGGAGTTCCTAAGGGTCAGCAGCTCTCTGAACCATGTGAGTCCACTTACTGGGCACAAGGGACACAATCACCTCAAGTAGCCTCCCATGGCCAAGAGGAACAAAGAGCAGGCTTCTGACTTCACCTTCCCAAATGGGTGGTACTGCAGTCCCGGCTATTTGGTAGACTGAGGCAGGAGGCCAACAGGTTCAAAGCCTGCCTGGCTACAGACTTCAATGCCAGTCTAGACAACTTAGGGAGACCCTGTATTGAAATTTAAAAAAAAAAAAAAGTGGTAGGGGACTTGTCTAGCAAGCTTGAGACCCTCAGGTTTAATCCTCAATGACAGATGACACCAAAACACATATCCCAGTCCTGACGATGCACACAGGACTTCTTAGGTGCTAATGTGGAGATCCCCAGCAGAGGAAGAGGGTGTTCCAGCATGCTCTACACATTAATGATGGTCTCACCCATTAGTTTTTTTTTGGGGGGGGGATTGCAATACTGATAAAGAGGTAGATTTAGATAGTTTGCAAAATAAGAAATAGAAATTATTAATAAATATATGACAAAATGTTTAGTATCTTTAATCACCAGGGAAATACAAATCAGAACTACACTGAAATTCCATTCCACCTCAGTCAGAATGAGTATCAATAAGAACAATGTTGTCGAGAGTGCAGGGAAATGATGCCCTGGACACCACTGGTAGAAATTTAAACTAGTACAGACACTATGGAAATCAGTATGGAGGCTCTGAGAAGGCAAACAGAAAGAGCAAGATTCAGCTTTGCTATCCAAGTGTATACCAAAAGACCTTAAATCAGAACACTGCAGAAATACTGCACATCCATGCCGACTACTGTTAAGATATGGAGCAAGCCGAGATGCCAATCTATAGATGAATAGATAAAGAAAATGTGTCATGTGGATACAGAGTTTCATTCAGCGATAAAAAAATGAAATGAGGACATTTGAAGAAAAATGGACTCAGAAAAACAAACATCATGCTTTCTCACTGTGGAATCTAGATTTTATAATACATGCACACACACACACACACACACACACACACACACACACACACACGCATGCACACACCATGAAATTGTAGAAGGGTGACTATGGAAGAAAGGCGCCTGAAAACAGGGGAGAGAAATAAGAGGGTACACTGGAGGAAAGACAGACTAAACATTATTTATTTTATAATATGAAGAATACAATGTAAACACATGCATATGACATGAAAGCAAAAGGGAGACTATGTTCAGGCAATAAGGAGACCAGCAAAAGACAAGGAGAGACGGGGTGAATATGAAGTACAGACATACAGATATGAGAATGTCAAGGTAAAACACTGCTTTGCATGCTACCACGGTTAGAAAGAGGCATCAACTTGAAGGTTGCGGGTTTGAGCTCTAAGCATACCTTTACAGTTAGTACTTAAGCCCACAGCAAATCTGCAGGAGATTGTCTAGTTGATGGGGAAGGTCCAGTCCATGGTGGACTAATCCCTGGGCAAGTGAATAAGATGGAAGGAACTGGCTGAGAAAGGTTGTCATCCTTCTGTATACTTGGCCAGATGTTGGTCTGGCAAGTAAGGAATGCCCCTCTCTCCGCCATTATGTGGATATGGTGTAGCCAGTTCCCTTGGCTCCTGATGTTGGCATGAACTTGCTTGCCATGCTAATAATTCATTATTAGTATTAGCATTGTAAGCAAAATTCCTTGTTCCTCTAAAAGCCTTTTGGTTGTAAATTTATCAGCAACATGCAGAGTTACTGCTACAAATGCTAACTAAAAATTAGTTAAAATATTTTTTCAAATAAAGCAATGGAAGAGATACTGAAAGATTAGACCAAATGAACGTATGATTTAACAGTTTCAAAATATTTGATTTCCTAATATAAGAATAGGGTGAGTCCTACAATATGGGTTTCTGAAATTTGCGTTTCAGAAAGCCAAGACCAGCAGAACTACCACATGTTTGCATTGATCAAGGAAGAATCGGCACAACATACCTGGTCTCAGCACTGCCTCTCACAGGCTGGTCCAGAAACCCCTATGAACTAGGATTCAGATAATAATGTATTCAGAGTGATTAAAAAATGGTGTTACTACAGGTGTTAGTTACAAAATTAACTGGTATTAGTTTAAGAACAGCACCCACAGTGTTATGCCCTTAGTCCTGTTCATTTTTATTTATCCACGTGGTCCCCAACATTTGCTAAATACTCATGTTAGGGGCCAATGCTGAGGGTAATGAACACCTGCAGGAAAACAAGAATCTTCAACCTGCGATGCTGGGATCAGAAGCTCAGTGTGTGCTGTGTGCTGTAGGATGGGCCTCAGGCCTAGACACAGAACTTACAAGTTTTCTCCACATCACAGTTGTAAGAAGACAGCTGGGGAATCAGCCCGCCAGCATCGGAGCACTTCAGATGTGGATTAGGCATGCTCAGAGCACTCAATATGGTATGTTACAATGCCTCCCACCACTGACCAGGATAACCATCTGGAAAGGTGGCTTCACAATTGTATATGCAACATGAAACAGGCAATGGTGACCAAAATTCAGAATTAAAACAGTCTGTGCCCCCTGATGTAGCGGGTCTATTTTTGGTATTACAATACCTGCTTAGCCTGTGTGAGGTACTGGTTTTAATCTCTAACAACCACAGGAATAAACGCTTCCTAAGAGGTAAATAAGGGGCTTAAGCTAAGTTCAAGAATACGACTGGTGTAAAAAAAAAAAAAAAAAACTGAACAGAACCGTCTGACACATGGAAGGATGGGTGAGAGGGTCAAAGGCAAACTTCCTAGATGCAAGTCTTGGGTTTGAATTCCTCCTCGTCCCATCCCACCTAAGTTATTTCTTTGAGATACCAGCTATGTGGAGTTAGTGTGAAGATTCAATTACGAAATGCATGTGGTCAGTGTATAAGAGGCACTCAAGGGCGCCCTAGCCCCTCATAGCATTAGTGCCATGAGTTCTCTTCTTTGCCTGTTTCTCATGCATTCCATGAGTTCTTTCTAACTGCCCACTGCTCATGAGTTCTCTGGCACCCTAGCCCCTCGTGGCACTCAGGGTGCCATGAATGCATTTCTAGCTCCACGAGTTCTCCAGGGTGTCCTAGCCCCTCATGGTACTCTACGTCTGGAGTCCATGAGTTCCAACCTTTCTCTCCTCTAATAAACTCTACCTTAATCCTCAAAAAAAAAAAAAAAAGAGGCACTCAAAGGGCAGAGTCACAAAGCTGGGAATTTAATTCAGTGGTAGAGTCCTGTGTCTGATTCCTAGCACAAGGGCAGAGGAAGAACTAACATCATCAAAACACGTGTGCATATTAGGGTTTCCTATTCTTTCTGCGTTTACATGACCTCCTAGCCCCTGTGCTACATTTCAGGGTGCAGAGAAAAACCTTTAACCTCCACATCCAGAATGAACACAATAGGAATGCAGTACAGCAATTTAGAAGTAAAACAAGCACAGTGTGGTAGAGTGTGGCGTCTGCACAGGGCTGTGTGGGAGGAGGCAGAGACGTCTAGACGGGAAGGATAAGGTCAGCGTGCTCCCCACAGAAGCCCTTCGATGGAGGCTTAAGAGCCAGCAGTAGATTCTCAATAGTGTCCTTCTGGCGGCTGGATCACTTGCGTTGTGCCTCATACTACAAAATGCTGAGTGAGTCCTTTCGATGGACGTAGGGACAGACAGACAGATAGATAAAAAGGTAACATCCTGTAGTTCCTGTCACAAAACAAAACTGGCTAGGAGAGGGGCTGGGTGGCAACAACACTCTAGTCAGTATCACGAGACAAAGACACTCCATGGGGAGCTGTGGACACTCCAGGCAGAGAGAGCCAGTTAGAAGCAAGGGATAGTGGTACGGAGTCACAATCCCAGCACTTAGGATGTGGAGGTAGGAGCATCAGTTGGACGTCAAACTGGACTACAGAATAAAACTTCCCAAAATTAAATAGGGAGGAGGCTGTCTCAGCTCCATGCTAAATCCAGAATCTTCCAATGGCCTCTACACAGTGTGAAATGTTCTTACCCACCTATACACATTCATATGTTCGTTTCTGTCTCCGCTTACATCTCAGCTCTTCCACCTCTTGCCAGGGAGCTGAGGTCCAACCCTCCATAGCACATCTTCCAGGAGCACTCTGTATCCATGTTCACAGCACAAGTCAATTACTTTAGGGTCAGTCTGTCAGCATTACCGAGACAACTTGGATTTCAATGGGATTTCATCAAATCTATGCATCGGGTTCCAAAGAACTACCATCACCTTTACAATATTGTTTCAACTGATCCATAAACATGGAATATCTTTCCAATTATTTTGTTCTTTGAGTTCCTTCATTAAAAATCTGTAGTCTTCCTCCTATAGATGCTGCACATTATTTTGTCAGATTTACAGTTAAGCAATCTTTGTTGGAGGAAGAGAGTTATTATAAATGGGACTAAGCTGGTTTCAGGTCCCCTTTGGTCATTATCAAAACATAGGAAGTCGATTGACTTCTGAATATTAACCTTATATCCTTACGATAATTGTTTACTAATTTCAAAAAGTTTTGTTTTGTTTGCTTTTGGATTTTTTACAGACTCTGCCAAGGAGGATTAATTCTATTTCCTGACTTACAACTTCTCTTTCCTATTTTAGGGTATCAGGGAGGAGGTCTTTACAACACTCAGAAGTGATAGTAAAGATGGGATATCTTAGGCCTTGCTCTTGTTCTTATCAGAGAAGCTCTACAGCCTCAGATAAGATGTCTAATGTAGGATTTTAGTAGCTGTTTTCCTTTAACCTAAATTGCTGAGTTTTACATTCAAGTGCAGTCACTGCACATAGATGACTTTGCTGTTTGAGACAGGATCCTGCTATGTAGAACAGGTGGCCACAAGCTTGCAATCTTCTTTTCCATGGGTCCTGAGTACCAGCACCGGAAATGCATGCTCCCACCATGCCTTGCTATCATGTTACCCTAGAATAAAAGGCTTATGAGAAAGGAACTGTGTCTGTTTTTCATTTTCCCTCTATCATTGCCTCCTGGCATGTGAGTAGTCCCCACCAGCCTTGCTGACTGAATCTGAAAGTGATTGAAGAGCATAGTTTGTCTGAGGAAATGCAAACAAGTTCTGTACAGTGAGATGTGCATATGGCAGAGTAGATGGAAACCAGGCCAAAAAGGTAGGTAAGAGCAACAGCCTGCAGGGCTTGACTGAAAAGCCAGGGCATGCATGCCAGCAGACAGAACTCCAGGAAAGCTCTCCCCAGCAGACAAAACTCCAGGAAGGCTCTCCCCAGCAGACGTGGACTCCCAGGAAGCCTCTCCTCAGCAGACTGCTGAGGCAGTGGCAGTCAGGGTAGGGACCTAGGCAAGGCGTGGAGGAAGGGTATCTGTAGAAGGGCGGTGGGGGGTGGGGGAGTGGCACAAGGGGACAAGGGGCTCTGTTCTAAAGACTTGGAGAAGATGGCAATGGGCTAGATAAGGATGCGATGCAGAAAGAATGGCCAGTCTAGAGGAAGATAACGAGCTTACTTGCAGAAATGGAGAGACTGAAAGAGGTACTCGCATCCAGCCAGGGCCACAACAGACCAAAGAGAACGGGCCCACGATGAAACTGAAGCTGTGGGCAAGGGCAATGCGGGCACAGCCTTAGGAATACTGGCATTTAGAGGACAAAGGGAGGTCAAGAGCCTAGCAGGGATATGGAGAGGGAAACAGAACACAGTAGGACTGGGCTGGGTAAACAAAGGGCATCTCTGCAGAGAAATCATGAGGCCAGGCAGGAAAAGCACTGACACCCACATGACAGGCTTACAGACAAGCAACCACATCTACCCAGCACCATGAGATCTGTAGTATCCAAACTTCAGTCCTAAAACTTGAGTGGCAAGCACTTCACCTCCTGAGCCATTTCTACATTTTGTGTGTCCAGTATTGGACAATGCAACACCACTTTGTCATCTACAAAGTTTAAGTTCTCGAACTTGAGATCAAGTTATAAAAATGAATCTGGTTTCGGATTTACGATTCTGTGCTGGGCCACATTCACAGCTATCCTCAGTCATGTGTAGCCCCTGGAACTTCACATCTATAAGGAATTGGGCAGAGCATCACTGCACCTTGGCCTCACTTAGCTGAAACCAAAGTCCTCTGAAAGAGCTTCGTGCCACATTTTTAAATGTAACTCCCTTGAAGACAGGGAGGCATATCTTACCCATTTCTGTATTCTCTTAACCTCTAGGGCCATACATGTCAGGCACCCAGCAGATGGTAAAGAAACATTTTTGTTCACTATAATAAGAAGATGGCTGAGAAGAGAAAAAGGATATGGATCCTATGACCAAGAGAAGTCCCTTGCTCAGCTCTCTAAAGGATTTCAAAATCATGTCACATGAGGGAATATAGAGGCTCACCAAGAAAAAACAGAAGAAAGATGTTCCAGGCAAACAAGAGCAGAGAGCTAGGGGGCTCTAGGTGTGACACGGCTGCAAGCAGCCTAACAAGACTGAGGAGGCATAACTAGATGAGAGGGAGGAATAGTTTAGCCAAATGGGCCTTCGCAAGAGTCTATTTCATCACTGAAGCATGGCCCAAACAACACACTACCTTAGAGAATTCACATCTGTCTATCTAGCTTCCAAACTGCATTCTCAAAAACAAACAAATGAGTAAAGAATTCCCAACAGTGTGTTTCCCAAGTTGCTTCCTGTTTACCCAAAACTTTTTGGGACCCAAAACTCCTTGAATGTATCTTATTTTTTCAGTTGTTGTTGTTGAGGGAGCATTTCATGTGGCCCAGGCTGGCCTTGGAACTTGTCATGTAGCTGAGCATAATTTTGAACTTCTGATTCTCCCAGTGCTGAAATTACAGGCATGCATCACCACCCATCACTTATAGTATCCTATATATTTTGACAATCATCATAGTTACCAGTGCAAAATAGGTTACATGTAGCAGGATTCAGTTACACCCTCAGTGCCTACAATTAAAACCTGGCACCTAGCACGCATTCAAGCATTTCTTTTATTTAGCCAATCAATGTATATTTGCTCAGTGCATTTCCCACAACAGATACTCTTCTATATGTTGGGATTTAACAATAAATAAACAAGCTCCTCCATCAGAGAGGATTTTATAAATAAATTAAATATGCTTAGCCTAAAGCAAAAAAGGAAACAATCTATGAGTTGTTAAGGATGCACAGGGCAATTAAATAGAGAAGCCTACAGGAGGGATGAGCTGAGACCATTAGGTCCCACTTTCAACTCAGAATATGAATTTTCTTTTTGATTCAACACTAAGGAAGATCAACTAGGAGCAACCAAGAAACCACTTTCTTTCACTAAACAAGGTCAGAGTATCCACAAAGGGGAAAAAGGCAAATAGGACCCCCAACATGCTCCTCTGGTCTTCTAACGAACACACGTAACTGTATATAACACATACCACTGAATTAGCTGTTTCTTGAGGTGGAGGGAGTGAACTAGTGACCAGGATTTAAAAATAGGGAGTGGGCTGGGGTCGTAATTCAGTTTGTACAGAGCTTGTTTAGCGTGCATGAAGCACCAGGTTCACTTCCAGCTCCGTATAAACAAGGTGTGGTGACACAGGCCAGTAATCCCATAAATGTGGCAATAGAGGCAGTAGGATCAGAAGTTCAGGGTCATCCGTGGCTACACAGAGTCCGTGGACTATCTGAACTGCAGAAGATTCTGTCTTTAAAAGAGATAAATGGAGACTGCAGGCGCCCAGTCAGATGTAAGTTGGTTTCAGTTGCGCCTTTCCAACATCACATTAGTAGTGTGTTTATAAAATTCAATCTGAGAAAAAAATCTATTTCTGACAAGCTTTTCTGGGGAGCATGCTAGGGAATGAACCAGAACTCTCAGCCGCTGAGCTACAGCCTCAGCCCCTCTTGTAGTTTGAGATAGGGTCAGGTTGGTCTTGAACTACTGGTATTTCTAGTCTCTTCGTCCTGAGTGCTAGGCTTACAGGTGTGCAATGAATGCACTAATACGGCTGAGAAATTCTTCTTACATCTAAATTTGCCTCACCCGACGGATTTCTATGAAGCATTCGCCTGTAACTTCTGGATCAAACCGAGGCAACAAGAACCTTGGCATAGCCAAGTGCTCAAGTTAACTTCCCTGTCGTCATTTAACAGAAAAGTATGGTTCTGCTCCCATTTTACAGAAGAGCAGCGAGGCCCGGCCAAGCGAGGCGCCCCAACATGCTGCAAATCCCGGAAAGCAGAGGCTCGGCTCCCGCGTCCCGCCCCGGCTTCTGAGAACTCCCTGCCCCGCAGAGGAACCGACTCGGGAAACGAGAACTGCGGGCGGCAGCGGTGCAAGGGGCCGAGTCGGAGCCCGCCCGGGGCTCATAGAGCCGGCCGGGGGCGCCCTCGCCCTCGCCCTCGCCCCGCTCTCTGTGCCGGGCCGTCTCAGCCGACCTGGGACCCCGCGCCGCCTTGAACGCTCTGCGGCTCACTTACCGCCGCTCGACTTCCGGCGACCAGCGCCGCGCGCCGCGATGACACACGCGCTTCGATGACGCCGCGCGCCCCGATGACGCATAAGCCCCGCCCCCGTCGGGCCCGGCGCACGCGCATAGCAGCCAAGGCCTCCCGGCAAACGCGTCCCTAGCACCGCACATAATGGGCGGAGCTCGGACTGCGGGGGGCGGAGAGGGGGGTCGCGAGGGCCGAGGGACTGGCCCGGTCAGCTGGACAGACTCCCTCACGCGTGGCAACGCGGATGTGTCGCTCCAGCTTTTAAAAGCTGCCCCCACTTCCCACTTGTGATTTCAGAGGATGATATCAATGACTATTCTCATTTCCGGGCGGAAGGTGACACCAAATGTACCTTGATGAGGCTGGTCTAGACATAGGACCTAGGCCAGTACGACCCATCTCCTCTTTCCATATTAACCGTTATCCTCAATGTTTCCCACGTCAGTGGGATAGTGACTGTGAAATTACTTGAATATCTAATGTGAGAACCCCTAGGCAAGCAATGAATGTTACACCTTTCCGGTGGCCTGAGAGGCCTTTTGCAGTGACTTCTTTGAGGGCCACAGGGGAGGGCTGAGGTGGTCTTCCTCTGGAGTCTAGGTTGGTCATTTTATACTGAGAAGAGCACAGGCTAAGAAATTTTTGAAAGGCTTGCTGAAAGTTTAGAGTGTTGGTAATCAAAATCTGGCTCTGACAAATGAGGACAAGTCCACAGAGAAAGCTACCTTTTTTCAGGACTATTGCAAGAGATGAGGAAAGAGGCTGTGCAAAGAACAGGGGACCACTGTGGTTCTGTCTCTGTCTCTCTCTCTCTCTGTCTCTCTGTCTCTCTCCCTCTCTTTCAGCATAACAACACACACGCACGCACGCACGCACGCACGCACACACACACACACACACACACACACACACACTAGTCTGCAACTCCTGAGCTCATGATCCTTCTGCCTCTGCCATCCCAGGAACGAAGATGCAGGTGTGTGCCATCAAACCAGTTAAGAGTTTTACACTCACAATGAGCCATAAACAAAACCAAAAAGAGTCTGAAAAATGTGCTAGATCCAGTTGCTGGATAAGAGACTGTTTCCTCTCTGGTCAGACTGTCCTGGGGAGGACTTATATGTTGGCTCAAGCTGAAAATAGTTAAAGCAGGAGAGAGATTTTACTAAAGAGTTAACAAGCAGGGTTCCTTATTGATCAGTGGGGAACAGAAAGACTGGCAACAGGGAAACATCCAGGAATCTCACTTCTTCACATGGAGGTGGTCTTCCTTTGAAGGACAGAAGGGTTTCTTTATGCTTCTTTCCTGAAGTGCAAAGTCAAGTAACATTTACCATCAACATCAAGTTACTCTTCTGGGTCTTACTCAGTCTTTCTGAGCACACCCTGCTCTTTCCTATTTCCATCCCTGCAGACATGCAAATCTTTAGACAAAATGTTGATAGGAAAGCATGTTATTCTGTCGTTCCACTTGCTTGAAGTTCTGTAAAGGGTTGAAATTCAACTCAGAAGGTGCCTGAGGCAGAGAGAGGGGCACTGTCTGCAAAGAGGCATTACGCAGGTAATGTTCCATAGATTGACTGAGGGTAGGGCTGGTGTGGTGCATGCATTTATCAAAACATCCAACTCTCTTCATGATACAGTGTGCCTCACATGCAGTAAATTTGATTTTGAATGAATCAGTAGGAGCCAGGCATGGGGCTCATGTCCATAATTCCAGCACTTGAGAGACAAGAGGAGGATTTCCAGTTGGAGGCCAGCCCTGGGTATACAGTAAGATCCTATCTCAAACACACATACCATACACATCTCTGATACTCACCTCTAAGTAATTACTGTACTGAGCCTAAGCCTGAATTTGAAGTTCCTTGTGTGGGAAGGAATGAGGTAAGGAGTTGAGACAGGGTCTCACTCTGAAGCTTAGGCCAGCCTAGAGTTATCAAGTTTACATCAATCCTCCTGCCTTGGCCTGGGGCTAGTAAGGCAGGCTAGAAGTTAGTCTTTCCCCTGCTGGGTTCTAAACTGTTGTAAAGAACACATTTTGGAGTTCCACTCTGGTTCCAGTGCTTCCTGCTTCTCTGGGAATTCTTAAGTCTCCAGCCACTGCCTGTAACCATGTCATCCTGCCACTGTTCCAAGCTGACCAGCTCCCCAGAAACAGAACATTCTTGACCTCCAACTTGGGGTGTTTTGAGCTTTTTGCCCCTAGAAGGCAAGCTAGAAATAGTTCCTAGAGTCAATGGCACTATTTCTTCAAATTCTTTGCTGAAATTCCTGTGGCTGACTTAGCTGGGACCTTACCCAGGCAAAGTCACAGAAGCCTTGCTGAATTCCACAAAACACCCAGTGATGGCTTCAGTCTTGTCCTCTTCCAAACTCATGCTGTAATTTAACTTCCAAGAATTCAGGGTGGAGCCCTGGCTTAGTGTGCTTGGCTCTAGGCTCTAGCCTCGGCCCTCACACACAGAAGCAGTAAGTGCAGCTGGACAGGCAGGAGGGGACTGGTTTTCATTTCCCTTCAAAATGGCATTTTAAGGAACCTTCTGTTTATCATATTCTTTGAATATATTTGACTTAGGAATGCACTGATGCAAATATTCCTGAAAGTGGATTATTCATGCTCCTCTTCTGCCCCTTCCCATGGGTTTCAGTTCTTCCTTGTCTCTGTCTCTCAGCTGTTCCCCCATGCTGTTGAGACAGGAATCAGCTCCCCTTCAGTAACAAGAGCAGGGCTCATGGTGGGATCTGAGCTAGTCGTGAGTTGCTTCTTACCCCTTCCCTAAGCACACGCCTCACTCGCTCAGCCTTCAGTACAGGAAAACGGGCCAATCTTAATAGAGATCTAGTTCCCACCCTAAGATCGATAAAAGCCATCAGGCAGGGCAACAATATGGAACCCATCCCCGCCCCGTGGGAATTCTTTCTCACTTTTCCAGAATAAATCTACCTTGGCTCTGCACACTCCTGCTCAGTGTTTCCTTACTTTCCTTGGGCAAAAGACAAAGAACTCGGAAGCCACTGGCTGGGGAGAGGCTTTAGTAGGCACTGATTTTCCAGGACCCTAGCCCAGCATAAGCCCACCAAGAATCAAATGTTGGCCACAGCTGCCACTTTGCAAAGCCTGCACTTTGGCCAGGTGGTCATTTGTAAGATCTCACCTCCAGCCTTCACTCACTGGCCTACTTTCCTAGTACCTTTGCAACAAATAGTTAGCAATAAAAGATTGCAACCCCACTCAGGTCTCTTCTACTGGCCAAGCTCTCCAATCTCTCTGCCCATCCCCTCTTTTCTGCCTCCTCCTGCCATGCAGTCCTGGCAGCCCTCTCCCTGTACCCTCTGACTTAAGCCATCTCAGTATTCCAATGCTGTCTCACCTTAAGGCTAAGCTATGGCAACTCTAAATAAACACCTATTTTTTAAGTCTGTCATCAGTTTCTCTTTATTCTCATTATTCTGTGTAGTATGCATGCACCAAGTTCTCTGTTCCTTTCCCTCTGTCAACCAAACACCAAGAAAGAGAGCAGATACACACACACACACACATACACACACACACACACACACACACACACACACACTCCATGGAATTTGAATAACCCACATCTTTATCATTCAGGACCCTCCCACCCTCCCCTTTCTGCTCCATAGTGGCCTCTTTCCTCTGTTCCTTCCTCTGTCTCACCATCTCCCCTTTCCTTCCCATCTCGTTCTCCAGAGCTGGGATTATAGGCTACCACCAATCCCAGCTCCAGCTTCCCTATTCTCACCTCCTCCCTCCTCCCCCTCCTTGCGAATCTCTTCATCCTTCCATCCTGTCTTTCAATCTCCTTCCTCTCTCTGACTCTCCCTGCAGCAGCAGTGAGCAAGGGGAAAAGATTCTTTAAAAATCAGTAATGATTAGTTTATCAATTGTAGGAAACTATTCTAAAAAGCCTCATCTAGTAATGATTATGTTGTAGTTCAAATATTTGTCCTTGAACCCATGCAGAAGTTTACCTCTCCAAGTTTAATGTTAAAGAAATTAAGAGGTTAGAAATTGAATCTCACTTTATTGTTTAAGGTGGGGCCTATGGGAAGTATGTAGGATTACCAAGATCATTAGCGATCCCATGACTGACAGGGAGAACAGACACAGACACACATTTGCTATGATGTGATGCAGCCAAAGGAGCCCTCAACAGCATGCACCCATGTCTAGACCTTGCACCACAAGTCAACACAAACCTCTTTAACAAGTGGACTGTCTCATGTATTTTGTTACAGTAGGAAAGAAAATAAAACAGAATAATGCATAGCCCTTGCACATGCTTTTCTGAAGAAGTCAATGTTAACCAAGCTGGTAAATTTAGCAGTTGGTTATTCAGAGAAAGGGCTTGAAGTTAATCAGCCTATGCAAAGAATCCTGAATGAATTTCTGAGTCTGTGAGACTTTTACCTCACAGTTGTTTTGCAAAGAGGTATTTTTGTATTTAGGGCAAAAGCCTGGCTTCCTCTGGAGCTTGCAGGCCACCCGCCACTGGTTCTTTCCTAATGGGCCAAGTTTGAGTCATCGCAACACAGTCCAGGCTTGTCAGCTTCAAAATGAATCCCAACAGGAGGAGGAATGGCAGGTTAGTGCAGCAGAAAGGAAGTGTGCTCCAAAGCCAGTTAGGAGCCTGTGCTCCTAACCTCTCTGAGCATCCACAGCCTGTTTATGAAAACAAAGAAATCTTCCTTCTAAGGTCACCGCATCATTACATGAGATAACACACAGTAAAGTACAAACATTGTCTTTTCATATGCTCATGTGTTCCCATTTTTTTATTCTTAAAATGTGTGTGTGTATGTGTGTGTGTGTGTGTGTGTGTGTGTGTGTGTGTGTGTGTGTGTGTGTGTGTAGGCCCAAGGTCAATGTCCAGTCAATTCTCCACCTAATTTTTCGAGACAAGATCTTTTGCTGAACCTGGAGTTCACCAATTTGGCTAGGCTGGCTGACCAACAGATCCCTTAGTCTGTTTCCCCACCTGTCTCCTCCTCTTTAGGGATACAATTATAGGTGTATGCTGTGTTCCTGGCTTTTTAACGTTCCTATGAAAGCCCCATGTGAGCAAACACCATGGAAGCACCAGAGACCCAGCATGTCATCATGTGCACCCCATGTTCCTTAGATTCTGGCAATTTCTATTTACTAAGCCCTTCTTGTCTTTTGTCAGAACCAAAACCAAGGTCCTCTGAGGTGAAGGAGATGCTCATAACCATTTCTCTGCACTGGCTGTCCACACTAGGCACAATGGCACTTAGCCACTTTTGTGTGTGGAATGGTCATTCTAAATGTTCTTTAGCCCTGAGGGGTGATGGGAAGCAACTCTCTCACAAGGCCTCTAGGAAACAGTTTCTAGGCTGGAAATAGACAGGAATAAAGTCTCCAAGGCTCCTTCCCCCCTTTGAGCTCAAAGAACATTCCACAATGCAAAGGAGACCAAGAAAAAAAGCTTTTTGAAAGACATTTACAGATGTGACCAGAAACTAAATATAAGTCCTCGCTTGGGCTTTGTGAATTCCAGGATATATTTCAGTGCTACCTCACCCCTGAGATGCAAAGGAGGCAAAAATAAGCCAGTCACAAAACAGTATCCTTTCAAATGTTATACTTTAGGTAGGAAAAAATATCTCATTTGAACAGAGCGTGCAAACAGGAACACAAGACACAAAAGACCAGCTTTTACAGGCATTCCCATTTGCAACATACTGGGGTTTAACATGACGTGTTAAATATAAATCGCAACCACACTACTACATAAATACAATAACTTTGCTCAGTCTCCCTGTGGGATCTTAAAAGAACATGATCTCACAGATAAAAACCGCACTATCCCAGCCAAGGGTCACCTTCTGTGGTCACACATGTGCTCCATGTCTGTTGTTCTATTACTTCAGGAATTGCTGCCACTCTTGGGAATGTGTGAGCACATCCCAGGATGTGTCTTTTGGAAATAAACTGGTTTCAGTAAGCTGGGACCGCATAGGATTTTTCCCTTAACTTTCTCACGTAACCCCTGCTGTGCCTCAACTGTGTTCCTCTGCAGGCTGGTACCGGTAGGTACACGCTTCCTGTCGCATTGCAGGCTGGTACCGATAGGTACACGCTTCCTGTCGCATTGGGGGCTTTGATGAGATCCCTTCGTCCAGTGCTCAGGATTTTCTTGCTCTGGTCTTTTGCCTTGTTTTTAGAATGTGCCCATTCGAAAACTTTTCCTCCTCTTAGATTTTGAGAGCAGCTTTATTAAGAGTCAGAAAGTCAGGGGTTGAAAATGATGGGCTTGGAATCCTAACTTCCTATCTACAGCAAGATGATGACAATGAGGCAGTTTCCAGGGTGGTACATACATCGGCTCTGGAGAAAGCTAGAGAAGGCTCAGAAGACAGATGCTTTGAGAAGTGGCAGTCACAGAACAGCTACGGTGGCTCTCCGGTGACCCGTGAGGACTTCATCTACACACTTGTCTCTCGATGCCGTAGCCTCTGAGAGTCTACTAACTCAAGCCACGCACCCTTCAATTACCAGTGCATTGCAGTCTGAAAGCTTGGCTCACAATGGGTGTCCCAGACTCCCACGTTCGCTGAGGAGCACAGCGGCTCCACCCAGCTCTCTTTCTCATAAATACTCTGCTTTCCACTCTGACTGCAGTCTCTATGGATTGTCTGCGGCCACCTGCCATTCTGCTGATAGCTTCTAAGAACTCTTCCATATTGCCCAGCTCCTAAGCTTGAGGCTTCCACTCCAGAAAGCCCAGGGGTCTCAGGACGCCCAGACTTTCTACTTTGGTTCCTGCGTTGCATCCCTTGCTGTGTCTCTAGGAGCGGATGTGCAGAATTCTCTTGAATGTCTTCTTGAAGTTCTCATTGCACAAGGGATAGATGAGGGGGTTCAGCGTGGAGTTGATGTAGCCCAGCCAGATGGTGAACATGTGCACATGCTCATTGCAACAGCTCTTGCAGAAGGCAATGACCATGAAGAAGATGAAGTAGGGGATCCAGCAGAGGATGAAGGCCGCCATGATAAAACCCAACTGTTTGGCCGCCTTCCGCTCACGGTTCAAGTGCAGTCCAGATACATATTGTCTGGAGTGGGAGCGGAGCCTCTTCCAGGTGATCCTGATGTAATCCAGGCCGCTATTAGACCCGCTTCTCAGTTTGCCTCGGCCTCGTGCTGTGTCTGTGCTGGTGTCTGAGTCTGTGGCTCGGGAGAAGGACGGCTGGTCGACCAATGTCTGATCCTCTGACCTGTCACTGACCTGGCTTGTGCTCTGACTCTGCCCTTCAGTCTTGAGCTGCTCACTGGCCTCGTAGCCCCTGCTGCCTCCCTCAGCCACACTCTGTGCCTGCCCAGTGTCGAGCCGGAAGCAGTGCAGGGTGGCGTCCCCATCCTCTTCTTGGCTGAAGATAGTCGGGGAGCTCATCTCCTTGGGGTCTTCAGATGGTGACTTCAGATCTGCTCCACCACCAGTGTCTTTGGATGACCTTTTCAGAACCTTCCAGGGAGATTCCTTCCCGGGTTTCTTGGGGTCCTCCTTGGCACTCTCTGCCCTCAGTTTGATTTCCAAGAAGGTGGGGAAGGACCCATTAGTGAGCTGGCGGTGCTGACAGTGTTGTCGGACAGCCTTATAGATCTTGACATAGAACCACAGCATGAGCAGGGTGGGCAGGTAGAAGTTGATGATGGCAGTCATGATCTTGAACCAGGTGACGTCATAGAAGTCTGTCTCACACTTGTCCTTCCGATGTCCTGAAGTCTGGGGCATGAAGCGATGCCAGCCTAGAATGGGAATAATCCACAGAAAGGAGAGAAACCAGGCCCCCAAGATGGTCACTGATGCACGGGTCTTGGTACGATACCTCAGGTACTGGAGGGGCTGCTGCACAGAGCGGTAGCGATCGATGCACAAGATGAAGACACTAAAGATGGATGCTGTGCTGGCCACATAGTCCATGGAGAGCCAAAAGAGACAGAGGGGGTGGCCCAGGGTCCACTTGCTCAGGAAGAGATAGAGGATGTTCATGGGCATGACCACAGCACCCACAATCAGGTCTGCCACGGAGAGGCTGACGATGTACAGGTTCCCCACGGTGTGCAGCTTCCGCTCACTGCGCACAGCATACAGCACCAGCAGGTTGAGGCCCACGGTGACCAGGGAGATGCTGCTCAGAACCACCATCAGCGGGAGCAGCTGGGAGTGAGCCATGGTGGTCCGGTTCCCCTCACACATCTTGTCTTCAAAGGAGGAGTTGGGAAGGCTCATTGGCACAAGGGCAGCCTCCAGCTCCAGCTCCCTCCCTGGGAGAAAAGACACAGGGTCGAGGTCAGAGATTCAATGATCGAAAGTCACTTTGGGGTGTTTGAGGAACTGCTGGGGGGGGGGGGTGGATACTGACCCTACAACTAGCACCCATGCTTGCATCCACTCATGTGTTCCTTCCTGCTTCACCCATTCATGCACCTCTGCTCTTAGGGAGCCCTCTTGGGCCTGTGTGTCTCGGCAAAATAAGGCAAGAGAACATATTTCTACGTGTTCAGGGAAGGTGGGACCATCCAGATTAGTCTGAGTTGAATGTTCTACAGGAATCTATCTTCCCTTTGTCTGCAGTCAGAGAGAGAAGATTGCACTCACTGATTACTTTTCTTCTCAATGATGCAAAACAAAGAGCCCCTTTTCTCACTGGGCATGTCCTTCCTGAGATGAGTAAAGAAGGGGTGCTGTGGTTCTGGCAATCATGTGCTGTCAGAGAAATGCCAAGAAACCCTTTGGGACTCCAGCTCTAAGTCCTGTTATCTGAAGCAGCCCCAGGATCTTCTTTCTCCACTCTCACTGGGATGGGAAGTAATTAAACTTTTTTTTTTCCTTTGCTTATGTCATTGTGAGGGGAGATTTTTTTTCCTGCAATTAAAGTCATCCCCAATTGATTTGGGGGAGGTCATAGAGAGGTACCCCAGGAATAGGAACCATGAAATGCATTCAGCATATCTCAAAGAAGAAGGTTCTTAGGGAAATCATGGGGAAGATACCTCAGGTACATGGATCATGAAGTGGATATAGCATATCTAAGAAGAAAGGCCAAGGGCTAGGCAGGAAGGTCAGTGGTAGAGCACATACTCGGCATCCATGAGGCCCTGGCTACAGTCCCGCCCCTAAAATGAATGGTGGTGGTGGTGGTGGTGGTGGTGGTGTGTGTGTGTGTGTGTGTGTGTGTTTGAGATCCAGTCTCGCCTCTCATTAAGTAGTCCTGGCTGCCCTGGAACTCAACATGTAGACTAATCTTGCCTCAAACTTACGGCCATCCTCCTGCCTGTGTGTCTCCAGTGTGGAATTACAGGTGTGAGGCACACACATGAAATATCAATAGGTAGCACGGATAGAGTGCTTACTTCGCAATGCATCTGCCTTCTCTGTTTAATTGAGCATTTCAAAATAAAATGTTAGGGGAAATTATCCAACACACATTCATATTCCTTATTCGTTACTGTTTGCTCGATTCTCCATCCCATTTTCTCCTTCCTATCTGAGATATGTTATTTTGTACAAAGATAAAAGCAAATGCATAGAGCCTGTGATTGGCCTGTAGTTAGTCCCGCGTTACAGCCTCAGCACTAAGTAAAACAAAACAAAAACAAACCAATAAATGAATACATGTTTGCTCAATAAATGAATAGGGGATAGGGTACGGCTCAGCGGTAAAACACCTGCCCAGCATGTAGGAGGCCCTGAGTTCCAGTCCCAGCACTCCCAGGGAAAGAAAGGAGTGAGAGACAGATGCTATGACGCCCTTCGTTTAGAAGGTTTTTATTCAACATATACTTTCTGGTGCTGTGCTCCTTTCTGTCTCACTTACTGAGCCAGAAGATTAGAACTGATTTGCCCTTTAAGGCTGCAGGGTTCAGGAGGGGAGCCTCTGGGAGGGGAAGTGCTGGAGGGGAGCCTCTGGGAGGGGAGGTGCTGGAGGGGAGCTGCGGAGAGGAGAGGTACTGGAGGGGAGCTGCAGGCTGCAGTGCACTGCTATGCACAGTCTCGCCTGAGGAATGACACTATTCTGAAGAAGAAGGAAAGCCTTGGGGAATGCTGCGACCTGGCCCCAAGCCTAGGGAAAGCTGTGCACACAAGGAGTGCTATGAAGCAGTGCTGGCCTGAGAAAGACAGCAGCAATTCCAGGGAAAGAGGTGAAGCCCTAGGGGCCAGCCCAAGGGATGCTGTGGACTTCCTGGGAAGGAGAGGACTCAGGGACTGCTGGGACCAGGCCTGGAGCCTTTGGACACACAGGGAGGGTAGCTAAGGACCAGCTATTTAGTTGGTGGGGCCCAGTAAAAAAAATAAATCAATACAAAGATTTTTTTTTTTTTTTTAGTTCTAGGCTCAAAGTCCAAGGCTTCAAGTAAACTAGTCCTAGTGTTCTACTACTGAGCCTCACTCCCTGCCTTAAGAGAAAAATGTTTACAATTTTTAAGAACTTGGTGATGATCTTACAGAGCATCCCAGGGAGCCCACAGCAGGACAACACATTCCTACTACACCTCCCCTTCCCACCCAGTAGGCTCTGACCACGATGAATGCAAAGTACTTCTCCCTCCCTCAGTTGAGAATAGGCAGTTTCAATTTGACCCAAATTAAGAACTCTCTATCTTTGCTATTTATCTGAAGAGCAGAACTATCAATATCAACAGCCTCCCAAAGAAGGTCAGGAGCTATGGGGGACACAGACCTTCATTGGCCTCTCACTCCTATGGGGGCTCCAGTGGGATATGGGGCACCCTTCGAAGTTGAAGCCAAGCTTGATGCAGACAAGAATGTGTGCTCTGGCCAGAGGAAATGGGAGCAGGAGACACATGGGTAATGCCCATAGGGTCCCTGTAGCACTGTCTCCTTAGCAAGACCTCTGTACTTGTTGAGCTGGGGAGCAAGAAGCAAATGCCCGGGGCTCTGAATGTGCATGGCATCCTCTGAGAAGCAGAGCTGCGTCATCCTTCCCTCCCACTCCTGGGAGCAGCTTCTCAGGACCGCTGATAAAAGCAGCAATGGACCTTGCTTCTCTAATGGGCTCCAGGGAACAAGCAGTCAAGTCCTTCTGAATGAAAGTGACAGCCTCATACCAAATCATTAGAGTTACTACAAAACAGTCTGAAACCAGAGCCAAGTACTACAAAGTAAACCCAAGGCCAACATTCATTTCATATTCTAGAATGCAGACTAGGACAGTAGACACTAAGGAGCCAAGTCCCAGAGTGCTTCTCATATGTTAGTTATTAAGTGCCCATAAACCATAGGAGAAATCTGATGATCCCCAAGCAGCTCAAGCTCAGAGAGGTAAAGCAGCTTATTCAAGGTCACACAGATAGGAAGTGGCTGCTCAGCCAATATTGTAATTTGGATCTCTCTAACTTTGGATTCCTTGATTGGGCACCGTTGGCACTTGGGTGTGTCATAGTTAGGCACAGGTGTCAACTTGTCAAATGTGCCCAGAACTCAAACCTTTATCCAAGACAACTATTTATCTATGTAAAACCTGCAAGTGTTGATTTTAGATCTAGTACCTAAGATACCTAGTACAATGTCTGACATACAGAAGGTGCACAATTATTGCAGCCATTATATTTTCCTCTATTTCTTAGACATTGTGTCCATAGTCATAGCTGGCCCAGTTTGGCTGAAGGACCCATCTTCTCTTACTCTCCCTTTTGTTCTGAGATAGAGTCTTGCTATATATCTCTGATTGACCTGGAACTCACTGACCTGAAAGTTCAGGCTGGCCTCTACTCACAGCAATTTTGCTAAGTGCTGGGATTGCAGCTGTGTACCACAATGCCTGGCTAAAAGGAACCATCTTGACCTCTCCCTGCGTCATTGTAAGAGAAACTGTTAGTAGTCTCTGATGTTTACAAAGAGAACATTGTTCTTTAGCTGAGTCCATCCATCGTTGCCCAAAACAGAAACTACATTTCCCAGACTCCTCTGGAGCGGGGTCTATGTTATACCAAAATGTATCTTGAAACTTTCTGAAGGCAACCCTGGAGAGAAACTGTACCTTTCTTTTTCTTCTTGCCCTTCCAGCTGGCTAAGATGCAGACAAGATGAAAAGATTTAAGCACTCCTTTGAGGGCCATGAGGAAGAACCACAAGGTAAGAGAGGTGAACCAGCAATACAGAAATACCATCCCCAGCTTCAAGGAACAACAAGACCAGTATAGAAGATATAAGATCAGCAGTTTCAAAAAATTAAATCACAAATTCTAGAATTCAATTGGAACAAGTGTAATGATTATGGCGAGATCTCTGCAGATCACTGTGCAGAAGTGGGGGCAAGTGAAGACTGACTGTCAGAAAGGACACGAGAGAAGTGACATGTGAGCTAGGCTTTGGAGGATGAGGAGAAGCTCACCAGGAGGAAGGAAGGGGCACATGGGGGCATATGACAGAAATTACAGAGCTGAAGTTGAGGATCTAGGGAGGAAAGGTGTTGGGTCAGGTCTGAGTGAGTGTGCCCCTCCACGTCTTTGCTAGGCTGGTTGCCTGGCCCATGTGTCCCTTAGTCTGGAAGCCCTGGTCGCTCCTTTCCTGCATGCCTGACACACATCTAACCTCCCTTGCTACCTGCACTGCTTATAGCAGTGTGGTTTTTTCTCTGGCTGTTCCTCCTGGAGGAAAGAAAGGGCAACTAAGGCGGGGAGCATGTCACTGTGTCTGTTGCTGAAATGAGATGCATCTCAGGATCTGAAAGGTGGAGACAAGACGGTCAGGACTCTAAGGTGATCTCAGTTATACTGGAGGCCAGTCTGGGCTATGTACCCTATGTCAAAATAAAATAAAATCCCAAATCAAAACAGACAGAAAATGTAGACTCAAAGCTGCTTGCTGGAAAGGGTGCACCATGTGCCAAGTAAACGTATGAGGCTTAGTCATCAGTGTGGAGGCATGAAAGGAGGAAGACCTAGCAGGGAGCCCTTCAATCCTTGAGGAGCTGACCTTAGAGGGTTAAAGACCTGAGCTTGGAGATGTGACAACTAGGTGTTATGGCTTGACTCTGGTTTCCTGTTTCACAGGTGGCCTTTCCCAATTGCATGTGTTTCCTGAATGCCTCCATTCTCAGGCCAAGCCAGTGGGACTGGCTAGATTAGGCTTTTTTTATCTCCAATCAGCTGAATCAACTTCTTTCTCTCATAGTTAGTATGCCTTGGGTATTTTGTTATAGTAACAGAGAATGAATTAATACGGTGGGGTTGCTGCAGAACAGAATATCACACAGTTGATGATAATCACATCTAAAAGCATTCCTAATGATATGAGAAAATTCTTAAGATGAAATTGACAAAATATTATTTGCACAGGGTGATATCAATCCTATTAACCAACAACGAGGATGGGTGTGGATAACATTATCTTCAATATTTCTGAGATGTCAACAAGACATTTGATTTTGATAATAAAAATAAGAACTATGGGGCTGGAGAGGTGGCTCAGGGGTTAAGCCTCTGCCTTGCAGGTGGAAGGTCCTGAGTTCAGATCCCAGATCCCACGTATAGACGCCAGGCGGAAGCGGGGGCGGCCTGTGCTTCTGGTCCTGGTAGGGCGGAGCCTGTGAATCCCGGGGCAGAGTAAACAAGGAGGTGGAGGCGTCCATGGTGGTTCCTGAATTCGAATTCGTCCGTGGTTCTACACACACACAGATACACATACGCGCACGCACACATACATACGCACACATGCACAATTGAATAAATAATAATAAAAAAATTAAAAAAAAGAACTAATAAGAACCACATTCACTTTTTAAAAACATTGTAAAATGGATTTCTTCCTTTAAAAAAAAGACAAGTCTTTTACATGTTAATTTTCTCTAGCAGGAAATGAGAGTTTGGTATTTCTTTCTCAGTACATTCTAAACCCTCACCATTACAGCCTATCCACCTTCTCTTCATTTGCATAGATAATTATTCTAATTAAGTCAAAACATTAATTTCTTTGCTCTAATTCCAGGAAAAAGGCCACATATGTGAGGATGTGCCAAGGACCACATATTCTCCTCAAGTCTGGCCAAGATGTAATTTCCATGAAGCATGTGGGCCTGGCAGTGCCACTATCTGTGTGCACAGAGCAGAATGCCAAGAGCAGCTTGCCATCTGAGCTCACACAGGACTGCAGCTTCTGGGGAAGACGCAGCTGGAGGTGATCTTGAGTGGCTGGCAGGCTTCAAGGACTTTGTTGGGGTGCAGGTCTGCATGCCAGTATCTATGGAATCCAGAATAAAGCATTCAGGGGACCAGCAGTAGGAAGTGGTGGGGACTGAGCAGCCTGGGTCATTGTGCCTGCAGAGGGCAAAGAAGGCAAGGCTGCTTGCTACTTTAAAACAAATCATCAAACCTGGATTCCACAAAAATATTTTTTGATGTTCAAGTATTTAATATTTTCATGGTTTTTAATGAATGCATCACAGGGAGCAAAACACATCTGGGGAGATGACCTGGGAATTCCATGGAAATCTTGGTGTAGTTCACAGGAATTCAGAATGCTGGATGCAAACCCCAAACTAGAGACAGGGAGATTTGCTGAGGTCACAAGCCTCTTCTGAGAACCATCATTCTATCCAGGAGTGAGCCATGGCACATAGTTATACCATGCCATACGGAACTCTGGCACAGGACTGGACCCAAGGTTGTAACCTGACTCAGGACAAAGTGATGGCTACAGTGCTCTCTTCTGGAACCTGGAATCTAGACAGCTGGCTGATGGAAGAAAAAGAGATGGGAAGAAAGAGCTGCAACTGAGGGTGGCCACCCTGCTGGGCTCCGGGTGCACTGCAGTCTGGAAAGGGATGCAGGAAGACAGCAGGCCAGCCCCGGCTGACGTGAGAGACATGTATGTGCCTGCAGAAGGACAATTTTAGTTCTTGCTGTGGCCTCATTCACAGTGGATTCCTATGATAGTCTCCCTGTAATAACAACCATCATTAAAACTGAGTTTGGGGAGATCAACAAGAGTTTGAGGACAGCCTAGGCTACACTATGAGTTCCAGGACAGCCTTAGAAACTTGGATCCTGTCTCAAATCAAAAAATATACTAAAGTTTTACGCTTCACTAAGAAAGTGAAAAGTTACAGATGGGAGAAAATATCCAATCCTCTATCCGATGTACATATAATGTATCCAGAATGCTAACACACACCACATAATGACATTTGGGCCAACAAGTCATGGTGCATGTGATGGTAGTCCCAAGGAGAGGATCTCCCAGTGATAACACTGGCCACCTGGCTTGGGAGATCACAATTTATGATGCTCACAGATAATGAAATCACTCTATGAGAACTATTTCAATCAGCCTCAAAAAAGACAAGTAAGCCAATTTAAGCTCAGCAAAGGATCTCAATAGACACTTCACCTAAGAGAGGCAGGAACTGGCTCTTTGAAACTTTTTGAAATTTTGAAATTTGAAACTTTTTCAAATAATCAAACACAGTGAGATGGCACTCCATGTCTATGAGAACAATCAGTAATTAAGAAGAAGGGATAGGGGCTGAAGAGATGGCTCAGGGGTTAAGATATGCCTCAAAAGCAGGAGGTCCTGAGTTCAGATCTTGGACCCACATAAAAATGCCAGGAGGAAATGGCAGCGACCTGTACTTCCGATACTGGAAGGCAGAGCCTGGGAAACTCCAGAGCAAAGCAAAGAGGAGGTACAGCAATCTAGGGTGATTCTGGAAGTCACTCCTGGGCCTCCAGAGGCACACATAGTGTCCTCTGATACACAGGGACACATACACAGAAATATACACAGAGAGGCACATATACAATAACTACATTTTTTAAAAAGGAGGGACAATGACAAGTGTCAAGGATGTGGAGAAGTCACGGTCTTCATATACAGCTGGAAATGGAACAGCCTCTGCTGTGGGAAGCAGCCCAGTAGCTCCTCAAATGGCCACAGTCACTGGATGAGCCAGTATTGCAGACCTAGACAGTTCAGGCATCCAAACTGCCCACAGGAAAATAAGCACAATGTTCTGAGCATTACTCCAGGCATCCTCAAAGCAGAAGCCCCTGTGCTTGGTCATGTTTGAAGCACTAAGGATCAAACCCAAGGTATCCTACCTGCTAGCCACAAATTCTACCACTGCCTGAAAAATACATCATTCTACATGTATTCTCATTATTGTTACTGAAAATCAACAAAGTATGATAGTTAATCCTGGTCATCAACTTGAGCACACCTGTCATTTAACTAAGATCAGCTGTCAGACCGCCTGAAGAGATTCTCTGGATCAACACAATTCCAACACAAAGACCAGCCCTAGATCTGATTGGCACCTCCCAGTAGCAGACTAGATAAAAGGAACCATAAGACAGAAGAATTTGAAGAGAGACTCTCTAATGCTATGCTAGAAAACTCTCTTCCCTCATGCTGCCCGGCTTCTTCAACTCTCCAGCCCTTCCACCCTCTAAGCCTCCAACCTGACTGTGAAGACTCCTTCAGCCTTCAGCTGCCACCAACTGGACCACTGCACTGAGCAGCTCCTGGCAGCCATTGTTGGACTACCTAGGCCAAATCTTATAGGCCAATTCAATAAATTCCCCTTTTATTTATTTTTAAATGTTATTTATTTATTTACTCTGTGTGTGTGTATATGTGTGTGTATCAGAGGGTACTTTATGTCCCTGTGGAGAACCAAGGGTGACTTTGGGAATCATCCTGGATTGCTTCTACTTCCTTCTTGCTTTTCTCTGAGATTTCCCAGGCTCCCCCACCAGGGTTAGAAGTGCAGGTTCCTGCCATTTTCTCCTGGTGTTTTTACATAGGACTTGAGATCCAAACTCAGGGCCTTTTGCTTGCAAGCAGAGTCTTAACACCTGAGCCATCTCCCCAGCCCAAATTCCCTTTTTATATATTCATTCTGTTGATTCTGTGGCTCTAGAGAACCCTGATTAATACATCACACATATGACCACATATCTCTCCCCATGATATCATGCTAAAGTGGAAGCAGAGAAACATGAAATAGCCCATCTTTCTGCCCCCACTGATGTAAAGGTGCACAGCAGACAAATCTAGATGAGTGAAAACACTCAGCGCGGGGCAGGGACAGGAGGAATCTCCAGGAATGATGACTACATACTACAAGTGGCTTCTGAAAACAGCAGCAGATTTTGTAAGAATAGTGGAATTGCATGATTCATGTCAAAGGAGTTTTACTTTTACTTGATGCAAATCATACCTCAATAAAACTGTTTAAAAATGGGATCTGATGAAATAAAAAAAAATTTTGTTCAGCAAAAGATACTATCAAATGGGCTGCAGAGATGGCTCAGGGCTTAAGACTCTGCCTCATAAGCAGAAGGTCCTGATTTTGGATCCCAGGTCCCACGTAAAATGCCAGGTGGAAACAATAAGGGGTCTGTGCTTCCAGCACTGGTGGACAGAGTCTGGAAAATCCAGAGTGAAAAAGGAGCAATCAAGGAGGATTCCTGAAATCACCTTTGGTCTTCCACAGGGACATACAGTGTCCTTGAATAGATACACATGGAAGGAAGGAACGAAGGAAGGAAGGAAGGAAGGAAGGAAGGAAGGAAGGAAGGAAGGAAGGAAGGAAGGAAGGAAGGAAGGAAGGAAGGAAGGAAGGAAAGGAGGGAAGGAAGGGAGGGAGGGAGGGAGGGAAGGAGGAAGAGGGGATGGGGGAGGAGGGGGAAGGAGAGGGGAGAGAAGGGGGAGGGAGGGAGGGAAGAAAAAAGGATAGAAAGAAAGTTAAAAAGATATTGTCAACTTGACACACCCAGTATTAACTAAGATGGGCTGAGACCACCTCTGGAAAGGATCAACTGAGACCACTTGATAGGATTATACCCACCCTAGATCATATCAGAACCTCTCATAGGATCCTCCCAGTACTGCATCATATAAAAAGGACCCACCAAAGAGAACAGATGCCTTATTGCAGCTGTGCTAGGAATCACTCTTCTGGTCGCCCGGTTTCTTCAACCCTCTAGCCTTTCAACCCTCCAAGTCGTTGGCTAGACTTGAAGACTCTAGGAATTCTCCAGCCTTCAGCCATCACCCACTTGACTACCGAACTGAGCAGCTACTAGCAGCCATCATTGAACACCTTCGGCTACTGGCAACTATCTTTGGAGTGCCTTGGCCATATCTGTAGGCCAACTCAATAAATCTCATATATATATATATATATATATATATATATATATATCTTCTATGAATTCTGCATCTCTAGAGAACCCTGGCTAATACACCAAAGAATGGGAGAAAATCTTTACCAACCACATAGCTGATGGGACTAACATACAGAGTATACAAAGAAGTCAAACAATTAAATATCAGGCTGGAGAGATGGCTCAGGGATTAAGGCTCTGCCTAACAAGCAAAAGGTCCTGATTTCAGATCCTGGATCCCACCTAAAAAAATGCCAGGAGGAAATGGTGTTGGCCTGTACTGCTGGAAGGTGGAGCCTGGGAAACTCCAGAGCAAGGCAAATAGGAGGTACAAACAATCCAAGGTGAGTCCCAAAGTCACCTTTGGGCCTCCACAGGCACACACAGTACCCTCTGATACACATAGCTACACACACAAACACAAATGCAAAAATAAATAAACAAAAAATTAAAAGGTTATGAAGTTTTAAAAATTAATTGTCAAGAAGGAAACAATCCAGTCAAAAAACTGATCTTAGAACTAAAAAGAAGGGGGCTGGAGAGATGGCTCAGGGGTTAAGCCTCTGCCTTGCAGGTAGAAGGTCCCAAGTTGGGATCCTAGATCCCACGTAGACGCCAGGCAGAAGCGGGGGCAGCCTGTGTTTCTGGTCCTGGCGGAGCCTGTGAATCCCGGGGCAGAGTAAACAAGGAGGAGGTGGAGGCAGTCCATGGTGGTTCCCGAATTCGTCCGTGGTTCTATAAACACACACATACATACACACACATGCATACACACACGCGCACACATGCATACACGCACAATTGAATAAATAGTAAATAATAAAAAAATTTAGAACGAAAAAGAAAACTTTTCTCAGGATAAAATTTAAATATCTAATAAATATATTAAAATATGTTCCACTTCCCTAGATATTAGAGAAATGCAAATCAAAACCACCCTGAGATATTATCTTATTTCATTCAGAAAGGACAAAATCCAAAACAGAAACAACAACAAATGTTGGATGCAAGGAGAAGAGAGCCTCTTACTTGCTGAAGGGACTGCAAACTTGTGCAATCACTTTGCAGGTCAAGTTTGGAGGTTCCTAAAAAAGTTAAAAATCAAGATGTCATTCGACCCAGCTGTGCCACTGCAGGACTATTGCCAAAGACCACTACATCTTACTACAGAGTCACACGTACATCCATGTTCACTGCAACTCTATTCACAATAGTGAAGAAATGGACAGCCTACATGTCCAACAGTAGATGGATGGTTAATGAAAATGTGATTCATATACACAATGGAATATTATTCAGATGTTGAGAAAAATGATTTAGTGAAATTTGCTGGTAAATGGTTGGAGCTGGAAGAAATTATACTGAGTGAAGTATCCCAAACACAGAAAGACAGATGCTGCGTGTTCTCCCTTATAAATGGATTATAGCATTTAATTTTCAAAATGGTATAATCAAACAGAAACTCTTAAAACTCCCACAAACTACCCAAAATCATAAGTCAGGGGGGTAGAGGAAGATGCCACAAGAGTGAAGACAAAAAAAAAAAAAAGGCAAACAGAGCAGCAGAAGGGGAGAAAACAGACACTAGACAGCAACACACGTCTTAGTATTAATTATGATTACGTGATAGTAAGCCACCATCTAAACACCTTCTATTATATTGTTCGATAAGAAAAGACTTCAGCTCCCAGCCAAGATTTATCCTATTGCCGTGAAAGATTAACGAGGCAGAAACTCACCGTTGACAAGCGCTGAGTGTAAGAGACCCCAGAATACTTAGTCTTAATCAGGCAATCCAAACCTCTACCCATGCTGGGGATCAGGGAACCTTGTGGGAGAAGGGGCGGTAAGATTTTAACAACCTGAAGGTGTGTGTGTGTGTGTGTGTGTGTGTGTGTGTGTGTGTGTGTGTAGGGGGGTGCTGCTGGCCATGTAGGGCTGCTATGTCCAGGAACACACTGAAGTGAGATCTACAACTACCAGATTCATACAATGGTAGACATGTCAACATTCCCTCATCAACCAGCGAGGATATTTCAAGAGAAACAACTACACTCAGTGGGAATCCTAGGAGCAGATGCTGCACAAATGAAGGGGAGCTTCCTCACGTTGCAGGTTTATCCACTGAAGGACCGCTTATTCTACCACAAAGGCCTGGTGCCTTATTAGTACAGGCATCCCAAAATGAGCCCTGTAGTCCATACATGCAGAGAGACATGAGGGCAGGAGGGACGGAGACAGATGGAGGAGGGAAGGGGAGGGTGGGAGAGGAGGATGTAGGAGGAAGGGACAGAAACTCATTTTGTTTGTATGTAAAATAATTCTTTTTTTAATTTAATACATTTTTATTATTATTTCAGCTCATACAAACTTAATAGGTACACCAGTTCCCTCCCTCCCTCCTCCTCCCCCCAAACCCCCTGCTCCCCCTCCCCTCACCCCTCCCCTCCCCATCCCCCAGTGCCTCCCGCCCCAATTCCCAGAGAGTCCTTTCTTGTGCATGCCTGACTCTCCTCTGGGCCCTCCTCTCCGATGACGTACAAGGACCCAGTGGCATTTCCCTGAACCCTTTCCCGTGTTCCCCTTAAGCATAGGAACACTACTGTGGCTGTCAATCCCTTGCCTCCAAGGATCTTGGTGCCTTTAGCAGATGCTAGACTTTGTGAGGTCAATAGTGTGTTGGACATTTCGCAGGGCATGCAAAGTCCATTTATGATTGCTTCGGCCCTAACTTGTGTGGAGTATCTTGCAAATCATTGCTCCTCCCATCCTTTTGCTCTTACACTCTTACTGCCCCCTCTTCCGCAAATGTCCCTGAGCTTCAGGATGGGGAGAGATTAGTCTGGCCTAGTTCTAGGTGGTTGATATAGAGTCTCTGAAGTTCTGGATTGTGGTTTGCTGATTTTCTTTTGCAGTTTTGCGGCTCCTGCAATGCCCTTCACTCCATCCTGCTGGGCACTGTATGTCACCCCCTGGCCAGAGACAAAAAGCTGTTAAACTGGAGTCTTATTATAAGAGCACATTCAAGGGTAGATGTAATAAAAGTAGGAAACCTCAGTGAGGGAGGGGTCAATCACTCATTTGCAAAATGGGTACTTTTTATCTGCCAGTCTATATGCTCTCCCCTTCTGTTGAGATCATTACCCCCTTAGTTGTAAATGATCAGGAACGAACGTCTGTGAACTTAATCAGGTGTCATATTACTTACTTGCAGTCTTTGATGGAGGCCTATTTTTCTCTACTGTAACATGGTCACTTCTCCCCTTGTTTCAAGTGTGGCCCTCCAACCCCATCCCTCCTGTTCATAATCCTTGCAATTACTGTAGATAATACATAGATTTACCTATGAGTGTTTCAAGGTGGGCTGGGTGGGTTTGGTACTAGGAGCCACCTATTAGGGAGTACATACGGCGCTTAATTTTCTGGGTTTGGGATACTTCACTTAATATAACTGTTTCTAATGACATCTATTTCCCGGCAAATTCCAGTAATTCATCATTTTTGATGGCTGAGTAGTACTCCATTGTATAGATGTACCACAGTTTCCTTATCCACTCGTCAACTGTTGGACATTTGGGTTGATTCCATGACTTTGCTATTGTAAACAGTGCTGCTATGAACATGGTCGTGCTTGTGCTATCAAGGTGAACCTCTGCTATATGGGGGGTTATTCCCAAAAGTGGAATAGCAGGGTCATATGGAATTTCAATCTTTACTTTCTTTAAGAATCTCCAGATGGCTCGCCAGAGTGGCTGTATGAGCCTGCATTCCCACCAGCAATGTAGGAGAGTTCCCCTCTCTTCACATCCTCTCCAGCATGTTTGTATGTAAAATAATTCTTAATAAAAAATAAAATAAAATTGTTTAAAAAACATTTGGAAGGTGAAATCAAAAATAGTCAGACATGACTCTAATCCTGGCTCTTAGAAGGTTGAATTAGCAGTATTAAAAGTTTGAGACCACCATGGTCTTTTATAGCAAGACCTTGCCAAAAAAAAAAAAAAGCAGAAAAATAAATTTCGAATTCAGTGCTTCATGGGCAGAAGCAGGGGCAGAAGATCCTGAGTAAACAAGGAGGAGGTGGAGGCGGTCCATGGTGGTTCCCGAATTCACCCGTGGTTCTACACACACACACACACACACACACACACACACACACACACACACACACACATACCTACATACATACACATGGACACACACACAATTGAATAAAAAAAATTCAGTGCTTAAGAAAGGTTTTCTGGGGTTTCAGATCCCTGCATCCATTTAAAATCTGTTTCTCTCCAGTGCTGAGAAACAAAGTCCAAGACTGTTGTCATTTTAATGACGGCAAACTAGTTGGTTAGCAGGATAGCTGCAGTCAGAACTGAAACTTAGGTGAAATGCATTCTTAAATTTTTCAAAATTTATTTGTGTCTGTGTATCAGAGGGCACTGTGGAGGACAAAGAGTGACTTCTCGAATCATCCTGGTGTGTTCTACTTCCTTTTCGTTTCTCTATGGAATTTTCCAGGCTCTGTACTCCAGAACTGGAAGTGCAGGCTGTTGCCATTTCTGCCTGGCATTTTCACATGGGACCTGGGATCCAAACTCAGGTTCTTCTGCTTGTGAGGCAGAGGCTTACCCTCTGAGCCATCTCTCCAGCCCACAAAGCATAGGTTACAGGCAGTGGTAGAATGCATGGCGTACACACGGAAAGAACTGAGTTTGATCCCTGACACCTCGAACATTCGAATTAAAGATCTGTATATCTGGGGGCTGGAGAGGTGGCTCAGGAGTTAAGCCTCTGCCTTGCAGGCAGAAGGTCCTGAGTTCGGATCCTAACCCCACATATAGACGCCAGGCGGAAGCGGGGAGGCCTACGCTTCTGGTCCTGGTAGGGCGGAGCCTGTGAATCCCAGGGCAGAGTAAACGAGGAGGAGGTGGAGGTGTCCATGGTGGTTCCCGAATTCGTCCATGGTTCTATACACACACATATACACACTCACACATACATACACGCGCACACCACATGTACAATTGAATAAATAATAAAAATATTTATAAAAAAGATCTGTATATCTACGTGTATACATGAGTGTGTATTTCCATGTGCTTATGTGTGTATTACTGTGTATTCACATGTATTTGTCTATATGTGCATGTGCTCATGCGTGTATATGTGTGCTTGTTTGTGTATGCTTGCACGCTCATGGTGTGACTGCATAGGCACACATGTATGTGTTCGTGTGTATGTATGTATACACCTCACTATATCTCTTGGCTTCTTTGTGGGGGAACCCTGTAAGCTGTTACTTCTGAGTTAACCATCAGAAGCATTGAGTCTTCTCCATTCCATAGGCTGCAGCTGCTGGACCGTCTGCTTCCCACTATCACCCACGTGACAGTTCAGCACAGGAGACGGAATTGAGGGTGGCCATCACTATGTGGTAAGCAAAAGGAGCATGAGAAGTCAGGTCTCGTTGCCTCTTCCTAGCTTTGAGAAGCAGTAGCAGAAAGATACAGTAACACTTCCAGGACCATCTACACAGCACCAATAGGCTGGGAGAGTGGCAAACCTTCCCTCAACCCTCCCCAACATTAAAGACATGGAAGCTGGGGCTTGGGAGCTTCCAGGACTCAGTGCCCTGCATCCAAAGACCCAGGATGGGCCTGCAGGCTGGAGTGTGTTTCTGAGGCAGCAGCGCTTGCCTAATTTGTGCAGCCTGGGGTGCCCATCCCCAGCACCTCAAAAACAAAAGTCTGGAGTGCTGAAAAGTAAGTTTCACTTGGTGAGTCAGGTCCCAGTCACCTTCCGAGATCTCTTAATGACTTCCACTCCCTGTCCTCCTTTCATGGGAGAAATGCAGGGAAGAATAAATGCTTGAAAACACGGCCATCTGTGCTGCTAGGCAAGGACTCTGAGAGTGCAATCCCAACACGTGATGAACTGTGTTTTCTCTTTGCTGCAAATCCCTGAAGATTAAGCCTTGGAAAAGACACTGTCAAAAGCCAAAGTTACCCAGGATGTTCTCTGCCCGAGGGTAGAAACCTATGCTACAGCAGTAAAAAAAAAAAAAAAAAAAAAAAAGCTGGAAGAGACAGATGTAATGAAAGAGAGAAAAGCACAGAGGAGAAACAGAGAGAGGGAGGGAGGAAGAGAAGAAGAGAGGGGGAAAAAGGAGGGAAGGTGCAGGAAGGTGATTAGGATTTTCTTTAATGCTTTGTCTTCTGCAGCCAGGTACCTAGGGCCCTTCTGGCGGCCTCTCTGACCCTGCACTTGGGGCTCCTCAGCGCCACCTGTTGGTGGAGCTGTTCTGAGGCCAGGTTTGGTTAAAGTACAGGAATTCACAGAGGTGAGTGGGACTCAATCTGCTGTGGGTTCCATTCCAGTAGTCAGTCACTCGTTTTTGCCTCCATCCATCTATCTATCCATTCTTCCTTATTCACTCTTCATCCATTCACAAATCAAAGGAGATTCTCCTTGGGTATAGTCATTGTGATGCTGTAAAAGTAACCATAGCTCCTGCTCTCTGGAAGTAGACAGCCACTCACGCTTCTTTCCAGTGTTCTGAAACTTTGGCTTCCTGATGATGGAGCAGACATATGGTTCTCAAACCCCTGGTTCATCCCAGTGCATTATTAAGGTGGAAGCAGAGGGCCACTTGCACCCAGGACTATGAGATCAGTTGGGGCAAATGAGCAAACGGCAAAACCGTCAGACATTATTCCTAAATTAAGCATACTGACTCAGAACCAGGGGGAACCAAACAATGATCCAAAGATGAACACCGTGGCTTTCTTTGGCCACCACATCAATCAGAGAGCTTGACTGTCAAAAATCCTCAGCCAGCACTGCTGTGTCTAGTCAAAGGACCTGGAGAGGTGCCATATGACAATAGAAACCTTTCAGACAATAATGGTTCCACTCCAGCCAAGACCCACAGGCGACCTGAAGTCCATGCCTGTCTGAGGCAGCAAAGGCACACTGGTCCAAGACCTACCCAGCTCGGGCTTCAGCATGACCTAGTGCTTTACGGTGGCACCCTACAGACACTAGAAGGAACAGGTCTCCCCATCTTCAAGGGGTGACAGGCCTCAATTCTCCTCTCATCTGGAAATGAGGTGGCACCCTACATCTCTGTTTTCTGCCCAAGTAAAGTCACATGAGACCAGCTAGAACAGAAGCCTCAGTATAGGACAACACCTGAAATTTCCCACAGTTCCATTGGAGCCACTCATGAAATGAGACATCAAACAGCCCATCAACAGACAAGACTGATGAGACTTGAGGCTTCAGATGATAATAGTTTACAAAGAATCATCATGTGATGCTTCAATGTGAAAATGAGATGCATAAAAAAAAACCCCAACAGCTCCAGGAAAAACAGCATAAAGAGGATTTCAGAGTCGAGCTCACAAACAGGCTCACAGTAGGACGGAAGAAGCAGAGCAGAGTGAACTGTCTGGGAGTGGCACACATGTCTGTAATCCCAGCACTGGAGAGGCAGAGGCAGGACATCTGCTACAAGTTCAAGGCCAGGCTGTCTATATAGTGAGACCTTGCCTTGAAACAAACAAGAATGAGCTAACTGGAAGACTGATAGAAATAACTCAGCTTGAACACTAAAAGGAAGCACACTTAAATTTAAAGTATTGAAGAAAATCTTAGAGACCCATGGGACTAATAAAATAGATCTAATGTTTTTATAGTTCATTCTTGAAGAAGAAAAGACAGCATGGATGGGAATGTACTTAAAGGAACAATGTGTGTGGTTTTCCTAAAACTGACGAAATACAGAATTAGTTGCTTCTGTCACCAATTAACCAAAATGCCTGAAAGAAACAACTTAAAGGAAGAAAAGTTCATTTTGACTCATGGTTTCCGAGAGATTTCAGAACAACAAAGTGGGGAAGGTTTGTGGGACAGTTCCATGGTCGGAGGAGTGGGATTGCACAGGCATTCACATGGCAACGGAGGCCCAGTTGGGCAGGGGCCAGGGGCAGGCATGATATTTGTCATAGTTTGCCTACATGTTACTGAAAAATTCATGACCAAATGGCTTGACGGGGAATAAAGGATTTATATTTTCTCCTATGATTGTCCAGCCACAACTCTTAGTCTGACTTGGCAGGAGAGCTGATACTAACACCAGGGGGTGAGAGACCTGGCCATACTATACCCACTGCTGAGAGAGGGACAGTCCTCACTTGCCAGACATGTGTGTCTGATGAGCATGCTAAAGTATGCCAATTCTCTGAAATACCTCCTTTCATCTTTCCTACCTTCCCAGGGAAAAGTCCCACCCACCATGGGCAAGGCCTCTCCCATCAGCTAGACAATCTCCTGCAGGCTTTGGGCTGAACTCTACTAATTCTCCACAACTGTGCAAAGAACTCAAGCCTTCAATTTTCAACTTGACACTTGTATCTAACTAGGGTAACATTCAAAGCTCCACTCCTGGTGATCCAGCCCAACTCTACTTTGTGAAGGTCCCAGAGTCTTCAAACCAGTGCCATAACCTGGAAGCAAGCACTGAGCCCGTGGGGGCATCTCAGATTCAAAATATCACAGCATCCCAACAGGATCCAGAACGAAAGAATTCCAGATAGGAAAACCCTGGAAAAATCAAGCATCCAGCCACAGTAATCAAATGACCAAAAACTAAAGACAAAGAAAACCATCTTGTAAGCAGTCCAGGAAAACTGGTCAGAAATATTGGAAACAAGAAGAAAGTAGCATTACACTGTTCAGACACTGAAAGAAAATGACAGTCAGCCCACATACTCCATGGAAGTGTCCTTCAAGATGAAAGGACACCAGCGCATTCCAGATGAAGAACTTGCGCTGGACCTGGACCTGCATACTGAAAACCACTACAAGGCGAGGCATGAAATGCATGATGTAAATGAAGGGAGAGACACAATGTCCATAGATCAGAAGGCTCCACATGGTCAACACATCTGCTTTCCCCAAAATGATGTACAGATTTAGTGTAATCGCCATCAGAACCACAGTGGGATGTCTGACAAGGATGAACGAGACTATTCCAGACGTTACGTGGAAAGGTGAAGGGACTAGGATGATGACGTTTTTTGTTTTGAAACAGAATCTAATGCCATCCTCAGATGGTCTTGGACTTGATATGTAGCTGAAACTGAACTGGATCTTTTGAGCCTTCTGCCTCCACTTCCCAAGTACTGGGATTACAGGAATGTGACACAATGACTATTCTCATTTCCGGGCAGAAAGTGACACCAAATGTACCTTGATGAGGCTGGCTAGACACAGGTGAGAATCCTAGGCCAATACGACTTATAAAACGACCCATCTCCTCTTTCCAGGCATTATCCTCAATGTTTCCCACGTCAGTGGGATAGTGACTGTGAAATCACTTGAGTATCTAATGTGAGAACCTCCAGGCAGGTGTTTAAGACAAGCAATGGAGAGTACACCTTTCTGTGGCCTGGGAGGCCTTTCACAAAGGGACTTCTTTGAGGGCTACCAGGGGAGGGCTGAGGTAGTCTCCCTCTGGGGTCCAGGCTGGTCACTGAAGAAATTTTTGAAAGAGCTGTGGTAATCAAAATTTTTTTTAATTTTTATTATTATTATTTATTCAACTGTGCACATGTGCGTGTGTATGTGCGTGCACGTGTGTGTGTCTGTGTATGTGTAGAACCACGGACAAATTCACGAATCACCATGGACACCTCCACCTCCTTCTGCCCCGGGATTCACAGGCTCCGCCCTACCAGGACCAGAAGTGCAGGCCGCCCCCGCTTCCGCCAGGCGTCTATACGTGGGATCTGGGATCCGAACTCAGGACCTTCCACCTGCAAGGCAGAGGCTTAACCCCTGAGCCACCTCTCCAGCCCCATCAAAATTTGACTCTAAGGCTTGAGAGATGGCTCAGGGATTGAATCTGCTTCAAAAGTAGAAAGACCTGAATTCGGATCCTAGATCCCAGGTGAAAACACCAGGCAGAAATGGTGGAAGCCTGCATTTCCAGTTCTGGAAGGTAGAGTGCGAGAAATCTCACAGGGAGGTAAAAAGGAGGTAAAAATAATTCAGGATGATTCCTGAAGTCACCTTGGATCTCCACAGGGACACTCAAAACCCTCTGATACACACACAATAAAGATAGACAATAGAGAGAGAAAAAGAGGAGGAAAGGAGGGAGGGAGGGAGGAGGGAGGGAGGGACAGCTGTTTCTTAAAAATCCTAAACTTGAACTTCCGATCCTCCTGCCTCTGCCTCTCAAATGCAGGGATCACAGGTGTGCACAAGCATGCACAGCTTATACTAAGACTTTTTAAACCCTAATATGCACATACATTTCCTGGGAGTCTTCTTAAAATGCCTCAGCAGGCCTGAGGTTGCGCTTGAGATGCTGCATTTGGAGCAGGCTACCAGTCCTACCCATGCGGCTGGCTCATAAGCAGCATGGTGATTGCATCTACATCAGGATGGTAAGAGCTACAAGGGCAACATCAATGGATGAAGAGATTTAAAAAGTATACATCTGAACGATGGACAGTAGTCAGACTCAGCCACAGCAGTCTGTAGCAACATAGAGGGAACTAGAGGGCAGCATATGAGTGAACACGGCAGACACACAAAGATAAACCATGCATACTTTCTCTCAAATGTGGAGGTAAAAAACAGGTGACCTGAGTGTCAGATAGTGACATTCTGAGAAAGAGGAGACAGAAGGGAGACAGGAAGCTGCACAGAGATAGCAAGGCACAGTGAGGTAAAGGAATGAGCTATCATCTGGCATAGGCATGACTAGTTCACAGTCACAACATATGCTCCAATTCAAAATTACTAGAGGAGAAGAGCTTGAAGGCCGTAAATACAAAGACATAGCAAGAAGGAGCCACGGAACCCTGATTCAATCAGCAGAATTTTCTATATCTGAAATATTACACCATCAGCACCGTGTAGAATTTCTAATGTTGAACAAAAGGCATCAGAAGTTGTTTAAGGAGCAGAGAATGCTGACTGCCTGATTTGATCCTTATACCCAAACCCTGCAGAGCAGGGTCTTCAAACCTAGTGCTTTCTCTGTCCAAGTGCCAAGGTCGAGCCCAGTGCCCATGTCTATAGATGAGTCAGCCAGTCCATGACAGTCAGCCTGCCCAGGAGTGCATACTAGTGGCTCTTTACCAGGAACATGCTCTGGAGACTCAGGGGCACCCTTAGATGCCAGCAACCTCTCCTTCATCTGCACAGAGTTTGCCATGGTCCACACTTGCACTCGAGTCCAAGTTCCCTCTCGCTAGGACAATTGCAGAGTCTTCTGATATGGCGGCCTGCTTCCTCCCTTCAATCTCACACCCTTCAGGCCAGCCTGATTCAGCCAAAAAGTGATTTCCCTGAATCTGCCTTTCCAGTCTTTTCCATACTTATTTTTGCTATCATTTCTCCCAATCTCTTTGCTTCCTATACCACCATTCATTCTATGTATTTTAAAACAGACAAACTTTCATTTGAGCTCAGATTTATTTCATCATCATACAGGCAAATCTACAGAAAGACAAAGACTGTTTGACATCACTTCTACGTGGAATGGGAAGACTACCAAACTGGAGCACAGAACAAAGAGGGGAGGGCAGAGACTGGGGATGGGAGGCAGGGAAGGCTGGGCAGGGGAGCCAGGGAGACTGCAGAGGCTTGGGAGAAGAGGCAGGGGAAGCTGCAATGGCTAGGCATGGAGACAGGCACGGAGTCTGCGGAGGAGCTGGCTGACTGGCTCAGCAACACAGAAGAGCCTCTGACTGTGATCTTGCACAGCTGAGCAACTGCAGCTAACAAGGCTGTGCTGAATGCTCCCAAACAGCTGGGAGAGAAGGCTCTGGATGCCCTCAGCCTTAGCCCAGACACGCCTATAAGACACACATGCTATTAGCATATCTGATTATTATACAACACACACACACATCCAGACATCACGTTGTGCTGATAGATATGTGTGATTACTGTATGTCAAAAAACAAACAATAAAGCCAGAAAGCCCAGGCATGTTCTTTTGTCACCTAGGAATAAAATGGACACCAGCCACCAGTGTGATTAAACTCCAGCCAGGCCTCTTGTGGAAGGAAAGATGAGCAGGAGTGAGGTTGGTGCTAAAGACCTCCCAGCTCTAAATTTAGACTCTCCTGGAAGCAATCAGAAGGACTGAAATATAATCACAAAGCAGAAAGAGTCAATATTAATTACTGCCACATCTGCGTGGCATGTAGTCCCTTCAGGTGCCACTTCGACTGTGGCAAACACTGCTGAAATCTCATCACATGACCACACTCTTGTGAGCGAGGCAGGAGTTCTGAGTCCTTCACCACTGCTGGGCATCCCCTTTGCATTCTGGCTTCTGCCTTGTTCCGTTGCTGCTGCTGTCCCACTAGAGCAGCTAACCCACCTGGGAGACATCCACCTGGGACACAGGACGCCTGAGCTCAAGGTTGGCAAAGCAGTGAACCTCTCTCTCAAAATATTTTTTTAAAAAGGGATGAGATATTGCCCAATGGAAGAATTCATGTCAAACATGAGTGAGACCTTAATCCCCAGCACTGAAGGTAATAGGAAAGGAGGTTAAAAAAAGAGGAAAGAACCAGAGGAAAAAGGATTGTGTGTGTATACAAGAGGGCACTTGAGTTTGTGAATATGTACAGGCCAAAGATTTACTCTACCTCCTTATTGCTTTGCTCTGGGGTTTCCCAGACTCCACCTTTCAGGGTCAGAACTGTAGCCGGCCCCACAGCCACCTGCATTTTAATGTGTGATCTGGAATATAACCTTTTGCTTGCAAAGTATAACCCCTGAGCCATTTCCCCAGCTCTGTCGTGTGCACTTCCATCCCTACAAGAGCAATGAACATTCATCTGCACTTCCAGCACCTGGGTCAGAGGCTCTCAACTTGGCTTCTACAGAAGTCACATGGGAGCTTTTAAAAAACACTATCATCTGGATCTCGACTGGACACTATTCTGACTTAACTGGCCTGCACGGTGATCTGTCTCACAAGCAAAAAGCCCCGAGTTCTGATCCCAGGTCCCACGTAAAAAATACGTTAAAAAAAAAAAATGGCAGCAGCCTTATTTCTGGTCCTGGTGGGTGGAGCCTGGGAAATCCCAGAGTGAAGCAAGAAGAAGGTAGAAGCAATTCAGAATGATTGTCACCTTTAGTCTTCCACAGGGACATATCTGATACACACACACACACACACACACACACACCAAATAAAATATTTTTAAAAACTCTCTAGATGACTCTATTGTAGAATCATGAGTGACTCATTTGCCCTAAGTTAGCACTGTGACGTAGAAGTAGCTCAATGAAGTGACGGCATGAGTACATGGAGACCTGCCTCTCACCTCCTGCCTCTCACCTCCTGCCTCTCGCCTCTCGCCTCTCGCCTCCTGCCTCTGACATACCCAGTATAGCCTATTCCAGGGTTTTGTGCTATGCTAATTCATCAATATATTCAGGAACCATCAATTAAATAATATCATGGTAGCAGGTGTCACACTTGCCCAAACTGCTGGAGATAGGACCATAAGACTCCCACTTCTCCATCCCCTCCCCCATCTCTTGCGTCTTAGGGAAAGTGGGGGCCTGTGCCACCTGGTTCATCTAGGAACTTTCTGTACCATCAGCTAATTGAGAGACTCACCAGCCACCAGGGAAATGGTGGCTGGTGACCCACCTCACTTCTGGCTGTTTCCTTCAGAAAAGGTTATGTGAGGACAGACCCCACTCACAGTCTCTCCTAGACACTTCTACACCTGCAGCAGTCAGCTGCCAAGGCTCACTGCCCCTGAGTATGGGTTTGTACAGTGAGCTGTAGAGACTCCAGGAAATGACCACGGCCTTAATGCCCCAACAGGTAAAAGGAACTTCCTGGCAGCTACAGTGTCCTGCTCAGCCTTACTCGGAAATGCAGCTCATAAGCTGGGTGTGGTGCTCTCCTGTGATTCAGCACTGGGGAGGCACAGGCAGGAGCACTGAAAGTTCCAGATCAGTGTGGACTCTATAGAGACCCTTCCTCAAAACCAAAAACCAAACCAAGCCAGACACGATGCACCCAGAGAACAAAGAGGCCCTCACTAAGTGCTCCTTGCTGTGCTCAGAGTGGGACACCAGCCACCTCCTCACTGGATCTGCCTCCTGCCATTCACCACACAGAAGCCAGACACTTCTTGCAAGAGCTGCCCAGTCACCTCTGTCCCTTGATCCTTCTAGTTTTTCTGTTAGGATGCAGTGGAAGCCCCCTACGTGTAACCAAGGGTGTTCACATAAGACTGGACTGCATCTTGTCCACTCAGAGCAGCCACACCTAAGAGAAATTCAAGTCAATAACAGCAAGCTATACATATATACACACACATGCATGCATATACATGCACATATATGTTCACACAGACATGTGCATTTGTACATATACCAAGATGTGCATATGTGTACATGAAAAGGTCACTTCCATCTCCACTGGAGACTCTCAAAGAGGCAGAGACCCTGGGATCCTGAGTGTCACTCACTGAGTCAGCTGTGCTCGGGAATCTCCTTCCCCCTCTGGAAACCTCCGTCCCACCTTGGGGTCCCCTCTGTCTTTCTCTTCCATACTCAGTCTTCCTGCTGCTCAGAAGGGCACTGTGCCATATGTGAAGTGAACCAACTTGGCTTTCCCAGGGCATCTTCTCATCTTTACTCCCATCAGCACATCAGACACAAAGCCCAGGAGACAGACACGCAGACTCCACACTGCAGATGCCAGGCGGTGGCAGACTGTACCCGAATGCCTTTGAGTCCACCATATCTGAGCCTCCCCACCCCATCCCACCTGAGCACACCTCACCACCTACCTGTGCCAACGCTGTCCCCTCTGCCACGGCCACAGAGACATTCCCTGAGTCCTTACACCCTGGCTCTGACATCACTTCCTGTGAGGCATTCCTTGACCTTGCAGACAGGGTTCCTTTGCTTCTTCTCTGGGACTGCTGCACAGACTTCAGCTATAACCTTTGTCAAGCTGGGCTCTAATTGTTTAATTGCCAAGCAGACTTGCTCACAGACGGTGGGTGTGGAGTATAGGTCTGAGTCATGTCTGGCTCCTCAGTGCCAGGATTCTGGCAGGCGTTCCCTGAGCGCCCAGGATGTGCACAGAGACCAGCTACCCTGCAAGAGTCTCCCTGTCCTCTCCTCCCCGCTTGAGCCTTGGGGAGACCTGAGGATGGATCACTTCTGCCCCAGCATGTTTGCATGCCCTCCCTCTCAAGGACAGCCTGCTCTGCCCCCGATACCTGCCAGGCTGCACAGTGTCTATGGAATACCCAAAGGAACCTACAGAACACCATTGGCACAGCTCAGTGAGCACTGGGGCCCATGGTCCCCTGAGGACTTTGGAAGGAGGCTTCTCTGTCCCTGCCTGATCCTCTGCGTCCTACCAGTGGCTCTGAATCCCACTGGCCCTGCCACCTGCAGCTCCGTCTGCACAGAGCCTGCGTTTCCTTGCCTTGACTCCAAAGTCTAGAATTAACCATCACTCCTACAACGGCAATGATCTGAATATGTGCTCTCTTTTTTTTCCCTTCAGAGCTGGGGATGGAACCCAGGGCTTCATGCATCCCTCATCCTGCACAACCTGTTCAATCCGTCACAGCTGTATCTGCAGGAGGCCTCAGAGGCCCATGCTACCTCCTGCTTACATGGCTACGTGGCTCTCTGTGCTCTGGAGAGAGAACAGCAAATACCCCTGTAAGGCAGACAATGCTGACACCCACATCCTTAATCTAAAAGATTAGAGAGACACAGCCCCTGTCTGCCCTGGACAGACTTCCTTTCTCTCCCTGATGCAAACTGTAAGCTGGCACCCTAGCAGTGCTCCCTGACTGTGGGCAGTGCTGCTTCCTACTGTGAGCACCTCAAGAGCTGGGCCCCTCCTGCTCAGCTGGAAGGTCCTAGACATCAGTGATAGGGGGTCAGGCAGCTCTGCAGCCTCAAAATCTCACCCTGTGCCATACATAAGAAGTCCACATGCTGCACCGCCTAAGCAAGGACGAAACCAGATGGATAATGTATTGATGAGGACATCTGCTTCCTCCAGCACTCACGGGACAGGTGCTATTGTACTTGGGTGTGAACATGACCTGGCTAGAACATGCACTGAGGGCTGGTTCCTGACATGCTCTAAAGCCCCATGCTCCCCAGGGCCTGGCTTTCAAATAAGACCACAGACTTTCAACCTTTTTCCTCCTGTATCTTGATCATGCTTCTGCTCCAGGTAAATTCTTGGAGGCCAGCACCCAAAGCCACCTGGAGCCCCATGTGTTCTGGCTCTTCTCTTTCTTCCTCTCCCCCATCCCCCACTCCCTAAAGGTCCTTTGGAATGGCTTGGTAAGACCCAATGGACTCAAAGAATCCTCAAGGATTTGGAGGGCTTCCTAGGGAGCACCTGTATTACGAGGCGGCTGAGAAAGGAAACCTTCCTCACACATGTGGCAATATTACTGAGCTTCTATTGTTCCAGAAAGGAGGAAAGCATCAGGATCACAAAGAAAGGGGGACTGGGGACTTAGAAAGGAGCTTGGGGTGTCTCCTAGTGTCAAAATACCTGCTCTGCCTCATCACTGCAGGTGGGATCTAGTCATGGAGTTTGTTGCAGTGACTTGGACCGATGCCATCCACCGCCAGCACTTTGAAAAGGGATTTGCTATGGTCTTACTTCCCTCACGGTTTCTCTATCCTGATGTTTTCCAGAACTCATGGAAACCTCTGCTGCGTACAAGCAGTTTGAGTCATGTGGTGAACTTGTAAGAGAGGACAATAAATAGATGAGATGCAATGAGAGGCCACATCCCAGATGTAGATATTTCAGTTAAACTTGCAGATATACAATAACTCCTGCAGATATACAATCACACGAGGACATTCTACTTTTCAGAAAAACAACCCAGACTCTAGGAAGTGGGAAAGAAAATCAGTCTTCATAAATTGCTTCCAAGAGAATTCCCAGTGCAGGGAGGTCACAGCTGTTAAGTTCAGCCTGTTCCCACCCCTTGTCCTGGCCCAACCCTGTTCCCTGCACCTGCCAGGCCCCACCTCCTGCTGCCTTGAAACTTACCAGTTCCTGAGGCCAGGAGCAGGCATTAGGGAGACCTGCCAACAGCCTAGAGTACCTGCATAAGACACTCCCGCACCCATCAAAACTATCACCAACAATAGGACTAATATCTCTAACAACAGGACTAAGGATTACAGTTCACTCTGGGGGATTGGGAGGCAGGACCCAGGGAGTGCCAGCAAGGGAAATGCTCAAAGCTGTATCCACAGCCTTGAACAATGTTAGAGAGAATTCATACACCCATATTCACACGATTATTCATGACAACCGGGAGGCAGAAATGACACAAGTGTTCACGGACATTAGAAATGGACAAAACAGTGCTGGAGAGATGACTCAAGGTTAAGCCTCTGTCTTATGAGCAGAAGGTCCTGAGTTCGGATCCTGGATGCTATATAAAAACGCCAGGTGGAAATGGCAACCATCTGTACTTATGATTCTGGAAGGCAGAGCCTGGGAACTCTAAAATAAAACAAAGAGGAGATAGCACAATCCAGGGTGATTCCTGAAGTCGCTCTTGGGCCTCCACAAATACACACAGTGCCCTGTGACAATACACATGGATGGACACAAACACAGACGCAAAATAAATAAATAAAAAAGAGAAACGGACAAAACACAATGTTCTTCCCATGTAGCATGATGACTAATGCTGACTGGCAACCTGACAGGATCGGGACTCGACTTGGACAGAAATCTTGGGGCATATATGAGAGGCAGTCTCTTGATGAGGTAACGGAGGTAAGAAGACCCTACATGTGGGCAGCACCATTCCATAGGCAGGGCTCCTGGACGAATGAAAAGGAGAGAGCAAGCTGAGCAGCAGCGTTCATTTCTCTCTGCTTCCTGACTGTGAGTGCACACGCCCTGCTACCTCCACTCCTGCTGCTAGTCCTTGAACTGTGCGTCAAAATGCACCCTTCCTTCTTAAGTTGTTATTGTCAGGAGTTTTATCACAAGAAAAGTAACTAATACATGGTAGGGTATTAATCAGTCTTCAGAAAGAAAGCCATCCTGGCACCTTTTATGATATAGAATAACTTTGAACATATTGAGTAACACGAGTCAGTTCCATAAGCACTTGGTGGGAGAGAACTTGTTCAGTGTGTGGATGGGTCTGAGTTCCATCTGCAGCACTGGGGGGGAAAAATGAATATGACTATTTGCCACAGCTGCCATTTTGTAAAGCCTCTACCTTAGCCAGGTGGTCATTTTGTAAAGAACATACCTCCAATCTTTATCACCCCATTTCCCTCAGCAACACCTGAGACTATAAAAGATTGAGACCCATCTACAGTCTCTCTTCTCTTGTTCTGTCTCTTGCTCTCTGTTATGGCTGCATTTTGGTGTCAGCTTGACAGTTGCAGACCGTTTGGGGCACAGCTGTGGAGGGTTAATGCTGGAATGGCCCCTGAACAAGTCTGCAGGTACTTGATTGATTGCTGTGGAAAACCCAGCCCATAGTGGGTGGTACTTTCCAGTGGTGGACCAGATAATAGGAGGTGCAAGGAGGAGGGACTTGCTCTTCCCTTGTCCTGTGTTGACTTGCTGTGGAGTCCACTATGCGAGCGTCATGCACTTTTAGAGTGTTGTGACCTTCTTTGTTGCTGCTGCTGCCGCCTCTGTCCTTGGCTGATTCAGAGCTTCACCTTTTTTCTACCATGTTGTTGCTGTTCCTGCTGCCTTTGGAGTCTGGCCTCTAGGCCTTGCTGCTGTTCACTATTTATCGCTGACGTCAGAGCCCAGCTGTTCTTCACCCTATCAGAACCCAGTGTCTTCAACCCTCCAGAGAAATAAAGGCTTGAGACCTCCTTGGCCTCTTTTGGCTTTGTGGAACATTCTGGTCAAGAGCGAGGTGGCTGCAGGTGGCTACTTTGAAAGATGCTATTTTTTATTGTGAGTCATTTTAATAAATATATATATATTACATTCTATAGATTCTGTTACTTCAGAGAACCCTGACTAATATACTCTTTAAGCCCTCAGGTCTGTCCACTGTCCCCTCCTCTCTTCCTCCTCCCATAAAGCTGTTACGGCTGCTCTCTCTGTCCTCTCTGACCTTAAGCCATCTCTTCTCTCATGTTCTCCCATCTTAAGGCTCCTTTGGCCACTAGATCCTCAATTCTAAATAAACTTCTCTGTAAGTTTTTTTTTCTCTCTCTCTTTCTCTCTTTTTCTCTTTCATCAGTCTCTCTTTATTCATGGGCCCCCAGATGTCCCCCGCACATGGTTGGAGCTGCTCCCCATTCCTTTCCTGGACGACCTAACATGAACTAACTTTTTGAGGCACCTAGTCAAATTCCTAGAGTTAAGGGTGAATCCATAGAGTCCCTAGTTCAACAGCCAGCACTGCATAGGGATGGGGGGAAGGGAAGGAAAGAAAAACATGGGAGGAATAGGGACAGTATTCATATTTAGGTCGTTTAGAACAGCCAATCTGGGACAATCTGTGAATGTTTTTTGAAGGTCATCCCCCACTGCTGGGATCACCCCAAAGGAACATACTTTATTGATCCAGAGGAATTAACTCCAATCCTTCACAGAGATGGAGTCGCCAACTTCCCCCAACCTCTGTTCATGAAAGGATATGGAGATTGTTCTCCTTTGTAGATAAACCCTACTAGGAGGTTGGGCACAAGATCCTGGGTTGGGTTCCAACATGAACAGACTAATGAGATGTGGAGGACCAAAAGCTCCAATCAGGTTTGCAGAAACTGGAGCTAACCAATGAGGAAAAGCCACTATTCCCGCGCCTGACAGAGGGTATAAATATTCCAGACCCTGGCAGTCCTCTTCGGCTCTTTCGTCCTTCATGGTACTTCACAATCTGGAGTTCATGAGTTCCAACTCCTTTGCCCCTCATGGATTCCTCATCTGAAGTCCATGAGTTCCTACCTGACTTATGTCTCAGCCCTCATGTATTCATGCTTGAACTCCATGCGTTCTCCAGGGCTCTCTTGCCCTCACAGATTCACATCCCTGAGTTCTGTTCTTTCTCTCCTCTAATAAATCTGCCTTAATCCTCTACACGTGTTCTGGTTTCAATCTTCGACTGCCAAACACATAAAGGCCCCAGAGGGACCTGTAACAATACTGGGAAGATGGCACAGTTCTGGAGTTGGGGATGGGACGGCCACAGGTAGTTAACATCACAGAACTGAACCTCAGTGGCTGACTAGTAGGGTCTGTGTGATGATTACATTGGAAACAGGTCTCCTAGAGGGGAAAAGCCAAACAGCTCCTGATTGGCTGGCAGGGTCTCCCATTGAGAGGCTGTCAAGGAAAGGCGACTTGAAAGGACTCTTCCCAGAACTCAAGCCAGTATCGTTCCAGAGGTGTGCAGCGATCAGTGCAGAGAACCATCCACTGAAATCAAACCTTCCTCAGGCTAGCAATAATGCTCAGTGGGTAAAAGCATTGCTATGTGAACCCAGTGACCTGAGGTCCATCCCCAGAACTATATAAAAGTGAAAGGCAGTTTCAGAACGTGCTAGGAAGGTCTTTGAAGGTCATCCCCCACTGTTGAGATTATCCTGAAGAAACACACCCTATTAATCTGGAGGAATTGATTTTAATCCCCCACAGAGATAAATGTGCCAACTTCCCCCAGCCCTCAGGTTTAAGAAAGAATGTGGAGAAGAGCTTTCTATTGCAGATAAGCTAAATTCCTCAAAAGAAACAGTTGACAATGAGATCAACATATGAAAACACCAATGAGATGTAGGAGACCAAAATTCCCAACCGGGTTAGCAGAAACTGGAGCTAACCAATAAGGAAAAGCCAGTTTTCCCAGACCTGCCTAACCCTATAAATACCCATGACCCTTCTAGCAGTCTTTGACTTTCCTGCCCCTCATGAACTCCCAGTCTGGAGTCCATGGGTTCCTTTCAGTTCCCTTCCTCCTCATGGATTCCATGTACAGAATCTGTGAGTTCCTCTCTTACCCCTCTCAGACTCTTTCTCTCCTCTAATAAACTGTGCCCTAGTCCTCTACACGTGTTCTGATCTCAATCTTTGATTCCTGAACACAAGAACCTGGGGGAAAAAAACAAAACCTGCAACAAAAGGGGAGTTCCTATTCCATAAAGATGTTCTCAGACCTTCACACACATACTGTGGAACGTGTGCGCTTACACACACACATACTTACATATACACATACACTTGCACATCATACACACATGCACACACAAATAAAAATTAAAGCTTTGTGTTCACTGTAGAAACTGTAGTGGGGAACCCAGGCCTCACTCTGCCAATTCTTTTTTTCTCTATGTCCAGGAATCAAAAACCAGACAATGAATAGTCTTTTATGCTTTGGAGAAGGAACATTCTGAATGAAATTATAAGGTCAACTGTGTTTGTTTTGTTTTGTTAAGCTGACATTTAAACCTATGGCATGCAGGGCTGGAGTGTGGTGGTGGCACAGGGCTTGTGGCACACATGCACAAGAGCCAGGGTTCCAGGGCAAGCCTCCATCCTAAGAAGAAAGAGGGCAGGCAGCAAAGCAGTATGTGCAGAAAGAGGTGCAGGAGATTTGGGCTTTGCGCTACACAGGAGTTGCCCAAGGTTGCTGGAATGACCTTGGACTCCTCTGTTCCTCTAAATGTATTCAGCTGGCTAGGGACAGCCAGGCAGGGTTTGCAGGAGGCAGCTGGCAAGAAGGGTTCCCACACCTGGCTGTAGCTTCTCAGCTGTACCAGGGCGCTTCTTCACCTGTGAGGTGGAGCACCCCAGATGTCACTGCTTCCCAGGATGAGCACAGGTCCCGGCTGCTGGAAGGCCGTGGGCTCCAGCAGGCTCACTCCACTGCACTCCCGCCCCAGCGACTAAGTCACTCAGCCTCACTATGGCTTTTCTTGCTGGAACAGGGATTCTCGGAACACTTTGGAGGCATGTGACTCCAGACAGCAGCCACTTTACTAGGAGCACATAGCATGTCACATGCCAGAGAGTTAACTCGGTGCTGGGTGGTGGCATGACCCCACAGCCAACCATTTTAGAAGCCTAAGTGAACTGAGATTACTGTGGGGTCAGGCGGGGGCTGAGGATTTCTAGGCATTGTCTTACTAACTTCCCACCACAGTGCCAGGAGGTAATTACTGTCTAATTACTTTTCCAAATGAAGAAACTAACCTGGAGAGATTGACCTCCTTGCGGAAGGCCAGGGAGCTGACAAGGGCGGATGTGCATTTGTACCCAAGTCCAGTGATGACTATTTGTATCCAACACTTCCTTCTTATATGAAAGGGATTTCTTTTGTAAAACAAAACATAAATACAGAAACTGCACAGACCTGACAGATGAATCTGTTGTGGGTCTGCGGTTTTTGTGTCCAGGTTCTTGTGTTTGGGAGCTGAAGACTGAAACCAGAACACCTATCGAGGGTTAAGGCACAGTTTTCTAGAGGAGAATGGAACTCTCGGACATGGATTCTGAGAGGGACAAGAGAGCCTCCTGGTGCGCTGTGTCAAATGTCAGGTTCTTATGTCCAGGGATTGAAGTAGGAAAAGCAGCATAAGAGGATCAGAGAAAGAAAAGAACTCACAGACATGGAGTCTGGAATCTATGAGGGGTGAGAGAAAAGCCACAAAGGAACCGTGGATTCCAGACACGGAATCTATAAGGAGCTAAGAAGAACTCCCAGACATGGAGTCTATGAAAGAGCCAGTGAGAGAAAGCTGGAAAAGGAACTCATAGATTCCACATGTGGAATACACAAAGAGCGAGAGAAAACCAGAAAAGAACTCACAGACTTTAGACATGGAATCCATAAGGGATCGAGAGAAAGCCAGAAAAAGAACTCTGAGCTCCAGACATAGAGTCCCCTGAGGGACGAGGGAGCCGAAGATATCTGGCAGGGTCAGGATTAGGCAGGTCCAGAAAAAGTAGATTTTCCTCATTGGTTAGCTCCAGTTTTTGCAAACCTGATTGGAGTGTTTGGTCCCCTGCATCTCATTAATCTGTTCACATTGGAGCCCATCCTTAGGTGGATCTTGTAATCAACCTCATAGTCTATTTCTATTTTTAAAAATGTATTTACTTTGTGCATGCGTGTGTGTATCTGAGGGCACTCTGTGTCTCTATGGAGGCCTGTGGGTGACTTCAGAAATGATCCTGAGTTGCTTCTGCTTCCTTTTTGCTTCACCCTGGGATTCCCAGCCTCAGCCCTACATGACCAAAAGTACGCGTGGGACCTAGGATCTGAACTCAGGACTTTCTGCTTAACCCATGAGCCATCTCTCCAGCTGTTTCTTTTGAGGAACTTAAGCATATATGCAATGGAGAGCTCATCTCCATATCCTTTCATGAGTAGAAAATTGGGGGAAGTTGGAGACCTTATCTCGGTGAAGGATTAGAACTAGTTCTTCCAGATTAGTAGAATGTCCCAGCAGTGGGGGTGACTTTTGAAGACCTTCAGAGACCTTTCCCAGCATGGTTGCTCTAAAACTGCTTAAAATTCACAGGTCATTGTAAGGAAAAAGAGCTTTGCTCCCCACACCATTAAGTCCCTTCACCTGTGGCTCCTATAAGTAATCACTATTTTGACTTTTTGATGGAGAACCCCTTTCAAAAATTCATTCCAAAGGGTTTGAGAGATGGCTCTGTTGGTGAATGCTTCAGTTCCCAGCAGCTATGTAAAAGTTAGACCTGGTGTTCCATGCCTGTAATCCCAGCACTGGGGAGGCTGAGATAGGAGTATCCCTGGCTTGCTGGCCTGTCAATCTAGCCAGCTGGTGAGCTCCACATTCAGTGAGATACTGGCAAAAAAGAAAAGGTGGAAAGTGATAAAAGAAGATAACCAACAGTGACCTCTGCCTTCCACACAGGTATTGCCCCATACACATCAAAGAAAGAAAAAAGTGCCCCCAGACCCTGCATTCTTGCCTACTGAACTGCACGACATGCCTTTCTTATGTTTGCAGTGCTAGACGAATGGCTCAAAGGCTCCACCTCAATCTCTGCCTCTTAAGTCATTTTAATTCTTCCTCCAAGTAGTCTCTCTCCTACACTTTCTGACTGGAAGACTGTAGGGTTTGAGCAGTGTCCTGAGGACGGGACCTGCTGGCTGCTACTCGGGTTTGGTTTGCCAGCTGCTGTCCCGTGGGCTCTCACCTTGCTCTGCAGACCCGATACTGGCTCAGGCCCAGGACTTTGCCTTCTCCAAGGGCAGAGATGCCTGGCTGTCTGTATTCAGACCATCTGACAACTGGCTGGTACCTAATGCCATGATCTTTTTCTTTGTCCCCTTAAGAACTTTCAAGAAATTAAATTATGATGAAATATACATGCCATGGAGCTTGCTGCCTTGCTGCCCTCATGACTTGGCAGCACCACCTATTCCTTTACTATCCTGCTAATGTCCTGAGTCACAGGTGCCGCCCTCCAACACCAAAATCCCCCACACCACGGCTGACCCACTGACAGCCTGCTCCACTGTGGCCTGGCCACGTGGCCAGAACTCTGCCATGTCTCTGTGGGACATGTCCTTGGCAAATACCTGTCATTTTCCTCAGCATATTCTGCCCCTGTTTTTCCGGTCTTAGTAATAATAATCATCTAGTGATGGCCAGCATTCATGGGGACCAAACATGGTGGCCACCACACAAACTCATGGCCAGGACTTATGTGCTGCTGTGGGCTGTCTACTGAAATACCAAGGGTCTGGCACGAAGAGGTAAAGTGGCTAGGGGTATGGTTCCACGATGAAGCACGCACTGGGCATGTGCAAGGCCCGAGGTTCGAACCCCAGCACAACAGTAAGATGCCTTTGGCATGGCACGTTAGCAGGTATATGGGCCATGTTAGCTCGGCTCTCATGAACAGAATCAATACTTTTACAGAAGAGGATTTGGAAAGTGACTTGGCCCTTGCACTTCTGCCATGTAAGTGTTCCCAGTGTCATCTCCAGAAAAATGACCCTGACCAGACATAGAACTTGCCACCACCTTGATCTTGGGCTTGTCAAACTCCAGACAGAGAGAAACAAATTTCTGTACTTTATAAACTGGTATAGCTGCATAAGAGGACTGAAGAGGGCTAGGGAGATGCCTCAGGAGGCAAAACTCTGTCTTGCAAGCATAAAGTCCCACAGAAAAATGCCAGGCGGAAATGCCAGTAGCCTGCACTTCTTTCCCTGGTGGGCGGAGCCTGGAAAATCCCAGAGCCAAGCAAAAAGGATGTAGAAGCAATCCAGAATGATTGTTGAAGTCACCCTTGGTTTTCCACAGATACATACAGTGCCCTCTGATACACACACACACACACAAATAGCTAGCTAGCTAGCTAGCTAGATAGATAGATAGATAGATAGATAGATAGATAGATAGATAGATAGATAAGCAATATATCATTTAGCATGCAAGTTTTTCTGGCTATACCCTATTTATACAAGTAGAAACTGACACTCAGTAAGCATCAGTCAATAAGAACAGAGGCAGGTATTCAATGAATGAAGGAATCAATTAATCAATCAATGTTTACTAAGAATCTACTTTGTACTAAATAAATGCAAAAATAGCAGAGTTCTCCAGTGGTTGGAGTGGGAAGACACAAGCCATCTGTAACAGGAGCATGGAAATACTAATGCCAAGTGGCAATAAATATGAGATTAAAAAAAGTGGTAATGATGGGTTATGTAGATTCCTGTGGCAAAGAGCATCACAGAAAGAGTGCACAGCATGTGCAAAGGCCCTGAGGTGGGCACATCTTTGGCATGTAAGATGAATAGCAAGGAATTGGGTGTGAATGAGTGAACTGGAGATGCAATCAGATGTGGGATGCATTTTGGTTCTGACTCTGAGGGAGGTAGAATGCTGCTGAAGGATGAATTTCAGGACTCAGGCTCTGCTACATACTGATCACATGATTGAATGTCAGAAGGTACTTGAGGGCTTTTCTCATTAAAACCAGCAGGACGGCAGCCTGGAAATCTGAAGACAACTCCAGAGAAGTCCTGTCCGAGCTAATGAGGACGGCTGAAACTAAGGTGGAAATGACACCCCCCCTTGACTGGCAGGAGGCTCTGTGACCCCACTATGCTGGGCCATATGGGGTGCAGTGGTGGCTTGTGAGGGTCTTCGCACTGAGTTTGCAAAGCATGTGTTTCCCAGGACTGTCCCTAGGACAGATTCCATGAATTCTGTCCTTGGCTAACAAGAGGTGGCGAGAAGAGGCAGCATGTGAGTGACTCACCAGGGAGAAAAGAAACTGTGTGCAAATGGAGAAGAATCCATTTGAAAGTGACACATTTCCTCAGAATAAATAGATAAAAAGCCTCCTCTTTCTCCTTTACACGCCGCCTCGCAGCAGGAAGAATCCGACTTCCGAAGTTCCCACTGCTGTTCTCTCCCAGGAAAAAATATAAATCTGGGGATGCGGCCGTCGCCTCCCACCCCCATGCCAAGTTCATTCCGAAGTGCTCCCTGATGGTGGGATGCATGCCCGGGCCCAGCCATCTGCTGCAAATGCTCTGACCGGCTGCCCACCTCAACACAGCCAGTGCTTCTCAGATTCTGCAGCACATCACTATCAACAAGGGGGCAGGTGGGCATCTGAATCAGCCATCTGATAGAACCTAGAATGATGTACATGTGTGTACACATAAATAGGTACACATGCAAGGTTTCTGTGTGTGTGTGTGTGTGTGTGTGTGTGTGTGTGTGTGTGTGTAGACACATGCATAAGCTAGAGAAAGACATTGGGATCTTCATCTATTGCTCTATCTTAGTTCTTTCCTCTTTCTGAACCCAGAGTTCATTGTTTTTCCACTATGTTGGCCAGATAGCTAGTGGGCCCCTGAGATCCCCTGTTAGCACCCACCCCTCCAAGCCCTCAGGTTAAAGATGCACACAACTTTTTACCTGGTCTGGGATCCAAACTCTTACCCACTGAGCTGTCTTCCTGACCCCTTTCACCTTATTTTTAGAGACAGCGTCTCTTACTGAAGCTGCAGCTGGACTGGCTGGACTGGCCGACCTGTGATAAATTCCAGGGATTCTCTTGTTTCTGACTCCTCAGTACAGCTTTCCCTTGGACAGCAGGTCACCCCGAGCAGTGGAAAGCAAAAGCACTGCTATATCTGTTGTCATCACACTGCGAGGCTGAGGAAGCAGCCGCACCACCTCTTGACTGGCGGAGTTGCGGCAGGTCCTGGTCTCTGCTTCAGATAGTGACACTGCTAACTGTCCTCTTCCTGAGGCGCCTGCTGCTTCCTTCAGATCTCTGCTCAGGAAGCCCCAACAGTTCTGAGCCCCACCCTAATCCTTTCTAAGCTCTTAGCCTGCTTTCTCTTTCTTCAAAGTGCCTCCCACCCCACACTGTCTCCCAAGTTATGGGAAACTTGTTCCCTTGCTGCTTCCTCCTAGGTCTCAGCCCCCCAGTCCTTCAGGAGTCTGTGGGACTCACTGATGCATTTTGATCTGGCCGCAGAACGTGTTCCAGTGGACACATCACTTTACAACTCAATGAAGGTACAAAGGTGATACATGCCCAATACTATTCAATTTCTGATGGGTACGTCGGAACGTGGTCATGTCTACAGCGGACCCTCAGCTAACAGCCACTGAATGAACAAGTGAGCACCATGCTCTGTGACTCTGCCATACACTACTCATTGGATGCAGGGGGCTTCGGGGCATAAAGGGATGGACCAAATAATAACAGTAGGTGCTTGAATTTGCTCTGTACTAGGTATCTACATTTTCTCAATTTGTCCTGAAGGCCATTTTGCATGATAGGAAGAAAGTACCTTGCAAAGGTTGGGGTAAAGACAAAGGCTGCCAGGACAAGGCAGATGGGATTCAAATGGGTCACCTCATGCTAAGGTCTTCACTCTACCAGTTGAGACTGTTTGGAGCTGACACTGGGGTTGGATGCAGGAGAGTAAGCCAAAGCTCCAGTCCCTGCAACTTTGCCATCTGCTTGGACAGTGGAGCCAGGATAAACCCTAGGGCGACACGCTCCTTCCAGCTGAGCCCACCTCCTCCTCTGTAAAACATAAGTAAGAGTGAGGGTTGTAACACATGCTGAGCTCACATGCACGCACTGACTTAACACAGGGCCTGGAGCATAAGCACTCAATGGCTACCACTGAAGAGCTGACTCTGTCAGCACTGAGCCAGTTGCTGGTTCCCTGACTTGCCCTTGGGGAATGAATATTCCAGCTGCCCTATTCCAAATGCACATATAGCCTGACTTCCAGTGGGACCTAGGGCTTAGATAAAGTCATTTGGTGGGACACCATCATGAAATCAGGTTCTTTTCTCTGTCTGACATATGCAAAGACAGCCTAAGGCAGAAAGAGACCCTTGCTAGAACCCAGACCTTGGACTTCCAATCTCCAGCACTACAGTAAGTCTGGAAAGCACCAAATCAACAGTATCTTGCTACAGTGATCCTGACAGACTAAGGTGGCGGAGTCTGGAAGTCAGAGGATTACTGAGTGAATGCTGGGAACTGCAGATACTTTCAATTCCATCACAGGAATCAGAGCAGTCTCATTATCAAATGCACAAAGAAAAGAGCAGAAAATCTCCAGGCAATTAGAAATATCATCACAAGCCAATTACTTCCACATCTCTCTGTTAATAAGTATTTCCTAACTAGGCTTCTGAAAATTTAGCATCTGTATGAATAACACGAGGCAGGGCTAGGTCAATGGAGTAGGGAAGGGCTTCTCACAGGGGGCGGCCTGCAGCACTGTCCCCCAGGACTGAGGTCAGAAGTCAGTGACTTTTACCCAGAGATTTAAAATGTGCTTATCCTTTGGCCCAACACGCTTGCTTCTGAGAATCCTCCATCCCACACAGTAAAAAGATGGCTGCCACAGTGTCGTTCACATAACACGTTGCAGATCCATTATCTGAAATTCTAGGGAGATATATATATATATAATTAGACATTCTGGGGATGGAACCCAAGTGTAACTATAAATTAATGTTTCATAAATACTTCCTACCTATAGACCGAAAATAATTTTATGCATTCTGACTGAAACCTGAGAACATGCTCTGCCGCAGGCTGACCCCTCTGTCTAGGCTCCTTCTCTGGGCTTCTTGCTCTGCCCAGGGTTCCTCCCTCTAGAACACTTCTGCTCTGCGCTGTAGTCTTCTGTCCTTGCGTCTGTCCCTTCCCGCACATCTATGTAGGCAGGGACAGAGATCGAGAGCAAATTGGCTGGAAGGCTTCAAAATGAGTCTGAGAACCACAAAAACAACAACAACATAGTTTAAATTTCAACTTGGTCCTTCCCAGCTGTGTGATTCTGGGCAAGTCACTCTATTTCTCTGAGTTTTCATGTCTGTAACAGTGAGAATAGAACGGCATTCATCATAGCTAAAGTGCTTTGACACAGCAAACGCTTCACAGCACGGGCTGTAATGATAATAATGTTGGTCAAGCAATTTATTTAGAAATAAACTGGCCACTGAAAGCAAGTTAGATATATCAGGCACTAGAAGGAAGTCTCAGACAGCAAGCCAGCTCTGGTTTTCAAACACATGCGTACAGGACACAGCCCTGCATCATAGCCAGGTAGACCACAAGGACTCAGCCTGCAGAACCAACTCAAAAGGCAGGTGTCTGGTAGCAGCAAGAGGAAATCTGAAAAATAGGCCAGGTGTCCATTGACAGTCGACTCACAGAGAGCATGGAGGACTGGCAGAACTAACATGAAAGCCCTGTGCATCTGCCATTGCTAAGTGTTCCATGTGCATCACCACATCCCATCTTCACAGACAAGGAAGCTGAGGCTCAGAGAGATTCGGAAACTGCCTAAAGATGCACAAATGAAGCATGCAGGGCTGGAGGTTGAGTTTGGTTATAGGGACTGCCACAGCCACTTTACCCTACATTGGGGGTCTGCAGGGAATGACAAGGAGCCCAGAGACAAGTAAGCCCAACTCAGGGATGATGTGAATGGGCTGATTCTGCATACTGTGTCCTTCCCCATGGGAATAGCTCCTCCTGGAGACAGGCCAGATGCAGCCGGTGGGTGGCTATGCATTCAGTTCCCATCTCCCAACTTCCCCACCGAGAAGAGAAGCACTGATGAGAGTCCTGTCCTGGCCAAATTGCCTCCAAATTGCCTCCTTCATTCACTGTACAAATCTGCATCTTAATTAGGCTTAATGGAATCCAATTACCAACCCCCATGTTTCTCCCTGGGATTCTAAGCAAGGATTCTATAGAGACAGACTGGAGGCCAACACCATGGGCTGGAGGGAGCCAGGCCAGGCCTAAAGGACACCTCGCCCATGGAGGGTGAGGGCCGAGGGAGCAGCGGGGAAGGCAGCTGGAGCTCCCTGTCCGGGTTCATACAGGCAGGGCGTTCCCAAGTGAGCTGGGAAGTCTCTGAGTCTGTCTCATGACACTTGCCACTAGAAGGCAAGAATTAGGTGTGACGGCCTCCCTCTCAGCACCTGGCATGTTCTTTGTCCTTTCTCTACATCCTCAATCCTATGAAGTCCTCCCTCATCCACACAGTGTCCTTATCTTGTCCGTCTTCCCCTCTACACTCTGGCTACACACTTGTGAGTCCTTGAAAGCTCAAAGCACCTCTTGGTCCCAGGGGCTCTGCTTGGAACCCCTGTCCCACTGCCATCTGCTCCATGTCAACCCATTCCAACCACACCCATTGGGGCAGCCTTCTGGGCCCCACCTAACCTCCCCATGCCCTCTACCTGTGCTTGACATCATTAGGGGCCCCCTTTCTCCCCTACGTGGCAAACTCCAAGAGTGTGCGAGAATACTGCTGAGGCATCCTGGTGCATCTCCAGCTCCTGACTGTGGACTTAGCTCAGTGGGGAGGTAAGCACGTCCTCTGGTGGGAATGTTTGGTAGGATCACTGTCCTGCCTCCATGTGCTACAAAAGAACTGTGTGATTTGGGGCACATGACAGGCACTTGACTGACAATCTCCCCATCCCTTTCCCTTCTGCTTAAGGGAAGGTAGAATTGAGCGTGTAGCCAGCTCAAAGGACAGCACGGGTTCTAGCTAATGCATTTGTGTTCAAAAAGAGAAGTTATGTCAGGATGCCAGCTGTGCCCAACTTGAGCTACAGATTAAATGAAACCCCAGTCGAAATCTCAGCAAGCTGGTATATGAATTTATGCAAACTGATTCTAAAGTTTCTATAAAGAAGCAAAATATCCAGCAGAGTCAGCAAGTACTGAGGAGAGGTGGAGCTCCCGCTGCCGCAGATTGGGCTGCTCTGCCATTCTTTCCTTCTGAGATTACCTCCCTTAAATTGTATACAAAAGTAGCCAATGCAGAAAACTGCTATCAGGAGTGGGTTGACTGTTGCAACTAAACTGACTGCGGTTCTTTGGAACTATTTTGTAGGGAAATGTGGATGTTTGGAGAAGCAGGCTAGAAAGGCTGTAGAAGGCTGAAACCTCGGCACAATATGCAACCAGGTGAGATTTCGAAAGACCAGAAATCCAGTGGAAGCTGGCAGCAATGTGCTCAGGAGGTTCTGAATGGGAACAAGGACTCACAGGAAATAGATCTGAACCACAGGTGGTGGACTGCAGGGTAAGGTTGTCCAAGCTCATTGGCGCTCTCCTGACATCGTGAACCCCACATGCAAGATATGGAACATCTATACACACACACACACACACACACACACACACAGTTGAGTAAATAATAAAAAAATTTAAAAAAATTTTGTGTTTGCTGGGTTTTAGTCTTCCTTTTTGCCAGTCTTTCTTCACTGTGCCCCATTCCTCCCTGTTGGAGTGGGCATATTTCCTCTTTGCCCTTATATATTGGAAGTGTATGTTTTTCTTTTCTTTATTTTATAAGAGCTCACAGCTTCTGGAGTTGGCCCAAGTCTCAGAAGATACTAAATCTTAGATTTTTGAACAGTGCATTGTTAAGACTCTGGGGACTCTTAAAGTTGAGCTAAGTATGTTTGTAGTTTGCATGACGCGATGGCCATGAGTCTCCAGGAATCCAGTGGAATGTGATGGTTTGAATCAGAAAAGTCCCCCAAAGGGTTGGAGAGATGGCTCAGGGGTTAGGACTCTGCTTTGCAAGCAGAAGGTTCTGAGTTCAGATCACCTAAAAAAAAAAAAACACCTAAAAAAGGCCCCAATAAGCAAAGCCTGGGAAATCCAAGAGGGAAGCAAAAAGGAGGTAGAAGCAATCCAGATGATTTCTTAAGTTACCCTTGTTCCTCCACAGAGATACACACACACACACACACACACACACACACACACGCACGCACGCACGCACGCACACACACGCATACACATGCACACGCATGCATGCACAAAATAAATGAAGGAAAAAAGAGAAAAGATTGTCTCCTAAAGGCTCACATTTGAAATGCTTTTTCCCAGATGGCGGAATCATTTTGGTAGGCTACAGAACCCTTAGAAGGTGGGGCCTAGCTGGCAGGAAGTCAATAGGGAGGTGGGCCTTTGAAGATTAAAGCCAACCCCTTGGTTCTTGAGCCGTCTCTGCTTCCTGTCCTGCCATGATGTGAGGAAGTGCCTGCATGCTCCTGCCACCAGGAGCTGTCTCTATCTCACCATGCAGATGGAGCGACCTCCCCACACATACCTTCTCTGCTATGATGGACCAAACTGTCCCAGACCTCAGGATAAAAACAAATCTTTCCTCCTTGAAGTTGTTTCTCTCAGGTATTTTTGGCACAGTGATGCAAAGATAACTAGTACAGAAGGCGATGGAAGCACCAGGGGCCACGCTGACCTGTGTCCGACCTGCCGCCACTCCCTGTCAGACCTACAGCTTGCTATTTCTCTTGCTTTCATTCTGCAGCTGGCCCTCCAAGGACGCTCCCTCTCCCAGCCTCAGATTTCTCTCTGCTCAAGGAGCCCCATTTGTGAGAGTAGTGACAGGTGGCGCAGTAAACACAGGAGGGAAGTGAGAGGCCCGAAGCCCTTGGTGACTGTCCTTAGGAATGAGCTGAGCCCAGCAGAAGCAGCTCGACAGCCAGGATGCCAGCTCAGGTCACTGACCTGGCACAACCAGATCAAGAGAAATGACCATGAAGATACGTCACCTCCCAGGACACAGAACTCAGCCTTCCCTCACAGTCGCCCCCAGGTGGCCAGCACCTGAGTGGCGATATCTGAGATGGAAGTCCCTGTGCTTGCCTTACTTCCTGCAGTCGAGGCTACTGGCAAACAGCTAGCTGCCCTGGCCAGCAGGGAGGTGACGGCACACCCAGGGGGCTCTTCTACCCCACAACACAGGCCATAGATACCATGAGTGCTGAGGAGCCAATGCCCCAGGAATGACACTTACCCAACTCTAGTGGGTCAGTTCCCAGGAATGGCCCGTGGGTCAATGGTCTGCAGGCACTGAGGCCACAGTGCTGACTCTAACTTCCTCAGGGATCCAGTGAGTTTCTGAGTGTGTGATTGCTTTTCTGCTCCCAGACCATCTGTTCCCATTTCTAGTGACCTTGTGGTCAACAGCTTTCGAGTTTTCTGTCCCCAGAGACTGAAATTCTCTCTAGCAAGCCATACCCCTATCCTCCCTTCTACTCTGTCCTGCAGTCCAGCCTCTCACAGTGCAGAGGTGCCAGCTCCTCCCTTTCTCTGTGCTCTTCAGCAGTTCTGACTCTCTTGGATTGAGACCAAGTCTCCACGGATCCTGCCAGGACTGGTCATTCCCTGGCTCTGCAGCCTCAGTCTGGCCTTGCCCAGGACCACTGGTCTGTTTCCTAAGCCAGGCCTGGCCTCCTGCAGTGGCCCCTCCCAGATCCTGCTCCCCTTCTCTACACCAGCTCATGTGCCCTCACTCAAGCCACTCACAGGCACAGCCCTTGTCACCAGGGGTCCTTCTAGCGACCTCTCCCAGGGAGACGGGACTCTGTTCTCATCTGTGTGTAGTGAACGCTATTCAGTAGTGGTGCAGCAATGCCGAAGTGTTCTGTGGAGCTGTCGCTCAGGGGCTGTGAAACACTTATGAAATGTTAGGATTGCCATTCCTGTGGAAATGCACGGTGCTCCCAGGGAGCCGCACTTCAAACCACAGTCATGATTCCACTGCTCAAAGCAAGGTCCACAGACAGCAGCTTCAGCAGCACCTGTGCTTATTGTAAGCAAAGACACCAGACCTCCCCACCTGTGATCTGGGTTTTGACAAGATCTCTAGGGGGTGTGTGCACCTTGCTAAAGCAATGAACCAGGGCCAGGACCACCTTCTGGAAACTTCTGTAACATCCCTTGTTTTTTTTCCCCATTTACAATTATCTCTTTAGTGTGGGACTTCTCTGTTAGGCTGTGAGCTTCCAGAAGGCTGGGCCCAGGATGCTTTCCCTGCAACCTCAGCACCTGGTACAGCCCCTGGCACACACTGACAAGGACCTGTATTCTTCTAAAATTATCCCCTAGTAAAGGGTCCACCCTGTCTTCATAATAAAAGATGACCTTATGGCCCACAGAACTTTATGAAACTGTGCCAAGAAAAGTGGCACAGACTCAGAGGAAAGGAGACATAGTGGATAAAAACCCTGGTCCCCCAACTTGCTTTGGGCTGGAAACAGGTTAAGGACATTACTTGAAAGGAGTATTTTTCAGGCCTCTTCAGAATTCTTAGGCTGGACAATGGAATAGGGGGAGATGCAAGATGACAAGATATCAGCAAAACGCCAACCATTTCAGTATGGCACATTGTTGTGTGGCCTCTATGACCCCAGTCTCCTGGAAGTCACACCTAGAGGAATCTCCTCCTCTTAGGACCCAAGGCTTTCTTATAAACAGGACAAAGTAGGTGAAGGATGTCACTTCTGTAATCACATCATATGAGACATGAACTTACACATGCCTAATGGACTCTGGCAACGCTCTCCCTTGCTGGTTTTGATGAAGCCAGCTATGACATAGAGAACCACATGGCAAGGACCTGAGGGACACTCTTGCCCAGCTCCACGGAAGACCTGAGTCTTTCAGGAATCCAAGAAATCTGCCTCCTGTTGAGTACCTGAAGATGTTGTACTTAGAAGTCAATCCTCGACTGGGAGAGGTGAGCCAATCAGCTATATGAACGCTCAACCCAGCTCTGTGAGACACAGTGACACACGGACCCAGGGAGGTTATGCCTGAGACTGTACCTATGGAGACGCACATCACAAGTGGGTATGGCTAAGTCACCTAAAATGCACTGGCGAATTTTAAAAGTTGGGGTCAGGCCTACAGCTCAGTGGTAGAACACTTGTCCAGCATGTATAAGATCCTGAGTTGAAGTGCCAGAATTTTTTTAAAGAAAAGCACCATCTAGAGAAGACACATTAGTGTGATAATAACCTCGATACTGATTTGGATGTGTACTGTGGTTACTTAATAGATGCAAAAAAGAGTGAATAAATGTAATCCAATTTGTAAGCAAGTCTGCAACAGTGACTCCACAGTCATTATATCTGGATGTCACTGTAAACATGACTTCATGACCATCAGTAAAGTATTAACAGTACATGCTTGCACTGGGGTTTACAAAATGCATTGGAGAATGAATTTACAGAAAACAACACAGTCCATCGTGAGCTCTCTTGTCTGCACTCATTTCCCAAACTTCATCGGTCACTCAGCTGAAGGGACACCCACAGCTGGCAGGTCTGTGGCTAGGAAGTCCTCATGCTGTTCGGAGTTAAGCTGTGTGTGGGAGGAAAGGCTGAGATGGGCGGGGCAGACTCCCACGGTGAAGGTTGTGGAACCTCGTACCAGCTGGTGACTGCTGTGTGCCTCTAGGTTCCGCTCATTTTCTCTGCTGGTCTTTGGGCATCATCTCTTCCACCGTCTACGTAAAGCTTCCAGGGGCCTGTGACCCCTCCTCACTCTGTGGTATAGGGATGTGAAAGTATTGGGCAGAACCCCAAGGTGGCCTGTAGCCAGGCCTCTGTCTTCTCCCACTTCCTGTGCTCACATACCTTCTCCCCTGCCTGTTCAGAAGCTTAGGTCCATGTGTTTGCCCGTCATTTCTGTGTGCCTGCCCTCCCCACCGAGCACTCCAGCTTCCAGCCCCAGACCACTTCCCAATCTCCATCCTTCATAATTCCATCCACTCTCCAATTTAATCTTCCCAAGCCCTGCTGCCAGATTTTCTTTGCTGAAGAAACGAGGACAGGAGCATGGGAATGATGAGAGGCCCATCTCTCATTGTTCAAATAATTGCTGCTATTTATGAGAAGCTGCTGCAGCCTGGCTTCCGGACTGGAGTTGCATGTGGGTGGCAGTGCTGTTCTCTGAGACAGAATGCGAGAGAGAACTCCAAGTCACCGCGCTGGCCCAGGACCTGGGGATGTGGCTAAATGGCAGAACACCGAGTTCCACTGCCAGCACCACAGAAAAAAATCAGTGAATGGCGAGGCTGATTAGAGAGATCTCCAGTGTACAGCCTACCCCTAATATTTGTGGGATCCAAGTCCAAATGGAGCACAGATGAAGAGTGGCTGGCATGGAGGGCTTGGGGGAAGTCTACAGCTGAGACTGTGGGATATGAAGCCAGTGAAGAGTTTGGCAGGAAGGAGGGTCGATCTACCTGACATTCTGGGACTGTTCCTTCAACAACATATGCAATATCGGCAGGCAGAGAAAAGAGGTAGGCAAAGCAGAAGAGTCTAGAAAGAACCGTAGCATTTGCATAGGGGGCACTGGTATTGCAACAAAAGTAGAGACAAAAGAGCAAAGTCAGGATGGATGTGAGAGAAATTTCCAAGAGATGGATGGAAAAGATAAAGAACACCAGGATGACTTTCCCATGCTGCAGGGGTGTGGCTGAAGTAGGGACTCCTCATTAATGCAGAAAGCTCAGGAAGACACAAAACTAAAGGTCACCCCAGGAAACTACCAGGAGATAGGTGGATATTATAATGGACTGAGGAGAAAGTCGCCAGATGACCACGGGAGGGACACAGGAGTCTAAAGCCACTATGGCCTAGATCAGAAAAGGTGACGAAATGATCTAGAAATGTAGGTGAGTAGAGAAGTCAGAGATTAGAAGGGACAGCTCTTGGGCACAGTTCCCATGGGGTAGAGGGATGAGGAAGAATTCTCAATGAACTCCAGTTTCACAGCCAAGAACTTGGGAGGGGGTGCTACTCTGCACTCGGAGAGAGACGGGTCTAGATTCACTTCAGAGCAAACCTTGAGCAAGGATGTGGATGGGAGCCGCTTACCCAGGAGGTAACTAAAGGCAGCAGCGGGCAGAGCTTCGAGGTAAGGGCGAACAGGTTGCAGGGTGAGAGCACACTTTGGCTCTCTGAATGGTGTCTTAAAGTTGGGATTTGGTTTCTTAGGAACGTGATACAGGGTGGTATCCTCAACATTTTATACTTGAAGGGCCCTAAGCGATTATTCCACAGACGGTTCTACCATAGTGTCTGCCAGATGGCTAAACTGAAATGTCTCTGTGGAGGGACTGCTGGAGGGTGTAGGCAGTACAACACAAAGACTCCTGGGGATAAGGGCAAAATATACATGTGACAAGTGTTATAAGGCGAATGAGGGCATGCAAGCTGGTAGGGAGAAGGGGAGAGCGCTCTGGGAAGAGCAGGCCCCAGGCCTGACTGAGGAAGAATGCCTCAGAAGTCCTGGACAGGACTACAGAGGCTGTACAGCCAGTCAGTGATCAGGCCAAGCAGAGCCCAGGTGCTCAAGCCCAGAGTACTAAGGCTCTGGGCAAGCTGGGGAGGAGTATCCCAGCACCTTTCCACTGTGCAGAGGCTAGGCTGCAGATCAGAGAGGGAAAGGCAGGGCTTGGGTGTGGAACCCCTTTCATGGGCCTGAGAGTGTGGCTTGCTAGAGAGCATTTCAATCTCTGGGGACAAAAAGCTTAAAAGACATTGACCATTTTGTGCCACAAGGTCACTAGAAACTGAAACAGATGGTCTGCGAGCAGAGAAGGAGTCAGACACACAGGAAGTCCTTGGGGCTGGGAATGCAGCCAGAGGTAGCTCCGACAGCCTGACTCTCACGTAAGAGGCCAGATCCCCAACTGTTGAGAGTGTTAGTTTCATCTTCCTGTCATTGAACGACTACAAGACCCAAACAACTTAGGGGAACAAGGAGCTCATTCTTCGCGTAGAGCGTCTGTTATAGTTCGTCATCATGGCAGCATCAGAAGCAGGTGGAACTGGCTGCACCGCGTTCACAGGAAGAGCGAAAAAGGGAACAGACTTCTAACTTGCCAGTTTACCAATTTCCAACCAGCTCTTGCCCCATCTTATCCACCTGCCCCCCTACTCTGAGCCGAGTTTCCTACATCAATTAGGTAATTTCCCACAGGCTCGCTCAGGACTTGCTTTAACTAAATACTTCTTCATTGGTTGTGCCTAAAGTCTCAGTTCTCAATTGCCACATTGACACTTACATCTAGCTGGTTCAAGAAAGAAACCCCTCACACCAGCCCTGCCCAGACGCGCTCCTGCTCCCTGACTTCACTGCGAAGCCTCTCTATCATGAGTATTTGAATAAGCAGCCCAAAGAGACTGGGAGAGTTCTGTAGTTGAATGAAGCTGTCAGTGTGCAAAAGTTCTGAGAGGCGAGCTACAAAGTCCAGCTAAGAGCCTCCAGACACCCCTAGTTGTGATCCAAGTCACTTTACCCACTTGATTCTGAGGAATACCTTAGAAACTCAAGTCTAGCAGGGTCACACTAGACTACTGCCTCTCCCTTGGCTGGGCAGGGGCGAGTATGGGAAGGTTGGGGTTGGAAGCTGGAACAGTACATAGCAGACAAGTCTAAATATGGCCAGCTTAGAAAACCACTGCAGATCTGTCCAAGTTGCCAAGCACGGACGGAGGCTGCACACAATTGGAGATTTGAGTTTGATCTATGGGCCACTCAGAACACTACCTCACTGAAGCTACCTGCTCCAAGAAGTCCTGCTGACAAGCTTTGCTTTTTGTTTTTTTTTTTTTGTTTGTTTGTTTTTTTCTGTTACTGGCAAGAAGATTCAGGAATGGAAAGATTTGGGATTTCTCTAGAAAGGAAAACATCTGGAAAGGATGTCAGAGTGACCTCACAGAGATTCTGACTAAATGTGAAGTATGGGTGGGAAAAATCCACTCCAGGAGCTTTGAGAGAGCAGGGCACCCCTGCATGGGCTGTTGAGGGGCCCATGTGTCCAAGCGGCCACCTGGGGAGAAGCTGACAACCACAGCAGCTTTTTCAGACAAAGAAAATCTGCTGGTCTAAGAGTTACGTGTCAATTGCAAAGGCCTATTACAAAAAAGCATTCTGACATGAGACTGGTCTGAGATAGAGAAAGAGAGAGAGAGAGAGAGAGAGAGGGGAAGAGAGAGAGAGAGAGAAGAAAATAAGCTCTTAGTATTCAGGATAGGGTTTCAATAAAAAGTGACTTGAAGGTGGGAGAGGGAGAAAGAGGCATGAGCCACAATTACTGATGCATGAGAAAGCCTTGTGGAAGCACACTACTCATAAGCTAATATAAAATGCAATCTTTTAGAAAAAGGAGTTTGAATAGTAGTACTCGAGGTGGGCAATGCCACTTCCAGAAATCATGGGTTTTTAGACGGAAATCCCATATCAAGTGTGGAGCTTCGAGAAGATCTCACAGGCTCCCAAAACCAGACAGAATATTGTCATGTCTCTTGGTTGCCCAATACAGCTAAAAGACCCTATTGCTGAAGGTACCACACATTTGCAGGATACAGGACACAGAGAAATCAAATTGGAACTGACCAGGAAACTCTGCTGGCTAGCATAATGCAGAGAATAGACATCAAGGGTCTTGCCCAGTGCTGGACACTGCATGCTACAATACAGATGTGCCAGGGAAGATGTGCCCACCGGTGCGATAATGACATGACTGTTATGGGTAACTCCTTTCTGACTGGGCTTGAAGCCGTTTCCAGGAGGGGATTATGCCTGGAACTGTAAACCTGGCCAAAAGCTCATGGCTGGTGAGGTGATAGGCCTTGGAGTGATCCTACTACTATTGTGCTGATAAACATGGACATGTCAACATGCCTTCTAAACATTTGTGTTTATACTCAGAGATCAGTGCCATTCACGACTTTTTGTGGCGACAAGCTTCTTTCTCCAGCGGTTAATGCAGAGACTCCTAACTGGTCAAAATGCTGAGACTAAATGACTGTTCAATGCTCAGCCTTAAATGGGGCATCTGTATCACCCGCCTCCAAGATTTGGAGCATATCATGAAAGAGGGGAAGGAAAGCAAGTAAGAACTGGAGGATGGAGAGGAGTGCTGTGAAACGCTGTCTTCCGGACACAACACGGCTGTCACACTCATGACAGCAGCTGTGGACACCTGAACAAGATCCAGCCAGTCAACACTCCGCACAGAAAGGGAGGGGCTCATGAGGCCTTAATCCTAGCTGAGAAGCTGTAGAATTGATGCCTGGTGAGGAAGGGGTATGGTGGCTGGTAGGATGCCCCCGTTGCAGTGCTGGCTCCACACCATCAGGCAGTACTAATTGAATTAGTGCATTAATAAAAATAAATAAATAAAATAAAGAGAACATAAAGATAAGTGGGGGAGTATGGTAGACAGGGGTTCTCAGGGGGAAGGGGGAGTGGGCATGCATATGATCAAGATACACTGTATATACATGGGAGATTGCCCAAATAAAAAATATTTCTTAAAAGTGAGTTGACTTAGAAGGTTAACATGTAATTCACAGTGTGGTTGGTATTAAACAAGAAAAAAGTTGTAGAATTATAGGTAGGTCTCAGAGTTAGATCTTGAGTCTTTTTCAAAAGACTCAAATTCTAAAGGCTCAGCTTGGTTCCCAGCTTGGAGCTGCTTTAAGAGGTGGGGCCTTGCAGGTGTCACTGGGAATGTGACATGAAAGGAGATGTGGGACTCATTCTCCCTCTTCAGCATCTGACCACAAGGTGAGCAGCTTTACGCCATCACTAACTCCCACCACCATACACTCCCACCACAACATACTGCCTTGCCGCAGTTGGGCAACCAACCAATGACCACGAACTGACAATCCCCCCCCAAACTAAAAGCCAGAATAACCCCTCTTGCCTTACGATTGGTTACCTCAGGTACTCAGTCCAGTGATGAAAAACTGACTCATATGGTGGGTGTCAGGCATGAGGATAGAGCAGTCAGAGCCCAACGTGACCTCCAGCATTTAATGAATGCCTTTATCACCTTTAATCTTTCTAATAAGCAAATGAAGAGTCACCATTCCGATATGAAAGTTGAAAAGCATGAAAAACTAAATGCACAGAATCAGCAAGTTCAAACTAGAGCCCAGGAAGGTGGCTTAGTCGGAAAAACACTTGCAAGACAAGCATGGCAACCTGAGTTCAGATTTCTGGAACCTATATAAAGTCGCAGTAGTGCAAGCATCTGTAATCCCTGTGTTCCTATGGAAAAGTGGGAGGAGACAGGAAAACCTCAGAAACTTACAGGTCAGCTAGCCTGGTATATGCAGCAGTGGACAGTGAGAGACCATGTCTCAAACAAAGAGGTGAAGACTGACACCTGAGCTTGTCCTCTAATGTCCAAATGCACACACACACACACACACACACACAATTCAAATCAGAATTCGAATCTAAGTCTTTGCTTTTGGTTCCCTGATTCTCAAAGTGCAATCTTCTCTCCTTAACACAAAAAATTCCTCCCTTCTCTAGAAAAGCATCCTTCACCCACACACCTCATCAAGACCTCTGGTTTGGGCACAGCCATTTATCCCAGCGAACACATATGCACAGCTACTTGCATGTATACTTGAATGACTAAACAAATACAGTCAAGAAGTGTCAAGATCAAGAGCCCTTATACTTGTGATAGAGTTAGGAGAGAGAACTCTCTGGTGAACAGAAAACTTGCTGCTGGGAAGAGTTATGGGCTCGGAAACTCATCTGGATCTTTCCTCCTTTCTCTGCTGCTATGGCCTGAATGTTTGTGTCCCCTCCCCTCAGAAGTTCCCATGACAAGTCCTACCCTCAAGGGATCAGAACCTGGAGGTAGAATCTTTGGTACAGAGAATGGAGTCCTCATGAATAGAACTAGACCTCTTGAAAGAAGTCACAGGAAGGCTCTCCATTCTGTCCCATGATGTGAGGATATAACAAAAAGGGGTCCTCTGGGAAGGACAGGCCTCACCAGACACCAGACATGCCAGTACCTGGATTTTAGACTTACTGGCCTCTGGAACTGTGAAAAATGCAACTCTCATTTTTTTTTTTTTTTTACAAAAAACATTTTATTGCTTTATAAGCCAGCAACAGATACAACTAAATAACAATCAACATGACACTTTTAAACTCTTAAATGAAATTAAAACACTAGGACGTACTCCTCCCATGGAAGCCTCTTATTTTTGTAAGCCACCAAATTTAGAGTATTTTGTTACTGCAGCCTGAATAAATTAAGATACTGCCTGAAAATAAAAATACAGAATGCAAAAAGTAATGCAGGAGAAATGAGATCATATTCGCAGCTTCCCACTTATGACTGACATCAGTTTCACTCAGGAGAGGGAAGAGAGCACATTGGCTAATCGTGGGACACTTGTGAAGAATTTCACTGTGATCAGTTTGCCTTCAGGAAGAATAAGCTGAGGGTCACAGAAACACAATATGTAGTATATCCTGGCTTTTAATATGTGAGTTAGAAAAAATCATGTTAGTCAGACCAACCAGAAAATAGACATGTTTTAACTTGACTTTGTGTCTGATCTCCTAAAACCCAGTGATAACACTGTTCAGTCAGTAATGACTGAGGGGCTTCTCTGGCTGGTCTAAGATGGAAACAGGGTAATGGTTTTATTTGGTGAAGAGAAAAAGCAGCAATCATGTCTACATCATCTGAGTAGAGAAGGTGGGCTCTCAGGAGATGCCCCCACTCTATAGAGAAACTGCTGTTCTCATGCTCCGTCCCTTCCTGGTCCCAGCTGGGCCTTTCTGGCCTAGGCTCCTCTCTCTGAAGGCCATTACAGGTAGGCAAATTTCTCATTATCCTATTTCCATCTTAGACCAGCCAGTTGGGTCCACACCCAACACCTAAAGACCGACACTGTCCCCAGAAGCCCTACTCATAGTTCCCTCTCCCCAACAGGCCACCTCCCACCTCCATCGACCACAGATTCATAGAGTCACAGAAGTGAGCACTCCTGGGTCCTGGATGGACATCACCTTGATTACATGTTTCTATCAATCCACACACTGTCCCTGAGGCCTCCCCAAAGACAGTGGAGAGGCCGGTCAGTGCCTGTGCTTCCTCTTGCTTCAGTCCTTGTGAGACATCAGCTTCTGCCTCTTCCAAACAGCAAATGGTTTGCTGTCCTGGACCACAGGGTCACATGAGCTGTTGCAATCATGGATGCCGAGCATCTCACTGTGATTCAGATGATTCCAACAGGGCTACATCTCTACAATACATCTCAATGAAAATACAGTAAAAAACACATTTAATATACTTAACCTACTGAATGTCTTAGCTTAGTATGACCAATCTTAAGCTCAGAACACCTCTATCAGCTACAACACTAACACAAATGCCTCTCTTATAATATTAAATATCTCATGGAATTTATTGACTACTTGTACCCTTCTACCCCAAAATCAAACAATCTGGCAACATGGGGTCCTTTGGAGTGTGCTTGTTTCTGTCATGACTACGTGGTTGAAAGAGCTGTGGCTTACTGCCTATCCCACTCTCGACGAAAGAGGAGGACGAAAGAGGAGGGGAAAAGAGGGAGAGAGACAGAAATACACAGAGACAAGGAAACGGGGGGGGGAGGAGACAGAGAAGGAGAAAGGAGGAAGAGCTTTCGGATTACTTGGCATGCACGAGCCTTCATGATGCCCACTCACTCTGCCAAGCACCATGCCAGGCACATTAGAGAACTCGAGACACAAGTCAAAAACAAAGCTTCTCTCGTGATGCAAGAACTTTCTAGTCAAAATGGTTTTTCTTTCCTTCTTTTTTTTTTTTTTTAATTCTTAAGCAGCTGTTTAGTGTTTGCTTTCTACCATCTTGAAGTTATTACTACAGTAATTTTAGAAGTTTGGGAGATAACATTTGTTTCAAAGAAGCCTGCAACAGGCCCTTGGACTTCTCCAGAAAATCTCCCAGGTCATGTCTAAGTCACACAGTCACACCTGGGGAAAGGACAAAGTTGACAAACACTTGGAAAGGGACAAAGCTAAGGAAGAGATACAGGATGTTTGTGTCTCTGCACACTTCTGTCTCCGCCTCTTCCCCCTTCCCCCCAGAAGCCTTACCTCACTTGGGGGTAGGTGGTGGGTCATAATGTACATATTGATGCAGGGGGCAGCAGGGCTGCCCAAAGCCCCCAAACAGTAAAGAGCAGACCGATGTTCCTTCCACACTCCCTCCTGACTCAAATCTCTTTATTCTACCAACTCTCCTTCTCCTTGCCCATTTATAGAAGATTCTATGTGAGTCACCACATGTCCAACATCCAACACAGTATTCCAGAGAACTCCTAAGAGTTGATGATCCCCCAGCTGGGTAGGAGGAGAGGGGAAGTCCAGGAAAGATCCTTCTCCACACAGAGGCCCCGCTACAGTGATATATCCCCAGCAGTTTACAGATGCGCTCTGCTCCTGGCCACAGTCCTGCCGACGGACCTCAGACGCTCAGTGCTCTCTGTGGGCTTTACTCACCCATCAGTCATTGTCAAGCTTCCAGTGCAGTCAATAGGAAGGCTGACTGCAGATGAAGAGCCAGGAGCTGGCTGGTAGATGCACAACCCAGATCATGGATCCCTTACCCCAAAATGTTCGGGAGCAGAAGGCCTTCAGATTTCGGAGTTCTCTAAGATTGGGAATATTTGCATCTCCAGAATGAGATATCGTGGGACTAAATCCAAAGTCTACACATGAAACAACTTATTTTTCATATGCACCCCATGCACACCATTGGAAAGTCATGATACTGCATGCTAAGTGCTGCTACATGCCTGACCCGCCATACAACGTCAAGTATGAAACTTAGCACCTGCAGCATCACGCTGAGGATCAAAAAGCTGTAGATCTGGAGTCTTTATGGACTTAAGGTGCTGGTCCTGCAGTACTTATGCCAGCTGGCTGGGGACAGACACAGGAATGGTGAGAACTGGCAATTGGGGCACCACGGCAGCCAGCAGGGCAGCTGCGTCTGGTTGCTGCCAACTGTGTCAAAGGGATGTGTACCTACTACTGGCTAATCACAATTTTTTTAAATAGAAGGGAACACAAAATATTTTGTAGAATCCAAGCAGAACAACCAAGCCAAGTCCAACTGTCAAAAAAAAAAAAAAAAAGGCTTTAGCCCTACTGTCCCCCTGTCTGCAGCTGCTCATGTGCGCCCACAAGACTTCATTGGATTTTTGAAGCACAATAGTCCTATTCGTCTGATTTTCATATGATCAAGTTTTTAAAAATACATTTTACTCTAATAATAATAAAGTGCTATTATTGAGTCAACGAGATGGCTCAACAGGAAAAAGTGCTTGTGTGCAAGCTTGACAACCTGAGCTTACTACCCAGAATCCCACAGGTGGCAAGAAAGCATCGTCCTGTGACTTCCACACCTCTGCCTTGGTGTGTGCACATGCAGAGACTAAATATAAAAATCAACAACTAAAGTGTTAGTGTTACAGAACAAAAAAAAGAAGTGCAAATATGAAAATAGAAATATTCACAAATTATCTAGCCCCTAAATTAATATTTCAGTGTATATTTTGATGTGTTTTCTTTTAGTCATCTCTTCATGTACACAAAATAGAAATAACATACATGCATGCATGTGGAACATTATACAATAACACCTGCTAACATGGTTGTTTGAATTGTATGTCCTCTACTTTCTACTTAATACACACTGTGAGCCTTTCCCATATCACTACATATTTTGCAAAAAAGCTATGATTTTTTTTAAAAGCCATATAAAAATTCTGCATAGGTTTACTACAATTTACTTAACTATTCATTTGTTGTGGAACATTTAAAGAGTGCTACTTTCTTTTTTTTAACTTTTTGAGACAAATACCATATCTTTATGTGACCCAGGCTGACCGGAACTCAAGGTCATCCCGCCTGAGCCTCTCATTGGGGAGCACTCAGAGCAGGTGTTCAGGGAGCAGAGCAGCTGTAGACTAAAGGTTTCCATTGTTCGCTACTACATGAGAAATACCAACCACTACAACAGTTGTAGGTGAGGGATGGGATCTTGGGAGATTTTCTTTTTCCTTTTCTATCATTTCAAAATGTTTTGTAATCCTAACCAACAGACTTCAGAGTCAGGAGAGGAAATACTTGCGACATATTTTCTGCTGATTTTCTAGCAGACCACACAAGATTTTCAGAAGGCCCCCTGTCCCTTTCAAAACGTCTGTGTTTGGGACACAGCAGACTAAAGACTTTTCATTTCCCAAAGCAACTCTACATCTCTAGGTCATCAGTGGGGGACGCAAGATTGGATTATTTCAGGACTTCCTGTACGCTCTGTCCCACCCCTGAAAGAAAGCATGTCTGGAGTCACATAAACCTAAGCAAAAATGTCACTCTTCAGGGGCCTCTGGCAGACTGGGGAGAAAGGAATTGAGATGCCCCTGTTAGAACATGCAGGAAGCAGAGTTAGGAACTGTGAAACCAGACAGACTGTTCATAGATGACAGCCTGAGGCTGAGAGGAGGAATCGCTGTAACTAGGCTGAGCAGCCTGGGTCTCCAACCTTGATGACATCATCATCATCTCCCTGGTGCTCGCCACTGGGAGAATCAGACCCTGTCCCCACATGTTCTCTTCCTGCTGCAGGTGACCCTTACCACCACCTGGAGAAAAGGCTTCTGGAATACAGTATCCCAGATTTGCAAAATGGGAAACACTGTAGCAGTCAGGGAGGTGAAACACTAAACATCTCTCATGTGCCTGTTTTATTCTTTGTCTGAATGTGTAACTGTAATAGTTAATCTTGGTTGTCAATTTGACTACACCTGAAACTAACTAACATTAGTTGTCAAACCACTTGAAGAGATTTTTTTGGATCGAAATACTTGCAATACAAAGACCAACCCTAAATCTGGATGGAACCTCCCAGTAGTTGACCACATAAAAGGAATCACAAGACAGAATTGCTCTGAGACTCTCTTGCTTGTGCTGGCAAACGCATCTTCCCTCCTGCTGCCAGCACACCCAGTTTCTTCAGCTCACCATGAAGGGTGTGACTAAGCTGCCTCCAGCTTCTGCTGCCTGCCGTTCCCGCTCCACCACAATGAGCTGTCCTCTCTGGAGTCATAAGCCAAATAGATCTCTCTCTCTCTCTCTCTCTCTCTCTCTCTCCCTCTCTCTTCTTAAGTTACTTGAGTCTGAGTATTGTCTCACAGGAGCAGAAAGAGCAGCTGTGACAGTAACCAAGGGATGGTTTAAGGGAAGTGATGCTGAGGAAAATGGACTAAGCCCAACCTGTATCCCCTGGTCTTAGAAGCGTCTGTGGCACAGCTGTGCCTCTTTCCAGGACAGAGTCTACACTCCCACATGACTTCACCTCCTCTCTCAGCTGTCTTGGCTTCTCCTTCTTCAGTCCCTTCCTACTTTTCTTTCTCATTCCCTTCACTCCTCCTTCTTTTCTTCCTTTCCTTGAAATAAATGGTTTTTGAAAGACATGTTGATAATCAGCTCCAGTAAAGGACAGACAGACCTTTACTAAGCAGAGCAGGGATGGGCACTGGGGTGTGCAACAGAGTAGACAGCAAGGTGGGCATCAGGGTGGGCAATGGAGTAGACAGAAGGGTGGGCAGCAGAGTAGATAGCATCAGGGTGGAGAATAGGGAAGACAGCAGAGTGGGCATCAGGGTGGGCAATGGGGTAAACAGCAAGGTGAGCAACAGGGTGGGCAATGGGGTAGACAGCAAGGTGGGCAACAGGGTGGGCATCAGGGTGGACAATGGAGTAGACAGAAGGGTGGGCAAGAGAGTGGGCAATGGGGTAGACAGCAGGGTGGACACTGGGGTGGGCAACAGAGTAGAAAGCAGGGTGGGCATCTGAGTGGGGAACAGGGAAAACGGCAGAGTGGGCATCAGGGTGGTCTACAGGGTAGACAGCAAGGTGGGCATCAGGGTAGGGGATAGGGAAGACAGCAGGGTGGGCATCAGGCTGTCTCCAGTTTTCCCACTTTAGCTGCTCCTCATAGTCACCATGTGACATGTGTGGGGTTTACATGAGGGTGGACTGGTAGGAATGGAATTTCTGGGTCAAAGGTCTTGTGCTTCTACCACTGCGCCAGGTCCGAGTGGTTACTGTCTTCTACTTTACACTGCTGGCATTTACGAGGCCCGCTGCTGTGCAACCTCAATTATCAGACTTTTTGGTCTCTCTTGGTCTTGGGTACATTAGAATGGCATCACTCTGCATAATGATACAGGTGGGCATCATTGGCAACTTCAATGGCCAGCTTGGTGTCTGTGAGGTGTTCATTACCCCTGGCTCCTGATGCTGATGTAACTCTCTTACCATGGCTGACTATAATGTAGAATTGTGAGCATGAATAAAATTCCCTTGGTTATTCTAAATTGTTTGGGTCATGTATTTATTATAGCAACAGAGTTATGAAATGAAGACATTAAATGCCATCTTCACTTCCTTTTCTGTCCCAAATCTTTGGCCATTTTCCTTTGTCAGGTGATTGGTAGGAACTCTTTACATATTAAAATAATTGACTCATGGGTGTGATTTATATTAAAGAATTTTTTTTACAGGTGACTCATTTATCTTTAACTTTGCTTATGGGATGTGATGAGGCATTTAAATTTTGGGTACTGGAGGATATTAGTTTTTATTTTTTGGATTGTAAATTATACTTAGAAGTATATTTGACTTTGAGAATCTAGATTCTAGTCTTATCGCTTTATCATTTTATTTACTGAAACTCTGGAATTCGTCCTGTGAGTCTCCAGTGGATGTGATCCATCCACTGAGCATCTCTCTTCTTTCCAGAGAACCTGCATTCAAGTCTGTGTTCCTGCTTCTCTAGTTCTTAGGCAGACACTTCACGCATGATCATTTCAACCAGAACCAGCTCCCATGGGAAGTACGTGGCTGTGGGCTTCTCCCGTTCCTCCAGGCCAGGGAGCAACATAGTGTGGAGCTGGGTTTTTCTTGTTCCCACTCACAGAGAGTGGCACAGACTGCTGGAAGATGGACCAATTTCTGAAAGAACTGGCTTACTTTCGGCTAATTTAGCTCACTGCTTAGTGTTGCAGATTCCCCATCTGCAAACTAGTTGTGGTATCAACAGCTCCACCGCATTGTAAACACTCAGTCATCTGGTGCCGGACAGGGGAGACAGGAGGCCACAGTTACAATGACTGTGATCTAGCTGCCCTCCTTTGTGCCAAGAGGGAAATAATGTGCATTTCTTTGGCGACATTGGGCAGGAAATAAGTTCTTCAGTCCTTGACAGTAGGTCAATAAATCAAAAGTTCTGCCTACCATGCCTCAAGTGCTCAGGCTTCTCATGGCAGGAGGAGGAAAGGGCAGGGCTGTCACATGTCCTGCTGATCTGGAAGTCCTAGGGCAGAAAGGGCTTAAAATAAGTCTTGCTCTTGCTTGGCAAGGGCCAGGCCATCTTAGGGGTTATGCAGGAGGAAGGCAAACCAAGGAACCTGTGCCAAGAAGGGCACCTGGGAGGGCAGCTGGAAGAGGACAGACAGTCTTCCACATAACACTCAACAAATAAATTTGGGGATGGCAACTCCTGTAGGGCTCCCCATTCACATGTGCAACTCTACCCTCAGCCAGTGCTGTGAGCCCAGGGAAGTGGGCATGGAGCCTAGCAGTCACTTTGGACAATGCCAACAAACCAGAACGGAAATAACAAGCCCCAAGTACCAGCAGGCCACCTTGAGATTTATCAAACACCAGAGCCATGGTTTGCTATGTGTTGTCCAAGCTCTCCTAAGAGAAGGGAAATGGTAGTCAATTCAACTTTCCAAGTGAATAAAATTGGACCCCAGGCTAACAAGGACCCTACCCTGGCCAAGGGCCAGAGCCAAGCATCCATCTGTTCATTTCATAGTTCAGTGAATATTCTTGAGGCACCAACTTCACACCCAACACTGGACAGGTGCTGGGGACACACAGGCAGATGAGACAACTCTGAAATAGCCAATAAACAAACTGGCTGGTGGGTATGTCATAAGCTGAGGTGTGGGGGTCAGGGAAGGAGCTCTGAGCTCCTGGAAAGTTCCAGGAGGAGATGATTGCCAAGGCAGGACAGGCGTGGTGCTGTCAGTGCCAGTGATGGACAGTGAGTCCTCAGCTCAGACTCCTGAGTGCCAGGGCCACACCCGCCCTCTCCAGATAGACTCCAGAATGTCCCTGGAAACTGTCCCTGCAAAATACCTGTCCTCACCAGAGACCCTCTGGCTGAATTTGTACTTGTGACCCAGGCACTCAATATTTCTTTATTATTATTTTCTACTTTTACAAGCACATTGAGTATTCATCCCAGCTTCCCTCCCTTCTCCTCTCATCTATTCCCTCCCTTCCTTCACCATTCTCTCCCACTCCCTCCTACCCTTCTGCCTGCATGCCCCAGTGGACTTTAGGATTCACTTTAATTTGTCTACTCCGTAGGGGTTCGGGCCTCCTTAGTGTAACAAGTTACCTCTTTTCAGTCCACCCCATTGATCTGTGTTTCCCTTCACTCATCTAACTTTAAACCCAAAGGTTTCCACTGTGAGTTCCCATTCTATGGGTATAAAAAAATAGCTGCCTACAGAGCAGTTTGATATACTGTCTTCCTATACATGTTTATTGGCTTTCTTCACTATTGATCTATTTCCTTCCCCTTTTTTTAGGTTCTTGTTCTAGTTTACAGTAACAGGAATGGGTACCATTCTGACAAGCAGATCTTGAGTCTAATTAGAAAACTGTTAGTTGTCTCCTTAGTACTCATGCAACTATTAATGGTGGTCATCTGCTGCCATGGTGTCTCGATATTTCTTAACTTTATTTATTTAATTGTGTGTGTGTGTGTGTGTGTGTGTGTGTGTGTGTATCAAAGAGTATTGTGTGTCCCTGTGGAAGACCAAGGGTAACTTCGGGAATCATCCTGGATTGCTTCTACCTCCTTTTTGCTTAGCTCTGGGATTTTCAAGCCTCCACCCACTAAGGCCCCATATACAGGCCACTACCACTTCTATCTGGTATTTTTTATGTGGGATCTGAACTCAGGACCTTCTGCTGTGAGGCAAAGTCTTAACCTCTGAGACATCTCTCCAGCCCAGGCACCCGCCATTTCTATTTGAGGATATTTGTTCCAGCCCACAGACAAATGGGCAGCTATAGCGTTTATTTTGTTGATTCTTTAGTGAGCAATGTTTTTCCTGGATAAAAGCTAAATACAAGGGAAAATTTGGGCTGTACAGGTGGCTCAGGGGTTAAGCCTCTGCCTTGCAGACGGAAGGTCCTAAGTTCGGATCCTCGACCCCATGTATAGATGTTGGGTGGAAGCGGGGGCGGCCTGCATTTCTGGTCCTGGTAGGGCAGAGCCTGTGAATCCCGGGGCAGAGTAAACAAGGAGGAGGCAGAGGTGGTCCATGGTGGTTCCCAAATTCATCCGTGGTTCTACACACACACACACACACACATACATACATACACACACACATACACACATGCATAATTGAATAAATAATAAATAATACATTTTTTTTTAAAAAAGGGAAGATTCATTTCAGGAATCCCAGGAACAAGACCCATGCCTTCTCGGCCTTGCCACATTTAGTCCGATAGTCTGATTCTTTCCCTGGAGCTTATAAATCACAATCTGGGCTCCCTGGGAAAGTGGAGAAAGGTTGGCGCTCAGAGAAACCCTTGTCCCTTTCTGGAGAAAGCTGGCCTTAGATACAGGCCGGGCGGGGAGTACTTCCCTGACCAGCTTATGAAAAAGGAATGCATTTCAGCAGGGCTAAACTGCCTGTGCTCAGGGTCAGTCGGTGCAGCTTGTGAGTTGGGATACGGGACAAGTCATGCCACCTCTCTGTGCCTCTTTATCTGCATGGCGAGGTAACACGATGTTCCACAGGTTGTGTGAAGACTAACTTCACATATGTCAAGGACTTAGACTAGTGGCAACAGAGTAAGTTGAAGGCAACAATTTTCTTTTATGACACTAACATGTGAGAGTATAGGACTTACAGTGGGATCTGTTGGGAGGCTGCCTATGGCTAAAACTGTGGGATCTCACTTACCTTGTTTTTCATGTCTTTCATGTGCTGGGGTGGAACTCTAGGCCATACTCCCAGCCCTCGGGCTTCAATCTAGAGAAGCCCAGACATTACCCTGACAGACCAGCTGCTCTCACTCAGCAACCCATCAGCTGGGGAGTGGCTGCGCCCCCGCCCCCTGCAAGCCCTGGAGACCAGGCAGTAAATGTACCCCAGGTCCTACCCCTGAGGCCCCAGTTCTCGGAGCAGCAGGCACACCATCCCTGTCTCCCCAGACCCTCAGAGCCACAGGCCCTCCCCTAGGACAGGACACAGGTGCTTCCCCTTGCTGCTTGGTCAGAAGATGCTCCTTTGAAATCTGCAGCCCCAGAGGGCGGAAGAGGAGCAGAGCACCCAAGACTTGCGGCGGGTCAGGGAGGGAAGCTGCTCTGCAGCTGAGCAGCTCATCCGTACACAGGTATCTGTCATTCTGGAGTCTCCTAATTCTGCTCTGGGAAAGGTTCTGCGCAACATGCCCCACTGCTTTGGCTTCTCCCCACCAGGTATCATGAGTTTCCTCCCCTGCAAACTAGGGCAACCCTGCCACGTTCTAGCACTGAAATGCTTGCAGCAGCAAGCCCACCTCTAGTTGAAGACAGCTTTGGAATCCGAGGCCTGAAGAAGACAGCGCCCGCCCTGCCTGACACTGAGAAAGCGATTCAGACTCAGACAGACTCAGGGGACCCTTACTCCCCGGGCTTAGCTACCCCCACCCTCACCCCAAGCACCTCTCCTTCTGCAGAGGTGTGACAGGGTGGGTGTGACTGCATTAGAACTTTCTGATCAGGAAGTGTCTCGGGTAATGCACCAGGGACGCTGGGCGGGAATGCACTTTGCATCTCCTTCAGCTTTCCTCTGCTGGTGGCATAAAATCTGATACAATAACAATTAGCATCAGAGGAAGAAAGGGAGGAAAGTGCCTTCCTTGATGTCCCAAGGGGCAGCATGTCCCAGGATACAGGGAGTGGCAGCAGAGATGACAAGCATAGGGACTGAACGTCTGGGTGTGATTCTGATTCCACCACATCCCACACAGGAGCCCTGGGGTGGACTTCAGCTCTGAGTTTTCACATCTGAGCAGAGGGCAGGCAGGCTCACCCAGAACTGAGAGTGGCGGGGGATCTGAACTGGAAGTGGAAGGGAAGCACTTCCACCTGCACTGCTGTTGGCTAGCCCTGATGGATGTGCTCCTTATTTTACATTTCACAGATGAATGTGCTGTTTCGGGGTCCCTAGGCACACAGAGGATCAGTACAGATCCCCCTGAAACCATTTGTCCCATCAGGGTCCTAACCAGGCCTAACCCTGTTTAGCTTCTGAGATCTGGCAGCATACTCAGGGTGGTGTGGTTAGACTCTTGACTGCCATTCCCTCCCTCCTTCCTTTCTTTCCTCCCTCCCTCCCTTCCTTCCTCCCTTTCTTCCTTCCTGTCATAGTTAAGCACAGGTGTCAAGTTGACTATTGAGGGTTTGAGCTCTGGGCACAGTTGTAGAGAGTTGATGGTTGAGTTGAGCACAGAGCAAACCTGAAGGACATTGTCTAGCTGATGGGGAAGACCCAGCCCATGGTGGGTAGGATTAGACCCTGGATAAATCACAGAGAGCTGGTTGAGAGAGTTGGCATCCTTCTGTTCACTTGGCCAGACATGCTGGTCTGGCAAGTAAGGATTGTCCATCTCTCAGCCATTATGCAGTGATGGTGTGGCCAGTTCCCTCAGCCCTGGTGGTGGTGCGTGCTCTCCTATCAAGCTGGACTGAGAACTGTAACTAGACTATCATAAGGAAATAAACCCCCTGTTCCCTTAAGCCATTTGATGGTCATTTATCAGCAATGTTGCAGGCAGACTGCAACACTTCTGAAAAATTTCTTGGGTACTTGGATAGAACTTGCCAGGAAGGATGATTCCATTTTACTTCTGGAAAAAGTGCATGGCCTCTTTGTTGCTTCTGTGCTTGGCCTGTCCTGCTCTTCTTGTCTGCAATGCTGAAACCTGGTCCACCCAGGACCACATTCAAGTCCAGGCTGTAGATACCAATGCTGGAATCATATTTGATGTCCAGATTAATGTGCTCCTGGATCCCAAACAAAGTTTCCAGTATCAGAGAAGTTAGTTTTTCTTAATTCATATTCCCACACCTTCAGACATTTTTTTTCCAGAATTTATTCTGCCTTGGCCCCATGGACAGTGCAGTGGACATCAATCTTTTCATTTCTCCTAATGCCAAAGGACCTGACAGAGTATCTGGCTTTGGAAAACACAGGGCTCTGGCCTGTGAATCCACATAAAGACAGAAGGAAAGAACCAACTTCACAAAATTGTCTCCTGACCTCCTTACGCATCATGGAATATGTCCCAATACACCATATACACATGATAATAAAATGAAATGAAATAAAAAGAATATTTTATTTGTGACAATGGTAAGAGCTGCTTGCCAGGTGAACCCTTTACATACTTTGTTTCTAATCCAAGGAACACAGATTATAGGGGACAAAGGTTTTGTGACACAGAAAACAGAAAGCACCTTTTCACATCAAAAGACATTGTGCCCCGTTGAAGGATGAGCTGATCAGCACTTCTCCCAAGAGACGGATCAACAGTCTCTTCCAATCGGACATCATAGCCCATCGGCGCAAATCAAAGCCCCCAAACAATCCTGCACCCTTGATCCAAATCAGAAGACCAATGAGTGGCATCAGTGAGTGTGTAGAGAAACTAAAACCTTCGCAGATCTCTAGAGGAATTGAAAAATGAAGCAGCTGTGTTGGAAAACAGACAATCCTACAAAAAGTTAAACTATACATAAACATAGATGATCCGGAAACTCTGCTTCTGAAGAGAAAACACAGGCTTGAACCAAAACTTGTTCATAACAGCACTATTCACAATGACCACATGGGAACAAATAAAATGTTCAGCGTGTTGATGAATGCACCACCCAGATGGAACGTAGCCATGCAGTGGAATACCATTCAGTTGTAAAAAGGAGTGCTGTTTGGGGGTATGCTACAGTGTGGGTGAATCTAAAGAATGCTGTGCCAAGCTGACAACACCATTTACAAAAGACCTTATGCTACGATTCCATTCATGTGAAGCGTCAAGGCAAACAAAGCCATCCTGATCAGGGGGTGCCATGGATTGGGGTGTGAATATCAGGAAGTTGGGTAACTGCAGAGATACAAGCTTTCTTCCAGGGTGATAAAAATATTCTAAGATTAGATTATGGTGTAAGTTGCCCTTCTCTGTGAACAAATTAAAAACCATTACATTGTGCACTTAAAATGGAAGAATTATAGAGTATGTGAATTATCTTAACAGTAAATATTTCTTTGGTAAAAAGAAAGAAACTTACAACAGAGAGACAGAGACATACTCAAGGACAGCAGGGAGTTTAGAACAGGGCCTAAGGCTTCGACTAAGAGGTCAAGGCCGTCCCAGTGATTTTCTGCAGACTCACTGCAGGAGGGCTGGGTTTGCAGCACACAGCCAGCACCCCGAGCAGCACGCATGCCTCACTCGAAGTGGTGGGTTAAAAATAAAGCTCAGGATACATGGGCCCAGATCCGAAGCTCCCAGGCAGGAGATACAAGAGAAGCAGCTCCAGCAAAAGGCACGCAGACTCTTATACAAAATCCTGTCTCCCGTGCCAGGGCCTCGGCAGGGTCGGTCATGGCAGTTGTTAATGCACAAGCAATTTCTGGTCCCCTGCAAAGTGGTGGACAAAATACCCTTGGGCCAGGGATACAGCTTGGTTGGGAGGGGTCCGGACCAGCCCTCAACATAGGAGATCACTGCTGTCCCCTAAGAGCCGACTTCCTTAGATCCATTCCTAGCTCAGACAAGCCTTCAGACCCACAGTACTTGGTTCCTGGACTCTGGAGTAAGTGTGGGTGCTGCTTTGTCCCCATATCACACCTTGTGGTGGCCTGTTCTCTGCCACTTTGCCACAGAAATGTTTTTCTCCTTCTCTACACAAGCCGGGATAAGACGTGCCCAGAGGACCTCAGCCCTGCCCTGGTGCCTGCATTTCAAGGTCGTAGCCAGAGAAGGGACAGCTGGGATCCTTGCCCGACGAACCACAGACGCAACAGCTGGTGGGGCTGGGGCTCCTCCAACATCAGAGTGCCCCCAGCTCTCCCTACCCTTCCTGCCTCTGACTGAGACACCAGCAATCCCCAGAGGGTGATGAATGAAATCTGACTCCTATAAAGGACTGGCTGGGATTCCTCGAATGACACCGCCATGTCTGAAGTTCACAGTCCAGCCAGGCAGGCAATCACGTGACAGATAGTTGAGTGCAGAATGTGTACACAGTGAGTTTCCCCTATAGGCTTTGGTTATTCTCATGTAAGAGCAGCCGATTGATACAGTCTCGGCAAGATGGAAAACTTCCAAGAAAAGCAAGTATTAGAATGGTATACTGAAGGATAAGTAGGGATTTCCCCAGGACTGCACTAGCCCCCAATACCTGTCTGTAGTCCCTGGCTCTAACTATTCTGGCAATGGTTACCCCATTTCTTCCTGAGTGACATTTCTAGGAAAGAGCAAACAGGAAGAATAAAGGCTGAAACATGACTCTCTACACCCCAGGATTCCTATTCTATATGATCTTAACCCACAGAGAGTGACTTCCTCGGACTGTTTACAAGACACAGTAAGTCCCACAGAACATGGATTCCCAGGAGTCATCTGAATGTTCTGGAAAATGCAAAGTGCAGCTACAATGAAACAAGATATCAAGACAAATATCTAGCAAGAGCAACACTGACAGGAGCAAGGCCGTATCATGAGAGATGGGGATCGGAAGGCCAGAGAAGACCTGGCTAAGGGCAGGCCCTGTCTGCCTGGCTTCTCAAATAAGAGTTTGAACAGAGCTGACCTTGTACAGATGTCCTGGTATGCTGCAAGAAAGCCAAACATCCTTTCTCTTTATGTCCCATGACACCTGCCATTGCAGGGCTATTATTGGCTAATCTGCACCATAAACATTTGGGATAATCTGCCCTACTATTGTGTTTCCACCTGAGCCAGCAGGCCACCTCATCTCAGCAATTTTTGTATGTTTTGTCTTTGCCTTCATTTCTCCATCACTCCAACAGAGCAATGCTGCACGGGTTGTGGCAGGAAAAGAAGAGAAGTCAAGATCAAACAGACTTCAGAAACACTAGGACAAGCAAGGTCAAGTGGGTTTTACCAAGGACTTCTCAGAGCCCTTCAATACAAATGAAAAATAATTTATGTATCCTGTTAGTATTTCTAACTGTGCCAGGCACGGACTGTAAATTCTTAGGGTGACTTTGTGCTATTCAAACTGCCATTATTCCTACACAGACAAGGGACCTGAGTCACTCCAAGAAACATTCCCAAAGCCAGCCTCTGCCCAACCATGCTTTGCCCCTTTTAGGGCCCATGAACCCCTGAGAAGAACATTTCCCGACTATTCCACACAGCACAGCAAGAGCTTCCAGAACTCTCTGAAAGCCATAAAAGGGTTTTCAGCCCTCTTCTCTTTCTTTCTCCCTACGCCTGTCAGCCTGCCGTTACTATAACAACGACCTGTGAGCCCCTCTGATTGCATAAGGTAGTTAAGGCCTCAAGGTTTTGAAGGTTCTACATCGTGTGGAGACAGTGTACCAGATGTGCCTGACCCCTCAGGCTGCAGGGGCAAACCCAGGCGTCCTGAGCATCCCTGTCTGCACAGCACCCAGCCAGCATGGACATCGCCGAGGCAAGGAGATCTTTGACAAATGGATGCAAAGCTGGCAGCACCTTCCCCTAAGGAAGAATTTAGCAGAGGCGTTCCATCTCAGGATGACTTAAGTCACAAGCATAGCACACCACAGAGATTCTCCCTGCCTCCTTTCCTGTTCCTGAGTTTTCAAAAGACATAAAGGAGGGTGTGTTGGTGACTCCTGACTGTCAATGTGGCTGGATTTAGGACTTCTGAACAAGTCAATGAGAGTGTTTTCAGAGCAATTCAGCTGAGAAGGAAAAACCCACCCTGAGTATGGGCATCACCATTCCATAAACCAAGATTCCGGAGTGAATGAAAAGAGAGAAGCAGAGCCTGAGCTTCCTGACTGCAGACACGCCGCAAGCAGCCGTGCCTTCACACCTGCACCCACTGCAGTCCTGTGAACCCAGATGAACCCTTCCCTCCCTAAGTTCCTTTATCAGGTATTTTGTCACAACAACAAGAAAAGCTATAAACACCTTACAGGGGCCACATCTGGGTCAACCCATGGATCTTACTAGGCAGGTCTGGGAACCAACCCCTTACATAGATCAAGAAATAGACTCTGAGGGGCCATTCACCTGGACTCTAAGCACAGGCATCCGTCTGCTCAGTTTGGGAGCTGCAGCGTTTTCAGTGGTCTCCCAATCGGGCAGAGGCCAAACAATGGAAATCACGATAGGAGGCAGAAAGAGCTGTGTCATGTGTCCCTGAGAACTGCAGTAGAGAGAAGTGGATGACTCTTGGTCAGGAGGAGGTGTTGATAAAGGACCTGAGACTGAAGGACTCTTGGCTGAAGGGGCCAGGCGCCCTCACACTGAGCTGTTCCTGTCCACATACAATGAGTGACTCACTGGGACACTGTTGTGAGTACATCAAGAAGATCATGAGCCTTGACTTGATGGCATGGGGTGGTAGCCTTCTAGGGGACATTGTACATCAGCTCTTAGAGCAGGAGCAAAGGCGAGGACTTCAGTATGAGTCATGTCCTGGTGCCAGCCTGCCTAAGCCCCAGGGAGTCTAGAACACAGCTGTGCCTGGCCCATGGGTGCTGTTACACCCCACACTCCCCAGTTCCCCCAGCTACCTCCGTCTTCTCCATCATTTTGTCCTCCACCCACACTTTGTTCCTCTGAGCCATCACTTGGTCTAATGAAGTGGTGAAGGTGGGCCACAGGGTGAACAAGGGAATGACGTACCCCTCCACCCCCATTCTTCCTCTGGGCCTCTCCTGTTTCTCCATCTCTTGGTTTCCATGACAGCATCTGGCAATGAGGTGCCTACTTCAGAGAGCTAGCAGGGATGGCATGAGAAGTGGAGATGTAGGCGTGGAAGGGAGGGCAGCCCTCACCTGTAGGGTGCCCACTGTGTGGGTACTGCCTAAGATGATATCTGTCACCCTGATTCCTTACTCTAGCCAGAACAAGTAACCAGAGACATTCACAGGGCCCAGTCCCACCTATAGAGCACACTGGGGGCTGCTCTCCCCTGACCATCTGGCTTAAAGGAACAGCACTGGTTTTCCTGACTCACCCTCCGCTCTCTGCTCCCTTCCCTCACTGTGGCATCTGCATGAAGCCAGAGTCGTACTTTTCATACCACATCTGGCCTCTTGAAGACCCAGAGTTCTCAGTGGCTCTCAGAGGTCTTCTGAACAAAGCCAAGGCCTCAGGATACCCAGTAAGGCCTCCATGCCAGGCACAATGCTCTGCCCTCACCTTCACACTCACCCTTACTCACTCTGCTCAGCCACTCATCTTCCTCTTTCTAGAACATTCTGACTACCTTCAGCCAAAGTCCTTTCCATTCTTCTTTCCAGGGAGTTCTTCCATTCCTCACTATATCCAAATGTCTCCCACGCCTTGCACCCTGGGCAAAGGGATCCAGCTGTCCTCAGGGCTGTACTTTGACAAGCTCTGCAGTAAGCATGCAGTCCACATACATGGTGGCAGCCCACACAGCACTAGGGTGCATTCAGGCACTGTTCTGTCTTTAGCTCCAGTAGAGATGACTTTGTGCTTTTCAAGCAGTCGGGAGTGAATAAGTGTAATAGGTCTTAGAGGATGAGACGGGATTTCCCACCCTGTTCTGACCTCTTTCTTACCTCCTAGGGTTTTTGCCTCATCTGAAGTAGGATTGAGTGGGACATGGGAATGTGACTGTCTTACTTATTCCCTAGATGAAACCTATCAGTTACCTAGTGAATTTGGAGAAAAGATGGTAAACCTGCCCTCACTTGCCCACCATGATGCACTGTACTCTCATTAAAGGTCCTTCTTGCATGTCTTCCCATGAGAACAAATGGTCCATCTTGTCTGTTTATGTGCCTCAGAATCCAGAAAAGTCTCTGACATGAAGGGGCTGGTAACAAAGTATCTGCTTATGAAATCTGTTGAACGAATCAACAGCCTGTGGGCCACAAGCTTCCTCTGGAGGATGGCTGAGCAAGTGTCTCTGCCACTCAAGTCCCTGGGGGCAGAACTAGCAGCCATGGGCACTTGATTGGTCAATCATCCATGGATTAAGGATGAGGCGACTGGGGTAAAATCAGTGTCTAAGTGTTGAACCAAACAGGAAGGAAAGTACGGGTTGATTTCTGACAAAGCAGAAATGCAAAGCCATGAAGCTGTGTGAACAGAGGTCCACACCCATGAGCAAGAGACGCCACAGGCAAGCAGAATCCACAAGACGACAGATGTCAACAGAAGGAGCAATAACGGACACCAGATGCCAGATAAGGGAAAGGACCACAGATCTCACTGGGCTGCAGAGGCCAGGGGGCAACAGTGTCATGCACCAGTGGGAGGAAGGGAGAACAGACACCATGGGCCAGCAGCAGCTGAGGGAGGTCACAAACCTGGCAGGACAGCCACCAATGCTGTGCAATGTCCCAGGTACACAGAGGTTCAGGATATCCACAAATAACCTCCAACTCCTAGTCTACCTTCCTGAGCCCTGGCTGCTGGGCCAAGTACTCCTGCCATTGTGTCTTGCAAGCAGGGGTCCACTCATTCCCAAGAACTTCAGAGGGATGTCTGTGTACCCACCTGTCTAAAAGACCAAGTCACATCAGATGGCTCCATCCAAGGCCATAATAAAGCTGAACATCCTCTATGACCCAGGACAGGGTCACAGCTGCTGGGACTCAGGATGCACAGCACACCTCTGCCTGTAAGCTCTCTGGGGAGAGGAGAGTGGGCAGGTGGAGCAAAGAGTACACCTTTGTGTACAAGAAACTTCCAACTTCCATCCCTACGAGAAAGCTGTGTGTAGCAATGGAAGAGACAAGCCAGCTTCTCCTGTCACAGAGCATCAAGGACACCCAAGGAATCAGCCAGAGATGATGCCCACCCAATCACAGCTGTGCTCTCTTTCTGAGCCAGCATCCTCAGCCCAACCTGCCTTGCTCTACTCCAGTACTTCCAGTTAAACCACCAGGTCACCTTCTGAGGTGTCCCAAGTTGTATGTTCTTCCTGGAACTCTACCTTCCTAAATGGGCCTTAGATCATGTCATCTTTCTGCCTGGAGCACCCAATCTCATCTCTAGCCTTGGGGGCTAGCTCGCGTTTCAAGCTCTGCTCATATACACTCACTTATTTACTCGTTCACTCATGAATTAATTACAATCTTCTAAGCATGCACTATAACTGATCATAGCGGGCACTGAGGCTATGACAGAAAGACAGACAACATCCTCAGGCAGATCATAGCCTGAGGTGACAGATGGTCACATTAAGGGGTAATATGTGAGGCAAATTCAAGTCCAGGGTGTTGTGGGGCTGAGGAATTCCTAACCCAGTTGTGTGTATGTAGTGGGTGACCAGGGTGGGCTTTCTGGAATAAGACATGTCTAACCTGAGTCTTGAAGGTAGAAAGGGAGCGAGGTGTGTCTGTGTGTGTGAACATGCATAACCACAGGCCTGACATTAGGGTCTGCAGCTGGGAACCAAAACACTGGGCCAGCACTGCAAGACAGGTAACTCCTTCCATCCCCACAGCTCTAAGGGAGGCACGAACTATTACCATCTCACTCACTGGCAAGGATGCTGAACACAACATGGTTCACCATGTGGCCTTGCCAGTGTGGCTCCAGAGCCCATGCTTATGACCAGGACGCTCTGCTATCTTATGCCGCCCGTGAGATTCTGCCACTTGCCTGACAATGCATTCATCACAGACATCTCTCCATGTGGTTTGATCCAGGAATCTACATATAAAGGCTGTAAAAGATACTCCTGAGTTCTGTTCAGAGGATGACATGGTCAGATGGAAGTGGTAACCTCTTGCAGACCCCATTCCCTGTCTCCTCAGCCTCCACTGAGCCCTGCAGGCATCCCTTAAATATGCTCCAGCTAGTGCCCCTCAGAGTGAGCGCGTATCACTTTCGGTTCCACTGAGCAGACAGATGTCGCCACATCTGTGGAACTATGTATTCTCTATAGAAACTTTTCCTGTGAGGGTCGCTATTCTACTAAAAGGGCAAAAACAAACCCCTGAATCAAACTTCCTCAAATCAAGAAGAGAATAAACACGGCAAACAACCCGAGAGCATGATTTGGACACTGTCTCCAGTAATGACCACATGACCTCACCATACTTTGCTACCTGCCCAGTCCCAATAGTTGCTCTTTCTCCTCCCCATAGCCATCTCTTCTTCTGATCTCTATGCAGTTCTGTGGAGTCTGGCAGTTCCTCTAGCATGGAAGCCAGCACTTCCAGCCTCAGTTTCCCTTCACTGCAATGGGAGCACCTCCCAGAGTAGCTGAGCAAGCTGGGCATCCTAAGAAATCAAAGCTCAGCTTCTTTCTTCCATCAGCAGGATGGAGGCCAGAAAATGACAGACCCTATTTCTTCCATCCTCTATCAATATGGGAAGTGAGTATACACCCCAAATCTAGAACTTGTCTCATTTCCTGGCCACAGCCTAGTCTACCTTACTGTCCTTCCTACCTCTTTCTACCCTCCCCCCCACTTCCCTGTCTTCTTTCGTGCCACACACTTAGAGGCGAGTTTGAGAGGAAATGGTGAGTAGACCCAACCCCTGTACTGCCTCCTCAGGAGCCCGGGGAAGAGAGGGGCAGCCTGGGCAGTGGCCAGCACTGCCTGCACCAGGGCAGGAATCTGGTCAGTTCTGCCTTCCAGCATGGACTAGCGCACATGCTCCTGTCACCCGGCTGAACATTACTGTGACACTTTGTACCCAGCTGCCTCATCTTTGTCTCCATTCTCAGTTGGACAGAGCTTAGACCTGGCAAAGTGGTGTTATTCGCCAGTCCCATATAGCCCCAAAAACAAGCCATCAGGGGAGGAAACCCCGTCAGCTTCATGTTCCTGACTTACTAATGGAGCCTCCCAGGGCCTCAGTCAAGTCTGCTGCCAGATGCTGGGAGACTCAATCAATAAATAACTAGGAACATTTATTGAGCTTTTGAACAACAATGAAAAGAATTTGTCTCCTACTACTTGCCATTCAACTCCAAGGTCTGGAGATGGCCCAATGGCAAGTCCCTGTTGAACAGAGACACACGAGGTTAGCTACATGACCAGAGGCAAAAAAGCAAGCCACTCCCACCTTCAAGATCTCACTGCTCCCTTTCTGATGCTTTTAATAGGCTTTTATAGTGCACCTACTAAGTGCCACGTACTAATGAAGGCATTTAAGGGAAGCAGTGCTAACTCGATGCTGTTCCTCTGACAGGCTATTGGAGGCTGTGTAAACAATCAAAAGGAAAATGGAAGCTGGAGAGATGACTAAGGGGTTAAAGTGCACGCATGTGCACACACACACACACACACACACACGCACACACACACACACACACAGATGGAAATTGCCAGAGTGTAGGGGTGCAGTCAGCTTAAAACAAGGTGTCCAGGTATAGCTTTGTGAGGAGGCAACATCTCAGGCCTCAGTGACAAGAAGGTGTCAGTCTTCAAAGAATCTGCAAATGATTTTTTTTTTTCAAAAAAATGCTGTTGGATCAATAACATGCTCAGCACTAATCCCTTTACAAATGAGGAACCTGAGGTCAGGAAGGTTAAGATGCTTCCTCTGTGACCAAAATGTGTTTCTGCTTGTGACATCAGGATCTGAGTGAAGGACAAGACTCTAGGGCCACCTGCTCCTAGGCTCTAGCACTTCTTACTAGAATCTTCCCTCAGGGAGCCTCAGCAAAGCAGCCTGCTCTGCACCCTGCAGGAGTTCCCTACAGAAATGTCCAACACAGGTCAGAAAAGACACATGGAGGCTCTGGCATTCAGGGACAGGCTATGTCGCTGCTAAGAAAACCACGGAGAAATAATGACCAACTTCTCAGGGAGGAAAGAAATCCATAGAGCTGCTTATTAACTAGTTTATTTAATAAACAGTGCCTTGCCTCGCTGTCATAAATGCTTTTCAAAAATTAATTCTCTCAAGACTTGTGACTCATTCAATACTTTTAACAACCCTGAGGGTTAGTTGTTGGACATCCCTGAATGGCAGGAATACAACAGGGCTAATTTTGAGAAATTCTTCTTTAGACAGTTCTACTACGGCATCAACACCCTAGCATAGTCAGTGACAAACCTGCTACGTACTTAGGCTAGAGGGCATGGGGCATTGCTCCTGGATACAACAAACCTATACAGTATGTGAGTGTTCCGCAGGCAACAGTAAGACAACTCTGTGGGCATAGGGACATATCTAGACCAGGCATGATGGCCCAGGCTTGGCAGACTGAATCAGAAGGATAGTGAGCTTGAGGCCAGTCTGGACTATATAGCAAGTTTCAGGCCAGTCTGAGCTAAAGAATGAGACCCTGTCTTTGAAAAGAAAAGTAAGCAAGAAAGAAAGGGTTTTAAGTTTTATTACATGTTGGTGCAAAGAAGCAGCTGATCTAGGTGGTTTGGAGAAATAGTTCAATCATCTTACAATATCAGGTTACAGTCCTCATTGTGGGGATATAACAATGAAAGAAACCTAAAGCAGCTGCTTATATCACATCTACAGCAAGAACAGAAAGCAACGAAGCAGTGAATGCAGAGTTGCTAGTTCACTCTCCATCTTTTTATACAGTCCTAGACCACCTGACAAAAGAACGCTCCCACCCACCATTAAGGTGGATTTTCCCTCACCAATTAACTTAATCAAGATAGTTTTTCATAGGCAAGCATAGAAGCCCTTCTCCCAGGAGATTGCAGATTGTGTTAAATTGACACCTGAGATTAACCTTCACTATAAGTAATCTGTCACCGTTACAGATTTTAGGGGCCCCACACACAGCTTCTGAAAATTTGGTTGTAATTTTTTGTCTCTCAAAAATAAACTAACCATGTTTCTATGAGTTTCTCAAAAATTTTTTTTCCGTTGACTTTTTCACTAATAATGCTCCACCTCCCAAGTACTGGGATTACAGATACGTGACACCAGGCCTGGCCCTCTTTAATTTTACTTTATATAAAATTATATATAAAATATAAATATATATGTACTTTTTACTTTTTAAAAATTTTGTTAAAACCTAGGACTCAAGGGACTGGAGAGATGATCAATGGATAAAACTCTTGCCGTACAAGCTTTAGAATCAGTTTGGATACTCAGCATCCACACAAAAGAGGCAAACAGGTATAATGGCCCATCTGCAACCCAAAATTCGGAAGACAAAGACAGGAGATCCTGAAGGTAAGCTGACTAGCTAGATTAACCCAATTTGTGAGCTCTGTGTTTATTGAGAGAGCCTGTCTTTGTAAATAAAGTGAAGAATAATCAAAGAAGACAACGAATCTTAATCTTTGGTTCCCACATGAATGTGCATGCATATGCATAAGACCCACACATGCATGTTCATATACAAGTGAACATACATATACCATGACCATCATCTTCACTTTCTAAAATTCCATATCTGTGCCACTGGAAGGTCTTCAAGGCAGCAACACACATACAGCTGTCACCTCCTATGATAACTGTTTCCTCAGCCCCATCATAATCTTATAAGAGCATGTCCTTCCTAAAATCTAGTTATCAAAATATCATTATACAGCATATGACTATGTTGTCACATATCCAACCAAGATACAAGACAGGCCATGTGACCTGCTCAGGGCACTCTGGAAGGTGGTAGGATCAATATCCAGCCCCATGTCCTTGGTCCCGGACTCAGCTGGACTGGAGAGCAATACTATGAAGTTGAACCGATAGGAGAGAGCATTTAGTCTCTGCCCATTTGTACCTTATTGTGTACTTTGTTCTCAGGGAGAGACTGTAATGGCCTGATTTAAATGCAGACTCCGTCTTTCCCCTCAGATTCATGCTAGGGATCCCTGGGGAGGTGCTGCAAAGAGCAGGCTCTCTGAAGCCTCCCTTCCAGGGAGGATGGAGCTGTGCTTTACCCAGGAGCAAGGCCATACCAGTAGTGGGACCCCGATGGGCAGAGGAAAGATGAGGCTTTCCTTAAAGCCTGGGAGCAAGTCCCACTAAAGCCCTGGGGCCGTGGGTAAGGCCAACCCCAGCATTGCACCCCACTTGGCTCAAGGTGAGAGATGGAAGCAGTATTAGTCAATAGGAATTAGTGAGTATCTCCGAGATGGAAAAGCCAGTGAGCACATAGAAAAACCCTGTAGAAAGAAGAAACCATATGAAAACTGCCTGGCAAGGTTGGAAGAGAAAATGGGGAAGATTATAGACACATTGGATAGCTGCAAAACATATGCTACACAAATAACCCTAAGAACTGCATGGAATAGTTCCCACGCCTCCTGACCAGCTCTGAGCCCGCGTAGAGCAAATAGAGGCTCATTTATTGTCTGATGATCCATCAGCCTGCCCATTCCATAGCCGATCAGAGAAAAATGTCTGGTGTATCTTGCCAGACTCCCTTCCTATGGGTTGTTAAAGGTTACCCCACCACATTCTCTCCTTCTGAGAGCCACCTGCTTCTTTCATGAGGCTCCATGATTCCAGATTTAAAAAGCCTTTCCCGCTGGTACCCTTGAGTATTCCACCATTTCTTGTTGACCTACCCAAATCAAAAAGTTTGTAAAAGTCTTCAGTAGCAGCAATTTTAGTCACAGGGAGAGACTCAGCTGCATCTCACAGGTATCTGGGGTTCACTTGGCTTAAATCCCATTCCCCTTGGGGTCCTTGGATTGCAGTACTGTTGCCCAATATGTATGGCTGGGTTCTCTCCACAACACTCAAGATGGATGGTTGGCCATCTTTGTCCATTTACACTCCAGGCAGTCTGAACCTCTCAGACTAAAAAAAAAAAACAAAACACATCAATGAGGCTTGAAGAATGATACAGGGCTGATCTCTGCCCTCCATATGTACATGTATATACTTGCAGCGTGCGCGTACATACGTACCACATTCATGGAAATCTAAACACTACACCCTTTGGAGGGCACCAGAGAGCTCAGCAGCAACTTAGGACTTGGAAATCAGAGCAGCCTGGGTTCCTGTTCCACCTCACATTGCTTTTAGACTCTGGCTCTGGCGTGCATTTTTCTCTTTGTGGTGATGGTTCTGTGCATCCACACTGTTCTACTTTTATTATTATTATTTTATTCAATTGTGCGTGCGCGTGTGTGTGTATAGAACCACGGGCGAATTCGGGAACTACCATGGACTCCTCCACCTCCTTGTTTACTCTGCCCCGGGATTCACAGGCTCCGCTCTACCAGGACCAGAAACGCAGGCCGCCCCCACTTCCCCCCCCTCCGGCGTCTATACGTGGGGTCTAGGATCCAAACTCAGGACCTTTCACCTGCAAGGCAGAGGCTTAACCCCTGAGCCACCTCTCCAGCCCCAACATCCACACTGTTCTACAGTGACTCCTGCCTGGCTATTAGGAGGCAGCGGACGTACAAACACCTGGTAGGGTGTTATATAAACACACCACATTCTTACGAGAAGTACTGTTGCTTCTCTGTAGATGGGGGTAGGAACAAAACCTTCTTCCTTCTAAAGGCAAGTAGTATCCTTCTGTCTGTAAATCTTTTTGAATATAACTTTTCTTCAGTCAGTTCTCAAAGCAATCTATAAGGTGCTATCCTAGCTCCATTTTACAGATGAAAAAGCCAAGACTAATTCTCCATTTGACACCCTGCCATCACATGGGGCTATGTGTAAGACAATCATGGAATCTGCTGTATGAGAACTCTATGAGAACTAGAATATTCTAGTGTGGAAAACAGTCAAACACCATATACTTCACTAGCAAGCTGGAAGGCTCCAGATTCAAATTCAAATCCACTGACCATCAGCATCTATAGTTTTAACTCATTCCGGAAGTGCCTCCACCCCACTTCTACTCCCGCCTCAAGTGAGTGGTTGCTAACATACAGTCTCCTGGCAGCAACAAGCAGCAACTGCCCTCACATTGCAAGCCATAAAACCTGAAAATGAAGGATGTCTGCTTCAGCCTGCAGGATCACTAGAGAATTATGCAGAGAGGACAAGCCCACGAAGACGGTGTGGCATCCTGCCCTCCTCCAGCAGTATCACAGTATTGTTCCTGGACAGTGTGCATCTGAGTCCTCTGCTACCATTAATGGCAGAAGTGAGTCACTTATAAATAAGATACAGAGCTCTGTTATAATTACATCCTGAGATTTGGAGATGCCCAGAGTCACTGTAAAAGGGAGGGCAGCAGGTGACTGGGGCTTGAATGATGCTCTGCCAGGTACAGCTTTCAGATAAAACGTCTTGGATCAGGAGCAATTACAGCTAATGCCCAGTCTGAATACTAATGAGAATGACTTACAATTGCATGTAATTCTTTGCCATTTACACTCTCCGCTGTCTCTCCCCCCTTCTTTTCTTGTCTTTCTATCCCTGCATGAGAAACAGGTACAGGCAAAGATGATGAATGGCCATTGCACTGAAACCCAGGGTCATTCAGTTCTAAGGCCAGAGGTGGGTTTAAACTCAGCTCTTTTGCTCCACTCTTCTGCTTCACTGGGAGGACACACTCAGAGCTCCGGCTGTGATTTCCTCACATGCAGGGTACATACCATCTCCACAGCCAGCCAGGCCTTCTGAAAGACAGCTGTGGGCAGATCAAATGCTCTTCCATCTCGCAACTGTCAAGAGACCCCTATCTGTCAGTGGGGAACCCAAGCAACAAGCACACAGCTCAGATCTGGGATGAGAGATAGGACATACCTTTCTTCTGCCAGACATCCCCAAGTTTTCCAAAGTCCCACTTGACCCTTCCTGACCATTTTAAGAAGACATCTGTTTGAAAACTGTGCCAGATTCAGGCCCCTCCAAACCATGTCAGAACCCAAAGTTCAACCTGCAAGGTGAAGAAGGTGGGTTTGTTGCAGCAGTTACAACTGTGTCATGCCCAGCACATCCCCAGGACCTGGCACAGGCTGAACGGCTGGGTGAGTCTCTACTGACACTTCTGCTTTTGATCTACTAATATCTGATATGGTAGTAAGACTTCTAGGGCACACACAAACCTTGTAGGACCTGTTTCACTTTACAGTGAAGAAGCATAGGGTTTGGGGCTGGAGGTGTAGCTTGGTGATAGAGTGTTTGCCTAGTATACACAAAGCCTTGTAATCAAGTCCAGCACCATGAAACAAAAATCCAAAACAACCAGCAAGAGGCTTGCAGAGCCAGGAGTCTGCAGGCTCACAGAAGTGAGCTTGTCAGACAGACCTTTGCAGTAGCAACAGCAACACTTACATGGCACTTTGGTGTATTACAATAGCATCATCCCAGTGCTTTATGAATATGAACACAATTTTCTCACCAGTCCAGTGAGGAAGGAACCATAAACACCTCCATTCAAAGCATGGGCATACAAAACCAGAGAGGTGTAGCAACTCATGCAAAATCAGAGAGCTCCACAGAGAGAGAGAGAGAGAGAGAGAGAGAGAGCTCACAGGGATTTGAACCCAGGAACAATTCAATCTTGGTCGCTCTGTAACATCTTTTCTATAGAGAATCTACCCAGTTCCGGTAAGACTCTCCTTGACTGTGGAGAGAAAGTGTGTAAAGAGTTCTGGAAGTTTATATACAAGTATCTATGCACAACTTATGGCTCACCCTCAGGGACCCCACCCAGGCTCAAGTGTTCTATGTAGCAGAGGGAGGTGCAGGGGGTGTCTCCTGGTAGGCAGCTCTAGTATCTGCCCAGCTCTGAAATTACAGGGAGAGGAAGGAGTCTGGCATACTTGAAAACAGAGACAGGCAATCTCAGCCTTTCTCCAGCCCGGGCAGCGTCGAATGGAAGATCCAGCAAGTCCTGAATCACAGAGGCCCTGCCACCATGCAAACAGTGCAGAGGTGATGGGGCTCCCATTGTCTGGATTCTCTATCTTATTGCTTACCTCTACTACTGCCAGCTACAAGCAGAGAAGGATCTAAGGTTCTATCTGACACCTGAATTTCACTGGTAATCTAAGAGACAAACCAAGATTGGTATGCAGATCCTCTGGACCAGCTGGAAAGTCTGGGTAAGTTATTTAACCACACTGACGCTCAGAACATTTGCTCAATGAACCTAACAATAATCAATAATGGTGCCTCGTAAGGGTGTATTAATTGACCTAATTCATAATAATATCTGAGGCGCTCTCTCTCTCTCTCTCTCTCTCTCTCTCTCTCTCCCTCTCTCTCTCTCTCTCTCTCTCTCATCTCCAGTGCTTGCTGGCTGCATCTAGGTGAAAAAAAGAAGCCTAAAGTGGGTGCATTCAAAGCCTATCAGAATCCCATCCGTCTTTCTTCATGTTACCAGACCCATCCCATGCATGTTCTGTTTCTCCCGGCTCTTCCAGAGTCAGGCTGGGGAATCTCTTCCACCGCCGGGTCTGAGGTGGGAGCCCCCTACCGGAAGACAGCGACCCTGCCAGGAGCATCTCCGCACCGCCAGCTTTCGGGCTAGCCAAAGATGGTTTTCCCCGAAGAACCACTGCACTCTAGCTCCGGGCTCTCCAAACTTCCTGTGCTCCTTCCAGAGAAACCTGGCGTACCTTTCCAAAATTTGGTATTCCCCAATCCTCACCACGAAAGAACAGTTTCCCCGGGTCTCTGCTACCAGAATCCACCCATTTTCCCCACAGGATCCTCACCTGTACAGCCAGGCGCCCAGGCTACGGTCGGCTAGAAGAGGTCGGGCTGGTCCAGATGCTGATGATTCAGACCTCTGATGAGGTTGAGCCCAGTTAACAGGCTTACGCCCACCCAACTGGGGCTCAAAGCCTGTTTAAGGCCACAACTTTTCTTCCCTGGGAGCCTCAGTTTCCCTCTCTGTAAAGAGGGAATTAAGTCCTGGCTCGTGGAGTTACAGGAGGAATTGAGTGAGGTCGTGGATACCCAGTGCCTGACACAGAGACGGTGCGCCACACTCTTGGGCTGGGTCCACGGTTAACATAAAATTCAAACACTTGGGGCGGGTCGGCAAACCCTGGAGGCCGCCCTCGTGGCCTGGGAGCCCCCAAGGCACGCGCTCACGCCTCGCTGTCTGCCCAAGCCACAGGTGTCTACTTCGGCCACAGCCGCCTTACAGCAGGTCCTACTGTGGACACAGCCGCGCTCCGTCACCCACCCAGACCGACCACGTCACTGAGATACCAAGCGCGCCCACCTCGTGCTGTCGGCTGCGGGGGTCCCTGCAGCCCTGACGGGACGCAGGGCTCCAGGCCAGTCAGAGAATCCTCACCCACTGCCGCCTCCCGGGCTCCCAACCCTGCCCGCTCTGCGCTCCGACTCACCCGCGCCGGCTCCGGGGAAAGTTTGGTGGCGCGGTGGCCGTCAGGCTGCTGGGCGCACGGCGGGGGCGGCGGCGGGGGCGCATGGGGAGGCGGGCGCGGGGAGGAGCCGCCGAGGGCCCGCCCGCCAGTGGTCGGTAGGCACCACCCCGGCCTCCCGCGCCGAGCTCCCGCCGCTCCGGCTCCAGCGCCCACTCGCTGTCGGTCCCTGGCGCGCGCCAAACGCGCCCGCGGACTTGCAATTGTGGCTTGGCATCTGCAGCGCCCAGTGCCTGTAAAGATGAGAAAGCCACAGCGTCATGCGCACTTGAGGACACGCAGACCAAGAGAGTTCAGATAAAGACAGGATGGGGACAAATAAAGTCCACCTTTCGCAAAGTCAACTGCGGGTGTACTGATAGAATAGGGACAGGAAGAAAAGGACGGAATGGCACTGACGGATGGGAGGACCACAGAGAATCGAGAGGTTTAGACCCCCACACGCTCCTGTTTCTGTTACTACCAACGAAGGAGTTGTCGCCCCATCCCCCAACCAAGTGCGGGGACAAAACCCAAGGCCTTCACTGGGCTATCCTGTGTTCAAGACCACCATTACACGATATATTTCTCAGCCTGTGCCGCTTGAGGTGGGGCAGTGCAGGCGTGCGCATGAGTGTGTGAAGTCGGTCATCTGGCGAGGGTCCACCTCGGGGGAGCTTGAGGAACCTCACTTGTCCGACTTCATTTCCTAAGCTGGGAAAAGGCAGCTTTTTTCACTCTCCCCCAGTGCTAGGAAACACTCATTTGATGCATAGGGTAATAGTTTTAAGTGATAACTAAACACTTCAGAAAGAATGAACAAGCTCAGGGAAAAGACAGTGTCTGAGGGAGGAAAGTGAGGGTGACTTGGGGGGGTCAGGGACTGTCCCTCTGCAAGGCTGAGTAGCCATGGGACTGCAGGAGCTCTGAAGAAGCTTATGTCACAGAAGAGCTTTGCAGCAAGTAGTTGCCCTCTGTCCTCAGGCTCCACCCCTCACTGTGCTGCACTCACCCCAGCATGGCAGGTGCTTCTTAGTTTAACCCTCCTGCAGGAGCACTAATTATGCCATGTACAGCTGAGGAAATCGAGGCCTGAAGACCTTGTATGGTGTCTCAAAAAGAACCACACTCCCTCCTACTCAGTCTGGGCCTAAGGGCCCAAGTCAAGCCATAATCTACATTTTAGCAAGACTGTTGGAAAGTTCTATGACGTCATCTATATAAGGGCTTACTTAGTATGAGTTCCACAGTAGTTCTTGACCCTGAGCCTTTAGGAAAGGTGGGGAACCCACATCCACTGGCAATGCCCAGAAACATGTGGATGAATCCAGGACAGCTGGAAGACCACCCTGGTGGTTGATTCAGAGGCACTCTTAACATGACCCAAGGATCAACACATCTATAGCTAGCCCCAGCTGCTTCTGGTAACTATTCAATGGCCTCTCTATTTATACTTTGCAGGACTAATGCACCCTTTGGAACTGAATGAGCCCCCAGAGTCACAACTGTTATAAACTGTAGGAAAAGATGCTTCCTCTCCACAGCTGTGGGGCGTGCAAGAGTGGGACAGAGCCTCGGAAATGACTGGGTCCCCTTTCATTTCGCTCCTTCCTGAAAGTCAGCACAGATTTGATTACTTGGAATTCCTCTCTAAAGTTTCACTTCCTGTGATGGATTTAGGCTTGCTCTACCCATAGTGATCAGCATTTTTAGAAAACTCAAGCATTTTAGAAACACCATAAAAGAAATTATTTGAAGTCCCTGGGGACCAGGGTTTAGGTTGCTTTATTGTGGCATGTGGAATCGAATACCATAAGATAACCAGAGACTTGTGTGGTGAAGGGGGGGGCAGGAGACAACAAAACCAACTAACAACATGTAATCAACAGGGACCCTTGTGTCCTAAGTTCTGTGCAAGGTTATGATCTGGGAACTGTACTTACAGTAATGCCCCTACTCTCTTACACCAACCCCATGAGGGAGGCACAGCCACCCTTTCTCATTTACAGAAGAGAATCCAAGACATAAAAAGTCAACAAGAAACTGCATATGGTAGTGCACATCTATAATCCCAGTTTAGGAGGCTGAAGCAGGAAGATTGTGAGTTTAAGGCAGCATGAACCACACAGGGAGAACTTGGAAAAATGCAAAAACCAAAACGAGTCATTGGGTAATACAAAATGAGACAAGAAGCCTTGAACCAGGTCTGGACCTCTGATGAAATTTGGGCTCCTAGCTCTGCTCATGCTTCTGTAATTGTAAAAGAAAGCAGGAAAAAGGAACTGAGTTCTGGGGTAGTGGTTGGAAGTAATAAGCAAAAAATACAGTAAATGCTTTGTTACTTGCTACCTCTGTCTACTGTGCATCTTGGAGCCGTGAGTTCCTGTCCACAGGAAAATGAGAATGCCAAGGTCATATCCAGAATTTGAGTGCCTAGGTCATATGCAGAATTTGAGTGACAATTCTTTCAGTATCATATAACACAGACCAACCAGTGATAATCGGATTCAGCCAGAAAGGGATCTTGAACTATAAAGCAGAAGAAGCAGATTGGATCCATCATGGCCTATTCCAGAAGCTCTTTTTTCTTGACAGTTTGGTTGTGTTCACTTTGTTAGCAGGCTGGGTCTTTCCACAGGGAAGCAGGATGATAGGTAAGCCTGGGTGTCAACTTGACACACCTGGTAGTAACTAAGATGGGCTGAGACCACACATGGAAGATCAACTGAGACCACCTGAAAAGATTATACCTGCCCTAGATCCTATCAGAACCTCAAAAGACCTCACAGGATTCTTCCAGTAATGGACCCTATAAAGGCCACAGAATATAGGTGGAGAGACTTAGTCTGCCAGACTGTCAGCCAGCCAGCCAACCATGCCATCACTACTGTGAAAGATGTATTTCCCCTCTGGAACTGTAAGTTGAATAAATCTCTTTTCTCCCATAAGTTGTTTGGCTTTGGGTGCTCTCTCACAGCAATAGTAAAGAGTAACCATTACAGCCCAGTGACCATCTTCTGTACCAATATTTCCAGGAGCAAAATTCCCAGGGCTAATGCCCATTGTCTGGCCTGGGTCACAGGTCCCGTCCTGAAAGCATGCTTAATGGGTTCCGATTGGCCAAGCCTGAGTTACATGATAGAATTTGCATCAAAAGAGGGGTCCACCATTTGTGTGTGTGTGTGTGTGTGTATGTGTGTGTGTGTGTGTCTGTGTCTGTGTGTCTATGTCTGTGTCTGGGTATATCAGAGGGTATTGTGTCCCTGTGGAGGCCCAAGGGTGATGACTCATCTTGGATTGCTTTTTACCTCCTTTTTTTGCTTTGTGCTAGGGCTTCCCAGGCACCTTTTCCACGTGGTGTTTTTACATGGGATCTAAGATCTGAAATCAGGTCCTTCCACTTTCAAGGTACAGTCTTAACTCCTGAGTCATCTTTTTAGCCCAGAGGGGTCCATAATTTTTAAGCCACTGGGTCTAGGAGGGTAAGAGATGATTTCCCAAGACTCAGTGTGATTAGCAGAATAAGGTAGCATTGTCACTAGAGGACGCAAATGGCTTCTTTCTCCAGAGCTATTGCTTGGACCAAGTCAATACACAGGGCAAAGCACTTAGCACAGTACTTGACTCTGGGGATGCTCAGTAACTCAATCTCCTCCCTTCCTTCATTCTCAGAAAAATAGGAACATAGCTCACTAAACCCAGGGCAAGTGCTTCCTGTTCATGTGGGGAAACTGAGGAAGATTTAAAGAGGAGAGAAGACTTGCCCAAGGATCCACAACTTGTCAGCCACAGAACATGTTCTCTGATTCATGAACAAACCCCACTGAAGTGTGAGTTGATAACTTGCAATGTGCCACTGGCAAGGGAGGTACCTGCCTTGTACAGAATTGGGAAAAAAATAACAAAGCTTCCAGGAACTGAGATCCACAAATAGAATCCATGAGTAACAGAGGGCCCAGTCTACTCCCTACCCATCACAGCCCAAGTCAATCAGCTCCTCTGGGTCCACACACTCTGGATGATGAGAGATCCTCAATGTTGTTGCTATGTAGTTGCCCAAAGTAGGTAAGATGGTTCTTTGCTTGAATTCTCTTCTGTCCAGTTTGTGAAAGCAAATGTGTGTCTCAGACCTAGAGTGGGCAGACAGCTCTGCAGAGTCAGCAAAGTCAGCCATTTTGATTTGGTTCTGATCCATTTGGTTTGACCTTGGATAGTGTTACTAGTTTGAAAATGTAATATCCCCCAAAAGCCCTGTGTAGAAGTGTCACCTACCTGGTGGTGACACTATTGGGAGAATAAGGAAGGTTAGAAGGTAGTATATGGTGGGAAAAAGTAGATCACTGGAGTCATTATTAAATGATTATAATATTCTCTGCCCCTTCCTCTTCCTCTTCTTTGCTTCCTGACCACTATGATGTAAACAGCCTCCACTTCCACATGTTCCTGCTACAATGAGCAGACATAAAAAGGATGAGCTTCTGCTTCACAAACATGAAGCAGCACAGTGGATCTCTAGTTGAAAGTTGATCTTCTCAGGTATTAGGCTATAGTAACAGAAACTAATAGCCTGATCCTTATCAGTTAGGAATTATATACCCACACACTGTGAAGCTCATCTATGAATTATCTATCTATCTATCTATCTATCTATCTATCTATCTATCTATCTATCTATCTATCTATCTCTCTGTCTGTCTATCTATCATCTATCTATAAATCTTCTATCTACTACTGTCATGGCTTGAATGTGACTTGTCCCCCACATGCTCATGTGTTTGCATCTTTAGTTGATGTTAATGTTTGGGAAGGTCATGGCACCTTTAGGAGGTGGAGTCTTGCTGAAGGAAGGCACATTACAGGAGGTAGGTCATGAGATTCAGTATCAATGTCCTGCTTCCATTTGCAGTCTGCTCTTATATTTGCTGCTTACTCTCTCTACCTCTGTGATGGCTACAGTCACCTGAGCAGCCTCCAGCTTCTGTCACCCACCATTCCCTTCTTGTCATAGATTACTATATCCCCTCTGCAACCATAACCCAAATAAATTTCCCCTTTCCCTTTAAGTTATGATTGAGTGTTATCTTACAGCAGCAGAAAGAGTAACTGCAATAGAAATTGCTACCAGGAATGAGATGTTGCTGTGAAACTGAGGAACTGGTACCACGAAGTGAAGTGTTGCTGTGAAACTGAAAGAATGTGGTATCAAGAAGAATGGCTATTGCTGGCATGTTGCTAGTGTGTCTTTGAAACTGTTTAGTGGAAGTAATATGGAGAACTTTGGAACTTTGGGCTGGAAGCCTTTGCGTCTCAGAGACAGAACTCTAGTGAGAGCTTGGAATAAAATAATGTTGAGAGAGACACAAACAGTGGAGGCTTGGGTTATGATGGTCCAGAGGGGAACAGGACAGTTTTGGGAACTGGACTAGGGCAACTGGAGTGATGCTTTGGCAGAGAGTTTGGCCAAGTTTTGCCTGTGTCTTAAAAGGTTGCTTAACGTTAAATTGAAGTGTTTAGAAGAAGAAATTCTAAGACAATATAGCCTTGCCAACATAGCATAACTACTTTTTAATGCTCTGGTTCCTTATGATGAAAAAAGAGACTGCAGACAGCTATCTGATAGCTATTGTTAAAAGAGATTAGTACCATTAGTGAACCAAAGTCTGCTCTTCATTTGGACAGTAGAAGAGGCTACACCACAAGGACAAGATCCTCAGGGAAGGCTTCTATTCATGCAAATGCAAATTTTGTTAGAAGCAAAAAAATCAAGGCCAGAATTCTGAGGGAATTGCTGCTCTCTAAATCAACTGCCCAAGGGAAATCTCCCTGGTGTCAAACCCAAGAAGTTGAACCAGCTGTGATCCAAGGGGGCTTGTCTCCAAACCATAATCCAGAACATCAGAGATTCTAGATCAACCACCTGGAACTAGGCCAGCCTAATCTCTCCCCATCCTAAAGCTCAGGGAAATTTGCGGAAGAGGGGGCAGTAAGATTGTAAGAGCACAAGGATGGGAGGAGTAAAAAAAAAAAAAAAAGATTATAGCAGAATTTGACAACATTGTCCATATGGTACTGGTTTTAGAAATGAAGATGAAACAGTGAGAATGACATAGATTCTTCCTCCATAGCTTTAGAGAGCAGTTGAATCCAGGCAGTATGTGGCAAGACTGGAAATCCAGCACGGAGTCCCAGGGAGGGCATTTCATGCAGAGGAGTTAAAGCCTGGATTGCCATTGAGAAGTGAGACTGTGAGAGATGCCAGAGCCAACATGGGACATCTGCCAAGGCGAACTACATACCATAAGAAGAGCCAGCCCAAGAGAGTGATGTGTTCTTCAGGCAGCTGTGCTAGAGGGGTGGAAATGAAGCCCTTTGGAATAAAAATGACTTTAGCAGAAGGCGCATGCATATGCCGCATTTGGAGCTGTAAGACGTAGAATTTGTTCTGCCTTGTTATGGACGTGTCATTCATGGATAGGCCCGCATTCCTTTTGGAATAAGAATATTTACTCTGAACCATTATATGTTAGAAGCATGTAACTTGTCTTTTGATTTTTACAGAAGGCTTTAGGCTTTGGATTTTTTAACCGTGGTGAGAGTACTGTAGTCTAGAGGGATTTTAACATTGGACTGAGTGTGTTTTACATGATGAGATAGCCCTGAGCCTTTAGAAGCAAAGGAATGGAGTGCCATAGTTTGAACGTGTTTGCATTCTTAGTTGATGTTAATGTTTGGGAAGTTCATAGCACATTGAGGAGGTGGAAGCTTGCTGGAAGAAGGCCCGCAGGCGGTGGTCCTTGAAGTTGGGTAGTTCTGCCATCCTTCCACTAATAGTCTGCTTTTACAGTTACTGCTTGTTCCCTCTGCCTACATGATGACTACAGTCATTTGAGCCACTCCAGCTTCTGCAGCCCACAATGCCCTTCCTTCCATGAAGGACTATGTCCCCTCTGGAATACTGAAAGGCCAAGTAGAAGGGACTAGCTAAATAAATTATTGTAAACTGGTAAAATGGACTATTAAGCAGCTATTAAGATCATAAGAGAAAACAAACATATGGAATCTGATTAAAATATAAAGGCTAGATATGAAGGTAAGAGCATGTTATGAAGCACAAGGGATGCATGGGCTCGCTGTGTTTAAAGCTAAACTAGTTATAAATAAAGGAGCTTAAAAGAGTCAGATCAAGGACTGGTGGAAAGGAGAAAATTTGTGTGCATTTTCAGATTTTACTGATCTCTGTTTTCTAACTTTTTTGCGTACATGTCTTTTGCATATGGGTGTGTGTGGGGGGCATGTGTCCAAAGGGCACTGGAGTGTGTGTGCCTCTGGAAGCCCAAAGATAACTCTAGAAATCATTCTGGATTGCTACGCCTCCTTATTACTTTACTCTGGGGTTTCCCAGGCTCTGCCTTCCAGATCCAGAACTTCAGGCTGTTGCCATATCTGCCCTCCATTTTTATGTGGGATCTGGGGATCCAAACTCAGCCATCCGTAAGCCATCTCCCCGCCCTGTATTTTCTCTGTTTCAAACTATTTATTTTTTATTAATTTATTATTATTATTTGTGTGTGTGTGTGAGAGAGAGAGGAGGGGGCACTGTGTGTCACTGTGGAGGAACAAGGTTGACTTCAGGAATCATCCTGATTGCTCCTATCTCTCTTTTTTTTTAAATTATTTAGTTAATTATTTAGTTTGTGTGTGTGTGTGTGTGTGTGTGTGTGTGTGTGTGTGTGTGTGTGTGTGTGTTTCAGAGGGCACTGGGTGTCCCTGTGGAGGACCAAGTGTTACTTCAGGAATCATCCTGGATTGCTTCTACCTCCTTTTTGTTTTGCTCTGGGATCTCCCTGACTCTGCCCACCAGGGCTGGAAGTGCAGACTGCCACTGTTTCTGCCTGGCATCTTTATGTGGGATCTGGGATCTGAACTCAGGACCTTCTGCTTACAAGGCAGTCTTAGCCCCTGAGCCATCTCTCTAGCTACTATTTTCTAGCTTTTAAAAATAAATCTATGTTACTTTTGTAATTATAAAAAATGACCAACAATTTTGTAAAAAGACTTGTGCTTGGTTTCTTTTTAGAAATACACTTGATTTATTGAAACACAACCAGAAATGAACATTTCTTTCTCCTCCTCCTCTTCCTCCTCATCTTCTCTCTCTCTCTCTCTCTCTCTCTCTCTCTCTCTCTCTCTCTCTCATTTCTCTTTCTTTCTCCCTCTAATAAAGCTGTCAGAGCTGAGAGCAGAAGCAGCACCACAGATTGCCGCAGTAAGCAAAGTTCACGCTAAGAAGCTTTGGACCCGTTTGCTGCATGGCCCTGAGCAAGACCCTCTGTTTCTCTGTGCCTCTGCCATCAACCCATCCATTAAGTAAAAACTTTGTTTCCACTGTCTCTGGAACTCTTTCCAAGTTCATATTTTTTGCTTCCATGGATGTACAGACATGCTGCAAGAGAACATGTAATGGTTCAGAACTGGGTTTAGTAGCAAATTGTTTTTGTCTCTCCATTGTGGTGAGATTGCTAGAATCTCTGCTTCTTTGCATCTACTTCTTTTCCTAGCTTCTCAGTCTTGCCATCTGACTGCTTCTCAGTCTTGCCATTTGACTGCTTGTAGACGCCTTCCTGGGAGGAGTCCCTAGAGCAGCAGCTTGCCTTGCTCTTCCCCTGAGCTGGCTTTCTAGGGAGGGCCTGTGGTTCCCTCTCAGACTTGTAGGTCTTTCGACAGCTCTGTCCAGGTTTTCCAACTGCTGATTGAGAGGAAGAGGTTCACCAGCTGGGTTTCCATAGAAGGAGCAGAAGTCTATCCCTACATTATTACATGAAAACAGCTGACTATTAAATGGTATGCATAATGAGACCATTTATATGCAAAACATGTCTACGTACTTTTGCAAAAGAGAGAAGGCAAAAAATAAGCGCCACAGTCGCTGCTGATGAGCACTCACATTTTAACAAAATATAGTTTTCAAATTTTATATACAGACACTAAGGATGTCTAAACTGAAATTGATCTTTGAGATCATACCAGTTTTACAATTGGAGAAACTGAGGTAAGAAAAAATTTAAATTAATTTCTATAGAATAGCTACTAGAGATCAGCTGTGGATAGAGAATCCAAAGAAACATAACTACTGGTCATTTCAAAAGCTTCTAGTTTGTGCAAGACTGTAATCCAAGCAGGCAAATGCCAGGATCTGCCTTGCAGATATTCACAAAGACTCTGCCAAGATGGCTCGAGTTGAAAGAACTGACAATTCTAAGTGTTGGGAAAAAACACAGAACAATAGAAACATTGCTGATCAGATCATCAATCCACGCATGCACTTTCAAAAAAATGAAAAGCATATACTCCATGATCCTGCAACCTACCCCTAGCGATATATTTATTAGCAGCAAATGCATTAACATACTAGTTAAATGAAAAATAAGTCATCCTGAATAATCCTGGGTATGGAATAATAAACGTTAAGTATCAAAGTGATAGAGATTGTAATTTGCTTTTCAGTACTAATAGATTATACTTCCCAGCCTCCTTTACAGCAAGGTGTAGCTTTATGACTAAATCCTGATCAAGATGATATAAGGGAAAATGTGGGAATTAGAGAGAATAAACAAACTCTGCTTTCTCTTTCTCTGCTCTTTGGAATACATTATTAGTGACTGGAGCTTTATGTAGCTATTTTTGAACTGTAGTGTCATCTTGAGAAGGGAGCCATAAGCTAGAATGCTACATGAATATTTGTGCATTTTACTAAGAGTAAAATATGCCTCAACTTTAAAACCCTTTTTATAAATGCCACAAACATGAAATGGCAATACGCAGAGGCCCCTTCTCCCCAACCACACCCCCGTTAGAGCCAAGAGGGGCTCTAGATAGGTAGAGTGGAAACATGGGGCACCCAATGAAGTCTCCAGTTAACCCTTAATAGATCTGAGCTAGAGGCCAAGCAAAGAAGGCGAAGGACACAAAGGTTCTGTGGAGCCTGAGAGCAGCTGACAGACAGGGACCTATGAGGAGAGGCAGAAAAGACATAGAAGTGAGGTCTGTCTCCTCACAAAGTCTAGCATCAGCTAAAGGCACCAAGATCCTTGGAGGCAAGGGATTGACAGCCACGGTAGTGTTCCTATGCTTAAGGGGAACACGAGAAAGGGTTCAGGGAAATGCCACTGGGTCCTTGTATGTCATTGGAGAGGAGGACCAAGAGGAGAGTTAGGCATACACAATAAAGGACTCTCTGGGAATTGGGGGGGAGACACTGGGGGATGGGGAGGGAGGGAAGGGGAGCAGGGGGTTCGGGGGGGGGAGGAGGAGGGAGGGAGGGAACTGGTCTACCTATTAAGTTTGTATGAGCAGAAATAATAAAAAATGTATTAAAAATAATAAATATTGTAAAAAATAAAAAAAAAAGAAGTGAGGTCTGTCTGATGGACCCTCACATCCGGCGGAGCCACTGAAGAATGTGGCCATGGGGGAGGGGAGCAACGGGGACTGACAAGGGGATAGAAGTGTCCAGGAATACTGCATAGGGAGGTTTCAGAGACTGGGAGTTTTGGGAGACAGAGAGAGAAACTGATAAGGAGACTCCCAGGTTCTTACCTTGGTATCAATGTGGTGCCACTTAGCAAGAAAGGACTAGGAACCTTTACAAGTGTGAGATGTTCTTGCCTGTTCCTGTTCCTCTTCCCTTGAAACAGTTTTTCCAGTGGAGAACTACTTTGCCCTTCCCTCAGGATAGATAACCAGAATGGGGTGGGGTACCTTCTCATTGGGCTATAGGACATACGGCTCACATCTGGGCAATCAGCAGGTCCCAGCAATTTGGTTCCAGTGACTAATTTAGGTTTTGGCACATGAACCATATACTAAGCCAAAGAGAGTCAGTCAACCTTGGAAAGTGCTGGCACTGATGGGAAGAAGTATGTCTTTTCTACTGGGTTTGCTGGCAGGGGAATGAAAACCTGGAGTTTCCCATTGCCAATTTTGCTACCAAGACAAGGCCAACCTGCCGTAGAAGGAAGTCCACACTTCAGAAAGCCTGAGAAGGAAGTCTGCACTTGAATAAGCACAACAGAAAGGCCATGAGAACTCTGTGCTGTATGCCCTGCTTGGATATCCAGATCCAGCTGTGCCTGCAGGCTAACCCAGAACTTTCACGAGCCAACACATTACCATCTGGAATAGTCTTGTTTGGACTGGGATTTTTCTGTCTTTTAACTGAAAGTGTGCTAATGAATACAGGTCCCATTAAAAAGTTTTTATATGAGGGCTGGAGAGGTGGCTCAGGGGTTAAGCCTCTGCCTTGCAGGTGGAAGGTCCTGAGTTCGGATCCTAGACCCCATGTATAGACACCGAGCGGAAGCGGGGGCGGCCTGTGTTTCTGGTCCTGGTAGGGCGGAGCCTGTGAATCCCGGGGCAGAGTAAACAAGGAGGAGGTGGAGGCGGTCCATGGCGGTTTCCAAGTTCATCCGTGGTTCTACACACGCACACATACATACACACATGCGCGCACACATACATGCACAATTGAATAAATAATAAATAATAAAAAATTTTTAAAAAAAGTTTTTATATGAGCACAGAGCTTCTGTTCAGGATGATGAAAACATTCTGGAAACAGCAGATGAAGATTCCACAAAACTGAACTGTACTTACACTATTTATTTGTATACTTAAATGATTAAAAATTATAAATTATTTTTCCATAATTTAAAAGCATTCTTAAAATGTTTTTATGGCCAGCATAAGAGAAACAAACTTAAGAAAGCATGAAATGACTTCATGAAGGACATGGATTTTGACACAGCATTTGAAAGATACCCGACAAGATCTGGTACAGAGAGAGAAATTTAGACTTCAGGTGGAGGGCACCTGTGGCCAAAGGAATGATAGAGCAGAGTGACCAGGCTAGTTTGGGGAGCGGGGAAGAGTCTAGGAGATGGGAACCTAGGAGAGACTAGGTATGACTTCGGGGCAATCGAGCCCATGACTCTTTTGATGGAAAAGGCATCTATGATTCCCACAGAGCCCAGGTACTAGAGAACTGTTCCAGAAATATAGGTTGGTGATCTCTCCCCTCCCCATCTCATATCATTCAACCTTTCAACCATGGGACATCTGGGTACCTTAGCCCAAAATAAATTGGTAGAACTAAACCTTTGTAACCCACTCCCACACAGCAGATCAAGGTCCCTGTGGTTACCTCGCCAATCACTTATGGAAAACCTCCAATGGCTTCTCATTTATTTTGAAGCCCACATATTCTTCATAGCTCTGTAATGGTTACTCTTAACCACTGCTGTGAGAGAACACCCAAAGTCAAGTAACTTAAGGGAGAAAGGGAGATTTATTCAGTTTTCGGTTCCAGAGGTGAGATACAGTCTTTCAAAGCGTAGGTGGCATGGCTGGCTGGCCAAAGCTGGAGGAGGCTATGTCACTGCAGACATCTTGGAGGCTGAGGGCTGCAAGATTGCTTGCTGCAAAGGCAGACTTCTCCTGGAGGTAGGGTGGGACTCATCCACCTCAAGGCCCACCCCTTGGGACTGCCTTCCTCCAGCAAGGCTCCACCTCTCAAGGTGACATGACCTTGTCAAACACATGAGACTGAGGGGAACACATTTCAAGCCATGACAGACTCCATGCCATCTAATCCCTGTACTTCCTCTGCCTTCATCCCCCGCTCTTCCTTGGGCTCACCACCCCCCATCCACTCTAGGTTTTTGCTATTCTGCAAGCTCTCCATGCCCCATACTGTGTTGGACACTCCACATTGGTTGATCCCCTTGCCAGAATTCCATTCAGATTCTACTCCTGACCATGGACTGGCACTTGGTCCTTCTTCACCTGGAACTCAGTGAAGCCTTCTCTGGGTGCACAGAGCTTCTGCTTGTTGCTTTGTTCTATTCTCCTGGCTGACTGTAGTCCATAAGTCTTTTCCTCCAGTAGACTGAGGAGACTCTGCCTTGTTCCCTGCTATGTCCCCAGCCCTTAGAATTGGCGACTGCCACAGCAGGTGTCCAACAAATGGAAAGGCAAGGAACTATATGCACACAAAGTCTTCAGAGACCCTTCTGCAGAGAAACCTGGCTGGAAGGAAAGAGACTCACCAAAAGACCTGAAATCAATGCCAGCATCTGACCCAGAACCCAGGTCTCTGGCTCCAAGGCCAACTCATTTTCAGTAATTCCTCCCACCATTTTCTGTAAAAAGGGTTGCCAGATGAATGGTTTTCTTCTCTGGCATGAGCATCCAGAGTAGAAAGAGCAAGAAACCAGCAGCCAGAAAAGTTGGGAGTGCCTGGGGCATTGCTGCCACGTACCCTGGAGCTGCCAACTCCATCCTACAGTTGCTCAGGAAACAGGTGGGGAAAAGCAAGTCATTGCTTGCATGAAGATGATAGGAGTCAATGTAAGAAGTGATTCTGAGCTCAGAGTCTGCGCCAGGAAAACCTGACTTGACATTTTGTCAGCCAATGGCCAGTGGCCTCTACCCAGCGTCAGGTAAATGCACCCAGCATCATCTCAGGCAGCTTGTTGCCCCACATTTCTTGCTGTGCATGTGCTCATGGAGCTCCTGAAAAATAGGGCTGTCTGTGAGGCCAATAAAACACCAAAGAGTAACAGCATGGACTTCTGCAGCACAGATAAGAGAGAGCTCAAGGCTCTGTCTTATCTGTCATGCAAACCACAAGCCAAACTGTGACATTGGGAAGACACACAGGAGCTCCATGGAGAGGCTACTCACAGAGCAACCAAGGTCTCTTGCTAGCCTTCAGCACTGACCTGGGGCAGGTGAGCAAGCCATCTACAAAAATTTGGTCACTCAAGCCTGCAGAGCTTGAAGGTCAAGCCAGTTGAAACTAGGGGCTAGAATGGACCCACTTAAGGCAACTCATGGAATCTTGACTCCCCAAAACTGAAAGAGATCAGACATTATCACTGCTATTGTGAGTCATTAAGTGCTGGGATGATTCTTGGTGCATCATAGGTAATATGTCAAGCTCATCTCCATCATGAACAGTAATGTGGTTTCTCACCTAATCCTTTCAGTGATGCTCTGAGATGGGTTCTCTTATGACCTCACTCTACAGGTAAGGAAACTGAGGTCAGAGCAGAGCAGTCTCTGACCTTCAGGTCTTTGTGGTCAGGCCTCAGAGTCAGAGCTCAGATACCTAGGGCCCAAGGAAATATGGCTTTGAAAGAGCAAGAGGGAGAGAGGAATTTTGGAGTATGACTCCCAGCAATGGGCTTCATAGGTTGGGATGATCGAAAGACTATCCCAAAGATAGCAAACACTTCCCCTTGAGTCCCTGGCTGATCTAGTCCAGTACTTAAGAATATGCATGATATTTTTCCCCCAGAGAAACATGCTGGCCTATACAGTACAGACAAAATGCAAACTTTCACAGGAGCATGACGCTTGAGCTGAGGAGAGTTCAGCAAGTAAAGCACACACTGAGTGTGAGGACTGAAGCTTGGATCCCCACATCCCGTGTAAATGCCAGACACACTGGTATAAATATCTATAATCCTATGCTTCTTCGGGAATAAGAAGTGGAGACATGAGAATTTCCAGAAGCTTGAGAGCTAGCCAGCATAGCTTAGGTACCAGTGAAAGAGGACAAGTCTCCACGTAGAAAGGCAAGAAGCAGCAGTAACACCTGAAAGCTCTCCTCTACCTCTGCCATGCACATCATGGCACACATGCTCCTATGTGCACACACACACACACACACACACACACACACACACACACTCACTCATGAGCATGGCACCTTGCATCTACAAGCCCTATACCTCAGACTCTGTGCCTCTGAGACAGGAATGTGTGGCACTGTCCAGGCTTCAGGTGGGGACTGAGGCTGGAGCAGCTCTATGGCTCTTTCAGAGTCCTACAGCTGTAAGAGGCATTGCCCAGGTGTTTACTCAGAACAGAGAATCAGCAGGTAGGGTTCCTCTGAGGGAGGTTCCTTTGCCGGCATCCCTAGGAAAAGTGAGTGGGTAGCTGGCACTCTAGCTCAGTTGGTAGAGTACTTGCCTAGATGCACAAAATCCTGGGTCTGATCTCAGCACCACATAAACAAGATACAATGACATAAGACATATTTAATTATATAGCACTAAGGAGATGGAGGCAAGAGGATCAGAGTTCAAGATTGTTCTTGGCTACATAGCAAGTTAGAGCTCAGTTTGGAATACATGAGTGGGAGGGAGCAGAGTTTTGAAATAGAGGGGTAACATGGAGAAGATGGGCATGAGAGGGTCTCAGAAGGGGAGAGGAAGTACCTAGCATGTCTAGGGTTTACAGGGAACACGGGGAGAACACTGCTAGAACACAAAGAATGAACAGGCTGGGGGTGTGGCAGAGGTGTGGCTAAGGACCTAGAACATTAGTTGAAAGGCAGCTGCAGGGTGTGTTCAGAAGAAGGAGGTTCTGATCTGAGGCAAAAGTCAAGGCTGGGCCTAAACTGGGAGGAGGAGGAAGACAGGACTTATTTTCCTTGCTGGGTGGTCACTCCATGAGCTCTCTCTAGAGCCCGTGGAGTTCATCCAGTCTTGGCAGATCCATTCACGTTATCCCTCTCAGATGTGGCAGTAGAGGTGCAGATCTGGACAGAAGCTTTTATGTCCTATCCTCAGGTTGTGCTAGGGATGGGCTGATCTTTCCCCGCACCTGAGCACAGACCAAAAGGGGCTGAAATCCAGCCTGTGCGCTGTTATCTAGGCCATGTGTCTGCAAGGCTATGAGCCAGAGGGAGTGCAGCCTTTTTCTTCTCTTCTTTAGAAAAAAATCCATAAGCCAAAATTCACAGCACTTAAAATTCCCATTTTAAACTATTTTCAAGTATGAAATTCAATGGTTTAGTATATTAACAATGTTGTGTGACCATCAGTACTTTCTATTTCCAGAACGCTTCCATCATCCCCCCAAACAATCTGGCAACTCTCAGTTCCCCTTACCCATGTCTTGGCCCCTACCAATCATCTATTTATCGATCATTATTCTGGACTTCCCTACAGAGTCCTCTGGTCTGTGGTCTTTTGTGATGTCTCCTTTCAGTTAGCAAAATGCTTTCAAGTTTTTCCCACGTCAGAGCCTGTATTAGTACTTTATTCCATCTGTGTCTAAATAATATTCATCTGTGTGGACATTCATCATAGCTTTCGTGAACACATTCACTGCTGGACTGCTATGAGCACTCCGGGTGAGCTATGTTACTCTCTTGGGTATGCAGCTGGAGGTGGGACTTATTGGGTCATATGGCAATTCCATGTTACTTTCTGAGTGGCAAGTTTGTTTTCCTCGGGAATTGCTATGTTATACAGTCCACACTAGCAATTCTTAAGATGTCCAACATTTCCACATCCCCTCCAACATTCATTCTTGTCCATCTTTCTCACTCAGCCTTCCTAGTGGCTGTGAGGTCATATCTCATCGTGGTTTTGGTTTGCATTTCTCTAGCAACAGCTAATGACACTGAGCACCTTGTCCTATGCTCTCAACCACTTGCGTATCTTTGGGACCTTGCTATTAAATCCCTTGTTTATTTCGAGTTGAATTTCTAGTTGAGTTGTGTAGGACCCTTATCTGTTCTGGAAATTGGATCTGCATAATACAGATCCTCCCATTCTCTGGGAGCTGTCTTTTTTTCTACTTCACTCTAGGGAATTAGAAACAACCTCTGCAGCTCTTTTTGCATGCTAGGAGCCTCATACCAGAGCATTGGATATTCTCCCCATGGAAACAGAAAGTCTCTCAGGGATATCATCCAAGAGGTAACTTAGTCCCTCATCTCTTTTACAGATGGACCAAGAGTCAGACTCTGAAGACAATGGGGTCCTTCCAGCCCAGGCTCCCCATCCTCAGTGACACCAGTTATCACTCAGACAGGTGCTCAAGCCAGAACCACAACGCACCTGGATTCTACCCTCATCTTGCCACTGCAAATCATTACTGTGATCCCCTCTCCCTTCCCGACCACCTCCTACCTAGGTGAGCTCAATGGCTTTGTGGTGAGCCCTATGTTCTGGACTTTCTGCTTCTATTCATCCTCCTTTTCCTCCATGCAGGAGCACTATAACAATTCTGCAGTGAACATCCCCTCATGGAGACACTGACCATTTCTCAGTGGCCATGATTGTGTCAAGACAGAAAAAGAGGGCTGGAGAGATGGCTCAGGGGTTAAGACTCTGCCTTTCAAGCAGAGAATCCTAACTTCGGATCCCAGGTCCCACGTAAAAACACTGGGCAGAAATGTCAGCGGTCTGCACATCTGGCCTTAGTGTGTAGAGCTTGGGAAAGCCAGAAGAAAATAGAAGCAATCCAGGATGATTCCCAAAGTCACCCTTGGTCCTTCACAGGGACACACAGTGACCCCTGACACACACACACACACACACACACACACACTCACACACACATTAAATTTTTAAAAAGTTTAAAAAAAAGAGGGGGGGCGGAACCTCTTGTGGGTGCTGGCTGCTCCTTGCAGCTTTTCTTCCTCTTCTCCTGGGAAGGACCACAGCTCTACCAAACCCCTTCTGTTTCCCTGTCACCCCACTGCCAAATTAAGCAGGCATCTTAGATTCCGAACAAAGGTAAAGAAATGGCATCTGGGAACACAAATACAGGCTGGGCATCAAGCAGTCCGGCAGGAACTTGGGTATGTGGGGAACTGCGATAACACATGTGCAGTTACACATTTGGACTTAGGGACTGTCTTGGAGCTCACCCAGGTCACCTGAGAGGGTGCCCTGAAAATGGGCCTCCTGGGATGTGAACACCTGGGTCAGTCCCCAAAGACTAAAAGCAGACTCAGTTTCCTGCTTCTTGGATCATCCCACAGTCTTCTGGCCCAAGTGTCAAATGGATTTCAGTGACTGTGACCACCTTCACCACTTGGCCTCTTCAAGTCCATTCTTCCTTCCTGCGAGGCTCAAGGGAGATCCGTGCTCGGGAGGCACCCCTGCATTAGCTTCTAGCAGGGCAAAGAAACTGGGGCCAGAGAAGTGGCAACAGTGTCCAACATGGTGTTAAAATCCCCAGAGGAGACAGGCGTAGTGGTGCACGTCTACAATCCCAACATCTGGGAGTCTGAGGCAGGAAGATTGCGAGTTCAACTCTAGTTTGAACTATAAAGCAAGAGTCTGTCAAGGAAGAAAGGGAGGAAAGGAAGATAAGAGGGAAGGAAGAAGGAAGGGAGGAAATAAAAAAGAAAAAGAAAACCAGGTGTGGTAGCACACAACTGTGATCTCAACACTTGGGAGGTGGAAGTTCAGGGTTATTTTCAGCTACAGAGCAAGCTTAAGACTCCAGAGATCCAGTCTCCCAAAATTAGAAAAAACAAGTGAAAGATTCGAATCACCAGGGAAGGTAGCTGAACATAAGATCACATAAGGATCCTTGCTCCTATTAAGGGGGGGCAGTCCCCAGGTGATGTTGTTGGGGGCACGCATGGGAAGCAGATCCAGCTGTCTTCCCAGGATCCCAGGGCACATACCTCTGGCCACGGGGCCACTCAGCACAGGCTGTGTGTGGCCGCCTGCCTTGCTTTCTCTGTCTGAAAGCCAAATGTTGGCTTTCCTGCTGCCAAAATGCTGGGAGTGGAGCCCTTCTAGCCACTGCAGTAGGAACTTGGCTACTAAGGAAGGTTCTGGAAAGAAGGATTTCATGGACTGAAGCCTGTTCACCTGGGACTCATTGACCTATGGAGGGAGGATTGGAACAGTAGGGAAGGAGAGGAGGGCTGGGCTGCTGCAGGGCAGGAAGATAGAGCCAAGAGCAAATTAAAACATGATCCAGGACAGTCCTCCTCCTCCTTGAATTCTCCTGGGCCTTGCCCACCATTGCACTTGGAGCACATCTCCATGACCAAAGGCCAGTGCATAACATCACCAGTTTAGCACATGACTGTTTCTCTGTCTCTCTCTGTCCCTCATTTTTCCCTGTGTGGTCTACTTTCTTATTTCACCCTGAGCTTTTGTCCTAAGCGCTTCATGGAGGCTGCATTTCCTCAGGTCTTTATTCTCTTCTTATTTCTGTGCTCCATGCTTGCTTGGCAAAGCACATCTCTGATCCCATTTCATTCTTTTACAACCTTTCCCCCAAGCTAAAGAGATGGCTCAGGGGTTAAGTCTCTGTCTCACAACCTCATCTCTGATTCCTCCACTTGCCAATACCTGGAGAAAAGTCGTGTTTTTATTTGGCTTCTTTGAAACCATGCTGATTGGGCTCACTCTAGATGCATGGGCTTGCATGTTGTAAGACTCCTCCAGACTCCCAGCCTTTCTCTCCAGTAGCTGCCTCTCCAGCTCCGCTGTCCTCTTGCCAGCACTCTGCCCTACCTGTTGCAACCTTAATGCCTGTCCAGTTCCTCACCACCCCTTCCTACAGCCAGGAACTGGAAATAGAAAGTTTGAGGATTCCAATCACCCTGGCTACTCTGGTTTGAATATGCCAGAAATTTAATCCTTAAAATCAGAAATTCATAGTATCTGGAAGTAGGGCCTCTGAGATGTGATTAGAATCAGATGAGAATGGACCCCTAGGATGGCATCAGTGGCTTTGTAGGAGTGAAAGGCCTGGGTTAGCACACTTGCTGTCTCAGCATGACATGCCTTTCACCATGATATGGCAGAGCAAGAACACTTTTTTTTCTCACACTTGCACCCTGATATTGTGAAAATAAGTTCCCACAAAGAAGATACACTTACTGAACTAGACAGGCTGACTCGGCTGGAATTTCAATGGCTGTGGAAAGGATTGGAATATTACAAAATCAGAACCTAATTATATATTCATTTTGGTTGATCTTGACACTTTCTTGATAGCTGCTCCTTCCCCTTCTTCTGTGTCTGTCTGACATCCTGTGGCTATCAGAATAAACTTTTTGAAATGCACTAATCTAGCAGACCACCAGCCCCCACCAACTGAAAGGCCAAGAATGTCATTAGATAGCATCTGTAGCCTGTAAGAGAGACCTCCCTGCTTTGCTGAAACCCACCTGCCTGGTGTTTCCACCAATGTATTTGAAAAATGTCTTTATGATTTTCTTTGATTCTGTGATTATAAAATCCCAAGAAACTATACCACAATGGAACATGGAGTTTGGGGCAACCTGAACCTGTGTTCCTAGATCATGGTCTTTCACATTTGGCTCCAGAATAAACTACCTCTTACCCCTTTGAGGTGAAAGTTGTGACTTTTTCTGTTTACATTGTTGAACTTCCCAGTATCCAGAACTGTGAGTCAAGCAAACCCAGTCCTTTGTAAATTGCATAGTAGGTATTCAGTTATGGCCACAGAAAACAGACCAAAATCCTTCCTTCCTGGAATACTCTAACTTCTTACCCATTGCTGCAGATGAACTGTCTCTGTGTCTGGGCCTTATACTATATCCCTCTCACCTGCTCAGGGCACCTCTCTATCTCCCTTCACCATAGCATGGTTTCATTGCCACCTCTGAATCACCTTCATCAAAAACAATACGCTGTCATTTCTCCCATCTTTTAAATACCACTAAATACAAACCCTTTTGACATCCCAACGTCCTCTTTATATATTTGTTTGGGGTCATTATTGTATAACAATGCATCTCATAATTAGCTTTAAAGCAATCTTTTTTTTTCGGCTGCAATGCAGTGCTCAGCCGAGTGACTGTTCTGCTTTGTGTGGTATCAGCAGGGCTGAGGTCTTCCAGAAGCTACATTGGCCCACGCTGGCACTGCTTAGAGGCTACTACTGGCGATGATTGGAACTCATTCTGGGGACGGAGAACAGAGGGTTTTTATGTCCTCTGTATGTGACATGGGCTGTTTATGGAATGGTGCCTGGGTTCCAAAACTGGAACCAGCACTGTGGCTGCGGTCAAGTTCTCTTGGTGAAAGCGAATCCCAGGCATAGTCCAGATTCAAAGGGAGGAGGCCTACATGGGGCCACCAACCACCACACTACCCTCTTCCTTTCTGTAGCACTTCTTCAAACAATGGTTCGCCTTCAGTCTCTTCTATGTTCACCTTTCAGTTTGTTGAACTCAGGCCCTCGGGCATCACTGCACTGCCTCTTTAAAAAGTGGTGTTCTTCTCCAGGGTTACCAGCGGCTACCACATGGCAGAACGCACAGTCCATTCTTGATCCTTTTCCTGCTAGGCTCAGTACAGTGACTGCTCCCTTTCCAGGTTTCAGAGCCCCACAGTCTCCTCACTTCCTTTCTGCCTCAGCAGTCATCCTTCTCCCCAGTTTCTTTCCTTTGCTAGTTTTCTCCTCTCTGGGTCAATGTTGCGATGACCCAGGAGTCAACCTCAAGGCTCTTCTCTTCCCATCTGTGCTTGCCCTCCTACCCATCTTGCGGCTTTAAATGCCATTCTTGGCTGTGTACTGCATGATATTTGGTCGATGACAGACCACACATACCACGGTGGTCCCAGAAGAAAGGATGATCTCCTAGGGACCTGTAGCCATGGTAACATCACAACAAAATGCATTCTCCATCCGTTTGTGTTAATGCTAGCATAAACAGACCTACTGCACACTGTGCCAATCATATAAAGTTTAGCATGTAAGTTACATATGGTGCTTATAGCTGATGTTAATGAACAATTATATCATGAATTTCTGCACTTGCTGTACTATATACAACACAATGAATCTTTATTCTAAGGTGCAGTCCCTCCACTGTATAGTCTACTGTATACCAGAAGACTCATGGTATCAGCAGCAGCCTCAAACATCCTGTCTTTATCTTGACTGCATCAGGACACCATGTCTAACACGTGACCTAAGCATTCTAGGTGGGAGGAAGTGTATTCAAGGTCATCTGCGAATGATGGAATTGCCCAGGGATTCATTTCTCAGAACACATTCCTGTTGTTAAGTGATATGTATATGTCGTGATGTAAATGTGAGTTGCTCCCACAGGCTTATGTGTTTGAATCTTTTACTGGTATTAGTGTTTGGAAAGATTGTGGTAGGTTCTACCTCTGTAGCGGTAGAATACAGGGAGGAATGGTGGGAGGGAGGAGTGGTAGGAGGAAGGGAGGCAGCCTTGAGGTTTGGTAGCCTGACACTGCTTCCTCTAGCTGTGTTTGTTTTCTTTGTCCTCATGATGGCTGAGGCAACATGAACCTGCTTTCCACTTCTGTGTCCAGCCATGTCTTTTGCTATGTGATTTCCACAATAATGGACTGTATTCCCCTTGGAACCAAAATAAATACCCTTTTTCTCCCCTAAGTTGCTTGAGTCTGAGTACTGTCTCACATCAAAAGAAGGGTAGCTGCCACAGTGTGGTACAGAGATTGCCACAGTCACAACTCTAGCCTGGACCCCTCACCTTTGTTCTGTCACCCCCACTGTCTTCTCTACCTCTTCAAAGAATATCAATTCATGCAATACCAGGTCCACAGATAAACCCCCACAAAACCATGTGTAGATCCCAGTGTTGTCCATGTCGATTCATGCAATTCCTTCCTTGAAGCTGCTTAGGCCCCACACCCTGACACTAAATGTGGCCTCCTCCTCTCTCGATATCATGTTCATTCACTGTGAGCCCTGTCACATCTTCCTCCAGAGCTCATCAGGTCCACTGGCTTCAGACCTCACGACTAGGTGTCGTCTCGCTACTCTTTATACTTCTTGCCTTGATCCACTGAGGTCTAGTAACTTTCAGAAAAGAGGTTCATAATCAAAGCCAGGCCACAGGCCTCTCTGTTTAACTTTGTCCTGTGGTGCCTGTCGTCTCCAAGGCTTTGTGACCTGACCACCCCAAGACTACTTTCCTTTGGCCTGTCTGCTGCTGCCTCACAATCAAAGACAAGGTTCTATTCCATCTCTTTGCTCTGCCCTGCTTCTGCTCAAGGCTCTGTTCAGATCTTCCCAACAAGACTGCCCATCTCTGTGCTCGCTTACTGCATGTTCATTAAGCTGGTTTCTTAGAGATAATTGCAAATACATATGGAAAGTGTGGTATTTTGATTCTGAGTTAAGTTAAATATCTTTGGGTTGATCCTCAAACAGCCATCATTTTTTCATTGTTGGAAACTTTCCAAATCCTTTCTTCCAGCTTTGTGAGCTGTAAGGATATAACTGTCATCTGTGCTCACTCCCTCCATCAGAGCTTCTTGCTTCTAACCTAACTTGGTACCTACTGATCAACCTCCCCTATTTAGCCCATTCCCCAGCCTGTGACACCCACAGTTCTGCTTTCATCTTTGTGAAATCAGCATTTTCATGTTCCACATATAAGTGAAGACATACAGTGCTTGTGTCTCTCTGCTTTCAGTTACTGTCATGTCTCCCTGTGCAGATTCACACCTGCACCTACCTTCCTTGCTTTCCTTTTGTCCCCTTCCTCTTGTCTAACATACTCTATGTATCAACCTGTGCTGTTTATTGTCTGTGCCATGCTGCTAAATGTAAGTTTCACACAAGGAGGAATATTTAGCAGTGTTTATTGATGCATTCTTTTTATTCTAACTTACGTGTGTGTGCGTGCGCGCGCGCATTGGTGTGCACGCACACATGTGCAGAGGTCAAAATCTGATATCAGGCATCTTTCTCTCTTGCCGTCTCTGACATGTGCAATGTAGAGTATTTGCATAAGAAAAACAATGCCTGCTGTGAGCGGCACCAAGTTGGCACCTTCTCACATACACAGCATTGGTCCAGACCTGAAGCATCTGGATTCTGCTTTCCTCTGGAGAGTCCCCAGTCCCCGTGCACAAGGAGACAGTAAGGCCCATGTGACAGAATTAGCTGAAGTAGACAGAGAATGCTTGTATCGGTGATTCTTAACCTTGGCTTTACACTAATGCCCCTCCCAGGAAGGCTGATGTGTCGGTCCCATCTGTACATCCAGGGTGCAATACAGGTACTTCTGTTCCTCACAACTTTTAGGGAATTCAACTGTGCAACCATGTCTGAACCTAGTGCAAGCTGGATCCATTTAATCACTGCCCCTTATCTGTTTCATTGATCTTGAATATTGTAGCTGGCGAAGAGCAGATTTCATTAGAGGAGACGAACGTGGACCACAGTCTGGAAACATTCAAGAGCTTCCCACATTCTGGCTCTCTTATTATCTGAGCCTGGCTTGTTTTCACTTTAGCTTATGTCACCAGGAATACTCATGATCATAAGGATAGTTGGAAGGAGAAGCAAAATATGAGAGGAAAAAAGGAAGAAAGAGGCAGATGAGAACTCTCACACATTGAGGTCAGCAGAGAACTGTGGGTTTGGGTGGAGGAAGAGACCAAATGGCATTTTGCTAAATTAAGAGTATGTGAGTAAACACAAAAATGATGAAAAAAGGTATGTGAGAAATGGGAATGGCTAAAGGCAGCATCTCTGTAATGGGAAGGAGTGGCTGGCAGAGGCTGCTTCCTGGCAGAAGGAGACGGCATCCTGGAAGAACAGAAACAGATCTCGTTGCCTGCACACACAGACACACACACACACACACGGCTTCACTGCAGTGAAAGCAGTACCAGCTTAGGTTTTTCAGGAATCAGACACACGACAAATGTGCTCAGAAATGAAGGGCGGCCCAGGGCCCATGGAGCAGAGACTGTCGCCACAGTGCACCCTCAATGGAAGGAAGAAGAAGGGGCTTGGTTAAAACAAAAACCTCAGACTGCTACGCAGTACTAACCTTGGCCACACAAAAGGAGCCTTGGAGCACAGGCTGGTGCTACAAGGGCCCCGTGATGAAGGCAAGGCCTGATTCTCTAGCTATCCACAGTGCCACCTGGAACGCAGCACCATGAGGCAATAGCTGGAGGTGGTCCCCCAGTGCCCACTGCCTAGCAAAGAACCTGATGGGGGCAGCTCCATGGCCACCTTTGGCACTTACAAGACAGCCAGAATATTCAACAGCGACTAGGTTGGTACTCTCCCCAAAACTCTGTGCTGCACCTGGTGGGTACAACAAACAGTGGATGGGCATGTCCCTGGCATCCAAGAACAGGACAAATAATGCTGCACCATGTGCACCTGAGTCACAGGTAGGAACTGCAGGGGAGTTGCCAAGACTTGAGGAACTTACTATCCACATCTAGACCATTCTGAGAGTGAAAGTGGGCGTCATTTACAACTGGAAAGCCAGTTGGCACTGTCTGGGGCTGCCCTTAGTTACAAAGGGACCCTGATGAAGAAGGACCACGTCATCCTGGAAATTGGGACAGGCCTTGTTGAGGAAAGTATGTCTGAGCTGAGACCTGACCGATGTGTAAGAGTTGACTGGTTGCTTAGATCCCATCCCCTATCCAAGAGTCTGTTTGGCCACTCCTGAGCTGCCATCACTGTGTTGTGGATTATTCGATGGATGTGTTTTCAAATCGTAGGGACTCCCTCAAGGGAGTGTCACTCTTATCTGACAGCTCTGTCTGACATTCTTGTTTCGGCACTAAGCTGGAAACAAGAGAACATCTGCTGAGGAGTCTCAGGCCTCATGTGGCCCAGTACAGAAGCTTAGGATTCTGCTGACTTCTCTGCCTAACTAACCGCTACGACCTGTTCCTGAGAAACTGATGGATCTGTCTTGACCTTGTCTTTTTTATTATGGGAAATAAACATAATATAAAATTAACCATTTTAAGAGCGGACTTCAGTGGCTTCAAGCTCATTCTCAGTGTGCTGCTGCCGCTACTGCCGTCTACCTCCTTATTAAACACTTTCCTTGCCCCGCCCCTTCCCAGGTCCTGACATCCACTGTGCTACTTTCTATCCCTGGGTTTGGCTCTTGTAAGGATCTCATGTAAATGAATCATGCAATACCATCCCGTTGTGACTATTATTTCACAAAGCAATATGTTTTCATCCATGTCATAGTGTTTGTCAAAATTTCTTCCCTTTTAAAATCAAGTAATATTTCATTGTGTAGGACAGAACATGCTTTGTGTATCCATTCATCCATCAAGGGTCACATGAGTTGCTTATATACTTTGGCTATTGTGAATAATGCTGCCATGAACACGAGTATACAAATATCTGCTTCTTATGACTGGAACCAAATGCCTGAGAAAGTTAGTTGGAATAAGGGAAGGTTTGTTTGGCTCATAACTTCAGTAGTTTCAGCTCATGTTCAGCTGGTTCCATTGTCTCAGGCTTGTGATAGCAGAAGAGCACCACAGCTGAGGGGCAGGACAGAGCAGGTGTTTCCTCGAGGGTCAGGGAGCGAACAGAGACAAGGAGAGGGGTGGGGACAAGATATGAAAGGATGCCTCCAGGGACCGACTCATCCACTGATGATGGTAGACTAATGCATGATGAAGTCAGCGTCCTCATGGTCCTTTCAAGAGAATGACCTCCTGAGCACCAAGATGTTTGATGCATGAGCATTCTGAGGGATCACATGTCACAGTGTGACTCCCCACACACCCACAATGTGACTTCCCACACGTCACAGTGTGACTCCCCACACAGCCAGTGTGACTCCCCACACACCCACAGTGTGACTCTCCACACGTCACAGTGTGACTCCTCATACATCCAGTGTGACTCCCCACACATCACAGTGTGACTCCCCACACATCCAGTGTGACTCCCCACACACCCACAGTGTAACTCCCCACACATCTACAGTGTGACTCCCCGGGATCATATTTTCAGTGCATGAGCTTTCTGAGGGATCACACGTCACAGTGATCACACGACATCCCCACACCATATTCTCAATGCATAAGCTCTTGAGAAACATCTCATATTTAAGCCACATGTAGTTTCAGTTCATTTGGGTTAAATTGGATCATGTAGTAATTCTGTTTCCTTTTTAAGGAACTGTTGTTCTGTTCTCGACAATGGCTGCACTTTATACTTCACAGAGAGTAAACAAGCATTCCAGTCTCTACATCATTAGTATGCTTTTGATTTCCTTTATTTTTATGGTGACTAAAGTTTTTTTTTAAGATAATTACAGAGGCTGGAGAGATGGCTTAGACATTAAGACTCTGCCTCAAAAGCAGAAGGTCCTGAGTTCAGATCCCAGGTCCCATATAAAAATGTCAGGCAAAGATGGCTGCAACCTATACTTCCAGCCCTGGTGGGTGGAAACTTGGGAAATCCCAGAGCAAAGCAAAAAAGGAGGTAGAAGCAATTCTGGATGATTCCCAAAGTCACCCTTGGTTCTCCACAGGGTCACACAGTACTCTGTTACACACAGTAAATAAATAAATAAATAAATAAATAAATAAATAAATAAATAAATAAATGAATAAATGAATAAATAAATGAATAAATAAATGAATGAATGAATGAATGAATAAAGTTTAAGATAATTACGATGCAATAGAGCTAGTTACTTGCGAGAAACACTATACAGAAGTCTCACACTCTTCATTTTCCATTTACACCACTACAGAACAATATCACAGACAGAAACAGTAGCATTCATGCAATCACCAGCCTTGTTTTGATTTTACCAGCTGTAAGTGCATTTGTGTATGTGTGTGTGTGTATGTGTGTGTGTGAGAGAGAGAAAGAGAGAGAGAGAGAGAGAGAGAGAATACATGTGCAGGTTTTTTTTAAATCATACATACTTACACAATAAAGGTATAGAAAAATTCTAGTATAAAGATTCCAAAAAGAACTTCAAGAACTACCCAATTATTTTAGGAACAGCTCAAGCTATACACATGTAAAGCACGTAGTGCAATAAACACTTGCATACTACTATTCTTCCGTCGTCACAGCCTCATTCTTCCTCTGTGGCCTCTGCCCCCTTAGTGAGCTTGTAGTAGCTCTTGAGATGTTCACCATTTCACCTGCTGTTATCTCGGAAGTGAACCGCTAGGAAACAGGGAAGAACCTTTGATGATCCTGCGTGCATTCCCTGCCCTCAGCCAGCAATAATCTCCAAGGAGCTGTCACAAGGAGAATATAGACTTTCCACACCCTTCTTCCAACAGCGAGCCAGCCACATCTTAGGAGGGGTGTGTGCAGGCTGTAGACTTCTTGCTTTAGAGTGGCACCATTTCTTCTTCATTCATGTCCCACAGATGGCTCATGAGAAAATCTCTACCTTCAATGTGGAATCACCATGCAGCTGTGTGCCACACCCTCACCCCGGCTTTTGTTCCATTTTCCTGATTTCCCACCTGGACCTGTGCAGCAGCCTCTGCGGCTCTCCCCTTGCCCTGATGTGACCCTGGCCACCACACCTCTCCTTGCCAAGGCTCCTCACATTCTACAGCCTGCAGGAGGGGCATTGCCTACACTCCTGCTGCCCTCTGAGTCCTCTCTCCTGTGTGGATATCCCAGTGCTCGCCACCTCTGGGCCTATGGCAGAATGCGCAGCTGTAGATGAAGTATTTGTTCCTCTTTCTGGTCTAGGCTCAGATGGCATGTGTGAGCTCAGTATAGTGGTATTCAGAAGAGGAATGGTTCCAGAACTCCTTTCCAAACCAAAATCTGTAAGCACTCATGTCCTGTGTATCTTGTGACGTAGTACTGTAGTCCACACAAGTCCTTCCCATACATTTAAACAATCCTCAGAATACTTGTAGTACAATGAAATGCTATGCAAATACTCGCTGCATCTTTTAGGTCTTTTGGGTCGATAAATGTTCAGTACAGATGTGATGTTTAATGTTAGAGCACTTTCCATCTCTGGATGGTAGTCATGTGTGTCCTCTGCTCGGGGCACCATGTTCTGAGGCACAGGATGTGCACAGCACAACATAGAAGTCCCCGGTCACACATACTACAATGTGACCCAATAAAGGTGATCCTGGCATTGCGTACGGTGTCCCTGCCTCTGTAAAAGAAGGGCCTTTTTTTCTGTCCCTATGTCTCAAGTGTTCAGAAATGTGCTGGCACCTGGCCAATGCTCACACAAATTTCTATTAGTACTGTTAATTCCATTTTCTCCTCAATAAAAGAAAATCCCTAACTGGACATGTCTGGAGCTGTTAGTATGACCCCCAAGGGTGGCAGCTGTATCTTGTTTTAAGCTGCTGTTGTGGTTGCTTTTGTTGTACCTCTCAGGACTGGGACCTGGCTTTGCTAGATGGGAACCCTGTAGTGTAGAAGGCCCCGCATACTACCTGGGACCTGCTCAGTGTGAGACTAGGCTGGCAGTAGCCTTCCGTGCTCCAAAGTCACGTCTCTCACCCTTTGGTGGTATTCAATGGTCGCTCTTTGCCTGGAGAGGAGTTAATAGAGAAGACTACAGAAACTGCCTTTCCAGTTGGCCTTGCTCTGAGCTGACATTCCCAAAAGGTAGACATGGAGGCCGTTCTGCCTGTCGTGTTGCCCCTGAGAACCGTGGAGGCCTGTGCTAGGTGTTCAGGATACAGTGGACAGAAGTGCCTTCACACCCCGACTTCCCTAGATTTTCCTAACGAGCTTGCAAGCTGCGCAGGCAGCTCTCGCCTTGCCCTGCACAGATCCTTTGTTCTTTCAGAGTGTTCTGTCCTGTCTGGCCACCTCACTTGTTATCTCCTGGGGGAGGCTTTCTGTGCTAAGTCCTCCTCCCCTAGGCCGGGCCCAGCGCTGTGCATGCTCTTTGCTTGATTGAAAGTGCCGTGGGAAGCAGGAGGGACTTCAGAAAGGACAGTGATGAGAAGAACCATTAGGTATTAATGCCACCCACCATCATCACACTGCCAGCCTGGCTTCTCCTGGGGCAGCCGGGCTGGGGTTAATTAGCTTCTGGCCTTCTTAGCGGCGGGGTGTCTCCTTAATCATCTCCCACCTGGCTCTGCTCCGTTCAGGCGGGAGTGAGGGCTTTGGAACCAGGAACTGAACTAAAGCCAGCGCTGCTGAGGAAGAGCCCCTCAGAGCTGCAGCCATGCTCCAGTGACCCACGGCCCACCTGACTGTCCCACTGGGAAAATGGGACGAGGCCTACAGAGGTGGAGACTGACCCTGGGTTCCCCAGCAGGTGACTGAACCATGATTGGAGTTCCCTTTTCCCGTATTAGAGTCGACGGTGTCTGCCTCAGAATCCCTCATTCCATTCTACAAATGGATCTCTAGTGCCCTGGGCTGGAAGACGGAGCTCTGTTGATAGTTAAGCCAGAGGGAGCTGCTCCTCTCACCAGCTTGCTCTGCAATGGAAGATACCCTCGTGGAAGAAACCAGCAGGAAAGTAAACGAATAACAGCAACTGCGGAAGAGGCCGCAAAGAAACAAACCACACAACAGTAGGGATGGCCATGGCCTGCCTTAACGCGACTGACACCCCAAACTCATGCTGGGAGCTGACTGATGCGGCTCCACCCTCACAGGCGGGTTAGTGTCCTTCTCTGAAACAGAGATCAGACTCTGGTTTTCTGGAGATAGTTCGCATGAGCATGGATTACGCTCGTGAGAGCAGGTTCTGTGGCACGAGTGCTATCTTCCCACCATATCCTTGCCTTCCCACCATGGAGGGAGTCACGCAAGACACACATCAGAATCAGAAGCTGCAACTGCCTATTGTGGATTTCCAGCCCTCACAAATATTAGCTAGATGAAAGTCATTCTCTTATTAATCACCCAGTTTCAGGGTTTTTTTTTTTTCGTTTGTTTGTTTTATTGTAGTTAACACAACATGAACTAAGACTCAGGACCCCAGACTCCTCCATAAGGAGACATGTGATGCTTAGTCTTAATTGCCAACGTGACACAGTCTAGAATCATCTGGGAGAAATGTTTTCAGGCATGTCTGTGAAAGATTACCTTGATGTGGGGAGGCCCACATGAATTGTAGATGGAGCCACTGTCTGGGCAGGAGGTCCTGGGCAGAGGAAAGGACAGCAGCATGTATCGACATGAGGTGAGCACTTCACTCAAGTGCCTACCGATGTGACTTCCCTGGAACTGCGACCAAATAAATCCTTTCTCCCTCAAGTTGCCTTTGTTGAGGTACTTAGCTTTTCTTCGTGGAGAAGTAGCCAACAAAGGTGAAGAGGTGAATGTTATCATTTTGCAGCTCCAGTGACTGAGTGGATCCAGAGATGGGGAATCAGAGAGTGTGAACATCACAGCTAGGGAGGCCACCACACCATGTGCCTCCTGGAGAAAGAACGCAACGCCACATCAAAAAGAGTCTTATCAGAAAACCAAAAGTAAAAATGCTCCAATTTCTAGCCCAGCACTAAGCACAGAAGCAGATGAAGGTGAATCACACATTACATGTATTATTTGATACTTTCTAGAAAAAACTTACAAGTGAAATCAATTTTAGTAAGTTTTAACTCTATATGTCTAAAATATTTTCATTCCAGTATTCAGTTGAAGTAAAAAAATGAATGAAATACTTTCCATTCCTTTTTCACATGAAATCTTTGAAATCTGAGATACATTTAACACTCAAAGCACTACTTGCTTGGGATCGTACACAATCCGAGTGCTTGGTAGTCACAGGATATGGATAGCCATTCTGAAAAGGACATCTGTGGACCAACTTCTAGTCTCCAGGGAAGTCAGAGGTCAGAGGATCATACTAAACTCCACTACAGTGGTCCAACAGCAAAATTCAGAAATGCAAACTGGGAAACTACTGGAAAGATAACCTGAATTTCCCCCCACCCCAAAGAAATACATTATAAGAGGAAAAAACCTAATGGAGGACCCTAGAATGACGAAAGTCTTTAGAGACATGCCAAGTGGCTATCGTGTATAGACTCTGTTTGATTCCTGATTGAAAGTAAGCCATCTGAAAGACACTTTATAGTATTTAAAAAGAATTAGAAACCCAGACACTGAACAATTTGATAATATCCAGGGATTACTGATTTCAGATGTGATAATGATACCATGGATATGTTTTTTAAAGAGTCATTATCATTAAGGAAGGTGTGCTGAAATATTTATGAAGGCACACTGAAACAATACAAAGTCTGAGATTTGCTTTTGAAGCACATGAGAGGGGAGAGGTGATGGGATAAAGTGAAAGGAAGCTGATAATGGTGTTGCTGAGTGATGGGTGTGTGGTGTGGGTTACACAGTCAATTTTCATGTTTATATGAAATTTCCACACTAGAAAGAATTAAGGAAATTAGGATGCCTTCGAAAGAAGATATGGATAGTGGGGGTCATGAAATAATAAATTCCAGAGATGCTTGTCTGTCTAGACCAGCAGCAGGTACTTGCTAGGGTCTCAGTGTAGTGGGTGCCCCCTAAAGATGTTGTGGACCTTTCAGAGGTTAGATCCTTGAGTCGCTTTGGGAACTCCCTCTCAGGGAGCTCTGGGACAGGCCTCTCTGTGTCCTAACTTCAGACATCATGCCTGCTCAAACATGCGCTCTGCTGGGACGTGCCTCCTTCACTGCAGACCCAAACAAATGAATCTGCTGAGTCTTAAATCTGAACCTATAAAGTATGTGTTAAGTAAACCTCTTCCCTTGCGAGTTAATGGCCTCTGCTATTCCATTGTATTAACATAAAGTTCTTTTACAGTTATTCTATTCCTAAGGATCTTAGAGTATGACATCAAGCTGACTAATTTAGTACTTAGTACATTTGTTTTGTAATTACGTTATTTGTAAGCTAACAATAATAATGATAATAATAATAATAATAATTTGGATGCTAAACCAAATTAATCTACTTTAAAAAATAATTTGTATGGTGTGTATGGTGTGTATGGTGTGTGTGTGTGTGTGTGTGTGTGTGTGTGTGTGTGTATGTGCTGGCACACATATGCCTATGGAGACCACAAGTCAATGTCAGGTATCTTTTCCAGTTGCTCTTCACCTCAGTGTTTGAACAGGGTCTCTCACTGACCTGGACTCATTGATTAAGTTAGGCTAGCTGGCCAATGAGCTCTTCAAAGAGCCTGTCCCTTTCCCCTCTTCCCCCAACCATTTTTCTGGATTCAGTCATGTGCTGTGTGCCTAGCTTTTATGCAGGAGCTGGATCCTGAACACAGATCCTTATGCTGGCATGTTAAGCTAGCTGAGCTGCTTTCCCAGCCCTATGATTTTATTATTTGCTTTATTTTATTCTTCAAAACAAAACTTTGCTTTTGCTTTATAAGTACCTAAACAGCTTGGATGATTCATAACTAAAATCTACAAACTGGGCACAAACAAAAGAACCCACCTCCGGCTGGAGAGATGGCTCAAGTGTTAAGACTCTGTCTCACAAGCAGAAGATGAGTTCGCATCCCAGGTCCCACATAAAAATGCCAGGCAGAAATCACAATGGCCTGCACTTCTGGCCTTGGTGGACAGAGAGCTTAGAAAATCCCAGAGTGAAGCAAAAAGGAAGTAGAAGCAATCAGGATGATTCCCAAAGTCACCCTTAGTACTCCAGAGACACACAGTGCCCTCTGACATATATACACATGCAAAATAAATGAATAAATTTTTTTAAAAAACAAAAACGTCCACCTCAATCTCTGACAACTTCCTTCTGAGGATCTGCCTAACTGTTCTGCTTGGAGTGAAGTCAGGGGCCCTTCTTGCAGCTGAAGGGGTGACTTGTGAGCCCCCACTCTACCTGATTCCACCTCCTTGGAGTCTGAAACCCAGAGGACAAAGAGCTCCACTGGCCATACACTGACCAGGCAGCTTTGCTGTGGTCCTACTTCTGAGGTCCCCAGGCATGGCTTCGCTTCTGCCTGCATTACAGCCAGATCCTCCAGTCTTCTCTGAGTTGAATCCACAATCCCCTTTTCTTACAGTAGCCAGAGTCTGTCTGTTGCTTGCATTCTAATAACAATGGTGAAAGCACAAACCTTCAGCAACTAGTTATGTCATTAATTATTTAACCTGATTCTGACAAAACAGATTCAGAGTTTTAAGAGGCAAGCTGAGCTGGCAAAGCTGAAGAGATAGGTCGTTGTGGGGAATAAATCACTCTCATCACCTGTGTTAGAGACATGGCAAGTGGTGGTGCTCCTGAGGTTCCTACTTGGTTCCCCAGAACTTACTCCTGGGACAGTGTTCCCTGAACACACAACTCCAACTCTCCTGTAGGTGAGCAAGCTACAGGACACAGAAGGCTTTACCCGTGCTGTAATGACAACTTCTGCTTCCGCACTTGGCTGGTGGTCTGTTCCCTTGAAAGATGGGTGTGTCCTGAGTGACTAGCATCCTTTGAGCTGAGGGGTGGAGAATGGAGGGATCCAAGATGACATTTCAGATAAACGAAAACCCAGATAGTCCCTTGTAAGCAGTTTCACTGTAAGAATTGTTAAAGGGTCTAGGGAGAGGTTCACTTAGTAAAGTGCTTGCTACATAAGTATGAGGACCCGAGTTCGATCCCTAGATCCATGTACAAAAGCCAAGCATGGAAGCAGGCATTTGTAATGTAATGCTGGGGAGATAGAGACAGGTGGATCCCTGGAGCTCACTAGCCAACCAATATAGTCCACACAGTAAACTCCAGATAAGGGATAGACCGTCTCAAAAACCAACCAACAAACAAGCAACACCGAGGTGGGCAGTGTCTGAAGTAGGACACCCAGGGTTAACCTCCACACGCACGCACATACATGTGTTTGTACACCTATATACGAATAACTGGTAAAGGAGGCTACGTAGTTATGTACCTGCAATCCCAGCCACTCTGGTGCCTAAGGCAGGAGGGCAGCTGGAGGCCCCAGAGTTCAGGGTTCTGGTGCCCCATGAGGATATCAGGCAGAAAGGACTGATGTGCACTGGGGTGGAACTTGTGAACAGCTACTACCTACTCCCTGGACGGCAAACAGACACTAGTTGTCATGGGGGGAGAGAGTTACTGAAAGAGGTTCTTCAAGCTTGGGAAGTGATGCTACGTGGAAGTCACCTACAGGAAGAATGAGGACCCACAGAGCTGATAAACACTGGGTAAGCAGTGCTGCCCCCACTGTTTTTCACTGACCCTGGCTTTGCTTCATTTTCTTTTTCTTCCCTAGGGTCTCACAGAGCACACTCGTTCTATGCCCTTCTCTTAAAGGTAAAGGCTAGGCTCATGCCACTTTGTGATTTGGATCAGAAATGCTCCCAACAGGCATATGTTCATGGGTTTGAACACTTTGCTCACAACTACTAGACTGGGGAGTTGTGGAATCGTTGACATGAGCCACTAGGAGAAGGATTTTGAAAGTGTGGCACTTAGTTCAGTTGTCAGCTTGACATGCGGGCAGTGAGCCCTTGGAGATGCTTGTAGGAGAGGCTCCATTGCTTTAATTGAGGTAGGAAGACCCTGTTGTGAATGGGACCATTCTTTAGATAAAAGATCTAAAACTGTCTAAGGATGAAGAGAGCTGAGTAGCAGCAAGCATGCATGCATTGATGCCCTTCCTGTTTCTGACTGCATATGAGGTGAACAGCTGCTGTAAGCGCCTGCTCAGACTGTCCCCACCACAGACAGACTGTGACCTGAAATTCATATATGAGCCAAATAAACCTTTAAGTTGCTTTGTCAAGGTATTTATCAGAGCAACTGAAAGCAAAACTAAAACAGAAGTTTAGAGCTGGCTCCACTTCTGGTCTAACTTGTACTTTCTGCCTGTCAGGAAGGAAGGAGCTCTAACCATTGCAGATAGACCTGCCCCAGCTGCTATACCTTACCCCACCACCATAGAGTGTGCACTCTGAAACTGTGAGTGAAAAAAAATCTCCTCCTTAAGCTGCATCTGTCAGGCGTTTTGTCACAGTGACAAGAAAATTATGTCCCCACATCCCTGGCCAAAGGAAAGTACTATCCTTTTCCAGTCTTTTCTAGTCTTCATTTAATTGTTTCAAATTACTATCCAGTCTGGCCTTTATTCTAAACATGATCAAATTCATTAAATTCTGAACATCTTACAAATTAGGGGGGCTAAGTTAGCTGCATCAATTAGTGAAGTGGGTGGGTCATAGCAATAAGGAGTGGTAGGGACCGTAGCAAAGAAAAATTTTTAGCCAACTGTTACCAAGAAGAAGTAAAACTCACACATCTTGTTTTCCAGCAAAATAGGAAATATAAATTTGCATGTGAAATGACCTGATAAGTTAATGGTATTTAATAATGAATTAAAAACAAAGAAAGACCAAACACTGTGTAATTAACAAAGCGCAAACAAATAAAATCTAGACATGTGTATTCAGTCTCTTTTTTCCTTTTCCATGTATTTATGTGTATTTATGTGCACACGTGTGTATATATATGTTTGCACATATATGTGCACGTGTGTATGTGTATCATGCACGCACATTTGTGTAAGACCTGAGGTTGATATCATCTTTATTCACTCTTTACATTATTCTTTTTGAAACAGGGTTTCTACTCAAACTCAGAGTGGCCAATAGGGTTAGTCTAAACAGCAGTTTCTGCAGTTTCCTAGTATCCACCTTTTGCAGCTGCAATTACAGGCAGTCTGTCATGACCATCTGACATTTTTAAGCTCTGGGAATCTGAACTCTGGTCTTCTTGCTTGTGAAACAAGTGCTTTAATAGCTGAGCCACCTTCAAGTTCTTCTAAAATGTGACACTCAGAGGTGGTGGCTGACCTATCTCCTGAATGCCTTCTGGTTAATTCTGATTGTCAAATTGATTAAATTAAGGAAATCTAGGGCATCAGGGACACCTTTGGGTGTATCTGTGATGGTGCTTCCAGAAAAAATCAACTGAAAGTAGAAGATGTACCCTGAAAACAGGCACCCCTGGACTGGCATCCAGGACCGGATAAAAAGGGAGAAGAAAAGGCCACTGAGTCTCAGCGCTCCTTTTCTATTCCTGCCCCCCTAAGATGGACGTGAGCTGCTGGGAGCCCCACCACTACAGCTGCCACGCCCATCCCCAGCTGCAATGACCCCCTCAAAACCAGACCAGAATACATCATCCCTCTCTTAAGATGCTTTTGTCAGCATCTGTTCACAGCAGTGAGAAGAGAAATAACACAGAGGAAAGCCTATTCCCTTGTCCTCGAGATCTACTCTATCATGCCGGACAGTAGTGGGACAGGCTGCATTTTTTTTCTTTTTCTGAGCTGTGAATTGACTTAGGGCTGCAAATATGCTAGGCACGTGGCCTACAGCTGCCATATCCTCAGGTCTGCAGTCTCTCAATTGTCAGCAACCTTTCTCTTTCTGCCTCACCTCTTCCTGGTTGCCCTGTACAACCCCAGTAACAAAAGCAAAAATAGACAGATGTGGTTACATTAAGTAAAAAAGCCATGCACAGCCAAGAGAAAAAATACAAAGAGATAGTATTTGTACCTGGAGAAAATATTTGCAAACAATACACTTTTTTAAGAGAAGACATGCAAATGACTGACAAAATATATGGAAAGATGCTCAAAATCACCACTCATCAGAGAAATGTAAATTAAAACCATGATAAGAGTCACTCTATGACCAGTTAGAATGATAATTATCAAAAAGATGAAAAATTGATTACTAGAGTTTGGAGAAAAGGAAACTTTGCAACTCTTGGTGAGAATGTAAATTGGCACACAGAAATAGTATGGAGATTCCTTAGAACATTAAAAATAGAGCTATCACCACATGACCCAACCAACCCTCTGCCAAAGGAAATGAAATATGTATGCCAAAGAAATGTCTGTACTCCATGCTCATTATAGCATTATTCTCATCAATCAAGACAAAGTGTCCACAATGGAATATGATTTGGCCTTAAAATAGAAGGAAATCCTGTCCTCTGTCACAACATGGATAAATCTGGAAGGCAGTATGTTAAATAAGCCAAACACAAAAAGAACTCAATGGGTAATTGTATGAAACTCAATTTTATGTATAATCAAAAAAATCATACTCAAGTAAAAAATAGAATGATGAATATCCAGGGCTGGAGGTGTGGTTAAAAAATATTAGTAAATGGATTGGAGGGATGGCTCAGGAGTTAAAACTCTACCTCAAAAGCAGAAGGTGCTGATTTCAGATCCAAGGTCCCATTTGAAAAATGCCAGACCAAACCAGCAGCAACCTGCACTTATGGCCCTGATGGGTACAGCTTGGGAAATCCCAGAGAGAAACAAAAAGAAGGTAGAAGCAATCCAGGATGATTCTCAAAGTCACCCTTGGTCCTCTATAGGGACACGCATGCGCACACACACACACACACACACACACACACACACACATACACCAAAGCACTTGCCGTACAAACAAAAGGTCCTGAGTCCAGATCTCTAGATCCTGAGTGAAAGTGCAGGGCAGATATAATGGCCCACTTGTAATTCTAGCCTGGAAGATGGAGTCTGGGAATCCCTAGAACAAACTGGCTGGCTGGATTAGCCTTATCAGTGAGCTCTTATCAGTAACCATATATCAGTTGAGTTTAATTAGAAACCCAGTTTCAGAAGAATAAGATGGAAGAGTGATCAAGGATGATTCTTTTGGTTTTCTTTTTTTTAAAATCAATTTACTAAAATCTTTCATGCTTCCACATGCATATGCTTATACATCTTCACTCATACATGTGCCTGTACATATACAAATAAACATACATACATGGAAAAAACATGGAAAAGGAAAAGAAAAAAGGACTCAATGAATAAGTAAAAGAAATGAACATCTTCAGTCTAATAGAGAGTATATTAATTCCTTTTCTCATCACTTTGACCAAAGACCTGACATGAAGAAATTTAAGATTTATTTTGACTCACGTATTCTCAAAGGAAACGACGTGGCACTATCTAAAACAATAGGAGCCTATGGCATGGCCTGCTCACATCTTAGCAGACCAGGAATCAGGGAGACTTAGGTTGGTGCCAAAACCAGCTATAACCTTCTAGTCACAACCCTACTTCCGCCTATTTCAGGAAGTCACAGTTGAGAACCAAGTATTCAAACATGTGATCTATTGTGGACATTTCACATTCAAACTACAACATGGAGTTATCTATAAAAAATATTGGTCACAGCATACATAGTAAAAGGCAAAACTTTCCCAAATTTATGAACAAGACCAGAGTATGTACGCTGTAATTTCTAACAAATAAAATTATATAAGGAAGTGAGATTAAAATGCTCAGCCCTAATCAGGCCATCCGAATCTCTTCATATCTTAAAGATCAGGGAATCTTGCAGAACCGGGAGCAGTAAGATTGTAAGAGCCAGATCACTTAAGTCATGACAGGGTGGCTGCATCCATAGCTCATTGCAATAAGATCTAGCCCCACCAGAACTATACAATGGCTGACATATCAACATTTCCCCATGGACCAACGAGGCTCTCGGGAGAAACAACTATATGTAAGGAGAATCCTAGGGGCAGGCACTGGACAGGTGAAGAACAGTGTCCCCACCTGTGGCTTTACCCACTGACACAGAGGTCTGGTCTCTTACTAGTGCAGACAACCTGGGAGCCCTGTGGCCCACACAAGCAGGGAGTCATGAGGACAGGAGGGACAGAAATAGGTAGGTAAAGGGAGGAGATAGGAGAGGAGATCAGGAGGGAGGAAGCATGGATGGAAATTCATTTTGTTTATATAAAAAAACACAAAAATGAAACAGACATTATAAAGAAAGGAAACCATCTCTATTTGTAAGAATACACGATCTTGTATTTTGATTTTGAAACTCATGCTCAGCAGGTGCTCAGACGCATGCCATCAAAGGCAACCCAAATGAAACACACTCATGTGGAAAAAAAAAGGGAGGGGGGAGGGAAAATGGGACTGGGAATTAAGGCCTAAACTGTATACATGTATGAAACAATAAAAGAGTAATTAAAAAGCTAAGGAATCTGGGCCAGATAGATGGCTCTGAGATTAAGTTTGGATCTCAGACCGCATGTAAAAATGCCAGGCAGAAATAGTGGCAGCCTGCACTTCGGGCCATGGTGGGTGGAGCTTGGGAAATCCCAGAGCAAAGCAAAAAAGAGACAGAAGCAATCCAGGATGAATCCCAGTCACCCTTAGTCCTCCACAGGGACATACAGTGCCTTTTGACACACACACACACACACACACACACACACACATTAAATAAATAAAGTTAAAAAAATAAAAAATATTTTTTAAAAAAGCTAAGGAATCTATGAAAGAAAGAGAGGAAAGAAAGAAAGAGAAAGGAAAGAATGAAAAAAGCTTAGAGCTAATGAATGTTTCGGAAAGCTATAAAATAGAAGACAATATATAAAAATCAAGTCCATTATTCATGCTAACAAAGAAAAAAACCTACAAGTAAAATTACAAAACAATTAGATTTCAGATGAAAAGATTTAAAAAATCCCTAGAATATATAACACAAGAAGTGAAAGACTAGTGCACTAAAATTGCAACATTCTCTTAAAGTTTGAAAGAAGACCTAAATAAATGAAAACTTATCTGTGCTCATGGATTAAGATGGCATACTGACAGGGAATTATTCCCAGAGTCAATGCATTTCCCATCAAAATTACAGATGCTTTTGGGGGGGACAAAAAAATCAACAAAGTGATTCTAAACTTTGGATTAAATTCAAAAGACCCAGAAAAGCCAACAGTCTTAAAAAGAACAAAGTTGAGGATTAACATTCTCCAAATTCAAAAGTTACTTCAAGGGTGCTGGTGAGGGGACCTCAATGGACTTGCTTGCAAACCTGGTGACCTGAGTTCAATCATACCATATTCACATTGAGTCAAGATGGATCATAGACCTAAATGTAAATGCTAGAGATATAAACTCAAAAGAAACAGAGGTACCAATCTTTATGACCTACTTCACACATTATTAGCTTCTTGGACACAAAAGCACAATCAACAAAAATGTAAAAATTATATTTTTGTCAAAATTAAAAAACTTTTTTTTCAGGTGACATCATTAATGAAGTACAGAGATACTATACATAAATATTTATAAATAACATATCTCATTAGGGTATAGTATCCATAAAACACAAAGAATACTTATAAATCAACATTCGACTTGAATGAAAAATGTACAAAGAAGATAACCAAACGTACAATATATACACGAGGAGATGTTCAACATTATTATCCATTTGGTAAATGCACAGCCAAACCACACTGAGATATCAGTCCCCTGTGATGACAATCATAAAAGAAAGGAGCCAGCAATAATAAGTGTTGGCAAGACAGTGGAGAATCTGGAACCCTGACAATAGCCGGAAGGAGTAAAAGTACACAATTTCTACTAGAGACAGCTTGGCAGCTTCTCAGATTAGTATCCAGAGTGATCATGTGACCAACAATTCCACTCTTCTTTATGAACCCAAGAAAATAAAAAATATGTGTTCCCACAAAAGCTACACAAGTATTCATAGCAGCATCATTTCTAACAGCCAGAGTAGAAACCAATGTCTCCCCAGTGTTGTCTATCTGTACAATGTGACTATCTAGCTATGAAAAGGAATAAAACATTAGCACACACTACAACACAAATCAGTCTTATAGACAAAATGCAAAGTAAAAGAAGCAGGAAATAAAGTGCATACAATGCCTGATTCATATATACAAAGAATTCAGAAGAGATAAATCTACAGAACTGGGAGGTGAGTTATTAGCTCCCAGGAGCTATGGAGAAAGAACTGAGAGGAGCTGGGAATTGGTGTGGAGTTTTCTTTAGGGTGATGAAAGTGTTCTGGAATCAGATGGTGGTGTCTGCCCATCCTTGTGAACATCATACTAAAAACATTCAAGTGTAGACTTAAAAAGGGTGGATGTTATGTGATATTTCAGTAAAATACTATGCAGGTCAATAAAAATAATGAAAAGAATATTGTGAACAGCATTCACAAAAGGAGGGTTTCAGCAGCAAAGAGCAGAGCATACAACCCCCGCCAGTTCAGTCAATACAAATAATACAATACAAACCCGGGATGCTGGAGAAAGAGCTCGCAGGCTGATGCACGAGGCAGCTGCATGCTAGAATCAGGGACTCACATGTTTTAAATCTCAGGGTCCTGTAGTTCTCAGTGCCAAACTCATCTTCAGACAAGCAGTGAGAGACAGATTGCAGATGAGTCCACGCATCACATCTGAACACCAGTCTTAGGAAAAAAAGAGAGTCAGTGGTCTCCTAAGGCATTTTCCTTCAGAAACAGGAAACTCCCTCTAATAGATATCCTCTTCATCTCATGGCCTACATGCCCATCCTTAATCAGTCGACGTGAACAGGAATGGGATTCCTTTAAGACCACTAAGGAGCAACCTAACTCAAAGAGTGTCAGCTTTCTGGCTGCAGGCCGGGCAAGGAAGAGTAGATTCTAAGCAAAGAGAACTAGCAGAGAATGGATGCTGGGTAGGAAGCCAGTAGGTCAATATTCTATCTCTAGAGAAGCTGACTGGGCCAATTTTATGTATTTGATTTCCTGATATGAATATTTTTAACCAATGAGTAGGTAGAAAAACAGAGACATCATGAAATCCGGGGTAGATCCAAGCTGAAAAAGCATAGCCTTCCATCCCAGCAGCCACAGAATCCAGGAAGGATGCATCTTCCAATAAGTAAGCAAGAGGTACCAGCAGTACAACTGGAAGAATGATACCATGTCAGCGCACACGAGTTAATTTCCAACCATTGCTATCCCAGAAAGGATGGTAAGCAGAATATTTCATTCCTATCACAAATGGGAAAATGATTAACAAAAAATGAAAATAGAAACAGAGTATCTCAGCGTTACCTAACATGCATGAGTCCCTGAGTTCTATTTCCAGCACAACAAAAACAATCTGTAAATGAGCAGAAGACTGTAACAGATGCTTCACAGAATATATACCAATAGACCACAAGTAACTGAAGAAGTGCCCAACTTTTCAAGTCATCAGGGAATACCATTTCTCAAATCAAAAACACTAGAAAGCAAAATACTTGTGAAGATATAAAGCAACTCCAATTGTCAGGCATGACTGGTGGAAGTAGAAATCGGTAGATGCATGTTAAAGAACAGATTGTTAGTTCCTATGAAATTAAACAAAATCTGCCCTATAACCCACGGCTCCATGTGTATTACTAATCCACAAGAAATGAAAACGTAAGTTCATGGAAAGACTTGTTCAAGCATGCTCTTATCAGCCTTATTCATAACAACCAAAGAATGGAAATTCACAAGTGTCCAGGAGAATGGATTGACCTGCTGTGATGCAGCCACGCAACAGAATACAACTCCAGTAAGCGAGAGACTGCTGCAGACCTGGGGCGGTGAACTCTACAGATACCACATTGAGTGAAAGAAGCCAGAATCCCAAATCACAGTCACTGTGTGATTCTATTTGTATGTGGTGGAGGCACGGGTATATCTAATTCATGGTGATAGAGTTCAGGACAGTGACAGCCTAAGGGGCTTGGCTTGAAGGGCATAGAAACAACCCTTCTGGAGGGGTGAGAATGTACATCTCTCGAAATACATAATGTATGTACGCAAACTTTACTTTCATTTAAAAAACTTGGAAACATGAAAGATGGATATGGTGATAGAAGCTGGCTGTGGAATGTGGAAAGAAAAGCAAGGCATTCAAGGCTGAAGAGCCACCTATGTCCTAAGGCCCTGGATGCCCTGGTTGGTATTTTGACAGGAAGTAGGAGTCAGTCTTTGGCTCAACCTTTGTTTTTGCCTGTGGTACCCATGACCTCTGTGTTTTAGCTGTTGAGTCAGCTTATCCGAGTATCTGAGTTGTTGCCTCTGTCTCCTCGTTCTATGCCCCTCGTTGCATGTCCCTAAAGAGAACTAACCTGGAGGCTGGGCACCCTAGGTCTGCTATGCTTACTTGGGTACCTGAGAGGTCTCTGCTTTCCTGCGCGGATCGGACAGGGCTTCTGAGAAATCTCACTTCAGGTGTCTGCCACAGCCTGCCCTGTGGCTGCTCCAGGACAATGACTCACTGTGGGGGCAGAGTCAGAGAGAGCCAGGCTGCAGCTGGGGGAGCAAGATGAAGAGGCAGAAAGGCCTGAACAAGGGCAGATCAAGATGGTCTACCTAAGCCTCAGTTTCCTTTTCTGAAAAGCAGCATGGGGAGTGTTGTCTGGCTTTGTGTGCATGTTAGTTATGGAAACGGTGAACAGACAGTCTAGGGAGGGGTTGAGCAAGGCAGGGAGTGGCCTCTGGTAAGTCTGGCCTTGGCCGGATTTCCCAGGGGCTGTGGAATTACTGACAGCATGAAGGTGTTCCTGCCTCAGCTGAGATAGGCGAGACTTCCGCACTTCCATCTCCACCATCAAGTCTGATGCTTCGGGAGGGATGCAGCCTACTCCAGGGGCTCCTGTCAACTGAGGGCAGTTCTCTGGAGAGGGAGGCAGCTGTGATCTATTAACAGAGTGTAGCTGGAGGGTGGGCACCTGACTTATTTTCAGCAGAAAGTGTCCACCACAGAGGCATCTGTGAGTTTGCATAATGGGCTGTAAGAAAATAGTAACTGAATTTTAGCTGCATGAGGAGGGCCAAGTCCCACAGATTGGTGTGCACAACCTTCTGTAGACCCAGAGCTTGTAGTGACCTGGGAGGAAGAGACCAGAGTGGATGCAAGAAGCAGAAGCCAGAGTAGTTGCTGAGCAGCCAATGGCCCCTGCAGGGCCTGCGCTGGAAAGGAGTGGGAGGGACTATAGAGTCTTGGGCAGTGGTGATCTGCTGTCTGCTCTCACTACTTTGTTAGAGCATTTGCAGGCAGATGTTCATGCATACTGCCTCCTGAGCCAGCTGTGTCTCAAGGGGTGATGGGGTACCTGTCCCCACTCTTTCCCTCATCAACTGCTCTCCATCATGTGTATCTAAGAACCTGAGTACTGGGGCTGGAGAGGTGGCTCAGGGGTTAAGTCTCTGCCTTGCAGGTGGAAGGTCCTGAGTTCGGATCCTAGATCCCACGTATAGACGCCAGGCGGAAGTGGGGGCGGCCTGAGTTTCTGGTCCTGGTAGGGCAGAGCCTGTGAATCCAGGGGCAGAGTAAACAAGGAGGAGGTGGAGGCGTCCATGGTGGTTCCCGAATTCACCCATGGTTCTACACACACACACACACACACACACACACACACACACACACGCACGCACACGTATATACACGCACACACACATGCACACACGCATATACACACACATATACACACGCACACACATATACACACACGCATATACACACATATACACACGCATACACGCACAATCGAATGAATAATAATAATAATAATAAAAGACCCTGAGTACTGAGCACTGACATCCCCTGATCCAGCCAAGCCAAGACACTGGACAGGGCTGAGCTAGTCTTCAGCTTTTAACCGCCGTGCTACAGGGAAGGAAAGAAGATGGCCTTCAACTTCAAAGAGTTGAACAGACCTGTTTTGAATCCAGCTCTGTCATCTGTGTGACCTTGCTGGAGTTGCCTTCCTTTTCTGGTTCCTAGCTTCCTCCTCTATAAAATATGGATACACTAACACATCTTCACAGAATGGCACAGTCTTATCACATGCTGTGCCAAGCAGTACATAGAAGGCACTTGACAATGGTAGCTCACCCCGTTTCCTCTCCTGGGGTGCTGTCGTGTTGATCTTCCCCTAGAGAGCAGTTTCACTGTTTCACCATCTCAGGCTTGTCCTGCCTGCCCGCCCTTGGGACCTCTTGGCTTCTGGGCATTAGTCTTTGTATTGGTTTCTGTCTCCTGTTCCAGCCACTTCAAAGCCTCAACTATCTTCATCTGTCTCCTCCAGAAACTTCATTTCTCTTGCGAGCACCTTTGTGCCCCATCCGGCCATGCTTTCCTTGGAACAATGGTTTGGCTCAGCCAGAGCCTTTGCCAGTAGTTTCATGCTTTGTTAAGAGCCAGGGAAAGGAGCTGATAAGGACCGTGACTTAGAATCTGCAATAACTGATGAGGACTTCAAAGGGGCTGGTAAAGGATATGGGGTAGGGCTCAGTTTGGGAGTGATGGGAAGACAGCCCCAAGTGGCTCCTGGGGTCCATAGTCTGGGCAGGGCCTGACACCAGACACATCAGACATGCTTGTCCCCTTCCCTTAAGAACTCAGACTGTGCCAAGAAAGGCAGTGCTGGTGGCAGCGCTGCTGAAGCCAGATAACGGTCTCCCAGCCATGGAGCTGTTCAGCCACATCCCAAATTTCCCCTCAGGGCGCTGTCAGGCTCCCTGAGACCTGAACAAACTTCCTTGACCCCCGTGTCAAGCCAGATGGTGTTTTCCAAAGCCTAGTCACACTAAGAATGGGTCTTATCAAGACAGATCAGACCATTTTTCCTTTCAGGACATGATCACTCCCAAGGGGTCGGCTGACTGATTGTTTTGTTAAAGCTTGGTGTTGGAAGCTTCCTAATGCTATCCATGTTTACAGTTTTGGAAGCTATCCCTACATACACACATATACCTGTACATGCATGTACATATTCTCTTTTAAATATTTGTATGTGTCTATGCTCCCAGTATTTGACTGCGATATAATAAAAGCATAGTAAAGGCATCAGCCTAGAATGCTCAGTTTAATTTTTGCCTGTTTGTATTACTGCATCCCTGCCAAATCAAGGACTAGACCAAATCAAGGAATAAATCAAAGTTTCCTGGGTCACTTTGCAGTCAATAACCTAAACTCCAACTCACTCCCACAAAGCAACACCACCCAGATTTTATTGCCACAGCTAGGTATGGCTTAGCTTTGCACTTCATATAATTGAATCATACTATCTTTAGTTCTTTTCAGTCAACAATAATGATTTAGGCACCTTGCAATGATCAGCCCCTTCTACCGTATTGATAAAGAGTAGTCCATCATATGAACACAATTTGTTTACATAGTTTAGAGTGAATAAACAAGAACCGGTTTATTTTAAAAGCACAGCAGACATCACTCAAGTTGAACTTCAAGGACTCAAATGTCAGTGACGGATGGAAGGAGGTTTAAAGCTCAAGTCTCAACTTTTTCATTTTATGCACGAGACTCAGAGGAGAGGGACCGTGTCAAAGGTTATACAGTTTTGTGAGGCAGAGCTAAGGCCAGGCAAATCCACTTTCCTAGCCAATGAAATTGGTTTTGTTTTTGTCTTGTTTTTGTTTGTTTTTAAGAAAAGGTTTCACTCTACAATCCAGGTTGGTCTTTCTTTTTTTTTAATTATTTTTTTATTTTATTATTATTATTATTTATTCAACTGTGCGCATGTGCGTGTATATGTGTGCGTGTGTGTGTATGTCTGTGTGTGTGTCTGTGTATGTGTAGAACCACGGACGAATTCGCGAACCACCATGGATGCCTCCATCTCCTTCTGCCCCGGGATTCACAGGCTCCGCCCTACCAGGACCAGAAGCGCAGGCCGCCCCCGCTTCCGCCTGGCTTCTATACGTGGGATCTGGGATCCGAACTCAGGACCTTCCGCCTGCAAAGCGGAGGCTTAACCCCTGAGCCACCTCTCCAGCCCCCCAGGTTGGTCTTTCTTTTATCCTGCTTTTCCATTTTTCTTCTCTCTCCATATCTCACTGAATCTCTTAACAGATACAGAAACATACAATGCAATTTACTTCTGATGGATCTATAAATGTTGATTAAAAAAGGGTGGCAGGTGGTTTAGGAAGCAGTCTTTGCATGGGGCTGCCCCGGTGGGAAGGGCCAAGAGAGGGAACAAGCACTTTTCAGCTTGCCATGCAGAGATGCAGGAGGCCTAGCAGCCCTAGGAAAATCCTACAAGTCAGATAGATCTGTATTCGCACTCAAAACCCAAGTTGTGTAGCTCTGTTACCTTGGACAACTGACCTCTACATGGGAAGCATGTTTTCAGGTAGTCGATGCTCAATGCATCCTCGTGGTATAGATTTGGAATCACAGACAGGAGTGTTGAGGAGATGGGGAAGGGCTGCAGGGCGCAGGAGGGAAGTGGGAGTCTGACTTACAGTGTGAGAGGCATTTCCTTGGCAAGGGCCGTACGCTTTCCGAGTCTCTGGCGCCTGGCCTTGTTTACTGCTTCCTTCTCCCTGGGGTCCCATCTCAGAAGCAGAAGCCAGGAAAAGGGCTGGGTTTGTGAGGGTTAAGCCACAGGGCCAAGCATGGGGCCTTGGTGGCTACACGGCCTGGTGTGGACCCAGCCTGGTGCCAAGTTTGGGAGGCCAAAGGAGCAAGAAACAAGATAGTTACCTTAGATGGGCAACTGCAATTTGATTTTCCAGGTCCTTGGGAAAAGCCTTAAGATTTGGGGTGTTTGGAGTAGAAACATCACTAGACAGGTCAGGGTTGGTCTCTGAGCCTCAGTTTCTTCCGCAAATAAGGAGAGTCATTCCTGTTGGGAGGAGTGTAGGGAGCCCACGAACCATCTTTGGGGGAATGGTGATGAGTTTTTCTCCTCATTGGCTAGTTAATGGTGGAGATGTTTCCAGGCCACACCACCCAGTGGACATGACCGACTTACGGACACCCACTCATCCAAGACCCAGGGGCGGCCAGAGTACTTCCACAGGTGCTCCACCCTGCGAGGGAAACATGCTTAGCACCTGCTGGCAAGACCCCAGCACTTCTCTCTGGGAAGTCAGGGCTGACGTGAGGGTCTTGCCTGATAGACAGCGGCTATTTGCCAAGTGTCCTCCTGAGTGTCCACTGCTCCTTGGCTAAGGAGCTACACGAGCAGCACAAGGGTTAAATGAAATAATGGCTCTGAACGCAGAGCCAGTCAAGAGCAGTATCCAAAAGAATGGGCTCAGGGGTCAAAATGGCTTCAGAGCTCATCTCTGGCACTTCCTAGCTCCATTAACTTGGGAACTGGCTTAAAACGCTGGGCCTCAGTTTCCTCATCTGTAAAATGGGACTACAGCTAAAACCTACTATGCAAAGTGACTAATGCCAAGGCAACAGACAAGAAAAAGTACAACAGCTGGCAGCTGACCACAGCCACATGGTAGAATGTGGCCTCTGGTGGTCAATGACTCACTGTTCCCAGTTCCCCTGTCAGTCACTGCAACAGAAATGGTCTTAATCAATTAGAACAATATAACTGATTCCAGATAGCCTCTTTTTTATTTTAAAAAGATTATTCTCTTTCTGGAGAGGAACAACAGGGCGCTTGGAAAAAATGTGGCTTCGGCCTGAACATGGAATCTCAGACAGCCATGGCCACAGGCGAGTCACATCCTCTCCTTGGAGCTCCTTCCTTCTTTATAGAATGGGAATAACTACGGAAACATTGCTAGGTCCCCCCAGGGGATGTGATGGGACCCTGGGGGCCAAAACCTCAGCCCACCCTCCCTCTGGCCCAGCTTCTTGCAGACTGTGACTTCCTGGCTGGTCTTTATGTGGAAAGGCCCGCCGCTGGCCTGGGAACAAGCCTTCAGCTGAAGCGCATCCTGATAATTTCCCTGCCAGGAAATGAACGAGGTGTTCACTCCACACGTGGACTGGAATTCCAGGAAGCAATCAGGACTCCTGGCTCCCCTGCCTTCCTCTAGTTATGTGGAAATCTGGACTGCTCCACACAAAGGCTGACCAGAGCGTGCATCTCCGTGAGGTAATTTTGAAATGTATGCCCTTGAGGCGACTTCATCTCTCTGATTTCTCTGATCCTTGGTTTCCTCATTTGTGAACTATGTGATGGTTAATATTGTCAACCTGACACCTTGAAAACAGGCCTCCTGGCCTACCTAAGGGGGATTGTCTGGATTAAGGTCGGCCTGTGAGAGATTGTCTTGACTGCACTGACTGATGAGGGAAGACTAGCTAAAAAGTGTGTGGCACCATTTTCCTGAGCTTGGTGTCAGACTGTAGGATACAGTGACAGCTGAGGATATGCAAGCAGGTGAGCGCGTGCACACACTTCCTGACTATGGCTCCTGCTGCTGTGACTTCCTGCCATAATGGGCACTAACTTGACACCGTGTCAAATACATCCTTCTCCCTCAAATCTGCTTCTTGCCACAGCAACAGATAAGCTAAAACACTATGTCAACAATGGCTCCCTCCTCAGAGTCACTTAGGAACAGTCAAAAACTGACCTCGAATTGGATCATCATTCATTCAACAAATGTTTATGAACACCTCAGGGGTTTTTAACCTAGTTGGAAGACACACACACACACACAAATCAAAAGTTTTTAATTTCATGGGTGATAAGTACTATATTGGTTGTGTTTTGGTTATCATAATGAAATATCTAAAACTGAGAACTTATAAAGCAAAGAGGTCTATTGAGCTTACAATTCTGGAGGCTCAAGGGCAGGTAGCTGGCTTCTGCTTAGTTCTGAGGAAAGTTTCATGCAAACAGCCCCATAATGGTTCAAGAAAGCATTTAGTGAGCCAGGAAGTTCTCTTTTAACACTCAGAAGAGCTTACTGTGATCTATTCCTTCAGGTAATAACACCCTAAATGACCTAATGACTGTATATGAAGCTCTAGCCTTCTAAAGTTCCCACCACTTCTCATGAGAATTAGGGTAGGGATGTGAATGTGAGGGGTTTATTGTGGGGGGGGGTCTGACTAGCAGCAGGCCTGAGATAGGGAGGTAAGAAAGTGTGTAGTCAAGGTCATTACTGTGGGAAATGGGTCACTTCAGGTGGAGGCTAAGGGATCCTGGTAGTGTCCACCTGAAAACAGGTGAGGGAATTTACTACTGTGGAAGGCCCAGCCAGTTCTCTTACTGTCCTTCCAACCAAGGAGCTCAAGGCACCACCCAAATCAGACCAGTTAGGTCAAAGTTCAAACCCAAATGTTGGGGCTATAGTGGAAGATAGTATCTTGCAGCAAAGAGGACTCTAAGGGGTGTTACAGATGGGGACAGATGTAGATTCAACAGACTACCGTCGCTTGACCTCAGCGATGGTTCCAACTTCAACAAGTCTTAGAGGAGAACCATCTTCCAAAGTCCTAGCTACTGAGGCATCCCACCCTCTCCTCTCTGATCTTCTTGCCTCCTGGACACAAACTTTGCAAGGCCGGAAGTTCCCAGGAATGCTCTGAAAGCCTGGGTCTGGGGTATGGGACTTGAAAGACTGTGGTGATCTCAGAAACCCAAAGAGGAGGTGTGCACAGCAGAAGTAGATCCCACTGACCTGGTCTTCTTACAGCCCGCTTGCTAGGCTAATGCTTCTTGCCAGGAGTCAGTGGGGTCCCTGAAGAAAGATCACTTCAGGGAAGTAGCAGAACTACTAACATAGTTCCCATCTAACATAGGTTCAGGTGGTCTGGGAGTTAGGAGACCTGGTTCACGACCCAAATACTTCTTGGGCCACTATTGCAAAGAGTCAGATCAGTCGTCTGAATTGCACAACGACTTTGGACTTGTGTTTGGAGACTGGCGCTATAGCTAGAGGTTAGGCGGGAAGGAAGATTTCCTGCTTCCCTGTGGTTTCTTATGGTTGGAATCTGAAATGTCTCCCTCCCCCACCTGACTTCTGCTTTGTTAGGTGGCTGTGAAACTATGAAGAAGTGAAGGCTTGCTGGCAGAAGGAGGTCATCAGGTGCAAGCATTTGGAGCTTCCCTCTGCCCCTGGATCCCGACCCGCTGCCTTCTTCCTAATCTGCTACATACAAATGTTGCACACTCCCGCTGCCTGGAACTGAGTGCCAACTAAGTGCCTTTTCCACTATCATGAATCCAAGCCTTTGGAAACCATGAGCCGCAACAAAGTTTTCCTTCACTGAGCTATTCTGTCAGGTTTGCGGGTCACGGCAATACAAAGTAATGAGCACAGTCTTCTACGCTACTGTGAAATTGATTCATGGTCTCAATTCTGACTCCACAAAGGCAATAAGCAACTACTGTAAGAAAGCAGACCCCACAGAATATTCCAGTAATAGTCGACGGCGGCAACAGAGGTTACTCCTAGTCTCCCTTAGCCAGTGGCTGGACACAGGATCTGTTAGAAGCCCTGAAGTGTCTCCCTGGAGCTGATTGGATTCACACTTGGCACCCGCCGGGAAGGAGCATCTCTAAAGCTATATATTCCAACTCGGTTTTATCAAGTGCTTGCTTCCAGAACATCCATTAAGCTGGCTAACAAGCTACCAATTTCACCTCTAAAAACACATTTATTTTTAAGTCATTATGTTAATCAGGAAAGCGTCCAGTGTTGATTGACATGGAAGATAAATAGACCCCTTGTTGTGGAGACTTCTGGAGGACTGGGACCCTTTGGGCAGGATGCTGCTGGATTCCTCTGGACCATGAATGCCAAGCAGCCGTCTGCCCTGAAAATGGAGTTAAGGGAGTCGATGTCCACGTCATGTCACGCTTTCCAAAGAATCTGAAAGTTCACTCCTGGCGAGGAAAGACTGAGAAGTGTTGTGGGCTCCCCACCGACATGGCTCACTCTGTCGAAAGATAACATCTGCCTAAGGCACTGAGCTGACAATTTATCTGAAGCACTCAGAACTCAACCAATCACATATTTTAGTCATTTTTTCTTCAGTGTTTCCCACATGTGAATGACTGAGTTAGCATTCTGTCTAAGGAAGCCTGAAGACCACTGCCCGGCTAGAGAAGCCACCTGACCCTACTGAGGCCCGTAGCCTTCCTGAGGCTCCTCACAGATGCCATTTGCCTCTTTGAGAGACTGAGTCCAGTATGGGACTCCCTTCACCCGCCCACAGCCTGAGAGAGACACAATGATGAGTTGGCTGTCAGAGCTCATGAACCTCATTCTTAGTCTGGGAGCAGGTAGCTGTGTTTCTGAAAAGCCGAGACCTTTGAGGTTCCACAAACAGAGGGGACAGAGGAGAAACGAAATGACAAACTGAGAGACAGTAAGACTCACAGCCACTGATATGCCTGAGCATTCAACCCATGCCACACACACGTGTAAGCTCTGAAAATTTACGGCTGGGCAGGACCAGGCCCTGCCCCCAGGAAGTTGTGAGTCAAGAAAGGGGTCAGCATACTGCACTGCTGCCTATTATAAAGAAAATGTTGTTGGAACACACCCATGCTCATCATTTCAGTATTATATAGGGTTGACTTACCTCAATAGCAACAAGGATTGTATGTGGCCAAGCAGCTATAGTCAAAAGAAAAGGGAGGGAGGGAGGGAAGGAGGAAGGAAAGGAGGAAAGGAAAGAAGGAAAGAGAAATATAGTGGGAAATGAGGTGGGGAGAATCCTCTGTGAGGAGAGAAGGCTGCTTCTGAGGTTTTCACATCCCCACCAAAGACTCATGTCAAAATCTAATCTCTGTCATCAAGTATTTAGGAAGATTGCAACCTAACGCAATGATGGATTTGGAGGCTGGCCCTTTGGGAAGTAACTAAGGTTAGAAGGGGTGATGAAGATCATCTGTGGGACTGTGGATTTATAAGAGAGGAGGTGACCCTAGATAAGATGCCCTGACGGGCTTGGGACTCTGCAGTCCCCATCAGCAAAAGGCCCTGGTAGATGAAGTCCCTTGCTTAGACTTTCCAACATCTAGAACTGTGAGAAATAAGTTTCATTTCTGTATAAAGTATCTACAGTATGGTATTCAATTATAGCAACTTCAATCATAGCAAGAGAAAATGGATTAAGATGATGGCAGTTCCCACAAATGTTTGCATTTGTTATCTTTTGTGACAAAATTCCAGTCATAAGTTTATTCCTAAGGGGGAAATCCAGCTTTCAAATCTCCTCAGGGGAAGCGCGATTCCTTTCAGTTCTTTTCCTCATCACATAAGAGACAAACAAAGCCACGGGTGAGTTCCAGAAGTGAAGAAAAAGGAGCAGAAAAGCTGGCTGTAATGAGTGAAAAGTACCCCAGGTCCAAGGGAGACAACGGACCAAACTGTAAGTAGAAGCAGTTGTAACATTTGTGAGTCGTGAGACTGGGACTGCTTGTGTCCTCCAGCTCTTCTGGGGCTTTGAAAGTTGGGACTGAAAGACTAACCCATCAAGAGCCAAGTTCAGGGTCCTCTTCATGCCTAACTCTGGAGAGTGCCTGCTCTTGGAAGGTACTGCCTGTGTGTGTGTGTGTGTGTGTGTGTGTGTGTGTGTGTGTGTGTGTGTGTGTGCGGGAGGGGGGGGGCTATACTGTAGTGTGTACCAGGATGGCTTCATTCACACTTTTTAGAGGAGGGGGAGGTCAAATGTATATAATTTGAGAAAAAGAGTCCAGGATTAGAAAAATGACTCATTTAGTGTAGTACTTGCTGCACAAGACAACGGACCTGAATCAGACTCTTCAGCACCCACGGAAGAAGCCATGCTGGGGGACGCACCTCTAATCCTAATGCGGAGAAGCAGAGCCAAGAGAATCCTTTTATACAAGTTGTTAATGCCATCTCCAAATCTAAGGTTAATTTTAGTCCCTGCCTTCTTGTAATCTCATTTCTCTTCTATGACCCACACATTTCTGATAGCAAGCACCAGGTCACTCACTGAGATGTTTTGGCATACCTCAGGTTGGGCTCCTTGAAATCACAGCACTGGGTATGTCAGGCCCAAGAAGTAGGGCTATTACTTAAGGCTACTGCTGAGCTAGGATGGGTAACATTTAATCGTACATGGAAGGGCCAATGAGTCATTTCTACATAGCACACTGATCCCAAATTGGGTCCTTAAGTCACCTCCCAATGTCCAGTGTTGCAAGGTAAGTGTAACAGAAGAGAAGTCTGAACACACTGAACTGCCAGCTTTGGCTGTGAGAATATATCACTTTCCACATGTCAGTCATCTCAGGAATGTCTAGACAGCATGTGGTCCACTGATACAGTAGGCTGTTTGTTGCTATAAAAGGAGTAAGGTGCTGTGGGCCAACACAAGGATGGACTTTGAAGCACTATGCTCAGTAAAAGTAGCTAGACACAAAGACCAGAAACTATGTGATTGCATTTGTATGAAATGCTCTGAATACTATGAACCACTGGGGGAAGAGAGGAATGAGAAGCGACCATTAATGGGCAGGATTCTGTCTGAGATGATGAAAAACTTCTGAGATTAGATGACAATGCTGGTTTTATTCCTATGAATGTACTAAGAATCACTGTGTTGTATACTTTTAAGGGATGGCTCTCAAATAAATTATTTTTTTAAAAAAGACATTATTTAAAAGAAACTACTGCTTTTTTGAACACATCACTTGAGCCCCTCCCATGATAAATTTCCCTATAATCTCTGTGTCAGTTATCCACTGGTAGAGTAATGCTGTGTAACAAGGAACTACAGAACCTCAATGTTACAGTATGCTTTAGTAAATAGGCATTTGGCTCACGAGTTGCCTAAGCTCTATTGTACAATTCTGACTTTAGTTAATCTCACAGTCTAATGGTTTGACCATGGTGTATATTGGGAATAATGCATGGGAGGAGAGGGGAGAGGGGAAAATTTGTAACATCTGATGTATTGGAACTTCCTTAGCTATGAAGATTTTAGGGCAGTGATTGTTCTCTCCCTACTCTTTGCCCCAAATGCTTGACCCCTTTCCAGAAGCTGAAACTGAAAAACCAAAGGCAGCTTCACATCTCTTAATGTGTTGTCATGGCAACCACTGCCTTCTGCTCTTCTCCTCCCAGGCTGGATGAGGCTCTGTCGCCTCTTCATCGTGGGGCTGGGGCACAGTGAGGGAGAAGTGGATCCAGCAGTAAGGACGGCTCCTGTCTTCGTGGAGGCTACGCCACTCCTGTCGCCCCAGTGGCAGCTCAGGGAGGTTCTGAGGAGTCTGTTCAGAAGTTAGCATGTCCCAGAATCCTCTGGGCGTCCGTTAGCTGCCACAGTGCAGGCACTGAAGCAAGCCAGTGACAGTTGCTGCTCATTGCTACAACACCCTGGTTACTTCGTTTGCTGACTCACACATTCATTTACTCACCGATACATTTGCTTATTCATTCAATTACTGACTCTTCCACTCACATTTAAATAATCATGCCCTCATCTATTTACTCACTTCTTTGAGCAAACATTCATTACTCTACTTAGTCTGGGAGACAGAGGGGCAATTAAGGCGTAGTCCCTGCAGGGGCTTTCAGGATGGTGCTGCTCTCAATGTAGCAAAAATGAAGTCAGTGGATAGACTGCATGATTTTAAAGGCACATTAGACTGTAAGAGAAAATACTAGTGTACCCCCCCAGGAGGCAAGGTGGGCTGTGGAGCAGGATGGGAGTAGGTACCAATGCTGCACCCCCTGCGTTTGAGAGGACTGGTCCCATGTGAAGTGTTCATAAAGTTTGTAAAGCCTGCCACAGGCTGCAATCGTCTGTAACAACTTCTAACACCCAAGTCCTATGTCACTAGTTGTTAGAGAAGTGTTTAAATTTTAAAGAAATAATGGTGAAAAAAATCCGAATGGTAAAGATCAATACAGGAGAGATTTTAGGAATCCAAGGTCATCCTAGGCTACTTAGATTCTTTAAGACCAGCCTGGACTCAAGAAGGAAGGAAGGAAGGAAGAGAGGGAGGAAGGGAGAGATAAAGGGAGGGATGGAGGGAGGGAGGATGGGAAGGAGGGAAGAAAAAGAAAGAAAGAAAGAAAGAAAGAGAGAGAGAGAGAGAGAGAGGGAGGGAGGGAGGGAGGGAGGGAGAAAGGAAGGAAGGAAGGAGGAGGAAGGAAGGAAGGAAAGAAGAAAGGAAGGAAGGAAGGAAAATAATAGAAAGGAGGGGTTAGTTCATCTCATGGTTCTTGAGCATGCCAAGTCAAAGGCCCATGTCTCACGTTGGCTTCTTGCCGACAGTGACTTGGAGATGGTACGTGGCACCACAAAGCAAGAGACAAGTGCTCACGTGCACATCTAGCTGATGAAGCCACCAGGACTCAGTCATGGATCCCCTGCCAATATCTTTCCTAATCCTACCCCACTCAGAAGTCCCATCACTGAGGCTAGATTGAGCTCTACCCTCTTACACTTCACAACAACACACGAAGCCTTGGGGAGCATTCCCAAGTCATAAACCATAGCAGCTTTGGAAACCAAGAGCTCTGAGCTGGATCACATATGGGGCTGTGTGGAGACATTGCAGAGAAAGTAGCTGAACCTTGCCCAGGAGAGAACATCCTGAGCTGAAGCTGGCACCTATGTGGGTAGTGGGAAAGGGATGAGGCAGTAGTCTCTGCTTGGAACTGAAGGACAGGATGCACCTGAGAATTGTTTTAAGAGGTAGAACAGTGGTACTAGACCCAGAGTGGGGAGAGGAAAGAAGGGTTCCTCACACAGTCTGGCTCCTGAGCAGGAGTCTGTTTTTGTTTGTGGGGGGAATCTATTAGCTAACACTGGGGATCCTGATTTTGGTCTTTGCTTGACTTTAGCATTTCCTGTATCTCTGGGAAACAGAAGTAATTATTTCATCAAAGAGGGATGGGAAGTTTATAACTGTAATTTATGTCCCTTGAAAAGTAAGGCAGTCATGGTACTCACCATGGCAATTCTGAGAGCAGTGCGGGATCCACTGTGATCTGATTTTTTCTGACCCCAGGGGGCTCGCACCTCCCGTCCCCTGTGGTCAGGTGTGCCCTGTGTAGTACTCAGAAAGGCAGTGGCTGCAGATGTTCTCGTGGTTGCTGCTGCCCAGGGTTTCCACTCTCCTCCTCTGGACTTGAGCTTTATGTTAAGGCACCAGCATCCTAAGCTGGTGACCCTTTACCAGCTGGGCCCCTCGGAGAGGGCTGCTGCCCACCTGGATCATAATTCAGTTCAGTTATGCAGAGAAGCCCTGGGACGTGGAGTATCTGCAACCGCAGCCTAACCCGGACCATCCTGACTGCAGACTCCCACTGTCACCGAGCATCCGCTCGTCCAGGCTCTCCACATGGGAAGAGCGAAGAGGGTCCTGTGCATATGGAAGTCAGGGTCCTATCACAGCACAGCTCGAAATGCTCCTGACTGTCCTCACTCAGAGATGCTTGCTTCTACTGCCATCTATGAGGCCTCTATGACCTGGCATCTGTTCTGCCGGGCTCCTCCTGGCTTACTCCACTCTGGTCCCTCTGGGCCCTTGTTCTTCCTCCCGCTCAACACCAGTCTTCTGTGAATCCCTGTGCTCTCCCTCCTCATCCTGCAGCTCCACATGATCTTTCCAGTGTTTCTCCATAGCCAACTCTGTCAAGTGCTCTGCCCTCTGCTTTGAGAAACCTTGCAGCCCAGGCTCCGCGTTTGTCATCTGAAGCACATCAGCTTCATCGCATCTGTTTCCTCTCAAGTGCTAGAGCTAGCTCAGCACAGGAAGGTCCCAGGAAACACTGTCAATCACTGAACACCTGAGCCCATCCACTGTGCCCAGCAATCTCCGAGGAAGGAATCCTCAGAGTTGGAAGCAGACACAGCACCTGGCTGGGGGTCACAGTCAATTGTGACCAGCATTAATGAGATTCTAAAGCTGGCATTTCTTGTCCCCTTCCACTGAGACCTCCCATCAAGGTCCAAGTTCCTGCCTGGCAAAAATGGAGCCTGTCTTCAACCCCTAGGGGCTGGAGAGTGACCTGTGAGTCACCAGTGTCAGGCAGCAGCGCCACCTGCTGGTATATGACTGATTCACAAGGAGGGTCATGCAGACACGCAGGCTGGTACCTGAGACCCTTGGAGAGGGGAAGTGTACAGACAGGCACTCCAGGGCTGAGCTCAGTTTCTTCCTGGGTAACTTCCTAACTGTGTGACTTTCACAAGACAAACATGTTTCTGTCAAGCACAATGTACCTCATGCATGCATTGCACATTCCACAAATGATCTCATCGTCACTGTGCATGCACGTTTGCTTTGCATTGATGCACTTGTTCCTTCCCTACTTGATTCCCACAGCTTGATCATAATAAACTGCACACTGTGGAATCTACCATTTTATTTTATTTTTTACATTTTTAACTTTATTTACTGTGTGTGTGTGTGTGTGTGTGTGTGTGTGTGTGTGTGTCAGAAGGCACTGAATGCCCCTACGAAGGACCAAAGATTACTTTGGGAATCATCCTGGACTGATTCTACCTCCTCCTTGTTTTGCTCTTGGATTTCTGACCCCAGGGGTCAGAAATGCAGGACAGTTGCTTTTTCCAGCTAGCGTTTTTTTTTTTTTTTTTTTTTTTTTTTTTTTTTTTTACATGAGACCTGGGATCTGAACTCAGGACCTTCTGCTTGAGAGGCAGATCCTTAACCCTTGAGCCACCTCTTCACCCCAAATCTACCATTTTAAACACTTTAGTGTGGCTGAGTAGTATGAAGCCCACTCACAGTGGTGTGCATGCTGTCTCCAGATTTTTTTCACCTTCCTAAACTGAAGTCTGTCTCTGTTAAACACAAATTCTCCATTACCCTCTTCATCTTATGACAGCCTCTCCGCTGCCTTGTCATTCTGTGAGGGGAACTGTTCTACAGACCTCCCAAGGAGAATCACATTACCCTTTGCCCCAGCATTTCTCCAGTCCTTCTTACATTCACAGGCAATAGTGTGTGTAAGGCTAAAATGGGTGTCCAGTGAGGTCCTTGCAGGCAAAACAGCTAGCACAGGGCCAAGGGGAGTGAGCCCCTCCCTGCCCCGCCTCTCTGAGGCTGTTCCGCTGGGACAGGGAAGCTCCAGCACGCATCGCCTCTGAAGCTGCTATACTCTTCACAGGCACCAGGTGGCAGGCTCGTGCCTGAGAAAGGATCGAAGCCGCGGCTCACCAGCACAGGAGCAGCAAGTCCTTCAGTGTTGGAATCCTGTGTGGAAAGCAAACCCAACAAGAAAAGGAAAGGAATGGAAGGGCAGCATGGTACAGCAGGTGGCCTGAGGCCCAGCTAAGCTATTTTTCTTCTCTGTAGTGCTGGATTAATCACTTGGCCTTGCTGAACCTCCACATTAGCATCTGCACAAAGGAGAGACTAAGAGACACAGGGAACCAACCCTCTGTGGTCACTAATGCCCCAGAAGAAAAACTTCACGTCAGGAAGTGAGGGACTCCCCCTTCCCATCCAGGAAAGATCACCCCAGTTCCCTACTTACTGTTTTGCCAGTCCCTGAGCTGAGCTTGGTTAGCCAAGGTCAGCATGGTCTCAGCTCTCCAGAGGCACTCCCCTCGGTGGCACTCCCCTCAGTGGCACTCCCCTCGGTGGCACTCCCCTCGGTGGCACTCCCCTCGGTGGCACTCCCCTCGGTGGCACTCCCCTCAGCAGCTTGCCCCCTGTATCCCTGGAACCCTAGTCCCACCTGTCCCTGGTCTCAGCTGCTTCCCAGAACAATTCTATCTTTTCAACGTAGATCGTCAGGCTGGAGCAATGATGGGTCGTTTTAGTGTCCTCTCTAGCCTCAGAAAAGAGTTTTTATTGCCCATAGGTAGTCTGATTTAAGAAGCAAGACAAAAAAAAAAAAGCTCACAGATTGAGTGATTACATTTTTATGAAATAGCAAGAAAAGACAAATCCATGCCAAGGTGGGAGGGAGGAGGAAATGATGCGTAACTGCTTCACGTGTTTCCTTTTGGGGTAATAAAAGAGCTTTGGAATAGACAGAGGTGATTTTTGTGTGACACCATGGATCTGTTAAATACCACGAACTCATCCCTTAAAAATGGTCGATTTTTATTATGTGCATTCAGCCCTGATGTAGGAAAAATAAATGTGATTTAAGAATATGTTATTACCACTATGGTAATAATCTTTAATGACCATTAAAGATAAGGAATGGGAGTGGAAGCCATGACCTCCAAACCTTAAAGCCTTTCTCCCTTTAGTGACACAATTATATAGAAGGAACTGACATCCATCATCCTTGTGTGTATCCATATGTTCAATTACTCCTTTACCCTTTGATGATTTACATATTAACCAATCTTCCTAGTGTTCATTCACTCATGTATCATTCTCTCTGCTCACTCACTTATCTATCCATCCACCTACCCACCTACACATCTGTCTATCTACCTACTTACCTATCTACCCACCCATTCACATATCTACCAATCTACTCATCTACTCACCTATCCAACCTCAGCCATCCATCCTTTTTACCCTCTCTTACTCAAGCACCATAAATTTAATCATTAGTATCTCTTAATTCAGTATCCATTCTTCAAGAAATCTACATTCAGAAAAAGATACTAGCTCTGAGGTAGTTAGAGGACTGTGGACACCCTCGGCAGGCACCTTCTTTGTCTCAGAGTTGAGGGGGCATTGGGTTCCTCAAGGAAACCAACAGTACGAACGCGACACAAGAAGTCAAGCAGAACAACTTCCAGTGGGGGAGTGTTATGGTGGTATTTTGGTGTTAACTTGACAGTTGCAGACTGTTTGGGGTGCAACTGTAAAAGTTTAATGGTTGGAATGGCCCCTGAACGAGTCTTAAGGTACTTGATTGATTGCTGTGGAAAACCCAGCTCACAGTGAGCAGTACTTTCCAGGGGTGGACCAGATAATCGGAGGTTCAAGGAGGAGGGACTTGCTGTTCCCTTGTCCTGTGTGGATTTGCTATGGAGTCCACTTCTGTGCACGTCGTTCACTTTTAGAGCATCATGGTCTTTGTTGCTGCTGCTGCCTCCATCCTTGACTGACTCCGAGCTTCACCTTTTCCACGTTGTTCCTGTTGCCGTTCCTGCTGCCTTCGGAGCCCGGCCTCTAGGCCTTGCTGCTGTTTGCTGTTCATTGATGATGCTGGAGCCCAGCATCTTTGACCCTCCAAAGAAGTGAAGGCTTGAGACCTTCTTGGAATCTTTTGTGGAACATTCCAGTCAGGAGCGAGATGGCTATGGGCTACTTAGAAGGATGCTATTTTTATTGTCAGTTATTCTGTTTCTTCAGAGAACCTTGAACCTGTGTGAAAGGAACAACACTGTTAAAAGCTCAGGTGAAGGCTGGGAATGGTTTGTTGATAAGCATAAGGATCCTAGGCTTAACCCCTGAGCCACCTCTCCAGCCCCCTGGCCAGCCAATCTAGACAGAACAGAAAGCTCCAGGTTCAGTGAATGACCCTCCCTCAAAAAAATTATATATATGACAGGGAGCAATAGAGGAAGACACTAGACTTTGACTTCTGACTTCTATGCATGTGTGTATGAACCTGCATGCACACATACACATGCAGGCACACACACACACACACACAGAAATCACCCAGGGGACAGTGTGGAAGCACTGGAGCTGAGTATATTAGGGGAAGGGGTTATGCCTAGGAGTCAGCTCTGTGGTTCATCAAAAGAATGTGGAGTTGGTAGAAGCCAGTGAGTATCATGGGAGGGTTTAGCTCGCAGAGCAACCTGGTCAGGTGTGCACTGCAGTCAGATCCCTCTGAAGCAGTGCTGAGCTGAACCAAAGGGCAGAGCAAGACAGGAGTCAGGGAGGGGACAGGACTCAGGCATTCCTCCCACAGGAACACAGGACGAAGCTCAAGCCTGCTGGGCCATTGCAGGGACTGATGCTCCGGGATGCTGCCTCATTGCTTCCTGATAGGTGTACCTAAGGCCTCCCCGTGGACCCAAGACTGCTTGCTGGTCAGATGGGGAACGGAGGGGCAGCCCACCCAGGAAGAGTGATGTACAGCCCCAAAGGAAGATCCTGCTCCTGGTGCCTACCATTCACCCCCATCCTCTAGTGATTCCTACACGCTGACCTAGTTGTCGCTGCTGCTTTCACCTGCCCAGAGAGCAGCAGGCCTAAGCTTGAACTCATTCTATCTGAGACCCCTTAATAATCATTATTCTTAAAATGACCAAAATCTTATACATGCAGTTTTCCACATTGACACATCCACCTCAGGCCAGAGAAAGGATGCTGAGCAGGTGGGGGAGGAGGGATGAGGTCATAGCACCTAAGGCTGAATACTGGGTACTCGCCTTCCTAAAAGCTGTGTGACCTTGGGCAAATTACTTAACTTCTCTATGCCTTTTTTGTCTTCCAATAAAGAGAAGACTGATGAGTTCACCCATTTTAAGTGTGAAGTGTTTTAATGACCCCTATTATCACACAGCGGGCACCATTCTCACCCAGACTTACATGTTAATCCTCACTGACCCCAGAGGCACCTGTTATCAGTCACCTCACATAACTACAAGCCTACCCATGGAGTAGAGAGGATTACTTTGGCTCACAGTTCTGGGGGCTTTCACGCAAGACTGGCAACCCACCAGGGTAGGAGCACTTCCGGAGTGGTACTCGCTTTCCCAGCCGGAGCAGGATGGGGGGGGACTTTGGAGCTGTTTTACCTGAACAGCTCTAACGGCTCTCTGGGCCTGTGCGGTCACTGAGGGCAGTGTGGACACATGCCATTCCTGCCTGCACTTGCACCTGTCTCCTGGTGACCTCTACCTGCAGGCATGCTAATTACTCACTAGGATCTGAAGCCGTGCCACCCCATCTCACGGTGCAGATCCAATGAATGACGTGCCACACAGGCATCTTCTTCTTTCAGCGTCCTGATCCAGACCTCCAAAAGGAACCTGGTGGTCTCCAGCTACTGCCCTGAACTGTAGGTTCAGCCTCACAGATAGATCACTCCATGAAAAGACCACTGAGCCACAAATTGCCTCCAGTTCATGAGGGCTGGAGAGACCTTCAAGTAATGAGAACTTCTGTGAGCAGCCCCTGTACACCAGAAGCTATCAGAAGTGATCAGTCCTCTTAGGCAGGCTGCTAAATTACACCTTCCTCTCACCACATCCCTCTTCCTCTGTTTAAACCTGAAGTTTGTGACAGTGACCTGTAGACAAACTTGGAGTCACAAGTCCAGTACTCCTCTTCCAACCCGGCCATGGGGACATCTCCTTCCTCTGCTCTTCACCATCACTCAGCTCTTTAATCGGAATATCACAACAGATGGTCAGCCCTGTTTTCTGAAACAATAGGAACCAGAGATTTTTGCCCTAAAACTGGTAATAAGAGCACAGGACTGGGGTCCTATATTCTCCTCCAAGGGAATGACTTCCACTGACTTAAGGTCTTCCCCCTAGATCCCCATCTCCCCAAAACACTACCCTTTAACAACCAAGCTTTCAGCTACAACCTCTGTAATGGCTTGAATGTGAATTGCCTCCCATAAGCTTCTGTGTTTGAATCCTTAGCTGGTGTTAATGTTGGGAAGCTTGTGGCAATTTTAAGAGGTGGAGCCTTGCTGGAGGACAGCACCGCATAGGACCTTGAGATTTGGTGGCCCAGCCACGCTTCCTCTTGCTCTTGTGCTCTTTGCCTCTTAAAGCTATGGGATCTGAACTAGGCTTCTACTATGAGATTCCCTCCACCAATGGACTATGTCCCTTCTGGAAACAAGCCACATAAATCTCCCTTTCTCCCTTAAGCTAGTTGTGTCACACGATTATCTCACAGCAAAAAGAAAAGCCACTGCAGCATCCTCCATCGCTACCCTGTGTTACTACCACCTCCACTATACAGATGCAGAAACTGATAGACCTATGGAGAGAATTAAGCTGCCTTCAATGACACAGCTAGAGCAAAGGTCATAGTACACCAGGAACGGGGGCTTTGCCAGCAGGTAGGGGACACACCATCTGATATTAACATCCCATGGGTCCCTCCCATTTGCGTCAGATATGACGCAGCCTGAACCAAAAGCAGAGGCTTTCTTTTTCCTCTGGGCTGAGGGCTTTGGGAAGTTGGCTCAGGGAGAGCTTCCTTCCATTCTACATAAACATAAAACCCAGAAGTGCCCCAGGGCCCCTGGATTTGGGAGCCTGGGGTCCCCGAGCCTTGTTGTGAGTGGTCTGCTCACTTCTTCCACATACCCAAACAGCCAGTATTGGTAATCATTCCATCTCCAGTAGAATGGCCCTGGGGGTCCTGGGTTCCAATTACCAGCGCCATCTGACACCAGTCACCCTTGCTCATGTATTAGCAGCCCCAGACTGCAGGGGCCTAATGAGAAACGCAGGGGAGGGACGCTCACTCTCATACCCTGTCTTCCTGGGGCCTTCTTGCTCGAGGACTCCTCCTGGCCACTTTTCCTCCTTGGCCATCTTCCGATCTCATCAGAGCAGATTTTAGAGCTGCCTTGATTCTCACTTTAATTAAAAGGAAACGTCTTCCCAGAGCTTTGGGGCTGGATTTTCTTTCCCTCCTTGGGACATTTGTTCAGCCTCTGAGCTGGAGCCCGGTGCCTGGCTAATTGAAAGTTACAGATGAACAAGGACATGGCTCTCTTGGGAGCAGACAAAGAGAGGCACAAGCTGGTGCTGGCTCCAAGCTTCCCTGGTGTTGGGGGTGGGGTGCCATGCCCCAGGCTCATGGGGTAGGTCAAGGATACCACTCCCATCATACAGGATTTCTTTTAGTTACTGTAGTAGACCCCTATCAAGCCCCAGGTGACAAACACCCAAATTCTAAATAACTTACGAGCTCCCTTTTACAGAAAAAAATTGACAAAATAAAGAAAAATAAAAAAATTGACAAAATAAGATGGAGTGCAACCATCTTCCCGCCAGCTGGAAACAATCATTACTACACCTGGGGATATAAAGCCTTCCAAAACTTTCTGGGTACTCTTCTCAAACAAATATTTTTCGTTGCCTTTTCTCCCCTTGATTATAAAAGTGATAGATGTTCATTGAAAACAGCTTGGAAAGAGTTTTAAAAGCTGCACGGACATTCTGAAGCATCTGTGTGACAAAAACCAGAGGACAGGTGGCAGCACAATTGCCAGCTCTGTCCTTGGCAAGTGCGCCAGTACCTCTGATGACAAAGTCTTGATAATCAGCTCACAGGGAGGAGGGAGGTTCTTGTGGCTCCTGGTTTGGAGGGTTGGATCTGTGGCCAAGTGTGCCTGGTGTTATCTTTTAGGCCTGTGGTAAGCATGGCATACCACAGCAGAGCTTGTGGCAGAGCAGAGCTACGCAAGGAAAGACCCAGAGGGCGTTCCTGTAGGCAAACATGCTACCTCCCCCATGCTCCTTAGAAGCAATGACATCTTGTTCACGAGTTAGCAGACCTCGCTAGACCTGGACTGACTGGAGATTCGAGGTATAGAACACCTGACCACGCACCTGCTCCTGGAATGCTGAGAGAAGGAAATGATAACCCCTTCTCCACCTGTGATTCCAGGGTGTCTGTTGCTTCTCAGCCTAGAAGCAAGCCATGTTGCCTCCTGTCTGATTTAATAAGTATCTTTATACACCCCGCTTTGCAAGGAACACTGTACCTGTGTGTACAAACTCTGCACATCCTAATAAAATCAGCTATGAGATGTCACTTAGTGCTTCAGAATAGCAGATTCTGGAGTCCCCTGGCAATTTTGCAGGTTTTCCTATGGCAGCTATATGCCCCTAGTTATCTGAAGACTTCCCACTAAGCCCTACTACCTCCTTCAACAGTGGAAGGGTAGGGACTAAATCTTAACGTAGGGACTCTGAGTAGGACAAGGGGAGGACAGATGGGTACTTTTATAATCTATATCACTAGGACAAATTTGTACAGGTGTTCCTTATACATAACTCAGCAATTGTTGGCATTCAGCTATACAGAGAGACAGTGATGATCAAGGAGAGAGTCTGACCTCCTGACCAGAGGCCGAGACGGAGCTCTAGATGACCGCCTTTGCCAACCTCCCCTGGCTACCAATTAGCCGGAAATGAGCTCTAAGACAGATCACTTCTCTTAGGATATTTTTCCTAGATCACAGGTTCTCTGAATAAAGCACAACTTAAAGATTCAATTCCTGTCTCTGCTCATTGGTGTTCATGGAGCCAGGCAGAGTGAGCTACAGTTCTAGATCCAAACTGTAGCAGCAAGGAACCTAGTTTCCTGTTTCTCAAGGATCCTGTCAGAGGTAACAGGCCTGGGGAGGAACAGCTGTTTGGTCGAGGTCTGAGTTCAATCTCAGAAAAAAAAAATGTCAGGAGGTTGCTGAGTGTGGCAAGGTTGATCTTTCTTGGGGTTCTCGTGTTCCAGAGCCAAAGCCTGAAACCAGAACACATTCAGAGGTACAAGCAGGGCTTTTAGAAACTGAGAGAAAAAGGAAGAAAACACTTGGACGCTTAGTCGAAGATAGGCAAGGAGGAAGCCATAATTCTAAGGTGAGAACGAATTAGAGCAGAGGAGACAGCTGAAGGTCGGAGAGAGCAGGGGGAGTGAGTGGTGGTTGGAGTCACGACCTTCTATAGTCCATGCATTGCTAATGTGTGGCCCACAGTTGACTAGTAAAGTGAGGTAAAGACTAGAGGGTTCGTTGGCGTGGTTACCACAGGAATGGTTCCAACTACATGAGCTGTCCAACAGAAATTAAATTACTCTCTCAAGAGCAGGAACGATGTTGTCACATGTGGTGCCTACTCGTGCGCTCCTTCCAGGTGTGGAGGAGTGAGATCCAATGGTATGAACAGTACTGTGCACAGACTTCCTTCAGGCAGGATGGGCATCATGCCAATAAACCCACTCACAGCTGAAAACATGAGAAGTCAAAAGACATGGACTATGCCTAATGTACTCGGCTGCATCCTTGCTTGGCCACACGCACGCCGCACAGAGGCTGTGGTCCCCTCATCATCATGCAGCTGATGAGGAGCTTCAGCCCACTGTCTCGCACAGCATCACAACACAGAATACTGATAACTCGGGGAAAGATCAAAAATCCGAAATAAAAGACTTAAAGCACAATTTTAATTGAACATCTATCACTTTTGTGCTATTATTTTATTACCAAAATACTCTAGCTCTACCCTTTCTAAGTTAGGAGATTTGTCTGTATGTGAGACTTTATATCCTGTTTTTATTCATCAGAAATTTTGGATAGTTTTGAATTTGCTTCTTTCTTTTCTTTTCTTTCTTTGGTCTTTACACTCTCACCGCAAATGGCTGAGGGTAGGCCAGCAGCTATCAATCTATCCCACTACCCTACTCTAAAGCATCTGAGTGAATTTCATTCTCTCATGACTGTTGTTTTATGTATGAAGCAATGATATTTTTCACAAGTAAATTTTGGTCACATCCCTGAGTAATGACTAAGACAGAAAGTCCAGGAAGTGAGAGAGCCAAGTCAAAGGAACACACTTCCTTGTTCTGTTTCACCAAAAAGTTTCTAAAATGAATTTCCAGGTCTATTCACACTTTTTGAAGTATTTATTTCTCTACCACCTTGCCGACATCACCAACTGTGTTTTTCAGACTGTTTGTGAATGTAATGGTCAAGGAAGCTACTTCTGGTTGCTTTACCTACGGATATATTGGTATTTGGAGATGAGGATTTGGTAATCAAGAGAGCAAGTTTCTCGTTTCTTTGTACATCTTGCTCTTTCTCTGTCCGCTGGGATAGTCCATATTTCACATAGTTGTGGTGGAGTAAATGACTTACTACATACAGAGCTTTCAGGGTCAGTCCTGGGCAATGTCCACTATGCTTCAGCAAGGATCAATAACTGCTTTGCTGTTAAAAGTAACCAGTTCCACAGGTGCAATGCCCATCTCCTGACGAAAGATATTACCTTGTTTGACACAGGTCGCTTTTCCTTTCTAGTCTTCATCTGGCAGCTAGGGGGCTAAGAGATTCGTGTTGCTTCCTTAGAGGATTGTAATGTATCTGCCACAAGGGACTTCACTCTCAAGACCCAAACACAGGTGAGGGCTTATTGCCTCTTTTCTGGCATCGTGCTGGTTTAGATTCCAAAGTGAAGCAGGGTTAGTTCAAGGAGTCTTCTTGAAGGAAGGGCATTGAAGCCAGGGCTTGAGAAAGTGCCGGGAGCAGCTTGCTTTAGCTAGCTAAAGCAACAAAGGAAGGCGCCAGTATAGAGCAAACGGGCAGAGGTGGACAAGGGAAGGTATTTGGGCACAGGAAACTCCTCCAGGGGGTGGGCTCACTGCTGTCCAAATGATGCTGGATTTCATTTTAATGAGGATATGGGCAGGCGAGCAGCCCTCAGGATCGCTCTGCACTTGGTCATCAGGATGTCCTGGGCATCCCCCCTAACCGCTTTGTCTCAGGAGAATCCAGCCTGACAGGAGGGAGTGGATTGGTCAGGTGAGGGACAAGTGCTTCACAGAAGCAGGTGCAGAGAGGAATTAGCTGCCACCTCAGGAACACAGCCAAGATGTAGGAAAAGGGTATCCAGCCCTGTGACCACCCTGCTCTGGGTCAAACAAACCTGCCTTTTCCTTTCTGTGCCTCAGTTTCCCCAGCAGTAAAGCAACGACTTTTCTCTGGGATCTGCCATGATCCTGCTTCTGTCTACCACCTGCCGGACTCAAACTTCCCTCTGGCCTTTTCTGTCTGGCTCCGTTAGGGTTGCTGCACCAGCTCCAGAAAAGGACTCAGCCAGCAAAGGCATCTGCTGTCCCAAATAGAAGCCAGGAGGCGGGACAGATCCAAGGTTGACAAAGATACTGTCAAGGATACAAGTTCCCTCCTTCTGGTCTGCTGGTTTGTCCTTACACGGTCACAAGCAGGCTGCAGAAACTCTAAGCACCATAGTCCACCCAGTTGCACAAAGACTCAGAGAAGGGTGTTTTCTACAGGGATATGCATTTTAAATTCTTATTCAAGTACAAAATACATAAAGTTCAAAAACCAAGTATATAGCTCTGTAGTTCCCAGTGGCCAACAACAAATCCTCAAGGCCCTATGACTCCCTTGGCCTTCTTTTCTTTTTTTTTTTTAATTTTTTTATTATTATTTATTCAACTGTGTGCATATGCGTGTGTGTGTGTGTGTGCGCGCGTGTCTGTGTGTGTGTGTGTGTGTGTCTGTGTATGTGTAGAACCACGGACGAATTCGCGAATCACCATGGACACCTCCACCTCCTTCTGCCCGGGGATTCACAGGCTCCGCCCTACCAGGACCAGAAGCACAGCCCCCCCCCCCCGCTTCCGCCTGGCATCTATATGTGGGATCTGGGATCTGAACTCAGGACCTTCCGCCTGCAAGGCGGAGGCTTAACCCCTGAGCCACCTCTCCAGCCCTCCCTTGGCCTTCTATTCCTTTCCCCCAACACAAGCAACCCTAACCTATCCATGAGCTTTACATCACTTATCAGACCAGCTGAGGCTGTCTGACACCCGAAGAAGGGCAAGCATGGTGCTGTGGAGAAAGGGAAGTGGCTGTTGGTTCGCCAGCTCACTGTCTCCAACACACCATCTCCAGAGATTATGCTGGCAGCAGGCGTGGTGGGCACAGTGTGTGATCTGAGGCACCCCCCCCCCAAGCAGGCAGTTCTCCTGCTGGAAAGTGGAGCCAACAGCTGGCTTCCTTGCCCTGTGGCTGCTTATCACAGTCCCCCCCCCCCCCCAGAGCAGGTAGCCCAGCAGCAGCCCAAGCCTGCTTCTTCCTTTAGGATGTGGGGAATGCAGGGTGCCTAGTTATCTTCTGCTCTTCTCCACAGGCTGGGGAGGTGGCTGAGCCCTGCCAGAGCCTTTCCACCTTTAGAGATGGACCCTGGGCTGCTGGTGTCAACTGAGAAGAGGCAGAGATAGCCAAGAAGCCTGGCACTGCGCATGTGACTTCAGCATCTGTCCCCAAGGCACACCCCAATCTTAATAAATAGTCCACTGAATCTTTTTTCTGTTTCTGAGATTGAGTTCAGGCCTTGGGCAAATGGCTGCCCTTCCCCAGGCCTCAGTTACATCATCAACAAAGATGGGAAAAGAAAGAAACAACCAGTAGAGCAATCTCTGTCCTACTTTTGAGGCTTTGTCCCAGCCAGCAGACAGCACCCACCAGCCCCTTCCATCTTCTCTGTAAAGGTTCCCAGGGGAAGAACTCTGGAACTCAGTGTGATAACAGCATCCAGGGAAGCTCATTAGACATGCAAATGAGCAGACTCAAGAATGCCTTCTGCAGCAGGTGATCATAATGTCCCTAAAGGAGCACAGATGTATCCTGCCGATGCTTATACTGCTGATCTAGGGCCCACATGTTGGGGCTCCAACCAACTGTACCTGAGCCATCAGAGGCTTTAAAATGCAAAGTGGGTGGATCTGAGATGGGGCCCAGCAGAGGCACAAACCTGCAGCCGGGCTTGTAAACCAATTACGAATCTGGGGGAAGCACCTGCACACTTTCCTGACATCCATGAATCCACCCATCAACATCTTCATAGATGTGAGAATCCTCTTCAATTCCTTTCACATTCTCATTTGTTCATCTGTCATTTTTTCAGTCCACACATTAACAGTCCCCATTCAAGGGAGAGATGTTTCAAGACCTCCACAGATTCCTAAGAAACAAATAGTACCCAAACCTGTACGGACGAGGTGGCCTCCTATTCATATATACCTGTGGCAGCTTCATTTGTAAGTTAGGGCACCAGGAGATCTGCACTAGTAACTAATGACAACACGAATGAGGCTTCTTAGAACATTTAGCTGTACTGTAGTCACCTTCCCGTGTGATGCCTTGCTTGGGTGAAATGAAGTGAGGTGAACAACTCAGGCACCGTGGCAGAGAGCTGGACTGTGACACTGGGCCACTTGGTCAAATACTGCGACACTGCAGTAGTCGTCACTGTCTGTTGAGTAGTGTGTACGACATGAATGTGCTAGACCACATGACGAGTCACATCTGCTAGGAACGGAGCAGGATGATGTGAACATTCCTTGTGGTACCCAGAATGGCATGATTTAAAACACGAAATGCTTGTTGCTGGAATTTTCCATGTGATATTTTCAAATCAATTGTAACTCAAGCAGCAGAGAGTAAAACTGAACAAGTGGGTGACTGCATTGTCCTTATAGAATGGCAGGTACTGAGGTCCTGTTTCCATGAGGCTGACAGCAGAGCCAGGGCATGGGCCAGGCAACGAACACCAATATGGTCAGTCTAAGATCCTCCAGAGTCCAGGGCAGGGCGAGGGACTGGTACAAAGAAGGTTCCTGTAGGGACCGGAGGCTGTGGAGGGCTGAAGACAGTATGAGCAGAAGTTTCCCAAGCAGATGAATCAATCAGCCAATGACTTGGAGTCAGGGACAGGGTCTAAGGGAGCAGCTCAGGTTGGACAGGGCCATGCAGGGAACTCCAGCACTTTACACATAGAATAGGAGGAGGTTTTCTCATGGCCTTTGGTTAGGCATTACAGACACTGGCTGTGTGGAGAAAGGGCTGGGGTCCAGGATGGGCGCTGTAGGACACAGGGAGACCACAGCAGTAGCCAGGTGAACTGCGGCATGGCCCAGCAGGGGTGGGGAGAGGACGGGCTAGAGTTGAGATATACTGTCAGTGAGAGATGCCCTGGCAAAGGTCTCCCATCATAGTCTCTTACGGTCAGTTCTGACAGTGCTCTGGCGAGGCCTAGATTCCCACTTTCCTGCTGGCTCTCAACCCCAGCCTTGGTCTCTTACTTTAAAGAGTAAGAGTTCATTGCTTTGTGGCAAAGCTTCTAAAATATTCTAAATGCAGTAGCCAGTTTTTTAACCTAACATTAATGGCCAGGACGTGGCAACTGGGACTGTTACTCAGGGTGAGGTGGAATTGAGAGAAAGGATGCCTCTCCCAAGTCCTATCTCTCACTGGAGCAATGCAAAAGTCAGCTGCTGCTGGGGAGTTACAGGATCACCTGCCTTCAGGTATGTGGTCTCTTTCCTCGCTTACGTAACTTCCAGGGATTGTGAGCTCACTTCATACCTACTACCAAGACAGTTTGCTCTGTCGTTGAGCACTCCTGGCTATGAGAATGCCCAGTTCCTTAGGCTGGAAATGGAACCTGTTCCCTGAGTTTCTACTTCCAATACATCTTTGACCCCAGAACACTGTGAACCTTCATTCACCCATGCTTTCAATAATGAATTCCCTGAATGTCTTTTAAAAGCAGACAAGCCTTCATTGCCTCTCAAGTATTATTTTCTACATATGTCTGTTTTATCACTCTTCCCTTTTACACACACGCATACACACACACACGCACACACTTCAGTCATTTCAGAGTGAGATGTAGATATATTATCCCCTTACCCCTGCATCCTTTAATATGTATTTCCTAAATACAAGAACACTATGCTCTTGTGGAACTATAGTGCAGTGATTAAAATCAGGGTTGGCACTGATAAAATGTTTTATCTCATTGTTCCAGTTTCTCTTCATGTTGCTAATAAATACACAACCAAACAACTTAAGGGAATAAGGGGTTTATTTCAGCTCATACAAGTCTAGTTATAGTTCATAGTCCAGCTAAGCAGGACAGTCCATACCACCATCAGATGCTGAGGGAACTGGCCGCTATGTCCCTCAGGAAGTAGAGGGAGAGGCAAATTTGCTCACTTGTCAAAATGTCTGCATGCCAACATGCCAAAGTAAGCCAAACTACTGAAGCCGCTTTCTTGATCTCATCTGCCTGCCCAGAGACTGGGCCCGCCCACTATGGGCTTGGTCTTGCCTCACCAATTAGACAATGTCCCCCAGGCTTGCTCAAGATTTGTCTTAACTGCTAATTCTTCAAACATGCACCCAAAGTCTTCAATTGCCAAGTTTATATCTGTAGCTAAATGTCACATTCATCTGCGTATGTTACTCAAATTTTACCCCTTGTTTCACCTTTTATAGAAGGGAAAAACATGACTTTTCTCATTGCTGTGACAACAAAAAGCAAAACAAAAGCAACAAAAGAACTTAAAAAAGAAGGGCTTCCCTTGCTTCAGTTTGAGGGGATGCAGTCCAACGTGGTGGTAAGGTATGGCAGTAGGTGTGTGAAGAGATGGTCACATTGTTTCTGTAGTCAGGAAGGAGAGAAAGACGGGAGGGAACAGAAATAGTGGTACTTGTTCATCTTGCTTTCTCCTTTCCTTTTTTTTCGGTCTAAGGCCCCAGCCCATAAGTGGTATCAAAGTACATATCCAGAGGTGTGCCTACAAAATGATTCTAAACCCACTCAAGCTGACAATGAAGATTAACCATCAAAGTCTATCCCTCGTCAACCTGACAGCCAAACACATCACTTAAAATTATCACAACATCCTAACCCTGGTGTAAAGAACTTGTGGCCATCTCATACTGCAAAATGCATTTAGTTCATCTCTAAATCTTCCCACAAATCCTAAGAGCTCTAACATTATTTAAAAGTTCAGTTCGCTTGGTATGGTGGCACATATCTATCACCCTAGTATTCAGGAGGTAAATGGAGCCTTCTCAGGAATTCAAGTCATCCTGGTTACATAGCAAGTCTAAGGTCATCATCATGAGTAACGTGAGACCCTGTCATGGTTATGTACAGGTGTCAAGTTGACATTTGTGGAGAATTAGTGGTTGGGTTAAGCCTAGAGTGAACCTGAAGGAGACTGTCTAGTTGATGGAGCAGACCCAGCCCATGGTGGGTGGGACTAGGCTTGAACAGGTGAATAAGATACAGAGACCTGCTTGAGAAAGTTGGTGTCCTTGTGGACACTTGGCCAGGCATGCTGGTCTGGCAACTAAGGATCATCCCTCTCTCAGCCGTTATGTGGTGGTGGTGTGGCCAGTTCCCTCAGCCCTGGTCTTGGGGTGAGCTCTCCTGTCAAGCTGGACTGAGAACTGTAACTGAAAAATCATCATAAGAGAAAATAAACCTCTTGTTCCCTTAAGTCATTTGACGTTGATTTATTAGCAAACATGCAGGCCAACTGCAACAGACCCTGTTTCCAAGGAATATAACAAAAATTCAAAGTCTCTTCTGAGATTCAAAGGAATCTTTAGATTATGGTCTCTGTAATTAGAAATCAAATTGTGTACTTCCAATATACAATGGCACAGAGCAAATGTTCCTAACTCAAAAGAGAAGACTATCAGATCAAAGCAAGGTCAAAATCCAGTAAGACAAGCACTAAACCCTGAGTCACCATGTCTGCCTCCTGAGACTCTCAGTGGCATTAGCTGTTGTACAACAGGCTTGAGTAGAGCTGGAGAGAGGGCTTAGGAGTCGAGCCTCTGCCTCCCAAGCAGAAGGACCTGACTTCAGATCCTAGATCCCATGTAAAAATGCCAGACAGAAGTAACGGGGACCTGCAGAGCAAAGAAGCAAAAGGAGGCAGAAGCAATCCAGGATGGTTCCCAAAGTCACAGACACACACAGTGCCCCTCCTGGCGTGAAAATAAAGAACCAGGCAAGTCATCTCTGCCCCCGCCTCAGTTCTGCTGTCTGAAGCAAAAAGAGCCTCTCATCCTGCTGTTTCAGTAAAGACTGAGGTCTCTCCTCAATGGCACCAATGTAACAAAGTGTAACTGCTTTCTCCACACTTGCCTTGTCTGCAGCTTTCAACTCGTTCGTGCCCCTTGCCTTGCTAAACTGCGCCACATCCTTCTGCTTTGAGTTTCTATTGTAAGCCTCAGTAAACACAGTGAGCAATAACCAACCTCAACCTAAATGTTATACTACCTTCAAGTTACTCTGCTGAATAACTCAGTCCAGTGCCTTTGAATTAAGCTCCACTCATGGTTTCAAGACGTGGGCAGGTTGGCCAGATTCTCTGCCAGCACATATCATGAATGGCTGCCAGCCCGGCTCTCACAACTCTTGTTTCCCTCTCACACCTCAGGAGCAGTCTTACCTACATTTCTATTGGCATTCTAGGTTTCCAGACTCTCAACAGAATGGCCCCTGAGTTCTGCTTGTAGCATTCTAGGGCTTCTGCAGTCCTCGGGTCAAAACCCACAGTCCTCCTGTGAGCCTAAGAGCCTAAGAGCCACACATAGCAACAGTTCTACTTCTTGGTACCAGTTTTATGCATTTATTACTTTTTTCTGTTTCAGGGACAAAATACCTGACAAAGGCAACCTACGCAAGAGTTTATGTTGGTTCGTGGTTTGAGGGGTACAGTCCCTCACATGAGGAAGGAGTGACAATGAGAGCATGAGGCAGTGTTACAATTTTTCTGCAGACAGGAACCAGAAAGAGATGAATTCTGGTGCTTGGTTCCTTTTCCCCCTTTTTTTCCCGCTCTGGGACCTCAGTCCACAGGATGGCACTGGCCACTTTCAGGATGAGTTTCTTCATCTCAGTGAAACCTCTCTGGAAACATCCTCACAAACATGTCCAAACGTGTGTCTCTCAGGTGATTCCAAATTCAGTCAAGTTGGCAAAGAAGAATAACTATGATGAAGGAACCTGTGTTTGGACTGGAACAAGTTGCTGACATTAGTCATGTCTTTTTAATCCGAACCATTCTTTTCAATCTTGGTCTATGACATTTTTCAAGAGCTTAGATATGTGCCGTCTTGTAGGTTTCCCCTAAAGTTGTGCTCCCGGTTTTTGGAAGAGCGTTTCAGAAAGACTCATGGGTTCCTTAGCATGAAGTTTCTAGGCACCAGCCAGACTCCCTGAATCTGAATAGGCGAGATCTTGGGAGTGGCTCTGTGTCCAGAACCCTTCATGTGTACTGCTGACTTGAAGCTTTGTTTTGAAGATGTAGTTACAGCTCTTCCGTTCTGGCTTCTGAACCGGTGCTTCCTGCCACATGTGGGGAAGTCCGTCCACACAGCTTCCTCAGGTCAGTGCAAGCACCTACTCCCAAAAGGGCAGGTAAAAGGGATGATTCTAGAGGTTTCTTCAAAAAGGAGAAGCAGCCCAGAGGTTCCTGCTTTGTTTGGACTTTCCTGATCAACCCCTGCCTAAATCCTTCCTGGTCTTAACCCTTTTGCCTTGTTCCCTGGGGCTGTCTCTATGTAGGAAGACCGCTTCAGTGTGGAGCAAAGATCAGACCTTGGGTGTCCAATCCCATGGGTGGGTGTCCTTAGAGACACTGTTCTCACTGAGTCTGATGAATTCAGCAGTTAATAGAAATAACGAGCTGCGCCTGTTTACAGGCTTACAGTGGAGGACATTCCACAAGAAAGTGTCGGATTATAGCAGGCATTCAGGAATTGGAGATTCTTTTCCTCATGCTCTCATTCCTGAAATCTCAATCTTGGTGAGGAGGGCAGTCAGACCTCAGCAGCCTGGGCGGTGGCACCCTGGGGTGCACCAGTTCACAGGTTCTGGCACCCCCAGTTGAAGAGCACTGTCAGGGTCCAAGTGCACAAACATTTCTCCACTTGAGGCTCCTGTACTTAGGTCTTAGCACTGTGAGCCAAGGATCTCTCCCCGCAAGTTCCTTCTCCTTCCCAGGACCCTATCACCCCCTGCTCATGCTGTTTGCTGTCCCTCCTGCCGATGAAAGGCATCAAGCCCATGGACCCCTTGCACTGCTACCTTCCCCTCCAGTTCCTCACCTGCAGTAATGCAAACCTTGAACAGAACAAGGCTCTGTTGACAACACCAGGTGACGAATACTCAGCCAAAACCACTCTGGGACCCTTGATTACGCCGAGACAATGTTAGATATTATTAGAGCTGTCCATCAAGATTCGTCTCCCTGCTCATATCCCATTAGCATTTTGTAGCACAAGAGCACTTTCTTTCAAGAGCAAAATATGCAAAGGCCCTAACTGATGTGCATCATAATGAGACGTTCTTGTCAGTAAACTGTCCTCCTACACAGTGGCAAGCTCATAGCACTTTGCGGAGCTTCTTTCTTAAATATAATTTATCAAGCATCTCCCAGTATAAAATAACATCCATGTCTGAGGACCCTGATGGCATGCTATGCACATGAATGAAATTAAGGAACTAGCTGGGATGAGGCTGGAGCACTAATGTAAGGTCATCTGTACTACGTGGGGTTGTCCTGAGGCTTAAAGGAAGATGTGTCTGGAAGGTGGCTGATATGGGCCCTGTTATCAGAATGTAAACCACTGACCCACCGATCCTCACCCTTCACAAGATGCAGCAACAAGTAGCAGGGACTCCCATATTCCCTCCACGGGAGGGGTGGGAAAGGAGAGGACAGAAATGTCTTTGCAACTGCTAAGTCCCAGTCAAACTGGAAAAGGCCTGGAGTCAACATCCTTAGTCATTTTGTTGACTAAGATTCAATAAGTATTTTCAACATATAGAATACAGTGCTAATACTCATGCTGTACTTTGGATCTGAAGTATCCCCCTCCCAAAAAAGCACACATATTAAGAATTATTTCCAGTCTGTGGTCTCTTGGAGGTGGTAAACCTTTAAGAAGTAGGGCCTAGTGGGAGGAAGTTAGGGTATTGGCGTTATGACCTTGAAGGGGTTATTAGGTCCCCAGGTCCTTTCCTCCTCTTCTTCCTCTTCCTCCTCCTCCTTTTCTCTCTTTCTCTCCCTCTCTCCATATTCTGCCACCACAAGATGTATGGATCATCTTCATTACATGTTCCCCCAATGATGTACCAACCACCATAGGCTGAGCAGCCATAGACCGAAAGTTCTGAATTCACAAGCCAGACTAAATCTTTCCTCCTTTAAGTTGATTATATCTCAAGTATTTTGCCACAGTTCTGGAAAACGTTAATTCCATATATAAAAATCCAGATGTAAATAGGCTGTAAATTCATCAAATAAGTGCTAAAAGCAAGAAAGCACATGAAAACAGCCATCATCAATAAATATCAAAGAAATATAAGCTCGCATTTAAGATATGTTTAGCTGTTAAACTGAAAAAGACTTTCAAAATAACAAGACCTGGTTTGGAAAGGATACAGGTAAAGTGACTGCTATTGCGTGCTTCTGGGGGTGTGAAAACGGCCACAGCGTTCCTTGACAGCTTATCACTAAATATCATTGGTCCTAACAATGCACAGACATTTAGACTCAGCAATTCTACTGTTGCAAGTATATGTGGAGGGAATAGAGAGGACCAGACTGCACAAAATTTAGCCCTTAAGATTGTGAGTCTGCTCTGTAATCCTTTCTGTATGAATATTGGGATCACCTGGCCTGAAAAATGTTTGCCCTTCAAAACAATCTACACAGCTTTAACTTTAAGGACAGTTAAACATTCTGAGAGCTGACGGAGCCACAAACCCCACCTGAGACCCTAGACAGTGAGGATCCCTGGAGAGATCAAGGAGGCATCTGGAAGCTCTTTTTGCACATTAGAGAGCCCAGAGGAAATCACAGAATTATCCACCATCAGGGTAAACCAGGGACCCAAAATGCCACATTTCTTTGCCATTTGCCTGGAATTATATCAGCTCAGTGCTGTAACCCTGGTTACCCCATGCTAATCAGGAGCTCTAATTAGCAGTCACATCTGATTAATAAAAAGGAGGGAGAGAAACAGCTTAATTATGAAGTGACAGTTTGATAGACAATAAAAAAAAAAACCTTCAACCCACAGAACTCTGGGTGGGGATGGACCCTGACGAAAAGCAACATTTCAGGAACAGCTGCGAGTGCAACACCAGCCACTTTTCTGGTGCTTCTTCAGGTTAGGTGCTGCGCTATGTGCTTTTTCTGAGTTTTAACTCCTTGCACTTTTCCAATAATTTTGTGAGGAAACTGAGCCATAAAGTGATTGAAGTGATGCGCTGAGAGAGGCATGCAGGGAACAGCAGAGTCATAGAAGCCAATGGACCCCGGAGACAGGATTCTAATGTCACACTGCCATTCCCTGTGCATGTACCCACCTACCCACCCAACAACGTGCCCATCCACCCATCCACTCTCTATCCAGACATCGACTAGTCCATCCAGCCACCGATCTCTAGATATCAGCTCATCCATCCATTTACCATCTGTCTGTGTATTCATCCCCCATCCATTCACCATCCATCTACTTGTCCATCCATTCATCTACCATCCATCCATCCTTCCTTCCACTGCCTATCTATCATCTGCCTATCCAACTGCCTATCTATCCAACTGCCTATCTACCATCAATCCATCCAACCATCCATCCACTAACCACCATCCATTCACCAATCATCTATCCATTCTCCACCTATCCTCCTATCCACTCGCACATTTATCCATTGCTAAGTTTTAACTGTGAGTTGGGCACTCTGTGGGTACTTAGGACACAAAAATGAATTAGAAAAAGTATCCATGCTCTCAGAGCCTCCTTTGAGTTGGGTGGGCAGGATAAGAGAAGATGTACAATGAATTAATAAACACATCAGCACCAAGAATAAAAAGAAGAAAGTAGGGCTGGGTGTATTGTTACTTATCTCTAATCCTAGCACTTATGGCGCTGAGACAGGAGGAATTTGAGTTTGAGGCTAGTTTGGTCTATACAGTGAGACTATGTCTCAACAAAGTTTAAAAAAAAGGAAAAACAAGAATAAATGTGGGGATGGTTTTGTTTTAGCTAGAATGATCCGAGCCCAAATGAACGGAAGGAGGCACTCATACAGATACTGTGAGTGGGTAACATAGCACACTGGGAGAAACAGTAAGTACCAAGTCCATAGTGTCTCTGTTGGTCAGGAGCTGACGCCGCTCTGTCCAGGTCTCCACGCTCTAAGTTTCTATGTCTTTGTTTTCTCTACCCTCTTTCTGTCTCTCACCAACTCTTTCTCATCTTTTAGCTTTTGGAAGACGTGGAGCTTTAGTCTGACCAAAGTTCCCATAGCTAAGTCATCTCTGGTTCCCAGCTTAGACGGCCTTTTCAGGAACTTATCCAGACATTCCTGGTTGAAACAAGACCTCCCTGGTAACTCCGTGTCCTCCAGGCCCAGGGGACAAAGAGTACACATGTTCTGTGACAGGGACAAGGTTTGGAGAGCTCAGTGGACATCTCGGGCTAGGGGAGGGAACCACTGTACATATAGTAGGAGGAGTGATTTGGAGGTGCAGGAACGGGGAGGCCCAAGTAAGGAAGTCACTTGGTAAGACAGTGGCCTGCAGTGTGGTCCTTGCTGTCCACGGCCTTTTCAGTCAACAGATCTTCTTCTCTGGGGACCAGCTGTCTTCTGATTCTCAGTCTGCCTGCTTGGGGATAACTGGATTTATCTCCTTACTCAAGAGATGGCCAGATGGTCAGGCCTGTTTTTTCAAATATTCCACCCCCTTGGTCCCACTTATCGGGAAGATAGACATTTGTTTTAGGTTGGTTCCAGGACCGAGGCAGAGGCATTAGAGAAAGACACACTTTGTAAGTATGATGTCATCTGAAGCTACTGGAGCCCTTTTCCCACATCACCAAAAGTAAGACATCCTGTGGAGAAAAAGAAGAACTGATTCCTGATGTTATCCTTTAACACCTGGGTCCGGCTATACCTCAAGCCAGTGCTTCTAGAAATTTCCATGTGTCAACAAGTCTCTTTTGTGCTTTAGACAGTTTGAATTGATGGTTCTACCAACTCTGTGAGGACTGTATGTGCTCCATTGCTCTCTCCTTCAGATCCTCATTGCATGAAGTTCAAGCAAAGGACTATCAGTGGTGTTGAGCATCTGTTCCCACGCAGCTTCTCTGACTTCATTCATGACCCAGTGAATCACACTGCATGCAGCCAGGCTCCACTGGGGCATCAGTGCACACCACAGCTGAAAAAAAAAATCACTTCTCTAAAAACAATTCAAGCTTCCAACAGAACCAGATGCCTCTGAAGAGGCTTCCCCATCCTCAGCCTGCTGACCTGTTTCAACCCTCCCTGAGTAGCTGAAAAGGAGAGACGCCAACAAGAAGCATGGGGAAAGCACCTTGGTAATTGCAGAGAAGGGCAGAGCTGATCCCAAAGGAAGGCAACCTTGGTGCCTTTTGAAGTGCGACCTCTTCTTCTGACCTCCTTCTATGTGCAGTTGTGAGGGATCCCAGCTGGAAAAAGCTCAGGAAAACTGCAGCCAGTCAGCCCCAATGAGGAGAGAGAAAAAGAGCCAGACAAAGAAGTTCTGAGAGTCCTGGGACCCTTCACCAGTAATTTCTTTTTCAATCCGTATTTACCTTTTGAAGGGAAAACCTCGTTCTGTTTTGAAACTCTCATAGCACCTGAACCTCCCTCCCAATTACTTCCGGGCAGAGCCAGGGCGTGGCACAGAAAGGTCTTGCTGTTTCATTCAGCAATGCTTTGCCAGAGTCCTCTTGTCATGTTGGGCAGCCATCTGTGTTACCTCTGCCTGCCTGGCTCAGGTAAGTGGTGCTCAGAGATATTTGCAATGCGTGTTCCTGGACTGCATCCTGGATCTGACTAAAGTCACTGGAAGGAAGGGACGCTACTGGGACATTTAGAGAAACTGGCTTAGCAAAGCAGCAACAATAATGTTTGGCAATAAGGCTGAGCTATGCGTTTCCCAGAATGCCCCTCTACATGACTTTAGATGACCTCTACCCTCTGCATCCCAGCGGTGACCAACAGGGGAGAGGGGTAGAGGGGTTCTCCCGGGGCGTGGCTCCGCGGACAGGGGCGTGGCTCCGCGGACACCGGTGGGGCTCCGTGGACAGGGGCTAGGCTCTCGCTGGCAAGGGTGTGGCACCACGGGCAGGGATGTGGCTCTCGCTGGTAGGGCGGGGCTCCGTGGGCAGGGGCGGGGCTCAGAGGGCAGGGGCGGGGCTCAGAGGGCAGGGGAGGGGCTATACGACAGAGAGGCTTTGTTATCAAGGGCGGGACTCCACAAACAGCAGCAGGGCTCAGAGGGCAGGGGCGGGGCTCCACAGGTAAGGGCAGAGCCCCAGTAGTCTTTTGGAGGGCACACACTGTAACTTCCTCCCTTTAAGCCCCACTTCTTAAAGACCGCCACCTCCTGGCAGTGCAGCCTTAAAACCAGACAATGGCCACTTATAGAACAACACTAGCACTTTCCTGGACTCTTCTCCTAGAGTTAAGAACTTTCAGGGTCCACCTCAAGGCCATTTTTTCAAAATGCAAGAAAAGCGGCTGCTGCAGGTCCTAACTTATAAAGCGTTCCACCATGGTTTGTCAACCACCTATAGTGTTTTCATTATATTCTTTATTCGTCTCTTAATAAGGACATTTAAAATTATTAATATAAATTTACCACTTACCTGTTTACTGTTATGTGGATTAGACAATATGTATTTTAGACTGGATTGTATGACTAGGCATCTCAATATTACTAAACAGTGGAAACCTATACCAATTTAAATTTATTTTCTTACTATGACACCTTCTTCCAATAATCATTGCTTGCTAGTTGACTGAGTGACAAAAAGATAGTAATAACTTTTGTAATGTCATTGATTTTTAATAATTTTCAGTGGAATAGTTGACCAGCATACAAATAAAGCTTTTTCATTTTTGAGACAATATTTTATATATCCCAGGCTGGCCTCAAACACACTATGTAACCAAGGATGGCTGTGAATTTCTGATCCCCCTGCCTTTATTTCCCAGATGCTGAGATTACAAGTAGGTATCATCATTCCTGGTTTATGTAGTGTTGGGGATTGAACCCAGGACTTTGTTCAGATTAGGTAAGCATTCTACCAACTGAACCACATCCTAACCCCCCATAAGTAGTTTATTAGATATTTTCTGTTGCTATTACAAAATACCCAAACTGGGTGGGGAAAAAAAGATTATTTAGCTCACAGTTTGGGGCATGGTTCTGGTTTTGATTAGTACCTTATGGTGGGAACAATAGATCACATTGCAAGAAACTAGAAACTGGGGGAGAGGCAGTCTTCTATCATAACCTTTTAAGAGCTGACCGGGCTCCCACGAGAATGGCATTATCTCCTCTAGGATCTGGGGACCAAGTTTCAAGGTCATGACCCTCTGAGGATACTCGAGGAGCCAGCAATGTAGGAAAGGACAGGTGTGGATTCCTCCAGCTCTGAGGTTTCTTAGAGGGTCTTCTTTCAGGACTGAAGCTAGTCTTTGATTCCAGTGGAGAGTGTGACCTTCCAGGGTTCTCAAAGCCCCAATGACTGCCATGAGCCTAACACACCCACTTTGTATTGGCTTTGAGTGTCACTCCACTACCATGCATTGTGGCACGGTGGAATTCTATGCTCCCGAGGCATCTGGAAGGACATATGCAAAAGAGGCATCCAGAAGTACAGAACAAATGCTTGGGTCTCCTTTCAGGCTCTCATCTCCCAATGTCTCTCACGAAGATCTAATATCTTGTTCTCATAATAAATCCCCGTTCCATCATATTCATAGCAGTTTCCCATCACAGACTGAAGTTTGATTGATAAAGGGAAGGGAGGGAGAGAAGAAAGAAGAGATAGGGAAGGAAGAGAAGTAAGGAAGAAGGAAGGGAAGAGAGGGAAGAAGAGAGGGAGGGAAGGAAGACATGGTGTGCCTACCACTAGTGAACCTGGGTGAAGAGTATGTAAAAATTCAATGAATTTTTCTTCCATTTCAGTAGAATTCTAAATATAGATTTAAAAAATTTAAAAATGAGATGGAGTGATGACTTAGGGGTTAAAGCATTTGCCTGACAAGCAAAAGAACCTGAGTTCTGATCTCAGATCCAAGTTAAAGTGCAGGGTAGAAATGGCTGACTATGGCCTGAAACCTCTGAGCAAAACAATAAGGAGGTAGAACAATCAAGATGATTTCCTGTATCACCTTTGACTCCCATAGGCATATATACTCAAGTGTCCTCTTGTACACACACATACACACACAATTTTTGCACGTGCAAAAAACTGAAGAATGCACCCATTAATTAATGTCATTATGAACCAAATGTGATTTAGTGTTCTTCTGTTTAGATCTTTCTGTAGTTGGCCACCTACACAGTGGCCCCTACTTAGCTCAGAGTCATTTCCTCATAATCCTTTGGGTAAGTCCACTCCACTTCACTGGATTTTGAGCCCACCTTTCTCTTGGTCAGGGATACACATGGTTCATGTCCATACTGTGTTGTTCTGATGACAGAGGCTACTGTGTTCCTGCCCTGAAGAACTATGGGTCTCAGGCAGAGATCATAGAACCTTTATTATTGTTCCTCTAAATTCTTAGAAACTTACATAACGCCCGTGCTCTAATTGTGACATCATTTATAGACATTTAAAATGCATCTTCATGTATAAATATTTTACATTTGGTCCATAGAACAGATATTTTTTCTAAATAATACTGTAATTTTTTTAAAACAGGCTCTGTATATAGTTTGAATATGCATATATTACATATATTTTTATATAGAGATAGATTTACTTGGTGTTCTGAGAATAAATCCTTATTGCAAAAAAGAGAAGCATATATGATAATACAATAACTTTCCCCCCACCCCAAGCAAATACTAAAAAAGAAAAGTTACACATATTCACAGTTCTCACAGTAATGGTACGACACTAAATATTGTGCTCTATATGATAAGTCTGGGTCGAAATCGGTTAGGGGATTTCTTGCCAAACGTCTCAGTTAGAATCGCTTACAAACATTAGATGCGCTGCACTTATCTTAAGAAGACTTGGTCTTGGTTCTACTCTGAAGAGCGCACAGCAGCAAGAAGAAAGTCTCCGACCCTTGTGCTAAAGGGCTTCACGCACAGCTGGGGGAAGGGCAGGAGCACGAGACACAGTGTAGGGTCCACGCCTCCCAGCTCTGCCTCTGGCGCCTGGAAGGAGGGAGCCGCCTGGCCTATGAGGCCTCACCTTTCACAGATGGCCTCGGGAAAGGCTGGGAGATTGACTACACCATACCACACACATGAGGGCGGGTGTGCACAGATGTGCACTTCTTTGTACATACGTGTTTGAACTCTGTACAACAATGTGTTTAATACTCTGGGGGTGATATCTTATTGCAAGAACAGGTATGCTGGTCACCTTCAGATTAGAACGACGAGATTCCAAAAACCTACCACGGTCACAGTTATTCACCATAGTAATTAAGGATTAGTCAGAAAACACAGTTTGGGAACTACTGAGCTAAGGGGCACGGGGCACGACATACACAGTGCTACATGGGAGCCCGTTCTCCCTGCTGGGAGATGAGAGACTGAGCTGTTGGAACTTTTGAGAACCTGTCTCCATTGGCTTGCTTCCCGAGGATGCCACCACTACCACCAGGGAGTGAAAGAGGGGCAAATGACACCTCCTATAAAAGCAGGTTAGCTCAGGAAGCAAGAGTGGGGAGCCTTTGATTTGCCCACCTCTAGCAGGTTGGGTTCATTTGAGAAATCTGGAGAAGGGTGGAGAGAGGGCAGAGGGAAACTGGGTGGCAGTGACAACCTAAGAGAGAAGTCTGGGCCAGCTGAATGGTCCCCACTCTAGTTAGACCCACACCTTGACTTCCCAGTGGTATTTGTGCTCTAGGACCCTGGGCAGCTGCTGCTTGCGGCTGGTCCAGCCCCAGAATGGTGGCTGAAAGAATTCTTGTGCTTGCACGCAGGGCTCTTCCGGGTCAGCCGCTGCTAGAATGTTGTAGGAACGTCTCTGCACACTGCTCCGGGAACAGTAGGTGTCTGGGGTGACGGTGAAGCTGCCTTGGGAAGGAGAGACCAAGAAGGAAGAGGCAGAACCTGCTGGCTCCCTGATGGCCCTGGTCCAGAGACGCACTGGCAGGGAAGTTCTAGATAACAGTCACAGTTTGGGCAGTAGGAGAACAGTCAGGAACACGACTAAAAGCCAGGAGTGTGTGGCCGTGGGCCTCACCTCTCTAGCGGATAAAAATGAGCTACTGTGGCCGTTTACAAAGGCCAGTCACCTGCTCAATGCTATGGGGCAGGAAGGGACGTCCCCAGCCCACTGACGCTGGAGGCGTGCGGCTGTCACTGCCCACACGGGGCCCACCCAGGGCTGGACTGTGCCCCACCTCCCCTCGATGGTGTCTGGACCCCCCTTGAGGTAGGTGGAGACAGAGGGCATCTTCAGTCTTCAAGGGATGTCAGTGCAGCCAGGCCGGGGTGCCAGGGTTGGGGCGGCCAGTGGCCACACCCCTAGATATAAGCCTCCTTGCTGGTTGAGCTGCCAGCCTGGGGCTGCTCGGGGCCGTTCTCCGGGCGTACGATGTCTTCGCTGGGCTGGATCATGACCTGGAGGCGCTGCGGGCAGTGCGGAGGGAGGCATGAGGCTCGCTGTAGTGGGGTGTAGCCCTTCCAGGCTCCTTTCCTCTCCCCAAATCCATTCTTCCTTCTACCTGTCCACCACGCCAGGGTCTAGCCTTATCACCATGAGTCATGACGCCCTGTGGACCCACCACATCTGCTCTCTCCTGGGGGACGCAGAGGTTTCTCTTCTTGCTACCACCTCTACTCCATGCTCAACTCGACAGCAGGATACCAGTGAGCTCCCACCCTCCGAGGCGCAGGACCCAGCAAAAGCTCCTGTTCAGAAGTGTAAAAGCCAGACCCGATGCGACCTGGCCCGTTACCTCTCAGACTGTTGTCTTCCCATCTCTCCTCACTTATCCATCCAGCCACCCTCGTCTCCTCTGCTCTTCAGACGTCCCAGACATGCTGCCTGCCATAGGCTCCCTCCACACACTCACCTATTTTACTCCTTCCCTCTTTGGACCCAAGGTTTGACCTCACCGAGGCCTCAGCGGCACGCCCTGCCCACTACTTACTTGATCCTTTTCTCCACAGCACCCATCCCCCGTCTTTCATGTCCTCCTTCATTAATTACTAAACTTCCTGCATAGATTCTGAGCTCACGAGGGTGGAGTTTCTGCTTGTTTTGCACATGGCAGTGGAATCTGACACATAGTAGGTGTTGGATACATATTCACTGAGGGGGGAAACTTCATGACCATTCCCTTGAGTCCTGCTGTGTCAGCTGACCCCCTGACCTTGGAACACTGTGCTAAAGTATATGTATATGATGTATGTAGAACATAAGCGAATGTGCTGTTTGGACTTGGTGTCCACCAATGAGCCAGCTCACTGCACACACACACACACACACACACACACACACACACACACACACAGGCACACACACTTGTGTGTACAAATGTTCCAAAATCCAGGCGCGTGTGGAAGCTGACTGACTGTGGTCCGGAATGGAGGGTGCTCACTGTATGCGATGTCAGCCAGTGCGTCCGTCCTCGAGCTTAGAACATGCCTCTGTCCTGTGCCATGCGTGAGAGCAAGTGAACTCTCCACAGACTCCGCCCTCCTAGGCCTCAAACCCCAGAAGGTGCCTCACGCAGCCCTTGGGACAGAGCCTAGTTCTTGTCCAGACCTTCAAAGCCCCGTGCCATCTTGTCTGGCCTTCCTACACCCTGACCTCACCCCTCTCTCTATCCCTTGGCCTTCCAGCCATACTGCTCTGTGTCCAGTTCACCCCAGGACTTTCGCACACAGCTCCCCTCTCTTTCTCTCTCCTCCCTTCTTTAGAAATACTCTCTCTGCTCCTGACATTCTGGTTTATCCTCAGACTTCCCTTTAGTAGCCCCTCTCCAGGATGCCTGTTGGAATTCCCCTCCACCCAGGCAGGGCCCTTTGCTCTCACTGTCCCAATAGTGAGCTCTAACCTTCCATAGCACTTTCTAGTGTGGCTCCCAAGTAGACGGTGAACTGCAGCAGGGGCGGGAGTCTTACCTGCTTCAGAGAGCCCTTTAAGGTAAGGAACATGTAAGCCATGTAGCCAGGGATGAGCACCATGGAGGACAGGGCCATGAGCCAGCCCACGCCCTGGCCCCACTTGGGGAACACGTAGCTTCCCATGGTGAGGGGCGTCATCTGCACAGCACTGAAGAGGAACACACCCTGGGGACAAGTGGGGACAGTCAGCTACCAGGCTGGACAAGCAAGGTGTCCTGCTCCTGCCTCTAGCTGCAGGAAGACACGGCTGCCACGGTGCACCATAGCAGAGCCTCCTCTGGGGAGACTGGGAGAAGAGAACACTTGCTGGCATGGTGGACAGCCTGCGGGTGGATGGGCCCCAGGCTGACACAGTACACAGCGTAGGCAGAGGTCCGGCCCCACCTCGTGGCTCTGGGGTAGCTCCTCCAGGATCCACAGAAGGGAGGGGACAAGCGTCTCAGAGGATGGGGGGCCTCTGCAGACCGGGAGTCCAGGCTCAGTTCCCTCACTGATGACATTAGTGAAGGTTAGTGACAGTGTCCAGGCGGTTAAGGGGAGTGGACAGAGTCAAGGGTCTGCTCCAGAGCAGGGTGCACACAGGTGCCCAGAAAGTCAAAGGGGAGAGGTGCGCTCAGAGATGAGGGGTGAACTGCCCACACCTGGGCTAGCCTCATCCCAGGGTGCTGGCCTCACGTCCCTTACCGCCACGATGATGGGCGTGAAGAAGGACCAGCACAGCTTCCACCAGATGCAGGGCCTGGAGCCCACCATCTCCTGGATATTGTCATAGAAGCGGTTGACGCCTGTGACATGGGAGCAAAGGAGGAGGTTGAGCTACGGGACCATGGCCTGGAGCCCAGCGCTACCATTCCCTCACGATGTGGCCACGAGCAAGTCTCCTCGCTTCTCTGAACTCTGGTAGGCTTGTCTGCTGCAAGGCTTTGGCTGCTGGAGAATCTTTCAACTGCCCAGTTCCCAGGGCACCAGAATGTAATCATGGCCGCTGACCAGAGCTGTCCCTCCCTGTAACACCTGTCCCAGTCATGCCTTCATGGCTCTACCAGAAGAGGACACCCCCAACACACACACCCCAGTAGTTTTATTGTGAGAAACTAGTGATAGACTGCGAAGAAGAAATGCACGTCTGGTCCACTGATGATGATTATGCGATGATGACGACAGCAGTAGAAAGCACGACACAAACCCAGGCGCGTCTTGAGGCTCAGCAGATGAGAACAAGCCGCTGCTCCATGGACGGAAAGTCACTAACAGAGAGGGTCTCTGGGCAAGGCCGGGAGGAGTAGGGGCAGTGACGAGTGGGTGAGGGGCACCACAGAGGGGGCACTCTTTTCCAGAATGTTCATCTTGTGTGATCACCAGGCCTTTGGAAAGGACATCCTGCGGACTGCCCAGCCAGTCAGCAGGGAACTTCAGCCCCTCCAGAAACAGGCCAAATTGAGCCTTCCTTTCTGATCTGTTCTAAGAGTCACACTACAATCACAGCCTCTCTCTGATTACACCCCTGACTTTAAAACTTCTGTGCAAGTTGAGTTCCTCTTTTCCAGATAAAATTTCAAACCACCTTTTTTATCCCCCCAGGGTATGAAAATATACTGTCTGTAATTTAGAAAAAACTATCATGTGTGCATGTGTGGAGATCAAAGGACAATTTGTAGGGTTTTCTCCTCCTACTGTTGGAGCTTCAGGGACTGACCTTGGGTCTTCATATGTACAGCAAGCACCTTTTATCTCTTGTCATTTTAAATGAATGCATGTAACCACTTACGCTACGCCTTCCAAACATGGAAATGGTTGGCGTTAATTAAGCTCATGGACTTGCAAAAGTAAAATAAATTACTGAAGAGAAAGGGCTTGGTGGTCACGTTTCAGTTAATGATGATTAACAAGAAGGGAATGGACCAATGGACAGAAGGAAGGAAAGATGGATGGAAGGATGGATGGATGGATGGATGGATGGATGGATGGAAGGATGGATAGAAAGGATGGATAAACAGAAGAATGGATGGAAAGATGGACAGAGAGAAGGATGGATGGATGGAAGGAAGGATGGATGGAAGGATGGATGAACGGATGGATGGTGGGTGGGTGGGTGAATGGATCCACAAAGGAGGAAGGAGTGATGCTCACCATAAAACCAGGAAATGGAGACGCACTCAAAGAAGACAAGGAACAGCAGGCTCATGCCACTGGCAGAGTAGTAATCGAAAAGTTTGAAGACATAAATGCCCCCCTGAAGGAGGAAAAGAGGGTGAGTGCAGATTCCCCCCATCGACATTCATCTTGGAGCCCAAAGAGGGTGGGATTAGGCTATTCATGTAGCAAGAGAGCCTGAGGGAAGAGCAAAGGAAGCAGGAGAGTCTGCTAAGCGGACCTAAGGGTTGGGAAGAAGGGGTCCAGCTAGAAGAGGCAGACTCTCTATTGCCAGTGGGCTGGGGAGCACCCAAGCCATCTCACACCAACAATCTTCATCATGCTCCTTCCCACATCAGACCTTCCCTTGCCTTACATGAGACCGTAATGCAGCACATGAAAAGGCCCTGAGAGGTGACTGCCGCGTCCCCTGGTGTGACCTGGTGTGTCGGAGCCTACCTGGGTAATGTTGGACAGGCCAATCAGGTAGGAGACCACACACACAGCTGCGATGAAGAGCTCCCGGCGGTTGCGGAGCAGCCTGGGGTACTCATCCACCAGTGCAGTGATGAAACCCTCCACAGTGCAGAACTTGTCAGGAAGAGGAAGGACTCAGGGGTCAGGCGCCTGCAGCAGCCGCACTCCCACCCACCCAAAGCCGGTCACGTAGGGTAAGCCAAGAAGCTGTGTTGAGACAGCGAGGCTGGGCAGACCCTTATTGGGAGAGGGTCCTCCAGGCATGGTGGGGGCTCACCTGGCTATCGATGCCCAGCATTAACAACATGGAGAAGAAAAGGATGGCCCAGAGTGGAGATATGGGTAGCTGTGTCACTGCCTCAGGGATATGCCAGGAATGCCAGCCCAGGGCCTGGCAGGAAAAAGAAAAGGAACTAAGTAGTGCTGGTGCACCCAGCTACTTGCCACCACTGCATCTTCAAGGAACCACCTGTGTGTGCACCTTCAGTCCTCAGGACCAGAGTGGACATAGGTGGCTTAGTAGGGACCATGGGGCCTGGCCAGCAGCAGGGACAGTGCAGGTGTGGAGGGGCACTAAGGAAGCCGGAGAAAGCAGGGGCTGCAGTGGAAGCCTTCCAGGAAACAGACTGAGGTTTCTGGTCTGTGCTGGGGGCTGAACCATTCTTGGGGTGCATAGCACAGGGCAGAGCAGGCATAGGAGGTTTGAGGATATCTAAAACTTCAAGAGAAGCTTCCCATGGGGAGACTATTACTCCCTGGACATGGCTCTGGAAGTGAGCTAGGCAGGTAGTTGAAAATGAAATGTAGGACTAAGGAGGAAAAGAGTAGAGAATGGGGAAGGGTGGCTGCCCTTTTTGGGGCGACAATGGTATCATCAGAGGGTGTTCCTTCCCACATGACCAATCCATTTGGTCCAAGGAACAAGTCAAGTCACCTCTGCGAACCTCAAGGGCCTCCACCTGCCACACAGTCATTCCCTCCTGCATGTGGCTCTCCTGGCTGAGAGGGGAAGGGTATGTGGACCCCTGTGGTCTTCCTGGTCTGGGGCACTGATGACTGTGGGAGCAGAGTGGACCCCACTTGTAGATATTTCAAGAGCCAGGCTGTGGTGTGGCTAGGAGGACTTTGTATCACGAAGGACTTTGTGACCGAGTCCCAGCTGCACCCACAGGCCTGCTCCTGGAGACCACTCACAGCAGGGCATTGTGAGCCCCGTCCTCCCTGGGAACAGCGCACTGCGTGGGGCACGGACCTGAGGCTGCCACATCAGCAATGGACCTCTTGGTGACATGGGCCATGAATCCCACGATGGAGAAGATGACAAATCCGGCAAACATGCTAGTGCAGGAGTTGATGCAGCAGACAATGATGGAGTCCCTGGGGAGTGGGAAGGTGAGGTCAGGGAGGCAGCTGAAAGATGGTGGGACTGGTGGGTAGTGTTCACTAAAGGATGGGAAGAGGGTACCTGAGAGCAGGGCTGTGAGGTGAGGTGACCCCAAAAGGACAGGACCCATGGAAGCCAGGGTAGGGTGGGGCCAGGCTGATCAGGGTGAGCTAAGAGGGTAAGAAAGGCCAGGGGTGTAGCCACGGAGAATATGGTGATATGGGAAGTGGTAGCCTTGGAGCACAGGAGGGGAAGTGCCAGAGTCGTGTGGCTTCAGGGCGTGGACCTAGAAGGGCATTTCCCTTCCCTTGCAGGTCAATCAAGAGGTGTAGTCTCAAGCACAGCCCGAAGGATATGCTTCAGGGTGTTGGGGGTGTGGTCACAGGGCTTCAAACAGGCATTCACTCCTAGGGACATAGCTTGGGGGGTGGTCCCAGAGGGGCTGGTCCCAGAGCGGCATGCATTCCTGGAAGCTACTGAGGGCCATTGCATGCCTCCCCAAGAGGGTGCGGTCAGGAGGCATGGCTGCCAGGGAAAGGCCAGGAAGGAACCTCACACCTGTACACGTTGTTGTGGAAGGAATTGTAGCTTCCGAGAGCAATCAGGGACCCTAGACCCAACCCATAGGAGAAGAAGATCTGGGTGGCAGCGTCGAGCCACACCTGTGGGCAGAGGATCAAGAGTGGTCAGTCACAGCACTCTCCAGAGCCACAAGCCCCCAGATCCTCACGGCCTCCAGCTCTTCCTGATGAGCTAGACTCACGTGCAGCCCACAGGAGCCCGCAGCGGGAATGTGGTGGCTCAGCCCAGACTTGCCCAGGTGGCCCCGGCAGAGTCCCGGGGAGGCAGGTGCTCACCTCAGAGTCAGACAGTTTGCGGAAGTTGGGAGTGATGTAGAAGAGGATGCCTTCCTTGGCCCCGGGCAGTGTCACTCCGCGGAAGAACAGGATGATGAGCATGATGTAGGGGTAGGTGGCCGAGAAGTAGACCACCTGTGAGGAAAGAGTGACCACGTGGCCTCCAGCATGCACCTGACTGGCTCCTGCTCTGCTGCCCTCTCTGCTGCTCCAGGATCTGCTCTTCCTCCCCTAGCAAGTTTCTGTGTCTTGCTGTGATTGGCCACGCCCCTGCAGCTCCGCCCCCGCAGCTCCCCACAGGAGTCTCTGCCAGCTGAGCACCCGCCTTCCCTCCCTAGCCCCTTCCTTTCTTTCTGTAGCCCAGGATGGCTTGGGATTCGCTTCACAGGCCAGAAGTAGCCTCAAACTCACAGCAATCCTCCTGCTTCAATTTCCTGTGTGTCAGGATTATTGGTGTGGCCCACACTCAGTTCTAAATTTTTAATTTCTGCATTATCCAACAAAATGTATATGACAACAAGAAAAATTTAAATCCACATGAAGACACACAAGGCCCCACTCGCAGCTCCTAGAGCAGAAGGTGCATGAGGGGTGGAGCAGGTGCTGCTACACTCAGTTCTCCCATACTTAGGATGCTATGCGGCATTAAGTGAATGACAACCACATGGCACTTGGTTCTTCCTGTGACACTTTTTCCTGTCTGACCGTGTGCTCTTGCAAAAAGGAGCTCAAATGATTCAGACCCCTTTTCAGTTATCATGTATATTGTTAAACTCTCACACACATACACACATATGCATGTATACAAATGCATATACACACACACATATATGCATACACACAAGAATGCATTCACACTTAGATAACCACATGCACACGTACACATATGCAGACATGCAAACACATATGTATGCACATAAGATCTGGGTGGCAGCACATGCATGTGTACACACTGGCACACAAACACATATAGGTATGCACATGCAAATACATGATATGCATGCAGGCAAGGCAGTGTAATAGTACATACATACACACATGTAAGCACATGTCTACATACATGTGGACACATAATATGCATTTACATACATATATACACACATGTGCATCCATATGAGCACAGGTGTACACACACACACACGCACGCACACACACACACACCTGTCTTGCTCCTATTTTGTTTCCTAAACATCACTTAATTGTCTCAGGAACAAAATGATCTTTAACTATAGAAGGTGGTCCCATGGGAGGCTCTTGCTCCTTTTATTGCTATCCAACTTTGTAGGATTCTAAATACAACACCAGACTCATCTGTATATAAATCTTCGTCTGCAAAATTATTATACCACTCTTAGGAAAATCTGTAGCTATGCAATTAGGGGATAAAAAGACATAAACTCCCCCTCTACTTTTGGTCCACGTGGCCTAAAAGCCTCCTGGAAATGGAGCCGTACTCAGCACCACGCTGGCTTCCTCCTGAGCAGATTAAACAGGAGTCTGTCAGATTCATTTCCAGGAGACTACCATGTGAAGCTGCTCACTAGCCACGGCCAGTGACCCTGGCTGTTCCACAGTCCTGATGTCACTCCATTGTTGGATACAATGGTTAGTGTTAACCATGACGACACCTAGAAGCCAGGTCTCCAGGGATTCTCCAGTGAAGGGTATCCTGTGAATACACCTGTGAGTGATCCTCTTGATTACATTAACTAATACAGGAAGAATCACCTTAACTGAGGGCAGGACCACTCTAAGTGGAGAATCCTGGACCATCCAAAGCGGAGAAAGCAAGCTAGGCACTGGCGTATACTCAAGCTCTTTGCTTTCTGATTGTAGATTCAATGTGCTCAGCAGCTTCAAGCTCCTGTCTTCCTGCCATGAAGGATGTGAGCCAAAACAGACTTCTTCTCTCTGAACTTGCTTATGTTAGGAGTATTTTATCGTGGCAATGGGAAAATAAACTATCATGAGGTGGGCACGGGTCAGACTCCAGACAATCCTTCATCTCCCCACCTGGACTCAGATTTTCAGGAAATGCATCCACCAGTCATAAGGAAAACCACTGGAATCGGAACTTGAAGAGGGGTTGGAAGTCATTTTTCTCCTGTCCTATTAATGAATGGGCATAACTTCTACCTCTGCTGCCCAGAGAGGCTGGCCGTACGAGGACACATACCAAGCCAACTATGCATAGCCCAGTCAAGTGACTGAGCATAGGTTTCATACATGCTTGCAGGTGGATGGATGAGCCAACACGCCCAAAGACATAGTGACTCCTGTTGCTAAGAAGTGATCAATCTGCCAATCCAAAGAAACACTATGTCCCACCCCCAAATGGTCATAGCTGACACTGTAACAGAGTAGCCACAGTGTGCTGGGCATTAGCCAGTATTGTGCATGGATCCACCCCCTGCCTGTGACAACCTGTTGCTACTATGGATTGGTTCTCAGAGAAGGGAGATGATTGTGTGGGTTCATGAAGCTAAGATCATTTTCCACAGTCCCAAATAAGGTTGGCACACAGAAAGTCCCAGGAGACACCATTAGATTCAATAGATACTTGAGGGTCACGGAACCAGCTTTCTCAAGCCCTGTTCTGTTCTACCCCATGCTCACTTGGCACAAGGCCTCAGAAAAGTCCTGCCCCAAAGTTTGCCAGACCCTGGAGAGTCTGCTGGCTGCTCTAGAAAGCATAACAGACTTGGCACAGGGAGCCAAGGGGACCTGCTTAACTCAAAGAGAGCCAGGTCATAGCCCACAGCACACTTCACCCTCTTATACTCAATGCCACCGCACACATTCTCGCTCTGCATACATGCTTCTACCTTTCCAGTCCAGCCAACACCCTTCCAGATGCAGAAATACACAAGGACCCAAGCAATCGCTAGCGTGATGGCCAGAGGCCAGCGGATCTGCCCCGGCTTGTCCAGGCCATCTGTCATCTGGTGCATGTTGCGCCTGGAGACAGAAGAGGGAGGTCACACAGGAGAAGTTGGGGGCCACAGATTCCCAGGGCACACATGGACACGGACCGTACCCTCCCCTGTGATTTGGATGGGGGCGTCACACTGCTTAAGAGACCAAGGACAGCAGAACCTGCCAGTGTCTTGGCTCAGCTCCAAGCTCCTGGACAGTCCCATCACCTCTGCCCTGTCCCTCCTGACCTCTAGAGTCACAGGTGTGACCATGATATCACTCACTTGCCTGACAGCCTGCAGTGTACTGTGCCCTCCTGTCCAGAGGCTGAAGAGCAGATGCCCAGAGTCTTCCCAAGACTCACGGCTGGCCCTGGCTTCTCTCTAGTCTCGGGGGCACACAGTCCCTCCATTCTTCCAGTCTGAGCTGCCTGGGGCCTCTCTGGGCCTCCGCATATCCATACCCCGCCCTGCTTGTCTGTCATGGCAAGTGGCCACGCACTTCAGTGGACTGGCCTGGGGCCCTCACACCCCTTGCCAGCATGGGCCATCTGCCAGCACGGATATCTCTTATCTCTCTGGCACATAATAGGTGCTCAAGTATGAGGAGGTAAAAGGCAGGGTGCGGAACCTGAGCCTGCTGCAGAGCCACATCAAGCAGCAGAAGCCAGCGAGACACTGACGGCCACCTGAAAGGACGTGTCCAGCCAGCATGAGGTACACAGTGGCTATGGGACATGCTGCCATGCTCTGGAAGCTTCCAGGCAAGGATTTAGGGCTCAGGACCTCACCTAATTAAGTCCGAGTCACCTTATGGGGTCCTCTGAAGATAGGGCCAGAATGGCTTGAGCCACGGCATCCATGTGCATGCAGGTATACAAGTATGTGTACATGTGTATGCATATAGTATATATATATATACATATATGCATGTGTACGTGTGTGTGTGTGAGATTTACTCTAGTGACTCTAGCTATGCATGTTTAGTCATCTCTTGGTGACTAAAACTGGCCCCAGGCTTCCTGGGGATGTCCATGCCTGCAGGAGCCCCAGGCTCTAGTATCACGTGGTATGGTTATTTGCACAGGACTCCAGCATGTCCCGCGTACTTGGAGCGATCTCCAGGTGATTTCTAACACATCCTGATGGTCATGGAAACAGGCAACCTGTTGTGTGGTTGGTCACAGTGAGGTCTGCATGGGGCTTTCTTTCAAAAATCGAAAGCCTGGATCCAATGACACTGGTGGGGTGTGTGTCTGGATTTCTTTAGGGAAGAAAGACCTACATTCTCGTGGATGGCTGTGCCGTCAATGGCACTCTTATAAACTCCTGTGTTACCTGATGTGGCCCGACTGACATACCTTCCCCAGCCGCGTGCACTGCGCATACTCACTCCCAGAACTCCACCACGGCGCTGGTCATGTTGGTGGTGTTGACAACGCTGTAGTTGGAGAAGCAGCGGTCGGTGTTCCAGGGGTTGTCACACTGTTTCCATGGCAATGTCTGCAAGGACACAGACACTCAGACCAATTCCTCAGAGCCCCTGGGGCTGCTGAAGAGGTCCCTCTCGCCCATCCTTCTTACCACCCACTGAGCTCATTCATGTTGAGAGCCCACATTCCCTTCCCAACAACTCATGGAAGCAGATGGACCAGAGAGATAGAGCAAGTGCTTGAGACCTCGCAGCTTCATCAGAGCTGTGTCCCCCCCAGGGCTAAGCAAAGGCCTCTTGTCCTGGGCCCTCCTGCAGAGGTGATGCAGCAGACGCAATGTTTGCCCCATGCCAGGCCTGGCTCTGGCTTGTCACATGCGTGTGCTTCTTCATCCTCACAGTGATGTTACGGATGTGGATCTCAACTTGTTTTCTTACATCTCTTTTTATTTTCTCTATATTAGTTTATATAAAATCACTACTTCAAGCATTTTTAAATGTGGAGTTCAGCAACATAAAGCACATTCATTATCATGAAGCCATTTCCAGCAGCCATCTTCAGAAATTTCTGGAAACTAGGTCTCCTTCATGTACTGACTCTTCATGTCTTCTCTACTCACCAGGACCTGAAACATGGCCTGCTGTCTCTGTGACTCTGGGAACTTTAGGGCCCTCATACAAGTGGAATCAGCCACATTTGTTTCTTGTGGTGTGGCATATGTGGTATTTGGTATTTGGGGCAGTTTCCTTCCTATTTAGGGATGAGTTATATCCACTTCCCAGAAGAACACTTTGTTCATGTGTTCCTCACCAAATTGCTTCTGAGTGGTGGCTCTTGAGGAACACTAATGTGAGCGTATGTCACCAAAACTGCTGTCTTTGAGGCTGCTTTCCTTTCTTTGAACCCAGAAAGGAAATTATTAGATCACACAGAAATTCTGTTTCCATTGTTTAAGGAATAGTGTCTTAGAAGTAAGGCAGTGAGGCCCAGAGAGGTTAAGACTTTTTTCCTTAAGTTGCACAGCTGGCAGACAGCAGAGTAAGGATTCAAACCCATGCTGTCTGGATCCATACAGAGTAGGCTAGCAGTATCCTCCTATTGAATGTCTGGAGGGTTAGATCTGGGTCCCCAAAGTACCTGGCCAGGAAAGATGTCATAGGAGACAAACCATGCCCCCACTACACAGGTTCAGGCCCTGTGAGCTGACCAGGTTCCCTGCACACTCACGGTGGTGAAGGAGTTGTACAGGTAGTAGATGGCCCAGGAGATGATGACGATGTAGTAGATGTTCAGCCAGAAGGACAACACAGCCGCAGCGAGGCCCACACCTGCGCAGGACACAGCAAGGCCTTTAGATCTATCCCATGGGAACCCCAACTGCTCTGGTCCTTCTCCCCCCAGGGCAAGACCCCTCCACACCTCTACCCTACCCCCAAGCACTTACCCTTGAACATGGGGGCCAGCTTCCACACTCCCAGGCCCCCAATAGAGGTATACTGGCCCAGGGAACACTCCAAAAGGAAGAGGGGGACTCCCGCGAAGATGAGCGTCAGGAAGTATGGGATCAGGAAGGCCCCTGTGAGAAGACGGTGCAAGTGACCCTGAGCCTTCGCCAAGGCTCTGGGTCCCACCCGCTATCCCCTCGAAAGAAGCACCCGGAGGCCATCTGAGCCGCACTTGTCCCTTACGCAAGCACACCCCTGGCCTGTGTAGAATGAAGATGCAGGTCATGGGGCACCTGATAAAGAAGGGATTGTTGACAGGGAGGCACAAAGTGAGGCCTACTCCCCAAGACCCTCTTTCCCCGAAGGTGACCCCAGAAGATGCCACCAGGTTGCCACTTACCGCCACCGTTCTTCCCGCAGAGGTAGGGGAAGCGCCACACATTGCCCAGACCGATGGCATAGCCCACGCAAGACATGAGGAAGTCGAAGCGGCCCTTCCATGTATCCCGGTCAGGGAGGTCCTCGGCCTTCTTCTGCACCTTGACCACCAGGGTTTTGGGCTTGTCAGTGGCCATGGGGACCTCGCTGACCTCTGTGGAGATCTGCCCATCAGCCACCTTGCTACCGTTGGTCGCCATGTCTCGGAGGTGGAACCTGGATGCGGGGGTCCTGGTCGGTGGGCGTGAAATATCAGCTCCTGTCCACGTGGACAACAGCTTTGCGGCCCGAGGTCACCTTAGAAGAACAGTATGGATTTTAGGCAAAGATGGGGGGCTTTGGAAGTATCTACCCAGAGACCACAATGACAACAAGGGTAAAGCCCCAGGTCCCACTCCTGGACCAGAGAGGGAGCATGGCACACAAGGGCAGAGGGGAGGCCCAGGTGATCTCTCATTGCTGCCAGCTTTGATCCAGCTCTGCAGCTTCATGTCAGGAACACACCTTATGTGTCTGGCCAAAAAGAGAGATGCAACCCAAGCTTCCAAAGGGAAGCACAGTGGAGATGATGGTGAGGTCCTTATCTTTGCCTCTAAAGACACAGGACATTTGTTCCACTCTGAGGCAGTAACAAGGCAAGTCACAGAGGAACTTAGATTGCCAGGGGCGGGTAATCCTGGCCTCATGTGCTGGGGATATAGTGGGGCCCAAGAATTAAGGAGTTCTAGTTACTGTGCACTCAATCACCTTTGGGCTGTGTGACTCTAACATCTCAACCTCTCTTTGTGTTCCTACTCCATCGTTTAAAACAAGGCCAATAAATAGTTCACCCATTAATGGATTGCTGGGAGGTCCCGAGTCTGTACCTTTAAGAAAATGTAGAAAAGTGTGTGGGGGTACATGCCTGTCACCCCAGCAGTCAGGAGGCTGAGGCAGGAGGATCATGAGGTTAAGTCTAGATTGGGATTAAGAAAAAAAAGAGAAAAATAAAGAAACAAGTAAAGGAAGGAAGGAGGGGGGAGGAGAGAGTAGAGAGAAAGAAAGAATGAGAAAGAGAAGAGAGAGAAAAAAGGAAAAGTATACGTGTGTGTGTGTGTGTGTGTGTGTAGAGAGAGAGAGAGAGAGAGAGAGAGACGTACATGTTCCCTTGGCCCTGTCCCCTGCTGAAAAAAGGGATCACTCACTGGCTTACTTGACCTCTGTCTGACCTTGGTCATCTGGAGATGTTTTAAGGTGTGAAACTGGCCTGGGGTTGGTACTGAGTTCGAACCTAGATTCCCCTTACCAGCTTAGCACTGGTACTTAGAGCCAGTGTTCCATGCTTCTGTTGAGTTCCACTTATGTCGTGTAAGTGAATGTCAGTACACACTTCATGTGTGTGGGTGTACATGTGCACGTACACATACACACATGTATGCAGAGACCAGAAGACAACCTCGGTGTCCTTTCTTGGTCCCTATTTGTATTTTGAGACAGGGTGTCTTACTAGCCTGGGCTCAAGTAGGCTAAGCTGGCTAGTTAGCAAGGCCCAGGGATCCGCCCAGTGGGACTATAAGCACACACATGCTTTTTATATGAGTTCTAGAGATCAAACTCGGGTCCTTAAGCATACAAGGCAAGCACTCTGCCAAGAGAGCTCTCCCCAGCCCTGAGATCTCCTCTGACTAGTGCAGAATCTCGGTTTCCACATCTATACAATGAAACCAGATCTCTCTGGCTGGTCGAGAGTTATGGCTGCCGGGATACGACGTACCGCTTGGCTGGGAGAAGGCGGTGTGTGGCTTGTGTGATGGCTCTCAGGCAGGCCAGTTCTGAAAGACTCCCCCGACAGAGCCTGCAGAAAAGTGAGAAGAGCAGGGGATGAGCAGACAAGTGGGGGCCAGGACGCTCTGGAGAAAGGGGGGCAGCACATGGAGCAGTTGGGGCCTGGGCTGTGTATAATCACAGAACATCCCTGACCAGAGCCACAACAAGTTCACGCAGCCTGGAGCTGGCGCCGCAGGTACAGAGAGGTGCAGAAGAGGCTATGTGGAGATGGGTGGGAGGCCCTGCAGGCAGGGGCCATGCAGGAAGGTGGTCAAAGGGAGTACTGCTGGGAGCCAGGGACTCAACTGCTTGCCTTCTTTTCCTTCTTTTTCATTATACAAAATTCAAGTTTATTTCACCCGTTTTGCTTCATCATCCATCCAAACATGCAGAAATGTTATAAAAGACCATAATCAGAACATGAGGAAAAGCCCCATTTTTATGGAGAAAAGCAGATTTCAAAAACAGTTTCTTAAACAGTTTTTCTGTCCCTGTCCCCAAATCTGTTCATGAAAAGAAACTAAACCCTACCCTAGAGGGATCTACTCAAACATGTCAAAGGATGTATGTAAGGGTTGGTTTTTCTTTTTCTTTTGTACTTTTTTTTAACGTCTTTTCTGGAATGTTCTGTAGAAATTGTTAAATAAAGTGACACCAAATAAACCTACAGAGTCCTTAGGACAAACAGGAACAGTGAAGGAAGTGCAGCTGTATGGGTTCTCAGACAGAACTGAGCCAAGTGATGTGTGTGGAGGCTGTGCCTGGTGGCCAAGTACCCATCTCTGCCCCTGCTGCGCTGTGTGCGGTGCACAGCCTTTGAGGCTCTGGCCCCTCATGCAGCCAGTACCCAGCACCACTGCCTCTTCCCGGGCCTAAGGTGAACACTTCGGATTGGCTCTTCAGGGCAGGCTCGTCCCGGACTCCTGTCTCCATGCCAATTGATGTGGCCACACAGGGAAAACTGTGGCATCAGACAGGGCCACCTCCACCCTCCAAGACAGAGCAGGATGCCCTCCATGAGGCTTCCTCAGAGCTTGGGGGCAGCTGGGATCCCTCTTCTCATAACAGAGATGCCATCAACTGCCCCAAGCATCTGCCTCTGTGGGCTCCAGCTGCCATCTTATAATGATCTGATCAATTTTGGCCAAGGCTGACCACCTGACCCAGGGTGGCTCATCAGATACCTTTCAGGGACTTTGGCATGAGCAAAGAGGGACTTGGGGATTTGGAGGCTGCATGCTGGCCAGCCGAGAAGCAAGAGAGACTTCCCCAGGCTCAGTTACTCTGCCCAGGACTCCACAAGGTGTCCCCTGCTGTGGCCTGAGTAAGACACTTCAGGGGTGGCCCCCATTAATGGAATAATGTCACTGTCCTAGATGTGAGTTGTTACAAAAGTTGGAGTCCCCTTTCCCTCCTGTCATGGACAGGAAGACCCTTCAGAATAGCCACGGTCAGCTTCCAGCCTTCAGAATCCTAAGAGGCCAGGCTGGGTCACTGTCCACCCACCTGGCCCACGGCATTCTGCAACAGCGGTACTGATGGATGGGGGCAGTCCCACAGTCGTGTGTGGCTCTAGGGTTCCTGTGCACAATCCCACAGGTCCCCAGGCGGGCTTGGTCTTCAAGCCAGACCAGGAGAGCTCAGATGGGATGGACCCAAGGATTCCCTTGAGAGAGCTGGATTGTGAGTTCTGGGATCTGGGAACATATACTGGATCCATCCAAACATCCAGTAGAGTCCCAAGGAGGAACTGCAGAGCCATAGAAGCTGCGGGTTCTGAGGATACACAAAGGGGGCCTGGGATCGGATAGCTGGTGTTCTGGCAGGATTGAGGCACAGTAGGCTTTTCCACGATGCTGAGTCAGACACCAGCCTAGGGGCAAGGTGTGCTCATCTCTCTGATCCTCATCTAGAAAATGAGAAGATGAAAAGAACAACACCTCCTGCCTAGAGGTATGCTGATGACGACGGAGTGAGGTTGCACGGCCAAGGCACACTGGGCTGTCAAGGGCTCATGGGGACTCCATGAGAGATGGGCTGATGCTCCTACCTCATTCCTGGCCACGTGCTGTGGGAACATAATCACAGCTCACGTGAGGGAGGGTACATTACTCTGGTCCCTCAATGTGTCAGTACTTGAAAATCCCAGGTGCCGTCCTTTTAACCCCTGTGAGGAACGTCAGCTGTCACCACATCCAGTCTCATTACTGGGAGTCTCTTATGCCAATCCAAAGAGATCTGGCCCATCACCTCACCCAGCAGAAGTGAGGAGAAAGACTTTGCACACCAGGGCAGGGCACCAAGAGGCTGGCTGCAGAGTAGGCAGGCATGAGAGAACACTGGGTGGGGGGGTTCTCTGGGAAGGAGGGACTCAGTGGTACAGAACTTGCTCAGCAGGTGTAAGGACCTAAGTTCAATTCCCAGCATACACCCCCACTCCACCCCCACACACAGAGATTTCGGACAGAGGAAGGTGGTAAATGTTCCCACGACTGACCACCCTTCCTTAATGCACAGTCTAAAACCTAATCCTAAAACCACGGGTGAATACAGGGCTAACCAACATGAAGCACTGCTGAACCCTTGATGTGAAGACCTAAATAAGGAAAGGAAATGGAGCTGGAAGGCGAAATGGGTCAGAATTCACCCCCAGGCTTGTTTTATTTGGCCAGTAAGAGAGCAACAACATATTTGGTTTGGATTAGGAGTCAGGAATGTGACACTTTGGGATACAGTATTTCAAATCAAGGAAACAACAAATACAAAGGGTCCAAAGCAGGAACAGCTTGTCCGGTCTGGAAAACAGCAAGGAAGCCAAGATAGGAACAGACCCAGGTCGAGGGAGTGACATGGGGCCATATCACAGGGATCTCAAGAAGTTTGGGTGAGCAGTTTGGATATGTATCCTAAATGGGCAGGGTCATCTAGTTTACACTTATGTCATCCTAGCTGTGAAAGAGACTTCAGAAGGTCACGAGAGGAGGTAGAGAGACTCTTGGGAGAAAATGGAGCTTATACATGGCTTCATGCTGGAGAGGGACCCATAGGCCTGGCTGATGAAGCCCAGCTGGATCAGTAGCCAGCTGTGGAGGCGTGTGGAAGCCGTCTGGGACAATCTCCTTCTGTCCTTTGGCTTCAGAGGGCTGCATGGGGTGGAGACACAGGCAGAGGCCGAGAGGCCAAAGGGTGCCATTGTCTCAGGCCACCAGAGCAGGGCACATGTGGGAAGGCCAGCTCCCTCTCAAGGCTGGGTCCAGACCCCTGGTCTCGCTGTGCTGGCTCACTGATCACGCCAAGGCTGGCGGCATCCTTTGCTGTGATTTCTTTTAGAACACAATGGCTCAAGAAAAGAAAGTAATATTGGTTTTGGCTTGGTGCCAAGAGGAAACAATGCATTTTATTCTCCAACTGAGGGGGAAATGCCCAGCTCCACCCATTGGACATCTGTGTATCCAGACCCACACTACTCCTGTCATGGAAGAAGAGCTTTTCTTATTATTTGCATGTGTATGTATGTATGTGCATGTCTGTGTGTGTGTGTGTGTGTGTGTGTGTGTGTGTGTGTGTATGAGATTTATGAATGCAGGCATGCACAGTGCCCATATGGAGAGAGGACAACTTTGTGGAGTTGCCCCCTTCATTTAATTTCTGGGGATTGAACTCAGGTCTGCAGGCCTCCTGGCAAGGGCTTTTACTCAATAACAACCTCGCCAGCCCGGCACTTGCACTTACTGGAGGCCTACTGCAGGCGCACGTTGTAGATACTCTCTCTGCTTGACTTCACTGTACTGAAGGCTCCCGTACTCCCAAGACAGATAAGGAACTGAGACCTGCCAGCCCAGGGCTGCAGTCAAGGGTCTCCCATGGTGATTCTACTGACAGCAGCATCCCCTGGAACAAGGTGGTATGATCCAGGTGCATGTTCTCTCAGCCTAGGCTTGCACAGGGCTGACTTCTGGCTCCTGCATGCCCTCAGATATGACATATGGCTTGGGCAAGTGTCAGTTCAAGCATGTGCTCAGACAAGAAGTCAGGAATGTGTGAGAAAGGGCTGTACAACAGAGTGACAAATAGGACCTGTTAGTGAGGACGGTTTCCAGCTGCCTGCCACTCAAAGAGATGACTGGCCACATAAGCATGCCGTGATAGAAATCTGGGCCAGCTAACAGTAGAAACCACCCCGGAGGAGAAAACTTCAGGGAGGTAGAATTCAGAGGTTACAAGATGCTATGCATATTGGTAGTTACAGGCAAGACAGACTGGTAAGGCCAACTGGATGGGCTTCTAGATTGAACCCCCATGTGTGGACTTTCAGCCTGCCTGGAAGATGTGTAGTCTGTTCAGGCTGCTTGAGGCCATGCTTATGTGTCCGTAGAGTTGGATCAGGTTCAGGTTCCTAAAGCCCAAGAATGACTGATCCTTCCAGTCTTCCAGCTCACTTGCTTGAGAGCTGCAATCGAGATTCAGAGCCTCGCTGCAAAACCCTCAAGTGTCTGCACCTACTGTGAGGTCACTGGCGGTTCTCACTAGCACGTTCTGGTTGCCAGCTCCTCCCGGCATCCCACAGACTTCCTGGCAAGTTACTTCTTTTCCCAAAGCTTTCACTATCTCTCCAGTTGGTGGGCTCAACAGATACCACCTCACACAGTGTCTGAGCTCCTAGTACCACATTTGGTGCAGGAAGTGTGATGTACTTTGAAGCCACATGATCAGCAGTCTCATTTCTCAGACAATGGTGCCAAAGCTTAGAGAGGTCAAACAACCAGGTTGGGGTCATGCAGGACTTGACCATGGGCCCTCTCAGAGTCAGAGCCTCAAACGCAGAGCCTGGTCTGCTTATGTTTTCTGGGGATTGTGCCTAGGCAAATTCTGCTAGAACAGGACCCTCCCAAATTCTTATTAACAAGAGGAAAAGCAAGAAAAGAGTTTGAAGGGCCCAGGTGCCTGGGCAAGCACTGGCCCAGAGAAAGAATGCCAGGCCACTCTGAGTAGCTACAGTCAGTCTATCAACAGCACAGAGGAGGCACAGGAAAGCTTAGTGACTTTCTAAAAGTCTCACAGCTAGGAGCTGGGGTTCCAGGACTTGGAGGAAGACAGCTAGACAAGTGGGTCTACATGTCAACTACCCGACTTTGCTAGCTCCAGCAGGTGTCTGCACAGCCCCTGGCCTCGTCTTCAATAACATATGACCCTTTCTCCATAGCCAGCTTTCTCTAGGACAAATCTCACAAGGACAGGCCTTTCTGCTCTTCTTCAGAGTATGAGAGCTGGAGACCTAGGCTCTGAGTCTGGTTCTGCCTCACCCTGTGGCTGTGTTGGCCGTGTGAGGTCACCTGCCATGTCTGGCTAGCATCCCTCATTAGACTGTGGGAAGTTGGAGATCTAAGAGTCTTACCACAGATAGTACTCCCTTCGTGGAGACCCTTGTCAATCATGTAGCCATGACAGAGCTGGGAAAAGGAAGGGCTGGTACCTAGAGACCCTAGAATCCATATTCTGTTCCCCATACCTCACTCACTGTGCAACCTTAAGTGGGTGCTTTGCTGTCTGTGCCTTGGATTCCTTCTGTGTGCAAGCAGAGATCAGGACTCTTGCTTCTTCCCGCCTCTTCTGGTTGTCTCCTCATTCTGACCACACTCTGCCTGTTTTGTTCATACCATTGACAGACTGCCAGCACCTGTTCTAACCCTAATTATCTGCAGCATCTGACAGGCACACCTGACCTGTCAATCCCACCCATCCTGCAGCCCTGCAGGGAGCCAGATTGCACACTGGGAGCAACGGGTTGAGACAGAGCTGGGATCTGCAGCCTCCTTCCAGAATGAGTTGGATATGACCATGGGTCAGTTCCTCCCGGTGGCTTAGAGGAGAAAGGACCACACCAGATGCCATGGAATATTCCAGATCTACAGAACAGATGTGACACCAGGCTGCAGGGCAACACCTGGGGAGGTGGAGAAAGTAGCCGGGGCATGTCCAGTCCAAAGCTTCCTAGATGCCTCATGTCTTGTGCATCTCATGGATAATATCACTTAACCTTCTCCACAAGAGGAGGAAGTGAAGCCCAGACAAGGAAACCTTCCTGCAAAGACCCAGGGGAAGGAGTCAGTCAGATTCATTTCCCAAGCCCAAGTGCCTAACCATGATTTTCTGCTGGGGACACAGGGATGGGTGCAATGGCAAGAAGGGGAGAATGACCTGACCTGAGGATAATTTGGTGCCACCTACACACAGACTATGTGTCCCCTATAGAGACTCACATTCTCCTAGGAGGCTCAGACCTTAGGACCCAACAACAGTGCCCTCCACTCTTCCCAAGTAGTACTGTGCTAGCAAATGCAGGAAGAAGGGGTTCTTAGGAAGCACAGTTGGATGGGCAGTGATGCTGCTTCCTCTGGAGTGAACACCCCCAGCCTGGCCCACAGGAGCCACGGCAGGAACCAAGAGGCAGCAGGGTTTCGAGGCCTCACTGCCACCTGCCAACGCTCCAGCTCAGCAGTTCCAGGCACTGTTTCTTCCGCAGCCACGCATGCTCACCACCCTGTGACCTCAGGCTGCAACTTTCTGATGCTGCCTAAAAGGAAAGCCCCAGATCAAGCTCCTTGTTGGCTCTGAGCATGTTCTGGGACCCCCAAGAGTTCCAGGCTAGGATGCCTGCTGCTCCCCCCACATAAGCAGCAATGTCCTAGGATTAAAGAGGAGGGCATTGATGTAGCAGAATATCCCAGCCCTGCTCTGGGATGGATGTAGAGGAGGAAGAAGAGATGGGAAAGTAGTGTGAGGAGAAACATGAGACTTGGAGGCAGAATGACAGAGGAAAACGGGAGAAGGAAAAGGGGGAAAAAGAGAAGGGAAGGAAGGAGACCGAGAGGGCAAATAGAATGGTTCTCCATCATATGCCAGTAGTTAGTAAGGAGGGACCCCACTTACTAGCTAGAAACAGGCCAAGGTTGGAGAAGCCCAAGGTTACAATGATGGGTGGCTTAGAATTCTGACTTGGCCCCAGGGTATGAGCCACTGATTTCTTCTGTGGATCTTAACTATGTCTGCTGGAGCGGCCCTGGGCCTCTGTTTCAGCCGTCCACTTAGGCGGCAGAGGAATGGTGCAGCGGCCTGACCCAGCCCCTCTCTTCCTGCCCTCCTTTGGTGGCGCTGGCTCTCTGAAGGGCCTTGGTTCCAACATTGCTTCTGCAAAGACTCTGAGCTCAGCCCACCGGAAAGGATTAATTCGGATCAGGAAATGAGAGTGACAGGGTGACCACTTGGCATCCTTTCATGTGGCTCTTTGCCACGTGAAACACAAGTGGAGAGTCCATGGGGTTAAAGAACCATTCCCAGCTCTCCAAGCAGGCCGAGACTCCCACGGGCATTAGCATCAAGGCCCTTTAATAGATTTGGGGGAAATTAAAAGCAATAGTCCAGGGCTCACTGTGCGGAACACACATCTTCAGTAGGGTGGGCACCAGTCTGGGTGGCACAGGAGCGACTCAGCAGTGATGGTAGCCGGGGAAAGCTGCAGAGTTCTTGGTTGAGTCTCTATAAGAGTGAGGTGGGCTGGAAAGAAGGGTGGGGTGGGGCAGCCGTTCTTCCTCTGACAATGCCATAGGCTTTATCTAGCCCTTTCCAAAAGCACACTATCTAGAGCAAGGTCACACAAGAACCACAGAGACATCAGACCCAGCATCTTTGTGCCAAACGTGTCTGAATGGAATGCAGCATTCTAACAAATTCTTTTGCAGATCTTGGAAAGGGAGGTGAGTTCTGCTATTTCTGTCTCCTTGCTTGTCCCCATACTCATGTGTGTGACCACCTGGCCCTCGGTGGCCTTTGAGTTTCGATCGTAAGAGACCCGGTGCCACATCAGTCCACTCAGCATAGCGCTTTCTCTGTAGCAGCAGAAGGATGAAGGTGGAAGTGGGCGATGCGGGGTAGGTGTCCCACGCTCTCAGTGATGGAGTTCAGAAAAGCATGTGCGGTGTTAGGCTTGCTATGCAGGATACAACCAATCCCATTGTTCTTAGGAACCCTCAGTCAGGGTTAGGGAAAAAAAAGTGCCTAGAGAATTTTACAAGAATGAGGAAGCCCGTGTTTGTAGCACCGACTCTTTCACAAGAAAGTGCTGACTTTATTTTCATAAGCCTCTGACGGATGCTCACTTTTGCAAGCGCATCTGCCTACGGCTCCTCTCCCTCAGCTTGGGGAAGAAATTAAAAAGCATGCAGCCTCCCCTCCACCTTTTCTGTAAAGAAAAAACAAAAATCTTAAGGAGCAAGAATCTGTGGCCCATTCGGAAGATCGCATTTGGATTGAGTGAATGCTTCCAAGTCCTGTGAACACAGAGCAAACCCACAAGCAACTTCTGTTTTGGGCTCAAGGATGATGAGATGCTATCCATGTCAGGAGTGTACAGCAGGACCCAGGGGAGGGACTCAGGCCAAGGAAACCTTCACTGTCTCAGCCCATGATGTCATGGGGGGGGACTAGAAGTTAGTCATTTAGAAGCTTTTGTGAGGCTACTTTGTGGGTTACATGGGAATGTAAGGTAAGGTGACGCCTGGCAGACACGATCCTCAGCCAGCCAAGCAAGGCGGCAGTGTTTACTTTGTTGAGACCATGATGGGCAAACAGGCCGTGGCGGGACGTCAACATTCTCCCAGGCTACAGGCAACACATACACTGGGAACCGAGGCATCGCAGGGTTAGTCACTGCAAACTCTTCATTAAACATGACCCCAAAGGGTACACACACTTGACCTGCAGCTAGCACATTTGCTAAACATCAACAGGTCCTTCTGAGTCCCTGTCCCTGCCCCTCTGTCTTACCGCACCTCACACCCCATTCTCCTGCCCCACAAACGTCAAGCCAGCAACTTCAGGGGACTCACAGGCAGAGTGCCACCTCGTCTTAGAGCAGGCAGGTTCACAGAAATGAACAAAATGGTCTCCATCAACACCCCCCAGCTCTGCTCCACCTCTGCAACAGCCACATGCCCAGATCCAGCGCCCTCTCTCATGCTTCTGAGAAGGAATGGGCGGCAGCCAGCTCACATCCCTGCCAGCATGCCAAAATGTGTGGAGTTTCTCAGGGTGTTACCCCCATATCCTCTGATTGCTGCTTAGGGAGAAAAACATATTTTGCCAGCTGTGTGGGAGAAACAAGCAAAGGACGTGGGTGAGATTATTCATTTTTCAAAAGGGCCTCCTCAGGGCAGCTCAGGGTCATTTACACAGCTGCAACGAGAACCCAGCACATCCCTCTCTCGCACCGGTGTGGCACACGCACATGTCTTCAGAGACAGGACATAGGCAGTGGTCCGCCACCTACCCTCTGCTCCAGAGATGCTGATACCTGTTTCAGGGGATGGAGGCGATGTTAATTTTATTTCTGTCACCAGCCTGGGGAGGAGAATCCTCCTCATTGGCTTTAGCTTCTTCAGCTCTTGTAGCTTCATACACGGCTGCTCTTGGCCTTTCTCCTTGGGTCAAGTGACAAACAGGAACTGCTGTTGAAGGAGACACAGTGGGTAGCTGGTTGCTTCACTCACCTAGCTGTCCCATGGTCTCATAATCTCTTGCAAAGTGGGTGATGGCTTTCAACCCATTTTTCAGCTGAGGACTACTGAGTCTCAGAGAGGCATAGCCTGGCCAGGGCCACACAGCTAAGGAAGTGGCAGAGGACTCTGACTTTGGCTGTCGCGCCCCATGCTTTCCTCTGTCTTTGGGTTTGACTTGCTTGCTGCTGTCCAACAGAATCGCCTCACTCGGATCTCAGTCCTTGGGGTGAACTAGTGCACAGCACGCAAGGCCCTGCAGCGCTCATCCTGGGAACCTTGCCAGTGGGAGGCTCAGGGGCAGCACTGCCTCTTGGTTGTGTGACATGGGACACAGAGTGGACTTCTCTTTGCACCTGACTCTTTACGTCAGTGAAGTGTCCCAGGGGGCTGGAGGAAGGACGGAACTAATGATCCCAACCCCTGAGGTCCTGCGACTTCTTGCTGGGGAGACGTTAGATACGGTCCCCTCCGCTCTCACGGCTCCTCTGTTCCAGCGGCTCCCGAATCAGCATTCCACGCACATCACTCGCCTTGTGCAACGCCATTATCTCTCGAGGACACAGACTCCGTTGTCACGGCAACCAGAGTCCTTCCTCCAACTCTATTTAATAATTTCTCAACAGTCAAGCTGGGCTGGCTTGGGGCAGGGGAAAGAGCAGCGTGTCTGGGGGAGAAGCTCTGGAATCCAGCACCTGCAAAGCCTAGGATGCCCGTCTGGACCTCAGTTTCCCATCTGTAACACAGGGCTGCTCTCAGTGGCCCTGTCTGTGGTTTTAGCTTTAAAATCCCAAGAAGCAGACTTCTAGGTCTAGAAGTCAAAGTGGTGGGGCCTCAGCACCCACAAAACATAGGCAATCTAAGTGACATTTTAGGTTCTAGAAAAAATTGGAAGCTGCCTTGGCTGATGGTACTCTCTCCTGCTGAACTGGCTCTGCCATGTCATTTTTAGATGCTGAGCCATCTCCTTCATCCTCCAGCATTAGGGCAAGGGCTGTCCAGGGCTTGCAACCTTGCCACAGCCACCACAGCCCTTTTTCTCCCCATTCTACAGATGGACAAACTGAGGCAAAACACTCCTCATTCAGGAAAAGGTCCAGCTCATTCTCAGAATCGAGTGACACAATGCCCAGAAAAGCCAAGTCGATGGGAAAACAGGACCTGTCTCCTGCCTGATTCTCCATCTACTCAGCCCTCAGCTCCATTTGCTGTGGTCCCTACCAGCAAAAGATGGCCTCTGGTTGTCACTCAAAGAATTGTGCAACAATGGACAGGAAGAGACTGGCTCTAGGCCCCCCACTAGGCTGGGCAAACCAGATCCCAGAAAACCTGGGATTCCTGCTCTTAAGGACTTTGATTAAACAGTTCTGTTCGATACCTGCTGTATCTCTGTGAACCACAGTGGGCCTGGCATATAGTAGATGTTCAAATTTTTGTCTGGCCCAGCTGTTTGCAACATCTTCACCCATGGCTGGGTCCTCAAAAGTCTCTAGGAAAGTCTTCCAAAACTGTTATGGATGGAGGTCCCAGGACTGGCTGAGGACCACCCTTGGGAAAGAGTTCTGATCAGACTCTGAGACTGAGGAGGGGGTGTTGTGCCCTGGACCAGGCGGATGGCACTGCTTAATTCTAAGCAGGCTGTCAGCAGCCCAGTGCTGTAATTGAACTCCCCAGGCTGGCATTTCCATTGAATGCCCAGCAAAATGAACAGGACCACATCTGCTCTGTCATTACTGCCATTCACTGCCATTTGGAGAAAGAGCGCTTCTCTTCCCCAGTCATTAGTCTCAGGAGGGTATTATGGGGAAGTGGAGGGAGTGAAGAGGAAATGGGGGAGCAGCTTCCCTCCCTGACCCTGCTTGGAACACTTCAGAGTGGGGAAGGGAGCTGCTTACAGCTCCCACACCCCAAAGTTAGGCAGGAGGCTGCAGCCCACGTCCTCTTCAGGTCTGCAAGCCTAGGCTGATGGACCACTGCTCTTGCAGTGCATCCGTGAGTCACACTTGGGTGCCTCCGTAAGCCCTCTGTGCCTCAGTTTCCTTTCCGAGAATCCTGCAACAGTACTTGGCTCAACGCTCAGCCAAGTTAGCAGTGGCGTGCAGGGAGCATGACTGCATTTGATCGCTCTGTGCCGCTCTACTGAGGCACCCCGGATAAGAGCCTCTGTGACACAGGCTGGTCTTAAACTCCCTCATCACATACATTCCACCTCCCCCCTTTCTCCAGGTCTGCTATTTTGCAAGAGCCCTGTTTTTATTTATTTATTTTTACCACAAGTGATTTCCAGCTCGGAAAATATCGCTGCAGGTCTTAGTCGCTGAAAGCCTCACCTCACGGGGCTAGAATAGCCACCCCAGCTGCTGTAGGGCTGGGGTTGCACAGTGCTCGGGGAGCCCGAGCTTTCGGTTGGGCACTGCTTCCATTTGGCCTTAGCCCCTGCCTGTTGCAGCAACCCCCATCTTCCCCATGTCTCCTACACCCTAATCACCTTTCAGTGCTTTTCAAAGAAGTGAATGGTATGGAAAAACACAGGTTTAGCATCAGCAAAACCCACATCCCCATATAGGAGCCAAGAAGGACAGGCTACTCATGCCCCTGGCCCCAGAATGGCAAGCGCACACACCAGCACCAGCTTGGCTGGGGCCAGGGGTGACAACCACTCCAGGCCCACTGGTCCAATGGCTGGCTCAGTTCTTTGGTCACCTCACAGCCAGAAGATGTGTGAAGCACTCAAGTCTCCTGCCTCTCACCCCTGTGTCCCAGAGCAGTGCCACAAACCCGTGAGACATCATAGTCACTAGCATAGCAACTGTCCAAAGGTGATACCCTGACCAGGATCTGAATCCCATACCCTGCCACTCCATCTTCTCTGCTGAACTCAGCTCAGAACCACCCAACTGTTCCTGCAGCGGATATCTGGCTCACCTCTGAACACTTTGCCATCCCTTTCCCAGCTCCTGAGTTCTCAGTTTCCTCCGCACAAGCTCTCAGAGGCCTGGGTGTTTATTTCACACCTGATTCTCCAGTTGAGCATGCCTAGGTCACACAGGTGTCTTACGACACACAGCTCTCCCTCTGTCCGACATCTGGTCACTGATGGGATGAAGGGTCACACTTCAGAAATCACACTCTGGCCAGGACCAAGGAGATGACAATCTCTAGCCAGAATCCAGACAAGGCTACACACACACACACACATACACACACACACACACACACACACACACACACACACACAGCCCTCTGCTCTTCAGCATTTGGGTTGAGCCCACCCATGCCACCCAATCCTGGTGTTCTGGTTCTGCTTTCTAACAGTGCCCCAGCATTCTCCATGCTCCTCCTGAAGGAGAAGGGCTCAGAAAGCTGGGGTGGGGGTGGGAGCTCCATGTCAGAACAGCCAAGAGCTCAGGGCTAAGTCTTGGTTTTCCCCAAATGATGGGGATAAAAACAAAAATGTGGCCATCATCATCATCTTCTTCATTTGAAGCTCCCCAGTTACAACTAAGAAAATCTTTGAAAACTGAAACCCACATGAACATGATGTGCGCATGTGCAGGCTCCTGCAAAGAGAGCTCAAGTAGGTCAAGGTCAGTGTCTCCCCTTGCTTGGTAGAAGATTCTTCTCAAGGGTCAAATTTTCTTCCCCTGGAATACTTCCCATATCATCAGCAAATGCATGGTTTGAAAATTGCAAAGCTTGGTGCTAACAACCAGGGGTCATATGGTCGGCACTGATTTGCAGCCGACTGCAACACTGACACCAAATGTCTCTGCTCATCTCACAGCAGCGGCTGCTCTTTCCGCACACAGCCTCCTTCTCAAGCAATAAGGCCAGGGAAGCAACCTGCTGCCAATGCCTTTCAGGGCATCTTTGACCTTGAGTGTCCCTCTGGCTAGGTAGGCTCAGCCATCTCAAGAACTGGCACAAGGCTGTTCTTGCAGACAGCAGGTAGCCCACAGGTAGGCAGAGCTACAGATCCCTGTCTCAGGCAGCCACCAAGTTCTGACTTCCTGCCTCGCTGTGCATCAGGATCAAGGTCCGCCCTCAGAAGCCCAGGGTCCATTTTCCAGCTGAGGGGGCCCAGCACCCTAACAGGCTCTGTTCCACCTAGCTGCACATCCCCCGCCTCCACAGTGCCACTGCCAATCACTCTCTGAGACCTGGCCTCCTTGTAATTTCCAATTTGTGAGAAATGTAAAAATAGAAGGCTGCTTGCTGCAGGCGGCTCGCATCGAATCGGGTGCCACTTTTCGTGTCATGGCAGATCATGGCAAGCAGAGCTGATGGCTTGGTCGGGCTGCTCCCTACGGCTTCCTGAGCAGGGAGGTGGTAGGAACAAGCAGAGAGCTACCAGAGAATTAAGGAAAGGTAGTGGCTGGGTGCACAATACTTCTGCCGCTGGCAGCTTTAACTGACATTAAGTACAGGTCGCAGACACATAGGCACAAAATGGAGACCTTGAGTACAAGTTCAGCTTTCTACACCTCTGCATCCCCAGTCAGCCAACACCTGCAATTCTGCAACTTGGTCTCCCAGAACTGCCGGGGGGAAACAAGGGACCTTCCAGCTCCTCCAGTGGGAGAAGCAGGGGCATGGCATTTCAGCAGCAGGAGTGTGGAGTTTATGGTGATTTTGGTCTGGAAACTGCTCATCCTTCGTTGGCTTCCTCATGCACACTGGGGCGGTGCTACTGTGCACCTCACAGAGGCTTGTGAAAACCAAAGCAGCCATGTAAGAAAGGTGTACTTATGCTCGTGGGTATACTGTCAACCTGCAAGAATGGACAGTTGTCACTGTAGCTGGCAAGACTGTCACTTGGGACAACAATCCATGGGAATTGTAACTCCCAGGATGTCTGAATCCCAGGTGTATGCTGAAGTATCACAGCTGTGTTCACACCTAATGCCTGTGTTAGGAAACTCTCATCTCTGCCTTCCCTCAGTGCTGGCTTCCCTCTGCCTGTACACCCCCTGCCTGGCACACCCCTTGCCTGCTGACTCTGAGTGGCCTAAAGTAGATGGCCATGCTGAACAGGCAACAGGTTCACATCTGGCCACCCAGGCTTTTCCCTGCTTCATAATGAGCTTCAGAAAACAGGACTAAGCTGGGGAAAGGACAACTTGGCTGGGCCCACCCAAGCCGTGGAGTGGCAGGCACACATTATCTCCTCCTCCGGGCTTGGGGAGGACATTCATCACAACTGAAGCCACCTGAAGGTCATTTCTACCCCAGTGTGGGCTGAGGATGGTAGACTGAATGCACCGGATCAACACTGGGTCTGGGATCCAATGCAAGCAGAGTCAGGAAAGAAGAGCCATCTCTGAATCCCAGGTGACTTGGGACATCCCCGTCCTGGCTGCTGAGCTCATGGCTAAGTCTAGAGACTGTATGCAAGGATGAAAACGACCTGGCATTCCTGCTGTAGTTAATGCCACTCTGAACATGCCACGCACTGGGAAGACAGAGAACCAGGCATGACTCTGGTGATGAATGTGCCACGAAATTCCATCGCTTTGGTAGCCAACGCTTGACTCCCCCACCTTAGAGGAAAAGTCCAAAGATCAAACGCCTAGTTTGCCTTCTGGTTGTGTAACTTCGGGCAAATCCCTGTCTCCCTCTGTCTCATACTTTCCTTACTTCTGAAGTTGGGATTCAGTTAGTACCTGTTGTACAAATTTAGTGAAGAAATACAAGCTTGGCCCACTGAAAGGTTTCAACACCTCATTCCTTCTTTCTAATGGGGACTAGAACTTGACCAAGGTCACCTGGCGAAGAAGTGGCAGTGTCCTGGCTCATAGCAAACAGTCATCCGAGACTTATCATTGGCAAAAACTGTGAATTTGAAGCTTGCACATCGATTCCTGCCTCAAATTTGATATATGGGAAGTCTTGCTAGCATGGCCATTAGCCCACCACCTTCCACCAGGCAGGCTTTATTCTGACTCGAGTTCCTGCTGGGTGCTGGGCCATGCGTACACAATTCACACACTCCTGGGTTGCCAAGCGTGTCAAATCTGGGGCGGACAGAAGTGGCGGAGTTATTGCGTATCTTTCAGCACAATGAACTTGATTTTTGTCTTGCTTTTTACACTCACACAATCTCACCCAAGCCCTGAGGGACCCACTGCTCACCAAATGTGAGTCCTTGGAACAAGGGTTTCCACATGGGGATTAACACAGGGGTGTCTGCCTCTCTCCTGAGTCAGTGCTTAGGGAACCCCAGCTCTGTGAAGCTCTGGGGACAGGCTGGCCTGTGTCACACTGCCTGGGACTCACTGTTTGTCCTCTAGGCCCTGGCCACAGAGCAGCGTTTGGCTGGAGACAGAGCACTGTCTTTGTTTGTGCCTGCCTGGCGATGTAATTCATTTGAGGCTCAAGAGAGGCTCAGCCATTTTGCCCTGACGCTCTGGGAAAAAGGTCTCCTACTCCAGCCTCCTCCCATGCCCAGGGACTTGCACCTCTGAAGGCCTGCACTCTTCCCCTTCTCTGCCTGGAGCAGGGTCTGAGGATGGTCTGCTCACACGCCTGCTGGGAGCTGGCTCAACCCTTCGTGAGAGTGGGAGGAGGGGGCATAGAGAGGTTGGCTAGAGGACACAATGTTAGCACAGATCTCTTTTGTTCAGAAGTTGGGGTCCACTTAGCAAGCTCTTTTATGAATGCACATCCCCTCAGGTTCTCCCATCACAGAGTATAAGACCCCAACACCAATGATATTCCCTGTCTCCTGCCGAACACCCACTCAGTGTGCCATAGAAAAACCAGGGTTGACCCTGAATTCCAGTAAACTCAACACAGTCCCTGACTCCTGAATGCCACCAAAGTGTAAGAGCTACATCTTCCCCACTCCCACCTGCACACGCACCCCTTCTTTGTGGTCAGGAGGTATAGCTTGTGCAATCTTATCAGTTGGGTGCTTTCAAATTTTCTCCTCAGAGCTCAAGTCTATTTTGGGAGGATGTTGGCTAGATGGGGCGTTAACAGGTATGTGTAGAACAGGACGTCCGCGGTTGCCACCTGGAGGAACGGGGCCCAATGGTGGAACATGGGATGCAGGGTAGAGAGAGAGCCCATGGTCACTGGTCTGGAGACGACCCACCACGGGGCATCTCTTGGTCAGCAGGGCAGCGGCGCGCCCAGCTCACGCGCGCCGTCTCAGCAGAGGTGTTTAAGCTTCCTTGAGAGCTCAGGGTGCCCTGGACGGAAAGGAGGTGGCCCATCCTCAGATGGCCTCGGCCCCGCCATCTCCCTGAGAATGCAAGAGGCTCGCGGCTAGTTGCTCTCAGCGGACTCGGAGACTAGGACGTGGCGCAGGACCCCCAAAGCAGTTCGTCCGGGTCCCTCTAGGCAGCTGTCCTCGCCTGGGGCCTGGACGGGGCGCGCTAAACCAGCTCGCCATCCCGGGGTGCCACAGTAGGGAAGGGGCGCGCGGCTCCCGCGCACCCATCGAGCCCACCTGCTCCGCGCGTCCCAGGGGAGAGGACCCGGCGGCCGTCGGGGAGGACACGGCGTCCCAGGCAAGAAAGGAGCACTGGGGTTGGATGTCAGACAGGGTGTCCGCCCCCGACCACGCCGGCCGTGAGGGGACGACCGGGAACTCCCACCCTTCCTGCCCCCGCTGTGCCGGGCTCTGCGCCCCGTGCCCCGACGCCTGTTCCTACCTGCGGCCGGGGCTGCGGCCCGCGGCGGCGCTGCGCGGGGCGGCTCGGCCGCTCCGGTGCGCTCGGGCCGGCGCGGGGCCGCTCCGGGCTCGGGCCGTGCAGCGAAGCGGGCTCCTCGGCTTCTGGGTTCGCGCAGCTCGCCCGCAACCTCGCCGCTCGCTCGGGCTTCGAAGGCGGGAGTAGGAGGCGGACCTCGAGGGGCGTGGTTCCCGGGGACGCGCCCACGGGGCGGGACTTGTCTGCACCAGCTGTCCCGCCCCTCCCAACTGCCTCTTCTGCCTCTTCCCTTTCGCCCCAGCCTGCCTTTCCTCTCTCTCTCTCTCTCTGCCCTCTTTCTCCCCTGCCTGCCGCCATCCTCCTTTGGTCTCCTGGTCTGATCTCGGTGTCTGTCTGTCCCTGTCGGCCTGTCCTCATCTCTTCTTTCTCTCTGAGGGTCCTTATGAGTGCCGGCGGTCTCTTGCCTCCTCCCTGCCTTCCCCTGCAGCCTGCTGACCTGGCCCCTTCACGGTAACAAAGCTCCCACATGGAGCCACCAGGGACGGGGTGAAAACACTGTCACACCAGAGGCTAGTCTTGGAGACCCAAGTAGTAGCGCATGTGCACGTGTGTGCACACGTCTGTGTGTGTGTGTGTGTGTGTGTGTGAGAGAGAGAGAGAGAGAGAGAGAGAGAGAGAAAGAAAGAGAACACAGAAAACCACTATCTGGAAACCCAAGATGACCAAAGACCCCAGGCACCCTTCTTCCAGCTGTTTAGGTGTGTGGGAGGGGTGTGTCCAGAGAAGTCCTGCCAGGCCCAGTCCAGTCTTCCATCCTCTTCCACAAAAGTTCCTGAGAAGGGGCCATGGGTACCTTTTCCAAGTCTCTGATATTCTTTCCAGCCCTGACTACCCCCACACCTCAGTCCCCAGGGCTGGCATTTGTTGACTTACCTCCCATCTCCATCCATCCTGGGGGGTCTCTAGTCTAGACTCCCAAAGGTTGCCCAACTTCTCTGGAGAGTTCTCTACCCCACAGGCTCACCACAGCCATAGAGTCTTGGGGTCTTCCTTGGCAGCCTCTCACCTGTCACCAGGTGATCCTTTGTACTCTGACGACCATCAGACCTGCAATAAGTCATTCCTGAGTTTCTTCTATGTGCCAGGCACTGGGCCGGGCTTTGACATACAGTGTTGTTAAGACAACCAGGCCACAGGCTCATGGTACTGTAGGTCCGGCATGAGAGACAGGCTTTCCTGAAGTAGTCACAGGAGGCCAAAATGACGAGCTCTACACATATGGGTCCCAGCCCAGCTTGGATTGGAAAAGGAAGGTCCATTCACAGCGGTGCCATTGAGCTGGGGGCTGGAGGGAACACGGGTGATGGGTGCACAGGACCGTCAGCAGCAGGCATGAGCTTGACTTTGCGCAGAGCTGGGAGAAGCAAGATGGAAGATAGCTTTCCTTTCCGGGTTTCACGTCAACCCTTTGGGTCTCAGCACCTCAGTTCTTATTGGAGGGACTTCTCCCACCCTTTCATATTCATATGGCTGAATGGGGTCCCCCTGCGCCATGTGTACATGTACTGCAGAACACAGCCAATCGGGACACATCACCTCGATGCAGAGGGCTAATGAGACCCACATACACATCTGGACCTTTTCCCAAAGCATTGTCCAACAAAATCTTAATCTCCACCTAGATCCCTAAGTCTGGGGCTGCCACACCTGTGCCGGTCATCTTTCCACATCTGGACAGACACTACCCGAAAATGAGGAGCCTAGAGGAGGACAGAACTGCAAGGTAGAAAGCAAACCAGAACACAATGAATATTGCTCGAGCCTCTGGATCCAGCCATGCCTGAACGCAGCACCAGTTACCTATCTTTGTGCAAGGGCAGTGTATGTAAGTGTGTATGCTATGGCATTCCACCTTGTTTGAGACAGGGTCTCTTGTTTGCTCGATGGCCTGTGAGCTCCTGGGGATTCTCATCTTTCTCATCAGTAGGCATGCTGGGGTTACCTACATGTGGCACCACACCAGGCTTTACATGAATTCTCAGGGTCTGAACTCAGTTCTCACAGTAGCACAGCAAACACTTGACACCCTAAGCTATCTTCCCAGCCTTCATCTTCATTATTGAAGGTCTGGGTTCAAGGTGTTGATTAAAACCAAAACAGTCGTCATGGAACACGGTTGGAGTGAGGATTAGGAGGCATCTCACAAACAAGAGTAGGAAGAACCATTTCGACCTATCCTTTCTCCCTTGAAGTATCCTAAATACCCTGCTCACAGCTCTCCCTCTCTCTCTCTCTCTTTCTCTCTCTCTCTCTCTCTCTTTCTCTCTGTGTATGTGTGCTCACACGTGTTTGGGCACACGTGTGTGCAGGTGTTATATGTATGCACATGTATGTGGAGACCCGAGGTTAATGTCAGAAACTCAGCACCTTCTGCCTGCAAGACAGAGGCTTAACCCCTGAGCCACCTCTCCAGCCCCCAGGAACCATCTTCAATCATTCTTCCATTTAATTTCTTGAGACACAGTCTCTAACCAAACCCAGAGCTCACAAGTAGGGCTAATCCAGTGAACCAGCTTGCTCCAGAATCTCAAGTCTCTACTTTCTAAAGCTGGAATTACAGGCAGGACACCATACCCTCCAGGCATTTTCTCTGGTATGTGGGGATCTGAACTTTGGTCCTTCTGCTTTCACAGCAAGCCCTTTTCCTACACAGCCGTCTCCATCAACCTCAACATTCTTGATCAGAAGTCATTCTTACCTGTTCTTGTCTCTACCTTTGCTGACCCTGTGAAGGCCACCTCTGGCTGTGAAGTCAATTTCTTCACTTGATCTTAGCCAAAAGGCAAAGAAGGAATTCCAGTCAATTTCTTAAGCTGCCCATCTGATGCTATAATTTTCTTTCCACTCCCCACCCACCTATACCCAGTGCTGTCCAGTCCAGCTGCACCTCCTCAGCCATGGCCATGTCTCCGTCCACTAGGCAGATCATAATACAGCAGAGATCTGCGCAGATGCCATCTTGCCATCTCTGGAGATGGGGTCTGCAGCTCAAGAACTCGATACTGTAAAGCTGGCAAGATGCAGGCAAGACCTCCCCATCCTTCTGAGAAGCCCGAGATAGAATCTATCAGGGAACTCACATGCATCTCCCCCTCCCAGGCAGACACTTCATAGCAGCCCCTGCAAAGCTGATAAGCTGCTCCCTACATATCAGCTGCCAACCCCTGGCCAGGAGAATTTTCAGTAGAACGGGAGAACTTGGAGCAAGAAGCTCCTTCTTCTGTCTCCTTACACACTTGTGACTTCTATCAGACTATGAGTCTTGGTTGCTCTTTCGTCCTTGTATTTATTTCCACCGAGACCTATTTCTGTCGAGTAATATTGGTCTTCTAGCTGTATGATGTAAAGTTTCCTTTTGAGATACATACATTTAATCTAAAAAAGGAAAATATTTAAGTAAATAAAAATAGACGTTGTGCACAGACTTTTGCCAAGCTCTGGTGGCTGGTTTGCAAATGATTTAAAGTTTGAGTGTCCTCATTTAGAAAAATATTTATCTGTGCATTCACTAATTAGACAAATATTTATTGAACACTTGCTGAGTTATGAGATGCCACAATGGGGGGATTCTACTTGGGAATGCACATTATGAACGTGGACAGCTCACTGAACACATAAAAAGCCAAGATGTGGGCTGGGGAGGTGGCTTAGTGGATACAGTGCTAGTTCCCAAAGCTTGAGAACCAGAGTTCAGAACCCCAGAACCCAAGTGAAAACACTAGGGAGACAAGGACAGGGACTCTCCAGGTCAAGCTAGTCAAGCTGACTGGTAAGCTCTGGGTTCCAGGGAGCAACTCTGCTTTAATAATAATAAAAGTAGAGTGTGATCAAGGACACTGACATCAACTTCAAGCTTCCACATGCACCTGCACGTTGAACTGAAATATACACACACATACATGCATGCATCCCTACCTCTACCTTTCACATGCACAAATTGAGATTGAATGTTCTGGAGCTGACAAGAAAGGTAGGGTTGAAGAAAATTGAGACAAGAAGTGCAGAAGCCAGATGACTTATTGGAGGTGCTCACGTTACAGATGGAAGGTGCACTAGCACCTGGGACACAGCAGGTGCTTAGCAAATGTCTGCAACAATTGTTACTGTTCTCAATTGGGGGAAATTCACAGAGCCACAGACTTACAGGATGTCATCCCAGAAGTGACCTTTGGATAGCTCTTGAATCTTTCTTGGCTGAGGCTCACTGGAGGGCACCTCCCTAGCTGCTGGTGGAGCCAGGAGGACAGAACACTAGTTGCCTCTGAGTACTTACTATGTGGGAGTCATGGACACATGGGGGCCCAGAGGCACAGGGAGGCTGAGTCATTGGTTCAGAGAAACATAGTAAGAGAGTTATGGAGCCGGGATCTCTTTCAGGGCTAACCTCCAAAGCCAGGCTCTGGACCAGCAACTTATTAATGTTGCTCTTGGATTTTCTGACCACCTCTCATCAAAATAGGTTGCTGCTGTGAAAAGAGGCCGGATCTGAAAGCCAGAATGCCCAAAGCTGCCACCGACGTGCCTAATGACTTTGAGCAAGGGCTTTTCCAGCTCTGAGCATATTTTCTCTCCAGTAAACTGAAGACATTTCATGTTTCTTTCCATTATCTCAAGTCACCAAGCTGCTGGGTACATCCCAGGCCCTGGCCTCCTCTTCAGGACCCCCAGCTGTTGCTCCAGCTGACTTCATCTCCAAGATGACGCACAATTCCATCCTTCATGCTTTGCGCAGTAACAGAGAGAACCCAGTGGAATCCCTTCCTGCGCTATTTGATTTCCAGAAGGGCTGCAGTTACCTTGCCCACACCCCCCGCTCCAGATCTGGAATTTCCCATTAGCAAAAGAGTGTGGCAGTACTGTGCACCAGCACTTGAGAGACATCTTCCCTCATTCGGGAGGTAACAGGACATCTTGCCAGGAGGTCCCCAAGTCACGCTGGGGCAGCAGCCCCATGGAGGAACATTCAGATAACTTGTGTCTGTCTCACCTGCTGGGGCTGGGGCTGGAACATGCCTTTGGAATAACAAGTCAGAACATCTGGGCAGCACTCCCACAGGCAGCTCTATAAACACTTTTCCCAGCTTGCAGCAAGAGGGGTCCTTGCTGACTTGGGAGTTGTCAGCCTTGGGCAAGGAACCTCACTTTCCTGGGCCTCCATGTTCTCATCTGTAAAATGGGAATGATAGAAGGATTGTTCTCAGTAGAACCACTAGGAGACTCCCAGCAAGGGTCCTGGTATGTACCAATCTAGTATGTGCTAATACTCCTTCTTGTCTTCTCACTCTGCTGTCCTTGGCAAGGGCTGTTTAAGCTCCAATCCCGGAGGAGAGGTTCTCCAAGCTCAGCTTCAAATATCACCACCTCCAAGAAGCCTGCCTATTTTTTGCCCAATAGTATATGATTTCTTCTCTGAGACATAGGATGCATTCTTAGGAGGGATGGGGACCTTGTGCACAGTGGGGTCAGTATTGCTGATCCTAGCATACTCTCCCAGATGCTATCCAATATATATTGCCTTGGATCTCTACCTGTGAGGTTATTATCAGAACCTGTGGGTTTTAATTATTTTTAAAAGAACCTGTGGGGGCTGGAGAGGTGGCTCAAGGGTTAAGCCTCTGCCTTGCAGGCGGAAGGTCCTGAGTTCGTATCCTAGACCCCACGCCGGGAGGAAGCAGGGGCGGCCTGCGTTTCTGGTCCTGGTAGGGTGGAGCCTGTGAATCCCGGGACAGAGTAAACAAGGAGGAGATGGAGGCAGTCTATGATGGTTCCCGAATTCGTCTGTGGTTCTACACACATACATACATGCACACATGCGCACACACCATACACGCACAATTGAATAAAAAAATAACCTGTGAGGTTTTTTTAAAGGTCCCACCTCCTGGCTCTTACATATACAGCTGTCTCTGCCTGGGACAGTGGTCCTGCATCCTATTCCTGCTAGTGGACTATCTCCTTGCAGCTAGATTCACCAGGTTAATTCATCCTTATGGATCTTCCTTCCCGCTTAACTCTGAGCTCTGGGACAGAATAAGGATGTCATGGTAGGAAGGCCAAGTGGGAGCTGCAGGACTGGAGTTAGGTATGCCTGTAGGACACAAAGTAACTGCTGGATAGAAATGTTTACTGAGTAGCTATTTAATATTTGATCTCTCAACTTACTGTAGGAATCCTTCAATTTCCCTACAATAGCGAGGGTCAGTTCCTGTTTATATATTAGCTGAGATTCAGAGGGGAGACCACTTGCCCAAAATCACATGACTACTAGGTTCTCTTTGACTCCCTGGTGAGTCACTTACTGTTTAGGGATCTCCTATTGTTGGGAAAAGTCACTCATTTCTCAGCACCTCTATCTCAACGTCTGGGTTAGAGAGTAAGAGAGGCTGAAGAGAGTGCATCCTGGGCAAGCTGGGCACCTTCTGGCTGATACTGAACCACAGAGAGCCACATTTTATCAGAGGCCCAGAGAAGGCAGGTAACTTGTTCAGAGATGCATAATCAGAAGTGTGGGAACTGAGATGTGAATCTAGTGTCTCATTATTCTGTGCATAAGCTCATACAGCCTGCCTTCTTGTGTGCAAAGCCTCATGCTGAGACGTTTGGCGCAGAGAGCAAATCAAGCTGTGAGTCCTAGAGCAGATTAGGAGAGCGTAAAAAGCACGTGGCCCTCACTCACCATCCTACATCCTTCTCCTCCGAGCTGGGCACAGCCCACGGTATCAGCTACTTCTCTTGTGGCTGGGACAAAACACCTGTAAAACTCAGTTTAGGAAGGAAGGCGGGCAGCTGCTGGCTGAGGCTTGGGAACCTAGGGTTGGTGGAGGGCCTCGGGTCTTTGCCTGGCTCCCATTAGTTGCCCCCTGAGAAGGGCACACACAGTGAGGGGTTGGGGGTGAGCCTAGGATGGGACCGTCTTCTAGGGGGTCTAAATGGACTGCTAGGGTGGACACTGGGAGTGCATCCCACTGGAGATTCTAGGAATTGGGGTGGACACTGGGAGTGTCATCCCACTGGAGATTCTAGGAGTTGGGGTGGACATTGCTTGGGAGTATCTCCTCCTGGCTCCAGGGCACTAAGGCATCGGTACTCTGACTTCCCCTGCTGCTGGTTGAGGCTAGTTCCTCAGGGAGTTCATGTCCTGGTACTTGTGGAGCGGGAATTGGGATTTGTAGAAATGCCGCTGTCTTCAGATGACAGGAACAGGAGAGGGAAGGCTGCTCGGAGCCCCCAGAACAAGTAAGACCCAGGTTATGAACTGCGCACTGGGTCCCTCCAGTGGGGAAAGGTGAGCTGCCTGCCAGCTCGCGGTGACATCACACCCTATGGCAACAGCCTTCGGGGAGGAAAGGGCTGCTCTGGCTGCTGGTTTCGGTCCATGGTCTCTGGGCTGGGTGGCTCTGGGCTGCGTGGCTTCCAGCCGGAGGTGTGTAGCATATCACCGTGAGCGTGTGAGGCGGAGCCGACGCTGGCATCCCATGATTCCCTTGAAGGTCACGCCCCCAGGCTGGAAGGCCTCCCACTAGGTGTGTCCTCTTGGAGTTTCCCTCATCTTCTCACGGTGCTCTGTTGGAGGCCTGGTCTTCAACCAGAGCGCTCAGGCACGGCAGCTCACAAGTTACTTATTTCCTGTAACTTCTGGGTTCAGAGCGCAATGGGCAGGGGAGCAAAGGGGCTGAGACTTCTGACCTGGGAAAGAAAGAAGTCCTATGGAGTTCTGCAGGATCTATCTCTGTTGAAGAAGTGAATAGCGCATGCTTCTTTCTCATCTGCCGTCAGTGACAGCCAATCACAAGATCACTATTTATGAGATAATGATGGGTTCAGCAGGGGAAGTCAGAGTACCGATGCCTTAGTGCCCTGGAGCCAGGAGGAGACACTCCCAAGCAATGTCCACATCAACTCCTAGAATCTCTAGTGGGATGACACTCCCAGTGTCCACCCCAACTCCTAGAATCTCCAGTGGGATGACACTCCCAGTGTCCACCCCAACTCCTAGAATCTCCAGTGGGATGACACTCCCAGTGTCCACCCCAACTCCTAGAATCTCCAGTGGGATGACACTCCCAGTGTCCACCCCAACTCCTAGAATCTCCAGTGGGATGACACTCCCAGTGTCCACCCCAACTCCTAGAATCTCCAGTGGGATGCACTCCCAGTGTCCACCCTAGCAGTCCATTTCGACCCTCTAGAAGACGGTCCCATCCTAGGCTCACCCCCAACCCCTCACTGTGTGTGCCCTTCTCAGGGGGCAACTAATGGGAGCCAGGCAAAGACCCGAGGTAGTTCTGTCACATGATGTGCTAGTTAGACACAGGGGTCAACTTGACAATTGAAGGCTGAACTCTGGGCAACTCTGTGAAGAACTGATCGTCAAGGCAAGCCCTAAGCAGACCGGCAGGAGAATATCCGAGTGATGTAGAAAGACCCAGCCCCCATGGTGGGTGGGGCTGATCCCTGGGCAGGAGAGAAGATGAAAGGAGCTGATTCTGTAGCTTGGCACACTTAGGCATACTTTCGCAGTCTGGTGGGTGTGGTTTGCTCCTCTCTCAGCATTCCTGTGTCCATGGTGTGACTAGTTCCCTCAGCTCCTGATGTGAATACAAACTCTCCTGCCAAGCCGTAACTGAGAATGGTAAGCAAAAATGAAACCTTCTCATTCCCCTAAGCTCTTTGGTTGTGAATTTATGGGCAGTATGTAGGGTAACAGCAACACATTGACACGCAAGGTGTTTGCAGGTAGAAGGAGCCCAGGACACACGACACCATGCAGAGTGGCTGACCGTGCAGCTGCACGCATCTCTGTTGAGGAAATGAATAGCGCATGCTTCTTTCTCATCTGCCGTCAGTGACAGCCAATCACAAGATCACTATTTATGAGATAATGATGGGTTCAACACTTTTAATTTCAAACGGAAGCCATCGACAGTGCTAGAATAGAAGCAGGTGAGGGAAAGCCCATAGAGTCTTCAGGAGCAATGGGTAACCAGCGGTGGGCCAGAGGGCAGCCACGGAGGCCTCCCATGGAGGGTAAAGGGTCAGGGGCCAGGGGTAGCGCTAGGAGAAGAATTGACATCTTGGTGATCAGTAGCACCCCTGGTTTCAGCCTGTCCGTCTAGACTGGATAGAGGTGGGGCTGGAGAGAGCTTGGCAGGTGGGGAGCAAGGTACCCAGCAAGGGCTTATACCCACTTGTCCTCCACCTTGTTGCTTCCTCTTCTCTTCTTTGCTTCCTCTCCAGAGTTCTGGTACTTGCCTTCCTCCCCCTCTTCCTCCTTTCCTTCCTTATTTTGTTCTCATTTTTTCCTTTTTAAAAGCACCAAGCACATAGCATCTCTGTTCTTCACCACTTAGATGTGAATTACAGTGTTTAAGACAGGTTTCCCATTGGATCCCGGAGCTTAATCCTCTATGCCCCTCCTCCCTCCCCAAGAATAGTTCTGAGCAGGGCCCTTCTAGAATGTTTTTTTCATTTACATATATTCCTTCATATCTAGAAAACATGTGTGAGTATTCTAACTTAAAGGAGGATGCAAAACTTATCTTCACTATCACCTTGACTGGGTTAAAAATTGCCTGGAGACACACCTTTGGGCTGTCTGTGAGAGGTTGTCTCTGAGGTGTGAAGACCCGCCCTGAATGTGGGCAGTGCCAGCCTGTGGGCTGAACACCAGCTCTCATCTCTCTGTCTGCTCCTTGTTTGTGGATGCCATGTGAGCAGGCGCCTCAGGCTCCTGACGCCCTTACTTCCCATCATGATAGGCTGTACATGTGAGCTGTCAGCTGAAGTTAATCCTTCTGTTTTTCGTGCACGCATGCATGCGTGTGTGTGTGTGTGTGTGTGTGTGAGAGAGAGAGAGAGAGAGAGAGAGAGAGAGAGAGAGAGAGAGATTGCATGTAAAGGAGAATACTTTGAGTGTGTGTGCTTGTGGAGGTCCAAGGGTGACTGTGGGGAATCACCCTGGCTTGCTTTACCCCCTTATTTCTTTGCTCTGGGGTCTTCCAGACCATGCCTTCCAGGACTAGAAATGCAGGCCACCATCACTTCCTCCCAACATTTTTACTTGCAACCTGGGATTCAAACTCAGGTCCTTTTGATTGTGAAGCAAAGTTTTTACCACTGAGCTTTCTCTCTAGTTCCAATCCTTCTGTTCTTAAATTTCATTCATTAGGCATTTTGTCATTGCAATGGGAAAAGTTCATTAGTTAATGCAGAGGAATTACTTATTTTGCCTGTGGCCTGAAGTTTCAGTCCACCATGGTGGGAAGGCTGTGGCAGAGCAGCTTACATCCTGATGGCCAGGAAGCATCAAGTGCTTGTAATTTCTGCTTCCTCTTCCTTCTTTTGTTCCATCCAGAACTTCCAGTGTAAGGGGTGACATGGTTATCCTACATTAGTTAATGTTTTCTACAAACATTCAGAATCTCCTACTTCTTTCCCAATCAATCCAGTCCACAAGATGAACATCACACTTTTCTTGAGAAACAACACTCTGTCCTGCCTGAGGAGACTTCCTTCCCCTCTACCTTCCCAGGTCCTGTGGTTTCCATGGGGTGGAAATCAGCACCTCCAGCCTTGGCGATGGCCTGTGCCCTATGCCTGTCCAATCACGGTGACTTCATCTTCCCCACCATAGTGATTGGCTTAGATAAGAGCATGTGACCAAGCCGAACCAATCATAATGAATCCTGGAACATTTGCTGCTGAGGGCCATATGCAAAAAGAAAGCGCCTTTCTGAAAACAAAGTCAAGACAGAAGTGAACACGCAAGGGACAGGGATAGTGAGAGTCCAGACATAAGGCACCTGCCTGAGCCCCTGGAGCCAGCCATGCCTGGAACCACAGGGATTCTTTTCTTCCTCTACACAACCATCTCTTTGGCCCTAGACCATATTTAGCTTAAGCCAGTTGGACCTGGGATGTGGTGATTGCTGCCGAGGTGAACTGGCATTCACTGGCTGCATCACCTAGATCAAGGAGAAGAATCTGCAACACTCTATAGTGCATACATAGACCATGGTCTGCCTCCTCTGTTGTAAATAAAGTTTTATCGGAACACAAGCATATCCTTTGCTCACATACTACTTGTGGCCACTTTTGCTCCCCAAGGCAGAGTTGAGGAGTTGTGACAGAGGCCACACAGTCTGCCTTATACTTGTGTCCCCACCTGAAGCTCACACCCTGAAGGCTCAGCCCCCAACTAATGACACCATGTCTCATAGCTGGATGAGCCACAAGGTCACTGGAAGTAGAGTTCTCTCTCTCTCTCTCTCTCTCTCTCTCTCTCTCTCTCTCTGTTTTCTGGTCGCCATGAGTTGAGCAGCCTGCTCTGTCACACACCCCTGCCACCCCAATATTCTGCATTACCCCAGGCCCAAGGCAGCAGAACTAGCAGACATGGGCAGAACCATGAGTGTAAATGAATGCTCCCAGGAACTTGACTCTCTCTGGTGTGCCCTTTAAAGGACTGGTCTTTGATCTCTGGTCTCTATTTCTCTCTCTTATCTTATTTTAGTGTGGGTCAGAAGACAGTGTTAAGTGTGTTTTTCAATCACACTCTACCTCCCTGTTATTTATTTTTGAAAGAGAGGTTCTCGCTGAACCTAGAGTCTCATCAGTCTGGGTAGACTGGCCGTGTGCGGCAGGGGATCTGCCTGTCTTCAACATCTCCCCCCACTCCCTGCCACCAGAGCTGGGGTTATAGAGATGTGGGGGGGAAATGGAGATTTGTGGATAACCAAACCTCACACCACAGCTGGTTAGCCTGCAGCCCCCTGGGATCTGCTAAGAGGAGCTGGAGACAGAGCTGATATGAGACAAGTGTCATGCCTGGGATTCGATCCAAATCCCACAGAAGGCTGCTGGCCACAGAGCTATGGGCTGCTTGGCCATAGAGCAACAGCTGGAGGAAGGCCTGGCTGTGAAATGCTTGTTCCACCTCTGACTAACATAAGACAGATGTTAGAAGAGTCCTCCAAGAAAGCCGAGAGGAGGCTGACAGGAGGGGATAAGAGCAGGGCAGCTCCTCGGGTCAGCAAACTGGGAAGGGCCTGTGGGGTAGAGAGGCTGGAGCATGAAGGTGAAATAAACCTCCACAAAGCCCCTGCTGTCACTCCTCCCTCCCCTCCTAGCTCTCTTCCTCCAGAGCATGGCCATGCTCGCAATACTCCTGCCCCCGGGCCTTTGCACTGACAGTCTGTCTCAAGATTGCTGCCCCCCGCCCCAGGTCATTCCTTATCCGATTTCCCTGTTCATTTTCTTACACTGCTGTCCTCTAGAGCAATCCCTGACTAACCACGGATCTTGCCATCAGCAGGTGCCGTGGGTGAACCGGTTGGAATTTCAGTGCAGCGAGGGCTGGTATTCCATGATGGCTACCGTAGCAATGGTCGGAGCCAGCAAATGGAAGCCCTGGTGTGGACTTGGGGCTGGGAGATTCTCTGGAAGAGGGGGAGTGGTCGGGACTCAGCCAGGACAGTGGGAAGGAAGAAGGAAGGGATTCTGGGAGAGGGCTCAGTCCATATAAAGGGTATGAAGAGAAGGCAGTGTGAGGGGGTCCAGGCAGGGGTGGGGAGAGGGACCCAGGTCGTGGAGGTGAGGTGTGTGCACCTAAGGCTGAGTGGTGGTGTGTGGCACTATCAATTCAGGGAAGCCCTAGCCCGGGCTCCTGAACGCAGGAGGTCTGACTCAGACAAGCTTGGATAAGGAACCATACAGGCAGAGGGATGGACAACTAATGGGCAGAGGGATGAACAACCAATGGGAAGTGGCTATCTAACCTGGACACCCAGTAAACAGCTGAATGATGGTGGCTGCTCCCCCCCCCCAGCAGAGGGGTGGCCACACCTGATTGGACCCTGACCCTATGTAAGCCCAAACACTTCCTGAGTAAAGTTGAGGCTGCAGCCAACTTGGCCTCTGTGTGCTGCTTCTCGCCTGACTCTCGGGGTCTGGGTGGTGACCCCCGTCGCAGGCTCGCCCATTCACCTCGAATTCACGAGGCCCTGCCCCCTCCCCGCCCCCCCCCCGCTGGCCCAGCGGGGGATTCGGCAACATTGGTGGGGGGAGGACAAGAACATGAACACGATGAAAACAGCTGAGCTTAGGTCGTCATCAAGGATGCACTAGGGCCAGAGAGCAAGGATGGGGCCAGTGAGACAGCTCCAGGATGAGCGTGATTCCCAGCCCGAGAACCAGGGTCCAGCCCTCAAGCGCTGAAGTGAGCAGGGAGAACCAACTCCCAGGTAGTCCTCTGTCTCCACACGGAGCTCAGTAATATATATATATATGCACATATTATGTCAAACGTATATATCTCTAATAAACATGTTATATCGAACATATATATTTACACATTAAATATATAAACGTATATGAAATATATAAACATATTTAATGCAAGGCCAGGGAAGAAGACAGGTAAGCCTCCCCCAGAGTACATGGCAGAAGTCTGGGCAGAGGGCAGGGCAAAGGCTGCTGTCTTGCTTCAGGCCGCGCTGGGGGACTTTCTGGAGCAGGGGTCCTATGTGGCCTGGACACAGCCCAGACCTCTTGCTGTGAGCCCACCACAAGTGCATGTCTGCCCCTCAGGCTCCCCATCTATAAATGGGGGGAGAGTAAGGATGGGGTCGTAGAGGAGTATTGGGGGGGAGGAAATTCTGCCTCTGGGTTTTGGGAGACTGGCAAGTTCCCTAGCTATTGTCAGAACCGGCTTGTTCTGGCTGATGGACCTTTTAGGAGGGAAAGGCCAAAGAATGTTTTGGGGAGCCCAAGGATATCTGGCGACCCCCAGATCCTCTGTGTTCCCTGGAGCCTCTCCTTCAGGGTGTCTCCCACAGCATCAGTTCTGAGACAGGGACAGACCCTGTCATGAGTCGGCAGCTAGAGACTGAGGCCACTGTAGTGCCAGGCCGTGGAGCTAGAGCTTGGTAGAAAGTCACCGATGACTACGCATGAGAGTGATGGACCTGCTAAGTGATCCACAGGCTGGGCCTCTCACCTCTGCAGACCAGAGCCGCTTCCTTGGGGACGGGAGCGCACATTGTACCTGGGCTACCCTTGGGCCAGGGCATGACTGGGCAGCTGAGCGCATGCACACGCTTGCACACGCAATGCACCTGCTTCACACACACCTACGCTTGTCCCCAGACTGTGGTCACACCTCTCGTGTGCTTTCTCACACAAGGCCAGAGAAGCTGACCCTCAGAAAATGGGGCCCACAGCAGGCAGTTGGGACATCACCGAAGACGCCGCAGTCCTGTCACATGCAGAGAGACTGACTCTGTCACATGGAGAGGCATTCATTTGAACTGCTGTCTCACCTGCTAGGAGCTGGGGATGCACTGGCCCTTCTGACTCCAGCAGGAACCTCACTTTCCCTCCTGTTGGTGGGAGCTCAGCCATCCACTAGCGCTGGCCTCGGGAGAGCTGTGTGTCCCTTCTGGCTGGAGCTAGCAGTCAGCTAGCTCCCTGAGTACCCCTTGTTGTGATCTGAGAAAGGAGTCACACATCGACTCTGGGTCCCAGGCTGTACTCTGCAGGTAGCTGAGCCATGGGAGATCACACACCTCCCCCAACACACACACACATTCACTAGAGAACTTGGAGGAACCAACCTGGGCTGCTGACCCTGCGTCTCCACAGGGGGCTGTTTGTTGCCCAAGCAGAATGCAGCCTTCACGGAGAGATACAGCACAGCCACATGCCTGGAAGGTGGGCAGCCTGTCTACTCCTGCTCCACACAGCACCTCCTCTTCCTGCTCTCACAACCGCACTCTTGCTGCTCACACTTGCTTGAGCACCTACCAGGCTAAGCAACAGGTGGAGCGTCTGCCCTTGGGGAGGATGGGGCGTGATGGGAGGAGATGGGAAGCAGTTGTGCATGTCCCCCACAGAGTGGCGGGAGAATGACTTCCTGGGACAGTTCATTGTCAAGAGACAAGGTCTCAGCCTTGGTCAGGGGCCAGGTCCTGGGGCTGTCAGAGGCAGCCTTCCCTGCCGTGTGACCTTCCTTGGTCTGTCATCTCTGGGGATAAGAATGGCTTTGGGTCCTAGGAAGGATTTTGGCTGTACAAAGAGCAATCAGCAGTCCAGTAACTGTTGCTTGGGGACATTGCTGGTTGCATGACTAACACCGGGCGTCTACTCAATGAACCTCGCAGCTGTCTCTGAGGGGACATGTGGACCAAAGGCCCCACAACAGACCACAAAGCCCAAGCAGGGTGTGTAATGCCACGATACTTCCACAGGCACATCAGACCAGAGCCCAGCACAGGAGGGGCACACAGGATCTTGGGGTGCCAGAACCAAGTGGCCTCCTCGAGTTTATAAAAATGTCCCTTGGGCTCTTTGATCCGGGCTTCTTTTTATTGTGGATGCGGGAAGACCCAGTTAAAGTAATAATTGCTTTATTTCCTAACCTTGGATACAGGACTTTAGCTGGCTACGCCTCAGTTGCCTCATCTGTGAAATGGGTGCAAGCACCGTTAGGGTCATTGTAAAGGTGAAAGAGACGATACTCAGAGCAGCCCCAGGACCAGCCTGGGCCTCTAATGCAATACTTGCTTCTAATGCTCCTTCCCTGGGGTGAGCCTGGCTTAGCTGTAGTGACACTGGAGACGGTGCCAGACTCACCTCTCATCCTTCCTCCAGCTTTGAACAGCTGGCACATAGACTTCACAGTGCTTTCCTGGAAACACGGTGAGGGAGGCCCCCGCTGGGCCCCCGCTTTGGAACAGCTTCAAGAAACCTGCAGTCATCAGCACAGAACATGAACGGGTAAGAGCCAACCACAGCACCCGTGATACCCTTGTTGGCCATGAGTTGGTCGCTCCTGACCCCTCCCAGAGGGAACCTGAGATGGGCTGTGGCCCAGTGTTCAGCAGTCCAGCCTGAGTGCTGGCCTCTTTCTATGAGTCACTTTCTGGCCTCCTTGTCTAATCTTTCACACACAGCAACGTCTGCAGCTGGCATGGTGGACGGCCTCTCCCCCCTCTCCCTCCAATGGGGGAGAAAACAGCTCTCTCAGCGTCTTGGAAATGCACAGAAACTGCATGTCCTCAGTAGCCGGTGTCCTCCCTCAGAGGCTTGGTGCATTCAGATGAATCCTTGTGTCTGTCGTAGGAGGGTTGAAGTTGCATTCTCAATGGGAATTCTGGGTAAATTCCCACTCGAGAAATGCACAGGCAGGCAGAGTTGTTGCAACAGGAGGGCAGACTGTGTTGGGACTGGGAGGGGGACAGAGATAGACAGTACTCTGTCTGCTCCTCTGCCTTGGCCTCCCCACATCTCCCTTGGCCCTGGGGTTTGCTCGGATTGTTCACAGATTGTTCACTCTACCTGGAATGTCCAGGCTTTTCTTCTGAATTTGAACAAACTCTTGATTATGCTTCAAACCCCAGCTATCCCCAAAGTCCACCCCGAGTCCATTAACCAGCCCTCTTCACATGCTGCTCAGCCTGGGAAAGGTTTCTGCTGAGCATTCATGGTTTTCTGTGTTACTGGAGCACTACCTGCCTGCCGCAGTCCTCCCCAGCCCAGTCAAGAGCCCCTGGAAGGCAGGGCCATGGTCATGCTCACCGGAGCTGCCCAGGTCAGGCCTGCGGTGGAGGGGCATCTCAAGACGATGGAGGAGGACCTTTTCTACACCTACCTCGGAAGAGTGAGGGAGGTCGTTCAGGAGTTTTTGTTGTGGGTCTGGACAAAGGCAGGGCTGGTGTTGGTGTCCTCTTGGATTCCTCAACATGGCCTAGCTCTGGGCTTCAGAGACAAAGCTGCTCAGTCCTGACCCTGCCTAAGAACCAGGACCAGAATTGGAACACAGACCCAGCTCGTCCCTTCCCAGAAGCGTATCTTTGGGCAGGTGACAGACCTTCTCCAGACCCACTTCCAAGGATGCTGTGGACAAAGTGAACAGGCAGTTGGGAAGCCTTTGGGGACCTGTCTTGCCAACAGGTGATAAGCAAAGCTTCCATTCTGTTACCTTCTGCTCCCTGCCCTTCCTGTACATTCCCCTGGCCAGTGTGGGCGGAGGTATACTGCTGGGCTCCAGATGTTCTTTCAGGCATCTGTCAGTCATGCTCCTGCAGGCCCCTCTGAGGTCTCTGGATCATGGGTCCCTTGAGAGGTGTTTTCATTTCAGCGTCTGACTGTCTCCCGCTGTGTTGTACTGTGAGGCTTGGGCCCACTGCTGTGAATGGAGGAAGATGAGAGGTGGCCCGGCCTCTTGAAGTGCTTCTCTACACAAAACAGTTGTCACTGGCCTCTAACCAGCTTCCCTGCAGGACCGGCATTTTATGTCTATGATCACACCAGCTCTCTGGGCTGTGCTGGCAGGTGGCAGGCATACAGGGCCAGGAGGACCGCTGAGACCTTGGGATTTCTGCCAGGCCCAGCTGCCCGTGTGCTGCGCCTGAATTCTGGACATGCATGGTGTGTGCGTGCGTGCGTGTGTATGTGTGTTGTGTGTGTGCTTGTGCATGTGAAATGTGAATGTGTCATGCATACATCTGCTGCTCTGGGAATGTATGTCAGTGATTGAGACCCATCTGTGAAAGGGACAAGGGTGCTCATGCATGTTGTGCCATTCCCCCTCCCCGTTCCTCTCTCATCTGGGTTTCCACCCACGGATCAGTTTCCTCCACAGCCACACGGATCCCTCTTGTCTCATGCCTTTAGAACTTGATTTATATGCTGCCACCTCTGAACCCTTTTTTTGACGATTTGCTTCATATCTCTTTCCTCCTCCTCATATTCTCAGCACTGAGTCCTCCTTCCCGTACTTGGATTTGAGCTTTGGCCACCAAGGCAGCTAGTGGCACGATCTGCTTCTGAGGCAGGAGATAAACACAGATGGAAAAGGCGGAGAGGGAGATAAATTTCCCAAGATGAGAAAGGAAGAACAGATCCGAGGTCTTGTGGTGGAACAAGGGGTCTCTGGAGACAATTTAGGTTCCATGTCTTGTGTCCAAAGCCTGAAACTCTTGGGTACAACTTGTCACCGAGAAAAGTGAGTTCAAGAGAAAGGAATGTATAGGGGGTGCTGGGCTGCAGTGTAACAGTTCAGAGCTCTCAGCCTTCAGATCAAGACAAGCTATGATAATAGGAAGCTTCCACTCGGTACTTACTAGGCACCAGGGAAGTGTATTACTTGTGGGGTTTTACTTAATCTGTCTCTTTAGAATTCCCTGAGAGAGTGGCTCAGGATGGTCCTGGGGGGAATAGAAGTCACATGCTGGGGACATGAAGGTGAACACAATGAAAGACTTGGGGAAATCGACAAAAGGGTTCTGAACATCTGAGACCCAACACTGGCAAGGAGACAACCTTTTGGAACATGGAGAGCGGCCACTGATCAGGATGGGAAGGTCATCAAACCAGAGACAGCAGAGGCACTGACCAGAAACAGCCAGTGCTCAGGGGTCTGTGGGAGGGGTGACCACAGATGCCTTTGGACTTTGGCCCTTGTCTGTGGAGAAACAAGAGCACCTGTGGGTGTAGCCCTCACTGATCGCTTCCTGTGCCACAGTGAGGGGAGGAAGAGAGCAGATCTGGAGACAGATTGGCCCCCAGACAGAGGAACCATTCTCCCGCAGGGCTGGATTTGAGTCCCAAAGAAAAGTGAAAATCCAAGGCTTCTTATCCAAAAACCACGCTGTATCAAGACAAAGTTCACCCCATGCCCATGGGGCTAGCTTATTTTGGGGACACAGATGAGGAAAGGAGAGTAAGACTCCTCTCCCCTTTGCCTCTGTGGAGCTTCATGTCAGTCACGCTTGTGACAGAGGGGGCTCAGGACATCTAAGCATGGCAGAAATGCAGAACAGAAGGGAACTGTGCTGGACAAGGCAGGGATACGCTTTGGGGGTCTGTCTAAGAGGTGTCTTCTGCAAGGAGCTCCTTGGGCCCTATGTGTCATGTGTCTTCCACATGCCAGAGTCGGTAGGGACATATGACATCCTTTTCCCCCACTCTCAGTAGGTTATAACATCAGGCACTGTGTTATCACCGAGTTTTCGAAGCTTGAGAAGGAAAGTTCTCAGGAATGGGAATTAAGCCAGTGGGATTTCCCAAGGGTCTCACAACCGTCCATCACGATGACCCCTTAGCCACACAGTCATGGACCTCACTGAGAACGTCACAATTCTTCCCCGTGAAGCATTGTGTAGCTCACAGCAAGCTTCAGCTAAGAGAGGAAGTCAAGGAATACTGCCCTTCACGCCCTCGAAGGCAGCTGTCCCTGGAGACAGGCTCCTCCTCTGCCGACTGAGACGGGCTCTGAGCACTCCCCTGACGCCTGAGAGACAATCTGAGCCACAGCCACCAGTCGAGCCTTGTGCAGACTCTTGGCCCTCAGAGATGGTTAGATAATGAGCTGATAAATATTGGTGCTAATTGTTTAAGCTACTGTTAATAAATATCGGTGCTAATTGGTTAAGCTACTACTGTTAATGAACACACCCTCTCATGCTACTTCCAGTGTTTCCTGAGGTTGCTTACAAGAAACTACTGACTTGTGAGTCCTTGTTTTAGGGACAACGCCCAGGGAAGCAAGCTTGTGGTCATTCCCCAAGGCCCCCTTCCTCCTCACTGTCTGTTAAATGGAGAAGGCAGGATTCAAACTCAGGGCAATGGAATACCTGTGCCAAAGTCAGGCAGGTCCTGTGTTTGTCTCTCCTGGGTTTATCCTTAGGCAGAGGGATGAGACTTTGGTTGCCAGGAGCCTCAGAACTCAACCCAGAGCCTCCCCCCAAGTTGGATGCCACAGTAAGTTTCTAGCGACAGCCCTGGTTTTGTAACTCACTAGTTGGGTGATATTGGACAAATTACTTAATGAATTTCTCCTTAAATGACAGGTTTAATAAATAGTACCTGGCTGCCAGTGTTATGGGAGAATGGAATGGATGAATGGGTGGCTTGGCTGGCTCACAGCACATAGTGAGTGCTCTGGGGTGGCCTGGCATGGGTCTGTCTTGTCCCTTTGTTCCTGTCTCAGGAGAACATGGAACAGGCAGCCGTGGCCTGTCAGGATCTGAGATGAGATGAGATGAGAAGTGATATCTTTCAGTTCCCAGAGCCCTCCAGGTACCTGCCAGACAGTTGTAACTTAGAATAGGTCTTACCTTGACAACGCCGAGTGGGAAGAGGGCTGAGGGGATGGGGGATGAGGAGTATGTGCTGTGAACTTCAAGTTAAGCTTGTCTTTTTCCCCCGCGAATGAACCTTGGCAAATGAACCTGGGCTCGCTTCTCAGCAGGTGTTCAATAAATGCACATCAAAGGGAAGGATTGGAAAATGCCCAGGTGAGCATCACTGCCATGGGATTTTGGATCCATCTCCCATCAAATAACACACTTGGGCTCTGAACACAGGATGGTTCCCAAACACACATGCTTCCTGCCCTCTCCTCTCCCCCTGCCCTGGAGATCCCTGACTTCCCCCAAGACCCTGAAGACAACACAATTCACATTCATTTCCCAGTTGGGTTGGGATTCTTGGCCCATTTACTCTCTGATTATGCTAATTAACCTTTTTTTTTAAAGACGATTTCAGAGACGATTATTACCTTCAGTTTGACAGTTTCTAAGGCCATTAGCAGTCACAGCTGCCAAACACAGTGCTGATCAGGTACCTGGAGTGCTGGAAGAAAGACGATTACAGATGGATTGCAGCCACTTTGCAGTGCGGCTCTTGGAGGGCTCGAAGTGAGGGGACGGCAGCCAGCCGCAGGTGGAGGAGAGCAGGTGGCTGTGACTGCTGTCCTTATAGTCAGGGGGCCATGATGGCAGAAGGCAAGCAATCTCACAGAAAGTCACGTCACACCTCCGGGGGCCAGGTAGACCAAGGACCTAGGCCAAGATTGACCAACTAGCTAGTGGGCGTCTCCTCCCCAAGAGTTCCGCTCTCCATGGTTCTGAAACCCATCTGGGATGCATACGTCCCATTCCCAGTTACAGAACAGTTTGTTTTGTTTGTTGTTAAAATGTCTTTGCCTATCTGTCTCTGTCTGTTTCTCTCTCTCTCTCCTGTTCCCCCTCTCATTCTCTCTTCTGAGACGGGGTCTTGCTGCTTAGTCTAGGCAGGACTTCACCTCCTGGTTCTTGTGTTTCCATCTTTTGAAGGCTGAGATTCCAAGAGTGCACCACCATATCAGGTGAAACGACTCATCTCTCAATAAACATTGTTATCTTTTTCTTTTCTTTTTTTTTAACTTTTTAATTATTATTTATTCAATTGTGCGTGCGTGTGCGTGTGTGTGTGTGTGTGTGTGTGTGTGTGTGTGTGTGTGTGTGTAGAACCATGGGCGAATTCAGGAACCACCATGGACGCCTCCACTTCCTCCTTGTTTACTTTGCCTCGGGATTCAGCTCCGCCTTACCAGGACCAGAACTCAGGACCTTCCGCCTGCAAGGCAGAGGCTTAACCCCTGAGCCACCTCTCCAGCCCTATTGTTATCTTTTTCAAACTGTCACTAGTTATACTTGTGAAATCACACACCTCTGACAGTCTTATAGTGCCTGTGACAGGCACATGCTCTATCTTTATCTCTGGAAGGCTGGGAAGGGCTGGACACACACAGCTATCTGCCTCGATGATCTGCTTTGAGTGTTGGGTATGTGTGGGGCTGTGTGGGGTTCCCTGGGAAGACTGCCTGGTGCTGCCGAAAGGACAGTAGTGAAAGGAGGTGGGAACCACTCGCCTTCCCAGTCATGGTCAGAAAGCGCACATGCACATGTACACACACACACACACACACACACACACACACACACACACACACGGCTCAACCTCCAGATATCCAAAGGTCCCTTTGGATGGCCAGAGGGTTGGAGTTCATTCAACTTCCCCATCCAAGATGAGGCTCCGAGAAGTTCAGCAACCTGCTCAAGGTCACGCAGTGAGTGAATCTCATGCACCCCATGGCAGATACAAAGAGAAGCCCTCTAAAAGACCTGCAGATCACCTTCTGCACTGTGGACCTGGCGTGTCTAGCCCAGGGACAATAGGCGGGAGTGGGAGAGGGTAGAGGGCGGAAGGAACAGGTTCATCACCTCTTGTCCCATAGCTCTGGGTCACAAGCTCTTTGTCCAATCTACAGACAAGGTGCAGTGGGTGGGGGAGGGGCTCTTGAGTTTCTGCAGTTCAAGTCCAGGGTCCTGCGGGCAATCCAGGAAGCGACTGGCCCGGGTGAGGAATCCAAGTCAGAAAGTCATTTGTTCACTGTCCCACTGTTAGGAGGCTGAGCCAGGGGCCCAGTGAGGCCTGGTCACCCCTAAGGCTGATCAGCCAGCAGTAACTTCTAGCATTAGCAAAGCCCAGAGCAACAAACACCATCTCATGTAGACACTTCCACAGCCCATTTTGTGGCCAAGGAAACAGGCCTAGAAAGAATTGAAGCCACTTCCGGATCCACGCAGCTCTGAGAGGAGGAAGGAGGGCTACCCTGGAATCTGCCCCCACTCCAGGTGAAGCCAGGGCGCTGGGGGACAGGCCCTGATGGAACTGCAGCAAGCAACAGGGCCTCCCTGCCACCCCGCAGGCCATCGGACCTCCCTCTGCTGGGGCTGAAAAGATGAGAGGCAGAAAATGGGGTCGAAGGCCAGAGCGGGGTGGAAAGAATGCGAGTGACAGCCCTGTGGCCGCGGGCCTGTGGGCAGCAGGCGCTGGAAGTGGGTTGGCGTCCAGGCCAGTGCTGACCCACTTTGGGGACTGTTTTCCATCTCAGCCTTCCTCGGGCCCCTCCTCCCTTGCCTGGCTGGGTGAGTGAGGGGCTTATTGCTCCCACCACCCCACCCCAGGGGAGCTGAGACATGGGCTGTCCTTCTCTCTCAGTCTCTGCCAGGGAAGCTGTGCCAGGGAGACCTGTCTGGGAGATTCCTGCACGCACATTTGAGCAGGAACAAGGAGTCACACTGTCAGCCACCCTGGGGAATGACTGGAAGCCATGACGAGCCAGTGGTTCTTGTCTGAACACAGAGAAGGTCAGCCCTCCCAGACAATGATGCAGACATCTGCTGCTGGTTGAACACCTGCCACGTGCCAGGAACTTGCTGGACTTTGCAAAGATTCCTGGCTAGAGGGTTGAGGTTACATTCAACTTCCCCATCAAAGATGAGGCTCAGAGAAGTTAAGCAACCTTCCCAAGGTCACACAGAGAGTGAGTCTTCTAGTATCTAAACCCAGAGCTTCCTACATCTTGGGCTAGTTTCTTTCTCTGCCCTAGACAGAGGCTCACTCTTTTCTACAGCATTGGTCCCCAGATATGAGGAAGCTTGTTAAAGATGTTCCCCCAGGAGATCTGGAGTGGTAAGTTACCTTAAGCAAAATCCAATGTAAGTGTGGAAGATAAATTCTAGGTATGAGGGCAGGAAGTATATTTTAATAACCAGGGATAGGTGTTCCTTGGTCCTCAAAGGGGTTAAATTCCCTGGACTGACAACAGGATGAAGGACACCCCAGAGCCCTGGGCCCTAGGCCTTGGGGTCTTCGGATACCTGCCTAGATCACATGCTAAGGGCCACGGAGGGAATGTTTTCACAGCGGATTTGAAAGCTCAGTCCTGGACCCAGGGGTTCTAGTCTCCTGAGGCGAGGAGAGGGGCCTGGGAAGCCTCTGGGTCCTCGATGCATGGCTGGGCTGAGTTCTTGTTGCTCGAGGTGAAAATCAATTCCTCTGTGACGCCGTTTGCTCCCTGCACCCTGACTCCCCCACTTTCTCTCTGCCCTTCTGTACTCTGGCAAGATTGACACCTGCCTCCACCCTTCTCCTGAAAGCCTGGTTGCAACAGCACTGTCTTCGGAGTGGCCCCTGCCAGTCAGCTGTTGGAAGTACCCACCCTGGCCTCACAATATCAGCCCCAGGACCCCTTCTTGGAACTCATCACTGTCCTGATTCAAGCATACATTCGTGGGTTTATCTCTCTCTCTCTCTTGCTTATCCGGGTATGTGACCCAGTGACTGGCTGAGCAGGCCCTCCACAGGGTCATGCTGGTGGCAGGTGAAGGACAGCAAAGTGAGCTTCCAGATGTCCTCATGCTAGGCCTGGCCTCTGCCACTGCTGAGCCTGGCTGGTAAGAGGACTGACAGCATCGTGAAGCCAACCAAGCAGAATGCAGAGCTCCGGGCCCGTCTGAATGGATACAGGAGCCGGAGACACATACACTTTGTCTAAGAAGCCAGAGACTGTCTGACGCTAGGTTAGGAGACCCCAGTTCATCTGGCATTGCCCTGGGCCTCCTTCGCAGACTGGATAAGCCTGGCAGGGCCAGGCACTGCAGAGCTGACCGTGCCCAACACCTGGCATTCTCTTCACAGCTCTCAGCTGCTGTGACCACAGGTCCCTGCGCTGTCAGCACAGCTGCTCATTGTGGACCACCTGTGTTCCTTGGCTGGGCTTGGGATGACCACATCTGAGCCAAGAAGATCAACACAGTGGAGAGACTTCACGGATAGAAAGAACCCAAGAGCACTGCAAAAAAACAAGTATGTGTTCATTGTACATGTGTGAGTGAAGTGCACATATATGTGCATGTGTGGGGTACTGTGCATATGTTTGGTACATGTACATTGCACACGAGTGTAAGGTGTATAACTTACATGTGTAAAGTACTGTGCACACATTGTACATTGCACATGTATAGGTGATGTATATATGTATATTTGCATAAGTGTTTAAAAGCATGCATATGTGTGTGCCATGAACATTGTGTGTGTGTATATGTGTGCGGTTTCAGTGCAAGTGAGTGTGACAGCTTTACACACATCTCCCCTGGAGTATCACATTCTTGCCCTGCCTTTCTCTTCAGAAAGCATTTGCGGGAAGTTCCCTCTACCCCACTTCCAGCTGCCCTCCATCTTCATCTCCTATACCCAAGGCAGACAATTCTACCACATCCTTCCTAACCCAGGCAGGTGACCTTCCCTAACAAAGCATGGTTCCTGGCAAGACCCACTGGGGACAGAACTTGTCTCTGCCTTCATCTACATCTGTTGCTTCTATGTCTACCTGTGTCTGGGGATAGGCAGGTCTTGGGGATCCTAACCTACATTTGCAGACATTGAAAGGAGGTCCTTAGCATGTATCTCAGCTCTTTACTTGGCAGATGGTGAAACTGAGGCCTGAGGCAGAGGTTTGCCCAGGCTGTACAGGGAGGGCCTGTCTGGGAAGGATCAGCCTCTGCCTGAGTTCACTGCAGGAGACTGCAGAGCACCTCAATTGTACAGCCATTTGTTTTGGGGTTCATTCATGCTCTTGCTCAGCAGTGCTCCTCAGAATGAGCCCTGGACACTTGCTAAATTACCCTCTGAGTGAGCAGAGCCTCCAAACTGAGGCCTTCCCTCCAGGGAGCCCACACTAGCAAGATGGCCAGTGTGGCCTCGAGGTCACCAGCTCACCCTGTGGTGTGTGTAATGTGATTCAGTTCACTAGTGGGGTGAGATGCATGTAGCCACGATGGAGACAGAGCTGTGCCCCAGGTCGGAGCCAGGGGAACAAGAGAGGAAGACAAGCCGAGAGGAAGGAGAAGTGTCGCTCCAAGCCTCCCTGCAGTAAGCACCAGCAGATCCCAGCAGTTGCCAGGCAACCATTTCCTTCCAACCTGATCCCACCTACCCTACGGGCCACCATGTTCTCCTTCTTCTTCCGGTTAAGAAGCCCTCCAGAACATGTGACGTTCTGCCATCCCCTCACAGCTAAACCATTCCTGGGAAACCTGTGCCCCAGGCATGCCATCGCCGGCTACTCTGTGCGGCGTGCAGGAGTGCTGTCACACATGCATGCATATAGAAACACGTGTACACACATGCAGACTCACGCACACACACACACTTTCCCTGGGAGGCTTGCTATGGAGACAGACTCAGAGAGACCCATGGTTCACCCTCAGCCACACAGCAGGACCAGCTCTATCCTTTGTTCCTCCAGGCTGGCCACAGTGTTGAGGATCCCGAGGCCGAGACTGGCCTCCCGGGCATGAAGGCCCTCGGTCAGCATTCAGCAGTGCCTGCCGGGCTCAGAAATTGAGGGTACAGTGTGAGTGTTCTGTGCTAGCTGACTGTCTCAGGAACACGCCAGCGTGGACACTAGCAAGCTGTGTCACTCACGTCTCCAATGATCTTGGGCAGACTCAGGACTCTCACTCTGCCTAACTTGAGGACAATCTTCGTGGACCTTTTCGTGAAGCACAGAGCCAGTGGCTACAACCTCTTCAACTCATCCTCTGCTACGAGCAGCTAGCTGTTGCCTAGCAACACGGGGATAACAGGGGAGATCTGCAGCATCCTGGGATCTGGACAAACTCCTGCCTGTGTCCTACATCCCAGGCGCAGGTCTTAGAGACACTGTGTTCACTCCAGGGATGAATCCCAATGCCAGGTAATAGAAAGGTTTGAGCCTGGCGTGGCTGGGCACATGGGAGAGCCAGCCTGCCTTGCCGAGAACCATACTGCATTATAGCACCGCACCACATCATCTGCATGGCTTGACAACCAGGAAGGACTTGAAGATCATGGAGAGAATGATGACTGGGAGTGTTGACTTTGCAACCCCCCCCCCATTGAGGGTCCCCTTAGAAATGCAAAAAATAGCTCAGATGTCCACTCTACAGTCCAGATGTGAGGCTAGTCTCAGACCTGGCAACCCCCTGGATATCTGGCTAGAGGTATTTGCTCCTTACTTATTATAATCCTCAGGCAGAATGAAGCCCCAGAGAGATCAGGTGGCTTCCCAACCTCTCCCAGCCAGCACATGTCAAGAGTTGGATCTGAATCCATGCCAGTGGGACTCTAGAGTCTGTGTTCTCGCCTTGAGAACTCCAGCCTCTGAGTCAAAGTGAATCCTTCCCCCTTGTGAAAATTTAAATCTGTGTCTACACGTGAGTGTGTTTGTGTGTGTGTGTGTGTGCACACACGTGCATACACATGTGTGTGAGTGCAAACACACCTTGATATCACAGGCAGAGCCCCAGAGAAGCAAGGGAGGGTTCTGGGGGCTCAAGTCTCTCTTCTTCAGGGTGGCATCAGGGTTTTGGGGGATCTGACATGTGGGGGTCTCAGTCATGGGCTTCGGGTGCCTCCTGCCCCTAGCCCATCTGTAGCAACACCCACAGGTTCCTCTTGCAGCTTTCTTGGGTCTAGAAGTAGATGAGAGGGAGAGATGTTGAGAGGAAGGCAATCAGTGAAGGTGTGTAGATCAGGAGAGAGGAGATGGGGAAGAGAGACGAGGATGTGGGAGGCTGGAGAGGAAATAACAGGAGGCTCAAAGGGGGCCTGCATGACCCCAGGGCCCTGCTAAGAAGTGAGGGCTGATGTCTGCTCCACTTCACAACTGTGCTGCCTGAGAAATGCAAGAGAGAACTCCAGCCTCTGAGTCAAAGTACAGGGGTCCCTGAAGCTGATGGGGAGACTCAATTGCTCTGAGTTGGTGGACCAAGGCCAGGTCCCCTCACTCCCTGCACACCCTCTATCCTGTAGGACTGAGCCTCTTTTGAAGGCCCACAGCTCTTCCTGGCAGGCAGGAAGAGGGACTTGATTTACCAGCTCCTGCCAGATGTTCACTGCGCAAAAGGCGGCCCGATCCTTGCAGGAAAGTTTTTAAAAGTGAGGTTGGAACTATGTTGAACACAAAGAATGAATGAGATGCAAAGACCCTGTGGTGAACAGGCATAGACTGGGTTAAAATCTGAAGTCTGAGAGGTGGTCAAGGGTGGGTGAGGGGAGCTGGTCATGGGGGTGGAGCCAGTTTGTAGAGTCTCAAAGACACAGTTGGGGTTATTTTTACTTTAAAACAGTGGGAAGCCATTGATAGTTTAAGCTGGGAGCAAGGCAGAAGAGGTGTTCTGCTTGGTCTTTCAAGACCCTTCCATCTGCTGGGTACAGACCAGAACAGAGGGCCAGGGTGGTGCAGGGAATGGGGCGAGGTGGCTTTGGTCCTGGCTTAGGCAGGGTGATGGGCTGGGGTATGTGTGGCAGCACAAGCAGGTCAAACAGGAAGGCAGGAGAGGGAAGTCAGGGCAGGACTGACAGCTGACAGCTGGCCGGGGTGACACGATGGTACACCAGAGTGGCAGCTCACCTGATGGAAGGTGCCTAAAATGCTGACCCTGGCCCTGTTGATTTCAGGACTCCAAGGAAGGAACATGCTTTTTAAACATACTGGCAGCTATTCCCAGAACCCACCAGAGGCAGAGGCCTAGCGTTCAGGGGAATCCCAAAACAACTTCGAACAGCCTCAGTTTCCTTATCTGCAAAGTGGGCACAAATATGTCTCAAAATATGGCAGCTCATTCGGTAGAGAGCTTACAATGCAAACATGAGGACCCATGTTTCATTTCTAGCACCCATGCAAAAATATGGCATGGAAACATACCTGTGATCCTAGCAATGGAGAGGTAGAAATATTTAGAGCCCCAGGGATTGACGGACAGCCAGTATAGCCTAATCAACGAGTCTACAGGCCCCAGTGGGAAACCCTGTCCCAAGAGAGAAGGTGAAGAGTGACTGAGGAAGACATTGGAAGTTGACTTCTAGTCTCCATGACCTCCCACACATGTAGTCACACACACACACACACAAAGTGACTGTGGGGATTGCATGTGATTGTGCGCAAGGTTAGCACCATTGCTCAGCATAAAGTGAGATGCTAAAGCCTCAAGCGCAACCAGACACATGGCTGGTGTGCACTTGGGTAAGCGTGGCTGCACATGTATGTGCACCGGCAGATGAGAGGGGTATAGAAGAGCCACTTCCCCTGGCACATGACCCAGCAGGCAGAACTGGAAAGCCAGCATTCGAGCCACACCCCCTCGGCTCTCTGTCTCCTGCTTTGCTGAAACCAGGATTCGGCAGAGAGAGCAAGAGGCTCTGGACAGAAAGCACCCATCAGAGTGTCTCCAGAGGTCAAGAAGGTAGAAGTGGGGGGAGGGGCCCAGTCCCTGTGCTCTGTGCCTTTCTTGCCTGTTCTGATGGCCCCTGGGTGACAGCAGGTTGAGGTGGTGGAGCGGGATCAAGCACTCCCCATGGTGCCCAGGAGGGGGCTGGGCAATGCGCTCACTGGCGGTAATCAAGGCGCAATCAGCGCTCATCAGCGTGTTCTTGAAATAGACCCAACTGGATGGGGGAAGCGAGCAGCCAGCCGCCGGGTTTGTATAGCAGCAATCAGAAGGAGGCAATTTTAGATCTGCGGGAACAACAGCTCTTTGTCCGTGCACACGCAGCGAAGCCGCGGCACTGCTGTGGAGCACACTGTGGATTTGGAGAGAGAGAGAGAGAGAGAGAGAGAGAGAGAGAGAGAGAGAGAGAGAAGAAAAAGACACCCCATCAAGACTGCAGCTGTCCTGGGCAGAAGCAGGGTGCGGGAGCTAATGGTCCAGCTGCACCAGGGTGGCGCTCTTGGGCACATTGGCAGTGCGCCTACAGTGTGATAGCCCCGTGGACAGCTGGTGGTTTGTGCCAAATGGGTTCTCTTTACAGGGGAGAGGAATGGAGGAAGCAGGTGGGCATCTGCTCCAGGCTGCTCAGCTGGGGTGGGATTCGGTGTCTCTGACTCCAAACTAGAGTCCTCCAGGGATCCCCCAGGCCCAAGGGAACTTGCCCTAAGTTATCAAAAGTCACCAAATGGTACTCACGGGTCTTGTAGAAACCTGAGGCTTGAGGATGATTGGTTCTAATTTGCAGATGAGGCAAATTGAGCCTCTGAGGGGCCGGGGCCTTGCTTAAGACCACTGTGTCAGCCATAGAGCCATGATTCTGACCCCTGCCCACTCGGGGGTCATGGAGCTTCTCAGACCCTCAGTCCCTACGAAGTTCCTTGCCAATGGCTCCTGCTAGCTGATCACAGCTGGTGTGTGCAGCTGGGTGGACACTGGGTAGATGAGCTGGACAGTCAAAAGTAGAGTTTGCCATTGATGGAGCCTCCCATCTCAGTCTGGCTTCCTGTGGGCAGAAACTTAGGCAGACGTGGGAGGCTGGACCACTCCCAGGCCCCAAGTGCATGGGGCAGGCAGGTCAGTTGGTCTAGGAAGGGGTGAAAGGTCCAAGTGGTTTTATGAAGCTCCAAGGAGAATACACCAATGAAATGCAGGGTGAGATTTGCTCAGGCAGCTAATGCGCATGTTCCTGCCCCAGTGATCTTCAATGCCTTTCTGTACTCCACTTTCAACCCACTAGGAAATCTCAGTCTACTTTCAAAATATGCCCAGAATCTGCTCACAGCTGCCCTTCCCTCATTCTGAGGCAGAGTTCATCCTTTCTTTCCAGGTTCCGTAGCCTCTTCACCTGTGACCCCCACAGCAACTGGAGGACTCTTAATTCGGATAAAATTCAGAACGCTGCCTCTTCCACTCAAACTCTCCCACGATTCCTGTCTCATATCCAGAGTGGTCAGTGAGACCCTTCCCAATGTGCCCACTACCTTTTTCCACTTGCCTTCTACTCCTCTTCTTAGCATACCTGGCTTTAGCTCCCCTGAAAACACTCTACACTGTTCCTGCCTCAGGGCTTTTGCAAACGCTGTTCCTGATAGCTGAAATAATGTTCCCTACACAGCCACAGCGGCCTTCCAACACCTTTCTTCCACTTCACTGTCACCTATGCTAATTTTTCTCCGTGTCTTGTCTGCAGCCATTAGGATGCCCCCATCCTAGGAGGCCATCCCAGCAGAGGCAAAAGTGACATTTATTGGATGCAAGGAGTGGTTGGATGGTGGCATCATGTATGGAGATAGAGGGGGAAAAGACCAGGGAGGCTGCAGGAAATGAACTCACCTGAGAAGTGGAATTTGAGATACCAGACTACAGTCAAGTCATGAGTGCAAATCTGAGTTTCCCCAGTTGTCAATGAGGTTAGCAACTTCGGTGGTCTCAGTGGCTGTGTGGGGTGTGTTGGTCTCATTTGTATAAGAGGCAAAAGAACCAGTAGGACTCAGCCAGCTTCAGTTCCTAATGAAGGGCTTATTACTCCCTTCTTTCCTCCATTAGCTGCAAGAAGCCACAATCCAGGAGCGGAGGAGATACCCAGTACTGTTGGGGTCCCGCATAGGCCTACTGGAGGGGTTTCTGCTTGGCCACTCATTCCCCAGCACACCAGGTCAGCCTGGAGCTCCAGAACTGTGGAGTGTGCTAGGGGCTGGCTGCACCCCTCCTACTCTCTCCCCATTTCTTCCAGCCACGTGACTGTCATTTTCCTTCCCCTCAAAACCTGCGCTTGTAAGCAACCTCTCAATGGCCAAGAGAGGATCTTTAAAAATAGCGCCATTGCTTTCGCGTTTTGGAATAGCAAAGCGCTGCTGCACTTTGTTAAAAATAATTAGATGGTGCAGAGGAAAAGATAGAAGAACCCGGAGACGATCGTCGTCCGCATTTGGTGCCCCCCTCCCCTAGCTCTGTCCTCTCTGGCTCTGATGCAGACTTTCCTGTCCAGATGGGACAGCACCCAACTTGGGTGCGGATGGAACAGGCAGGGGCTGGCATCAGGCATCAGGTGCAAGGTAGAGCCCTGCTGATGCTGGGTGCATGGTGCTATGTGACAGAACCCACAGGCTGGACTGCAGCTGGACCAGTCCCCACCAGGCTGCTCTGGGCCCCTGGGTCCTGTCCTTCCTGCACGGTCACCTCTCCATGCTCAAAGCCACAGCCATAGTATCACAGGAACCACTCTTCCTGTTCACTCATAGCTTTTTAAAACAAATGCCACACAGCCACTGGTCTCGCTGATTCCACTGAATAGCAGAGATCTGGGATCATCTCAGTTTTATAGTAGAGAGCGAATCTCAGAGAGGCAAAGCAACTTTGTCTAAGCCGAAGCAAATTCAGGATGGCGCAGGCCTGTGACACCAGCCAGGCCGAGGGTAGGGCACTGTAGGGCACTGTAGGGCACTGCTACACACTAGCGCCTCAGTGCCGGGTTCTGTCCCTTTGTACAGATGAAACAGAACTAGAGCCACAAAGTAACTTGCTTAAAGTCACACAGGGAGCTTGAGAGTTGATCCTAAGTGGCCAGGGTGAGGGGAGGAGAATGAATCACATTTTGCTGCTGTGCTGTTAAGGGCTACTTCTGTTCCCTGACTTGAGTACTCAGGTGAGACCTCGAAACTCTCTAGCCCCCTGTGCAGATCCAGGGCAGACCTCACTAGCCTGGGTCTAATAGCAAGGCCCCTCGTGGTCTGGTTATGGCACCTGGTGGTCTGATCCCAGGCCTGGGGTTGGGGAGACAGGGCAGAAAGGCAATAAAGGGAGGAGCTCAGTGCTCAATTCTGCTAACCAGAGATCTGGAACAAGTCTGGCATGAGTGGAAAAGGCCAAGAAGACAGATCCACTGAATGGGCATTGAGTCCCAACTCACAGGTGTGAAGCTAGGCAAGCTTCTCTTATCTCTGGGTGGTGTACACATCTGTAAACTGGGGATAAGTCCCAGCTGCAGGTGCTATTTGGAGGCTTGTGATCAATCCCTGGCTCTACCCTGGGGACACGCGGCCGTCATCTTCCCCATGAAGAGGTCCCTGAGATAAGACCTCTTTGTTGGGCTGCCCCATCTTTCACATTGGGACCCCCAAACCCCACCCCTAACTTGCATAACTGGAGGCCCAGAAAGAGTGGGCACACTCACCAGAGAGCTACTGGAGGAAGCCTGAAGCCAGGAAGGTAAAGCAGCTCCTCCCTAGAAGCCCCTGCTCAGAAGGCTGTGTGTACTTCTCTTAACTAAGCCTTCTCGGCTGGGAACGGTGACTTTGAAAAGAGCCCAGCAAAGCAGGCGAACTCCAGAGAACAGGGAAAGCTATGGGTTGGCTGGAGGGGGCGGAGCTCTAGGAAGTTAGGCTGCACCAGCCTAGGAATGCCAAGACTGCAGAATCCTTATCCCACAGCGAACCCACTCATCACTGTGGGGGAAGGGGGTCCTTGTGGGGCTTTCCCATCTTGACAGCAAAGTCCTCACTCTGCCATGCTTATGTCAACTGCCCTGGCTGCTCCGGCCTCTAAGCGTCCCAGCTCCTTCCCTATCTTTAATCCAGATCCCATCTTGCAGCGAGCTCCTCAGTAGACCCCCACATTTTGCAACATAAGGCTATCCCACATCCCCCAGATCCGTGAGTGGCTACAGGTGCCCCACAGTAATGACCCCAACCCCTCACTTGCACAATTGCCAGCCCTCAGCGGCTCCCAAACGCCCCCCCCCCAGTGACCTTTTTATCTTCCAGTACCCTCTGCACTTTCCACTGCCCATTTCACTGGCTCCTCCTGAGGGCTCCAGGTGACCAGACAGCTCTCCCGGGATCCTAAAGTGTTTTTTCAGGTCTCCAGACACCCTGGCAGCATCTCCCACCAGCAATGCCTCTCATTGCCCCTGACCCTCTTAGTGAGTTCCAGTGACCTTCGAAGCCCTCAAACACCCGCAGTCCCAACCTTCCTTCCCCACACAGCCTCCATCATGTGCATCTCCTTGGCCTAAAGTAATCCTGCAGTGCTGGTGGTGGTGGTGACAGATCTCAGCAGCTTCCAAAGGTGGTGTGAATTTTGTGTGTGAATTCGGCTAGACTAAGGGATGCCCATACAGCTGTTCAAATGTCCCCTCAGATGTGGAAGAGGCCGGAATATGAGCTGATTGAGTAGATCATCCTCACCCATGTGGGTGGGTACCATCTCTCTGCAGAGAAGTGTGCTTGCACTGGGACAAGCATCTCCTTCTTGGCCTTTTAGGCTGGGACTGGAGTCTCACCAGTATTTCTGGGTCTCTAGTTTGTAGATGGCAGACCATGAACTTCTCAATCCCTCAAAATAGACCCTGCCTGCATGTCTCTGTCCTGTGGACACGGTGCATGGCTTTCACCCTAGGGCTTCTTTTTGGCTCAGAGATCTCGCACACTCACTCTGTCTACTAAGTGGGCTTCTCCTCAAGAGTGTGAGCGAGACGGCCGTAGAAAGCACAGGATGGCTACTAGCACGCAGCTGGTCTCCTTCACATGGCAAGATGGCAGCGGAGGACACAGAATTTGGCTCCTATCACTCAGTTGACTTCTTTTCCCATGATAAGATGGATGCTTGTTTTTCAAAGCCCTGACCTCAGAGGTCAGATGTTATTCTCAGTAGCATGGGGTCACCAAGTCCCTTATGCCGTCTGAGATGCTACATGGGGTTTATCCAGCCTTACCACAGCTACACAGGTAGTCTGGGCACTTGGGGTGTATGTGACCACTGGCGTCTTCCTGCCTCTGCCACTGCTCAGGCTGTTTTCCAGTGAGCCCCATGTACTTGGGGGTGCATCTGGATACCAGCTCTACTGAGCCAGCAAACTCTGATCCAAGTCCTCTTCCATCTTCCAGGTGTACCCGTTCACAGTTCCTAACTCCAAGGGCAGCGGGATCACTCATGCTGACTTCTGACACCTATGTGCAGGCTCTGATGAGGCAGAGCATGCCTGACTCTGGATGTGGTGGGCTCCCGGTGATCAGCCCTTACCTCTCTGAGCACTCTGTCCTGCGTTTTTTAGATGTCATTGGCTAGCCTGGCTGCTCCTCCTGGTGTTCTCTACACAGCAGACCTTCCTCAGTGGGGAGACACAGAGAAGCTTCCAGTAAGACAGTAAGCAATAAGCAGCAGAGTCAAGGGATTGTCTGCTGCTGAGAGCCTGAGATGAAGAGTGACACAGGGTGCCAGGGAAACCTTGGGCCAGCTGTGTCTCCTCTCTGGGGCCCAGGGATCTACCATATATGGATGGCTAGATGGAGGCCCAGAAAGAGTGGGCACACTCACCAGAGAGCTACTGGAGGAAGCCCGAGGCCAGGAAGGTAAAGCAGCTCCTCCTTAGAAGCCCCTGCTCAGAAATCTGTGTGTACTTCTCTTACCTAAGAGCTGGAATATCTAAGAAAAGGGGTGTTACCACTGTGGTCCAGTTGAGGGGCCAGGCAAGTGTTTGGAAAAGGCTTGCTACGTGCATGGACAGACTTGATGATACTAGGTTCAATAAAGTGCTCCTGTTCTTTAATATTTGGTCCCCTCTACCATCTCACAGGAATCTGTTAGTGCTAACTTTACCTCTTGGGTCCTTGGCTTTACTTCCAAAGCTCCTCTCCTCTCCCCTGGCTTGGTTCTTTGCAGTCAGAACTGGGCTGTACAAACACTGTTGTCTGTTGTTTCCGACCCTGTGGGCTCAAAAGTCTGCAAGTCAAGTTTCCTGGGCAGAAAGGTGTCTGTGCATCTTTGATAACTTTGTGTCTTGTTGCTGGCCTTTGAGCAATACAGTGTACATTTAGACAACAGGAGAGAGGGTGGCAGGGGACAGGTTTTGTGGTTTACGAGCTGTATGAAGGTGAGGAAAACTGCCTTGATTTTCCCAGCAGTAAAAATGTGTGAGTAAATAAATAAATAAGGTGGAGTGCTGACTTCACAATCGGTTGTGAGGACTGAAGAGAGCTGTGCAGAACACTCGGCTCACGAAGGCATTGGCAGAGCACTGGTGTGTACCGTAACATAGGGAAGGGAGAAGGCGTGGGAGAAAGGATGCGGGGCTTCCAAGACACTACCTCTTTCTACACACAATCCGATTTGCAAAGCTGAGTGGACAGTTCAAGCTCTAAATGTGGAAGCAAGGGCTGGAGAGGTGGCTTAGGAGTTAAGCCTCTGCCTTGCAGGCAGAAAGTCCTGAGTTCGGATCCCAGATCCCATGTATAGACCCCGGGCAGAAGCTGGGACGGCCTGCGTTTCTGGTCCTCGTAGGGTGGAGCCTGTGAATCCTGGGGCAGAATAAACAAGGAGGAGGTGGAGGCGGTCCACGGTGGTTCCCAAATTCGTCTGTGGTTACACACACACACACACACACACACACACACACACACACACACATACACACACACATACATACACACACGCATACATGCACAATTGAATAAATAATAAATAATAAAAAAATGTGGAAGCAAGATGGTTAATGGACACATTGTTGGGGGCACCCAAAGATGGGATGAACAATGAATGCTGCCTGCTGGGAATGACCATGTGGGGGATTTGTTCACGGCTTTGATTTTTTTTTATTCAATTGTGCGCATGTGCGTGTGTGCGTGTGTGTATATATGTGTGTATGTAGAACCACGGATGAATTCCGGAACCACCATGGACCGCCTCTACCTCCTCCTTGTTTACTTTGCCCCGGGATTCACAGGCTCCGCCCTACCAGGACCAGAAACGCAGGCCACTCCCGCTTCTGCCTGGCGTCTATACGTGGGGTCTAGGATCCGAACTCAGGATCTTCCGCCTGCAAGGCAGAAGCTTAACCCTTGAGCCACCTCTCCAGCCCCCCACAGCTTTGATTTTTAGAGATGAGTAAGCAGACAATCTTGTGTCCCTTGGGCCGCCAATAAAAACGTTTGTTATGCAAAATGGCATCACCTCTTTCATTTTTTAATAATACTGTAAATATCTCAGAAAGGGTATATTGTTTCTAATGAATATCAAAAATGTTGTCACAATGACACATCCCCCTGCTCCCACAGTCCCCTCCCCCACCCAACGGTTACCCAAGTACTAGTAGGAAATTACAAAAAAAAAAAAAAAATCCCAACCCCACAAGCCTCCCTCCACCCTGCCCATGAGTAGTGTTAAGAATGTCAAGTGTTAAGGGCCATATGTACAACACGTGCGTCCGTGACGACAGATCTTGGAGGTCTGTCTGTCTGTCCATCCATGAGGGAGTTGGTGGTGAGGCCCAGTAGCAGCAGTGGGCAGCCTCCCTCATGAGGCTGGTGGGGGGAAAGCAGGTGAGGGCCAGGAGCGCAGCCTTCTGCAGGGGATGCTGGCCTTCCCACGAGGCGTGTGTGGTCTGTGCAGCTGGGCAGGCTTGGGCTCTATGCACAGAAGGGACAAGTGCCAACTGGCTATGGGGAGCTGGGCATCCAGCCGAGTCAACTCAGGCTTCAGAGAAGAGCTGGGAAGGGACGACAGGGCAGCTGAGAATCTGAATACTTGGGGGGGGGATGGAGCACGAGGGTCTTCAACAGGACACTGGAGCCTTAGTGTGCGGAAAGCCCACTTTCTACCAGATAAAACTGGGAATCTAATGGAAGAAGGAAGGGCGCCTCTCCCTCACTCCTCACTGGCCCAGTAGCTCTGCAGCCAAAGCAACTGGAAACCCCAACTAATGAGGAGAGGTCTGTCTGAGGGCCGAGGGGCAGGAGAGCGCAGTGCTAGCCTCCCTCTGGGGACCACAGCGCTCTGCGCCCAGGAAGGAGCTTGCAGGACGGGTGGCGCTCACTTCTCCCTTCTGACAGTGAGAGCTGAGGTGCCCCAGGCCCTAGTGACAGAAGCAAGTCTCCTCACAGGATTTGCTGGGACAGGCAGGAGTGGAAAAAAGAGGGCAGGGGACAGGGAAAGGGTCTTAGGTGGAATCCAGCCCTAGGCCTCACTGTAGCTCCCCCAAGGGGGCTGCCATAGGTCCTAAGCCACATCTGGCCAGGCATCTGTGATAGAAGAAATAGTTGCCTCCTAACCAGCCCTGCCCAAGAAAGAGGAGCAGCACCGATGGCCAGGAAGGCTGGACAGATGACCAGAGCCCCTGCCATGGGAACTGGGGATGGGCTGGTCTGCAGGGATCGCAGCAGAGCTAAAACTCAAGTTTTAGAGACAACGTGCTTGAACACCAACATTCTCTGACATATTTGATTTGAAATAAGCAAGTGGGCGTGGGGTACAGCAGGGCAAAAGAGACCGGAGGACGCCTGTCAGCCTGCAGACGGAGCCAGGGTCAAAGGCAAGCAGCGAGTCAGACAAGGAGTCTGGGGGTAGACTGACTCTGTCCCCTATCCCCAGGGAAAGAAGGGAGTGGCACAATCTCTGAGTGGGGTGTGGCACCAATTTCCAGGTCCTAAGGCTGACCTGACTTTTTCCTTTTCCACATGCAACCTTAACTTGTACAGAGGTCCTGCTACCAGGAAAGGGAAGATCTAAAAGGAAAAAGGAAAAGCAAAAAACAAAACAAAAACTGGCTCTGATGAGGGTGTGGAGGGAGGTCAGAAGCAAAGCTGGGATGGAGTGAAAGGCAGCCAGAGGATGATGAGTGTCTCTCCCCCACCCCGCCTGCCCACAGCCCAAGTATAAAGTCTTAAGGTATGATACACGAACTCCTAGACAAACGCAGGTTAAGCCAACCTAGGTCGGATCTGCTAGTCACTGTACAGAATTATCTCGTTGAAGCGGATATGTCCATGATCGCAGGGGGTAGGCACAGAGCACACAGTGGCTGGCTGGGAATTAATCTGTTAAAAAGTCCTGTGCCGACAAGCAAGCCCCTAGCACTAGGCGGAGTAGGCGGTTCAGGATTCATTTACAGACGGTGAAGGAAGGTGGGAGAAGTGTTTGCCAGACTGCTGGGCTCAGAAGTGCGTCTCCTTCTCTGTGATGGTGGAGATGGTGCCGTCGCCCTTGACCTTGGCCTCACAGTCATTAACGGTCACCGTCCGTGGGCCTGCCCCAAGCTTGCCTCTCATTTTCAGATCCGCGCTGGGGACTGTCAACTTCCGGAATTTCTAGATGGTTCAAGAGGAGGGAGAACAGAATATGAGTGTGTCTGCCAGGGCCTGCAGTCCGCCCACTGAGGCCTCTCCAGCTGCACAGGCCACACCTTGGTGTGGTGGAGCCATAGACTGAGGGTCAGGCTCTCCTCTGCCTTATTTCTCTGTCCCAGCAGAAGCGTTCACCTCCTTTGTACTCAGTTTCCTTCACGGGAGAGGGAGACTTTGGGGTCCCCAGATCAGGTATCAGGTGTGTAAAGAGAAGGGAGGTACCCAGAAGTGGGTGGCCACCTCTAGGTATGGAAGGTGACCAGGACTCAAGAGCAAGAAATCAGAATCCAGTGCCCTGTCCCTTCCTGGGGTATGAAGTGCTGCTTGGCCACATCCTGACTGTGCCACTTGTGCCCCTGACCCCTGTAAGGAACATTTTCTCTCTCAGTGGGATGGGATGATAGTCCCTGCCTGGAAGGGAAGGAATTCTAGATCTGCTGATGTGATGAGTTCTAGATAAAAGGCTGTGGACCTGGGAAAGGCGCTACTCAGCCTGTACTGGAATGCTCTTGGGCGGGCCTGATGTCAGACACCACCGCTAATCTGGATGCTCACACCTTGAGCAGCCTTGCAGGGCTGGGTGACTCCCATGCCTATGTCACTCCACAGAGCAGAGTAGAGGCACCAGGGAGCCCCTGAAGGTCCCAACTCAGCTCCCTCTGTACTGCCCAGATCCTCAGGGCCAGGATCCAGGGCAAAGAGCCTTTCCTGAGGAAGAGCGCCTTGTCTTTCATGTGGAACCTCATGTATCTGGAAGTATTGCCATGTAGACTCACAGGGTGGGCTGCTTAACTAGCGCCTCCCATGTGCCAGGCTCACTCCCAGCTCCTGACCTACATTGTGATTTAAAACATGAGCTCCAGAGCCAGGTGCCTGGGTTTGTGTCCCAGTTCCACCACCTTTCATGATCATGTCTCGTAACCACTTAGTACCTCCGTTTCCTCATCTGTAAACAGGGACAACGATGATGCTGTGAGGCTCAGCTCAGTGAACTGGTCACAGCCTGAATACATTTCTTTCTCTGAGTCTCTCTCTTATTCTCCAACCATCCCCACTTCTTTCCCATTCTTCCTGTCTTGGGCAGAGGCTTGTGTAGGATTCACTGGTGAACCAGTCTCAGGGAAGGAAGAATTGGAAGCAGAGTGTGACCCCCTCCAAAATCTCAATCTGTAATAAGCTCTGCTTTGAGTGGGCAGTGAATGAGCAAGGTCAGCTGGAGGGGCCCCAGGAAAGCAGTCTGCTTGCACCCTCCTGCATCCCTCTTACATCATTAGAGTGGGGGGGGGTGTGGAGAGAAAGGTGAAAGAAAGAAGGAAAGGAAGAAGAAAAGGAGGGGAGAAGAGATCCTTGGAGGATTCATCAGTCATCATCATTGAACACCTACAGGCCACTCAAAGGACTTGAGTAGGGTATCTTGAGACTGAGGTTTCAAAGCCCCAGTTCAGCTTTATAAGGGACACAGCTGGTCCCAGATCTGAGTTGACCATCTGCCCTTGACCAACACTCACTGGGAGCAACAAAGAGTCCACTTGTTCTGAGCAGGACCAGGTCTGAGGCTGCTTTCCTCTTCATCTGCCTCTGGTTAGAGTCCAGTGCCTCACACAGGTGGCTAAGAGGAAACATCTCTGAGCCAGCTTTTCATTACGGCTCCTGTATACATACCACCTACTTCTGTCTCCCTGTGGCCTCGACCTCAGAGACAAAGATAAACTCACCAAGCTTCAGCAACTGGCCCTGGGGCAGGAATGCGCTGGGCACTGGAGAGCTACCAGCTCACAGACGCTAAGGCAAGGATGCCAGGGAAAACCACATACCCAGTCTGGGTTCTACCTCAGCGGAGAAGCTATGTGCTCTCAGGCAAGTTGCTTTATTTCTCTGTCTCCTCACCTTAGAGACAATGAGCTTCCACCCCACTGGATTGCTGAGAATTCGGTGGCAGTATCTGCACACCGGTGCAAGCAGGTGCAGCAGGCAGCAAACCTGAAAACTGCTTGCTGTAGCCAGCAAGACAGCCCTGACCACCTGATCAGGTCCAGGAGAGCAGACAGAGGAGCTGGGCTTGGTCACCAGGAATTCTATTCTAGGAAATGCCCAGAGCTCCCAAATCCATGGAGAAAGGAAGTACAGCAGTACTGTCTGGGAAGGAGTGTAACGGTTAGTGGCAGGTCTCATGGAGAGTTATGTAAAGCTCCACAGCTGACTTATAGCAATGACAGACTAGGGGAGGAATTACTCAAACAATATTTGATTGTACATGATATGTAGGACATTAAGTGATCATTAAAAAAAAACTGGTCCATGTGCTCTTAAGCATGTGACTTCTCATCTCTTTTAACCTCCCCTTCTACCAATGTAATACCTTTTCTTTTCTTTATTGTGGTACTAGACAGTGAACCCAGTACTTCCCCACGCACACCAGGGAGCACTCTGACATTGAGCTACAGATAATGATGCCTGTCATTCTGATCTGCTTAGAATAGAGAAGACAGTGGTGGGTAGAGAGCCAAGTATGGCGATGGCAGGAGAGGGCTCCTCGTATGTCAGAATGAACAAATCTGACATTTGGCTACTCTGGCTCATATCATGGTCTAAGTGCTTTTCTTGTAGGAATTCCTTTAAATTAAAGAAGGCTGTCAGCCCATCTGGACAGGCAGGGGAAACTGAGAGGAAGCTCCCAGGGCCCGTTTCCACTCCAAGGCTTCACAGCAAGGACCTGCTGCGTCTTCCGAACTTTTCTGTGACAGGTGCTTACCTCGGGTAGTGTACCCTCCGCTTTCCACATCTTGATGAAGACCCACAGCTGGGATGCAGAGCATGGAGGACAGGGCCATGAGCCAGCCGATGCCGTAGCCCCAGGCAGGGTAAGTGTACACGTTGTTGTACTTGAGTGGCTTATACTTGACCAGGAAGAAGATGAAGATGCCCTGCGGACAAGTAGACAGTTCCTGGGAGCCGCTCTCACCTTGCCTGGCCGTGACGGCCAAGGACACACTGCTGTTTGAATGGTGGACAGAGAGCCTGGGGCAGGATCTTGGGAGAAGCCTGCCTCACATGTCAGACTCATGAGGTTTATGGCCTTGAGGCCCAGACTCCCAAGCGTTTTGGGGTCTCTTTAGGATTCCGAGACCTGTCCCCTGCCCAGAAGGTTCTTCTTCAGCCTCTGCCCACTCAGGACTTTTATTTTTTCTTAACTCGGACTGGAGGTGATCTCAAAGCTGCTGTTTGGACCTCCACAGCCTAGGAAGATGTGTTCAGGTGTTTCCAGCACCAAGAAGAAAACCAAGAGTGATGAGACTGTATTTCTCAGCTAAACTCCCTCTTGCCACAGTCTCTCTGTGTCCTCTCAGGGGCTGAGCATGTGCACAGACACGCCCCTCAGCTTCTGGGAACGTACCTCTTTCATGTTCACATGATTCTGGTCCCAGGGAGATGTGTCCAGTGCCGGATTGGGCTGTACAGAACCGGAGACCCTGACTAGTCAGCATCGCCCAGCATAGAACTGGGATTAGAATGCAATCCCACAGCCCAGCCCTGGGATACCACCAACTCTGTAAGGTGTCAGGTGGAAAGACCCTGGGGAACCTTCTCAGGACTAGCTTCAGCCAGGCTGGAGGCCATAGAGTGGAATAGTGTGGAGGGGCTGAAGTGTTTTGCAAAGGGTCTTACCGCACAGATCCCGGGGGTCACAACCTTCCAGCACCACTTAATGAGCGACAGCGGCCGGTAGCCAATCATGTCCTCGATGTTATCATAGAACCGATTGCTTCCTGTGAGGTAGAGAAGACAAACACATAACCATGCCTCAGAGCAGAGGGAGGAGGATTGCCTGCCCCAGCTGAGGCAGTGTGGTGCTAGCGCACCTTGCTCAGCACTTACAGTCCATGAAGCATGGAACGTCACAAGACATAAAGCCTTGGTCATTAGAGTGGTACTGTAGTCCTATGAGCTCCTAGGAGGCAGCCTTATCAAGGGCCTTAGATGGCTAGAAATGTGCCTCAAAGGGATTTGGGGACCCCCACCTGTCTCTCTCTGTTTCCTGGCTAGAGAGTTTGATTGTTCTGGCCATGTGAAGCACCTCACCCAGAGACCCATGCCAATGGTCTGGAACCTCCAGAGCTGTGAGCTCAAACAACGCTCTTGACTCCTAAGTAGCCAATACGTGCCATTGTGGTGATACAAAATTGATTAGCTCAAGTGTGAGGTTTCCAAGTAAGATTCAGCACAAGGAACTATGTTGGAAAGAATTCCCCCGACTTGGGTAATGAGATCCAGTAAACAGTGGGGAGATTCTGAAGAAGAAGAGGAAGGGGATCCTTTGGGAGAGATGAGGCTAGGGACTGGGTGAGAGCAAGTTCTGCAGCTGTGTGGCATGGGGACTGCAGCTGGTAGTCCAGCACGGGTCACACTTGACCTCTGAGCCAGGAGCCTCACCTCTAGCTGGTTTGAGGACCAGCTGCTCAGCCTATAGTCTTTTCCTTTAGGAGGCACAGTGATAAGCACTCCATTTGCAGGAAGGGAAACAGAGCCTCGGGACAGACCAGCCTGAGGTTCCTGCTTCAGGAAGGTCTCCTGTGAGTGGGAAAGGACCCGAATTCCTGAAGAGAGGGCAGGATCAGATGAACATAGGCCACTGTTATGGGAGCCCCTGGGTGCCTAGCTCAGCTGCCACTCACCATACACCCAGCCGATGCAGACACACTCAAAGATAGCCACGAAGAGAAGGCACATCCCACTGGCAGCATAGGAGTCAAAGAGCTGGAAGATGTACATGCCTCCCTGTGGGCAAGAGGACAGACACATGGGCAGACAGAAACACAGGAAAGCAGTCAGCAGTCTGCTCCTTCCTGTCTATGTACCTGCATGTCCCATTCTCAGGAGCTGTGGGGGCTGGTGGGAACCTCGGCACCTCAATTCTACACCCAGGTCCCCAGGGACCAGAGACTCCAAAGAAAATAAGTCTTTGGCGGGCAGCTTCAGCACCTCTCTCCAGGTAGATGGCTACAACCGTCTCAGTTGGCCTCCCTACCTTCCTACCTTTGGCCTAATCCTCTGCAGTCCATACTACAGCTTGAAATTGTCAGCCTTCCAGTTACCATCCTTCCCTCTCCAACCTCCTGACCTCAAAAGGACAAAGTTGGGGAGAGAGACTTGGTCTCGCTGTGCACTTGGTTAAGTAAGTTCTTTGCAATCTCAAATAAAATATCAAATCTTCCAGAAAGTCCTCCTAGGCAAAGAGAGAGAGAGAGAGAGAGAGAGAGAGAGAGAGAGAGAGAGAGAGAGAGAGAGAGAGAGAGAGAGAGAGAGAGAGAGAGAATATTTTTCTCTCTTTGGGCCTCCAGAATACATTTCATAGACTTGCAATTGAAAATCGGAAAGTGTTTGTCAGCTGTTCTGAGGTCAGATTGGGAAGAACCCACACCTGGGTCTTCTTTGTGCCTTCAGCCCTCGGCGCAGGCCCAGTGCACGGCAGGTCACTGAAGGATGTAAACAGGGCCATCCAAACAGGCTGTGTGGCATGGGGACTGCAGCTGGTAGTCCAGATCTGCATCTCGCTTTCTGGCCTGGGGCAAACACACAGTGGCTGAGCATCATCTCTGGGATGACTTACTGAAAAAGGACCACCCATGACCTCACTCTGACACACAGCTGACCCTTGAGATGGTTGGTTGGTCATTAACTGTCAACCTCGCAGAACTTAGAATCAACCTAGGAGACCCCATGCTGGGCATGTCTGTTTAATCCTCCCTGGAAATGTCATGAAGGAACAAGATCTAACGTCAGAATAGGTGGCACCTTCCAACAGGTGACTCAAACACACAGAGAGATCCAAGGAAAAAGCAGTGTTGCTGCCCCTCTTCCTTCTCTTCCTGTTGAGGGCGCCTGTCATTGACGCCCAACACCAGAGTCTGGCCTCTTCAATTTTCCACTGTGACTTCATACTAGCATCTCTCCAGAAATCTTCCAGGTCTGTTACAGCAGACTGGGACTTGGGATATCCACTTTGTGGGCTGAGCAGCTACCCAAGTTTTCAGCCAGATAGTCATTATTGAACTATCCAGCTGCAATTGTGTGAGCCATTCTAGTGAATCCCATTCTAGTGAACATATATATTGATCATGTTCCACTAGAGACTCTACCTCAAAATAAAAGGTAAAAGAGGGCTGAATATGTAGTGACTGAGCACTTGCCTAGCATTAGTAAGGCCCTAGGTTCAACCTCCAGTACTAAGAAAAAAATGGCTCTAATTCTGTAGTCTCAACAGTCTCGTTTTTAGCTCAGTTTGTAGAAGTATGTTCTATGACTCAGAGTCTTAAATTGTCGAGTCATGTAACTGATTGTAGGTACCATACAAAAAATTATTGTAAATGCACAGTAGTCGAATAATCAACTTAGAATCAAATGCATGCGAGTTCAAGGTGTTTCTGGTGGTGCCTGCTCACGCTTCATCACATGATCTCCACTGCAGCCTTGTTTCTGAACACAAAGCATGTGCACTGCACCCCAGCATGCTTTCACTCTGTCAGTCAATACTATAGACTGCCTGGAACACCTCAGCTCAGAGGAGACTATGTGATAAACTACAGAGTTTTTGATTTTACATACAAAATCTTATGTTCTTATAAAAGCATAATGTCTTAATTGCAGAAAATGAAAATTAATATTTCACACTGTCACTTATCAGCATTTATAAATTAGCATGCCTTAGGGTTATGTTGTGCTGTAATGTTTGGCATTAAACATTGATGTTTGTTTTGCTGGCTTGAATTTCCAAAAAATATTGTTCAGTGAATTTTGGCTTTGGATTTGAACAGAATTTCCAACCGTTTCTGAAATGACCTTAAACATCCTTTGACCATTTTGTACTCCATATTTACACAAAACAGCATTCCTGACCTTGACAGTTTTAAAATCAAAGCACCAGCCAATTCTGAAAAATACTGAAGATGCTCTATGTCTTACAGTATCAAATATTCAATAAAGACTTAATTCTTCATATAAAAATAAACAAGCACACTCATTTATATGCAAATTTGTCTTTATATATCAAAGAAGTATTTTAAAATGGAGGTTTTTTTTGTGTCTGCAAGTGTAGCGTATGTGTGGCACATATGCAGAGGCCAGAGGAAGTCATCAGGTATCCTGGTCCATCACTCTCCACTTTACTCCCTTGAGACAGAGTATTTCCCTGAACATGGAGATAGTCTGGCATAGCACTAGGGTTAATGGGATGCATATGGCTGCCATCAGCTTTTATTTAATTGCATATATATGTGTGTGTATACATACACATGAGAGTATATATGTGTAGGTCAGAGCACAACTTTCAGGAGTCATTCTCTTCTATCAGTTTGTGGGGTCCAGGAATTGAACTCAGGTCATCAGGTTTGCAGGGCAAACACCTTTACCTGCTGAGCCATCCCATTGGCCCACTTCCAGGTTTTTTTTATATGGGTACATGGAAAAACTCTTATTCAGTGACCATTTCTTCAGGTTTAAAATGAATTTCTTGTTTAATTGGTATATACATGTATTTATGTGCCCATATACCTGGGGTCATGCAAAAGTTTTTTGGGTGAAAGGAGTCACAAGTAGAAGAACAGAAGTAGCCCTGTTCTATGACGTCACGCCTTCAGAACATTTCCCTATCATTAAGGTTTGGACAGCTGGGCCAGACTGTTCTTGAATTCTCCGTGGTCCTTTCAAAGCAGGCACCACTGTCCCCAAGGTCCTTATGGGGAAACTGAGACACCCAGTGACAAGGACGCCTGCTGGACGTTGTCAACCCAGGACTAAGGACCGAATCACAGAGTCCATTCTTAACCATCTACCACATTGTCACAGTGGAAGATAAGAAGGTGCTGGCCTGTATTCTAGGAGTCCAGCCTTAACTGTGCATGAAAGGGTGAGACGTCTGGCCAGCAGTTACCATGAAGGTCAGGGCTAACATAGTCCACTGGGCCCACTGGGAACTCTAGCACACTGGCTCACAGACATCCTCTGTGGTGGTTGACATGTGGCATGTGGAGTCCAAGCGCTTGCTGATTAATGGTCTCAGCTGGCCACAGGGCTAGATCCTGATGGTTCCTGTGCAGGTCTTGAGCCTTGGCAGAAGATGAGCATTGGAGGCTGTGTGAACACTGAAGGTAAGCTGAGCAGTCTGAGCTCCAAGTTGGTGAAGCCCATGCCAACACTTGCTCTTCTTGAAACTGGTCCCTGTTAGCCTCTTGAAGGCACCAGGTTAAGCTCAAATTGGTGTGGAACAAAGGACTCTGCTCTGCTTATAATTATTAATCAGTGCTTAATGAGTGTTAGGTCACCATAGCCTGGCTTCCCCTGCAGGATGGAGGAAGGAGAGGTAGAACCCAGACGGTGAACGCTGTCTATTCATTTGCTCTAACACTGATGGTTGGCAGCAATAAAACCAGCCGTTTGCACTGGACACATGACCCAACTGACTCTGAGGGACCAGAGCTGAACAGTGCCTGATCTCCTCGACTTGTAGGCAGGGGCTGACAGGTGAACAGGTGGATTGTGGGTTATTACAACAACCATGGAGAGGGAGAGGATGGGAAGGTAGCAGAGGCAGCTTCTAGAGACACTGGCCTGTGAGGAGGAGGAGCAGGAGGAGACGGCTGGCCTCGGTTTCACCCCAGTTGCTCTGATTCCCTCCTTCCTTTCTGTTTCTCACAAAACCTCTTCTTGTCTCTTGGCAACAGCATTTTCCCCCCTTTTCTTTTTAAGCTAATTATCTTTGTGCATGTGGGGAGAAAGACACCTAATCTCACTTTCCCAAGACAAGTGACATAGGATGGTTCAGGTTGGCTGCATGCAGGGAGAGGGAATAGGTGGGGGAGAACCTCTCTGCATCTGTAGGACAATGTGGGGTACACACAGTAAGACTGAGGCTCAAACACATGGAACCTGAAAGCATCAAATACCATCCCAGGAACCTATCCTAAGAAAAGGTCCAGAAAAGCTGACTTTGAACTTGGGACTCTGGCAGAAGCCAGTTCTGGGGCTGGGAGCTCACACCACCCCCTTTACTCCAAGTTCTTCTTAGGGATGACATTTCCCTCTATGCTTTACTCCACTGTAATAGCAGCTACCATTAGCAATGACATACACAGGACCCTGTACTCTTGCTGAGAAGTTGCTTTTACTCTGAGCAGCCCAACAGGAAGAATTGCAAGCTAAACAGTAGAGAAAACTCTGGACCTACCCAGGACCACACAGCCTATGCTGGGATTTGACTTGAAGTATATCCTATCTCCAATGGAACTGACGACATCACTTACCTCCGTCAGCATCACAAGGCCGAGGAAGTAGGAGACAATGGACAAGGCCAGGATCAGCAGCTCCCGCCGGTATCCCCTCCGAAAGACCTTGGGGTACATGTCCACCACGGCAGTCACAAGACTTTCCACACACACGAACTAGAGGGAGACACATGAGGTGTGAAGTCCAGGAAAGCTGGTCCTGTGTGCTGGCTCTGAGCCTGCCCTTCTTCCCGCTGATGTCAGACTCACAGGGCATACCCAGCTCTCTTATGCTCACATCTGGGAAAGCAACCTATCAGGGTCATGCATCTAGACTACGGGTCTCTAGACCCAGGTCTACTCTTTCTTGCTCCAGCTGATGTTCTCTCTTATTCTAGAATTTAGGATTTAAACGAGACCCAGCCTGTGCCTTGGAGGCAAGGGAGGAGCCCGAGCTATCCCAAGAGCTGGGTCTTCTGCCCTGGCAGGCTGTGGTGTGTCTGCGGCCTCCAGGACTGTGGTGGCCTCCTGTCCCCTGCTAGGGAGGCGCACACTCAGCCCTTTTCCCCGGGTGCTCAATAACAGAATCCAGCTATGAACCAGCCTGCTCCAGAAGCTGGGTCCACACCTCTGTACTGGGCTGCCTCCAGAGAAGAGGGAGAGGAAGATCTCTCTGTTAGTCACCATGTTGAGAGATCCCTTTTCCTTAATCCTCTATGATTCTGATTCAAATTTACCCTCTAGGAACAGTAAGAGCAGAGAGGAGAGGGAGGGAGAGAGAGAGAGCCTCCAAAGTCACATAGTTGGGCAGATACTTGAAACTGAGACTCAACTGCAGCCTCCCTGCCCTGCCTCCACAGCAAGGGCTTGTGCTATTCAGCTTTCCTCCCTGGTGGGAGATGGGATTCGGGACTGGAGGGAGGCTGCTGACCTGGGTGCAAGTCCCAGGTCAATCATTCAGCACCTCTAATCCTTGGCTTCTGCTTTAAAATGGAACAACAAATAGGGTTCCAGCCAATGCGATGATCAGAGGGTGGACTGAGAATGCCGCCCAGGAGGAGCAGTGCAGCATTGCCAGCGAGTCCTGCTCAGCAGGCTCAGGCAGAGCTCAAGCTATGGCTTCCCTCCCCATCCCCCAGGCTCTCTGTCTGTCACACACCGACTGCCAAGTCCTGATTCCCCAGAGCCTCTGCCAGCAAAAATGGAAGGAAGTTATCAGCAGAAACACCTGGTGCTTCTAGGCCGGCTTAGCAGTTTCTGGGGAGCAGTTCTGGCTCCACAGAGAAATTGGATGTGGCTGGGATGAAAGACGTGGGCCATGGGGCTCTGGTGATTGCTGACTCATACAAGGTTATAGATGGGGGCAGCATCCATCAGACCAGCCTGGGCGCCATCCTACTAACCCAGGATTCTTGGGACTGTTTCTCTGATGTCATAGCCAGGGTACTCAGCTGGGTGGCCGGCTACCAGCGTGGCTGAAAGCAGCTTTGGGGGCTCTGAATAGTCAGCTGTGCCCAGCAGTAGACAGAGGCCAGGTTCTGGGCTTGTGATTGTGGCCATGAGCTTCAGGCACGGAGTCTGTGGGAAGAACTGAAGGAAGCAGTGTGGGAGGAGAGGTGGGTACTTAGGAACACGTGAGCACGGAAGTGGTGGTGGAGGTGCTGAGGGGCCAGGGGCAGCCTGAGATGGGTCAGGGCCTCCCTCTCATGAGGAAACCACAGAGAGGGTTTTTTTTATGGGGACCCTCAGATGCATTAGCCACAGCCACTCTCCCTCTGGAGGAGCCATGGCTGGGCAGGAGCCATTAGGCAGAATGCAAGTACTTTAGGACATTCAAGGAAAAAACCTTGAATTGGAAATTTCGGGTGAGGAAAACAAGTGGATGTAAATGAACTCTACCAGATTCTAGTAGAGGGGTGTGGGGTCCACCTGGAGGGGGGCTGCTGGGTAGGTCCTGGTGGGTGTCTAGGGCCAGAAGGTGGTGGTGTGGCCAGGAGCCACTCCCAAGGGTTAACTCCTGGCTCCCTCGCCACTCCCTTGGCTCTCTTCAGCCCCTCTCTGCCCCCTTACCTGGCTGTCCAGGCCCAGGAAGATGAGCATCATGAAGAACAAGGTGGCCCACAGTGGGGAGAGAGGCATCATTGTGACGGCCTTGGGGTAAGCGATGAAGGCCAGGCCGGGGCCTAGACAGGAAAGACAAAGAAAGCTCACTGCAGCAGTGCTTTGCAGGCATGAAGTGCGTTGCCTGGCCTGGCTTCTGCAGATGATGCCGTGCTGATTTGCAGAACAGCATGTTGCTGCTAAGACACCATCAAGGCCCATGAGACCTTTCTGTGGACAGACCTCCTTGTTCTCACAGGAAGCAGATTCTCTGGTCTAGCCTCAAGATTCTCATGAACTAGGCTAAGGCAAGACCAGGTACCGGTTGGAGCCTGGTGGAGGCAGCTACAGGTCAAGCTCAGAGATCTGAGCTCCACTCAAGGTTGCTTTTCCTTTAGGCTCCATGGTCCACAATCTCCAGACAGAGGGCTTTGGTCTAGTCTTTCTGTCCCCATGGCTCAGTGGTTATGGGCACGGACTCCGTAGTCACAGGCCTGCATTCAAATCACTGTAAGTTCACGCTAATTCCTAGACTGAAAAATGGAAGTACCAAAATCTCCCTGAGCGTGGTCTCAGGTTCAGTGAGATGCTGCTGAGCAGAGCGCTCACAATTCATTTTTCCTTTCAGAGCCACTTGATCGAAGGATGGCTTGTATAAAGCAAACACCCCGTCTAAGGATGCACTTCAGTGAGGCTTGAAAACATATCTGTACTAGGTCACCATCACTGCCATCAAGGTAAGGAATTTCTTTCACTCCAGCCCCCTCTCTACCTCTCCTACCACCTGCACCCTGGGTAGCCACAGATAGGAGTTTTAACATTATATGTAACACCAACTACATGCATCATTTTCTTTCAAAAAATTTTTTGAAGTATATGTACAAAAAGGTACATGTAGGTATATGTTTGCATATATGCAGCTGCACATGTATGTTTAGGTATGCCCCTATGTGTGGAGGCCAGGGGTTGATATCAGAAAATATCTTCAATTGGTCGTCCATCTTTTTTTTTAATTTTTTTTTATTTATTCAATTGTGCGTGTATGCATGTGTGCGTGTGTGTGTATGTATATGTGTGTATGTATATGTGTGTGTAGAACCGTGTGTAGAATTCTACACACGGACGAATTCGGGAACCACCATGGACTCCTCCACCTCTTCCTTATTTACTCTGCCCCAGGATTCACAGGCTCTGCCCTACCAGGACCGGAAACGCAGGCCGCCCCTGCTTCCGCCTGGTGTCTATACGTGGGGTCTAGGATCTGAACTCAGGACCTTCCACCTGCAAGGCAGAGGCTTAACCCCTGAGCCACCTCTCCAGCCTCCTGGTCGTCCATCTTTTTGAGGTTGGGGCTCTAATTAAATATAGAACTTAATCTATAGGGCTAGTCTGTCTAGCCAGAGCAATCTGGGAATTTTCAGGCTCCATCATCCAGGACTGAAATTAGAGGTGAGCTATCACGTCCTCCTGGGATGAGAACGAGGGTCCTTTTGTTTGCATAGCAAGCATCTTAACCACCCGAGCCATTTCTCCAACTCTTTTTAATTTTTTTGTGTGTGATGCATGTGTACTATGTGTGTGGTATATGTGCCAGAGAGCACCGAGCCCTGCTACCACTTTCCACCTTATTCCCTTGACACAGGGTCTCTTGCTGAGCCTAAGGCTAGGCTGGAGCATGCGGCTCTATCACCATGACATTTCCCTGGTGACAGATTGGTACTTCCCTCATTCCTTCGGCAGTCATTCCATAGGATTCTGGAAGGACAGACATCCCTCCCTTCCATTGGTCTGTTTATTCAGTGGCAAGTTTACAGCAGCGAGATCTCCTGGGTACTGAGTCATCATCTAGACTCTCCGTATTTCTTTGCTGCTCAGATTGTTCGAGGGCTGGCCATGGAGCTCCTTAACAGAGAATCTGGCGACTTGACATGCCTCAGCCTTCTGGTCACGCCTTACCTTCAGGGTAATCTTGTCCTACTACAGTCCTAGGGTTAACTGCTTCCCCAGAGAGCTATCGCTTCTGTTAGTGGACACTGGTGTTTAGAAACCTAGACCTGTGCACTGATCTACACACACATCTACTTATTTCTATCCACACAATAAAACTGAGAATCTAAATATACTGATCCCTCTGTTTCTAATACACTGTGTTCTAATGTCTGTTTCTCTGAGGAAAACAAGAGCTAACCATCTAAAATATATTTACCTATTATTCAATCCTAATACAAGTCAACCATATGTAGAACTGTTAGTTCATAGTACCTACTACAAGTACACCTGATTTTTATCTTTGAACTTTAGAACATATCCATTTGATGTATTGTTTCTTACAGTTTCTTACTCAAGCTCTGCTTCCTGCCCCGCCCCCCAGCTGCAATTTGCAATGCAGTTAGGTTCATTTGTTACTCCTTTGCATTCCATTTGGGGTCCACCAGCTCACAGGAAGTAGTTGCTACTTATTTCTGGTAAGATGTGAAACATCAGCAACCATCAAAGGTTAATGGGGAAGACCCCGAGGTCTCATTGCCTCTTCCCTTCTCTGCTGCCTTTTTCTTTCCCTCCTATTCCTTCTCTCCTCTCGCGGCCTGTCTACCTCCCTGGGGTAACCATTCTCTGTGCCTTCTAGTCTACAGCCTTTCTGTGTTTCTTTTGTACAAATGACCATACATATTTTTTTATGTTACATTCTTCCTATGTGAGGGATAGAATACTTCAACTTTAATACACATTCTTGTTTTTCTCTCTCTTTTTGGGTGGGTTCTCATTACGTAGCCCAGGATTCAAACTCACTGCCTCCTGTCAGAGCCTTCTGAGTGCTGGGATCATAGGAGTGTTCCACCATGGCTCTACTTAAATATCATTTTAAAAAAAATACCCTTTAATCTCTACTTTCCTGATGATTTTTAACTGTATGTGATGCTACATTTTTTAAAGGCTTTTTCAGCTTCTATGGGGATATAATAGTTTGTTTAATTTTTTTGCACACATATAATGTTCGTAGATTTCCTAGCAGTTAACTAACACTACATTATCCTTAACAAATTCTCCTTGGTCACCACATATAAAGCAATTGTTTCCTTCAGTGAGGTCTGTCTTCTACAAATGCTTGTTTCTACTGACATCCCCTGGAACTTTCCACAGGTGCAGTGCAAGGTGCCAAGCCCAGTGTTTATATTTGCTTGCCTAACAGCATTGGGAAGTAGACTCTCAAGAGTTCATTAAGTCTTGGAAGAGGCGATTAGGTCAATAGGGATTAATATCTGCCTCGGGAGACTGGATTAATTCTGAGAATGGAGCGTTCTCTCTGGGACAATCTGTTAAAAGATCAGCCCCTTTGTCCCCTCCCTCTTCTGTGTGCCACTTCCCTCCTCACAGGCGTCACAGTTCTGGTTTCCAGAACCAACAGTCAGACAAACCCCTTTTCTTCATACATGTCCCAGTGTTAGGCGTTTTGTTACAGCCAACTGGAGTGCAGACTTACATGCCCTGCCTCACAGATGCTTTGCAGAGGCCTTCACTGGTTTGTGAGACGTTTCTGCTCCCGCTGCTGCATTACCTTTGTGAGGGCTTTTCTTTCTTGTAGTCCAGATCATCTGTAAGTTAGCTGGCACCTAACAGCAGTCCTGGCTTCATAGCTCCTCCACCAGGATGGCAAAGTCCACAGGTTTGCAGGGCTTTGTTTATCTGTTGGAGGAGGCTGGAATTCCTCTTCACTCCCCAAGCACAAGGCCTTTTGTTTGTTTGTTTGTTTCATAAGAACCTGAGTCTCCTTTTTTTTTTTTGTTCTGCTTTTTCTATACCACCTAATTGTCAAAGATGCTTGTTAACATACGCTGGCTCCTTAACTTGTACCTGGCCCTCTCTATTCCCTTATCATCTGTTACTTGACATGATCATTTAAGGAATGAGTTACTTACTTTGTTTCATAGTTTCAGAAGGTTTGAGCCCAAATTCTCCTGGCTCTGTGTTTTTGGACCCATTATGGGCACAACTTCATGCAAGTGGGAATATGTGGCAGAGAGAGAGAGAGAGAGAGAGAGAGAGAGAGAGAGAGAGAGAGAGAGAGAGAGAGTCTTCATAGTGAACGGAAAGCAGAGAAATCTAGCATATAGGAAGAGGTCAGGGAAAAAACATGGTTACCAGGAGAGGAGTCTCAACGACTACTTCCTCCAGTGACCACCTCCTACTTTCTACCACCTCCATATAACTCCATCATGCAAGGAATCCCCAAAGAGACTGATCCATTGATAAGATAGCTGACCCTCTCTGGATGCCCTTCACAGACACACTCTGAGGTGGGAGGTGTTAGCTCTCTACTCAGCTCATAGACGCTTGTTAATTCAGTCAAGGCACAATACAGAGGACATCACACCTTCTTTATAGCTCCCGCCACCCTTAGGTCATGTGTATTTCCAAGCCTTTCTGACTCCCCATATTTCCTGAGGCAGAGTCCTCTGGCGATGGCACCATTGCTCTCAGAGCCCCTGGACAGTCTCTCTTCTGTACTCACTAGGCGGCCTTGCAGCCATCGTGGGATGGAGTGGGGGAAAGTGTCCTGGAGTTGGTGACTGTCTTCTTGATACGGTAACCTGCTGCCTCAACACTTTCTATATTCTAGCTACAAAAGGGGAGATGAGTTGTACAGAACACACTTTCTTGTCTGGTGAGATGAGACTCATTGACCTACACACAGAAACCTCACATTCTCTAATCTTTTCGGGTGATGCTGGGGCTTGAACCCACAGCTTCACACATGCTAGGGAAATGCTCTATCATAGTGCTATAGCCCTAGTTTATTCATGATGGCTACCATTTCTTTTATAAGCATTTGGTATTAGAATTCATCAGTAAATGCCATCAGGGCCTAGAATTTTCTTGCTGGAAGTGTTTTAAATAATGGAAACATTCTAAATCTAGAAATTTATAGAACCAGCTTTTCTACTTCTTCAATCAGTTCTTCTAACTTCTGTAGGGAATATATTTTTCAATTGGAAATAAGGGGGAAAACCCACAAATTAATTTCTAATTAGCTCTGGTGTTCCATTCATGCCTTCGCTCCAAGATCTATCAAACAGAAGTGATGTATCTATGGATCCTGCTGTAGCTCACCCCTTGCTGGATACCACAAGATAGGGATCTTGATAATCATTTTATAATTACAGAAGATTCTCAGAGAACCCGAAGCCACTGCAGAGGTTAGGACCCACCTTTCAGGCCCCACTCTCCTTCCAGGGTACAGTGTCTCATCAGGCACTAGAGTAGAAAGTCGGATGGGTGGTCAACATGGGTGTGAAAACCAGATGGCCTCGATAAGGTCCTAGCTCTGTCCCTTACAGCTGTGTGTCCTGGAACAAGTAACCCTCTAAGTCTCAGCTTTCTCTTGTGTAAAACGGGGGTACCGTTTCTGAGGGCCGAGTTAAGCACCCTATGAAATGACATGAGGTGCTTCCCTCCAAAGACTGGGAGCCAGCACTGGGTGTGACTCAGACCTGGCCTCCATGGGGCCTGTCTGTTTCTAACATTAAGGCAGAATTGGCAGGATATGGGGAAGCCCTGGGCTCTAAGCAAGGACTGTCAAGGCTCCCCCATCGATGCAGGGCTGTGGATGAAAAGTGCAGTCACTTTCTAAGACCTGAATCCAGGACAGGAAGACCACATTATCCTCACCCTGAGCTTCTGCCTGGGCCTCCAGCATTCCATTTCTGGCAAACTTACCTGACTCTGCCACCTCAGCAATGGGCACTCCCTGCTCGTACGCCATGAAGCCTAGGACGGAGAAGATGGCAAACCCAGCCACAAAACTGGTGCCACTGTTCAGACAGCAGAGCATGATGCAGTCCCTGCAGGGGCACAAGAGAGACATGGGTCAGAGAGGGCAGGAAAGGCACCTGGAGCACTCTTCCCTGAGACCATGGAGTCCTAGAGTGGTCAGGAAAGGAACCCGACCAGGGACTGCCTCCTTACTAATGAAGCATCTGTGCTTCAGAGAAGGTGACTGGTCCACTGTCAAAAAGCTTTCCCTAGAAGCAGAAGGAAGTGCAATAAAGGAAAGGAAGATTCAAGGTAAAATGCAGATCAAGAGAGAAAAGATTTGGAGACAAACCAAGACTGTTCTGGTCCCTGAGAAGAAAAAAAGGGAAGAGGACCTATATTCCTGGGGCACAAAGATCAGAAGCTAGAAGAAAAATCCTCATGAGAAGTAGCCAGTTCTTAGCTAGACCTGTGATTATGGAACTGAAATCTGCAGCTCCAGCAGTTTCCAGGGGAGAGGTTTTCATAGTGACACCCATCTGGCTGAGCTTGTTACCAAGCAACATGTGATAGCCTTGCACTGCTCAGACTCTGCTCTGCTGCTGTGAGGAGCCACTCCTGCAGATCAGAAGCCGCATGGAGGACATTCTCTGAGCAGCCACTGTTCCTTGCTCTTGAAAGCGACTCAACAGCTAGGAAAGCATCAGTATAAAGCCACGACCTGGGAGAAACCAGACTGCAGGTGGTGAAGCTTTACCAAGGTAAAGACAGTGGCCTGGAGTCTTGGCCCTTCCTTCTCTGGGTCCCTATAATACTATGTGCTGAGGGCCCCCACAAATGATGGAGCCAGAACACCAGTGTATTCAGAACACAGTGGTTACTGCAGAGCGGGCTGGAGACTCAGGTCAGGATCTGTGTGCTGTGTGGGGACGTGTGCCCAGGTGATCCTAAACAACAGCATCCTGGTATGGAACAATGCCATGGCCTGTGCTCACATCCCTGTGAGCAGGAGACTGCCAGGCTCCTCAACAGTTCCTGCCATGCTGGATGGAGTATCCTGGGAGCCAAGAACTTCTTCACCTTGCCCTGGGCAAAAGTCTCCTTAGTCACTGATAACCTTGGCTATTGCCTTCTAGAGTAGCCTGGAGCCGTTTCAGGCTGGGAAAGTCAGTAAACTGCAGACTTACAGCACTTCCAGATAATACCCTAGCTCCTTCCCTAATCCTTCATCAGCTTGCCCAGCCTCTCCTCAATTTGCCACATGCAGGTCTGAGCAGAAGCATAAAAACAGAGCAAACCCCCCCCCAACACACTTCTCCTTGTACCATTTTTTTTTGTAATGCATCCAAAAATTATGTTGATGTTGATGTCCTACAGTGATCGTGGGAATATGGGCATAGTGGATAGATGCTGGACGAGGAGTCAGGAGTCTTGGGTTACTTCTCCCTGTTCTTGGGGCCTGACTTCGCCACAGTAAAGAAAGTACTTAGATAATAGGGTCTCTTTCACTTTGTGCTCCTTTGAATATCTTCAGCAAGCTGCGATTCATTTCTCCACCTTCTTCCTTGGTGTGGAGTGTAACTCTCAGCCCCACTGACTTTGGCTTAGCTATATGACTCGCTTTGGAAGCAAAATTAGCTGCTATGATGCAAACAGAGGTTTGAATTGTGTCTTCATTAACTGGATGTATCCTGTATCATTTCTGTGACTGACCATGAGGAGAAGTGCCTGTCCCTCTCAGTCTGGACCCTGGACACACACACAAGGAACAGACTTGAGCTGAGAGTCAAATTATCCAGACTGAAGGACAGTTTTCTTAGCCTAGAGCTGTTTGCTACACAGCATTGCCATGGCAAGTGAATGATCAATGCAAACCTTTCAAAGACCTCTTCCCAGAACTGTGAACACTTACTGGGCTGCTGGACCCAAGAATGCTAACTGCAAGCCTGATTTACCTCTGCTCCCAAGGAAAATCAGCTTAGTGCCCCCCCCCCCAAAAAAGCCCCCAAGAAACAAAGCTGTTCCCTAGGTGGGAACACACCCGCCCCTTGCACCTCTTTGCTCAAACCTGAGGCCAAATGGCCCTGGCTGACCCATTCATGGGAATGGATGATCTGGGGAGACAGCTCTTGCTTCATACTCACTACCTTCTGGAATTCTCGTGTATCTTCTCTAAGAAGTTTCTGTGTGCCAGCCCTGTATTAGATTAAGTTAAATTAGATTAAATGGAGGTGGGTCCCATGGACAGCTGTGATGAAGCTTGGGCTGGGAATCACTTCTCCCAGATGCCCTTTTTGGAGACTGAACAAAATCAGTGCTTCTTAAGAAACAAGACTGACTGGGAAATCACCTCTGAACATACATATGGATGGAGCAGGACAAATGAACTAATTACAAAATACCATCTCTCCACACAGAACTCCAGATTCACTTTTCCAAAGCAGAGAAGGTCCCGAGGGACCTCAGGTCCCTTCCATCCCTCTGACCCTGTGCCAGCCTGCAGAACAGCCCCCCCCCGGAGCACACACAATCTAGAGATGTTTGCTCTGAAGCGGGGCTGGTCCCCACCTGGCTTCCCATCCCTCATGCTCCTTCGTTGCCAGCCAGTGCCTGTACCATCTAGGTGAAGGCTTATGTAACTGGGGCTTTGAAGTCGGCAGAAGCAGCGCTGGGCTTGCAAGACCTCCAGAAGAACTGCTGTCAGGAGAGAGGGGATTAATTTACTCAGCTAGAGCTGGAAGACCTGTTTGCTGAACAATCTGGAAACAGATTTTTGCAGTGTCACCTAAGGCATCTGTTCTCTTCTGCTGATAAATGACAGGGGGCTCATTATAGTCCCTCCCTGATCGGGTGTGGAGTGGGTAGCAGGCAGGTATGGAAGTGGCAGCAAGTGTCTACTGCCCATGTGCTTAGTGGAGAAGAAGCAACTGCTTAAGACACAGGCTTGTGGCCCATCCTTAGCTACAATAGCTGGGAAGGAACTGACAGACTCTGGTGGGGAGAAAAGGTGCAACAACCTGGGACGCCCATCTCCAGCAGAGCAAGCATGAGCCCGTGGCTTACAGTCTCGGGGTACACTTTCCCTGTCTGTAAACTACTTCCTACTTCCTTTCCCACACCTAGGACTGCTGATACCACTCTGAAGAAGAAAACCCACTATGTTCTCATGGAACTTTAGCCTGGCTAGAGGTGCTGGACAGGGATAGGGACATCTGCAAGGCCTGGCGCTAACCACCGCAGTGAGTGCCAGCTCCTGCCCAGGTGACTGCTGGCGGCTGTAACTGCCCATGGCATCCCAAAGCTCTGTGCTGATGGAGACTGGAAGCTGGGAACTGAACTCTCTAACTCTCAATGTGTTGGACTAAGGTTGACAGTTCTTTTTTTCTTAGTCCCCACACCTGTCTCCTCTACAAGAGCCTGGGATACAGCAACTTATACGGATGGCCAGGCCCACTTTTTAAATGTTTAAACTTTGTATTCATCTGGCGTACCTGGCTGAGATCCTTTCTCAAGCAGCCTGTGTCATGATGACCGTTGTCAGTATGCCACAGTCTTGTTCCTAGGTAAGGCTCTCAGAAGCAATGCTTTCTCCATCCATCTGCCCATGAGCACTAACCCATCACATGTCAGATGTAGAGCCCTTTGTTGGAGACTTCAACAAACAGACTAGCATCACAGAGTTGGGGGCTACCGTATAAATTTCACTTCCCCACATACTGCTGGGTATTGCTTCCCAACTCTGTGGGTCTCATGGTGGTACTCCAGGCTTGGAGGGTAAGAGGTAAGACAGCCAAGCTTTATACCTTGGGGTCTGCTTGGGTCCCTTGTAGCCCTAGGTATGGCCAGGAAGGGCAAGAGAGGGCCCTACAGTCAAGTGACAAGCAACAGGAGGCAGGTTTCTGAGTCAAAGGCAGAAACAAGGTCCCTGGACACTTGGTCCTAACATGTTGGCTTGGGTGCTTACTAGCTGCGTGATCTTGGGTAGGTTTCTTACCCCCTCTGGTATATGTTGGTGCCCTACAAGTAGCACTGAGGCCTGATTGAGGTTTGGGATGGATTTGCCATGAGGCCCAGAGCAAACTCTATTTGCATGAGTCCCCTGACTCTGGGCAGGGCAAGGTTGACAAGCAGCTATCTGTGTCTGGATCTGTTGCATGGACAGGAATGAGCCCTCAGTGGGGTAGTGGGAACTAGGGACGGCCACAGCCCAGGCTCACCTGTAGCAGTTGTTGTTATAATTGTTGTAACTTCCCAGAGCGGTCAGGCAACCCAGGCAGATGGCATAGGAGAAAAAGATCTGCGTCCCGGCATCCACCCACACCTGGAAAAGGGCAAAGAGATGTGAGCACAGAGTGAGGCAGATGTGACCTCCAAATGAACTCCCAAAAGGGAACGTCAAACCTCCTAGCCTTCCCAGGACCCCCTTTTAAAGCATTTCTAGAGCTGGGGAAACGGCTTGGTGATTAAAGCCTTTGCTTGCAACCAGAAGGACCCTAGTTTGAATCTGAGATCCCATATAAAAATGCCAGGGGGAAATAGCAGCAGTCTGTAATTCTAGTCCTGGAAGGCAGAGCCTGGGAATATCCAGAGCAAAACAATAAGAAGCTAAAGCAATCCAGGATGATCCTCGAGTCATTCCTGGGCCTCCACAGGCATACACAATTAAGTGCCCTCTTGTACACATGAAAGTACACAAACGTACACCCACCGACATGCAAAAATCACACACACATGCACATACCGCTATACACACATATATGAAAAAGGAAGAAAATGAAAGCATTTAACCCCAGGAGCATCTTGTTAGAAATGTCTTTGAAATGAATTCTAGTGGTTGAATTTTCCGAGGTTGTGGATAATAGCCTACTACATAGCAAGAATTTGGATCTTAAGCTGGATCTGGTAGTATGGGTCTGTAAAGCCACCACTTGGGAGGCAGAAGTAGGAGGATCACTGCAAGTTCAAGGTCAGCCCGATTTACTTAGTGAGTGTCAAACCAACCACAGCTACACCGTGAGGCCCTGACTCAACCAAAAAAAAAAAAAATGTTATACTTAGGGCTCCATCTCCAGCTGTGTGACTTTGGAAAAGCATGTGACCTCCGAAGCTGACTCCTCTCACCTGAACAGCAGGGCAACAGGTGTCCTGGAACCTGCTGGGAGAAGCATCATCCGGAGCATGAGCCCCTGGTGCTTGGGTCCTCATAGGATGCATCGAATTTAAGCCCAGACAAACATTGTCTTTTCCTGATGGTTGAGATATCCACCAGGAAACTGTCCTAGACTGTTCAGAAGGGCACCTGGCATAACTGTTCTGAACACAGATGTGGAAGGGGGGGAATGCGCGCATGCGCACGTGCAAGGATATACACGTGTATATATGTCTCCATCAGCTTACAAAATAGATTCCTAATTTCAGCTTCTTGCAGGGGGTATGTGGGCAGCAGCTTCCTAGCGGCTAAGGTTCCCTTTGACAAAAATTACTGTGGACAGCGTAACATGTGTCCCCAGGTCACAGTGACCTTTCAAGCAGACCTCTCTCCCCCAAGCTCTCTCTGAGAGCCTAGAAGTTTCTAAAAAAAAAAAAAAAAAAAAACATAGCTGAAACTCAAGTACAGCTGATGAGATTTGGGCCGGGCATCCAGCGCCATCTGGGGGCACTAGTCACAGACAACAGCAGCCTTCATGCGACACTTGTGGCGTGCTGGGCCACTTACTGAACCTCTACAGACAACGGCCCCTGAAAATCCATAGCAGCCTTATGCAGAAGGTGCTCCTTGCCCTTTCTACAACTGAGGGGACAGACAGAGAGGGTAGATGACATGCCCAAGACCACACAGCTGGCATGTTCAAACCCAGGGAGATACCCTTCTAGAGATTCAGCTTTACCACACCTAATTTCAGATTTTGAATGACGGATCCACCCCCCCCCCCCACACACCTGTGACAGTATGGACCAGTTCAAGTCCAGGGGCCATTTTTGGACAGCTGTATTAAGTCATTTTGCATGGTGGATTGGACGAGAGTTGGTTTGTTTTACAAGACAAGGTTTTTACTCTGCAGTCCAGGCTGGCTGTGACCTCCCGGCAGTTGTCATGCTCAGCCCCTCGAATTACAGGAACGAACCCCCAGGCCCAGCTGAATGTTTTTTCTTTAAAAAGAAACAATTGAGCAATACTGTCTACAGGCTCATGTACCTACAGATGCTAGAAGAAGACATCAGTGCCCCGCTCTAGCACTCTGTGCCTTATTCCCATGAGACAATCTCTAACGGAACCTGAAGCTCACTGTTTCAGCTAGGCTGGCTGGCCTGCGAACTTCTGGATCTTCCTGCCTCCCTCTTAGTACACTGGAACTGAAGATGTACAAAGCCAGGTGTGGTGTTTTAACATGAGTGCTAGGGATTTGAACTCAGGTCTTCAGGATTGCACATAAACCTTCTTACCCACTGAACCATCTCCCCAGCCTCCTCCTCATCTGTTTTCTGATTTGTGCACTATACTAATACTGCATTGCTGCAGTATTCAGTCATTATGCATTATATCATTTAGTGTAGATTCTGCAGGTGGTAACAGGTAATATGCTCACTTCTAGTCTCTTTGCCAGTGCCCTCCAGTCAGTCAGACTGGTGCTTTTGGCTTGTTCTCTTGGGAAGGAAGTGATTTTTATTAGTGCTCATTAGAGCTGGTCCATGGTGTTTCTTCTTGGCAGTCTCCTTAGATGTATAAGGCCTTGGCCTCCCTTTCTTTTCTGGACCATGCTGTGTATACTCAGCTGGTTGATGGTGCAGAGAGTTGCTGTGCCAGCCAGTTGTAGTCAAATTTGTTTCCCAGCATAAAGTGTTCATTCTTGGGCAGGAGAGATGTCAGGGAAGTCTATGCCTCACAAACAAAAGGACCTGAGTTTGGATCTCAAAATTCCATGTAAAAACACTGGGAGGATATGGTAGTTATCTGCACTTTCACACTAGAAAGTGGAGCCTGGGAAACCCTAGAGCAAGCAATCCAAGATGAGTCCAAAAGTCATCCTTAGGCCTCCATAGACCCTTTTACACACACACACACACACACACACACACACACACACACACACACACACATAATTTTTTATGTCTGGACATAAAAAATAGCTCTCTCTTCTGTCTTGGGAGTTTGGTAGTGTTATTAGCACATATTCATCCATCTTGGCCATTCTGGATTGATTTTCCCAAGCTTGTAATGTACTTTTTCAAGACACCAAGTTCAGAGGTCTCTGCACTCCTGTGTTCACTGTAACACTATTCACAGCCAAGAAATGGACAGAACAAAGTGCTGATGGCCAATGAATAGATAAAATGTGGCACATGTAGTCAATGGAATATGATTCTGCCATTACAATGAAACAATGAAATTAGCTTGGGGATGCAGTTCAGTGGGAGAACACCTGCCTAGCATGTGCAGGGCCTTGGTGATCAGCCTGATCACTCTGTGCAGAAAAGAAAGCTCACCAGCGGTTTGCAACAGTTGTCAAGGAGGGGATCTCTGGGCTGCATGTGAGGCCTGATGTCCAGGGATTTGGTTAGTTGCCAGGTTATTTCACCTGTGCAGAAGCTCTTCCCACACCTGACTTACACAGCCTCCTTAGACAGGGTCAGAGGTCTGGGGTTTGCTGGGAAAGTTTCTCAGAGCCTGTGTAGGATTTATTCCTATTACTCCTGTCTACATGGACTAAAGGCAAGCCAAGCTAACAGCAAGAGAGCCAGGATGTATATTGTCTTTTCATGTTTATAAGAAGAGAGAAATAAATGGTCAGGGACTACACTGCGTCCTATTTGAGATTCTATCCCATTCATGTCATGCAAGGGTATGTCTTTCTCTACAAGGAATCCTGCAGATATGAAGTAAAATCATGATGGCCATGGAAACCGTTTGATGAGAGAGAACCCTTTTGCTTTTATGCAAGAAGAAAGGACCCATAGAGCGTCAAACAGCTGTCAGGGAAAGTGAGGTCTGAGGCTCTTGCTCTCTGGCTCTGAGTTCTGTAGAAGACAGGCAGGTGGCCTGTCTGAAGCAAGGTCCCGACCTCCTCTTAGCTGGGGCTCTGAGTTCCACAGACAATGTGGAACCTGCTTCAGTGAATGGTACCAGGCAGCGCCTGAGCCCCTCTGACCCGCATCTCCCAGGAGCTGCAGCAGGAGAGGCTCTGAGGAGAATGGACTTCCTATTTCCCCACACAACCCAAAGGAAAAACAGACTCGACAAAACAAGCCTCAAGGAAGCTGGGTCAGTGACTGAAGACCGGATCCCTCCCCATGTTCTACAGGGATGAATGGGGGCGTTCTGGCAGAAAGGCAGGGGCGGTCCACATCCAGAGGTTTGCAGGGCAGATATGCGTGGGAACAGAGCTGTGCCCTGCAAAGAGAGGGGTCCTGTCTCCGGTGCTGGGGAAACCTTGCAGCTTTCAGGACAGCCCCAACACAAAGATATAAGTGCCATCTGCCTGCCCAGCGAGGTCACAGGACCCAGCGAGGATGACGAGAGGCATGTGGACATATTCTTCTTTCTCCACACTCAGATGCTTTTGTGATGGATAGCCCACTCCACAGGAGGACAGCTCAGTTTACAACAGCTCATGCCTGGGTCCTGCACCCTGCCTCAGTGGGCACGTCATTCCCACATTACAGATATAGATGAATGGACACTTGTCTGCCTTCTTTTGTATCCCTCTGAGCACAGAGTAGACTATCTGATTCTTCCATGCACCTTAGAGAGGTCTGACTTACCCAACTGTGGTTCTTAGGCCACAAGTCATCTTGTACACGTGGAGAACACATCTCTCTTCTCCTTACATAAGTACAGAGTCAGGTGACAGATATGCAGTGAGAGCAAGCCCCTCTTGGAATCAAGGAGTAGTGTCTAAGGGACTGCAAAGCCCAGCCACAGTGTTGAAGAAGCAAGGGTGCCTAGTTGATGTCATCCCTCCCCAGAAGAGCAAGGAGCAGAGGGCAGGAAGGCCTTCTCTTTCTTCCTTCCCCTGAAATACATGAGTACTGAGAATCTACCAGGAGTCAGGCCGATCTTTGAGAGCGAGGGTCACAACTGGGACCTACACTCTACCCAGGTCTTCCTCTACAAGGTGCCTACACTCTAACTGGAGAGGCAGAGCTGCAAAGACAGAGAAGGGATGGCATCTGGCGGGGGTGGAGGGGCAGGTTGTACGAGGAGAGTGAGGTAGGGAAAAAGATGCTTCTGTGACATCTGAGGCAGTGTGGACTACCGAAAAACTCCTGTGGGAATGCATCTCCCAGTCTGCAGAGAGGCCATCCATGGTCAGTACTAAGGGCTGCACCCTGAAGATGAAAAAGGCTCAGCCCAGACCCTGGAGTGTGCACCAGTGAGAAAAAGCATTAGTGGATAGTGACCCTGGTTGCTAAGGTCACCAGAGCAGCCCCAACCAGCTTTTTCACAGCATGAGATACCAGGAACTGGGTGGAATACTTGACACCAACTAGCTGCCCTTCAGCCTAGCTGTCTTGGCTGGTACTCAGAATTCTGCCCTTTGTACAGACAAGCCAGCAGTAGCCAGACAGATGAACCTGACCCATCTAGCTTTATATGTGGACAACAGGTCCATGAGTGCACAGTTACTCTGGGCTTAGGAACAATGACTCTGGGATCAGTGTAGGAATCAACTCAGACTGCTTCTCCCAGGTCCTTCCTCTGAGCCTTAGGCAAAAGCTCCAGACAAACCCAGGTTGGAGTATCACTTTTTTATTGACCTGCTGAACAAGTCCAGAGAAGTCTCTTTGTATCTCTGAGTTGCAGCTTCCTCATTCAGGAAAGATACAGTGAATATGAAGGGTATTGGTGTACTCTTCATTTTTAATTGACTGATGCTTTCTCACTGATGCTGTGAAAAGGAGTTCCCATGCCACTTCCTCTCTAGCACCCGAACCTCCATCACTCGGGTTTCTGAGACACCAAACACCGCAGCAGGCACATCTGCCTCCTCTAGCCATGAGTACAGGCACCAATGGTGAGCAGAGAGAGCCAGAATTTCCTGGTTCCAGGGCTCCCAGCCTTCATGGTGCTCAGCCAAGGCCATGCGTAGAAACTGCCAGACCCAACAGCGCATGCGGCACTTGGCTTTTGGATCAGTGTGACAGGACAGGGCTCAGTGATCCACAGACTTTTCTTTAATATTTTGTTTTTCCTGATGGACAAACACGGCACACATGCATACACACACATACACAGATACACACACACACACACACACACACACACACACACACACACACACACATACACACCTTTTTGTAAGTAGAGCCTTCAACTGAAGTGCAAACCTAACATATAGTCCAGCAGAAAAAGGCTGAATTAAGCTCTTTCTTTCTTTTTCTTTTTATATTGAGAAGGATTCTGGAAAGATTCAAAGTAGGTTAAGGGAATAATAAAACAGCTGTGTTTCCAGTGTGTACCTGACAACTGCTTTTGTCAAAGTGAATAATTACATGAGAATCACTTCCTTCCCACCTCTTTCTCAGCCTGCTCTGGGTTGCTAGGCACCCTCGTTCCTTCTCTTGGCTAATGCCACATACAGAAGCTGGTGAATACAGTGTGGCCATTATGAGGAGCTGGGAGTCCAGGAGAAGGATTCAAATGCTCCTCCCCGGTGGCTTCCATGGGGGAAGAGGGTTTGGGGGAGCCGACTTCAGATACATTTAAATGCTAATGTGCTGGGCAGGCGGGCAGGGGCAGCAGGATAGTGGTGGTGGGAAGGGGCAGGGGCTCTTGGCCTGGGGCACTCCACTGGAAACATGTTCTACTGCCTCTCGCACGAGTGCCAAGCCCTTCCCTGGGCAGCTGGCCCTGGGCAGCCGTGTGGTCTCTGCCAGTGAAGTGTCAGCAGACTGAAGGACTGAGCCACGGGTGGTAAGGAGCCGGCCGGCTCTGTGCCAAGGGAGTTTGGGTGTGTAGGCTGACCCTGGTGGCCCCGTGTGTGCAGTAGGGAGCAGGGGGTCACTGTGGCTGGGCCTTTGCCCAGGAGGCTGGACAGCTATGTCCCAGGCTGAGACAGCAAAGGAGTGCACAGGCGGTGACTGGCTCTGCGTAGATGGCAGTGCCCCTATGTGTCTCAAGTGGTAAAATTCTAGGGCCATGCACGCCTACCCCAAGTCATCACAGCACCCAAGCACCATTTACCAGAGGTGGAAAAGGTTCAAAATCAAGAACTCTTCTCAGCCAGGGCCTCCCCAAGTTCTGTCCACAGACTTAGAAATCTTCCTACCAGGGTTTCTCCAGGGGGGTGCTCCTGACATAGTGGACAGTACACTCCTGTTCACATGAGAGCTTCAGTTCTACCGACTGCCACTCACTAGGACCTATAGGTATCCTCAGTCATCGTGGTTACCAAAGTGGACCCCATCTGCCTCTAATGGCCTGGGCCAGAGGTGCTAACTCTAGCAAGGGGTTTGGGCTGGCCAGAGCAGTGACACCGGAGAGTCCTCATCCATGGACAGCAGCAGGCAGCATGCACTGGGTCAAGCCAGGCTTCAGCTCCTAAACAGAGACCTGAACCGGCAGTTCTCCTGGGGAGCAGCCTCCGGTCCTCTGCCCATAGGCAGGCTGTCTCCTGTAACAGCCATGCCATCGATTAGAAGATAGAAAGTCAAGGAAGAAAATGGGGGAGCCTGGAGATGTTTCCAGCCCTTAAAGAACTACGGGGCAGTGTGTGGTCTGGTTGATAGAAAGGATTCCACTGTGTGGTAAAGAAAGAGAGCACAGCTCTCTGGAGGAAAAGAGTCACCTCTGCCATGTCTGCTGCCGATGGAAACTGATCTCCCAGGATGCCAGTGCATTCTAAGAGCATCGTGTCTGTTCCAGTGAGGGTGAGGCTTCGTGAGCATCTCCCAGCCTCTCTGGCACTGCTTGGTAAGCTTGGCCTCTAGCACAGGGGCCTCTAAGACTCATGCAGAGTGCTGAGCGCCGGACCAGCGGGGGAGCCTGCTGGACTGACAGAAGTAGGGCTTCTGCGGTCCATTCTAGCTCAACCCTACCATTCCCATGTGTTCTCCCTGAAGTCCATTCTTGTCTATTGATTGCTCTCTAATCTTTAAAATACAGAAATACAACTGCAATGCAGGTGGCCAATATTTGGCAGGCAGTATCCCCCTGATGCCCATGGCAGGCATCACTAATCAATCACACACTCTTCTGCCCTCAGTCTGGCTATGGTGAGAGAATGTCACCATAGCTGGCAGTGAACTGAAACTTGACAGAGATAATTGTCCAGGCCAATATCCTGGGCAAGGATAAGATGGATGTGTTTGTTGGGCCCATTTTTCACTGGGAAAAGCCTGTGAGTCACTGACACACCTGGGCGCTTGTGGGACGGGTGTCAGGTCAAACACAAGAATGTGAGACCCTTGATATAAGGAGAAGGAGACTGATGCCATGCTCAAGGAAGCATGTCTTCAGCAGACTGCTGGTGCCCTGACCTGAGGAGACCAGAGGATTTTTGGGGGGATGAGAATGGCATTTGCAAAGGCACGGAGGTCAAGAAAGGAGGATGAGAGTAGGGATTCCCCATCAGGGTGCCAAGTGGGGGAATGGGAGAGAGCTTATGGAATTCATACCAGAAGCTCCTCCAAGTCCCAAAGCAGGAAAAGTGCCTGTGGCATCTGCAGAGGGAATGCAGAGAGCTCTGTTCCACTCTAGTAGATGCTGACAGTAGATGGGACACACTCCAGTCCAGTCCTGTCTCAAGAAGCACCAGAAAGGACTCATGCCGGCCCAGGAGCTGGGGATAGTCATAGTCAACAACCAGAAAACGAGTCCTGCCCTCCGATACGCTCCCTGTGGCTCGAGGCCATTGAGAAGAGATTTCTGTGCCATACTGAAAGTTGGGGCGAAGATCTCTGGACTTTTCTGATGCTCAGAAGCTAATGGGTCATCGGGAACTGTTCCCTTCAATTATATTTTCTGTGTACCTATATGTATTTTCCAGGCATGGGGTGCACAGCTGCAGGTGGTTAGACCCCCATCCCCTACTCAGGATCCTAAACTTAGCAAGTGCACAAGGGAAAAGGAACTGAAACAAGCCCTTTGCCTGGAGCGTGCAGCACCAGACACACTGGGTGGAGCCCCAGTTGTGCTGGATGACCTGGTTTGAGGGGTAAGCAGGGGGTTGCTCTGAGTATGAGTTTCCTTGTGGAAGAAGATGTTCTGAAGATGGAAGGAGATGACTGCACAGGGGCCTCACAGGAAGTTCCAAGTAGCCAGAGAAAGGCCCTGCTCTGCTTTCTTTGGAAGAGGAGCTCGATATCTCCTCCCTCAGGGACAGAGAACAACTCCCAGGGAGCCAGGAACGCAGGGCAATGCCTGGAGTGGGCATGTCTAACTCAAGCTAGTCAAGACATGTATCACTTCACATGATCTACGTACTTGTGTGAGGAGATTACTTAATTTTCTCTCTTTATGATTTTCAAGTTGGCAGTTCTTTGGTATCCAAGACTGGTTCCAGGACCATCCTGATGCTAAAGCCCCTTCACTAACAAAGTGTAGGGGATGGCAAGATGGCTCAGCAGGCAAGGCATCCTGTAAACAACCTGTTCACCTAAGTTTGATCCTCAGAGTTCTCATGGTGGAAAGAGAAAAACAATTCAGAAGCTGTCCTCTGACCTCCGTATGTGCTCTACAGACACCTTCTTCTCTCCCTTCCCCTCCCCCTCTCTCTAAAAAATAAAATCGCATTTGCATAGGTCTTACACTCTAACATGTCTTTAGATAACACTGAATGTGAATACCATGGAAACAGTGGTTCTACTACATTGTTCTGGGAAGACTGACAAGAAAGGAAGCCTGCATATTCAGTAGAGATGTAACTTTGTTCATTGAATATTTTCATCCAAGGTCGGTTTAATCTACACCATGGAGCCCACAGATGTTAAAGGAGGCTGTTTCCATTTAACACATTGTCTATGGTTAACACACACTGTGGTCAGTGGGTTTGTTGGCCTTGCTGCCCCTGTCCAGCTGAGACTGTGCAGTTGCTGATCCATGCTCTCCAACTTACCACTACCCTGGCTTCTGGGTAATCAGCACTGTATTCTCCCCTTCTACAATGTTGAGCTGTTCAGGTTCCACACAGAGGTGAGATCATGCGACACATGTCTTTCTATGTCTGTTCAACATTCTTTCACCCAGGCAAGTCTGTCACTCACAGCGAGGTCCACTGCTCCTAAGTAGGGTACCCATCCCTTCCCAGTTTCTGCTCTTCGTAGACTGGCATCCCAGGGACCCCATGGCTTTGCCTCCAGTGGCTTCCCACCTCCTTATATGTGCTGTGCTGTTTCACTTCTCAGAGTGCTTGCCAATCTGAAAATCACATTTCATGTGTTCATATGAAGGAAGGGATGAGGTAATAGCTCTAAGCAACACTAGTGAGCTTCTGGAAGGTTTTAAAACCTGAGAAAAAGTTGAGAGAAAATACCAATGATAAAATGGGACAGGTGAAAAGATTAAGTTTCTCTTGTGATGTACAGAGGCAGTGTACAATTATCCCATGAAAGAAAGCATACTGAGAGCGAGTGGGGATGTTTCACTTAACCTAAGGTCCTTCCAATAGCTGACAAAAAGACAAGAGCTACTTGGTAGACCTAAGTCTCATGGGAGCCCAGAATGGGTTCCAGTGGCAGGCATGGCAGAGGAGAGCATGCCAGACAACTCACGGAGGGTAAGTGTGGGTTACAAAGAGCTGAATGAGGGAGTATTCTGAATTCCTCTGCCACACCCTATTTTGTTGTTTTGACAGAACAACTGACACAATGCCAGGAACTTTTCATGCTGCATGGGAACTTGCCATATGTTTTGTGGAATCCCCCTAAATTGCTGAATTCCAAGACCAACTTGGTATGGATGGCAACTGGTCTTCATAGTCCCTTGTCCACTCTCTGTAAAAAGATTTCACCACATAATGCTCAGTGTTGATTGTTTCTGCTTTTCCAGAATTTGAAAAGCATCTGGATAAACAGTAGAAACAGACATTAAAGAGTCTGAATGAAGAGAGTCTGTAGGTGAGAAAAAGATACTCCCTAGGGCCATAAGGTGGCTGAGTGAGGAATCCCAGTGCTAGCAGGAGATTGCCACCAGGTGAGCTGGCCAGGAAGATTGCCCCAAAGGCCCCTTACACAGGCTCCTGCTAAAGACACCACATGTTTTAGATGCAGGACATGGAAAAATCAAGCTGGGACTCAGTTGGAAGCCCCTTCCCTATTGGCAAGCTTTGTAGTTCTAGCAGGTGCCTAGCAGAGTGGAATTGTGCTGACTACCTGAGCTTGGGCTGGGAGCTCCAGGGATTCAGCTTCTGTGAGTCCTCACATGCCACGGTGGGATTTTTGGTGATGTATCTGCTTAGAGTCACCTGTGCTCCTGTCAGTAACTCCAAAATATTCATTCACTGAACTAGACTTAATGGCAGTGTTTCTTGTGGTCCTTCTCTGGGACACTATCTTCAAGGAACAGACCTTTGTTCATGGCTCCCCAGAAAAATTCAATTAGGGGCGGTAAATTGAGTAAATCTTCCCTCGCTCTATGTATGAACTGGCAGGAACCTAAACCAGTGTTCAGACTGTGGCTGGTTGCACATAAGACACCCTGGGAGGAGGAGAGTTGAGCAAGACGCTGCCTTGTATTGGAGGGTTTGATGGTCTACGTATGGAGGACAGTGGCCAAGTGTGGCCTAGATTAGCCAACATGGTATAACTATGTGCTAGCTCAGAATGACATCCATAAATCCCTTTATTCACTTGTCCCTGACCTTGAAAATTCTTCCTGCACTATCATCCCCGAGCCTGGAGATATCCACTTTCTTCCCGGCAGATAATTTGTAACAAAAAAAAAAAAAAAAAAGGCAGTCACATGATGACAGAAAATCTCTTTTCTCTGGGTTTCATTTACTTCACAAAAGGACACCTTCAATAATTCTAGGGTTTTGCTACCTTTCACGACTCAACCATATACAGCATGAAACACCCCATGTGGGAGAGGCAGAGGGGGAAATTAACATTACTGAGAGTGAAAAAATGAAAAGCCAGAGATTATACTCAAAGCCCTTATTTTATAGCAACTCTGGCGCAGAGAGAGACTGTGATTGTTCAAGGTCAGTGGCAGAGTTGTGTCCCCAGAGTCTGAGCAGGGAGTTTCCCACCATGTAGCATGGCTCCTTTGGGTGGGACACGCAAGGCAGTGGCTGAAGTCTCTGTGAGGGGTGAAGAAGACCTGTGCCCTTCCTGTGCTGCACAGTGTCACCAAGGCTCTTCCTCAAAGAGTAGAGCTGGGCATGGCCTCCTCTTGTGTACAATGCAGGAGCGGGGCCTGCCCCATGGGCATTCCAGTTGCCTGGCTTGTATATGAGAAGCGAAAGAAATGGAACAGGAGATTCACAGGCCAGTGAGTCTGGATGGGGAAAGACATTCTCAGCAAACTGATGGGTCAGCACCGCATCATCTTGCTGCTCATGGAGGAGAAACCTCACTTTCTCACAAAACTGTGTTGGGTCAGAAACCATCATCAAATCCCACTGCATCTGCAAGGATGCTCATTAGAATCATGAGTGATTTGAAGGGGTCACTCACATTCTCTACCACGCACCTCCCTGTGGCCCCTGCATTTTCCAGAGTTCTTTCCTTTGTGGCAGCCTGTCTGACATTCTCTACCACCACCAGAGGTAGAAAGTGCAGGGCTCATGGAGAGTGACGTCCAGAGAGGTCATGCAGCTTGCGAGCCGTCACACAGCTGGAGAAGCGGACCATTTGCACATTGGTCTTGCCTCAATATTTCACAAGGGAGGGCACAGATTTAAAAGTTAAACTTGACTGATATCTCAACTGGGGTTTCCATGCCTAGTTCTTCTTCACCTGTTGGCTCTGGGTAAGTCCTACCCTCTCTCTGGAACTTAGCTACTCTACACAAAAGAAGCAGTTAGACCTATGTACTAGTTTTACGGCCTGTTACAATAGGAAAGAAATGAGTTTCATGGAATTGCTTACCAAATATCTTGATAAATATAATTTACTGTATAAGAAGGAAATATGCTATCAAGATTTAACTATGGACATTGTGATATATAAGATTGCCACCAGTGACACGATCTTATGAGATAAGTTGAATTATATGACCTTGTGAGATAAAGTGAACTCCTGAATTAAGGATGAATGACCAGAGGATATTTCCCTCAACAATAATTTACAGTTTGAAGAATGGGTTTGTCACATAAAGACGAGCAGATAAAGATAAGCAAATGCTGACAATTAAGCGTTTTAATGGAGATATAGAACACATAAAATTGTGATCTATAATTAGTATTTTAGATTCACAGACTGGCTTCAAAGGAAAACAGAATCTCTTCCCAGATGCCAGACATGAGAGAAGTCAAAGATAAAGATCCCGGAGGAGGAGTAGACCCAGAAACACACAAAGATGTTAAATGGATGGAACTTTTAGAGGCTGGAGTTTAAATCCCTCCAAGGACAGAGCTAAGATGATGAGCATAAGACTCTGTGTGGGAGCACCTATGCATATAACCACAGCTAAGTTCAAAATGTAACATAAAAATCACCACGTGGGGGCTGGAGAGATGGCTTAGGGTTTAAGACTCTGCGTCAAAAGCAGAAGGTGCTGAGTTCAGATCCCAGATCCCATAGTGTATAAGTGCCAGGTGGAAACAGCAGCAGCCTGAATCTCTGGTCCTGGAGGGCAGAGCCTAGAAAATCCCAGAGAGAAACAAAAAGGAGGTGAAGGCAATCCAGGATGATTCCCAAAATCACCTTTGGTCCTTCACAGGGACACACACCCAAAACAAACAAACAGACAAACAAACAAATAAGTAAATAAGAACTTTTAAAAAAGATTTAAAAAATCATCACTATGGAATTCCATACCCCGCTAAACTCAAGAGAGACAGAGAAGCACTCATCTTTCAGACAGACATACATGGAACTAAGAGAGCTTAGCTCCTCCTGACTTTTGAACAAGAGAGAGTAAGGAAATCAGCAGATCACGTTATTAAAACCGAAACACTGACTGTTAAAATGTAGAAAGGCAGAATTTAATGGTAGGTAGCATGTGAGGTGGTGCTATATGTACTAGAGGTTTAGAAAGAGGATGGAGCCAGGTCACAGCCACACTGAGTTGGTATCCACATTTCAGTTCCAATGAATTCAGGTAAAACCCTTCCCACTCAGACTGGAGCCATCACAATCAGGAATCTCAGGAACTTTGTTACGATTCTTTCTACTGGGCATTTGTAGATCTTGGTCAGAGGTCAGCAGGTCACTGAGGAGTAGGGATAGAAACTCGCTAGGGCCAACAGGGCCTTCCAGAAGCCAGGGATACAGCTTCAGGTCTAAGCCCTCAGTCCCACATGAGCTCCATCTTCCTCAGAGTCTTCTGCTTCTGGGTCTTCGATCATTGAAAATACTACAGTCCAAAAGAATTTTCTATAGTGATAAAAACTGCTACACATCCACGTTTGCCAATTTGTTGGCCACTGGTCACATGTGGCTATTGGTGACTTGAAATACGACCAGAGAAACTGTAGGACTGACCTGTAAGTATGATTCTGTTTCAGCTAATTCAAATTTAATATGACTGGTGGCTACTACTGTTTGGTGGAGTAGTTTGAGGAGGTAAGCAATCCTTGAAGGAGACCACAGCATGCTGCTTGCAGCAAGCCTTGGGCAATCTGCCGCTTATGTCCACTGTGGAGTGGGGAGCAAGTGCAGGTGTGAGGCTTCAGGCCCCAGGGAGTCCTTGCTTGGATTATTCATCCCAGGAACTCTCTCACTTCAGACCACAGCCCTCATATTTGTCTTACTGTTCTCACCTTGCCTGGAAGGTTCTTACAGACCAAAACCCCTCACATGCTCAAGTCAAGGGAGGAGGCTGCTAAAACACAGATTCTGATGAGCAGGTTTGTGTGCAATGAAGCCTGAAACTCAACATGTCTGACTTCAGTGCTGATGGTCTGAAAGCAGCAACTTTGGGACGTTTTAGAAAAGACAGTACTACAAATAGAGGAGAAGTCAGGAAGGAAGGGAAGGATGGACAGACAGAGAGAGCATCAGATGTTCAGGCCCAATTCTGTATAGTACTAGAACTCTGGGTACCTGTCACTGCACAGCTGCCAAAATGCCAAGAGTGAACTAATACTAATGTACACTGTGGGCTTTAGTCAATACAAGGCATCAATACTGCATCTCTAACTGCAGCAAATAGTCAATCCCACTAATGGAGTCCTAAAACTAAAAACAAAAAACAAAAAAACAAAAAATAAATTAATCCACGATCCCCTCCCAATTAAAAACTCCTGTCAATCAGAAACCATGCTTTATTACCCATCCCACCATGCACTCCCATGGGGGACAACCCACATCTAGGAAAAGTGGATCCTTGGCACACTGCTGTTGGCTCATTTAAAAGCAGAGTCTGGCAGAATGCCTGGCAATAGAGCAGGTGTTCCATGAATATTTGCCTGGCGAATAAACATAAGGCAGAAATTCCAACAAAAGCATCATCTGGGAGTCCCTGGACAGGTATTGGCCTAATCCCACTGATGCAGCTCAGCTGGTCACTCTTGGAGCTCCTGCTCTGGATACTTAGTGACACCTCTCTCCTGCAGGAGACTCAATGCCCTCAAGGGCAAGAACACCATGCACTTTACCTGGTGTCCTGGGGTGGTACCACTAAGCACACATCCTGAAGGGCTGCTGTTATCTCTTAGAAGTGACCCCACTGTTTCTTTCCTGTCAAAACCCTCTGAGCTCCAGCCATGTGACCCACAGCGTCACAGTGACATCATCATCTCACTTTCACAGCACTTCGAGTCTTCCTCTCCCTGTAGCAGACGGAGGCTTACGTGGCTAAACCCTTAGAACTCAATTGCATATGTAGCTCCACTTCTTCATTCTTTCCTAAAACTCTATTTTTTCGGTACATCCAGAAAAAGACTTAAATATCATTGCTGTTCACTGAACCTGACCAAATCCACATGGGGGTGGGAGGAGGGAGGTCAGAAGGTGACAGCAGGAGAGTCCCTGCCTCTAGAAAGCATACAAAAGGGAATCTGAAGGCCAGAGAGGACAGGTTGTTGCCCACAGCCACACAGGAAGAACAAAAACAAAAAGATCATTCAAATGCAGCTGACTACAAAACACACTCTGTTGCCCAGTTTTGCCAAGCCTTCTGCATGTCTGAAATTATAGCTCTCTTCACACCAATCAATCTCTTGCTAAGGAATATGCAACAACTCTCCACAAATCCCTGAGTGAAGTCTCAATTCTTTGATTTGGCAGCCACAGTTCCTAAAGAATGGAAGGCTGCCTGTTGCTGTCGTTAAAGCCAAATCTCTAGGTTGCCTGTCACCAGCTACCAGCTAGTCGCACTTCACTCTGACCATGTCCTGCATAAATGGAAACTGTTCTGCTTCTGGTCCTTGTTTATTTCCAGACACTCACCCCTTCCTTTTCCTTCAGACTGTCTGCTTCACAGTCTCTAAGACAGGCAATTAGAATTCTGTTAGCTTCTGACAGTTGACATTCCTTTATCTAAAGCACCAAATAGTGTTGATCTACCTCCCATCAACCCATCCATTTGCCCATCAAACCACCCTGTATCCATCCATCCACTCACCTGTCCATCATCCATCTGTCCTCCTACCCACTTACTTACCATATAGCTACCATCCATCTGCCCACTTACTCACCATCCACTTATCCTTTCTTCTACCCACCTATTCAGCAATCCACCCATATAGCCACCCTCTCGCAATCCACCCAATCCACCCATCCACTCACCCAGTCATCTTCCCATTCACCTTCCATCTGCCCATCCACCATTTGCCCATCTGCTCATCTACCTACTTACTCACTTATCCTCCACTAACCATCCATGCACGAATGCATACAATCTGCCATCTATTTGTCTATCTATCTATCTATCTATCTATCTATCTATCTATCTATCTATCTATCTTTGACAAGAAGCTTCCCATATACCAGGCTCTGTCCTTAGTAGAAGGGAGACCACAGTACACTAAGCCACAATTTTTTTTGCTTGTGTGGAGGTGACATTCTGACCAAAGGGTCTAACATAAACACGTGATCATATCAGACAGCCACCCAGTCTCCTGATCATGATGAAGAAACTGAGTTCTGAGAAGCCTACTGCAGCAGAAACCTTGAAGCAGAAACACTACAGAGAATGTAGTGGATAACAAACAGGTCAAGACTGCTAATCTTGGAGATAAGAAATCACTGCTGGGGAACAAAGCTCAGCTCATTTCCTGGGCCATTTCCTGAATCTGCTGCAAAAAGCAGAAGTCTCAGCACAGCATGGAGCCTCGTGGAGAAGAAGGGGGAGGACAATGTGTGGGAACACTGAAAACAACAGGAATCAACAATGAGGGGTGCTTAGGATGCTAAAACAGAGGTCTACAGGAAGGCCACTGAGAGGCTGGACTGCGCATACCCAGGGAGAGCACTGTGGTCACCAGAGACTTCTACCGCAGCAAAGCCAGGTGGAACTTGTGGCTCCAGCGTCATGGAGATAGACAGCTGGTCACAGTAAGTATTTGAGAGCCTTAGGGCAGGGCTTTCCAAGCTTGCTACTGTAGGATTCAAGGCCTGAGAACCTTTTTGCTGCAGAGCTGCCCTGTATATTATAGCATGTTAAGCAGTGTCTCTGACTGCCACTTACTGAATGTCAGGAGTATCCCCAACTGTGATGATTGAACACACTTCCAAAAGTTGCCAGATGCTTCTGGGAGTCAGAATTTTCTGGAGCAGCCCACCTCTAAAGTAGGAACTTCTCTACACCCATTCCCATAGCTTAAAGCCAGCCTCCGGTGAGTTCTACAGGGGAGTCAAAGCTTGAAATCCCATCAAGTCCTACCCCCCTGTAAGGTCACAGTGGCTTTGTACCAATCTGTACCGAGAATGTACAAAGCTAAGTCTATTCAAGGTGAACAGCCAGCAGCTGGAATAAGAGGCACATTAAGAGAAAAGCCATTACTCTTCAAGGGAAGATAACATAATCTAGCATCTGAAGTACATATGTAACACACAGTATTTGGTCAAAAATACCAGACATGCAAACAGGAAAGAATGATCCTGCTTCTAGAAACAAAGATTAGCTTTCAATGGACTTTAGCTAATATAAATACATTTTAAGGACTGGAGAGAAGCACAGAAAAGCAGCAAGAAGTTGGTATCTCAGCTGTCTCCTGGTGTGCCACAGATGGAAGGGAGGAGTTCTGGAGCCCATGTTGGGATCAGCTCTTTTAACCCAGAGGAGGCTGGCTCTGTCTCAGCTGTTAAGGCTGCACTCAATTAAGTGTGACACATGGAAGGAGAATAAGAAAACGAAAGGAAGAGTGACTGTCTCAGCACCGGGAATAAAGTGACTAGAGAGTAGCAGTGAGGAACCTGCAAGGTACAAGCAGGGCAAACTAGGGGCCAGGCAGGTTGCTGCTAAGGAGACTTCTGTGCTGGCAGGGGAAGATTCTAGAATTCAGGCAAAGCTTACACGACTGAGCCACATGCTCTGGACTCAAGGGTCAGCCAGGCCACTGGCCACTGGGCTCAAAGGCTAGCTGGCAGCACAAGCCTTAGTTCACTGAAGACTCAGTTCCCTCGTTTTTTTATAAAAATCATTAAGACAGTAAGTTTTAAATCTTAAAGCTCCTGAGAACAGTGCAAGTATACAACCCTTGGTCCCCAGGTCCAGAACACAATAATCTGTTGACTGAATGCTAATTGCAGGTTTATACAGCACGGCTTAGCCTTGTGTCAGCCATCAGTCAATGACACACTGGTATTGCTACTTTTTGTGCTACTGGGGATATGACTGAGAGTTTTGTGCATGTTAGGCACATGCTCTGCCCCTAAGCTGCACCCTAGTCTCCAGTGTGACAGCTGTGATGGGTATACCAGCAGTTCTTCTGCCATGAACAGTTGAGAATTAGACATCATAAGACTTCACCCTGAACCATTCTGACCCACTGGATAGGCGACTATTAAGGAGTGTCAAAGGAGCTAAGAAAAGAGAAAGAATTCACGACCCTTCTCTCTGTGTGCAAATTCCTGAGAGATATACCTACGGACCAGCTGGAATACATCTGCCTGGCTAGTTCCAATCCAGAACTTCTGCACCACTGCAGTGCTGGATCACTCTGCCTTGCCTAGGAGACTGGACTCTCTTGAAATCAAGAGCTGCATGTGACTGGGGAAACGCCAAGCTTATGCTGCTGAGATAGCTAACTAACCCCAGAACTAAATGTATTCAGAGCAAACCTTGGAGATTTTCAGTCTCATGGAGTAGATCCACATTAGTGTGGGCTGCAATATGTTATTTTTTTTGCAGTTTGTGTGTGTGTGTGTGTGTGTGTGCGTGTGTGCGCGCGCGCGCGTGCACATGAACAAGTGTGCGCACAAGAGGACACTTACATTGGGAATCACATTGGATTGTTCTACTTCTTTATTATTTTGTTCTACAGTTTCCTAGGCTCGATCTTCCAGGCTCAGAATTACAGGCAACTGCCATTTGTGCTGAGTGTTTTTTGTTTTTGTTTGTTTAAACATGGGATTTGGGGGCTGGAGAGGTGGCTCAGGGGTTAAGCCTCCGCCTTGCAGGTGGAAGGTCCTGAGTTCGGATCCCGGATCCCACGTATAGACGCCAGGCGGAAGCAGGGGTGGCCTGTGCTTCTGGTCCTGGTAAGGCGAAGCCTGTGAGTCGGGGCAGAGGGGGGTGGAGGCGTCCATGGTGGTTTGCGAGTTCCTCCGTGGTTCTATACATACACAGACACAGACACAGACACAGACACACACACACACACACACACACACACAGACACACATGCACGCGCACAGTACACGCGCACATGCGCACAGTTGAATAAATAATAATAATAATAAAAGTTAAAAAAAAAACAAAAAAACCCATGGGATTTGGGATCCAAACTCAGGTCTTCTGCCTATGAGGAAGAGGCTTTAACTCCTGAACATGTCTCCATCCAGGTTTGCAATATAATTTTTAAAATCTATATGATGTCTCTAAGTCAATGTCTACATGGATACTTTGGTTTCAAAGTCCTGCAGCTAGGAGACTCAATTTTTTTTTTTTAATGTCCTTGCTGAAAATCAGTGTGCTGCCACCAGGTGGCAGCAATTCCATGGTCTCTTTTGCGAGGTTCAAAAGGTAGGGTTTTGAATCAAGGTCTTGTTTTCCCTGATCTGTCGTCCCAGAGAGTGGAGGCAAAAGCTTGATGGTGCTCTAAGGTCTACCCCAGTCCCAGGATTTGGCCACCTTGGCCTCAGGTTCTGATTCCCTCTGCAGAGGAGGCAGACTGGGGGAATTGGTGTACCAGTGCCCTGGGAAAGCAGAGCAGACCCGCGGATTTGGATCTGTGACAAGCCTTTCAGCTCTCGCCCTGAAAACACACACTCGAAGCACAATGAGGAGCGAGAGTGGCAGGAATCTGGGGCAGGGACATTGTGATTTCTTGCAAGATCCTCTTGGCTCTCCGAAGACTGAAAAGACCAGAAAGTAAAAATCTGAGAGGGAAAAAATAAGAGTAGAGAAGTACTTCACACTTCAGAAAGAACACAGGGCTGACATGAAGACAAATGGATGTTTAGAAAGTTATAACAGACCACAGAATGTAAATTGTGGGGGGACAAAGCAGGCGAGCTGCTGCATCGTTCAAGTTCTTGATGAGAAACTTAATTTGCTGGAGCCACAATAAAGGCATTTGGTTCTGAATTCAACCCCCCCTTGTGCTATGACTCGTCCAACTCAGAGACAGTAAGACACGAGCCTAAATGAGTGACACTGGTGCTTCTGGAGTCCTACTCCGTGCTACGCCTGGGGCTGGGCACCTAAAGCAAGAAATGAAAGGACTTTGGGGTGTGGGGATGGGAGGCACATGGTGTGTGCGTGTGCGTGTGTGTTCATGTGCATGTGTGCCTGTGTCTCATGCTAACCTTGCATGGTCAGCATTCTTACTCCAGTGGACAGGTGAGAACCTTGAGCTCAGAGAGGGAAAGGTACAAGGAGGAGATGCGGGAAACAGTACCTGCTGTCAACACCAGGTTCCACGGCAGCAAAGTGATGTCTTTCCAAAGAGCATGTTCATAAGTACTACAATGCTGAGTCACCAGAACACAGGACAGCAGTTTTCTTAGGAGCATCTTAAGTTCACTGAATAGGCATTTGCTTAGCACCTACTGTGTACTCAGCACTGGGCTAGCCAGATCCTGGGGAAAGTATGGGCAAGGCAGATGAGGACTGTGCATCCAAGTTGCCCCTCTGGCCTTGCCACACGCTGGAGCTCTCCTCCAGCACACCCATCCACCCATCACCACACTACATGTTCCTGGTACCTGCCACCATCTAGTGGGTTCTAAACAGTAAGTTTTCCATTTCTTTTACATCCCTTCTCTGTAACTACAATGTCAGCCCCTTAGGGTTGAGATTGTGTGTTGCTGACTGCCAAGACCTTAGGCACCCACAGTGACCTTTCATACCAGCAAAGGTCTACACACTCAGCAAGCACCTGCTAAAGAAATGGATACTGCACAAATAAAATCACACTTATCATACACACACATGATCATATAAATATTTCACCATCAACATAACTGTATTGGAAAATGAGTGTGAGACATAAAGAAAAGACCTTCCTGAGGAAGCCAGGCTTAAACCCAACTCAAATGTATGAGCTGACGTTAGGTGTAGTGGGAAAGGAGGGTGTGAGGGAAAAAGGAATATTCTTGGTAGAGGATCCTCATGTACGAAAGTCCAGAGGCAGGAAGGACACATGCACCTGAGGGCCAGAAAGGAGGGCATGGGTCATGCCCAGTAGGTCTGAGATGACTCTGAGACATTTGTGTCTTTAAGAAGTTTTGGATGTGATGTTGGCTATTAGAAAAGATTGAAAAAATCCTTTCAGTGCCTATGACTTCACACACACATGGACACACATATACCACACATATGCACCACACACATATATGCACCACACACACATACACACACATGCAAGTGTACACATACTAGGAACACCCATAGGCTAGGTCCTGAAGCCTGCATCTTTAACAAGCTCTTAAGTATCCTGATTATTTTTAGGTACTTGGTTGATTCCTAGATTTCTTCATTAACTACCTCAGGATGAGAACGAGAAGGGGGAAATTAATGGAGACAAGCAGAAACCTCCCTGGACAAGACAGGAAGTGTAGATCTTACAAAAGAAGATGGACCAGTGATGGAAATGTGTTCCAAAGCTGTTGCTTCAACTGAGCACCTGCTGTCAGGATTGAAGTTGACCAGGTTGACAGTCAGAAGCCAATTTCCTTCTTCCTAGGGATTCTGTCTGCGATTGAGGATGCAATGTAGGTGGCCAGTGGTGCCCCAAGCTACAAGCCTGACAAATTGAGATGAAAATGAGCACCCTGCCTACTCCATACGCCACATCACTCACTGTACATCTGAGTCACATTGACTAGCATTCCACACACTGTTACTCAAGCTGCCCAAATACAGGAAGCGAGAGTCACAGACTTGAACTCTCTTATATGCTTCACATTCTAACTGAAATTTATGTGTAGGTACCACATTAGTCATGAAACAGATGAGGTATGCTGTTTTAATAGAAAAAAAAGGAACACCTTGTTTTCCATTCAGATTGCTTTGAGCAATTGATTTTTTATATTAGACTTACCAGGACTAGGGCCCATCCCCAGAGAGTTTATTTAAATTGGTTTGGGCTGGCTTGTGGAGTTGTCAAAAGTTCCCTAGAGGTTTCTCATATGAAGTGGAGGTTGAAAACCTGTGGGCTTGGTGTGTCCATCTCCATCCCTTGTTCAACATACTGCTGGGCACCTTACCATGAATGTTCACTACTCATGACTCAGAACATCGTAGGCCTGCCCAGAGACAATGAGCAAGTAAGCCAGCTTCTTCAATTCCTTTGGTGTGTGTGTGTGTGTGTGTGTGTGTGTGTGTGTACACGTGTGTACATGTGTGTGTGCCTGTGTGTATGTATATGCATGTAATGTGTTCAAAGTTGTGTGTGGGGGCATGAACTACCCAAAGAGAAAACCAATCACAAGGACTCAACTTCTTACCAACATGCATTGCTGCAGGAGTTTGTGACATTGTGTAGGAATAAACCAAGGCTAAACTTTTACCAACTCCTACCTGAAGTTCAGCATAGGCTTAATTATGAGTGAGAGTGCAATCGGCAAAGCTCAGACTCCTGCTGAAAGGAAACCCAGGGATTGTCACATGATGATACAGCCACTTCCAGTTACTACTCATAATCGCAGGCTGAGCATCACTGAGCCCAAAATGAGAATCTTTCAGAAAACCAGCATGTCACATGAAAAGACCCCTTGTAGAAGAGTTTGTTTTATATTCAGAGCTAACAAGATATGCATACAAGGTGAGCAGGAAACAACAAATTTACACTTGGGTGTCACCCCCCCCCATACCTCATTCTGTACACATGAATATTTCAAGACTCAGAAGCATACCAGATCCTAAATACTTTTGGTCTTGAGCACTTTGGATATGATATGCTCAGCTTGCTGCTCTCAGGCTTTACAGACAGTGCTATTGAAGACATTCTTTCACAAAGAAACACAAGATGCTTGCCTTGTTTTAAAAAATTCCTGTTTAAATTTTTGTGGTATTTTCTGTATGGATGTGTGTGTTTGTTTCCATGTGGATGTACATACATGGTGAGGTTCCAAATTGATGTTGGGTATCTTCCTCAATGGCTCTCCACCTTATTTATTGAGGCAGGGTCTCGCCAGTGCCAAGCATGTCAATCAGTTGTCTAGTTTATCAGTTTGCACCATGGATCCCTGTCTCTGCCTCCAGAGTGCTAGGATGACAAGTAGCAGCCACACCTGCCCAGCATCTACGGCTTATTGGGAATCTAAATTATAGTCCTCACATTGGTACTGTAAGAGCTTTTATATACTGAGCCATCTCCCCAGTTCCAAGTTAGATGTTTTTCATTAAGAAAATATATGTTGGAAATAACTCTGAACTCTATGCCAGGGTCTTCCCTCACTACCCTTTTCTGATTTTTAAATTAGCTTACAAATGTGGTACTAACTTTACCTTAACAAAGTTTCCCATGTGTTTAATTGATATGTTGGAAATTATTCCCCTAAAGGGTCATCCTTCAAGACTGTCTTCCACTTGCTCACCTGTGGCTGGTGACAGGGCCTTTTGCAGAGTTTCCCGGGGGTGGAAGGTGACACTGTGCCTTGAGTGACAGCCCTTACCTGTGGGTCGGAGAGTCGGGAGAGGTCAGGGTACAGGTAGAACTTGACACCTTCTGAGGCTCCTGGCAATGTGACCCCTCGGATCAGGAGGATCAGCAGCATGATGTAGGGGAAGGTTGCGGTGACGTAGACGACCTACCCAGAAGAGGAATGGAAAGAATCAGAGGAGTGACAGTGACAGGCTTGTCACTCAGCACATGGTCCTCAAGGTCATTCTCATTGCTGCCTGTCACAAACTGTTCTCTGCCAAGGCCGGACAGTGTTTCATCACGTACATGGGCCACCCTGGGGGACAGATCGATGCATGTGAGAATCCGTAATGTCCAATTACTTATAAAATGACATAGTATTTGCACGGAACCTATACACATATCCTCTTGCATGCTTCTACATACTGCCTTAAACAATTTATAATGTATCATACAAGTGCTATTTAGTAATTCTATTATTATCTGTGTGATACAAATTAAGAAAATGTCTAATTTGGTACTGATGTTAATTAGCTTTTCATGTATTGTCTATCCATGGTTCTTTGCATCCACAGACGAAAAGCTTATGGATACAGAGATCCAAATGTATCATATGCCTGTGCTTATATGAAGCATGAAACTGGACTCTGTGAAGGGATGAGTGCAACTGTGGGTGCAGGGGAAGAAATTCATTGGTGCGATGCTCCTGCCAAATGAAAGTCTGCCATGGTCAAAAGTAATGTTAAAAGAGTGGGTCTCACACGAAGGTTCTTACTGAAATAAAATGTTAGAAAAGAAGAGTCATCATGGAGGGCCCTCCAGGGTTCCAAGGGCAGAAAGGACTCCATCCTGCCTCACCTCCCACAACAGTTCCCTGAAGAGATCATTACTGAAGTCATACAAGGGGCTTGACATCAGTGCTTGCCAAACACTTCTGGCCACAAGTCAAAGAAACAAAGAGAAATCAAACCCAGCACCTGCATCCCCCAGAAGAGTTTCACAAGATCACGCTCATGTGCAACATATGCTAACATCTCTCATGCTCTCCAATTTTACAAAGCTGGCTGGGATCCTGAATCTGTTTCATAATCTACCAATGTGTGAAGACCCATTATCTTTACTTTACTTGTATGTATATGTGTCTGTATGTGATTCTCTGTGTATCAGAGGGCACTGTGTGTGCCTGTGGAGAACCAAGATGACTTCGGAAATCACCCTGGATTGTGTTATTTCCTCTTTGCTTTGCCCTGGAGTTTCCCAGGCTTTGCCTTTCAGGGCCAGAAGTATAGGTCACCACCATTTCTGCCTGGCATCTGGGATCCAAACACAGGATCTGCTTGCAAGGCAAAGGCTTAACCTCTGTGTCGTCTCTCCAGCCAAGACTATTAATTTGCAGAATTTTCATCTTAATAAAAATTAAGTCTTTGGGCGCCAGCCCCTCATGGCACTCCATGTCTAGAGTCTCCATGAGTTCTTCAGGGTACCCTAGCCCCTCATGGCACTCCACATTTGGAGTCCTTAAGTTCCATTTTTTTCTCTTTTCTAATAAACTCTACTTTAATCCTCAAAAAAATTAAATCTTCATAATCAAAGATAGACAAAGAGAGAAAAAGGAAGAACGGAGGAAGGAAGAGAAGGAGGGAAGGCCCCACTCGACATTAGTCTGAAATCATCTGGGCCTTGATTTGCTTGGAGTCTGGCATTTGGGAACCTGTGAAGTGAGGTTCTCAGCTGAGAGATTTGGGTGGGAACTGAGACAGCAATAGTGAAGCGTAATCTGACAGGAGCCCCCAGCCTGAGTGCTACCTGCACAGAACCAGCAAATCCCCTATGCACTGTGAAACCCCTCACAGGACTGACCCTTCTCCCACTTGAGGTCCCTGTAGATCAGTGTCTTGCCAGACCCAGTTTCTCTTTATCACCTTCTCTCCTCCGATCACGTGGCCCTGAGCCCTCAGTGGAGCCTCTCCATTACTGTTTAGAATAGAAAGTTGTCAACAAGTGAGGGTGAGGGACACTTCTGAGAACCAAAGAACAGTTGTGCATCCCTTCCCCCTTCCCTCCTCAAGTGTGCAGAGATGCAGGGCATTCAAATTTGCTGATGCCGATTTAGATGCCATGAAAAGCACGCATGCTCCATGACTGCTGACACTTCTCTCACGTCTCATGCCCTTTGAAGCCACAGCTTCTTTGGTCAGTGGCCTAGTACTTCACTCCATTCATTTGCTCATTCATTCATTCATTTACCTGCTGAAACACGCAAATACCAAAACCACCGCTGGGCACCTCATACTGAGTTGTGCACAGAAAAGAACCTAACAAGCATCCACTTGGTAAATGGGCATATAGACTGTTAGCTGATGCATGGTGTGATAAGAGGAGGGAAAAATATGGTGGAATAGAGAGAAGCAGAAGTCCAGGTGACAGAGATGCTGCCCCCTAAAGGATGAGCAGGAGTTAAGACATGAAACGTAGAGATGGAAGGAAGAGGGAAACAATTCCTACTGCATGCTGGGCTCGAGTCTTGTACACTGCCCGTAAGAGTGGCTCTGCTCCTGCGCATGCACACTAGACTCAAGTGGTGAGCACAGGTGGTTATCTCCTTTCTATGCATGAGAATGATCCAGAAGCGCAGCAGTGGTTTTTCCAAATCATCCAGCGAATGAACTGGGGCTGGACGTATTCACAGAAAGATCTGCCTAACTTCTGCATTACCTATTTAACCATTAGTCAATACACAAGACCCTCATGATATCTGCACAAAAAGCACATTATTTCTCCATTTTAGGGATGAGACTCCCAAGAAATTATTTTGTTAGCACATTGTGAAGCACAGGTGTAAATTCAGATCTCAAACAACAGGAAATTGGAACCAGAAGGGGGTGGTAACCACAAGCTTTGTGGATACAAGCTGAGAAGTTGGGGTACTCTTTCTACCCTACAGTAGTAGTGCCTTTTATGGCCCACCATCATCTGCATTGCGATGCAAACCAACCCTCTGCTCATCGACATACTATGTGACTAATATAGTCTCCTGCCATCAGATATAATGTCGTGCACACGTGCAAGTCAAACATGAAGCAAGAGATCAGCTATTACTCTTATTAATATGAAAAGCGAAGGGGTCAGCCATCAACATGGATGCTGGTTGCTGCCAGACCTCCTCCCCCACTTAGTCTCCCAATCTCGTCTTGGATGAATTGTCGGCATTTCATATAAATTCTCGATTCTGCTCAATTAGCTTTAATCCATCAAGAAGTCAAGTCGAGGATAACAACATGCTCTTTCACATAATAATTCCCACTTATCTCTGTTGCACGGTGGCCAGGAGCTGACCTGCTCCAGGCTCATATTTCTTCAGCAGAGCTGCTGCGATCCCTACTCACAGGATTGAAGGATGAGGACATTTTCGCATAAAGCCCATGTCCTGGGCCTATGAGGCTGCACAGAAGAGGCTGGACTTGCCAGCTATCCTCTGCCCAGAGCTGGGTCCCTGGAGTATCCTTCACGTACAACCTGGCCATGTGTCACCTTACTGTGCTCCCCAATCCCCACAGCGGCGTGGCCTGCTAAATGTTTGGTAATGATTCTGAAGCATTCTGACTGTGAGGTGCCCTGTGGACACCTTGTTTCTGTATCACACTTAGGAGATCCACACTCGATTTTATACGCATTTTCTAAAACCATGAAGGAAAGAAAATATTCAAATGAATCGCTCTCAGTGCAGATGAGTTCACTGCCAGAATGAAACCACTTACTAAAAGTTTCCCGATAGAGGTTCATTTGTAAACCAACATTTGAGAAGCTTGGGGTGGGGTACAATGGGTAGTTCAGGAGGAGTATCATTATGTAAGTACATGAGGCACGAATGATGTGAAAGTTTAAAATGCAATGCCTGGTCCCAGCTCTCCAAAAGCCTCTTCCAATCTGTTTTCATCCTTAGCCACGCCAGATATCTATCCTTGGATTTTTCTGAGAACAGCTAGAGATTGCCAAAACCACATGGCTACCAAGAGACTACTCATAAACTATATTCATGTTGACACCCACTCCTCCTGTGCTCTTGTCAATCATAACTAATGATCACAACTCTTTGTGCAGCTAAGCCTGACTATAGCCTCTCAGTCCTTTGTGTAGTACTTTAGTATTCTTGCTAATGGCTGCCTGCTCTCTTGATCTAGTCTGTATTTTATTTGTGCATCTTCAGAGTCTCCTGCAGGTCAGCAGAAGTCTTGTCCTGAACAAGAGGCATGCTGCACGTGTGCATGCAAGCGTGAGGCTTCTGAGGTCATGACATGGCACAGAAGAGCCAAGGAGGAAAAGGAAGCTCAAGACAGATGGGAGAACTAATCCCTGGATCTCTGAGCAGGGGTTTGTTAATGGGAGCTGGGTATCCTAGTATAAGTAGGGTCAGGCAGGGAAGATATGGAGTCATCTGAGGATGTAGGAATGGGCATGAATCTATCCTTTGGACATCTAGAAGCTTCCAGTGCTGGTGTAGGGGGAGGGGGGGAAGCTGGTAAGTCTCTTTCCTTAGCTGTCTCCACATGCCATTACCATCAGGTCTTGATTTCTGGGTCTACACTCTGAGGTTACACACTCCCCTCCGGCATGGGTCCTTCACCACCTTCCTTCTGGGTCACTGTGACAGCCCCAGGCTGTCCACGCTGCTGCCCAAAGTTCAGAAATGAACCTGGCGCATCTCTGTCCTGCTCCACTGAGGCTCTCCTTCCAGACCACAGTCAGGGTAGGGTGCAGAGAAAGGTCTGGGCTTTGGTTGATAACCCAGGAATCTTGTCCTGTCTCTGCCACACTTGCTGTGTGACTTGGCCAGTCTCCACCATCCCCAGCGTCTGGTTCTTTGCCCCTGGGAAGCACGCCAAACTCCTCCCCACCCCCTTGCCTTTTTCCAGCTTCCCTTTGTCCACAGAGTCCATGGCCAGCTCATGGCCACCCACAGCGCTCACCCTCTGTGTCCGAGTCTCCACGCGGCTGAGCCTCCTCAAGGTTACAAGCTCAGCTCTTCTTTAGAATGCCCTTGTCCCACCTCTCAGCTCTGAAGCAGCGTGTGCTCTCAGTGGTCGACTTGAAATGTCCCTGGTTCACCTCAGCTGAGCAAACCACATAGATGGCCAAGATGTAGAGTAACACCAATGCCACATCCTCCTTGACTTATAGCCCACATCCAACATCCACTGTTCTAGCTATCTGAACTCCTTCTAGCACCTAAAGCTGCAGTTTTATTTATTTATGTTTTTGTCTTCCGACTTTCAATGCTGTAGCCAAAGGGCCCAGAACCGATGGTACACAACACAGGCTCAATCCATATTTGTTGGATGAATGAATAGAAAAGTTCCTATAAAATGTGGAAACCACATGCACTGGGTTGTAGGAAGTCAACTGGATTTTAGGAGGTATGCTTATAAGTAAGAGTATCATGAGGGTTTGCTTTTTAACAGACATCCTAGGTCAAGAGCAAGGGTCCCTCTGAAAAGGTCTGAGGACCCAGAATGTATCTGGAAGAGGCAGAAGGCCAGGTTGCCTCAGGGCTTGGGCACTGTGCTAAATGATGCAGTGTCTGAGATGGATACAATAAGGTCTTTGACAAGGTAGCACCCAGCCAGGCTGTTCCTGGCTGTGGCTAGTGGTGGCTGAGACCCAGGAAGGTGGGCGTGGGGAAGGGAGGGTCCAACTGTCAGACCTGTCAGACCATTTTGGGCCCTGGGCATCCTTGTCTTAAACACAGCCCGGGTAAGGAGTTTCATTGTTGTTCAACCCCTTTATCAGGTCAAGCCCTTCTGAAGAGAAAGGTTACTGTGATTGTGGTAATTATGCTGTATCCTGTCTTAATTGACTCTAATTGCTCATTTGCATCCCAATGCTGGAATCCTGGGGTGCTTTTGTCCCCCCTCCTACTTCCAGGACACAGCTATTTATTTCAGAGCAAAAAAGATTGTCTGGTCACTGGGAAAGCCACAAAAGGTTTTAGAAGGGTTGCCCCTCCCTCAGGTTTTCAGGATAATGGGTCAGTTGGAGAGTAAAGTGCGTAAAGACATTTGGAAACTAGACTGAGGAGAACACAAAAGGCACAGGGTCAGCAGATCCAAAGCACAGGGCAGCTGGAGCAGGTCCCCTCCCCTCTGTGGTAAGCTTGCTACGAAGAAGATAGAGGCAGACTAACCTCAACATCACCATGTGGCGTGTGTGTTCACATACTCCTTCTATTATTTACCTAACATCTTCTGTAAATCAGTATGCCTCTATCAGCTAAAGAATGCACTGTGTGAATTATTACCATAAACAGTAAACGATCTCTGAACACAATTAAAATGCAGTGACAGAAATAAATGGTGCGTGAGTTCCAGCCAAAGGCTGTGTGCTGAGGTGTGCTCTGTGATCGAAGAAAGAAAAGCAGGTTGGGGAGAAGTATCAAAGACAAATCGCCCCCCTCCTGCGCTTCAGAGAAGGGAGCGATTGCCGAGACCACAGGCTTTTTAACTGGCAGCCTTGTAACTGTAAATCACTCTGAGGCTCTCTTCAGAGCCTCTCCTTTGCTTGCTGAAAGGATTAAGGACAGGCCCAGGAACATACAGGCACCCTTCCCCCTCCCCAGCAGAAAACAGCAAACCCCTAGCCCCTCGCCCATTCCCTTATCTACAATTGCCCTTTGCAGATAAAAAAATCTCTAAACTGGGTAATCATCTCAGGACCCTTGACTCACTAATTCAATCACCCCCAAATGCTGCCCTAAACATAAGCGTTTCCCTCATCCTCAGCCTCCCACTGCTTCAGAGAACTGTTCAAGACTCGACACTACAAGAACTCCCCACACTGCTCGATTTCCCAGAACAACTGCATCCCTTGATGTGCTTTCCACGAAGGGCAGTTTGGGTTTCTGTTGAGATCATGTCTGTTTTATGTTCATTACCCCCCCCCACACACACACACTATCCTGTTGGGACCACAAAACTAAGCCCAATACTTTCAAGACAGGTGGAGGGTGCTCTCTGAAGGGTCATGAACAGCTCTCAGGGTTTTTTGAGAATACTCTAGTGTCAAGTCCAACTCTTCATGAAGAACCAGGGATCCCTGGAACTGTCCCGGGTCCTGATACTGGTTCAAGTTGCACCTCCAGTGACACAGCTACCCAGAGCCTTGGAAGGTTCCTTCATTAACTCAGTACCTACCAGGACCCAGAGGTAGTTTGTTTGTATCTCTAACCTACCTTCTGATTACTTGAATGGGTCCTCTCTCCCCTTTGCAAATAAAACATCCTCTAAGATGGGAGGTGGTTTGTCCCTGGTCACAAATCTAGGAGCACTTTAAAGTCTGTCCTTTCCACATAAGCTGCAGCTTCTGTCTGCTTCCAATGGCTGCTTTCTCCTCTAGCTGCCTTTAACCTTGCGCTCCCAACTTGCCTGGTTTTGGGCAGCAGCTCATCCATTGCCCATGACTCGAGTCAGGGAAACCCTGTTTGATCCCTCTGCTTGCTTCCCTTTCCAGCTGGTCCCACTTCTGTGCCTGGGGTATATCTGCCTGTCCCACATGGCTGGAAAGCACAGTACTGGATACCCAGCTCTTATACAATTAATCTTTTGAATACATTCAGATCCTCTGCCCATGGCTGTTTAGGGATTGATCCCTTAATTCCCAGAAAACAACATATCCAATAGTCACCAAAGAGTCTAAGGTACTGTTGATCTCTGAGAAGATGTAAGGCATATGAAAATCTGGAAGGAGATTGTCATGGATTTATTTGATCTCCCCACACTTTTTTTTTTTTTTTACCACTTTTAGAGGTTCTGTTCTTACTTGGGTTCAGGTCATTGTTTAGTTAAATGAAGTTGCTGGTCTAGATGATCCACTGTTCCCTTCTACAGACACACAGAAAAGATGCTCAAGCGACCAGAGAGTCCTGCAGATCGGCTGCTGAAAATGATCATACGGTATTAACCAGGAAGATCAACAAACTCAAAGTCTCCTGGCAGGTTTCATCTGTAAGATTAAAGGAGTGGTCACAACAGACCTGTCAAGGACACTACCACTTCCCAGGAAGCCACAACTTTAACTTTCTCTGTTGTACTCTAGAAGGAGCCTGGCAGGGAGCCACATTTGGTCGTGGTCCGTCACCATGTGCAAGGTGTGCCTGAGGTTCCAGGGGCTTCTGTTTTCCTCATGTGTGAGTGGAGGACCTGAGGGTGGGTCAGAGGCTGCTTTCATTCATTAATGAGATAGGTTGAAGTGGTCTCTATAATCCAGTGAATGCGTGGCCTTGATCGCAGGTTCTAAAAAGTTTTAGACTGAAGACAGAGGCTAGACCTGGCTAAGGGAGTTGGCCCTCAAAAAACCGCACGAGACATTTTCAATGACTGTTTTTCTTGGTGGCACTGGAAAGCTTGTTAAGAGAGGTGTCTTAGTCTCATAACTGTGACCATAATAAATACCCAATTCAAACAATTTAGGGGCCCAAAGGGGTTTTATTCCTGCTCTAAGATGCTCAAGATGACAGTTACTCATGGCAGGCATGTTATACCACTATGGAGAGCCAAGAGCAATTGGCCACGCCACACCCAGAGCAAGACAGTAGGCAAGGACCAACGTATATCAGCCAGCTGCCTGCTTACGTGGGGAGGGGTTCCACCCACTGTGGGCCAGATTTCCCCTCATGAAATGTAGTTAAGAAAATCTCTCTCAGGCTCGCCAGAGGCCTGCCTTAGCTTGGTAATTCCCCTCGGGAATGCCCAGAGTCCCACCTTTCAAGTGTCAAGTTGACAGTTAAAACTAACTGTCACAGAGGAGCTAGTTCACTGGGGAAATATGGGTACAAAGGATGCAGAGAAAAGAAGCCTCACAATGCAGAAGCAGCAGGTGCAGTCACCATTCCCAGACTCTTTAAGGAAGGCAAAGGGCATTGAGAGTCAGCCAAGCAGCCTGTACTGGTAAGAGTTCTCTGGGAGTTACAACATAAGGCGACGCAGGAGAGGGCCTGAAGACAGATCATCTTAGACAGGATGGGAGAAATAAGAGCAGGTGGAAAGCAGCTGCGATGGAGTTCTGAGTTTTAAAAGGATAGAAGATGTTCAAAAGCTGGAGTAAGGAAAGAAGGGGCCCCAACTGGTCCATCACAAACATATGAGAGTGACAGAACTTCCTTGATGAAAGGGACAAGCTAAGCACATGCCCTGTGCTTCCTTGCTAAAGGCCTTCACTTCCACCCCAACTTTTCCTCTTCATCTGTCTTCCCAAATGATGCTGAAGGTCGAGTGAGCCACTCCTCACATAGTGCACAGAGCAGATTTAATCTCAACTCTGAAAACTAAGTTGCAAATCTGAACTTTCTGCATATGTGACTGACTTCTGATCACTTACTGTTTTTTCAGGATTCAATTCTCTTTTCTATAAAGTGAAGACAGCAGTGAAACACATTAATTTTGAGTCCCAGGTTCTTACTATAAAAAGCAGGTGACCAACCATTTCTGTCTTCACAATTAGTGTGGGGAATTAAGCCCATGTACACATAACACTAGCACAGAAGCTTTGCACATTTTTTTTCTGAATGGTTCCCTTTTCTTTTTATTCAACTGCATTTCATTCTGTCTCATTCTATAGTTAACTGTTGTGTGAGTCAGCTTCACACCACTATGACATTCTACCCAAGGCAGGTGATTTAAGAGAGAAGGTCATTTTGGCTCATGGTCTTAGAGGTTTCACTCCATGACTGCTTGGCCCTGCAGACTCATCATGGTGAGAACATGTAGTATAGCATTTACTTCATGGTGGTCAGGAAGGAGAGGGAAGAGGAGGGAAGGAAGGAAGGGAAAGAGGGAAGAAAGGAGGGAGGAAAAAAGGGAGGGAGAGAGGGAGAGAGGGGGGAGAGAGAGAGAAAGAGAGAGAGACCTTAACACCCTCTTCAAGGACGCACCATTGATGACCTTCCAGTACACCTTACCTGCTAAAGGCTGCGCCATCTCTCAACACTGCCATAGCTGGCACCCAGACATTCAATGCATGGGACTTAGGAAGATATTCAAAGTGTAAACTGGGGACCGGAGAGACAGCTCAGGGGCTAAGCCTCTGCCTCACGAACAAAAGGGCCTCAAGTTCAGATCTGTAAATCCCATTTAAAACACTGGGCAGAAATGGTAGTTGTCTGTACTTCCAGCACTGGAAGGCAGTGGGAAACTCCAGAGCAAAGCAATAAGGAGGTAGAGCAATCCAGGATGAGTCCCTAATTCATCTTGGATCTCTACAGGCACACATAGTGGCCTCTTCTACACACACACACACACACACACACACACACACACACACACACACACACAATGTAAACTATACATGGTATATGTTTCCATGTCTGCTTCTACATAACAGAGTGAGGAATTTTGGCTGAGCTCCACCCACAGTGGACCCACTGTGGCCAAGTCCTTGCTGGGTTCTGAGAGCAGCTAAAGCTGACCAAAGAGCCAGGGGTCAATCCTGAGGGACAGGTGAGCGAGTGGATAAGAGACACAGCAACAGACCACTCGGGACCTGCAGCAGTGCTGGGAGGCAGCTCCCCTGCTCCCTGCAGCGGGCAGTAGGACAGCTAGGGTAGAGAGCTGCTGATGGAAGTGGGCGTTGAGGGAAGCAGCATGTCCCTGTGGCTCCAGAGTCCTGATCTGGAATGCACTTTGTGAACAATTTCCTGAAGCTGAACACATGGGAACGGCAGATTGTGTCAGCCTGGGGAAAAGTTAGCTCCAGGGACAGAAGCAAGCCCTGCATGGCAGGTGACAAAGTCCAGAGATGGCCACCTGCTCATGAGACAACTGAGCCCAATTTTAATCCTCATCTGCAGGATAACTACAGATCACTGGGCAGGGAGAGGTGAGTGTTTAAGCTATTTCAATGGTGTGTTAAGATTAGCTATAGAGCCAATACTACTGATCTTTACAGAGCTCCACAATAAAGGCTGAAAAAAAATAAAAACAAATCCAAGTGACATAAATATCCCATGCTGTGCCCAGTGAAGCTTGTGCTGTATTAGGAGCTGTTACTTACTGCCTGGAAAACACGCTCAAGTACCTTGGCTAATCCATCTTCTTGGACCAGAAGACGTGTCACCATGGCAACCAAGTGCACCATGAAAGCACATGTTCTCTGGAGTGGATTCACCCGTGGGGGGGGGGGTTGAGGGGAAGGCAGAACACTGCTGGATGGAAAGCCTTGTAGTATATCCGCTGCCTCTCTTATATATACTGTGAAAATGGAGATGTGGAAACAGGGACAGTTCAGGGAACACAGCTACCTCCAGATTCCTACAAGTACCAACACAACCATCCATCCTTGGGGCTCTCGTGAGGCTTTCTTTGGGAGCCCTGAGCCATAAGTATTCTTCCCAGTAGAATGTTCCAACTACTCTGGTTACAACATGCTCCTTCCAAAATAGCTTCATTTCAGAGAAGAATCTATGCTCACATCAAATCCTTGCCTTGACTGACAATCGAACACACTTGACTTGGTCTTCTGCTCCCACAACTGCTCAGCTCCTAGCGCCTGCTCTCATTTTGACCTGACAGATTCAAAGCTTTCCTTGTTAGGCTTTCTTTCAGCTCCCCTGTCCACATTTTAAAAGTCTTTCCCAATAGTTCATTTCTTAATATATTCTCTTAATTAACTTAACAATCAGCTGATCAATCAATCAACTTTGATTGGCATCTCCTAAGTCTCAGTGAGCTCCACCCTCCAGCTTTCAGAGAGGCTATTTGCTCTCTCAGATTTCTAAGCTGTTTCCTGAAAAGCCAAACCTATCTCCATGCTTTTGGGGGGGATAAACATGTCCCCTGAAAGCTCATGTATTGGAACTTACCAGTCATATTTTGATAGGATTTGGAGGTGTATCCTTTGATCATAATTAAGATCCTGAGGATGGGACTCCATGACAGCATTGCTGGTTTTACAGAAGAGGAATGGATACTTGTTCTCGGACTTCTCAGACCCATAGCCAGTAAAGTTCCACTCTACAAATTACTCAATTTTGAGACTGGATATAATTCCATCAATAGGGTGCTTGTTTGTAAGGACTTGAGTCTGATCTTTAGACCCCACGGAAAAGCCAGGCATGGTGGTGTTCACACCAGGAAAATAGAGACAACAGGCAGATTCTTGGAATACCCTGGCCTGTCAGCCTAGCCAAGATAACGAGCCTCAGCAACAGACCCTGTCCTGAAGAACAAAGTCTGATGGTGAACTATGACCTCCACACACAAGAACATACCTGTGTGCATGTGCACGCGCATGTGACACATGACACCTGGCCTCAGATAGTTTCATCAATGGAAAACAGATGAAGACATCCCCACTTGATTCATTCTGCACCCTCTCCTGAGTTCTCTTCCTTCCTCTTTTCTGCTTGGTGGTACTAAGAATTGAGCCCAGAGCCTTGTTTTTGCTGGCTTGGCAAGTACACAGCCACTAAGCTGCATCGCTACCATCCTCCTTCTTCCCTTTGTCTTAGAAGTTGCAGATGCTTCTCCATCCTCTAAATAGATTAGAGCAGCTCTGGAGAGCTGCTTATCGTGGAAGACCCCAAATTTCAAATTCCTTTATTTCTGTCCTCCATGGATTTCCCACACTCTCTGTGGAGATCTCTGACCAGAATAGTCTTCCTTCCGTGATACTATTGGATGATGTTGGTCATTCTGGGCTCCTATTGGATAATTTGACCATCCAAACTACAACCCAGTTGGTCCCTTTGCCTGTAGCTTCCTGCTCCTCCCCCCTTTTGCTTGCCTCATCCTTTGGAAAGGAGAGAAAGACTCAGGGACTCGTCCCATCCTTCTGCCCTTCAAGTTCTGCCCTTGCTCATCCTCACCTTCCAGGATGGCCAGACCTGGGCGCTATCTCCCTTCCCCCATCTTCTGATCCTTCCTTTCTTTCTCTTATCGTTAAAGCTCCTTAATGTAGACTTTTCTCTGGTTTTCAGAGGGCACCTTGGCTTCAACTTCGCTGCTCCCTTCTTCTCTGGGCCTCTTAAGTGTTGTGCTTCCCAAGACTCCTCTGCACTCTTCCACCTTCTCGCCCATTCTCTCCCCAAGCACACACTTGCTGCCTGAGTTTTAAGTCCATTAATCCTTTTTTTCTCTTCTTTAACATTTATTATTATTATTATTATTATTTCTGCTCATACAAACTTAACAGGTACACTGGTCCCCTCCCTCCCTCCACCTCCCCCCAACCCCTCTGCTTCCCTCTCCCCTCTTCCCTCCCTCCCTCCCCATCCCCCAGTGCCTCTCCCCCCCCAATCCCCGGAGCATCCTTTAATGTGCATGCCAAACTCTCCTCTGGGTTGTCCTCTCCCATGAGGTGTAAGGACCCAGGGGCATTTCCCAGAACCCCTTCCTGTGTTCCCCTTAAGCTTAGGAACACTACTGTGACTGTCAGTCCCTAGCCTCCAAGGATCCTAGTGCCTTTAGTCCATGCTAGACTGTGGGGTCAATAGTGTGTTGGACATTACGCAGGGCATGCAAAGTCCTATTATGATTGCTTCGGCCCTAACTTGTGTGGAGTATCTTGCATATCATTACTCTTCCCATCCTTGTGCTCTTACAATCTTACCGCCCCCTCTTCCACAAATTTCCCTGAGCTTCAGGATGGGGAGAGATTAGGATGGCCCAGTTCCAGGTGGTTGATATAGAGTCTCTGATGTTCTGAATTATGGTTTGTTGATTTTTTTTTCAGTTTTGCTGATCCTGCAATGCCCTTGGCTCCATCCTGATGGGTATTGGATGTCACCCCCTGGCCAGAGATAAAAACCTGTTAAATTAGAGTCCTTTGTGTAATGTACTAAGTTGTTTCTAGAAAATATGGAATCATCAAGACATGAGCTCATGAGCAAATCTCTAATGACTTAGTCTTGCTTCATAGTATCAAATTCTACCAGTCTGTTTCTATGCCTTTCTGCAGAAACACTGCGACTCTCCATCACATTCAACTTTTCACTAGGCCTGCTTACCAGTTCCTCACCCCACCTACCAATCTGACATGACTCCCAACGTGAGAACTGTCTGCTTTGGACACAGGGACTGTCCTTCCTCCTCTCCTCTCTTCTCTTCTCTTATCACATGTTTCCAGGGGTCAAGTTTTATTAGCTTTTGTGTCTCCAGGGCTTCCCAGGATATCTGAATCACAGTAGGTGTTAAATACATGCAGATTTAGTTCATTGGAATTATTTAACACATGCAGGCTGAGTTCATTTAGAAGAGTTTAATACACATGAGCTGAGTTCATTTGGAGTTGGATGTCTCCATGAAATCAAAGTAGTATCATGTGCTGTAGTGAAGCTAATTGATGGTTTCTAGTTCCAGCTCTGTAGCCTGGAGAAGATCCTGCCACCTCTTTAAGCCTCAGCATGCACATCTGTGAAGTGAGACTAGAGACTCCCCTTCACAAGACTGTCAGGAAGGAGAAGTGCAAGTTGGTGGCTGTTGTTCCATCTGTCCTGTGGAGTTTCCCGCCATCACAGAGACCCAGGGGACATTAATAGTGGGGGACTAGGAATTCTGGGAATCCTACTGTGAACTCGAAGTTAAATAGCAAAGAAGCCATGCTGCCCAGGATTTCTGAGTGGTGTGTTTCCTTGTGAGAGGGGAGTCATGGCTATTGAACTATTTGACATGAAGCTCAAAGGCTTGTATTTTTTGGGTGGGGGAATGAATACAGGACCTTATGTAATTTTCTTTAAATGTCACCTGACTTTAAACTGAGTTTTTCACAAATGCAGTCCCTACAGAGAGGGGAGCAGTTGGGTGCTCTTTCATTCGTGATATAGGCTTCCCCTCACTTAGGAGAAACTTTTGTTATGGTATCAATACCGCCTGCAGAATCCGAATGACCAATACAACACACTCATGTGGGTCCCGGTTTTAACTACTGTAATCAAGAGGTCTCTGAAATGATACCTACTTTCTAAAAATGGAGAGCAATGGTGCTGAACAGCCCGGGGTAGGGAGAGGGGTTGCTGCCAGGGGTTGCTGCCAGACTGCCTATGTCTCTGTTGCCACTGAATGTCAACCCTACCATGTTGTTTTGAGCATGTGGATATGCCAAAGGGCATGCTGCTTTATTTACAGGCTGTGTCTTTGATTTTTTCTATAGTACAGGGTTACAGTTTGTGTGCATGTTGTCAACAAATTCTTGATCAGATAATTTAGGGGAACAGAAGGTCTGTTATAACTTATAATTCTCCTTTATGTTCATAGTCTGATTTGGCAGGAGAGTTCATGCCAACAGCAGGAGCTGAGAGAACCGGCCACACCATATCTACTAACATTGCTGAAAGAGGCCCAAACCTTCTCACTTGCCAGTCTATGAGTATGCCAAAGTAGTCAAAGTGCGGAACCAGGTCCTTCCACCTTGTCTACCTGTCCTGGAAATGGTCGCACTCTCAATGGGCTGGGTTTTCCTAAATCAATCACGCAATCTCCTGAAGGCTTGCCTTAATAATTCTTTACAAACGTGCCCAGTGCTTAGCCTTCAATTGCCAAGTTGACACCTATATCTAACCAGTACACACAGTGAGGGCAGCACACTGGTTTTCTTAAGTTGGACTGTGCAGACCAACTGTTTACAAAGTATATTTCAGAGTGGTCAAGGTGTGTTCTAAAACCCTTGTCAAAAACAAGGGAGCAGCTTAGTAGCCCTAAGTGTTTGAATCAGCCTCAGTGCGAAGGCTGGTTTGGAGCAAGAATTTGTTAGTACTATGATCAGCACACTGGGTCAAACACAAGTGATTCTGAATAAAGACCATGCCTGGCATCTGTAAAGATCATCTGCTCCAATGTTCTCACTGGGAACTCTTGCTCATTACATACCCGGGGTTGTCAAACAGGAAGAAAGACAGCTGTTGTCACAGCACCGAGCACAGTGTGAGGCCTGTCGGAGCCACCTTCACTTTCTCAAAATACACCTCTGCTCAAGAACTATCGGTGGCTCCCCACTGCTTGCGGGACCTTAGTCTGTCATTTGTGCACTCCCTACTCTGAAATCTGGCTCGGTTTGTCACTTCCCAAACTCCAAATCTACCCTCAGCTCCGCCTCCCTCATTGCTCCTCCAAAGGAAGGACGAGCAACAAATCCTCTTCTTCCAGCCCACCCAGGGCCACAGCGACTTCCCAATCTGAACAGCACCAGCATCAGCGGGGCTATGGACAGCTCATGCCTACTCAAGAATCACAAGCGTTATCTTCAGGCCGGTGGACCCAAGCGTACGTGCCCACTAGATGAGAAACACTTTGGCTAGAGGCTGTCGTTTATAAAGACTGAGAGAAATCAGATACAAGTCACAGTGAAGGTGGACTGTGTGTATGTTGTACAAGTCTGGCATGAGAACTTCACACACAACATCTCCCTGAAGCCTGGCAATGAGACAGGTTCTGCTACATCCCATGAGGCAAGCAAAGACTACGGCCACTGTGGAGGCAGAGCCAGAGTCAAGCTTCCATACATTCCTGGTTCTAAAGGCAGAGCCCTTGATCTCTGCTCTCTTCCACCTGGTGGAACAATGCTTTGGGATTCATCCCAATCTGAGTTCATTCTACCTGCTCCAGTGTTTATGTGACCCTGTGAGCATCACTTACCTCTTCGAGCCTGAGCACCTTCATTTCTAAAGCGGGGTTTTGCCCACACCCCAGCCACCATCTGCTCTGAGAGTCGAATCACATATACCAGTGCTAAGTTCAATGCTGGGAACATAGCGGATGCTTGGGAAGTAATGCTCCTTAGCTCAGGGGGAAAACCTGAACTTGCCACCTGGATCTGCATGACATCTGTCAGATTGTTTCTGTATCATTCCCCACATCCCTGCTTCCCCCTAGACTGCTTGCTGCTCGAATGCTCTGACAATCACACACATTTCTACACACCCTGGTTCCACTTCTATGCGTTCTTCCAAGAAAGGCTTCCATCACTGTTTCTAGAACAAATATGGATGCACAGAGAGAGGCATCAGCCAAGTGGGCCCAGGGTTGTAAGCAGTCAGGAAGAGAGGAGGCGACTGCCTTATAGTTGTTATAGTTGACTTGTTTCTATAGGTAGGAGTGTGCACTAAGATAACTATAAGAAGTATATGGTAAATACAGAAACTAATACTGTACTTATTTATAATTACTAATGCACAATAGGTGCATGTTACTCTGTAGAACCAGGGCACCCAGACATCTATACCAGCATCACCACCGGCACAGAAGGCTATGACATTACAGTACCTATGACATCACAGGTGATGGGGATTTTTTTTTTCAGTTCATGAGGTTGGTCCTTCACTGACTAAATCTCACAGCGTGGTGCAAGGCTATCTTCCACTGACTCTGTTCTCTGGTTGGAAGCTGACCAATCCTGGTGGTCACAGGGATGCTGAGGCAGAGGGACATGGCAGGGACTTTGCAAGAAGAGAGTGGCTCTCATTCCACTGAGTGAGCAGGTTTATGATCTGCAGGGGACAGTGAGTGGGGTTCCTACAACACACAGCTGTGATTTGACTGCACGTCTCCTATCTACCTGGGAGCGTGTCCTTACTCACCAGTACCCCCAGGGCCTCATGGCCTTCACTCATCACAAATCTGCCACATCCGCAGAGCTCCCAGATATGCCGATCCAGCATCCTCCTGCTCTACAACTCGTGCTAGGACACTGCACTTATCAAAGTCACCTTGATAGAAGGGGAAACAGGCTGGGCTAACAACACTGTGAGAAATAACAGAGCAGTACTCCTGACCGCTACCACCTTCTTGCCTCAATGGCTGACTCCACCTCTGTCTTCACAGTGCCTTTCATGGCACCAACATTCATTTAGTAGGCGCAAAATAAATACCCCACTCATTTCTAGCTTAGTTTGTCCAGCAGTCCTGTGCTTGTCTCATACTGGGAAACGGAGAGCCTGATTCACAGAAAGATGGCGACCTGTATCTCTGGAAAACCCACCTACACAGAACCTGGGCTCCCTCACAGTGCCAGGAAACAGCTCCTTAAGGGTTAATGATGCCCACCTCCCTCCCCCAAGCCCCACTTGGGCTACTGAAGACTTTCTACAGAGCTGGCCAGCCCCACAGAACAACCTCCCCCAGCAATCGCTTGGACTTTGGGGGGCTTTGTGCTTTAATAAAGACAGTATTACTGAGTGGCACAGCTTCCTCCCTTCCAAGTTCCCTGGCTGCCAGCATCCTGCTAAAGGTGAAACCCTGCCATTGAAGGCCAGAGAAAGGGCTGAATTGGATGCTGGGTTCTTTTGACTTAATGTCACAATCTACTCCTCTTTCAAACTGTAGTGGTGTGAGAAGAACCCCAACGCTGTGATGCAGCTTTGGGTGTCCTCAGGCTTGGGGGCCTGGGGCCAGGGTCCCCTATGTCTGCCACTGGGGTACTCTGCATGCCTCTCAGGAGTGCTCCACTTTCTTCTCTGAATGCAGACGCTGCTCGGCTGGCTTCGGACAGCCTGCCTCCGAGGTCAGCCTCCTGCTTGCTGCAAGCTTAAGGGCAGGAGGCTCTCACACCTCTCTCCCTTTAATTCCCCTCCCTTTTTGCTCTTGCTTCACAATCTCACCCAAACACTATATAGGGTGAGCGGCTCCCCATTTTTTACCTCTGCTAGCAGCTCTAGTGTGGCCTGGTGGTAGGAAAGACAAAAACCTCCTGTGGTCCTCAGACTGAGTGTTCTCCTGTCAGTCTACCTACAGGGTCTGAAGGCTGTCCCTGCTCCTCCATGACACCTGTGGACACTGATGATGTTCTTTGACCCCCGAGACTATAAACCTGTCTTCCCATCTGTGCTCATCTGTGGGGGTAATGGCAGCACCATCCTTGTGGGCTCCTGTGAGGGTGGCCTGGATTATTATGGGTGTGTATGGGGGTGGGAGTGGGGGGAGACTACATCAACTCAGTCACATGCTGCACGTCTATCGACAAGAGGGCACAGTGTGTTTGGGAGTCCTCATGTTACCTCTATTGGTGGCAGAAGAAAGGAAGGGAAAGGGGAAAAAAATCAGCTCAAGGCTGTCTGCAGTCGTTTCTGGGCGAGTGTGTCTGTCTGTGGGTGGGTTTTATTTCCCGTGTCTGTCTGTGCTTGTGGCCCCCACCCTAATACCCCCACCCTCTATGTCCTGAAGCTTTGAAAAGAGTAACAACAGAGTCCCCAAGCAGTGAAAAGGCATGATTCTTCTTCAAATCCCGGCTAATCCTGCAGCTTCCTTTAAAGAGGCAGCAGGAGGAGGTGGGGAAGAGGCCAGAATTGTTTCCTCGGTGCCCTCCCCTCCCAACCACTGCCCCTGGAGACCAGGAGACCAGGGGGAAAAATCCATAAATCATCCACCCAGAGAAGGACAGAGGAGGGGACTAGGGAGAGGACCCATGCCAGCAGGGAGGAGGTGTGGGGGCAGCGTGAGGGGACACTCTATCTACTGGGTGGGGATGGCTGACTACCAAGGGCAGAGCAACCAGGCCAGAGGCTGTGCCAGCCACCCCACACAAGGCTGGGAGGGCTTAGCAGAGCAAGAATGCCACCCTGAAGGGGTCTTGGGTGTGGCCACCTATCTGGCCTCATGCCTCGGCCCTCACCACTCTGGTCATCTGCCAGCAGGGACGCCCTTGGCTTCTATGTCCCCATCCCCAAGGCAGGAAAGTCAACCCCACTGCCTCACCTCCAGTGCACCAATGACTTCTGTGGCCTCGTCACTCTGCCACGGCCTGGGAGGTCACGTCTTCGACTCCCACGTCTGCTCATGACTGTCCCGGACTCTGCAATGCTCTGAAATTAGCTGGGTCCTTTCCACTGGAGCATTTCTGACCTGTTGCTCACTCCCTGTGCCCTGATTTCCACAGTGCAGTCTCAGCTCTCTCTGAGGAGACCCTCTTGCATCCTTGTCACACAGCCCTCCTCCCCCACAGCACTTCTATAGCTTCTTTTCCCTCGTCCTTGGACAAGGCCTGAAGTTCCACCATGTGCTGTCACTCCCTAGTGCAAAGAGCCCCCCCACACACCCAGAGCCTAACATACCACGGTTCAGGGTCAGTACTCACAGTGTAAGTGAAGGCATGAGCAAGGGAAAGAGCAGGTTCCCTAGCAAATAAACCTCGGGCTGGGGCTGTAGCTCAGTGGTAGAACACTTGCCTACCAAGCCTGAGGGCCCTGGATTTGATCCCTGGCACTGGAAAAACCAAATGAACAAACACCTCAAGAAAACCAAGCAAATGAGTATGTGTATCAAAACTAACCATCTGCCACTAACCATCACAAGCACTTCTCAGTGGCCAGAAGTACTTATGTTCTAGGCGAGCACAATTTCCAAGTCATTTCTTGTTGAGTGGGAATGAGTTTACATAAAGTAGTTCAAGGTTGGTCTATCCTGTTGGTTTGCAAACTTCTGTAAGATCACTAACACTAAGTTGGGTGTACACTAGCAATGTTTCTGATTTCAAACTTTTTTTGGATTTGGGGGATATTTGCACACATACAAAGATATTTTGGGTATGGAACCAAATCTAAACACAAAATTCACTTATGTTTTTCTTATGTATTTTATATAAGCATGGTCTAAAGACAAATTCATATGATTTTTTAATGATTTTTTGTGGAGGACAGGGACACACAGTGCCCTCTGATACACACACACACACACACACACACACACACACACACACACACAAAATACATAAAAAATAGCTTTGTGCAGGAAACCCAATCTCCCAATATAAAATTTTCCACCTATGGTGTTCAATGTCATCATCTAAAAAATTCTGGATTTTTGATTATTTTGCATTTCACATTTACAGATTAGAGACACTCAATCTACAGATTAATTTTTGTGGGCCACACAATCACAGCTGCTGTTACTCAGCTCTGTCAGAGCAGCAGCCAGTGATGATACAGGAATGGATGTGACTATAGTCTAAAAAAGCTTTATTTAAATGCACAGGTGTTGGGCCAGATTGCCTGAAAGCCTAAGAAAGCTACAGGAAGAGAACACACGCCAATGAAAGTTTTCTCAATCTTTAAACATATGCGTGCAGCAAGAAGGAAAAGTAACACAAATACACGATATCACTGCACAGGCAGCAGAAGACTACATAGAATGGAAACAAAAACCACAGAGTCACTTGAAATCCCTACTTGATGGAACACAAAGCACTTGTGTTGGGATGTCCTGCATGTAGTGAGTTTGCACAGAGGTGATGACCTAAGGGCAGTTTTCACTCTGGAGGTAGAGAGGGGTTACTGAATGGTGATTCAGTGGACAATGAAAGCTGAGGGGACAGGACCCCCTTGTTGTTTTTGTTTTGTTAGAAGTGGTCAATGCAGACATGACCAAAAACTGGTGGAGAGATGAGTGGAGCTGTTCCAAATGATACAGTGGCTCCAGCCTCCAAGACCATGAAGGAGACAGAGGACAGTGATGGACGGGCAAGTTCCTGGGAAAATCACCGAGGTCCGCCATGTGCTGAACCCCAGTGCCCATTGTCCACATCTCAATCACCCAGAGAGAAACTGACCTTCATTCAGAAAGTAGGTGACAAGTCACAGTTTGGGGCTGATTTCTGAGGGAAGCCAGCAATTACTTCAGTATTCTGCTTACTCGGGACTTTCTATGTGACTGAGAAAAAGTTAGTTCACACGAAGTTTCTCGAGTTTGCAACAGCATCTACAGAGAAAAATAACTGCAGAGCTGAAACCACAACTTTTTTTCTGGGTCAGGGAGAGAAGCCGGTGAGTGAGCAGCACCTATGAGCATACGCTGTGCCCGGCCTCTCGCCCGTGGACCTGGGCACTGTCGTTCACATGGAGGTCAGGGATGGGGTAGGGGGCGAAGATTCAGAGCAGACAGACCCAACTCTGAACATTAGCTCTGCTCCTGGCCAGTGGGTTGCCTTGGGAAAATCTTGAAGCCTTCCCTGTGCCTCTACTTTCTGACTTGTAAAACAAGAGTTTTGACTTAAAAACCAAGATGCTTCCCAAGTCTGACACGTTGTATTACCAAACCCATAGCACCCATTAGGATCCCAACTCCCAGGATCCGATTGTCTCAACGGCTGCCTTGCTGTCCTCTAGCACTTAGGCTCTGCCATGCAGCTATGGTGGGCTGCATGCTTGGTGAGGACCCCATACTGCCACTGTCTCCACTAACACTAGGTAGGATTCATGCATTCCATCAGGTTTATTAAGCAACAGGTACCCAGCAGGGTCGATGGGCATCCCTCCCACTCAGGGGAGCTTCTCTAGAGGATGTGGATTGCTCTCCTGGCCCCAGAAGATACAGAATACTGGCCTCATGGATGTCAGAAGTCCCTAGAAGTGCCAATGATCACTATACCTCATGGTCATGCATGGGTGGCTCTGAAGCAGTGGGATGTCACCTGTAATGTGCTCACAACTGACCTGGGATCAACTGACTGTAGATGGAATCGGCCAAGCTGTGCTGAAGCTGGGAGCAGTTTTTTCCCTAGAGATGGGAACTTTGCTCACATTAATGAATGTTACTCATGACAGCAATGTCTACTAAGCTCTCACTCTAGGAGTCAGGAAGGGAGTAAAGAGGAAACACCAACTCAGTGTTGACCTGGATAGTGTAGAGGAAATGCACAGCTCTTTCTTCAAGAGCATCAAGAAAGTGGTTCTGGTCAGGGTCCCACAATGGGTAGGGGTGGGGGTAGGTGTGGGGTTTTACTCATGTGATGTCTCTCGATTGGCCCTGCTATTTTTTAACTGTTTTTGAACAAAGCCCAAAAAGCCTTTGGACTCTGGATTCATCTCTACAGTGCAGTGGTAATAAGCAGGAAAAGAAGTGCCACAGCCTCTCCTAGAGAATCCACCTGAAGATCCGGGGACTCCGGTTCTGGGTGGGATCCTGGAACGTCATTGCTATAAAGAGCTAAGGAGCCATCCTGACATACTTATAGTATGACTCTGGATGATTTTCTTCTTGTCTCTAAACCTCAATTTCTTCAAGCACGTAATTTGAGTAAGGGGTGAAAGGATTCTTATAATTCTGGCAAATTAGCTGTCACTTGGATGCTACTGTGAACTCAGGGACACTTAGAACAATTTACAGATGCTACTGTGGCTTTAGAGTCATGTGGAGCAACTCACAGTTGCTAGTGTGCTCTTGAGGACATGTGAAACAGCCCACAAACCCTACGGTGGCCTTGGGGACATGTGGATCAGCCTATAGCTCCCAGTCTGCAAGAAGAAAGTCTATCAGCTCATCAGATGTCACCAAGGCTTTGAAAACCAGCATACGGAGAGTACATAGGGCCGACAGAGTGACAATATGCCTATCCAGAGCGTGGGGGTGTGGTCATCAACACTTAGATTTCATTCCAGTCTGATCCTGTCTGTTGGAGAGTCCTTGAGCAATGTGCTATCTGTAAAGCAGGGCTACTGAGCATCCTTCTCACAGGGGTGGCCCAGGGCCTGAGTGGAAGAGCTATGCTTGGAGGAAGCAAGCAGCGAATAACTTCACCAGGGACACTGGGATGACTGTTGTTGCCATTTCTGCCAGATATGTGAAAAAGGAGGTTCAGAGAGAAGGAACACAGGGACACCACTCACAGCACCACAGTGCTCCATGTGTTAGTCAAGATGGCGATGGGTGTGGTGATTTGCATCTGTGATCCCAGGACTTGGGAGGCAGATGCGAGAGAATCAGGAGTTCAAGTTCATCCTTGGCTACACAGCAAGTTCAAGGGCAGCCTGAGTTACATGAGATCTTGTCATGGTCAAATTACAAATGACAAAAGAATTTGAGAGAGGCATAGAGAGGGGACTTTGGGGTTGTGTGGAGGAATCACTACTAGGTAAGTATGAGCAGGCTGCCTGACTGCTCTTGGCCTCTGGTTCTCCACCTATAAAACAGTCACTTTCCCAAGCTGGGGAGATATGATGTCCCTGGTCTGCCCGAGAAGACTCTTCTGACCGTCTCCTAACTGCACCGGCTCACCCTTCCTGGAAGCAAGTCCTAACACTTGGGCTGCCTCATGGCCCTGCCAATAGCAAGTGCCTCACTTGGAACTGTGTGCGAATGAATCTTGCTGTGGTCCACAATATGGGCCCCCTACAGGGACATACAATGTACCAAATCCTGGTTGACCCATCATGGTCAACACCAAGCCAAGCCCCCCCTGGACTTATCATAATCTCCGAAAAGCAGAACTTGTGGTGCTTCTGTGAATAACATGATCCTTCTCCCAAGCACTTCAATAGATCAGCTTGGGAAGAATCTAGGGTGCATTTTACTTATTTTTTAGAGATTCACTGAATGATGCTAGTATGCAGCAAGTACTCAGAAACCACTTTATTTTCTCTTTTGGTTTGCTTTTTGCAACAGGACTTTGTTATGTAGACCAGGGTGACCCCAAACTCACCCTGCCTCAGCTTCCTAGCTGGAATTGCAGGCATACACCACCACACCCAGCTCAGAAACCGCTTCTTGAATCAGCTTGCTTTATCTGCAACACCATTTCCTGTGAGAACACACATTCTTTTGTCCCATTCTCTTAGGGGGAAACTGAGGCTCAGGGAAGCTAACTGCTGCACCCAAGTTCATAGCTAGTGACTGACAGCTGGGGATTATGCAGATCAGCATCCTGGCTCCAGCCCTGGGTCTTAAGCTTTCAGTTACTTTCTTTAGCCAGAAGCAGCAACAAGGAAGGTAGGGAACAGTATGGAGATGGTCTGAACAGCAACAAAAATGCAACAATTCATCTTTGTGAAAAGAGAAGAATCCTATTGTCTAAAACACCACCTCCGGAAAGCAAAGGTCGCCACAACATGGCTGGAAGGACACAAGTGTCCCTTGCTTTACTTCCTGGGATCCCAGGAACCATCGAGATTGATTTTCAGCATCCCTTCAGCTTTACCCCACACAGCATGGCCCCCCTGCCTAACTCCAAGTTCTAATTTCCTTCTTGGAGGACACCTTGCCTCTAATGTCTAAGCAGTTTCCTCTTTATTCTGTCTATCCCTACAGGACTCAAAGGAGCCATCTTTTATAAAAGAACCTAGAGTGGTAAGTTCCTGTTGTGTCTGCCCCAGCAACTTCCAGAAGACGGAGAGTGATGTGGTCAGGGGGACCTGGGCACTAGAAATGCATCATTTTCTTTCTCATAAGGAAAATAAGCACAGGAGTAGTGGGAAGGAGACTTGTGGCCTTGACACTCCGTCAAAATATGGAGGTTATGATAGTGGATGGTGGGGACTGTGGAGGTAGGTCAACTGTAAGCTATGGGTTCACACACAATCTAATGTGGTTGAACCAGATTCACATTTGTTTTTTCTGCATTAAGCATGACTTTTAAATATTATCACTGAATTATTTTCCTTTTCTTTCCTTCTTTTTATGTAAATCACATAATTGGGTTAGATTTGGCCAAGCATTTCAAACGTATCTATATTGATCTTGTGGGGGTTCAAGATGTGCTCACTGACCAAAGGTCCCCTGCACTCCTGGCTTTCCTGTGAAAGGATAGGAGGTTGTGCTGCAGATTCTGGCCAGCATCCTGCGAGTGGAGGAGACATGTATCTCCCAAGCCCAGGCAGTTAGAAGCCCGGCCACTGCTCTCAGTTCTCCTTCCCTAACCAGGATGGAAGTAGACATTCTGAGATCTGGGTGTGTCAGTGCTCCCCCACACATCTGGAGCCAGGCTCAGTGACCAGAAGTCACAGTGGCAGCACTTTAGCATATCCGCATATCCCTGTCTACAATGCACTTGGCCCTGCCTTATCGTACGGGGCTCTCAACTCACCCAGAGTGGCCTTGCTGTTCCACAAGGAGCAAACGGAGGCCAAGAGGTAAACGGAATAGTTCTGAAGCGTGTGGCTGGTATGTGTGGAGCTGACTATGGGCTTCTAGGTGGACTATCTGTACAGTACTTGTCTTACCTCGCAACTGAAGAGCCAGCTCTTCCAACATGGTCTCCTTGGTACTCCAGAGCCAAGCTACGATTTTTCTCTACTTGTGGCTAGCTGCTTGAAGATCAACCTCTTACCTTTCCTGTCGACTTGGTCCCCTTCCAGATACAGAAGTAGCAGATGGTCCAGGCTGCCAGGAGACACAGGGCCAGCTCCCAGCGGAGGTTCCCAATGTGTTCAATCCCATCAGAGATGGCCTAGGACCCGGCGCCTGTGGAATAAAGGTAAGGAAGGAGTCACGAGACTGCAGACAGCCCATTGTGTCCCTACGGGTGGCAAAGCCAGAGCTGCAGAACAGCAAGGATGAGCCACTCATTGGCTCCCCTGCTTTCCACCATTCACCAAGTGTCAAGCCTTGGTCTGGGCCTGTGGTTTCCAAGAAGGACAAGACCTAGTCCCTCCTCTGTAGATCCTTGTTCTGGTGGAAAGATGAGAAGGACATGGCGCAATGCTTGGAGGCTTAGGGAAGACCAGAAGTACCTCATACGTTTGGGGTGTTTGGGAGACTACATGTCCATAGCAGGAGAATATGCAGCTGCTTTACTGAACTCGAGAGTGGCTATTAGCACTTACTACCGCCATTGCTTGGCCAACCGCGTAACATGTGCTATTTCAGAGAGAAGTTTTCAGATACAGGTGGCAGTATCTTGAGTCCTATGTCCAGTCTCTGCTGTGATAATGGAAGTAAGTGTCTCAGTGGAACCTCTGGAAGTCCAAATTCCTAAGGGACTTCCTAAGGCATGATGAGTAAGAAATGAACACAGTAGCTATCAGCCATTGAGATCTCTGGAGTACTTGTTACTGCACAATAACCCAACCCTCCTTACTGATACAAGGGGTGTCAGAGAGCACCTGGCAGAAGTCACATGCAAGTCACACGCTGAAGGCTGAGTGGAACTAAGGTAGAAAATAGAGAGAATAGAGAATGATCTAAGCTGGGGGAATAGCTTGAGCAAAACCCCAAAGACTGAACATGGCACATTTGGGGAGTAGCAAGCCCAGGGTGGGGGGAATGACAGGAAGAGTGGATAGGGAGGTGCCCACACAACAGGGCAGGGTCCTAGGGGACCTGCATCACTACAGCAAGGACTCCAGACCTCCTAATAATGTCTCAATCCCTGTCTGGCCTTCCCTCAGGGTCCGTTATTTCCTCAGCAGCTACACAAGTCTGGCCTGCAGAACTCATGCCTGGGGTTTGTGTTTTTCCAAAGTCAAACTCGCCACGCTCCATATTGTGCAGAACCATGGCACCAACACAAACCCCTTCCATGCTTGCTCCACGAACCCCATTCCGGCTGCCAAGTCACCCCCACTCCCCCACAGTTGCCAGTCGCCTTGTGCTCTAAGAATGTCCCCAAAGAAAGGAGCTCCCATCCCACCAAGCATGAAAGCCACCCTCAGTGTCTGTCTCCCTGGGAATCAGCCGGGGCCTGATTCTGCATTAATTTCTCAATACACCAATTAGTACTGGTCAGCAGGCTCCATCCAGCCCCAGTCCCCCAAACAAAATCAGACTCTGTGCAGCCATGGGGTTACCAGAATAGAACCAGCTCATGGGCTCGCAGTTGGGACAAGCAGAAACAGCCACTCAGAACACATTTATTGAGTTCCTACTATGTGCTGGGCATGAACTTAGATTTCAAGGTTCAAAGTTGGACAAAAGAATTGTTTGAAGTGGAGGCGTCCATGGTGGTTCCCGAATTCACCCATGGTTCTACATACACACACACACACACACACACACAATTGAATAAATAAAAAAAGAGAATCGTTTGAAAAAAATAAAGGAAGTTAACATCCAGCTCTAACAAGCACCAACCACCACCTGACTTGTGTTATGTCTCAGAGTCTCTAACTTTAACTCATTTGAAGACTTCATAACTTCTGTTCTCAAGGGGGTTCAGGTCTCTGTGGCAGACCAAGAAGTCCTTCCTTGGGTGGCCTGCTGATATGGGTACTCTCCTACCTCTGTCTGACCCCTTATTCCTAAGGATCCTACTACCTGAAACTATTTCTTCTTTGATCTGTGTGAGCCCATGGGGTATGATGACATGTCTACCACTGTGCAGGTCTGATGAGATTAAGTCCCATTGAGTTCCTGGCTGTGGCTGCCCTATCTTGAGTGGAGTGATCTTCCAGCAACAGAATTCTCCATCTTTAGGTTCTTACAGTCTTGTCGCCCCCTCTTCTGCAAAGTTCCCTGAGCCTCTAGATGGGGAGAGATGTGGCTGTCATGGTTCCAGGTGAACACTGTAGGTTTGCTGGTGATACAGAGGGAACCCCAAGACCCACAGAACCAAAGGACAGGAGAATAGAAGAGAGTAGACTGGACCCATGTAGGGACAGGAGGGGGGTGGAATGGGAAGTGAATGGGAGGGAAGGGAGGAAACGAGAGGGAAAGGAGGGAGGCAAGTAGCATGTATCTAAAAATGTAAATTGAATAAATTTATTTTGAAAAAAGAAAACTTCGTGACTTAAGAAGACCTTGAGAGATTTTTACAAACTTCAAAGAGAATCTAGCAAGATAAAAGTTTAGCATCTTTGCAGAGTAGATCCTTGGGAATTATACTTTGCCATGTTCTACCCAAAGATTTCTTCTTCTTCGTGTGTGTGTGTGTGTGTGTGGTGTGTGTGTGTGTGTGTGTGTGTGTGTGTGTGTGTGTGTGTGTGTGTGTTGTACATCAGAGGGTATGTGTGTGCGACTATGGAGGACCAAGGATGACTTTGAGAATCATCCTGGATTGCTCTCTTCCTTCTTTTTGCTTTGCTCTGTGATTTCCAAGGCTCTGCTTTCCTTGCTTTGCTCTGTGATTTCCAAGGCTCTGCTTTCCAGGGTCGGAAAGCCATTCCTGCTCGATATTTTTATGTGGGATCTAGTATTTGAATTTAGGTCCTTCTGCTTGTGAGGCAGAGGCTAAACTCTTGAGCCATCTTTTCAGCCCATCCCCAAAGATTTCTTGTGAATTACTAAGTTTAACTCCTCGGAAGTAACTTTAGAAGAACTTCCCCTGGTAATCAGGGGAATATAGGCGAAGAGGGAGGAGGGCTACAAAAGCCACTGGAGGAGTTCATTAACTTGGCCTTTTTCATGGACAGTCTTGGGGAAGGAAATCTGCTCTCGCTCTCCTCTTGCTTGAATTCTACTCAGCCTGCAAAGTATGGCTCACATATTTCTTCTTCTAGGGAAACATCCTCAGGCCCCTTATACCAGTCAGGATAGGTTGAGTTTTGCTGCAGTGACAAATGCCCCCCCCCAAAGATCTCAGTGGAAAAAGTGGGGCTTTTTTTGTTTTGTTTTTTTCTCCCACATTTTATTTTTTTCCATACACAAGCTCAATAAGTACTCCCATCCCCCCCCCGTCATCCCCCATTGCACTCTCCCCTCTTCCCCGCTTCCTTTCACCTCCTCCCTCCCCCTTTCCCAGTGCCTCCACCCATTCCCTGGAGCATCCCTTTATGTGGGCACTGAACCTTCCTCTGAGTCCTCCACCCCAGTGAGGATTCAGGACTTAGTGGCACAGCCCAGGCCCCTTCTTGGGCTCCCTGTTAGCATGGGAACTCTATTATGACTGTTTAATACCTTGCCTCTAAGGATCCAACTGCCTGAAGCCTGTGACCTGGCGCTAGACTTTGGGGGGTTATTGACATGTCAGCCATTGTGCAGGTCAGGCAAAGTCTAATCCTTGCTGCTGCAGCCCTGACTTGTATGGAGTGTCTTGCATATCATTTAGGCTCTTTAGGCCTGTAATAGTCAGGATAAGTTGAGTTTTGCTGCAGTGACAAGTGCAAACCCCTCCAAAGATCTCAGTGGAAAAAGTGGGGTTTTTTTGTTTTTTTTTTTTTTAAAGCTTGTTTCTTACACTTTGAAAAGTACTGCAAGGATAGACTTACTTCCTAGAAATGTCACCCCTTCCAAAATTCTGCAAGGAATGTTAGGTTGCTTGCTCTCTCTCTCTCTCTTGTCCTCAGATTAGGAGCTTGGTAACTGATATAAATTTATTGCCTTACAATTTCACTCCAAACATCTGTAAGGTAATCCTAGTAGTTGGTAAGGAGGACTAACCTAGAGCAAGATGAAAGCTGGACTGTACATATGGAAGTACAGTGTACTTCGACTTGGAACATATCCTGAAAGAAACACACACACACACACACACACACACACACACACACACACACACACACACCCTCTTCTCCCAACATTTCTTATTAATAGTGGAGTGTCTGTTGAACTGGGGACCTGAAATTGAAAACACATAGGGACAGAGAGAAGGAGAGAGCAAACCTGGCAGGAGGAAGCTGGCTCTGCTCCCCAGTCCGCATTTGAGATGCCACAAGCCTGTGAACCCTGCAGTCTGCTGCGGCGCCCTCTCACTTAATTGAACAATCTCATTCCCAGAATGGGGAGCAGCCTACGCAAAGCCACAGTGGATGAATTGCTCTTTTGTTCCCTTAGACACTATTTGAAAACACCTTCAAACTACTTCCTTTAGGTTGAACTGATGCCTACAGTCTAGGAGAGTTCTGGAGAAGAGCGGGATCTTAGTGGATGGGGTTCTCAGCCTGAGGGCCATGGAGGTTGTTTTGAAACCCATGAGGACAGCCTTTGAAAGTATTGGGGAAACTCCACTCCCAAGCCTTGGGGAAGGCACAGCTCTTCCTGGGAAAAAGCTTTCTTAATGACCCTCCCCCATGAAACACTGGGACACAAGAGACGGCTGAATGAGGGAGAAGCTTGCTGCCAACACGCTGGCCAACGAGGACTCGGGACGGAACCTCCCAACACCATGCCAGGAGCAGAAGTGCTCAGGACTATCTGGGGTTTCTCAGAGATGTGGGCATTCTAGTCCCAGTTGCAGCATATCTACCATGTGCCCAGCACTAGGGCTGATTTTTCAGGAAGTATTTCTTAGCATGCTTCTGGAGACTTTATGCTAAAGCTGAAATCTCAGCTTGAAGGGATAGGGTAATTCCAGACCTTGGCACATATTGAGTCAGGCTGGACTCCAATCCCATTTCTGCTTCTTGCCAACTGCTCCAGCTTGTCTGGATCAGATATCTGGGCCTTAGCTTCCTCATCTATAAAATGGGATTAATGGGACCTACCTTCAAAGGCTAACCCACCCGATGATCATTTTGGCACATGTAATTATTACTGTTGCCTCAAGAATGAGTAAACTGAGGTACATCCAGTGTCATGGTTTGAATGTAAGCTGCCCCTTGCTTCAAGTTCATATGTTTGATCCTTAGCTGATGTTAATGTTTGGGAAAGTAGTGACAACTTTGAGAGGTGGAGTCTTACAGGGAGTGGGCCTTGAGGTTTGGTGACTGACCCTGCTTCCTCAGTTTGCCCTTGCTGTCTCTGCCTCCATAATGTCCACAATGGCCTGAACTGTCCTCCTTCAGCTTCTGCCATGCCTTCTGCTACATGATTCTCCCCATAATAGACTCTATCGCCCTTCGGGACCTGTAAGTCACATAAATCTCCTTTTTCCCTTAAGTTGTAATGGAGCATTGTCTTGCAGCAGCAGAAAGAGTAGATTAAGGAACTTGCCTAAAGTCACATCCCCTGGGTCCCCTGGTAGCCCAAAAGTCCCCATTGCATCCTTCCTGGGTTATGAACAGCAGCAGCAGTAGAAGCACAGCCCAGGTAGCCATATGTGCCACTGTGTACTCGTTCATGTAGCTCACAGAGGAAGCTGACTTCTAGTGGTCTTGAAAGAGCTCAGTGTCCGATGGGAAAGACAAGACTAGGGAGGGAGCAGTAAATTGTGAAGAGGAGAAGGTGTCAAACCTCAAGGCACAATAGAGGGTACTCATCAAAGACCAATGCTAATGTCAAAATGTGATAGCGGGTATGGTTCAACAGGAAAAGATGTCTATTTAAAAATCTGATTACCTGAGTTTGATCCCCAGTCCATGCGGTAGAGAAAACTGACTTCTGAAAGTTATTCTGACCTCTAACGTGGTGCCCCTCCATATAAATTAATTAAAAAATGTGAAGATGGTCATGGGGCTCCTGTGAATAAGAAAGGTGGAGGAAAATTTGGGGGCAGACAATCAACCCAGGACAAAAGCCGGGGCCTGGGGAGGATGCTCAATGGGATGCTCATGTGGTTCACGCAAGGAGCTGGGTAAGATGTGAAGAGCATGGTCAGGCAGCGTGGGAGCTTTGCAGAGCTAAGGGTGGAATTTAAGAGAGTCTAAATGGGGGCAAGATACCAACATGCCAAATGGGTGCTTCTCTGTGGATGCAACAGACAGAATGGATGGTTGAGGGAAGAATGGATGGGTACCCAGTGTGAGGACTTTTCCTCAGTTCAGGCAGTAAATGGGGCTGGGACAAAAAGGAGGTGTCAGTAGGGGAGGATGGATGGGTCTGAAAGAGGCAGAGGCAGAAAGTGTCTGTTTGGAAGAAGAGGGCCTGCTATGGAATCCCGGACACATGAGGAGGTCAGAACTCAGATAAACAGGAGAGGAATGGCAAGGAGGCAAAAGAGAGAGCGGTAGGTAGATGCTCATTCTTTGCAAGAATGCCTGGAAATGCAGGTGGGGCACTCACACAGCTGCAAGACCTGGAGGAGCTGGGTAGTCTGGATACAGAGCTTGGAAAGAGGGACAGGAAGAAGGGTCATAGCTGAGCCCTGGCCTTGGGGGTTTCCTAGGAAAGCTAGAGAAGGAGACATGGCTTTCAAATGAGTTCCAGCAAGCAAACATTTCTGGGGCTTGAAAGAGGCAGAGACGGAATGGGCAGAGAGGCAGGACGGTGGAGAGAAAGGCGTCCTCAGAAGCAAAGTGCTGCTAAGGGAGAGAGTCGTGTGCTACCCAGGGGAGACCAGAAAGTAACAGACAGGAGAGAAAAAGCAAAGCGACTCTTTAGGAAGTCTAGTTCTGATGGCTTAGGGGACGGTAGGGCTAAAGGAGCCACGGGACCTAAGAACTACCTTGCCTGGGTTCATTTCCAAATGAGAACAGGGATCTGCCAAGAAAAGAGCCAGGAGGGAGGAGAGGATGGGTCATACAGGAGAGCATGAAGGTGAGAAACCCTCAGGTGGACATATTAGGGGATCTCTCCTCAAGGACATAGAGAATCAACCAAACCAGATGAGATTCTGTGCTTGGGTAACTCTGAAGAACAGAAAACAGTCTCTAAGAATTGACTGCTGTGACCAGAGGCTGCAGTTTAGAGACCAGCTGGTGCCCTCCCTCTGAGAAGCCTGGGAGAGGTGCTGCGGGAACAGCTCCCAGACGGCCTGGGGAGGCTTCATCTTCATGTCCTGCACGAAGCTTGCAAACAGATCACCTTTCTTTAACCTGCCATGTGGGAAAGTGCTGGCAAGGATGTGGAGAGCGCCCTAAAAGCTGGCGCGGAGGGGCTAAAAATAGCTATAAATAGCCCTGCTGGTATCCCAAAGCAACCGGCTCCAATACAAAAAAAAGGCCCATCACCAAAACAAGCATGCTGGTCTGGCCCTCCAGGAGAGCAGGGCAGGAGAGTCTACTCCTGCTTTTCTGCCCCTCCCCCAAGAAAGCACAGGGTCTCCGAGAGTATCTACACCAGAGGCCCCAAATGGAGCTGGCATTCAGAGTAAGGCCTCTTCCCTGCATGAATTGCAAGCCTCTGCATCATACATTTACTTCCCAATTATTTACTGGGTGCCAACTATATTTACTGAGCATTCCTGAGGACCCTCTGCCTGCAGGAGACTGCTTGGATGGAGACACACAAAGACAACAAGGCCAAAGCTTGCCTTCCCACCTGCCCACAGGGCCAAGCACAGAATCTCATCTCATCTCCCCTATCTTCTGAGGGAAGGACAACCATGCTTCATATGCACAGGCGGGGAGAGCCTGGCTGAAGGAGGCATATGTCCAGAAAAAGGCACAGGCAATCCAAACCATGTGTGCTCCACTTGACGCACAACTCACAACACTTCCTTTTGCCTTGGTACAAACAGATCAGAAGTGTACCTTGTGAGTACAGTTAAGACTCCTGGTAGCCAAAGAGCATAGGCAGGGATTTAAATTGGCTTGAAGAACCTGGAGCTGCCTCTCCATTTTTTTCTGTCCCTCCAGGAACCTTCCCACCAGCTAAACAGTCCTCCATCAGTCCCCTGGATTTCTCCATTCTCCAGCTGTTTTCTCTGCAAGGAAACATCTTTTCCAATTTTCCAAAGCTGTCAAAATTCTATGCATCCCCCAAGTCGTAGCACTATGAGCTGCCCTGTGACTACCAGCAGGGCATGCACACCTCACTATGCTCCAGGACAAGCCCGAGAGAGAAAGCTGCTCTCTGAGGGGGGCAGCGAAAGAGTACTTCAAGACTTTGCAACACTCCTGTTTCTGCTCCTGTCGGGTCCGCCCCTGCAGTGTGAAAGCAGCCAGGAAAATGTGTAAATGAACAGCTATGGCGTTCTTCCAATAAAACTTTATTTACAAAAATAGAGATCTGGCCATTAGTTGGGCAATCTCAATGTTTTCTTCTTTTTATACATATAAGTGTGTGAAATGGAATGTGTGGGGGTTTGCAGATGGGTGTGGGTATGTGTGGGTATGCATGTGTATGTGTGTGTGCATGCATAGGCTTGTGGGCAATATCAAGAATCACCCACATCACTCTTATATCTTACTGCTTTGATATCAGATATCTAAACTAAGAGCCTGCTGATAAGGTTCCTCTGGCTAGCTAACTTATTCTGAGAATACACAGGTTCTGCCTTCCAGGGCTGTAATTATAGGCATATACATATGAAAAATAAGAGAGAAAAAAAAGAAAACCAAAAAACACAGACACGGTGAAGGTATTATATAGTTACCTTCATATTGCATCACAAAATATATATGAAACAAATGAATTTTGTTTTTAGACGTAGGTCCCAATGTACATTTGCAAATATTTAAAAGTCTGAAAAATTCCAGAACTGAAACAGTTTCGCTCCTAAGCACTGCAGAACAGGGAGGCCTCACTTGTACTTATTCATGCTGTAGGCTTCAGAGCCAACCTTGAGACTGCTACATGAAATGAGTTGATCACAAAAGACTATAAGTTGCATGATTCTGTTTATATGCCATCTAGACTGGGGATAGAAACAGTCTAAACCTAGACAGTTTCACGCAAAGCACTTAAAAACTCTGCTTAAAAAGGCTGCATTTCATGACATGTAAATGATGCCTCAATAAACCTATTAAAAAGGTTTCTTCAGGAAGAAGTTCTTCCCTGTGCATTTCTGCTTTTCCAAAGCAACACAGTGGTCCCCATTGTCTGAGACTTCAGTGACCTATGGTCATCCATATTCTGAACATATTAAATGGATAATCCAGAAATAAACAAATCCCTAAGTTTTAAATCATATGCTGCTCTAAGTAACAAGATGAAATCTTGAACTGTTGTACCCTATCCTGCCTGAGACATGAATCGTCCTGTTGCTCAGCATGTACACAGTGTATATGCTTCCCATCTTAGCAGTTACCCAGTCTTAAAATCTACTGTCCCAGTATCTCAGAATTTGTGTTCCAATTATCTTTTTTTTTCTTTAATGAGGACTATAAAGTACGAGAGAAGTTCATTCTTACTGCTGTTGATGACTACCTGATTTATAAATTAAACTTTATTATAGATGTGTGGGTATAGGAAGATACACAGTGTCTACAGGGCTTGGTACTACTTATGGTTTTGAGAGAATCCTACATCTTTCTAGAATTGGGTACAACACATGGGAGGATCCCTTAGGAGTTCAATGTACTACCTTGCTTTACCATGAATTGTGTGTCTATTCTGCACCAATGAGACACATGTACTGTCATTCAGAGGGAATTCAGGAACTGCATAAAATACTTAACTTTCCCATTAACACACACAAAAAAAAAAAACCCAGGAAAGCAGGAGGAAGGAGAAGAGGGCAGCAAGTCTAGAAGCTGCCTCATCAAGACAGCAGGAACACCAGAGACAGGTCCTCAATGCCCTGGCAGGAGTGGAAAAGGTTCAGCAGGCAATGGGCAAGTGTGCCAAAGAGAGGCTGACAAGTAGAGGGCTGCACAGCTCCTGGATGTCCACCACAGCTTTCCAAGCCAACCTGTTCTCACACATAGACCCTCGGGGTTACAGTCTGGACCCCTGGATCCTGCCCTTCCCACCTCCTTAGCAGGACTCAGGCAGCCCAAATATACTATCCAAGTAACCCACCCACCCCCCCTTGTCTTCTCTGCATTAACCAGCAATTACAAGTCCAGGGTAACTTGGACCACTGTGCACCATTTGCCTGTCTGAGGGGCTCTGTAAAACAGACTGACTGAGAACCAGTTTGTAATGGTCAAATGGTGGTCAGAAGCCACAGAGGAGTGGCGAGAAGAGGAGAAGGTGGCCTAGAAGGAGCGATCACTAACCAGAGACACGCTTCAAAGTCCACAGCTCACTGAGTATCCATGGCATCTTAATGTGTGGTCTAGAGACGTTCCTGAATGGATGATGGGTAACGTAAGAGATGGTTCTTCTCATGCCTAATTTACTGAGAATCCTGGCCTCACCACACAGCACACTACAAGTGTTGGTCATAAAGATTGTGGGCCAACTTCAGGCTGCAGCTCCCTGAGCTGCTGGCTGTTGAAATAGGATCAGACCAAACGTCTGCAGTATGGGAGAATACCTTGATCCAAAACCTGAAGAGTAGTTTTACTAGTGCTTTCCACTTTCGCACCCTTGTAAAACATAAAATCCTAAGTGGAGCAATCATGAAGTCAGGGGTGTCTGTGCTGACGTCATGCTACTGAGGGGAAGGCTGAGGGTCAAAATTACTTTCTCACAATCAAAAAACCACCAACATTAACTTTGGGCCTCTACACTCATGAGACACATATATGCAACACACACGTATACACACATGTATGCACTATTCCCACATACATATATAAAAAAATCATAAAAAAGAATTACTTCCTCAAGGTATCACCAGGAAAGACAGCTCAGCAAACAAAGAACTCTTGCTATGCAAGTCTGGTGACCTGAATTCAATGGCTGGAACTCACATGATTGAAGGAGAAAGCCAACTCCCACAAGCTGCCCCAAACTCCCACATGTGTGCCATGGTGCATGTGTTCCCAGGTCCCCCTTCTCTCCGTCAATTTATAAATAAATAAATGTAAAAAATTAAAAAGTAAGAAAAGTTAGAAGACTTAGAAATGGGGAGCTAGTTCAGTATTTGCTGGGCAAGCCTGACAACCTGAGTTCAATCCCTAAAACCCGTGTAAAAAGCCAGCTCCATGACACACAAGCATGCAGACAGAGACAAACCCAGGACAGCCCTATCCTAGATGTCTTCTACCTGTCTGCTCAGCAAAAAGACCTCAAAGCCCAGGGGCTCATGGTTTAAATATCGTCGCATCATGATAACATGTGGTCATGTGTGAGAGCTATTTCCAGATCTTTCTGCTTCTGACCTGGATTGAAGTCACTCGTTCATTAGTTCCTCCTAAAGGCCAAGGGGCACTCCAGAGGCCAGCATCAATTCACCAGCTCCGAGTCTCATGGAAGATGAGAGTCAGGACCAGTCTCTTGCTCAGCCCTTGACCTGACTGGACACTGTGATCTCTTTCTAAAATGAGATGCGTGTCCTTTCCTGGGAGTCTCTTGAGACACAAGGGAGGCACACCATGTGTGTTTGTTTACACCAGGCACAGGGACCTTCTGTTCGAGTCTTCCCTTGCTGTTTAAATCTTCCTTTAAGAGTTTCTTCCATCTTCCCTTCCTTCCTTTTCCTATCAGGTGCATATTCCACCTGCTAAAAATCTTCCAGAGTCTCTGTGCGCAGGGCGCTAGTTAGCTGTGGTGCTCTTAGAACAGCAGTCAGCTGATTATGTTTCAGGCCCAGGGAAGAGTGCTAAACAGCAGAGGGATGTAGGCAGAGAGCAGAAGCTAGGCTCTGGATCCCATGTGACACGCACATAGTCAGCTGAGCCATTTGTCCTCTGGACGGTGGACTGAAGGAAGTCACATGCCTAAATGACACTTGTAGTGCCAGGGCACACAGTAGGTACTTAATAACTAAAGGTGACTTTCTTGTCCCTACTGTACCCAAAAGGAACCTCAAGACAAAATTCTACCTCTGAAGCAAATTGATCCTACTCATTAGATATCCAGATGAAAATGCCAGCACCCTTCTGGCTGGTTTCAGATCAAGTACTTTTGTCCAAATGCTCCTGGATACATAGCTTCTAGCCATTTAGTTTCACTATAGCCCTATTACTACAGCTGCTACTGCTACACCAACAAGTATTCCACCTTGCAGACCAAAGTGGTGATAGAGGGATGTAAATAGTACAATGTCAGAAGCACAGGTGAGAGAATGGAAATTCACTAACCTCTAAAATCATGTCTGTGGTATTTATTAAATATTTATATTAAATTTAGATATCTGGTATTTATTAACTATATATTAAATACCATGGTATTTAAGTCGTTTCCCAGAGATTGTATATATAAGTGGTAACTCTGTGGGGGCTCTCAGTGTGGGGCTCAGAATGTATCACAGCACAAGGCCTTTGCCAGGTTGGGGATTCTAGATCAGTAGACCCCCCTACTGGGGATGACTTAGGGCATATGGCTTCATATAGGCAAGAGAGAAGCTTGGGCTCTTGCTCGGGCTTCCACCTCTTAAACACCTTTTGTGTTAGAGAAGTGCTCCAGGACCGCTTGGTGAGTGGGAAGCTGCCTCCATCAGGAGTCCTATGTGGTCACCAGGGAGGGTCTATTGGACATGAGGAAAGTTCATCAGAAATTGTTCAACTTTAGCAGTCCTGGGAAATGGTTGCAGGAAGAGGGTGAATTATTGTTAATGGAGTAATCTCTTAGGGGACGGGGGAAACATATTTATAAGTGGTATCTAAATGTGCTATAGAAATAACACCTATGGTGTTTTACCTGCTTATAACAGTTAGGATAAAAAAGTCACAACTCTGAGCAACAAAGAAATGCTTTGGTTTCAGTTGGCAAACTCCTAATTCATTATTCCCCTAACTATATTCAGGGGTCCTTACTAATAGGGATGGTAACCAGAAGGACCTTGTACATGCACCCAGAAGCAGCAGACAACAGGCTTGAGTTCTGGGCTCATGAGCTGTGGCAATGTCTTAGTGCTCTTAATAATAACATGGAGGGTCCCCCCATCTACCTCTAAGGACTCACTTCAAAGTTAAATGAATTAATGAGAATAATTACAAATAAAAATTAGCAAGGTGGGCTGTCAGGTGAACAAGAGGAATCATTATAGACAACAGCTTATTCATTTGTTGCATGGGTCCGATTTGTTTTGTTGTTACAAAACAATCAAGCTCCTATTTGTAACTTTTTTTTTCTAGTTGTAACTTTTTACAATGCAAATGCTATGAAAGAATACAAAAGCAAAACTCTGTCGCTATCTGCAACTTTTACCCCAAATCCACTGCTGGGTAATATGTAGATGGTGTCTCATGTGTCCTCCTAGACATATTCTATGGAAGAAAGGCATGCACATTTTAAACATCATTAATACACACTGAACATTTAAAATCTAAAGACCTGGTATCAGAAATGCTCTATTTCGGGGCTGGAGAGGTGGCTCAAGGGTTAAGCCTCTGCCTTGCAGGCAGAAGGTCCTGAGTTTGGATCCTACACCCCCACGTATAGACACCAGGCAGAAGCAGGGGCGGCCTGCATTTCCGGTCCTGGTAGGGTGGAGCCTGTGAATCCCAGGGCAGAGTAAACAAGGAGGAGGTGGAGGCGGTCCATGGTGGTTCCCAGAATTCACCCGTGATTCTACACATACACACACATATATACACACATGCGCATGCATTCACACATGCACAATTGAATAAATAAATAAATAAATAAATTTTTAAAAAGAATATTAAGGAGCTGGAGAGGTGGCTCAGGGGTTAAGCCTCTGCCTTGCAGGCAGAAGGTCCTGAGTTCGGATCCTAGACCCCACGTATAGACGCCAGGCAGAAGCGGGGGGCGGCCTGCGTTTCTGGTCCTGGTAGGGCGGAGCCTGTGAGTCCCGGCACATAGTAAGCAAGGAGGAGGCGGAAGTGTCCATGGTGGTTCCCGAATTCGTCCGTGGTTCTACATACACATACATACATACACACATACATACACATGCATGCATACACGCACAATTGAATAAATAAATAATAATAAAAACTTTTAAAAAAGAATATTAAAAAAATGCTCTATTTCTTGGATGTGTATATGTGCGTGGTGTGCATGTATATGTGTTTGCCGGTTAGGTGTACGAAGTGTATCTACAGCATAATAAATGTCACATTTACACTTGGGTCCCATCCCTGAAGTTTCTCATTGTGAATATATATCATCCCTAAATCCAAGGACATCAAAACTATCTCTGATCCCTAGCTTTAGATAAGAGTATCCAGCTTACACATGCAACACATCTTGCCTTTGCCCTCACCTTAAGGTTAGATCTTTACACACCAACACTTTTCCTAACATCTTTTTTGTAGTTGTTGTATAATTTCTCTAATTGGACATTTTACATGTATCTTTTGTCCTTCCTTTTTATAGTATTTTATTTGTGTGTTTGCATGTGAAAGAGAGAGAGACAGAAAGAGAGAGAGAGGAAGAGGAAGGGAGGGAGAGGGAGAAGAGAAAGAGGGAGAAGGATAGGAGGGAGAGAAGGACATTGAAGGGAGAGAGGGAACATAAAAAGCATCACAACACATGTGTCAGAAGACAGGATATGGAAGCTAGTTCTCTCCTTCTAACACATAGACTTTTGGAATCAAACTCAGGCCATAGACTTATGTTTACTTATTGAGCTATTTCCCTTGTCCCATTTTCTTCTCTTAACCAGCACAGATGAGCTTCTAAGGATGTTCTCAATCTGTGAAACACTAGTGAGTTTGCACCTCAGAAAATGCTTTGAGACATGGGGCTTGGGAGATAAAGCTGGTGGCTATCAGAGAATGGCTCCTGTTGCTGTCTGGAAACAAATCTTGAGTATAAACAAATTTGTGGCCTCCCATGAGCCTCTATAGGAAAGACATGTGAGGTCAGGAAACATCATGGGGCGGCAGCAGTAGAGCATTTATAAGTCAGGGGACAAGTCTATTGCTTGCCATAGGGAGGAACATGACTGAGCACAAGGATCCATCATCCTCCTGAGCTGGCCCCACCCCCGCCCCTGCTTTCCCAACAGCTAAGAGCATTCTTGTCCCTCAGCCTCATTCTACCCACTTCAATCTCATGGACCCAAATCACAACTAGGGCCTCCATGTGGCAGCCTGAGACAAAGCTCTGCCTTGTTCCCAGATCTCAGTACACCTGCCACAGCCTGACCCTTTGAAAGTGACCCGCAGAATCATTTCCAGCCTTCAGAAAGGTGCCTGATCTGCACAAATCTGGAGGCTCCCTTAAGCATCCATCAGGAAAGGCCCAGGTGGGATGTGAGGCCTCTGGTCATTCTCAAAATATGCAAATATCTTCCCATGGGAACATGGTCCCCTGCTGCTTTACACCTGCTGACACCTAAACCTCACTGCCCAACCCCTCTTTGGTCCTTGCTCAAATGCCAATCCCCCAGAAAGTATCACTCTGACCCCAAGATAACGTAGATCCCCTCACCATGCCAGACAGTTCTGTTCATGCTTCAGCCCAGAATCTACAGTGATGTCTAGTGCAGAGTAGGTGCTTGCTGAGATGTTAGTCCCCTTACCTGTGGGACATACATTCCAAGTGGCTGTCTGAAACCACAGATAGTGCTGGTTCTAAATATACTATATATCCTATGATTTTTCCTATGCACATTTATTTTATAAGTGTCTAATTTATGTTAGCACAAGAACAGATTAAAAAATTACAAAGATCTTAGCAACCAGCATATGATTTTTTTATGAGTCAGGAATTTTGTCAGGCATAGTAGTATATGCCTAAAATCCTAGCACTGGGAGACCAAGGCAGATAAAGTACAAATTCAAGGCAAACTTAGACTACATAACAAATGGAAAGACAGTCTAGATTACATAGAGATAACTTGTCCCCAAGACACACACACACACACACACACACACACACACACACACACACACACACTCTTTTACTTTTTTAGTTAAAGAAAATAACATCCTGTCTTCTTTTTGGTATGTCTGAAGTTCTAGCATCACTGTTTTCTACGCTGGGTCATTACTGAATAAAATAAGGATCACTTATTTTATTTTGAACACAAGCTCTATGTTACCAACCACAGGTGATTCACTAACCAAGGTAGCCAAAAGTAACTGACAGGTGGGTAGTATACCTAGCATGGACATACCAGAAAAATAGACAAAATGGTGGACAGCAACTGAGGGAGACACTTTATGTCAGCCCTACGCACACGCATACACACACACACACACACACACACACACACACACTAGCAGGTGAAACCCACAAGCCTCAACATGGTGTCTATGATCTGGCCAGTATCCACCCCTCATCTTGGCTTCATGATCAATCACATGAACTTCTGTGAGCTGCAAGCTACCAAGACCTATCTGATGGGCTTTTTATATGGAATACTGAAATACGGACTTTCAAAGTTTCAAGTCTTCCTTGTAAAAAGAGTAACCATCGTATTCAGCATTTACCATGTTCCAGAAACGCAGCAACCACTCATTGATGCTAAGGTGTGTCCATTCAGCCATGCTCAGAGGAGTGCACAGAGACTCCGAGAGACCACACAAGCTGCCTAGGGCACGCCCTTGGCAGGAGGAAGAGGAGGCAGTGACTCAGGCTGGATTCTGGAATCTGCCCGTGAGCTCTACACTGCAGCTGCATACAGCGTGATGGGTGGTCTGGAGTCAGATGGTGCCACACAGTGTTCAGTTTGGCCTAGGAGAAGAGTTTGGTGACCTTTGACGCCTAAAGCAGGAGGTGCAAAGGTTTCTTTGGGCTGCAGACTGACTCTGTATGGGCCTCAGCAGCTCAGGCCAGCCTCGGACCTGCACCTGCACAAACAGCCAGACGGGACTATGTGCCTGGACGAGCACAGGCATCTGCATATAGGCCCTCAAAGCTCTCATGAGGCGCTGTCTCGCTTCATCTTCACGTCTACCCAGAGAGGCCAGTAAGGCAGGGAGAGGGGCTAAATCCAACTATGGCTCATATCTTAATGTCCCTTGAATGCCCAGCTGTTTAAAGGCTTGTTCTCCCACTGTGACACTATTGGGAGGTGGAAGAACTGGCCTACTTCCCAGCTGCCATGAGATGAACTGTCTTTCCTACCATACACTCTGACCATGATGTACTATGGCACCACAGATGCAAATGACAATGTCAAGTAACCACAGACTGAAACCATGAGCCAAACAAGGTTTTCTTCCACGAAGCTGTTTACCTTGAGCATATTTTCACAGCAGCTCAAAGCAAACAGATGCCTGTTTCACAGATGGGAGAAGCAACCGCAAACATTCTCCTTAGTATCAAACTTCTTCAAACAACTTCAAGCACAAGAGGAGTGTTACCATCACCATGATTATCAGGCAGAGCTATCCATTTCCAACTCACAGATTAGGACGCTGAAGCAGAGTTAGGCAACATTCTGTCATCCATTTGCTCACTGTCCTATTCGTTCACTTCAGCAGATGTTTCCTGAGCGTCTTGAGTGTACTGACAATGCACAGTGAGCAGACGCCGCCATCTGTGCCCACGTGAGCTTGAACCGCAGGAGCAGACGGAACGAGGAAACTCGAAGGACATGGATTTTCAGCAGTACGCAGACAGGAAAGCTGCAGGGAGGGCGCTGAATGAGACATAGGGGCTGATTCCACAGTACTGCTCAGGACAGAAGACATCCAAAACCACATGTATATTAAGACTAAGTAAAATCACAGAGCCAGACACATAGGATCTGCTGGGGGCTCTTGTAGGCAAAGGGAACAGCAAAAATCAAGGGACTAACCAGGACATGGGAAGGTCGGGCAGGGGAGAGAGGAGACCCCAGGAGGAACATGGAGACTGCGCATGCAGCTTCACAGAAAAGACAGAAGCTACTCATCTGAGCAAAAATCTCCTGTCTAAACATTAAGATGTCTATATGACTTTAAAAAAAATGCAAAGCAAGCAAACAAAAAACCTCCTGCAGTAAAGACATCCAGGAAGACAGGGCCTTGCCCTTCTGAATAAAGAAACAGAGCTGAAAACCCTCTGGGCATAACACAGGCCTGGCATACTGTATGTGCTCAAACATGTCCCTGGAACTCACTCCCCTGCAAAAGTGATTTCAATTGCATACATAGGGAGAATGAAGTTGCTTGCCAAACCTTGGACCTGGAAGCCATCGACCTTGAGAAAGGTCCACTTCATACACAAAACTAGTTGTGCCCTAACAGCACTCATTCGCAACACAAGGGCAAGCTCACAGTGTAGAGCTGCAGACATATTTAGGTGAGGATTCTGACAAAATGGATTACTGTTGCAGTTGCTTTAGTTTTGTTGCCATGAAATAATACTCATACACAATTTAAGGAAAATTTATTTGGCTTATGATTCCAAAGGGGATGTAGTCCATCATGGTGAAATGGTTGAAGACAGGAGCAGAAGGCTGGTTCAGGTCATCACAGCCAATAGGAAAGCAAGACAGGGAACAAGAGGAAACTAAGGAAGGAGGGCCAAACTCCTAAACCTTACCCCCCCCCCACACCACCACCTGTGACATCCCTTCCTTCAGCAAGGCTCTACCTTTCAATAATCTTCCCAAACAATAACACCAACAAAGGATTCAAACACATGAGCCCATGAGCCTGGTAGGGGTGTGGGGGGGGGGGGAATGGGGTGTGGGGAGTGTTGATTCACATTCAAACCATGACAATTTCTAACCTAGGCAACCTGACTTTGAGACAAGCTGGACTATTTCGTAAGTCCCTGCCAGAGTCACAGTTCAGGTCTGATGAAGTCTGGACTTGTCTCACCGCTGAGCCAGTCTTTGAAATTCCATCCTGCAAAGGGAACTAGAATCTTAAGATGGATTGAATGTAGGTTGGACTAGGTGCCCTTAGCAAGGTAAAAAACACACCAGTTCAGGTCAGCTGTAGGCTTGTTTCACTTGTGTGTCTGGAGACTATGACATTTTTCTTGTCTGCCTCCCTTAAATACACATAGAGTCTTTGCTTCATGCACCAGGAAACAGACACAAACCAGCAGTCATATCAAGCCTATTCTCTGTTTAAATGGTTGGGGGTGGTGTGGGGACAGCACTGAATACATGAGCAGAGATGGCAAACCCAGGAACCTGCCAATAAGCACAGGGTAAAGAGAAGTAGTAAAGGAAGACTGGGAGAATTGCCACAAGGAAAAAAAAAAATCTGTGCCTTTAGGAATATTGTGTCTGGAAGAGAGAACTGCAAACTAGCAGGATGAAGGAGCAATAACTGTCCCTGAGGAAATTCAGTATTCACATGAAAAATAAAACTGGGTTTCTACCTGTATCAGGCAAGAATGATCTTCCAGATTATATTCCTAAATGTGTGTGTGGGGGGGGAGCTTTGAAACTCTTAAGATACAGAAATGGTTCTTACAACTTTAGGGTGGGAAACACATCCTGAATAAGATACCATCTGTGCAAGCTGACAAGAAAAAAAATGGCAAATGGTTTGAGTAAAATTAAAAAAAAAAAGATCTATAAGTACTGGGAAATACTTAAAGTACAGCATATAATAACTAAAAATGTACCAAGAGTGCCTGTCTATAAGACAGGACAAACCACCCAAGCAAAAGGGAACACAAGCCTAAAGTTCATAGAGGAAAACAAAGCAAGAGAGACAAGAAAAGGGGGGAGAAACACACACACACACACACACACACACACACACACACACACACAGAGAGGCTCAATATCATGTTACTAGGGAAGTTGTTATTTTTTTAATTAATAATTTTTATACAAATTTGATAGGTACCCCATTCCACTCCCTCCCTCCACCCCTCCCTGTATCCCCTTGCTCCCTCCCTCCTATTCCCCTTCTTTCCCCCCTCCCTTTCTCCCAGTGCCCCCCCCCCACTCCTGGAGCATTCTTTAGTGTGCATGTCAAGGGAAGTACAAACTTAAAGCAGTGAAATGCCATTTCCAGACCAGTCAGATGGCTTAGCAGGAAAAGGTAACGGTTCCAACTGGCATTCATGACAGAGGACCTGCGTTTAATCCTCAGAACCATGTAATATGGAAAGAGAAAACTGACTCCACCATGTCGTCCTTGGACTTTCACATGCATGCCGTTGCACGCTGTAGCACACGCACATACCCACACATAATAAATAAATGTGTTCGAAATATTATTTCACATTCATTACCCAGGAGAAACAAAACCCAGCAGATGTGCTGGCCAAGACTTTTATCCCATCACCTCTGAGGCACAGGATGACTGAATTCAAGGCCAAACCAATGTACATTTCAGTCATTTTCAGGCTAGTCGGAGTTAAAAAGCAAGACTCCATCTAGACAAGAACAAAACCAACCAACTAAATAGCTAACCAAAACCATCCAACCAAACTGACCAGACCCAGTGCTGTCTAGAAAAGGAAGAATGTTTAGAATGTGATTGTAGGGATCTTTCATTATCCCATACACCAGCAATTACAAATGCCCTAGAACCCAACTCTTTTAGGTTTTGTTATGGTTTAAATGAGTCCCTACAATGGGGAGTATGTGAGAAGATGGGAAGTGGAAATGAATTCAGGGTGTTATCATGAGTGTAACAAGGGACGAGTCCAGCATGGTGCTGTCTTCTGATTTCCATCAGGAAACGATGCAGTGGCAGACCCTTGCCAGATGTCCTTGACCTTGGACTTCCCAATCCCCAGAAGTACAGGAAATAAACCTCTACTTTGTATGAGTTACCCAGGCTCAGATATTCTGTCAGGGCAGCATGAAATAGTCGAGGCAGGCATACAGCCCAGAAACCCTCACTCATGAACTGGAGGAATAACAGAGGAGGGGAAGCTGGTGGCAATGAGAAAAGGTCTAAATGCCCATCAAGTAGGCCTGGTGCATACACTGTAGCCTAGTCATACAAAGAAATACAAAGCACCAGACAAACAAAGAGCTAGTGATACTTTTATCATTATGGACCTTTGTTAAAACCAACACTGAATAAAGAAACAAAGTTGTTTAAAAAAAAAGACACTATTAACATAAAAGCTTACAATATGCAAATAGAACTTTCTATTTGAGGCATATGCATAAGGGGAGGAATATAGATATGAGAATGACAAATTTTAATCCAGACCGACTTCTAAAGAAAGATGGAGAAAATGGTGCTTGGGAAAAGAATTAAAAATAAAATTATAAAGCCACTGCCCCCACCACATATGTACTACGATGATTAATCACAGTAAGGGATGGAGAGACTTTTTCAATGAAATTGAGTCATTTCAGTTAGAACAGCTCAGAGAATATTTAATCCATTCTTCCTCTCATACAGAAAACATCTATTCAAACTCCAGGAGCGAGGAACTCTCCTGTGTCTCCATAAATCAGACCTACTGCGCACAGTCACATGGGTTGTACACACTGCACAGTGCAGTCCGGGATGACGCTCTCTGGGTTGCTGAGTGCACGCCTCAACCCTGTGAGCGTCACAAGGCTTCGGAACTCTCACGAAACTGTACCCACTTCCGGGAAGTTGAGCACCTTACAACTTGAAGTATTGTGAGATTTCTTCTCCCTTAAACACATTTGAAACCATTAAGATAGCCCTACTTCCTTCCCATATGCCACCTTAGGCACTTCAATCGAACCTGTCAGTTTACCCCCACTGGAGACTTGAGCTTTTCAGGATAAGTACACTCTCAGTTTCTCTTACTACAAACATGCTCTGTCTTTTCATCTGTTCAAGATGAATTTTTAAACTGTCCTTTTACCAAGGGTCCTTTCCACCCTAATGAGCAGCTAAGCGCACGGACATGCTATCAAAGAACAAGAAAGTACTTCTTTCAGAGGCTCCTGGGGACACCCTGGAAGAACTCATGCTTGCTTATACAACAGTCAGATGTCCACAGAGCCAGGGAGTACAGGCTGTGGGGCCAAGAGTCAGGCTTGTTGGGGGACTGGGGAGAGGAAGTGTAAGGCCAAATGGGCAGGCCTCTGCCTGCAAGGAAGATCGTCGCTTGTACACTTACTCCCAGAACTCCATGACCGGCGAGGTGGCGTTCTGCAGGGACACATGGCTGTAGTTGCTGACATTCAGTTTCTGGAACTCCACACAGTTCTCTGCAACGGGAACAGGACAAGACACACAAGGAAATTAACCTTTGAGGAACAGCATTTGGATGGCACATGGTGCTGATGGTGCAGTCAGGTGGGTAAGGCTGGCGCAGCATCAGAGTACAAGAAGGATGGATCCCTCACCAACAGCTCCTGGGAAGCCAGGTGCAGTTAGAGCTGAGGCCAGGATGGGGGAGGGCCTCACTCTCCTGTTCCCACCCAGTATCCCACCACATGCAGGACCCAGCTTTGCCTCCTTCTCCCAGCTTCATCTGCTTTTCCTTCTCCCCTTTCTCCGCCTAAGTCCTATGCATGGGGTTTGTCTCCCCAGCCCACTGACCCTCACTGGGACTAACAGAATGGGCCAGTTGTGTTGTCCTTGGGGCACTAGTGTAGTTAGGTGAAGACTGGATAAAGTGGTGTGAACCTATACAAAGAAGAGAACCCTTACCAGATCTAGTTAGGAAGATTTATTGGTCATCTCTTCTCAGAAATTCTGTCACCCAGGGAATCTCAAGGAAAAACATCCTAACATGAATTCATCTGGACCCAGAGCAACCCATGAGGCTCCTCCTCCAGGTTAGGCTCCCTTGGATCCTAAGAAAGAGTGAATTTGAAGACCCTCCAAAGAATCACCTCTGTAACTCTTTACTATTAGGAGGGGGGAAACAATCTAATACTCAGGAATAGTCGTACTCCCACACACCTGCCCCCTCCTCTATGCCCCCTCCTCTACAAAATCAGCAGTTCAACAGAAATGATAAGGAACTCCAGCCAAGGCTCCATTGTCTTGCTACAATTACTGCAGAAGCATCTCCATCATGCCCTGTGCACCTGTGGACAGAGCTGTCTGGGCTGCTAAAGCTGTGGGCTCCCTGGGGCAGGACCTTCTGGATCAGTGCCCTCAGTACCCCAACATCCATCCAGCCCAGAGCTGGTGCTCTTGACACTGGTACAGCATTCTTCTCATACAGGGAGCGAACTCCCATTCATACCTGCCTGGTGGGGCACACATGATGCCTCGCAGCTACAGCCATTATTATCACAGACTTTGGAGAAAGAGAATCACAAGCCAGTAGAGAATGGTTTGTGGTTCACGTGGGGGAAACGCCCTGGCTTATGTCCATTCCTCATGATTGGCTAGCTGTATTCAGGAATGAGGTGGTCTGGAAGTCCCTAGTGAGCCAAGAAGAATCTAGAAACTTGACTGCTTAAGTCCTTAGCTTTGGTGTGTGTGTGTGTAGAGCCCTTAGTTTTTATTAAGCGTCTCTGAAATGGCATTCTTCATTTTTTTCTGGTCCTATAGTAAAAACTTTCAGCTGGGCATGGTAGTTCATTCTTGAAATTCTAGCACTGGAGTGGCCCAAACAGGAAGACTGCCAGGCAGTTGAGCCTAGCCTGAGCTGCAGAGTGAGACCTTGTCTCTAATTTCAAAAACCAACCCTTTTCCACATACACAGGTTTCTTGGACACCTAAAATCAACTCATATTTTTCATCTAAACACTATTTAATTATGAGGAAATAATTAATTGGCTATAAAACCTCTATGACTATACTATTCACACAACTAGAAAAACAAAATTAAATTTATAAGATGTCAGATTTGGTGGTGCACACCTATAATCCCAGCACTTGGGATTTAGGAGGCTGGAGGATCAGGAGTTCAAGGACAGCCTGGAATATATGTGATCCTACTTATTAATATATAATAAACAAACAAATATTATAAATTGAATTATGGAACTGACACAATTTGAACTGACAACAAATTGCAGATGTGCAAAGTACTGTCATCTGGTACAAATAAATTGTTTTCATAATAAATAAAGTATACTTGATAGGTGAGGGGCAAGTTCTGCTGAACTTATTGCCTTATTATTCCTCTGTGAGTTATGGCAGGTTCAGTTCTACTAGGTTCCCTCTGCTTGTCCTTCTGTTCGACCTTCTACAATGTACTTCATCCTTGACTATACTGAATACGGATGGATACTCTTTATTTTCCCCTGTTCCTCATTTCCTCCCCTTCCCTCTTTTCCCCTTCCTTTCCCTGCCCTCTCTTCCTCTTTCTTTCCTACTACTAGGAATGGAAGTCAGGGCTTGGGCACACCAAGTATGTTCTCTATCAGTAAGACTCATCCCTGACCTACTGATATACCATTTAAGAAGTAAATCTTGTTCTCCATTTTCCTTGGCTACTATTAGCATGGATGTTTTGAATTCATCTGAAATTATAAACACAGAGTCTGGCAGCAGAATCTCCTATATTTCTTAGTTACAGAGTGGCTGGGGCAAAGATCCAGAGCATGTTGTGTGTGTTTAGTCTCTCTATCATGCACACACATGATTAAATTATCACAAGGACTCACAGACCTCCAAGACTGTTTCCTTAAACTGGAGAGTTTGATAACCACCTTATGCCATCCCTTACTAAAGGATAGCTAACAACTCAGCCAAGAGAGATGGCAAGACTTCCACAAAAGTGATTAGCAGAGAAATAGGCAAAGTCACTCAGGGCTAGAGGCTATATCCATTGTAGCACTATCTAGGCCTGATAACTAATACTCCTTCTACTAGTGATCAATACTCTACCTAGGCAAACTGTATCTTAGCCCTCAAAGTGATTGGTCACTTACAAACATATTCTAACCACAATTCACAATGTGGAGGATAAACAGGTTAAAGCGTATGTCCTAATTCCAATGAGAAGGTAGCACTGAGAAAGTCTGGGGTTAAGGCTAGTCTCAAAAGAAAAAGTGCTACAACAGATTGGTGATGTCTGCTTCCAAGCACAGCCATTACAGAAAGGGTCGGAAAGTTATTCTCTTTCCCTGGATTACAAAACTCAATACTGATATGTTGACAAATTAAAAAAAAAAACTAATAGTAGATCTGAATCAAAAGTAACCTGCAGAACGATCCATGGGGGAATGCATGCATGCTAAATTCAAGTGTCTAACTGCTAAAGGTCAGTAGCTCAAAGCATTCTGGGTATGGCGGTGGCAACCGGTGGGCAGATGTGTCTTTTAAAGGTGACAGCTGTGTCTTCACCATGACTGTTGCTGCTAAGAGGGATGCTGCCAGAGCTTTCAAATTTTCAAGAAAAGCTTGAAATCTGAATTTCCACACAAAGTCCTCTGACTTACATATTGGCAACCAAATGCATTTTTTCAACTTGCTATTTGCTGTGGTAAAGAAGTATCATCCTATAGGCTCCTGTTTGCAGCCTTTCACTGAGTCTAGCACCCTTCATCTTACAGAAGAAAACTGGAGCTGGAGCAGGATTCCTGATCCTCTGGTCACAGTATTGTGCTTCTTCATATCCCCCAAAATATGCCCCTAAATGTTCAATTTCACTTGTGAACCTCAGACTATACCGAGATCAGATGTAGCACTGACCCCTATTCCAGAGGCCAAGGAGACATTCCCAGGTTCCTCCATGGCTCCAACAGACACAATACCTGTGTTCCACTCATGCCCACAGGTGGCCCAAGGAAGCTCGGTGGTAAAGCAGTTGCTCAGGTAGAAGATGGCCCATGCCAAAATGATGATGTAGTACACATTTAGATGTGCCTCGATCACCTGTGTCGCGTAGCCGATGCCTGAGAAGACCAAAGAAAGGGGGTGAATAGAGCCTCATCTTTTCAAAATCACCTTCAGCTGCTCTTTGCAGGTTGACATTACTGTGGCACATTTTTATTTTCACATTAAAACGAAACTTACCTTCAAATAAGGGGCAGACTTTCCGCCAACACGTGATTCCACCTTCACTTGTGAACTGCCCCAGAGCCGTTTCCAGGAAAAAAACAGGGATCCCACAGCAAATAAAAAACACCACATAGGGAATCAGGAATGCACCTGCAAGGATGCAAAGGAACGAAGTGAAAGCTGTCCCCTGACATTTCTCCATCAACACCAGCCATCAGTGATGGGCCCCTAACACAGGGAGATGCAATGTTCTCTGAGCTAGGGCTCAAGTTCAGCTAGAAGAACCAGAGTCAAAAAACAGAAACAGGAGGATTATGCTCTCTGCCTCCTGTTACCTTAAGCAACTCTACCCCACATCTCTGTACCTCAATGCCTTTACTGCAAAATGGGGCTTTCAAGCCTTTCTGGGATCATTTCCCAAAACAGTTGTGCAGCTAAGACAATAATACAAAAAATTGTCTTATTTTCTCAATTATTTTCTTGCATTTAACTTGTATGTGTTTACATGTGTATGTGGCTGTGTGTGTGCACATTTATGCCCACGCATGTACGTGTGTGTGTGAAGGCCAGAGGTTGACGTTTGAGTATCTTTTCCCATCATTCTCCACCTTAGTTTTTTAGAGTTTCTTACTGAACCTGGAGCTCCCTGATTTCGCAAGATGAGCTGATGGGTGAGCTCTGTGGATCCTCCCATCTTTGCCTCCCCAGTGCTAGGAATATAGGCTCACACTACCACATCCAACTGTTGTGTGGGTGCTAGGGATCAGAACTCAGGTCCTCACACTTAGATAGCAAGCACCTTACTAACTGAGCCATCCCCTCTGCCCCTCCAATTCTTTAAGTTGGTATTCCATCCTCCATCACAAACTAAACCCACTCCTATCCTGAGCACTGCACCCCCCCCTAAATTCTGATGTAATCTCAACAGGATTCCATCCTCTTATTTTCTTCTACAGACAGACAGAAAGACAGACAGACAGAAAGACAGACACACACACACACACATGATATTCCCCACAAAGCAAAGCCTTCGCACGCAAATGTACAATGGACAATACCAGGCTTCCAAGGGTTAAGCGCTCTTACATATAAGGCCCAGGTATAGAACTGAATCCTAAGGGATATGAGGCAAGGATCTATCTACTCAGCAAGGATGGCTTAGGTGAGTCTGAGAAAAGACCACCCAAAGTGTCAGCACTCCTAGCTTGAAACACAATATGCAATGCCTGGGCCTTTTTGCAAAAAAAAAAAAAAAAAAAAAAAAAATTAAGTAACTAAAGTGAACATGAACCATTTCCAGCAGAAGGGGATTTTCCCCCCAAATCTCTCGTTTTCTTTTATCCTAATAACAAAGCATGGACACACAGTATTCCCAATTATCTGATCTCAGGAATAAAGGCTTGAACTGAAATTGCTTTTGGCTAAATGAAGCCTTTTTAACTGCAAGGATTAATAGCAACGATCTTGATCAATCTTGATAGCAGGGCCCTATCCACCAGTTTTTAAAAGGGTCTTAGCTTTTCCTGAGCAAGGGACTAATTTTAACTTTCACACTGGGAAAGAAATACTTTAAACTCTCATTGGGATCTACAAGTTTTTAAAGGGAACAGTGGATAAACAGCCTAACTGTATATTAAAAGGCAAAATGTGTGTGAAGGGGAATGAGCATATCTGCTTACTGAATCTAAATCTGTTTGATTAAAGAGCTTAAGTAGCTCCCTAAGACCTTGTGATTTACCTGTGAACTCTCTAAAGCCTAACAGAAGATACAGTGTAAAAGCTGTCGGCTTGTGCATTCATAAAGACAGTGTAATTCTTAAAATAACTAACTCAACAAAACGAGGGTATCTGTGCACGGAAGGAGACTCTTGGCAAATGGGAGAGCGGGGGGGAAGAGCCAGAAATGACTCATTTTTAAACTTTACTCACTACAACCCTTTTTTAAAATCTATGTCGGAATTTGTAATCAACTAATTTATACCACTTCTACTATGCAGCAAGCTTTCTGTTTTGGCATAACAATTCCCTCAATGAATAAAGATGTTAAAATAACTTTTGCCCTGTACTTTTCTGAAGGGTTCCCACAGGTTTCCAAACGGCTGTGAAGAGGCTCCTTGGCTGAGGGCACAGGGCACATTCTAGGTCTCAAGTCCACTCCCTCTCTCCACCCTTTGCCAAGCCACTGACAACGACCGGCCACTTCATTACCAGTGCAGAGCAGGCTTGGAGCAGCCTGTGCCTTCAGAATGAATGTCCCCAAAAAGAAAGGGCCTGGGCCAGGCAGTGCCCTGTGGGTGGAGGCCTCACAGCTGCTCCCACAGGAAGTCCTGCACTGTCTCTGCCAGCTAACTTCTCTGCCGCCTTTTCAGGGTTTGAAGATTTGCTGAGGAATAGGGGCACCACAAGAATTGGGGGATAGGACCAAGAAAGACAAGGTCTATTCTGTAACTGTGCCAGGAAAGAAGGTTTTTGAACAATTCCCCGCCATGCCACCAGGATATGACGGTGTGGGTAGAGGGTGGGGTGAGTGGGGTGTTAGGGATGGGGGTCTGGATCCCCTTCTTGGGGCTGGAAGAGCTGTGGGTCATGATGGCAACTCTTGGCAAACAGATTCTGAGATGTCACTCAATAGTCCTCTCTCGAACCCTTTCCCACCAAGTCAGGATTGTCACAACTGCCGTGGGTGATTTTGGCCCTGGCACAAGAAACTACTTGGTGCCAGTTCTTCCTCCAGAGGCCTAAAACACCATCCCTGGAAGGAGCGGAGGAGCACATTGAAGAGATCAGGCAAGAACGCCTGGCGGAAAAGTTCTGCTTGGGGGTCAATCAATCCCAGCCGAAGGGCTTCTCTGCCCTCAGTCTCCTGGTCTACAGCATGAGTAAAGAACTGCTGGCGACGGCTGCGGTGCGCAGAAATGCGCACAGACTGCCAACGCCGCCCCCTCCGCCGGGGCCGTCAGTTAGCACTCGACACACCACTCAGATGCTGGCCAGTTAGTCCGCATCCAGGGCGCAAAGCTGAGCTCGGCGGGAGCGACGCGGCGGGCGCCAGGGCTCGAGCGAGGCGCCACGCGGCTCCCGTCGCACGGCCCGCGCGCTGGCAGGTGGTGCGCTCAGGTGCGAAGCGGGCTGGACGCAGGCGCAGTGAACAGGTGGGCCTTCTGAGGCGGGAGCGCCCACATTGAGGGGCCCGCTGCACGCACGCGCGGGGAGGGGGCTCGCACCCCCTCGCTCCCCGCCCCCACGGAGGTGGCGCCCCTCCCCTCCAGCTCCCAGTGGCGCGGCGCCTCACCTCCTCCGTTCTTGTAGCACAGGTAGGGAAAGCGCCACACGTTGCCCAGCCCGATAATCTCCCCGGCCACGCTCAGCACGAACTCCACCTTGTTATTCCAGTGGCCGCGCTCGTGGACCGCTTTGTCGCGCGGGTCGCGCCCGCCCGCCGCGCTCCCGCCGCCGCCACTGAGCGCCTCGGACTCCCGCGCCTCCTCGGCAGCCTTCCCATTGCCCAGGGGCAGCGCCTTCTCCGCAGTCATGGCCGCGCTGGCTGCCTCGTGCGCCGGCCCGGCTCTGCGCCGCCGCCCCGGGCGGGCAGGCTTTTCAGAGGCGCGAGCGGGCGGGCGGGGGAGCCAGGGGGTGGAGCTGAGGGACCGGGCCGGGCTAGCGGCCGCACGGGGACGGGGACGCAGCCGGGCCGCTCCGCGCACAGGGCGCCCGCAGCCCGGGCCCGCCTGGGCCTCGGGGGCTTGTGCGCGCGCTGGGCACCTTGCGCGCGCTCCGGGCACCTTGTGCGCGCGCCGGGCACTTTGCGCGAGCTCCGGGCACCTTGCGTGCGCTCCGGGCACCTTGTGTGCGCGCGCCGGGCACCTCGCACCTGCAGTCCTACTCACTGGCCTCTGAGTACAAGAGTGAGGGCGTCCATCAGGCTCAGGTGGACTCCAGACACCAGACCTGAAGTTCCACCACTTTTGTGACCTTTAAAACTTTGGGCCTCCGTTTCCCATTTCTGATTTTAGTTCAGCATGTGGGTCCTATTGACGCAAGTCCAAGTCTGAGTAGGTGGGAATGGACTGGACAGTGCGTTTCTGCGTTTCAAAGATGCTGAAATTCTAATCCATTCATACCTCTTCCCCTGCCTCCATCCTACGGGTCTTATGCAACGTGGTGATTGATCCTGCTGTACAGAGTCCTAGACCCGAGACAGTGAAATCCAAGCTGAACTTCATGTTTTACCTCTCTGAGCTGTGTGACTTTGGTCAATCTCCTGATAACTCTATGTCTCGGTTTTCTGATAAGAAGAAGGTAATTTCAATTATGTGTTCCTTATCAAAATTTTTTTTAGGTGGAAGGTTAATAAAATGATGATAAATTACTATACTGTAACTACTCTGTGATCATCAGTCAATGTTAATGTTACTATGTGATGCATCATTGTGATGCATCTATCTGTGCATCTTGCTTAATGTTTATCTCCACTCAATTGTAAGGACAACATACCTTTTTGTGTCTATTATAATAACCAGAGAACTTAGCAAAATACATGATGCATAGTGTATATTCACCAACTATCTGTAAGCAAAGGGTTGTAATATAAAGTAGCTTCCACAGAATGTGCTAGTCTCTGGGTTTTATCCCCAGTACCAAGCCAAAAAAAGGGGGATGCTAAATAGAAAGAGAGGCTAGATGGAGGACTCAGAGGAAAGTTTGACATTCACACCAAAGGGTGCTCCAGGGGATGGGAGGGGGGAAAGGGGAGACACTGGGAGAAGGGGAGGGAGGAGGTGAAAGGAAGGGGAAAAGGGGGGGAGGGTGCAAGGGTCACTGAGGAAGGGTGGAGGGAGGGAGAGGACGGGGTACCTATTGAGCTTGTATGATTCGAGGGGGGGGGGGAGAGGCTAGATAGAATAGAGGTCCAGTTTGATCCTCAGCCTGTGGTGCCTTTGAGAGGCAGTGAACCTTTAAGAGACAAGGACTACAGAAAGGTCCTCAGGTTATCGGAGGCGAGCCCTCAGAGGGGTTCCCACAATCCCCCTGTTCCTCTTTCCTACCACCCTGAGGTGAACTGCTTCTTCTAGGCTTCTGTGAAAAAGTCTGGAAACAGCCTTTGTGAGTTGGTTCTTGCAGGTATTGTCTCAATGATGGCCAAGGGAGAGAGGAAGAACTGAGGGTGTTTGGGGGCTGATATAGGCAAGCCCACAGCTGCTTGCATGGCTCCTGCAATGCACAGCCTGCCTGCAGCCTCGGGCTTCACCACAAGTTCTTCTGCCCTCTCTTGAAAGAGTAGGCGTGCCTTCTAAGTGAATGGCATCTCTATCCATGGTCACGTGGCATTGCTCCTCAGTGGATCAAGGCTCCTTTGGTGCCACGTTCTCCCCTGGTTCCCACAGCTTGGCAGCCCTGTCTGCTGTCTGTGCTTGCATCTCTTGTTGCTTCCTGTCCCCTGTGACTGGTTCTGGAGACCTTACTCGATGCCCTAGGATACTGCATCTCCCTGTCATGTGCTGTCTCTGTCAAAGGTCCTGCAGGGCTCAGGATCAGCTGTGCTTCACATCTAGGCTCGGGCCTCTGAAACTTTGTCTCCTGACCTGTCAAGTAGATTAATATATCTCACCTCAGGGTGAATTTGAGGGTTACAGGCCTCAGCCTGTGCTCCCAGCTGTGGCTATTTTGACTGCGATAAGAACAGGACACAGGAGCTAACAGCTTTCCTTAGCACTTTTTTCCAAAAACCAAATTAAGGACCCCGACATCAAATTACCCCATGATTTCCTTCTAAATTAATGCCATTTCTCAAATGCTAAAAAGTCGGTGTTTTCACTTTTTTTGATGATCCCCAGGGCTGCATATAACACAGACATTATGAAGGGATTTATCTTCAACTTGATAGCTCTTGCACCTATCGGTGTATAGCAACTAGGACTTAATCTATTTAATGAGCAACTACATCAGAAGTCAGAAATCCATTCTTGAACCTTAATATTGGAATATTAGTCTGCCAACCTAGAACTTGCAAAAAAAACTTCCCACAAAACTAATTATGTTTCCACTTTGTATGGGAGCACAGAATAATTCACTGCAGAGATTGGCTTCCTCTGAGTCCCTGAATGAAATATGCTTGGAGGGACTGCAGAGCCAAAGAAAGAAGGCTGGGGCTCAGAATCAGTTCTGCAGATGGATAGTTTTTTTTTTTTACTTTAGGTTTTTGACCCAGACTCTCTGAGCTTTGGTGCCCCAGTTTTGGTTTTGTTCAAATAAGCATGTCTCAGGGTAGTCTTAAAGGTGAAGTGAGACCGTAGGCAGGAAAGAATATTATACAAATAAATACCAATATCCCAAACTCACCTCTCAAATTTTAATGTTTCCTTTTATGAAAGTTAGCCAGGTTAATTTCCTGTTGTTTAAATTTAGCAAATAAATTTTATATAAAAATTCTCAGTTATTTCATGATTCTTGGAAAGCCTTGACTTTTTTACTTTTCCTGCTTCAGAGGATCCCACAGCCCCTCCATCATTCCAGGACCTCTGTATAACTTCATTTATTTAATGATTTCTTTGTTCAGAAAGGTACAGTGGTCTATAGGACATACACCAATATTCTCAATGTTTGTTTGTTGGATAGGTATGGATTCAGCCACAAATGGGTCATATGATTCATTTCCAGAGCCAATTCTGAGGCAATATAACACGGGGGGTGGGGGTAGTCATAGATCCACAGAGTTCAAAACCTCACTTCACTACTTGGCAAATGACTGCATGTGTTTGAGCCTGTTTCCTTCTGTGCAAAATGGAGGCACCAACAGCATCTTTTTCCTTAGGAATTCCAAGTGAGTTTGTACTTGTAAAGACCTTAGATTTGTGCCCAACAGAGAAACATCTCTTTTATAAAAACACATTCTCCAGAAAACAGAAATATCATAACTTCCTTATTCCTCTGTTTTAAATGTTGTTAAAACAAATGATGCTTCATTCATTCATCAAGTACAGATATTTTCCAGATATGATAGTGGATACTAATGTACAAACCAGATACACGCCTGCCTTATGTGAACCTGGAGCTGTTTCACTCAGTTTGTGAGACGAGAGGTAATTAATACGTCTTCAGGGATTTGGGGAACCGCATTTACTAATATTTTGTAATCTGCTAAGGTGGTTGTGTTTGCACTGCAAGTCTATGAGCCTGCATGCAACCTGCCACTGGAGGATAGTGGAAGAGGCGGGTGTCCATTGAGCAATCACAGAAATGAGTGGGAAGTTGGAGATTTGAGCAGATACTTCAAGGTAGAGGTCTGCACTTCTGAGGAAGTGTGTAACCAAGTGAGCTGACCTTGTCAAGGAGATCAGAAAGAACCCGCTAAATAAGAGACAGATGAGCAGATGCTTGAAGTGGGGCAGCAGACCAGATGAGGGGAGGGCTGATGATTTTGAAGAGGATATTTGGGGTCAAAGATAGCATATTCATTCTCTTTCTGAGTCTTGTGACAAAATATCTGAGCAGAGCAATTTAAGGAATAAAGGGTTTATTTTGGTTCAGTTTGAGAGAACTGTCCATCACTTTGAGCAAGTCATTGCAGTAAGAACATAAAGTAACTGGTTACATTGTATCCTGTCAGGAAGCCAATAGTAAGTGCTCAGCTCATCTTCTTGAGACCTTACAGTTAAGGTGGCCTTCCTATCTCAGCCTAATGTAGATGATCCCTCACAGGCAGTCCTGCAGGCTACACTAATGTAGATAACCCATCATAGGCAGACCTGCAGGCTAGACTAATATAGACAATTCCTTGCAGACATGCCCAGAGACTTGTCTCCTGGGTGATTCTAGGTTCTGTTAAGTTGACAACCAGTATTAAGACTCACAGCTGGTATGCACAGTGTGGAACGAAATGTGCTTGAAGGTGAACCATTTTTAGCAAGTGGGTGACAAGAAAGCATATTTGCATTGTAAAAAGATTAGTGTACCATTGTACGATGGGGGCAGGGCTCAGGAAAGAGGCTACTGCAGAGATGCAGGCAAGAATGACTGACAGAGAAGAGAGAGGAAGATGAAAACAAGTGGCATTATGTTTTCTAATTTTTTTCCATGTTTGTACATGGGTATGTGTGTGCATGCATGAGTGTGTGCATGTGTGTGGGTTTGCATGTTGATAGACACACATGAGTGAGTGTGTACACTAGTGGACTTGATTGTGTGTGTGTGCCTATGGAGACCCAGAGGTTGCTAGCAGGAATCCTTGATTGCACACCACCCTAATGTTGTGAACCCGTGTTTCTAATTAGACTCAGAGCACACCTTTAGGGCAAGTCTGACTAGCCAACTTGCTGTGGAAATTCCCAGGCTCTGCTTCCAGAGCTAGAAGGACTGATGTGTCCACCTGGCATTTTATGTGGGATCTGGGAATGTAAATTCAAATCCCTTTGCTTTCTAGACAAAGGCTTTAACTATCGAGCCATCTCTCTGACCCAACAAGTGGTATTAAGAGAATACAGTTCACAGGCATCCCATGAGCAGGGAGGGTGAAGGCTCTGCTCCACTTGTGTGGATTTCACAGCCACCTTACTCTGGGAGTGGTAAACTAGAGTCACTGAGAAGTGAGCAGTCTCAAATGTGTGTATAGCTACTCAACTGAAACCGCAGGGCAGAACAAGGATCAAAGAGAAGCAGGAGAGAAGTACTAGGAAGGCCTTCCTATAAACCATTCAAGGACAGAGTGGTCGACTCTATTGGGAGACACAAGCATGTGTGCTGAATGGTTGCAGGTAGCCCAGGAATACCACGAGGGGCATTGCCAATCCCAGGAGTCCAAGATGGAGTTTTTCAACATTACGTTCTGAGCTTGGTTTTCTATACTACTCTGGTCATGTTACTAATATCATAACTTTATCTAATAGTTTTCATTGGTAGTCCTAATTCTCCACCTTCCCCTTTACTCAAGCCATTTTCCATGTAACTTTTCTGGGCCATTACAGCAGAAGAGTTCAGCCATGGGCTGGCTCTGGTCACCAGGATAAGGCAGATGTTCTAGGGGACCAGTTCCAAGTTTTGCCACTTCTGTTTCTGTCATCACCATGAGAACTGCAAAATCTAGTCAGTCTGATGTCTCAGGAGGGAAATGAGGGTAGCTCTGTTGAGCTGAGGTGCCCTGGACAATCCCAGAGCACAGCAAAAGCACACCCTCCCCACAGAGCTATAAGCAAACCCAGTCCATATTGGCCAGCCTCCAGCCTCCTTACTTAAAAATCAATGTGCTGTTCCAAGCCACCAAGTATTGGCTTTGTCCTCCTTGAATGCACCCTTTTGCCTAGCAGATAAAATTCATTCTTGTAAGCCCAATTTAATTCTCCTGCCTTCATGAATTCAAAAGTAGTTTGTGCACCATTGGGACTCAAGGCTCATCGATAACAGCACCTCCCAGGATGAGGTGGCATTTTTCAACCTTTATGCACCACATGTAGGAACCACTCTGGCCAGGTAGTTATGGAAATATGTCTTCCTTTGATGCTGTCTATACTGGTCCAGGGTGAGGTCTATACTGTTGAGCCAAGACAAAGGCCTTGATAACTAATCTTTAGTCCATGTTTATTTTACACCAATCTGCCTAGGTTGCAACCTTCTGAAAGATGAAAATGATAAAATCTACCCGTTTTCATGGAAATTAGATGCATGAACACGAGAGGATGATAATCCTGTTTGCGCAGTATGGTAGATTGGATTAGCAGACCCAGACAGTCTTTTCTTCTTCACTTTGCTCTTCATTTCATGCCTGCTGTGTCCTCCTCCAGCCTATTTGCATCCACCTGCATTGATCACACAGGCAGTGCAATTAACTCTGGGGCACCCCATTCCTGTGGTTAGTCTGCAGAGCCCCTCCTAATTACATGATAAGGTGATTCTGAGCCCCTTATGACAGGTCACAAATGACCCTGGGTTACAGCTGGTATCTTTACCCTCATCACATTCATCATGTATTTCTCAATAGCACATACCCTCCTGACTCCAGATTGATAGTTCATGTATCTGCAGTACATCCTGCTCCTCCCAACCCCAGCTTATTCCAGGGCAACCTAGAAGAGGTGCCCAAAGCATTGAGCTCTCTTATAATACTTTTGTTTCCTATCCATGTCTTTGATAAAGTTTAATTTGTAAAGTCAGCATGGGATGAAGTGAATAAAACAACAGTGAAATCAAAGTTAAAACTGTAGAATTATTTAAAACTTAGAACTTGGGGAATTTAGTTCTGGAAGTTTCTTTTTAATATTATCAGATTATGATTGACTATAGATAACTGCAGCAGTGGAAACTAATGTGTAAGTTTGTATTTGTGCATGAGTGTGTGAATGTGTGCGTGTGCGTGTGTGTGTGTGTTTTGCTTTGATTTGGAGTTTCCCAGGTTCCGTCTTCCAGGACTGGAAGTACAAGCCACTGCTACTTCTGCCTGGCCTTCTAACATAGGATCCAGGATCCGAACTCGGAATCTTCTTCTCATGAGGCAGTCTTAACCCCTGAGCCATCTATCCATTCCCCTGTACACGTTTTTGCATGGGCATGTATTTCCACTTCTATTGAGTGTAGCTTTGGAATGGAATCAGTAGGTCATATGGTAATTCTTTGTTTAATTTGTGAGAAGTTTTCAGCCTGTTTTTCCAACATGGATGAACTACTTAGCATGTCCACCAGCTCTGTGTGAAGGTTTCATTTTCTACACCTCTTTCCTAGCATCTGTAAGCATCTATGCTAGTTTTTATGATTACTGTAACCATTCCAGCTGGTGTGACGTGGTATCTTGCTATGGTTTTGACCTCTTTTTTCTTTACATTTGCTAATATTTACTTTTGAGCATGGTTTTGCTTTGTAGTACAGGCTGACTTGACACTTCCTGAATATCCCAGGCTAGTCTCTAACTAGCCTCTGCCACCTGAGTACTAGGATTACAGGCGTGAACCATCACACCTAGCACAACCTTTATTTTTAAAGGAGTCTTTAACTCACAACTTAATTGTCACAGCTTAAGTGACATCATTTACTTAAACAAAAGATGACCTACAGATAATATAACTGTGGTGGACCATATGTAAGGTAAAATCCAAATGTTCTAAAATTTAGAACTTCTTAAGTACTGATATGGTACTATAAGTAGCAAACTTCACACCTTGCCTGCTCTGATAGATCACAGCCAGGCTGCATGCTGTAGAACATAGAATAACCTGGGTGTATAAGGTACTTAAGAGACATAAATGAATTTCATGTTTAGATGAGTGCCAGCTGCAAGATACCACTCTTTTTCTCTCTTCCCCCTTCTTTTTCCCTCTTCCCCCTTTCTCTCTCTCTCTCTCTCTCTCTCTCTCTCTCTCTCTCTCTCTCTCTCTCTCTCTCTCTCTCTCTCTCTCTCTCTCTTTCTTTCTTTCGGTGTGTAATATATGCATGTATATGTACTATATGTCTGTATGTATATGCATGTGGAGGTGCATGTAGTATACACATGTGCTTGTGTATGTGTGGAAACCAGAGGCCAACCTCAGTGTCCTTCCTCAGAAGTCATTCACCTCCATGTTGTTTTTTGAGGTGGGATCTCTCATTGGCTTGGAGTTCACAGAGTAGTCTTGGTCAGCTGACTAGCAAGCCCCAGGGACTCACCTGTGTCAACCTTCCTGGTGCTGGGATTACAAGTGCACATGCCACTATGCCCAGCTTTTACCATGGGTTCTGGGACTCTAAATAAGGTCTTCATGCTTGCATGAAGGCTCACTAGTTGAGCCTTCTCCCCAGCCCATATATGCAATTTTACACACACACACACACACACACACACACACACACACACACACACACTATAAAACATTTCTGATGCCAAGAATTTCAGACTGAGTTAAAGTAGCATCTGTCCATGTACTACAGGGTACAATTGGTGTTTCCTATGTTTTGGGAACAGTTTGTGCCAAGGTCTTACTAATGTGTAACATACAGTTGGTGCCTAATAAATGCTAAGCTATTATTTTATTGTTTATGGGCACAGACGAAAGCCCAAGAGGGTCTTTGGTTGGGTTTTCCTCAATAGAGAGTAAAGTGTGAGTTGGAGGTCAGAAGAGCCTATAAAAAGAAGGGAGTGCAGCCTGAGGTATAGTTCAGTGGTAGAAAACTTTCGTCTCTAGCATTGGGGAGGGGACAGATGGGGGATCCAGCTGGCTAGGAAAGACACCGTAGAAAAGTGAAAGCCAACAGGATATGGATGGCAGAATTTATTGAGCAGGATTAAATATAAAATTGGAGGTCAGTAATGCCAGGTGGAAGTTATTAAGCTTGAGGATTCTTTTCTGCAGTTTAAGTGGATCTCAACTCTTTTTTACATATTCATGTGTAGAATCTTCCAGCTCGCCCAGGGCTGCGTTCTCAGGCTGGCATTGGCTGCTGCATCTACTGGCCCTTGGCCCTTACTGCAGTAGCTCCAACACTGCAAGGAGGGTGATACAGGGAGGATTCCTAACCCTAGAGCTGGCACCAGGGTTCAAGAAGGTGTAGAAGGCATATGAGTGCTCACCAGAGTCTTTTGGGAAGGGTCTTTCCAGTTGGAACCTAGGCCTCCTTCCTGTCGTTTTTCTTTCTGGAATCCTTCTTGGTTCCTTCTTCACTTTTTTGCACAGTGAGATGCCATACAAAATCCTCTTTAGTAGACTTGAAATTTGCTTGTTGAGATATTGTTAGCAGCAGCTAACCCACTGCTGGGATGATTCAGATGCACGCTAACATTCCAGAAACCCAAAGATTATACCTGGAGTTACTCATCCAAAGCCCTAGAAGTAGGCAACTGCTCCTCCCTGTGCTTTGCAGAGTGCTAAGCACGCAAGAACAAAAAACGGTACCTGTTTCTGCTGCCAAGAAGGTTCCCCATAGTGAGAGAGGCAGGTGAGAAACTAAAGATTCCACCTTCCACTGACCTTGTATTTCTTTCTTATTGAGAAAGTAATGGCTTTATTGATTTTCCTGGAAATGAATTGCTAAGGCTCCATGGTGGGCTGTCATGGGTGGCAGAAACTGTTGAATGAGCATGCCATCCCTCTCCTCTTCGTCTTCCTTTGGGAAGCATTTCTCCCACTCAGTTTTTAAAACTGCTTTATTGAGGCATGACCGGCATGCAAAGATCAATACATATTTATATGACTTGATGAGTTTGGAGATAAATGTATACCTGTGAATCTTCACCACAAGCTGCTCCATAAATATACTTACATTTGCCTGATGATGATGGTGGTGGTTGTGGTGGTAAAGGTGGTGATGATGGAGGTCTTGATAGTGATGTTGCTGCTGATATTATGATGATGATATTGATGATAATGATCAGACAAAGTCCTTTAATGTAGAGTTTGCCTCTTATCTGATGAGAGAGGAAGGATCTATTTGACTCACGGTTCCAAAACTTGAATCCATGATGGTGGAAAAGGCTTTGCGGAATAGTTCTGTGGTGACAGAAGCTTGTGGGGGCTCATCACATACCAGTAAAAAGAAGCAGAGAGTTTGGATTGGAAGCAGGACCTGCCACCTCCTCCCAGTGACATTTCCTCCATCCACCAGCTGGAGCCTGCAAGCTCCTTCCAGGGACTTTCTTCCATCCACCGGCCAGGCCACCTGCCCCAAAGTAGTGCCATCTGGGGACCCTGTGTTCATGCATATGCACCTGTGGGCTGCATCCACACTCCAGCTATAGCATGTGCTGCTTCTTTTCTCCCTCAGCCCCTTTTGCTGTTTCTGTAAGTTTAACTCTTTCAGGTTCCCAGGCTGCACAGTGCCATGTAATATTTGCTCCTTTGTATCTAGTTTATTACACTAAGCCTAACAGTCTTCAGGTTCTTCTATGTTGTCAAAGACAGCAGGATTTTCTTCATTTTAATGGCTGAGTAGGATTCTATTGTGTGAATGTACCACATTTTATCTTTAACTTTAACTTGTTTTCTGACCTTGGCTATTATGAATAGTGCTGTGGATAATTATCAAGATTCTGATTTCAATTCCTACAGATGTAGACCCCTACATGAGATTGCTGCATCATATGGTAGTTCTATTTTCAATTTTTGGAGGAAATTCCATACTTTTTCCCAAAGTAGTTGTGGCATTTCGTATTCCCACTAGCAGAGTAGGGCGCCTCTGTCTCCACATCCTTGCCAACACCTTTCATTTTATTTTGTAAATACAGCACTGGGGAGGCAGAGATAGGCTGATCTTGGGGCCTCGTGGCTGGCCAGCCTAGACTACTTTTTAAACTTCTGGTCAGCAAAAGAATCTGCCTCAAAAAACAAGGAGGATTATTCCTGAGGGAAGTTGGTTGTTCTCTGACCTTACATGCACCTATATTGTGCACCTATCTGAACATATGTGCACCTACACACACACACACACACACACACACACACACACACACACACACACACACACAAACACAAAATATATGCACCTTTTTAAAAATCCGTCACTGAGAATTTAAGATTTTTACACCATTATTAGTAACATTTTTCAATTACCTTTGTTTTGGCTGATAAACAAAAATATAATTAATTCTTGGGCTGGAGAGGTGGCTCAGGGGTTAAGCCTCCGCCTTGCAGGCGGAAGGTCCTGAGTTCGGATCCCAGATCCCACGTATAGACGCCAGGCGGAAGCGGGGGCGGCCTGCGTTTCTGGTCCTGGTAGGGCGGAGCCTGTGAATCCCGGGGCAGAAGGAGGTGGAGGCGTCCATGGTGGTTCGCGAATTCGTCCGTGGTTCTACACATACACAGACACACACACGCGCGCGCACATACACATGCACATGCACACAGTTGAATAAATAATAATAAAAATTTAAAAAGTATGTATATATAATTAATTCTTGTATATTAACTTAGTATCCTGTAATTTTTCTAAACTGAACCTTTTCCATTGAACTTTTTCCTGAGTCTGTGCATATGTGTGTGTTTATGTGTATGTTTATGTGTGTGTGAGCATGCACACATCAATGTCACAACACATGTGTGAAGGCCAAAGGACAGTTTTGGGGAGTTGGTTCTTTCCTTCTACCATATGGGTTCAGGGGACAAAACTGAGGTTATCAGGCTTGAGTGGCATGCACCTTTGTCCACCGAACCTGGACTTTTTGGGTAAAAATTTTTAAAAAAAATTTTTATTATTATTATTGTTTATTCAACTGTGCGCATGTGCATGTGTATGTGTGTGTGTGCGCGCGTGCGCGTGTGTGTGTGTGTGTGTGTGTGTGTGTGTGTGTGTGTGTGTCTGTGTATGTGTAGAACCATGGACGAATTCGCGAACCACCATGGACGCCTCCACCTCCTTCTGCCCTGGGATTCACAGGCTCCGCCCTACCAGGACCAGAAGTGCAGGCTGCCCCCACTTCCACCTGGCATCTATACGTGGGATCTGGGATCCGAACTCAGGACCCTCTGCCTGCAAGGTGGAGGCTTAACCCCTGAGCCACCTCTCCAGCCCTGGGTAAAAATTTTACAAGTAAAGACAGTTCTTCCCATAGTCTGTGCCACATTTCCAAACTGTTTGTCTCCTTGTTCTTTTTCTTGCTTTATTGCCCTGGATAGAATCTCTAGTTTGATGTTGGAAGAAATCTTCTGGTCTAGCAAGAAAGCACTTAGTCTTTGACAACTGCTTGTGATAATGATTTGTGTTTACAAATGATCCTGCTTTGCCTGGAATGTCTGTCCTAAATGACTGGTAGATTCTGTCAAATGCTTCTTCTAGGATGCAAGATAGAATCTCATTTGCACACTCAATGAGATGGAGAGCATCTGGTAGATGACTCTTTGTCATAGAGACAGGTGTCAACTTGATGGTTGAGGGTTCTGGCTTTGAGCACATTTATAAAGAATCAGTAGCCGAGTTAGGCCCTGAGCAAGCCTGCAGGAGATTGTCTACTTCATGGGGCTAGTCCATGGTGGATAAAACTAACCCCTGGGCAGATGAATAAGGTGGAGGGAGCTGTTTAGACCAGTTGGCATCCTTTTGTACACTTAGTCAGATATGCTGGTCTGGCAAGTGAGGATTGCCCCTCTCAGCAGTCCTGTGGATTTGGTGTGACCAGTTCCCTCAGCCCTTAGTGTTGGTGTGTGCTCTTCTGCCGAGGTGAACAAGGAACTGTAACCAGACAATCATAAATGAAAATAAAAATTCCTTAAGCTCTTTGGTCATAAATTTATTGGCAACAATGCAGAGTAGCTGTTTTTTTTTTTTATTCAATTGTGCGTGCGTGTGTGTGTGTGTATATGTGTGTATGTATGTGTGTGTGCACGTGTGTGTAAAACCACGGGCAAATTCGGGAACCACCATGGATGCCTCCACCTCCTCCTTGTTCACTCTGCCCCGGGATTCACAGGCTCCACCCTACCAGGACCAGAAACGCAGTCCACCCCCGCTTCTGCCCAGCGTCTATACATGGGGTCTAGGATCAGAACTCAGGACCGTCCGCCTACAAGGGAGAGGCTTAACTGCAGAGCCACCTCTCCAGCCCTGAGAATGTGTTTTGTTGGGAATGTGTTCTCACTCTTTCTCATTATATAAAATAGTTGTGACTTAACTAAGATTTTGTATTTTCATATCTGTGTCTATGGACACTGGTCTTCAGGTTCTTTTTTTCTGACAGTATCTTTGATTTTGCTCTCAGATGATGGTCATCTTGAGGAATTCTTGAGAGGTTCTCATTTTTCTTCACTTTTCTAGTGTTTATGTAGAATGGCATTAACTTTTCATAACACTTTATTGAACTTACTAGTAAAGACCCTCAGCCTTTTTTCATGAAAAGGACTTTACAAATTCATGATGCTCACCAGCTACACAACTGTTTAGGAGACTATCCTTGAGTAGTCTTTGGTGATTTGAATCTTTCAGGAGATTTTTTTCCATTTTTCCTTAGTTGCTGAGTTTATTGGTTGCAGTCAGGCTCCCTGGATGGTCTTTACTGTCTACAGGCGGGTGATCACCATGGCTGTGACCGCCCCTCCATGGTAAATGACAGCTCCTTCATTTTATTTTCCTGGTTTGTCTAGCTTAAGGCTTATCAGTTTTATCAGTCATCATTAAAGCTTGGATTTTCTTCATATTTTTTTCCTGTTTTCTATCATGCTTATTTTTTTTCTGTTTCTTTTTTCAAATTTTCTGTTTTTATTTTCAATTTCCAAGTTAAAAGCCAAGATATTAGAACTTTGCTCTTTTTGCATATCAGCTTTTTATCTGTATAAGCACTATCTTAGTTGCTGCTGATAACTTCTGGTGTGATTCATTTATTTATTTATTTATTACTTATTTTGTGCTCAACTTGTCTTCTCTATCCTTTGCACTGTCTTCTTTGGGACACAGCTTGTACATAAATGCATTCTTTCATTTCATAATATTTGAGTATTTCCAAATAGCTTTCCACAGTTGATTCATAATTGCATTTAAGGATAGAATTTATATGATTTAAATGCATTGTTATGTACTGATTTTTGTTGTTTGTTGCTGATCCTGTGTCTAGTAACCTTGACTCGCACATATTTATTCTGATTGTTTGTTTTGGCCCTTAGATTGGGAGCCAACTTGTGGGCATTCAGATCTCGTTCCCAAATCTAGGGGGAAAAGGGGTAGAAGTTCATCATTATTTGTAGTGCTGTTTGGGCATGTTAAATATGTTCATTCTCTGTCTAAGGAATTTTTTTCACTTTTCTTCTTTTGTCTTTTGGTGGGGCAAATTTGACACAGGGTCTTAATCTATAACTCTAACTGGTCTGGAATTCACTGTGTGGAGCAGACAGGCCTTGAAATCCCAACGGTCCTCCCCCTGTAGTGCTGGTATTACAAGCATCTGCCATCGTGTGGGCCTAGTCTTGTGCTATGCTGATGATCAGAACCAAGGCACACAGCAAGCAAGCACGCTAACTCCGGAGCTACACACCTATCTCCAAGAAGTTCCTTCTGTTCTTAATACTGAAAGACTTTTTAAAATCATGACTAGATGCTGATTTTGTCAAATATTTTTTATATTGAGATTAGTTTTTTGTTATTGCGTTGAATTATATTTGAATGTTAAATGATTCTTGAATTTTGAAATTAAACCTCACTTACAATAGAATCTCATATGTACATATAATTATATATAGTGTGCTAATATTTTATTCAATATTTTTGCATCTTGGATAGTTTAGTGATGTGGAGTATTATTTGCTTATGATGTTCTTTGCTTATAATATTCTTGTCAATTTTTAGTATCAGGGTTATTCTGTTATCAAAATTAACAGGAAATACTCCTTTTATTTTCTGGAGAAGATGTTGGGTTTGACTTTTTTTAATTCATCTTTTAAAAATTTTTTATTTATTTTTATTTATTTATTTATTTATTGTATTTCTTCCACTCTTACAAAGTTAATAAGTACCCCATTCCCCTCCTTCCCGGGTTTGACTTTTTAACGTCTTTAATTGATAAATCATAAATCATTCACATGTATTTATGTAGTGATAGGTGATATTTTGATTAATGTACAAAATGTAGAATGATTAAGTCAAGCTGGTTATTATATTAATATATGTCATGTCCACTTCTTGCTATGACTTAAGACAAAACATTTGAGTTCACTTACTTTGAAACACATGACATGTTGTCTTTAGTGCTTAGCTGCAGCTATTCTCACTAATCCCTCAGCCACAGAGCAACAAATCTGAAGTGCCTCTTGTCTATCTGAAACTTTGTAGTCTTTGACCAATAGTGTCCCATCTCCTCCCTGCTTATGCCCCACCCTCTCTGAAACCTCTGCTAACCACCATTCCGTCCTCTGCTTCCATGAGAAAACAACTGTAGATTACGAACGAATGACAATATATGGCATTCGTTTTTCTGTGTCTGACTTAATTCACTTAGGGTAATATCCTGCCAGCCTACACATGTCACGAATAGCTGGGTTTCCTTTTTTGTTAAGACTGAATAGTATTCCACTGTGTGTTTACACAGTGCTTCTAAAAATGAGTTCATTCATCATTGGAGACTTAGATTGAGCCCATGTCTTGGCTGTTGTGAACAGTAGTGCAGCCAGCTTGGGAGAATAGGCTTACCTTTGACACCCTTTGGTTTGGTGCACTGGATAAATACTCCAAAGAGATGCTACTGGATTACAATGGCTCATAAAGCATTTTTTCTAATGTGCAGAAGGATTACTGTTTTTTTAAGGGATATAGGACTGTCCAGAGTTTCTAGTTCAGTTTTGTCAAGTTGAGTTTTTCTGGGAAGCATAGAATATAAATTTCTTTGTCATTGTGGCAACACATATGTTGCTTCTATGCTAAGTTCCAGACTTGTTTTAGTTTGTAAATGTAGTCACTGTGGCCAGTGGGCAAGTCCAAGAAGTCACCTCAACATTTTAGGGGTTTGTGCAGCACGTTTCTTATTATTAGTGTTTAACAGTTGTTGGGGTTTTAGTGATGTAGCATGTTTTAGGTGGCTTGTAGCATTCTTAGGCTAAGCCTAAGAATATTTGGGTTAATATTTGGGATAAGATGAAGTGAAAATAAAGGTTGCTAAGCGTCACTCAGTATCTAGGGAAAAGCCAAACATATTTATAATATCGGGTCCAGACGACTGAGACTTCATCTTTTGGGTAAGTTAAGATACTTCCTGCAAGATGAACCAGTGAGTAAAAGCACTTGCTGCCACGCCTGACAACCTGAGTTCCATCCCTAGAATCCATACAGTAGGAGAGAACTGATTCCTGCAAATTGTCCTCTGAGCTCCACATGTGTGCATTAATACACACACAAACACACCACACACACCACAGTATAAAAAAATTTTAAAGATACTTCTTTGAAAATTACTTATTTCAATCATTCAAACACCCTGACACAAAGAATTTACTAAAAGCTAAGACTAGTAAAAACAGCGTCTAAGTCAGAATTCAGATGACTCCAGGTGTGGGCCAGCAAGCTCAAGGTCAGGCAAAGGGTGTTAAACCCTAAGCCGCTGGGCTGGACTCTTCTAAGGAAGAGCATTCTGTCCGATAGCAGCAGTAGACTGTCAGGTCTGGGTGCTTAGGATCAGTGGGTAAAATCATCTCTGGCTGGGTAGGCAGATGTTGAGTTTAACCCCTTGCTGGTCATTTCTACATGTCAGGTCTTGTGGTAACTTCTGGCCTAAGGGCACAGTCATCCTTCCCTATCTGCCCTTGTTCCAGCTCAGCTTCTCTTCTTCCTTTTTCTCCTGCCATGTTCCCAGCCTTCTCATCATGCCATTTGTTCTCCCCTCCTATTTCTGCCTTCTCTCCTCCTCTCTCTCCCTACCTGCTCACTCCCCTCCATGCTCTCCTTCCCTATATTTCCTTTCCGTCCCTATGTCCACTCCAGCTTCACGAACCTCCTCTCCACTCCTATAGTTGCCTTTCTTGTCTGACAGCAGAACTTTGGAGGTGGTTGCCAGGATACTAACCTGCAACAGATGCAGAAATGCAAACCAGAATTCTGGGAGCAGAAATGAAAATGAAATTGAAATTCAGATCAATAGAGGCCAAGACACAGGTCCTTCAGGTACAGGCAGACTATCAGATCTTAGAAGAAAGGCTCCCCGTGCATTGTAGGACAAACAAGAAGACAGAATCTTCCTGAAATTACAAGTTACAGCAAATGTCTTGGTGCTTTTGCTAAAGGACATGGAACAAAATAGGCCTGCAGTTGTGGAGGTGGCCACTAGAGGGAACAATGATGAGTGAAGACCTGGGGAAAGAACAGATCACACAGGCATACACATGTGCAATATTTTTTTTTTCCGAAAGTCATTTAGCTACTGTACAGCATAAGATCTTGTTACCAGATTTAGAGTCAAGTAGGGGAAGCCTCAAACTCAGCTTACATTCTCCCTCGGATCACACTGCTTTCTAACGATACATATACGAAGAGTGGCCCTCAGGGGAGTGTGAGGAAGAAGCCGGATGGGGCCTTCTGGGTCCCTGACTCAACTGCTTGTTTCTCTGAGTGGAGGCTTCACACTGGTTATTTTGAAAGCCTCGGCTGTACATGAACTGTTAGAATGAGGTAACTACCCCTTTTAGACAATTCGAACTTAAGAACTTTCTATATTAATAATGTCTTATTTTGCTATTCCCATTCAAATACAAGAAATTGAGCTACGTGTATGATGGCACAAGGCCAGGAATCCTAGATTCTGAGAGGCTGAGATTGGAGGTTGTAAGCCATCCTGAGCTATATACACATCGTCTCCATAACCCATAGTGGTCTATGTAGGTTATACCTTATTATCAAAGGCAAGGCTGAATTCTGTGTGTGTGTGTGTTTGTGTGTGTGTAGGTCAGAGGAAAACTTTCAAAAGTTGATTTCTCTTTTCTTACCATGTGATCTCTGGAAATGAAACTCAGGTTTTCAGATTTGATGGCATGTCCCTTTGCCTGCCGAGCCATCTCACCAGTCCAGGAAAGACTTCTAAAACCTGGAATTAAATACCCAATTTCCTCACAACAGCTTTTCTATGACTTTTTTCCCAAGTGACTGAATTATCAGCATCTTTCTTTCTCTCCTTTTTAAAGTTCAGGTTCAGTAATGGTACTATTCTCTGTTAGCTGCAGAAGGGATTTGCTCGTTAAAATTCTATTAGCAAGATCTTCCCACTTCAGCCTAAAATACTTCATTTCCCTCTGAATACTTAAAACTCCACTTTAAGAGCATTTAGATAAATGAGATTTTAACCACTGTGTCAACAGTAGGTCTTCCTCCATGATTGTAGGCTGCTGGGAACAGAATTGCTCTGAAGCCCATGGGCAGCTCAGACTGGCTCTTCCTCTGAGCCAGCTTGTTTGTTTGCTAGGGCAGTGAATTGTCTCATCACAGCACATTTAGCTTTCTTTGTAATAGTGGAATTCCTTAAGTGTCCTTGGACACAATCCAGCCTCCCAAATATTAGTCATGCCCAATGATGCTCAAACAAATCCCAGAGTCGACACTCTTAAACACATCCTTTCCTATTTGCATGGAAATTAGATTTAAGAAAACATCAAGACGAAAACAAGTTTCATAGCCTGTGTCCAAAATTGCCTCTCCACTGGTCAGTGGACTGTAAACTCTGCTTCCAAAAGGCACCTTCCAATCCCATTGGTTTATGATGCCTAAAATGCCAAAGAAGAGATTATAAACTGGCAGCCAGCGCTGCATTGCAAGGAATTTTCCTTTGATGTCACTGTCCTGTGCTTTCCTTTGTTTTGAATTGGAGGTCCTTTACCTTGGTGCTTTGATTATACATTAACGAAATCAAATCAACTTCTGACCCCAGTTCTACAAGGTATCTCATCATTTGTAAAAGTCAGCAAACCTCAGAACTCATACCATCTTTGGCAAGTGACAGAAAATTTCAATCCTTCCAACATAGACATTAAGAATAATCATTTTTCACAATCCTGCCTGTCACTTTTAATTACCTTAGTAGTTCATGTTTTACTAAGTACCAGTGTGTGGCAGATACTGGTAATACTGAGGGAAACGTGGTGCCGCACCTAAGACTGAGGAGAGAGAAGCATGCGGAAGAAATCAGAGTGGAAAGAATGCATAATTATAGAGTTAAGACACGACTTCCGGCCATGGAATCAGAGTGGATGTCTTTTCCACAAAGTGAAGGATGGCTTTCCGTGGCATTTGAACTGGACCTTGCTTGAGGAAGTAGCCTCCTGCCATCCCAGCCAGAATTTTAATATAGCACATATAGAAAGGAGATTTATGTTAATTCATGAGAACTTTCGATGGAAAACCAAGACAGAATGCTGTTCTCTTCATGTCTATTTGGAAACATACTGGTTTGTTGGTTCTTTCAACTATCTGAGTACTTACCTTGGAGTGCTGATGATTCGATGGTATGCTGCAGTCTTCCACTGGCTCTCTCATGCCTGCTAGGCTCCCTTCTCCACCTTGCTTTGTGCCCAGAAGGCTGACCTGGAAGACTGACCACAAAAGGAGGTTCCTGTGCTTCTGGCTACTGGTCAGAGGTCAAAACAGAGGCACCAACACGACACCAGAGGGTACAAGGCTGAATTTCCAGACAACTCTCTTTGGTTCAAGGATGCTTCTCCCTCTTATGACCCTTCAGGCCAGGTTGGCCAGTCACTGTCTTCTTTGTTCTGGGCACTGTAACTTTGTTGCTCTCCTTGCATTCTGTGCATCTTAGTCACCAGTCTCCTCAGTGACCAGTATGGTACGTGAGCCCATGTTCTTTCACAGGACCATGCTCAAAAAAATGGGAAAAGAGGCTTCAACTCTTATGCAGCCTATTACCCAGTCACCTTGAACTTGGACACACATGAGAATGACTGAATCAGATACTTATATTCTGCGGAAAAAATCACCTATATGGAAATGAAAGACTTTGATGGAAGGGAAGGGTGGTGAGAAAGGAATTGTCACTGGTGTCCTGGTACTAGATATGGATTCAGTGAAAGAGTCGATTGGAGAACCTTGTGAGTTTAGCCAGACACATTGTGTGGGAACGAGCAGAACAGAGTGGCGTTAACATCCTGGCTGGGTGACTGATGGCGCCTCCATTTCTGAGTTGGAGAAAACTGGTGATGACAAAAAAATGACTTTGGCATTGAGCACATTAGGTGTGCAGCATCTATGAGCATTGGGTGCTAGGAGGTGGGAATGGTTTCCACCCAGCTCTTATGTGTAGTTTGAATCTGTGGAAGAAACCAAGGAAAAAACCTACCTGAGGTGTGAGTGTGAGTGAGGTGGGAATGATGTTTGGAAGTGGGTGAGACGATGAACACTGAGCACTGAGCCGTCCCCATGGGGGAATGCCAGCAGAGCAGAGGGTCCTTGGTCAGGAGGAGGGTGCACTAGATGAGCCACTCATAAATGAAGATATCTGAAGTCCTAGATGTACTTAATACACTGCTCCTACTGGATAGTTCAGCTTAGTCCTGTCTGCCATCAGCCGGCCCAGAACATCAGTAGTAGCCTAGGATTGGGTGAGATCATCTGAAACAAGGCTGGTTTGTAAAATAAAGCATCGAGGAGCCTGTGCCATGTTGTAGTTACTCTTTTTGCTGCTGGGAGACATTATCACTCATGCACAACTTAAGGGAGGAAGAGATTGATTTGAGGGATATAGTCCATTATGGTGGGAATCCTTTAGAAAGTATTGCTTAGAGGCAGAAGCAGGAAGCTGGCTCAGGTCATGTAGGCATCATGGAGAAAGAGAGGGTAAGAGCAAATTGAAGAAGTGGGGTTGGACTATCCAACTATCTGTCATGTGCCTTCCTCCAGCCAGATTCCACCTCCAAAGGTGCCATAACCTTTCTAAAGAGTAACAGGTAAGGATTTAAACAAATAAGCCTGTAGGGAGTGGGGGGAAACAGGCAACTCACATTCAAACCATGAGATGCCATTAACTGGTTCACAACAAAACAGAAACAGAAAGGCATCATGAGTGCACCTTCACCCAAGGTAAAGCTGAAATATAGTAATTACAGCCATTGTCGGCAGGTCTGTGTGTGCAGAGAACATGGCAAGGACAAGAGGACCCAGCTCACCTCACACACAGTAGGATGGCCCCTCAGCCTTGGCTAGAAGGAATGTCACAGAATCTGCCTCATGGAATTAAAGCAGTTGACATATCTATTAACTACAAGTCAGTACCAGGTCCTCACAATGTAGACTTGGGAGGGCCAGGAGATGCTCAGTGTCACAGTTACTCTGCATGATTGGTGATAAACTCAAAACCAAACTTCTAGGGGAGCCAAGGGTTTATTCTCTCATGAGAGAGAGAGATCACAGGAGGAGAGATCACACCAATACCAGGGTTGAGGGAACTAGCTGGACTCTATCCACATGATGGCTGAGAGAGGGACTATCCTTACTTGTTAGACCAGCATGTCTTGCCAAGCCTACAAGAAAATGCCAACTTTCTAAACCAGATCCCTTCATATTATTTACCTGCCCAGGGACTAGCCTCACCCACTATGGGCTGGGTTTTCCATATCAGCTAGACAATCTCCTATAGGTTCACTCTGGGCTTAACTCAACTCTTAATTCTCTACAAATGTGCCCAGAGCTCCAACTCTCAGCGTCCAAGTTGACACCTGTGCCTAACTATGACACCACACTCTTTCATCTCCCATAGGCCGAGCCTCCTTCCTAGAACTTCTTCCCCCTGAACTGATTCTTCTCCAGTTCCATTCCTCTGATACTATTCTCAGTCATGACCCGATTCCTCCTTTCTCCTCTACAGAGGTCAGTTAGCCTGGGTTTTGACTCATGAGTAATCTGTCACTCCTGTGGTTTCCCTCTGAAGTTCTTACTTTGGAATGCTAGGAGAGTGTGATAGTTCTCTTGTTTAGAATCCTCCTTTACCATTTGTGTGATGATTTAAAAAAAAAAAAAACAATTTACTGAAAGGTATTGCTCTTCTCTGAATATGTAGTGAGAGAGGTTTGTCAGATGCCCCAGGCTCTTCCTGCTGCCAGATCAGAGCTGAGGGAAGAAACTGAATGCAAGTTTGATGTCGCCTCAAATATGTATGTCCTCAAAGTGGCTTAAAAACCATGTTGTGTGTTTTAGTAATATATCCAAGGCCATAGCCACCTGGTATGTGATGGAACAGAATCAAAACTGAAGTCTTCTTCAAATATGCCACACTATGAAGGGACAAGGTAGGACATGGGATGGGGGGAATTGGAATGTGGGTCATGGGCATCCAGGTAGAGGTCGCCACTGAGCAAGAACACAAGGCCCAGGGCCTTGCCTACTGGGGAGGAGACTTGAGTCTGTAAATAAAATCAGGATCAGGGACACGGGGTCTCCCATGCCACCTCAGGTGGGTATTCAGGCCTGGGTACTAAAGGCTCTGTTGGGGACTGAGGCAACCCCCTCTGTGCTTAGGGAGATCTGCTTTGGGGTGGGCACTTTCCCAGCAAGGGGAATGAGTGTTTCTCTTGTCCAAGGACTTATCTGGCTTCACAATAACCTGTAGCCCTTCGTCTAAGGATAGTCAGCTAGAGCTCAGAGACTGTGAGAGGCGTGTGAGAAAAAGCGACAAGTCACAGACTAAGCAGGGACTTTGGGCAGGCCTCCCCTGGGAGGCCTAGAGCAGTGGGGTTTAGAAGGGGGACTGTAGGGTCCCCACAGATGCTGCCCCAGCTTCAGTCAATATGAGGAGAGGGCTTGATGCTTCTGCTAAAGTGCAGGGGGTTGGAGGCTATGGAAAACTTCAGTGGCCTGTTCCTGTTCTTACCTTGCTCTTCAGTGGTTTTAGAGTGGCCTCTCTGAGGCTTGCAGAGGGAAATCAGGTGCTGTTCTGAGTTCCGGGGGGAGGGGACAACTCGAGACCATCCTTGGCTCACAGGAGACAGGTGGTGTGAGCCAGGTAAAGAAAGGTAAGGCCCACCAGCTAGAGCTCACAGCTACTGAACACACATCAGAACTTTCAGAGGCCTGATTAGCAGGAATAGAAGGTGTTACAAGTTGAATTAGAGATGGAGAGGTCCTGGTTCATATCCTAGATCCACCTAAAAAATCGCCAGGCAGAAATGGTGGCAGCCTGCACTTCTAGCCCTGGGAGCAAAGCCTGGGAAATCCCAGAGCAAAGCAAAGGAGGTAGAAGCAATCCAGGATGACTCCCAAAGTCACCTGGGTCCTCCACAGGGACACACAGTGCCCTCTGACACTCTCTCTCTCTCTCTCTCTCTCTCTCTCTCTCTCTCTCTCTCTCTCTCTCACTAAATGAAGTTGAATTATGCCTCCCCCAAGTTCAGATGTCAAAGCCTCCTGGTATCTCAGGAGGTGGATGTGTTTGGAAGTAGTGAGGTAGCTAAGATAAAGCAGAGCCATTACAGTGGTCCCTGGCCCAGGGACCGATACTCTTACAAGAATATACATACAGATTCACACACAGTGGAAAGGCATAAGAGTGACAGCCAAGGAGAGCACCCCAAAGGAAAACACCCCGGGTTCTTGGAGACTTCCAGCCTCCAGAACTGGGTGGTGAGGTCTACTGTTGAAGCCAGTCTGGGTTCTGTTGCCAGGATGCTTGAGCGAAGGCAAAGCTCACCTGCCACCACTGCTCATACACCACATCCCACATTACAGAAGCCACCTGCAAGTGAGAGCTTCTCGTAGGCCTCTAGCCTGACACTAGTACCTGAAAGTGCAGATCAGTTGGAAAACATGGGAAAAACCCTAGATTCAGTCCCTGGTACTGCGAGAGATGGGGAGATGGGAGGGAGAGGAGGCAGGCAGGCAGTGAACATATCAGAAGTTTGGATGGTAAGCAGTCAGACATGTATATCTCAGGTGTCCTCTGGTTTTTAGTCTCATCCAAAATCCTGAGAACGGCAGCACTTTTTTAATCCTCATGGTGCAGATAGGCCTGGTAACCTGCCCAAAGCACAAGCCGTAGGTCAAGTCAGGGACTCGAACCAGTCAGTCAACTCCAGGGTCACTGTTACGTCATCCTTCTCTGAACTTAGCCCTTGAGGACATTAATTAAGGATGAGGTACGGACCCATCCCCTCTGCCTTTCTTCCAGTCTAGCTTACAAGATGAGGTGTGCTCGATATGACTGGAATGCATGATGAGCCATGTGAAGCAATTTACCTATTTGCCCTGAGAATGGGTTTTGCTCCCACAAAATCTGTGTAACTTGCTGTGTTGGAGAGATGTGCGTGCTGAAGGACTTTGGCCTCGTGGACTTTGCTTTCAGATGTCACTGAAAGATATCCCCGCAGTATCAGTGCTCGGTCTTGCCTTGGCAACTGATTAACTATTGCTGTCCTCCTGTGTCTACCTCTGCTACCCATCCCTAGCTCCTGGCCCTTGACCTCTAACCTCTCTATCTGCTCTGCCCGCAAACTCTTCCCTTCACCCTATTGGCTCTGGTGCTCCACTGCAGCTTGCTCACCAGCTCCATCCAATGCTAGGTACAGTTAGAGGCAGAAACATCCCGGGCAGGTCATGGTGAAAGGCAAGAGGAAGGAAGGTCCAAGGGCTGGACCTGAAAGTCAGTCATTAAATGTCTTTGAGATAGAAAGTGTTCATTACCACATCAATCTCGTGTTCTGTCTTCTCTTAAAATCCACATAAAGATTGTGAGAAGACATCAACACATGGTATCAGCAAACTGCACCCCAAACAGAGTCAGTGATCCTAAGCTGAGAGTGCATCCTCCTGAGCAGAGGCTCAGATGAGCAAAACATGAAAAATGTAAACATCTCACAAGATAGCGTGGGACAAGAAGGAAAAACACTGCTCTAGCATAAAGCAGAAGGAACGTCCATCCTTGGAGCAGAAGCTTCTAGTTCTCCCACATCTTGCTGGTGATGGCAGGAGGCAGAGACACCTGCTGGCTTGTTAATTGAGTGATGGAATCAGGGAACGACTGAAACGAACAGTTCACGTGTGGAAGAGGCTGGGCACAGGGCAGCTGTGTGAAGTGCCACACGTGTCTGATGGAGATGGTGCTTGTCAGATTCTGTGGGGCTTCCAGCCTGGGCCCGGCACCCTTACTTCTTCCCAGGGGAAGCTTCTCAAGGATATCTCGCCACAGCTATCCTGTCTGGAGGCACCCCTATGGTAAGACCACCTACTTAGCTTTGGCAATACTGTATTAGGAGTCAGTCTTGACCTACACGGAGGTGTGTATACAATGTTGGAAAACACTGTGTTAGACTCTGCCATAGCTAATGTTAATTGTTAACTTGACAGAATCTAGATTTGCTTGTGAGGTGGGCCTCTGAGCATGCCTATGGGGAATTGTCTCAATTATATCATTGAGGCTGGAAGACCTGGCCATGGTGACGATTTCACTGGCACATGGTCTGTCTAAGACTAAGTTCTAAGAGCAACACCCCCCCCCATCACAGCCCCAGGAGAAGGACTTACACTCATTTGCCTCGTTCTGAGGTTTGTCAGTGGGAGCAAAGGCAGCTTCGCAGGTGGCCATCATTGTGAAGGTCAGGAGGAGCGGTTTGTGTGGACTGAGCATGCAGGTCAGACACGGGTGCAGAGTGGTGGTATGCAGGCTGCAGATTTGACAGTCTCTCCAGCTGTGTGTACTGCCTACTGGATTTCCAATTATCACTATGGCTGTGTTCTGCGGTCCCACCCACAGTACTGGCTCTCCTCTAACTACACCTGCTGTGTCCCACCCAGTACAGCTTCCTCACTGTCTCCTGCTGACCCCCTCCCCCATTCTGCTGAGCAGCTTGTCTGGTGTTTACTTCCCCTTGAGTAAATGAACAAACGCTTGTGAAATGCTTGGCAGTGTCTGCCTACAGCGAGCGCCTGGTACTCTGCTACAGTTTTATTATAGCCCCCGCCACTGTCTCCTTTAATCAGCAGTGGTGAGGATGCACCGCGTGCTATGTGCTCTATGTGGCTTCTCTCACGCAGTCTTCTGCCCACATGAGGAGTACATGTAAACCTATCATCTTTTCCTTAGAGATAAAGCTGAGGCCTGAGCCTGGGGAAATGGTTCAGTGATTAATATCTTTGCCTCACAAATAAAGGAATCCAAGGAGATGCCATGTGAAAATGCTGGGCTGGTGTACTGACCTACATGTAATCCTAGCCCTAGAAAGCAGCGCTTGGGACTCTTCAGAACAAGCTGACTGACCAGACCAACAGTAATGGTATGTTCTGGGTGCAATTAGAGATCTAGGCTCACAACAAATACAGTGAAAGAGTGACGAGTGATGGAGGATGATTCTTGATATCACCCTTAGTCCTCCACAGTGCAATCACACTCAAGTTCACCATATACATACATCTGCCCTGCCTACATACATGTGTGCCTGCCAACATGTATACACACATACACACACACCATGCATACATACATGAAAGAAGAAAAGAAGGAAAGAAAAAATAAAAGGAAGGAAGAGAGGGATGGAGGGAAGAAAGGAGGGAGGGGAAAAAAGGAGGGAGGGAAGGAGAGAAAGGGAAGGAGAGAGAGAGAAAGAAAAAGAAAAAGAAAGAGAAAGAGAAAGAAAGAGAGGGAGAGAGAGAAAGAAAAAGAAAGAAAGGAAAAAAGGAAGGAAGAAAGAAAGGAAAGAAGGAAGGAAGGAAGGAAGAAGAAAGAAAGTTAGCTAATGTCAATGGGAATGAGGAACCAGCCATGTCTAGCCCAAAGCTCAGCTCTTCAGCATGTATTGGGCTCTTTCTCCAAGTTGAACCTGTGGCCAAGTGTCCTTTTCCTCTTAGCATGTCTAGAGCATCAATCCACTGGGTGTCAGCCTCCACTTCTTGTCTGCAGAACATTCCCCTGGACTCTTCAGAAGCCTTCCAGACACCCTATGCTATTCTGAAAGGACAGTTACAAGCCCATGCCAGCCTCTTTTCCCACTCCCATAAACTCTCCATCCCTCTCTGGCCACAAATCTGGGACCCCCAAGAGTTGGCTAGAAATGCTGCTGTTCCCTTAGCTGCCTCTGCATTTCCGGCAGGGAAATTACACTTCATTACCTTTAAATACATTTAATTGAGCATTCATTCTGGCTGAGTCTGCACAGAACCTTTTGAAGCAGGGGAGAAAAGACCTTTGAGGTGTGATTCCGGGGGCTGTCTCACTAGTGCTGGTCCAGCTGCATGGGTCTCTGCTTGCCTTGGAGGAAGGCCCCCTGGACACCTGGACACCTTATTCCCACAGGCACCTGCCCAGCTGCCCCAAGAGTCACACAGGAAATTTCTGTGTGCTCTGCCAGTTTCCTTTGCTCTCACCGAATTGATAGGTGGGAGGGAGACGGTCTGGCCACACAGAAATGTGGAAAGCACGAATGAGCAAATTAATGGTGGGCAGCTCTGGAGGTGGCTGGGCCCCTTGGGCATCTTCCCATTCTCATCTCCCATCCCTTCCTATGTTGTATCAAGGCTGTTGCTACAGCCCAGAGTGCTATAGAGTGGACTGGTGCTTCTGGCCAACACCCTCTGACTGCTGCAGGGAACTCCCTGGTCTGAATCCCTGCCTATTCTCCACACTCAGCCCCGTTCCTCCTCTTGGGGCAAAATTGCATTAGGGCGTCTTGGCCAAGGCTTGCTGCTAGTTCTTGCAGCTTTGTTTCAGTGAGCAAAGATGCCCTGCTGGCAGATGGGCAAAACAAGTATGCCCTCTCTGGTGGGTACAGTTCATCTGAGCCTGGTACCCAGCCTGCACACCTAACTATGTGACCCTGAAGTCTCCACCCAACCTACAGCTACTCGGAAACCTGAAATGACACCCACTGCCCTGAGACTCCCTGAGCTAACCGCATGCCCTCACATGACTTTCCTGCAGCCCCTGCTTCCCTCAAAGAGGCTTCCCTGAGATCCCCCTGGGATGGCTTCTCAGCCCATGGCTCCAATCCAGCCTTCCCCTGGGCAATTTCTGGCCAAGCGGGTAATAGATTTCTGTCTCTTTCTTGTGGGTCTTTTGTGTGTCCTCAAACTTACAGCCAAATTGCTCCCCTTTAAAAAAAAATAGTATATCTACTCCCTGCGTGAGGAGACTTGTGGAGCTGGAGACCCCGGGGCATGCTGGCCAGGGCTTGCCTTCTGGTAATCGCCCACTCTCTTCTCCAGCTTCACTGCACAAAGCTCGCTTGTGGGGCACTAGTGACGCAGGGCACATCCAGGCAGAGGTGTCTGCCCTGTGCTTCCTGGCCTGTGATTTACAAGGTGGGCTGGACTGGCCTTTCCCAGCCCCTGTTCAGGAGCCATAAGACTGGATAATTCCCTGGTGGGTGTAGGGTTGGACATCATGCCTTACGCTCCAAGAATTGGCTGTTTCTGCAGGTCAGTAGGCAAATGAAGCCATGGATTCTGCTTTAGGTATAAAGAAACTGAGGCACTGTTAGGTAGGCTGACTTGGGTTCCTTTAGGGGAGTGTGGACACAGTGTTTCTGGGTAGAATCTACTGGAAAGTTCCTGAAAACACTGATTGGTGTTGGAAATCCTTGTATCATGAAGTAGATACTACTGTAGTCCGGTCACAAAGACCTATATGTGTAATGTATATGCTTGATGCCCAGGCTTGATCCTTATGTAATGCCTGCATATGTTGAAGCTTCCCAGGGGACCTCAGGGAAGCCTCTTTGAGGGAAGCAGGGGTTGCAGGAAAGCATGTGAAGGCATGTGGTCTGCATAATCAGAGCGCAAAGCTGTTAAATAAATATGCACGACATTGTCACTAGTCAGGGCAAAGCAAACTGAAAGGTAGAGATGTCACATGGTGCCCACTGCTATGGAGTGTGAAGGTTGAGCGCTTCCCAACTCCCTTAGCAAGACGATCCCTGCAACTCTACTTTCAATGAGATCTGAGATGCCCCTGAGTGTGAGTACCAAAACGGATTGAAATTAGTGTAGTCTGAGCATTCTGTCTTCCAGGTGAGAAGGCTGAGACTCAGAGGCAGGCATTTTTACACTCTGCCTTTTAGCTGAATGTGAACTAGTCCTACAACATACAGTGTTTTGTATCTGGCTTCTGTTCTTCCTTATGTCGACAGTTTAGATTTGTTTTTTTTTAATTTTTTTAATATTATTTATTCAATTGTGCATGTGTGCGCATGTGTGCGCATGTGTGTGTGTGTGTGTGTGTGTGTGTGTGTGTGTGTGTGTGTGTGTGTGTGTACGTGTGTATGTAGAACCACGGACGAATTCGGGAACCACCATGCACCGCCTCCACCTCCTCCTTGTTTACTCTGCCCAGGGATTCACAGGCTCCGCCCTACCAGGACCAGAAACGCAGGCTGTCCCCGCTTCCGCCCGGCGTCTATACGTGGGATCTAGGATCCGAACTCAGGACCTTCTGCCTGCAAGGCAGAGGCTTAACTCCTGAGCCACCTCTCCAGCCCCTAGATTTGTTTTTTTGTTTGTTTGTTTGTTTGTTTGTTTCTCCTGATCCATAATGAACTTGCACCTCCTTACATATATGTAATGGCCATTTGGACATTGTCTTTGTGACAGATCTGTTCAGGTCTTTTCCACAGGCTAGCTCTCTTCTTATTGGTTTGTAAGGGTTTTGGTATATGGTAAGTGCTCTTTAATATTTAAGGCTATTTTTTGAAAGTTCTTGCCTGTTACTCATTTATGCATTCTGAGTACTGTGGGAGTTCTGATCCTCATGGAAGCCCACTGAATATGAGCATTGAGAGACCCACTCCTCTCAAGCTGCTAAACATCAGCCTAATGCTGCCTCCAGAGTATGCTGGGCTCCTCTGCACATGGAAGAGCTGTACAACTTCATCTCTGTTCCCCTTACCTTCCTCCTGTTCCTGTTTTCCACTTCTGGACAACCTCTTGTCTTTCTTCCATTCTAGGACCCCTGTAATCAGCCAGTAAAAACATATCACTTGTAGGGTACACATTGACCAGTGGCTCCATTCCCTTTGATCCGGTGGTCTTGAGAAAGTGAGGTGGGAGTTGGAACTTGGACCCAGACTGTATCTAAGAGCTGTTCTATCACCACCTATCTCTGTGCTCAGGCTGCCCAGGAAAGCTGTGAGGCTCACTGAGAACCAGGATGCTCCATCCATGCCCTAAAAGTCAGCTATGCTTGGCACAGCCCCAAGCAGATTGGCAGTGCTTACTCATCCTTTGTCTGCCCCACCCTTTCTTGGGTCCAGAGAAGTCATGCTTTCTGATTTCCCACGCTCACTTCCATCCCATAATATCTCCTTTTGTATCCTGAAACTTGAGGTCAGCCTTCCATTCTTGTTTCCAAGGCAGTGGACTACCCCCCCATCCTACTCTGCAAGGCATCATCCCATTATGGGGCTCTCAGCATGAGATGGGGGAAGAAGGCCCTAGAGGTCATGGTTTTAGGGTGGGTTTGCAGGTATGGTTCCAGTTAATAGAGATGCTTTTCAAAGCAGGGAATCTATCTGGTTTTAATAAACATGAGTGGATGGGCTCTGAACCATTCTTGAGCATCTCTTCTCAGGCTGGGCATACATGCTTTTCGCTGCTTGGTTTTTCCCCAGAGCAGGAACAAAAAGGTCTTATGGAAGTTATTGCCTTGACATTTTGACTGAGCTGTTTTCCCTCCAGGTGGGTGACCCAGAGTCTGTGTGTGTTGGGCAGAGAACAAAAATAAATGCCACTGATGTTCAAGTCCCATCCCCTAGAGCGTGTCCTTTGCACATCTGTGCTCTGAGAGGTTGGTTTAAAGGTTAGGCATCCCCCCAGGAAAGATGTCCAGTTGTCTCACTCAAGCCATGGGTGCTCCTAAAGCTTCCAAGGAGCCTGACAGTCTGAGCAGCAGGAAGATTTCATCCGTGAAGGTCAGATCTAAAACATGCCTAAACACTTGTTTCTTTTTAGATCCAGATAACACAGACAGATGGCTTGACTACTCAGCCTCAGTGTACAGTTTGTCATGCCAGAGCAAGCCTGTTAGCAGCAATAGTCAGCATAAGCTAAGTCCTGCCTTGGTAACAAGCAGCCCCCTAAACTCCCAATGGCTTGAACCTCACAGATTTCTTTCTCGTTCAAGTCTTACTTGTGTGGAGGGAGGAAGGTATCAGCTTTACCAGGGTCCATACGACAGGGCAAGCCCTATCTGGAATAAACAAGAAATCTACTGCCACCAGACAGGTCAAATATTCCAACTCAGGAAGGACACTTGTCCTCTCACATTATATTGGTCAGAGCAAGTCAGATGGCCAAGCCAGAGGTCAGCAGAAGAAGAGAAATATTTTAATCAATTCTGTAATCTTCCATTTGGGCAAAAGTCGGACTGACCATCTCCCCTTTACAACCTTCATTCTCCTTCTATAGGATGGCTTGTCTCTGTTCTGTGAACCCTTGCTGGTGTCCAACATATCTTGACCCTTGTTGTACAGTAGGAGATGAAAAGGTTCCACAGCTAAATAAATAAGTTTGGGAAGCCCAAGCATCTGGGGATCTTTCGTAGCATACGTGTAGTAGTTTTGGAGGTCAGCCAGGCTACTTTCTCCGCCAGCTCAGGGATGGAGCCACTGGGAATATGGAGGCAGTCTCCAGGCTCGAACTGCCTCAGGCCAATGCATTAGCATCTCTAAGGGTAGAATTCAGCTTCCAATTACTCCAGTGAGCAACTGAGTTTGGGAAACGCTGCTAGGTGGTAGCAAAACTGATCTTGGAGTACAGCAATTGACAGTAAGATATGCACACCTGCTCACCTGACAGAAGGCAGATAGAAGGCCCAGGCCAGTCTCCGTGGGCTGAGAAGGGTGTCTACCCCAGAGAACAGGAAGAGTCAAGGTTCTGATGCCAGCAGAATCACCATGTCATGTAGGCACCAACACAGTAATTAGATGTCTCTGTGGGGACCTAGAAGGTGCCAGAGGCCTGGACATGTACTGCTACCACCAGAACTATCCTCAACACTAAACCAGAAGGACCCATTTCTGTGGCCTTTGCATTAAAAAGACGTCAGCCCCTTTCATAACATTAGTGGTGTTTTTCTGTTAATCTCTGCATCTTGCTGGGGTGCTTGCAGCAGTTTGCCTGTTCGTACGCTGTCAGGACTGTGAGCCTTTCACTAAAGGGCATCTAGGTATAGTTGTTCCTCAGATCTCTTTGCCCTTAAATGACTTCTCAGCACTCGTTGATCTGAGATCTTTGCTCAACACAAGGTTGTCCCCAGCACATCCCGATTTACCAGGGAACTTAGAGAGTTCTTCCCCTCTCACATCAAGTAAGGGATGGTGATAAGTGAAGCCATGGTTCAGGTTTGAATGAACTTTCCACTGTCCCCCTGCTGTGTGATGATGTGAAAGGCCTTTAACGCCTTGCTTGGTGTTCTCCCATGTGTCCACAGAAGCCCTGAAGGACACTCAGTTCCCAGCCTTCAGATTCTTCTCACCAGGATCCTGAGAAAGGGATGGGTCATGGCACATTCCACATTGGGTTTGCCCTGACCAGTCACCACGGATTGGGGTGGGGGCAAGGATGAGAAAGTGAAGATTGTGTCACTGGACACCTTGGTGGCCACAATAGCCTGATTCAGGCCTGCACCTGTCAGGTCACTATAGGGGAGGGGAGTGATCTGCAGCTATTTCTGTCTTGCAAAGGCTGGGTTCTAATTCTCCTTCACCTCAGTGTCCCTGTGGCTGAGCATCAAGCCAAGCGCTTAGGAGATTGTCCCCGAATCGCACCACGGAGTGCAGCTATGTCCGTGGTCTCAGAAGACCCTGACAACCTCATGTTTTCTCGTTCGCCAGATAGAGCACAGGAGATCCAAGAAACCCCTAGATATCCTTGGCACCCAAGATGGGGCCAGACGGGTCTAAATGATATCAGTGTTGCTGTGGCTGCCGGGGAAAGAGAAAATTAAAGCTTATATTCTGAGTTACAAAATAAATTTGGTTCCCTGTATGCCTCTCGGTGAGAGAAACATGTTTATCATCTCAATTCATGAAAGGTAATCTTAAGGCCAAGAAGAGATAAGTGGGGTAATTTCAGAAACCCTTAATTCAAGGCAGTTTCTAAACCCCCAAGTCTACAGTTGCTACACACAAACTTTTTGCAAGCTTTGCACTTCCAAGGGATGGCTGTTTTTTGAACTGAACAGCTCTGGGGGGCAGTGGCCTAGGGGCATGGACAGGATGGAGACAGACTGCAGTGGTAACTATGAAAGCCGGACTGTCTTCCCTGGGCAAATGGTACTTGAGCATCAGTGTGTGTCAGGATCACTAGAACCACAGTTATCTCCACCTCTCCTGACTTTGTACAAGATTTATGTGTAGCAGACAGAGAGTTGAGAGCTGCTCAGGCAAGATAACCTGTGAGCAGGCATGTGACCATAGTGTTGGGAGCCTCCTGGAAGGCACATCCAGCTCAAGCTTTCAAGCAGCGGTTACAATTAATTCCTGGCCAGGGTCTTTGCTTTGACTTTTGACCCTGCCTGATTCCCATCTGGAGGATCCCTTCTCTTTTTTTATTATTATTATTATTTATTCAACTGTGCGCATGTGCGTGCGCGTGTGTGTCTGTGTGTGTGTGTGTCTGTGTATATGTAGAACCACGGACGAATTCGCGAACCACCATGGACGCCTCCACCTCCTTCTGCCCCGGGATTCACAGGCTCCGCCCTACCAGGACCAGAAGCGCAGGCCGCCCCCGCTTCCGCCTGGCGTCTATACGTGGGATCTGGGATCCGAACTCGGGACCTTCCGCCTGCAAGGCGGAGGCTTAACCCCTGAGCCACCTCTCCAGCCCCTGGAGGATCCCTTCTTAAGGCCCTCTCTGGTCCCAGATCCACTGTGTCCTTGAAAATCAGAGGGGCTGGAAATAAGCTGTGGGGCCTGTCCCTGAACGGAAGACTGTGATGCTGGGGCATCTGCACCCCAATTATCTCATCCATCAGGTGGTAGAGCTCAACCATGTTTATAGTGTTCCTTAGGAAGCCCCTGGCTCGTTGTATCAGCTTGGCTGGGTTAGGATAGTTAAGAGGTCGGTGAGAGTGTCTCCAGGAGAGCGTGACATGTGAGTGGGTAGACTGGTTGGGAAAGACCCACACTCAGTGTGCACAGCTCCCTGAGTGATCAACATGAGTCTCTAGGTAGATAGAAGAAACTATCAAGAAAGTACAATACACTCTTTTCTGGAGTGGAGACCATGGATGCTCCAGGTTCTCTTGCCTTTGGACACTAGGACTTGTACTGCCAATCCTGAATTCTCCTTCAGTCTGAATGAGAGTTGCCCCAAAGCCCCCCACCCCTGCTGAGGCTTTGAGTTTGCCCTGAGCCACTCCGAGGGTTCCCAGACTCTGCCTCACTCAGGTACCTCTGGCAGGACTTTTTAACCAGCCATTTTCTCTCAGAACCCCCTCCCCCTGCATCTCTCCATGTAGATATTGTCTTCTCTGTGCCTCTGCAGAACTGTGACCACTACACTTACAGTGCACATGCTTTTTGTCGGTTCATGGCTGTGTGTCTCACACTCCACAACTTCTGTCTGCTTGCATCTGAACCCTTGTCTCAGGCTCTGCTTCAGGGATATTCAAGGACAGACAGAATTCAGTGAGAGCTATGTGATCTTCAACAAATTGCTTAACCCTGAAGTCCAAGTTTTCTCATCTGTGATAATCATACTTAAGCCACAGGGGAGGCGCCACAGACGAGTAACCTGGAACTGGATGTACCTATCAAATAGGTGTTACATGATTCCCAGCTAGTTTTCAAATAATCTGTTGCAGATTCTATGTTTTTCTTTCCAAAAAGAAACATATAATATCTGAATAACACAAAAAATCAAGAATAAACACCCATGTACCCACCCTTAAATGAGGAGTGTCACCTGCCTGTGCCTACCTTTAGCTACTCTGTGCTCAAAGATAACCTTGGAAGTACATGGTGAGTGCACTATAGTTTCATACCAGTGGTCACTGAGACTTCCTAGTTCGCATTCTGTACCCTTGAGGTTGATGAGAGATCACAGTAAGGCCACACACTCTTCTGAGTGACAGGGTCGGAACTGGTGCAGCATCGTGTGTACGGGAGAGTGCTTTCCAGTCCATGGGGACCTCAGGAACCCCATACCACTTCCCACTCAAGATCACAGTTTCCTACATAGCTCCCCGCTGCAGCCAAGGCAGAGTAGAGACTGGAGGCAGGTGAGGTTACCAGATACTTTGCATCAGGTTAAGGTGACAGAGGGATGGCCCAGAGCTTCATCCGAGGGGCAGAATCATCCTCTCGGGCGGAGATGGACCTCAGGACCCATGAATCATGGCCAGCGGATGAGGCTTTGTTTGCCTTGTACGTTCCCTGCCCAGAGGCCAGCGAGAGTCTCTTTCCTGAGAGGCCGGACTTTCCCACAGGAACAAAGTGTGGCTTGTTCACCAGGCATGAAACTTGGCGTGGGGCAGCCCGGCTAGGCTTGGCACTGCCCGGCGGCAGCCCGGCGATATCAGTCAGGCACATTCTGCCTTCCCCACAGCTGGGGCTGACAGCAGGAAGCCGCAGGGAGGCTCCAGACAAAAGCAGAAAAATGGGCCACGTTTATTCATTCACTGACCAGCCGGGGCCTGGCTGGCCCATGGGCCCATTTCCATGGCAACAAGTGGCCTTGGTGCTCCTGGTTGGCTCCTGTGACCACGGCCCCCCATGGCCTCACCTCCAACATGGGCACAGCATCATGGAGGCAGGAGCTGCCTGTGCCCCACAGCGAGGGAGTCTATGCCAGATCGGAGGGCTGATGCTGAGTTCTGAAAGCCAGAGACTCAGCCAGGCTCGGTAGAGTGAGGTGAAGGCGAGTGGCTCAAGTTCATGTGCTAGCTCAGCACCTACTATGTACAGCACTGTGGATGGACACTCCCTTCCCACTGTGCTTGTTGTGCTCATGGGTCTTGTGCTCACACAACTTTCAAATCACACACCTGGGGGAGTGTCGGAGGAGCCACCTGCGGGTGTTGTGTCTTGAAGGGTGCAGAGTAGTTTGTCAAGCAGGAAGTGAAAGGGCATTCTAGGCAGAACAACCTGCTTGAACAAAGGCCCGAGGCATTAAAGTGGCTAGTGAAATCAGAGCAAATGTAACAACTGGTATAAAGACAGAGTGTAGCTGGTAATGACAAAAGAGCAGCATGGGGTGACCATGTTGTGTCATGATCATGCTTCTTGGATCATGCTAGGCCAGATAGACTCCTGGGAATTACTTTGAGTTGCAAATTTGGAGAGAATTTATTGCATGTCTAGTTTTTCTGTGGACTTCCGACCCTCTCATGGATTTGCTGTGTGTGATTTGGTTCCATTACTGTCCTCCTGGAGGGAGCAAGTCTGTTGAGAATGCCGAGGCCAGCAGAGAGTAGACAGCCTGGCTGGAATGTCGGTCCTCAGCCTGATTCCCAGGCTTAATCACACTTCCACTCCTCTGAAGCCTTGAGCTCTGGAGACAGTGGCTCCAAATGGGCTCTGAGGTCCTGGGACAAGATGGGGACCTTTAGTGACAAGTCCATGGTCAGGACCCTGAATTTGCAGACCAGTTACAGAAAAAGAAGAGCCAGAAATTTCTTCTTTCCCAAGCACCATTCTGAGCTGATGCTGGTGCTGCTGGGGGTGTGACGAAGGAGTGTGGGGAGAGACTCTGGATACTAAAGGATCTAAAGTGCAGGATCCTTAGAATGTGGACTACTGTGGTTATCCCCGCATTTGGGAATAGCAGAGAGAAGGGCCAAGGTTGGTTGAAGTCTCTGTCTTTTGCAGGCCTGCTCTGTGTCTTTGGCCTTGGATTTCTGGAAGTTTCTGGTGTCCTGGTCTGCAAAGTGAATTTGGGCCAGAGGCTATGAGAAGAGGTATCATCAGATACTTCGAGGAGCTGCAATCCCTATAAACAAGAGTTATCTTACCTACCTGCATAAGACCCCCAGAATCTCTGCAGAATTTTTTCAAGCATGCTCCATGTTTGGCAGATGATGACACTGAGCTCAGAGGATCCTGCCCTAGGCCATCCCATCATTTAGGTGGCACATGGCAGTTTTGGAGCAAGGAAGCAGAAGGTCTGTGCATAGCCCCTGCCCAGTCCACAATCGGGAAGCACAGTGTTGGGTGGAGCGCTGGCAGATCAGGCACCCACCAGGACTGAACCTATGGCCACCTCTGTACGTCTGAGTACGTCTTTGCAGGCCAGACTTCTGCAACTGCACCTTGGCTTCCAGCTTCTCTTTCTACTCAAGGATCAATATTGTTAATCCCAAATCTACTTTACCTAATTATGCCACTCAAAGATAAAGAAGGAAAAACAGGAAAGGAAGGGATGGAAGAAAGGATGGGTGAAACAGACACTAAACCCCTAGAGTGGAAACTCGGAGTTTTATTCTCTTCTTTGAGTAATGAAACCTTAGAATGCTCCATTTGTGACAGAAGTAGCAAGGGTGTATTGTGGCAAGGACACCCCTTAGTCTCACACCCTCACAGCTAAACTGTCACATTCCTCTTCTTGAAGGCTTAGCTTGGCCTCAGCCTCAGAATCCTCAGCAGGGACTGGGCAGCTGTCAGCTAGCAGAGCTCACACCTGAGCAGACAGTCCCTTGCCATCCTCTAAGGACTTGACCCACTTCACACTCTCACTTTGCTTCACTGATCCTCCATCGTCTACAGGTGAGGAGATGCTGTTGATCGATCGCGTCTCACTTGACAACTCAATGGCAGAGCAAGTCTCAGGACACTGTATGAAGTCAGTGTGGTCACCATGCTGGTTTTGGGTAGATTCTGCCTCTCTCTCTCTCTCTCTCTCTCTCTCTCTCTCTCTCTCTCTCTCTCTCTCTCTCTCTCTCTCTGTCTCACTGTCTCTGTCTCTCTGTCTGTCTCTGTCTCTCTGTCTCTGTCTCTGTCTCTCTTTCTCTCTCTCTCTCTCTCTCTTTCTCTCATCTCTTTCCCCCATTTGGTTTTTTCCAGGCACATGGATGCAGGAGGGAGTAAACCCCAGATGTCACCACAGATACCAGGCATCACTAAATCTGGCCACCCTGTGAGCAACTAACTCACCGACTTCCTAATGCATGGATGAGCTCTGCTGCCACTAATGTGTTCTGACGGCCACTGACCAGAAGGAGCCAGTGATGCTCCACAGCTCTGCTGGGACGATGGACGGCTCTGTAAGAGCCATGAGGACAGTGTGGGTGGGATGCATGGCCCCCTAGCTGATGGCAGGTTTCAGGCTGTGCTTGTGCTTTCTTTGGCTGCTAACTGAATGAAGCCTCCCTCTCAGACCCATGCTCCCTCCCTGTTGTTTTGCTGACCCCATGCCTGGCATTTTCTGCACAACCTCACAATCAGTGGGTAGCAGACACTCCCTCCCACAACCTGTCTTGACTCCTGTGTATGATGCACTTCCAGGTAGCTGTGTTCTGCTCTCCTGGGATACTCACAGCATCTACCTTCTGAGATCTCCATGATGCCCTGAACAGCACATTAGCAATGAGTTGCTGATACCCCCCCACACACATACTCTGTGTTTGTCAGATCCTATGTTGTTTGTACCCAGTCCCTTAGCTGGCCAGACTCACCTTCCTGCTCCCATCCCCTGAAGGCAGGGACCTCCTCAGCATGCACCAGAGAGCATATGCTCTCCAGATAGAAACTCAAGAGTCAAGCATTCATGGATCTAGTGCTGTCCTACAAGACGCCCCTACCATAGTAATTAATAAATACCTGTAGACACCACTCCTACCATAGTAATACATATCTGTAGATACCACTCAGTGGCAGGTATTAATCTCAGGACTCATTCTGTGTTGGGCTCCAATGAGATACTCTGATATTACTTCATAGATTTGGGTCATGTGCTCCATCTACCCAAAAGCATGCTAGTGATGCAAGATGTCGTCTTCTAAACACCTGCTATTTATTTCACCTATCAATCTTGATCACCAGGCTATATTTACTTGAGAACTCTGAGATAGACATCTGGCACAGCCATGGTACTCAGTGGGGGAAAGTTCAGTAATCTATTATTAATGTCTGTTTCAACCCAGAAATGGGTAGTAAAGATACATATACCACCAATTTTATTTCTTTGTTTGTATATAGTAGGAAACATGAAAGTTTATCATAAATTCTTAATTTCATAAATAAGACAAGATTGGGGCTGGAGAGGTGGCTCAGGGGTTAAGCCTCCGCCTTGCAGGCAGAAAGTCCTGAGTTCGGATCCCAGATCCCACGTATAGACGCCAGGCGGAAGCGGGGGCGGCCTGCGCTTCTGGTCCTGGTAGGGCGGAGCCTGTGAATCCCGGGGCAGGAGGAGGTGGAGGCATTCGTGGTGGTTCGCGAATTCGTCCGTAGTTCTACACACACACACACACACACACACACACACACACACACTCGCGCGCGCCGCACATACATATGCACATGCGCACAGTTGAATAAATAATAAAAAAATTAAAAAAAATAAGACAAGATTGGAAAGAGACTTCATGTGCCTAGAAGAGGCTAAGGAGATATGATAGCAATTGTTGGGGTTCATTCACCACCAAAGGTCTAATTTACCACAGGTCAGATTGAATACTAATTGGTGATAAGATGTTTAACTCTCCCTGTGCCTTGACCCCTCTTTAAAATATGTTAACTTTGTTGGATTAAGATTCTGAATGCCATGTGTGACCTTGGTATTCCTGAGTGATATCAAGGTAGGAACTCGATTGTTCTTGCCTGTTCTCATGTCTGTTAGTTGCTTGCATTTCACAACCAACCAGGATGTACCATCTGAAAGATGAGAAGACCATGGCCTGGAGAGCTAAAGTCTGTATCTTTTTTTTTTTCTTCTTTGCTGAGGATGTAATCCAGGGTCTTACACATTGGCAAGTGCTCTGCCCCTGAATTACTTTCAGTGCATTCAGGGCGCATCTTTCCCATCATGTGTATAGTCTGCAGGAGACTTGCACTGACTACTTCTTCTAGCTCCAATCATTTACACATTCCAAATAGAAAATTCTGGTCATGTTTCAAAACTCCTCAGCCACTCATAGTGGTCAGCCAGGGTTGAAACCATTGGTTAAAAGTAAAATTCTTGACTACCTTCAAGAGAGGAAAGAGACTCAGAGAAGTCACACAGCCAGAAATAGTGGGGACTGTCATTCGACAAAGGCTGACCGAGTAGCCCTTGCCCTTCTGTGGTCTAGGCACTACGTCTTTTATCCTATTTCATTCTCTCAGCAACTAATTAAAAAGCAAACTCTCAAGTGATCCAGCAAAGCTAATCAACCAGCCCAAAGTTCTGATGATTGCTAATAACATTTCCTGTCTCGATTATATTTGTGAACACAGGGTTTGAGTTTGTCAAAAATCAGTTGGTGGTCCAGTTAAGATCTGTGCCTTTTGGTGAGATTCAGTTTTGCCTTTGGGAGGCAAAGGAGCAAACCTGAAGAGTGGCTGATGATATAAAGCAGAGTCCTGGGGAGATAGCAGCTTACCTAGAGACACACAAGGAAGCAGGCTGGATGGACAGACAGCAATAAACACACAGCCATTCCTACTGGCTATGTGCTATTCTGTCCTCTCTCCTGCATGTCTGGAGTCCCAACATTTACACGGGTGTGTGCTGCCCTCGTGTGATCAAGGCTAGGATTACACTGTTAGAATGTGCTGCCTCAGACTCCATCCAGTGCTGGATGCCAAGGGGCTTTTTCTGGGCTTGCTGGGCTCTGCGGTGCCTGTTTTTCAGGATCTGCTGATCATATTCAGAAGTCTTCCTGTGTGGGGTGTGGCTTATCACAGCCACACAGCCATCCTGAGAGGAGAGAGAAGTCATCCCTTACCTTGTGGTGGTTTTTCTCAGGCTGGTTTATTTATCACACTGATCATGTTAGGTAAAAGTGGTTCTCAGATAGGAAAACAAAATGGCAGAGAGATCAAAGCTGTGCAGCAAACTAGGGACTCCAGATGTGGCAAGGAGGACACTCGAGGTGTAGAGGACTCTGAAATTGAGACCCAGGAAGACGTAACTTGAACCTTTCCACTGTCACTGATGATGCATCTTGGGTGTAACTATTACCTGCCTTTCCTCATGCCCTGTTACTAGCTGTTGGCATGAGAAGAACTCATCATTCTGGCCACCTTCAAAGAGGCACGGGCCACAGCTGTATTCTGACTTCATCTGAAAACTCATGTGTTGGGTGGACTGAGGAGAGATGTGATCACTCTGGTTCCTAGTCCTAGTAACCCTGAGCCACCAGCAGAAGGTCACCACTCTGTGATGGTGAGTCTCCAGTGAAGGGAACCCACAAGTCGGTCCCTGATGGAGATCCAATTTCCCTAAGCTGACCTGGGAGGCTTGGGAGTAGGACCACATGATGGGAGCAGGCTTTCCTCCTGAGCATCTCAGGCTTGGCAGGGCTGACTGGAATGCAGGGAGAGAAAGTATCATGAGTGTAGTGTCTTTAGCTAGGGCACTGAGTGTGCAAGCGGTTTTCTGGTTATGTGCATCTTGAAATGCCCATTCTGAGCACACCAGTCCTGTAGGAAATGGGAGCCTAGAGTCTGAATTTCTATTTTATTTTATTTTATTTATTTTATTTGTGGTGTGTGTGTGTGTGTGTGTGTGTGTGTGTGTGTGTGTGTGTGTGCAAGAGGGTACTTGAGAGTATATGCCTGTGGAGACCCAAGGGTGACATAGGGAATTATCCTGGGTTGCTCTATTTCCTTATTGCTTTGCTCCTGGGTTTATTGGGCTCCATTTTCTAGGGTCAGAATCACAAGCCACGGCCGTAATCTCAATGCAAAGGTTCCTTGATGCTGTGGCTGGCTGAGTTCAAGACCACACTGTGTATTTAGGTTTAGGAACAGAGGTTTTCATTGACTTTGCAGATGTGCTGAGGGTCTGCTGCCAGCCTGAGGTGCTTGCTGAGGTCAGAGATGCACCTACATGACCCATGTATGCACTCGAGTGCAGGTGCATACACATATGCATATATACATGTGCCCATACACGTGCCCTTGCAGACATGCATGTACACACACGTGCGCACTTGGACAGAGGTGCACACCCTGTCCAACCAAAGAGTGGTTTGTGGCCATGACCCAAGAAAGGTTTTGGTTGATTTGTGTCTGTCCTTCAGCCTTATCAACCTTGTCTACTTGTTACAGCAAAGATGAGGACTGCACCTGGGCTCAGTGGGACCCTCTGGGACTCTGCGGTGAGAGTGAGATGGCATCAAGTGGTCACTAGGTTATGAGAAGTTCCCATTTATGTGCTACTTCAGTACTTCTTGATTCTGGTATCTCAAGACCCCTTGGTGGAGGTAGCCCTTTGCTGGTCATTCCTACAGTAAACCTTAGACTCATCCACAGTGCTGCTTTGGGTCCTGTGAGTGGGGCCACTGGAGGTCATGCTAGCCTCCCAGCCAGTCTCTGTTCTCCAGACGGCTGTGGTGCCCCACTGGCCTCAGTTTGGGAACCTGAGAAACCGTCAAGATTTGTCCATCCCGGAGATCCTGACCACATTGTGGTCCAGCGTGGGTCTTGGCAGTGGGGTACTTAGCTCTTAAGACCCCATTGGATGTAATGCAGTGAAGAGAAATCAGGGGCTATTTGTGTGCATAATGAATTCAAAGCAGCAATATCAGAAGACAATGAAATCAAAGTAAGGCCACTTGAGTGAGATCCTTTCAAGAAGGGACCATGAAACCTCCCCCTCCCCCCCAACGTGGTCAGAAACAGCTGATAGAAGATAGAGCTCAGAAAGCCTGTGTCTTCCAGGCACTGGCTGACCTCACGTGAGGACAAAAGAGAAGGACTGCACAAGCCCAAGGGACAGGTTGCTGACCTTGATCACAGCACATTCCTTCTCTAGACTATATCACTGTTCTTACTTCAGGGAGGTGTCGGGACTCAGCTGCCTTGTGTTGCCCACACTGGAGCCTTCTGACTTCCACACACATGGACAGCGTGTGTGTGGTGACAAGCCCAGGGTGAGATGAGCTATGACCAGACAGGCACCCAGGCAAATTTGGGGTAGTACAAGGGTCTGTGTATTCTCCCTGGGTGAGGGCCTGCTGTGCAGGGAGCTGTAACAGGCACAATATGCATTGCTCATGCAAACTGGGCATCTGTTGGTTTCTAGTCACTCCTTTGCAGACACGCCACTGAAGAAAAAAGAAAAGTGGGATAGAGCAAAGGTCAAAGATTCCTGAGTCTCTGGAATAATCATATGGGGGACCTGGAGGGAACCTGAAAAGATCTACTTCTACCTTCTGAAGAGAAATAGTAGTTCAGGTCTAAAATCCTTGGCATGTCTACTTCTCCCTGAGATGTGAAGCTTGTCTCAGGGGTGACTTGGAATCATTCATTTTGTTTCCCTGGGCCTCCAGTTTCTTGTCTGTAGTGGACACCATATCCAGACATCAGCATCTGGGAATGATCCAATAGTGGGCTCTCTAAGAACAGGGATGGACACTGATGGCTAACCTCAGTCATGCCAACCTCTTGTAATCTAGAATGAGCTGTAAGAGGAACATCCCAGATTCACTGGGTGAGGGAGTATCTTAAGCAGGCCAGTTGGGGTGGGAATGTGCCCACTGTGAATGGCACCAGTCACTGGGTGTGCAAGGTGGGTGGTGATGAGTCTAAATTAAAAGGAGAAAGCGAGCCAAGCACTAACATGCTTTCTTTCATCTGTCTCTGCTCTTGACTGTGGATACCATGTGACCAGCACTGCCCACCCCTGCCCCAGGCTCCTGATGCAGTGGCTTCTGGTGGTCTCCACGTAGCCCTCCCCAAGTTGGGAAAGGAGACTTTGGATCTGACCAAGTATGCAGACAGAGCTGAACTTCTGGTACTCTGCTGAGTACCAAGAGTACCAGAGAGCAGGAGCTCTCCAGGGTGCTGACCACCCTTGCTCCTCTGCCCCTAGTTGCTGACCCCACCCTTCCTTCTCTTCCGAAGCTTGGGACAGCTTTGCCACATCATTCAGGAAAATACCCACAGATCTATTTTTATTAAGCTTTATCCCCTCACCTCCAAGTTTTCAAAACCAGATGCAACTTTACTTTTGTTCTCTGTTTCTGTAATTTTTTGTGCACCTTACCTTCCTCCCTTTTCTCTCCTCTCTTCACCTCTCCTTTTCTTTCCCTTTCTCCTTCAGAATGCCCTCTCCCTCCAGGAGAAGAAAGGACCCCGTTCTAACTAATTTCTGTAAAAAGATGATTTGCATTGATATCATCTTCTGGATATGAACTTAAACAATCCTGTAGTTAGTTCTCCATGATGGAAAGCTTCTTTCTCTGTAATTTGCTGTTTGTTGGACATTTTTCTTGTTCTTTGAAGCTTGACTTAGAATCATTTGCCCCTGTGTCTGTTAGCTCTCTGTTACTGTAATAAATACCTGAGATGTTCAACTTAGAAAGAGGGAAGGTTTGTTTTGGCTCACAGGTTCTGATCTATGATACACCAGACTCATTGCTTTGGGCCATAGCAAGGCAGCACATCATAGCAGGGACCAAATGGCAGATCAAAATTAATCATTTCACAATCTGCAAATGAAGAAAAAGAAAAGGAGACCAGGGCCCCAGTGCCACCTCCAAGGCACAGTCCAGGGACTTGAAGTCTTATCCCCAGACCCAACCCCTTAATGGTTCCTCTGTCTCCTAATAATGCCATGCTGGGGACCATCCTTTAGCACTTGAATCTCTGAGGATGCTTCAGATCCAAACTAAAGCAGCCACATCTACCGAACTCCACCTAGTCAAAGTGGCAGCATTTGCTGCAACATTCACAGTGCAACAGACAGGTACTGAGCCCTGTCATGCATTGGGCATGCACTTTAATTAGTTGATCACTAATTAGCTAAATTTATTTATTTATGTTTAATGTTTTTATTATTTATTCAATTGTGCGTGTATGCATGTGTGCGCGTGTATGTATGTATGTATGTATGTATGTATGTATGTATGTGTGTGTAGAACCACGGATGAATTCGGGAACCACCATGGATGCCTCCACCTCCTCCTTGTTTACTCTGCCCCGGGATTCACAGGCTCCGCCCTACCAGGACCGGAAATGCAGGCCGCCCCGCTTCTACCCGGCATCTATACGTGGGGTCTAGGATCCGAACTCAGGACCTTCCACCTGCAAGGCAGAGGCTTAACCCCTGAGCCACCTCTCCAGCCCCTAAATTTATTTATTGTTCTGTTTCGCTAGAGATTAAGCTCAGGGCTTTGCCTGTGTTAGGCAAATGCTCTACCATTCAGCTCTAGTTATTTTCCTGTATCTGTCTTCTGGTCATGGAGTGCTGAGTTCTGGTCCTCCACGCATTCTCTGCCATAGCACACTGCTGCAGGAGGATCGGTTGACCATGTGCCAGAACTTCCAAAACCATGAATGAAAATAACTTTTTCTCTCTCAACTGATGAGTCTGCAGTATTCGTCATAGTGGCTGAAAGTTCATCAACATATGAATGTACAGGTTTCTCTGCAGTGTGTTGACTTGGAGGCCTTTGGGTTCCTTCCTAGAGTGGTAAAGCTGAGTCAGTTTTCTGAGGACCCTTCATTCTGATTCCCTTGCTGGCTGCCTCAGTTTACATTCTCACTACCAGTGGATAAAGGCCGCTCTCCCCCTGAATTCTTGCAGACATCCCTGGTCTTCTTACTGATAGCCATTCTGACTGAGGGAAACAGAACCTTATTGTGGTTACCGTTTGCACCCCCTGGTAGCTACCATGTTGAATATCTTTTCAAATGTTTATTTGGACTTCATCTTTTGAGAATTTTCTGCTTCATTAATTAACTGATCGATTGGCTCATTTGGCTTCTTAACATTCAGCCTTTGTGAGTTCTTCATACATCATAGATACTGTCAGACACACAGCTAGCAAAGACTGCCCCTCATCTGGCAAGTTCCCTCTTCCCTCACTGGACATAGGCTGTTTAACTACATGCAGTCCTGTTTGGTAATTCTTGCTGTTATTTCCTGTGCCAATCAAATCCTTTTTAAAAAAAAGTCTATTATACTTCTAAGAAAAAAATTAAAATAGGAGTGGACTTCACAAGATTGTGTAAAAAAACAAAATTCTGGAAGAGTCTTTTGCCAGAAGCCACTGCCTGTCCCTATGTTTTTCAAGTGTTCTGGTTTTAGTTCATCCATTTTTAATTCATTTTTGGGCACAGTGTGAGACAGGGATTTGTTTCATCCTTCTGCATGTGGAAATCCAGTTTCCCAAGCACCATATGTTGAAGAGGCTCTTCTCCCCGGTGTGTGATTTTGATATCTTTGTCAGAAATCCGGTGATGGTTTAGCTCATTAATCAGGTTTTTAAGATTTCTGAAAGTCAGTGCTTCTGAGTAGAGTGGATGCCCACCGGACTGCAAACAGGAAGCCCAAAAGGGAATCACAGGTAAATCAGGAGGAGGGACTAAGCTGTTGCCTGCAGGCCAAATCTGATTTTCTGCCCGATCATATAAAGTTTTTTAACATGGCCACACCCATTCATTTGCATACTAACCTTCACTATTTTCATTCCCAGCCCTAGAAAAGAGCAATTAGTTTAGAGACACAAGGACTCTGGGCACTCAGTGTTCACGGTCTAACACTATGCAGAGGAACGTCTTGCACCAAGCAGGGAACACGCCTTTGTTGCCCTCCAGCCTAAGCCCAAAACATACTTGGCCCTGGATTTCCCTAGTAGGAAGCCTTAGAGCTCTTCCCTCCTTAAGTTCTTCTGAGTACAAGTGCAGCCTTCATTGCTCTTTTGCAAATCATTTCTGGCATCTTCAACTCTGTAAAGGAAGGGAAAAAAGTTACAGCAAGCACCTGTGACCTTTCTGGTGGCTTTAGTTCTCCCCTCATCTTTAGTGCGTACTACCCCCAAGACAGCTCTATTATTTCTGGAGTAATCGCTCTCCTGGGCACTGATGAATCTGAGACGCTTTCTCTCTCTTCTGCTTCCAGTTTAGTTCCACTTCAGTTTTGGTGTGTTTCTTTTGTTTTTTCATCTTGGCTCAGCCAAAAATAGTCTCTCATATACACAGCCAGGTTCACCGGGATTATGAACACTTCAATTAACTTTCCTTAGGAGCCTGGCAGCATTAATGAGGTCTTTGCTTGTCAGGATCCCCGTCCTCGGCTGCTTGATTGTCTTTTGTGTCAAGTCATAGCCCTGCTTCTTGTCTGGTCTCTGTGTAGGGCTGGGGGTGGTGAGCTGTGCACAGTGACAGAGAATCTGGTGAACCTGGCCCCTGATACTTGCAAGCTGAAGGACCTTGGGCTTGCTGAGCTCCACTTTCCCATCTTTAAATTTGGAGGAAGAGAGAGGCTTTTAGGGATATATGCAAAAGTGCTGGTATTTTAATGTTGGTGGTTTTATTGTCTCCTTTATTTCTGCTTCTGGGCCTCTGAGAGACGGTCAGGAAAGATCTTGACTTCAAGTCCAGTGCCTTAGAACTGAGTACCAGCTCCGAAATTATTCAGAAAGCAGGTATCCGTGCCTTATTCTAATCACAGTATTACCTAGACAGCTGCGCCACTTCAATGCATGATTGCTTGCTCGCCCATGAGGTTGCTTTACATTCTGCTGGGACCTGGTAGTATCGGCTGGGTTAAGGTTAACACCTCATTTCATTTTTACAGATGAGAAAACCGAAACCCAGAGAGATTAAGTGATATGCCTGTGGACACACAGCTAGCTAGGGACAGAGTCGGTTAAAATACTATATCTTGTCTTTTTTTAAAGCACATACTGACTGCTTTCTTTGTTGGTTTGAGCTCCCTTCAAATCTTGGTTCTTCCACTTTTTAGCTGGTTGGCATAGGGCAAGTCTCCAAAATATCTCAGAGTCAGTTGTCTCATCCTTTAAGTCCACAAGTGATACTTAGGGTTCCACATGCATCTAGAACATCATTGTCCCTGGTCGTGTGAGCCCTAGCTCCTCCCTCTCCTGTCCCTTGCTTTCCTGTTTTCCTCTGGCCCCTCCATCCCCTGCCTGCAGCCGCACCAATTGGTCCCCCGGCATGCAGCGCTTTGGGGACATCAATAAGAGCTTCCCATGAGAACCAACTGTTGAAAGTTGGTAGCAGCGGATGTGGACAGTAGCTGAGGAAGGCATGTTGGTTTTCTGTCACTGAATAAATGTTGAGATTCTTGCTTGACAAGAGGGAAAGGTTTCTCTTGGCCCACGGTTTTGAGAACTTCTCTGCATAGCTGAGCACTTCCACAACTTTAGGCCTTGGATGGGAGCATGGGGTGGCAATTGGAAGAAGTGGGGATCAGGAGTAAAGGGAGGAACCGAAATAGTTTACTGTTACCTGGAAGTCAAAGAGAAGGAGGGGCAGAGTCCAACAGATACCCTAAGGGCACAGGCCCAGTGACCTAAGGCATCCCGCCAGGCAGGCCTCACCTTTTAAAAATTCCATGTCTTCCTAGTAGTTCCACATTGGGAAGCATAACAAATATACAGGACAGTGCAGATCCAAACCAGTGACAGGGAGGGGACCCTGTGGAGAATAGAAGGAAGAGTAGAGGTTTAAATGTTTTCATTTTATTTCAGAAGTGAGAGAGTTGACCCATGTGGCATGGGGCACATGTGGTCAGAGAACAACTTTTGGAAGTCAGTTTCTTCTTTCTCTAAGTGAGTTCTGGGGATGGGTTGAGCTCAAGCTGCCAGGTTTTGCACACAGGTGCCTTTACCACAGGGTTATCACAGAGCAGAGGCGAGATTGATTTCAGAGGCTCCCATGAACTGGTCTTATTGGCATCTCCATTCTCTCTCTTTTTAAATATAAAGCTACTTCTAACTACCGAGGTGCCTAGAAGAAGCCGCAGACTCCCTTTTACTCAAGCCTGTCCTTCCCTCAGGCTTCCTGTTGATGACCAGGAAGTGTCTTTGATAGACTCTCAGAAGCCGGGCCTGCAAGAGGGGTAGGGAGGCAACTTGTCTGTTTCGATCTGAGAGCAAGTCTGTTCATGAACCAATAGTATCACCTCTCTGCCCCTCATAGAGGTGTTGTGCGTGAGATAGAGGTGATGAAGACCTGGAGGTCACAGGGTGTATGAAGACTGGCTAGTGTTAATTCAATCTTTGTCTTGGTTGCAAGTGGCTTAGTAACAGGGATGCATTTGAAGAAATGCATTGTGGGAACACCCCAGAGTGCATGATGTTATAGAGTCGCTGTCATGTGTGCAATTCATTGTCAAATGAGCCATTGCTGGGTAGTGTGTTATATTTTTATGGTCAGCCACTATTAGGGTAGAAAAATAAGATAGGATTATCTATAATATAGACCACAATGAAGTAAGTCAAGCATAACAGGATACTCCTGGAATCCCAACAGTAGGAAGTTTGAGGCAAAAGGGTTCTGAATTTGAGACTACTTTGGGTTACATAGTTAAACCTTGTTTCATAATAAATCATAAATAAATACAAGCATAAAAAATGCATACTGTGAAGTATTATATAACACCAAATAGCAATAATAATGCTTTACAAACCAATCAGATACAGCCTTCCACCTAACACAAAGCTGCCTTTCTCAGGTTGCCAGCTCATCTGCCCACCCTGTGGCCACCCATCCACATGACGATGGCTTTGGGGGGGTGTCTGATACTCTACTCTTATGATGTTGGGCCTGTCCACTGCTCGTGAGCCACTACAGGGCCTTCTGCCTGGACCTTCAGTCTCTCAGGTGAACTCCAAACTGTTGGTGAGAGATGCATTGGTGTGGTGACCTCTCTGGTATGGAGAGGTCAGCGGCTTTGGAGTGTCACAGAGCTCCTAATGCACAAATGTGCTAGGGGCCGGCACAGAGAGGTGGCCACACTGCTGGCTGCTGTGACAGTTCAGGCAGCACTGGGTGGCAGGCTTGTCCTGCTTTTAAGGATACCCTTGTCCCCGAAGAGCATCCTGGGAGCATGGAGGAGGCTGTGCTGGCTGAGTGCCTCTCTCATCTTCCCACGCCCTTCGCTGTCCCTGAGTGACCCCATCTGCTTGGGGCAGAGGCTTGCCATCTGCCTTTGTTCCTGTTGTTGGAGCCCATCGGGCCCATGCTGCCCTTGGTCAGGACACCTAAGGCTCCGCAGGTGCTCCGAAGGCAGGTGCTGGTATCCCCTTGGGTCCTGCCACATCTGTCATCACTATGGCCACATGCTGACAGCCCAGCAGGCCTGTACCCCAGCCAATCAGGTCTGCACCCCAGCCCAGTAGATCTCCACCTCTTCTTTGAAAAGCCCTGCCCACCCTGTCCTGCAAGGGAGTCATTGAGTTCCATAAATCCTGGTGGGAGTGGAAGGCAGCCCTGGCCATCACTGGCCCACAATCTCTAAGGCCTTTGCTCCAAGTCCTTTCCCAAGGTCTGTCTGGGTCCCCGTTTTGCCATTGGACTCCTTCTAGGGATACCTGAAGCCCCTCCTAATAGATACTGTACCCTGACCACTAAATTCTGGCCTTCTGCCTTAACTCCTTGTGGGCTTTCCCAGGATCTTCCTATCTGTAGTGAGCTCTGCCTGAACTGTTAGCTGGTCTCCCCCCTCCCCCCAGCCTCTCAAAGAAGTCACACAGGCTCAGCTTCTTGGCCCACGGCCCACACTACTGTGCAACCTTGGATAAAGCCATCTCTTCTTAGCTGAGTCATTCTAACATTAAAAAGAGCTTGTAAGAGGACAGGACGATCAATGTAGATAAACCTGACTGGCATCTCATCCTTCAAGGAGAGCATTCATTCATTCATTCGTTCAGTGTGAAAGGACCCTATCTCATGAACTAAGGACTCCATAGCTATCAAAGACCAGGACTGGCCCAGCCCTCCTAGAGAGCCATTCAGTAACAGACAGACCAACAGGGATCATGGGGCTCCCAAGTGGAACCTGACAAGGCAAGGCGGCATGCTAGGGAAGAGGCGAGTCTCAGCTGGGCATGTCTGGGAAAGTGACACATGAGCAAAGACTAAGCCAGGTGAGGCACATCCTGCAGGTGTGAGGAGAAAGCTGCAGTGCAAAGGGGCTGAGGCAGGACAGGCAGCAAAGGCCAATGTGGCTAGCAGGTGGGCAGCGTGGGAGAGGATGAGAAAAGAAGACCGGGTTCAGAAGCTGGTTCACTTCATTAAGAGCAAAAGGGAGACTAGATGGTGGAGAGTGAGTGGGAATGTGGACTAACATTTCATATGCAAAACCAAATGCCAGTCGGTGACCCACGTTGAGGTCAGCAGTGCCAGCACAGGTGCCATGAGCAGACAGTCTCATTTCAGGGTCCTCTGCAGTGTGTCCTGACATTAGGAATGCTCCCCAGGGGAAGGGGAAGGCAGACTGTGGACAGGAAGTTGATAGCCTAAGAGCTTCCCAGACCTTGGCCCAGTGGCATAATACAGATTCATATCCTGTAGAGTCAGGATGGGGAGGGAGGTAGAATTCCTAGCCCTCTGCCTTACAATCCATGAGCAGGGAGACTGGTTGAAGGGAAAAGAAGACGTGGGGAACACCATGGCACCCTTCTTTATAGGAACGAACTTTCTTATTCCATGTACCATTTCTGCTTAGAGGCAGTTGTGCCAAAACCCTTCTGGACCCATCATTATTTGACGCCCACAGGTTTTCAGCATTGGGAACCAAGTCATTTTAGGAAAAAAAAAATGCCCTAGTTTTGTAATTGGTTCCCAAGACTCTGCTCAACAATTATTAAAATACTGACACGAAACCTCCCAGAGAAATTGCTCTGGGCCCTATATTTATCATGTGCCTCAGCAAGACAAGGCAGAAGCCTTTCCATGGGGTGTCAGCTGTGTGTGCTTCAAGGTCAGATCTGCAGAGGGAATAGGGACCAGAGCTGTGGGGGTAGAAGAGGGGGGTCTCAACAGTTCACTGTTCCACAGGACTGACTCACATGCCTCCTGGGAAGGGCAGAGCTTAAGAGAGGTTCCTCCCACCCCCATTGCCCCCAAAGTCCACAAAGAAATGGTAGGAGGTCAGGAAACCCCAGAAACTGTGGACAAAGTTCTGTTTGTTCCTGCTGGTGCTCACTTTTCTAGGTCAGTGATTTTCACAGTGAGGCCAGTCGCAGTAGTCTGCCCTGGACAATATTCTAGAAATGCTCATTATCAGGCATATCCCCCAAAGCAAGCGAGAAGGAACCCAGTCTCAGTTTTGTTCTGTGTGTATAGGGGCATTTGTGCCACACTGTATGTGCAGGTCAGAGGTCACCTTGCAGGAGTTGGTTGTTCCCTTCCAACCATGTGTGTTCTGCAGATCCAGTGTACGTAATCAGGAAACTTTCCTGGAAACTGCCTTTACCTGCTGAGTCATCATAGCAGCCCCAGTTGCAGGTTTGAATGTGTACTCCATGCAAACCTATGCAGTGGTTAAGCTGGACAACCGAGAGAGCTGGGCTCTGTAGAAGACAGATAGCAGATAGCAGGGGCTCGGCTGTCACCCCAGAGGGTTCAAGTCATGGAAAGGGCTCCGTTTAGGAGTGTGGTGAGTTCTAAGCTGAGACTTGGGGCCATTGTGCCCCTTCACACAGCACAGAAGACAGACCAGCTCTGTGATCGTGACCCAAGCAGGAGGGAAATGGTGACAGTTGGTCAGCAGCCATGCTGTAAGATGCCCTGAATACTTGCTGAGCCTCCAGTCACTGGTCACAGTCAGCCTGGCAGTATTGTGAGCAGGTTGCAGGAAAGGGACGTGAGAGGGTGAATGGACAGGCCTGGAGGGCAAGTTGAAATACCTATGATTCACCTTGCTGTGGCTTGAGTGTTTGTCCTGAGAATTTATGAGTAGGAAAGTGGCATTTGGAGGTGGGCCAGTGAGAGGCAACTGGACAGGGCTCCGACCTCACAGATTGATAGATAAATGGATCATCTGGAGAAAAACTTTGTCACAAAGGCAAGACCTCTGACATGCTTGTTCTTCTCACCATAGGATACTCCATTACCTTCAGATCTTGTGGAATCCCCACCCAACAGGAAGGTCTGCAGATCCCCCCATCTTAGGGTCCCTCCAGGCTACAGCACTGCTTTCGCTGTATATATTACTAGTCCAGAGATTCTGTGCTGTGCTAGCAACCAAAGTGGACCAAGCAGCTTGAATGGGTCAGGTTCCATTCTGGAGCCTGGGGGCACAGGTAGCAGAGGCCTTACCCTCATGGAGCACATATACTTACAGGATAAAGGAAGGAACAGGCAGCACATCATTGCATGGGCAGGTGAGTGTTGGACAACAGGCAAGGCTGGAATGGGTCACGATGGAGAGGTGATGTGGATAGTGAAGGGGCTCAGAGGAGATTATGTTCAGCGGCAGCCTGAAGGTGAGGAGGAGCCATCAGAGAAGGGATCACAGGAAAGCCAGAGGAATGGGAAGGAGCCAACGCATGGTCTGGTGTGTCTGGAGCAGAACTGGGAAGAGGCCAGGGTACTAGAGGTCATGTGCTCTCAGGCTGTACTTCATGCAAACAGGTCCATCCTGGGAGGAATCTTGTGAAGACTCCATAACACGTGGACATGGCTACATCCAGCTGGTGGTGGTGCAGGGAATATATCCTCCTTGGTTTCCAAAGGTAGCACAAGGTCCCTCATGGTGTGACAAGAAGATTAAGATTATAGCCTTGCACCAAAACCAGAACCTAAGCTCCTTGGGATAGTGCAGCACAGTCTCTCGGTAGACAGGGATACCATGCACATGGACTTCCTACCCAGCCTCCAGAACCATGAGTCAGATAAAACTTTATTGTTTATAAATGGACTGATCTCAGTTTTTCTATTACAATCGCACCAAGTGGACTGGGGTGGTATCCACATTAAAAAGTATGTATAGAGCCAAGTCCTCTTGGGGTCCAAAGGTGACCTCAGATAAGAGCAGGGACTTTCAGCAGGTCAATAGTTTTGGGGATGAGGAAAATCATGAGAAGCCAGACTCAGTTACTGGAAGAAAACTGGCCAGATTCCCTCCATCTGTATTTGGCTGAGCCGAGTTTCCTCCATAAAATGGTAGAACTGGAGTATCCATATCCGCAGATATCACTTGATGGTTGAGGGCTTGAGCTCTGGGCACATTTGTGGATAGTTGGTAGTTGAGGTAAGCCCAGAGTGAACCTGCAGGAGATTGTCTAGTTAATGGAGGAGACCCAGCCCATGGTGGGTGGAACTAGGCCCCGAACAGGTGAATAAATCATAGAGAGCTGGTTGAAGAATTTGGCATCCTTGTGTATATTTGGCCAGACATGCTGGTCTGGCAAGTAAGGATCGTCCCTCTTTCAGCCGTTCCCTCAGCCTTTTTGTGATGGTGTACACTCTCCTGCCAATTGGACTAAGCACTGTAATCAGACTATCATAAGAGAATAAACTTCTCATTCCTTTAAGCCATCTGATGGCAATTTATCAGCAACATTTCAGATGAACTGCAATGGTGGACATATATGTAGATTAAATCAGGATGTATGTTTGTATGTATGTGTGTGCAGATGTGCAGGTTTGTGTGTGTGTGCGCGCGTGTATTTGGAGGTCAGAAGCCAATGCTGAGTATCTTTCTCACTCATCCTCCACCTCTTCTTCAGAGACATGTCTCTCACCGAAACTGGAGCTCACTGGTTACGCTGGGCTGGCTGTCCAGCCAGGGAGCCTCTCATCTTCGCTCTCTCCCCCATGGCTGGAATTATATGCATGGTTGGCTTTTTACATGGGTGCTGAAGACCTGAACTCAGGTCCTCAAGAATGTGTGGCAAGCACTTTACCAACTGAGCATGTCCCAGCCTCAGGATATATAGTTCTTAGCACAATGTCTGTAAGAAGCTAGGCCCTTGCTAAATGGTTGCTGCACCACTATGGCCATCATTATTTTCATGCACAGGGACCAATGTTTCAGGGCTGCTGAGGGGGATAGGGGGGCGTGAACCCTGTGGGAGGTGATAGCTCTGTTTTTAGCTGCAGAGCCCTGGCAGGGCAGCCCTCTGTCAACCACTCTTAGACAAATGAGATGCAACGACAAATGAAGACAATGAAGTCCTAACCTCAAAGATAAGGTACTATGGCGGACCTGGGGCAGCAGGGGACAAATATTAGACCTCCAGGAAGTCTTCCTAGATTGTTGTATGTGATCCTGGAGCCCCTTGCACTTACATTAAAGGTCATACCTACTGTGGTGTGGTAGTCTCTCCATTAGTTGGACTGAAATCTGATTGCTAAAGTCAGGAAATGATCTATCTTTCTGGGTCAAACTCAGTATTTGCAGAAGTGAATGAACAAATGAATGGACTCAGTAAAGAATGAGTATTCAAAAGAGTGAGATGCCAATGAGTGGTTGGGTTCAAAGAGCAGCAAACTGAACTTGGAGAATTGCTCCTGTATCTTGGAGGTATATTGGCTTCACTAAACTGCATCCTCTCCCTTGAACACAAGATGGCACCACCGCTCTTACGCTGTGCATGTGGGACTAAATCAATGAGACTCCAGGTAAAACTGACCTTGTAGTTAGGCCAGCAGGAACCTGGTCCTTCTTCTAGGATACAGATCTCCCTCTCTTTAGTACCAGATTCCCAGAAGCGCCTGCCAAGGACAGTCAGTTCACAGCAGTGGTGATGCATGGGCAGAAGTGATCCCAAGCCCAGGGCTCTGGGCCCCACCCAGACCTTTTCCTGAAGTACACGTGGCTGGCAGCCTGACTTGCCCGTGGTGAATGGGGGCTGCATCCTCTGGCAACAGCCACTGCCTGGGGCAGGGGGGGAAAAGTTGTGGCGGTCCCAAGAAAGATCTCTCTTCCACCAGGGATAACAACTTGTAAAGTTACCCAAATGACTATCTTCTTCCCTTATGAGACATCTTTTTTTTCCTTTTGAGTCATTCAAATTTCCAGAAGGTTGCTCCCCTTTTATCATGTGAGACACCAGCATGATCTGGTGCCATCCCAACCATTTCATGTGTATCTCTTACAAACAAGGATACTGAACACCAAACGGAAGCGCCCTCTCTGGGGTTAATGTCAGTGCATTGTAGCTCTTTGGCCCACATCTTAGTACCTAGCTCAATGGCCCTCAGAGCGAGCCATCTGAGTCTCTTGTGTCTCATAGGTAAGAGCAGTTTGGTGCAGCCAACACAATTTCATCATAAAGAGGTATCATATCACGTTTCTATTCAGAGTCCTCATCCTGGAAACCTCAGCCTTCCACTGACATTCTCGAAGCGTCTGAAGATGGCAAGCTGTGTATAGCATAGAATGCCCTGCAATTGTAGGTGGGCTGCTGTTTCATCATCACTGGACTTAAGTTGTCCATTCCTTTGGTAGGGATGTCATAAAAATGAACTGGATATAGTGACATCTGCTCATGCTTCAGTGCTCAGGAAACTAGAGGCTTGTTTTTTAGACCAGCCTGGGCCACATAGCAAAGCATGATGGGAAAAGAATGGTGCTGTGTTCTCGGTGCATCTGCAAGTAGAACACAGCTGGCCAGTCCTTGTTCTGGTACTGTTCACATAGCATCGACCCCTTACTTACTTTTCTGGCCAAATATTCTGGAATGATGTGGATATTCCATTCCTCATCATTTACTAGTTTCAACATGGATGGCTTTGCTTGAATCAAGTATAAAAGCCAGTTCCATCCAGATAAATTATCATAAGTAGAAGACATCACATCCTAGTTTGAAAATGCACTTAGCAAACCTAACCTACCAATGATCCCAGTCCAGCCCAGTCCACTTTAAATGTGCTCAGAACACTAGTATTAGCCTACAGTGTGGCAGAATTATCTGACAGTGTATTAAGTAAGAAAGTGTTGAATGTGGAATGTCATCTGTCAAATAGTGAAAATAAAAACCAATGTTTTTTCATAAAGTTGAAAAATTTGAATTGAATAAAATCCTAGAAGAAGACAGTATGTGTCATTAATGTGGGTATTACTTAGTTTTCTTGTTACTGGAACCAAATTCCTTATCAGAAGCAACTTAAGGGAAGGAAAGTTTATTGAGGCTCACAGTCCGTGTGGTGGGAAAGGCAGCAGCGAGAGGCTGCCTGTTCACATCTGGGTGGACCAGGAAGCAGAGAGAGATGAATGCTGGTGCTCATCTGGCATCCTCCTTCCTGTTAGCATGGGCTGCCAGTCTATGGGATGGTGCCCTCTACATTGAGGGTCCATCTTCCCTCCTCAGCTAATCCTCTGTGGAAGCATCCTCACAGACATGGTCAGAGGCATTTCCCAGGTGATTCTACAGCTAGTCAAGTTGACCTTGATTGAAGGTTGACCATCACGCTGGTTACCATGGAAGTTACTCTTCTGATCCTGCCATTCTCAACCCAGCAGTGGGCAGTCCAGCAGTGAGAAGGTTCACTTCCAGTGGAGCACTCAGTAAAGACTCCTGGATCCCGAATTTGTTTAATGGCTATGACGCTTTGTTCTGTTTATTTATTTATTTGCCTTGATACGCACATGGTCCCAGACTAGGCCAGAAGAGCCCCTTCAGATTGGTTCCTGTGCCATCCTGACCCTCTTCATTCTTTGAACATTTCTTATTTTTTGACACAGATATTCTAGGTTCACCTAGTATTCCTGCTGCTCATTTATTTTTTTAAAAGAGTTTCATGTCCTACCCAGAGACATTTTTCAGAATATATGTTGTATTGATGCTTTCATGTTATTCTTCTCATTTTATCATTTATATCATTTCTGAATATTGTCAATCACGTGGGTTTTCTCTTCCTATACCAGTCAGCCTTTTTGGCACTGTAATGAAATACCTAAAGACAAATTAGTTCATAAAGAAAATAGGTTTATTTGGGCTCATGGTTTTGGAGACTGAAAATTAAACAACATGGCCAGGCTTTGGGAAGGGATCTTGGCTGCATCATCTTGGCCACATGGTGTCATGGTTAGACTATGAACTGTCCCCACAGGCTCATGTACTTGGAATCCTTATCTGTGGTACCTTTAGGAAGTGGAGCTTTGCTGGAGGAAGGGACATCACAGGGGTGGGTCTTGAGGTTGGGTAGCCAGTTCTGTTTCCTCCCAGTTTGCTCTTGCTCTCTCTGTCTCCACGACGACTTCAGTGACCTGAAATAGTCTCTTGCTTCTGCCTCCAGCCATGCCCTCTGCTATGTGATTCCCGCCATAATGGTGTATGTCTTTACAGGAACCAGAAGCCAGATTATTCCCCTTTTCTCTCTTAAGTTGCATATACAAGTATTGTCTCACAGCAGCAGAAAGAAAAACTACAACATACGTAATCTATTAAACCATAGGATTCAATCATGAGGCTCCACTCAATCATGTAATCTAATTTAATCACTTCCCAATGCCCCACCAGAAGCATTACATCATACTCATCTTCTATTTTTTTAGTACTATTAACACTTAACTCTGGGAATTTGATTTCTGCATGAGTTTTTTAGGGATATGTCATCTTTACACTGCAGACAGATGATCACATTTTCCTGTTTCTTTGCTCACTGATAATTTTACATTTTTATTGTGAATTCTGTGCTGGATAAAAATGATGGTGGAATCTCAAATCCCTGCATTTGTATAATATAGGGTGTGGCCTGTACTTCCGTTGTTTGAATTTTAAAAAAAAAGAAGGTGGTGGATTTCTTTGATTTTTAAGAATACTTTTGAGCTTCATTCTGAGATACAGCTGAGTTACTAGAACATAGTGTGGGAATGGAACATCCTTCCTGGGCCAGTTTGATCCCACTAGGGTGACAGTGGTCTTCTAAGCAATCAGTTCCATATCCTCTGTGCTGAGGGGCCCTCCCCCTCTGGCTGGTGTGAATATAAACTGTGGATGGCCTTGAGGTTGGGGGGCTGCTGTGCACTCTTTTTCCCTCCTTCTTGCCCAAACTTGGGAAGTTTCCTCACATCCTTACAGGCATGTGATGGTTAGTAGTTGTCTTAAGATTCCTGGGAATTCTCGATAGTTCCATGGCTCCCACCAGGAGTCAACCTTCTTTTTTTTATTTTTTATTTTTTTATTTTTATTATTTACTCATGTATGTGTGTGTGTGCGTGTGCGTTTATGTGTGCATGTATGTGTGTGTAGAAGCACGGACGAATTCGGGAACCACCATGGACCTCCTCTTGTTTACTCTGCCCCAGGACTCACAGGCTCCGCCCTACCAGGACCAGAAACGCAGGCCGCCCCCGCTTCCACCCGGCGTCTATACGTGGGGTCTAGGATCCGAACTCAGGACCTTCTGCCTGCAAGGCAGAGGCTTAACCCCTGAGCCACCTTTCCAGCCCCAGAACAGACCTTCTTAAACTCCAGGAAGTTGCCCTTCTGAGGAGACGCATCTTCCCTGTTCTGCAGCTAGGAAAGTCCACCAGAAAGTAAGCCCGTCAGTGGTCCCCATATCACTTTAATGGTCCCTGAATCCTCACAGTCAATGCACCAATGCTCCTGCTAACCAGGATGGAAGAACATCATTTTATGGGGTTTTGTTGGTAGTGGCCGGGGTGGTGATGGTGGCAGCTTGTGGGTGTGTTTAAGTCTGGGCCCTGTTACTTCACTGAAATCAGGATCAAGATTTGCTATTTTCACCAGTTTTCTTGGTGAAACTGACTTCTCATGGTTTAAAAAATTTTTTTTATTCAATTGTGCGTGTGTGCGCATGTGCGTGCGTGTGTGTGTGTGTGTGTGTGTGTGTGTGTGCGCGCGCGCAGAACCAGGGACGAATTCAGGAACCACCATGGACGCCTTTACCTCCTCCTTGTTTACTCTGCCCCAGGATTCACAGGCTCTGTCTGCCCTACCAGGACTAGAAACGCAGGTCGCCCCGACTTCCGCCCAGCATCTATACATGGGGTCTAGGATCCGAACTCAGGACCTTCTGCCTGCAAGGCAGAGGCTTAACCCTTGAGCCACCTCTCCAGCCCATGGTTTAAAATTTTTTGATTTGTTTCCTTGCTTCTGAGTCTAAAGTTTTTCTTCAAGCCCCCATGTCAGTCAGACATTTTGCTGTTATGAGAAACACCCAAGAACAGCCATATATTGGGGAAAGGCTTGCTTTGGTCCACATCTGCAGAGGCCCCAGGCCTTGGCCTGCCACCACCATTTTTCTTACCATTGGTGAGCAGAGCACCATGATAACCAGGAAGCCACAGAAGGGTGGGGAGGGGGTAGGCCCTGCCTCAAAGCTCAAGTCTCACCTCCTGATGCGTCCACCTACCAAACAGCACCACCAGCTGTCACCTGCCCTTTGAGCCTGTGGAGGTTGGTTGAGATTCGAGCCCTGGCACTTCCCGATGCTGTTTTACTTCCTCATTGGCCGTGCAGGTCCCCTCGGCTTAGTTTTCCTAGCAGGAACGTCTAGTGTTTTCCTACTGATTTTTTTCATTTCCTTTATATGCAAAGCTGTTGTGTTTTACTAATTCGTTAGAGAAATAATTGATTGCAATGCACATGTGCAGAAATGTACAGGCCCTGAGTGGTGTTCTCAGTGATGCTAATGAGTCCCGGTTGTCAGTTCTGTAGTTCTAGAATGGTCAGTGGGAAAAGCCTGTGGGAGGTAGGTTCTCTGGAACACACTGGTCAGCCAGTACTATTGAATCAGTCAGCTCTAGGTTCAAACCCCGTCTCAAAAATAATATGGGGCCCTTTCCTCCACCTGCCCGGGACGCGCGCAGTCCAGCCGGGACTCACGGTGACCTAGGTAAGCTCTCCCTGCTCATCCCCAAACCCCAGGCAGCCCACTCGACCCAGCTCCTCCCACCAGCTAGTTGGAGCAGGAGCTGCTCCAGGCCAAATAATTCAGTTCAGTGAAAAATGCACAGAAATTGAAAGAAGGTCTTAAGAGTTAAAACAACAATGCCCAAGTCAAAGTGCAAATCCATGAGAAACAACACCCAAGAAAACAAATCTCCCACTGAAGGAATTAATCCCATAATGATAGACTCCAACCAGAACATACCCACGGAAAATAGCCAAGAAAGCCTGACTCGGGATAGCGACTTTCAAAACATGATCATTACCATGTTCAATACTATGAAAGAGGAAATCTGGGAGGAATTAAATAACTGCATCAATCACTTTGAAGAGGAACACAACAGACACTTGGAGGAGTTGAGAAAAACAGTTCAAGAAACAAAAATAGACATAAAGCAGTTAAAACAGACTCAAGCAGAGTTTAAAACTGAACTAAAAGACAAGTTATCTTCAACCCAGAACTCAACAGAGAATCTTATCAGCAGAACTAACGAAGCAGAAAATAGAATTTCAGACCTTGAAGACAAAGTGGGAGAATTAACTAGCTCAATGGAAGAGGTTGTTAAAGCCAAAAAGATACTCGAGAGAAATATTCAAGAGTTATGGGACACCCTGAAAAAGCCTAACATGCGTATTCATGGAATACTAGAGCAAGAATCCCAAAATACCACACCTGAGGAAATTTTTCAAACTATCATCAAGGAAAACTTTCTTCATCTAAAAAAGAGGCCCATCCAAATACAAGAGGCATTCCGCACCCCAAACAGATATGACCAAAATAGAAACTCACCACGGCAAATAATAGTTAAAACACTCCACATTCAAGATAAAGAAATGGTGCTGAGAGCTTCAAGGGAAAAAAAACCAAGTTACTATTAAAATAACAAATGACTTCTCAGTCGAAACAGTAAAAGCAAGAAGAGCTTGGAGTGACATACTTCAAGTATTGAATGAGCAAAAATGTCAACCCAGGCTGATAAACCCCGCAAAACTATCTGTCATGATCGAGGGAGAAAGAAAAATTTTCCAGCACAAAGACAACTTGAAGGGATACATGTCCACCAAACCAGGCCTTCAAAAAATGCTAGAAATGATACTCAAGCTTGAAGAAAAAAACAGGCAAATCCAGAACAGAAGGGAAGTATAATACTACCAAAACCTAAAAGCAAAAAAATACACTTATAAAAGCCACTAAACATAATAAATGTCCGGAATTAAAAATAGTTTCTCCATTATAACATTAAATATTAATGGAATTAACTCACCGATCAAGAGACACAGATTACAAACTTGGATTAAAAATCACAATCCATCAATCTGCTGCCTGCAGGAAACCCATCTCCACAAAAGATAGGCACATCCTAAAAATAAAAAGCTGGTCAAAAATTCTGCAAGCTAATGGAACCAGAAAACAGGCAGGGGTAGCCATTATGCTATCAGACAAAGTGGACTTCAAATAAAAAAAAATCATAAGAGACACAGATGTATACTACATTTTAGTCACAGGTACAACTCACCAGGAAGACTTAACAATACTGAACATATATGCACCCAATACGCCCCCCCCCCACATTCATTAAGCAAACCCTACAATGTCTAAAGCAAGAAATCAATCCCAGAACGATAATTCTGGGGAATTTCAACACTGTCCTCTCAATATGGGATAGATCAACAGGTAAAAAACTTAACAGAGACACTTTGGAGCTTAATCAAACCCTAATTGAAATGGACCTTACAGATCGCTATTGAACTTTTCATCCACGCACCAAAGAATACACATTTTTCTCAGCAGCACATGGAACTTTCTCCAAAATAGATCACAAATTGGGCCACAAAACAAATCTCCACATACACAGGAAAGTTGAAATTCTAGCCTGTACATTATCAGACCACCACGGCCTAAAGCTTGACATCCACAACACAACAAGCAACAGAAAATACACTAACTCTTGGAAACTTAACACTATGATGCTGAATGAGAATTGGATTCAGGAAGAAATTAAAAAGGAAATTCAAGATTTCCTGAAAGTGAACAATAATGAAAATACAACTTACCAAAATCTCTGGGACACAAGGAAAGTTGTCCTAAGAGGTAAGTTCATAGCTCTTAATGCCTACATCAAAAAAATGGAAACATCAGAAATAAATAACTTAACAATGCAGCTTAAAGCTTTAGAGACACTAGAGCAATCTGATCCCAAAAACAGTAGACAGGAGGAGATTAGCAAAATAAGGGGAGAAATATCCGAAATCGGGATTAGGAAAACGATACAGAAAATCAACCAGTCAAAAAGCTGGTTTTTTGAAAAAATTAATAAGATTGATACACCCCTAGCTAAATTAACCAAAAGCAAGAGAGAGAAAGCCCAAATTAACAAAATTAGAAATGAAAATGAAGTTATCACTACTGATACCCAAGAAATCCAGAGAATTATAGTCGTATTTCAAAAACTTATACTCTGTAAATTTGACAACACAAAAGAGATGGATGAATTTCTAAGTAAACACAACTTACCTAAATTGAATCAGGAAGTTGTGAATTATTTAAATAGTCCTATACATATGAGGAAATTGAGGAAGTAATCTCGAATCTTCCCACAGAGTTCTACCAGACATTTAAGGAGCTAATAACACCAATACTCCTTAAACTGTTCCATCAAATAGCAAAGGACGGAACATTACCAAATTCCTTCTATGAAGCTAATATCGTCTTAATCCCAAAACCTAATAAAGATACACTTAAAAAAGAAAACTCTAGGCCAGTCTCTCTGATGAACGCAGATACAAAGATCTCAACAAAGTCTTAGCAAATCGAATTCAAAAACATATCAAAAAGATCATCCACAGGGATCAAGTAGGCTTTATCCCAGGCACACAAGGTTGGTTCAACATACGCAAATCAATAAATGTAATTCATCATATAAACCAGTCCAAAGTTCAAGACCACATGATACTCTTTTTTTTTTAATTTCAGCTCATACAAACTTATTAGGTACACCAGTTCCCTCCCTCCCTCCTCCTCCCCCCGTACCCCCTGCTCCCCCTCCCCACCCCTCTCCCTCCCCATCCCCCAGTGCCTCCCACCCCAATTCCCAGAGAGTCCTTTCTTGTGTATGTCTGATTTTCCTCTGGGCCCTCCTCTCCGATGACGTACAAGGACCCAGTGGCCTTTCCCTGAACCCTTTCCCGTGTTCCCCTTAGGTATAGGAACACTGCTGTGGCTGCCAATCCTTTGCCTCCAAGGATCTTGGTGCCTTTAGCAGATGCTAGACTTTGTGAGGTCAACAGTGTGTTGGACAATGCGCAGGGCATGCAAAGTCCAATTATGATTGCTTCAGCCCTAACTAGTATAGAGTATCTTACATATCATTGCTCCTCCCATCCTTTTGCTCTTACACTCTTACCGCCCCCTCTTCCGCAAATTTCCCTGAGCTTCAAGATGGGGAGAGACTAAGCTGGCCTAGTTCTAGGTGGTTGATATAGAGTCTCTGAAGTTCTGGATTGTGGTTTGTTGATTTTCTTTTGCAGTTTTGCTGCTCCTGCAATGCCCTTCACTCCATCCTGGTGGGCATTGTATGTTACCCCCTGGCCAGAGACAAAAAGCTGTTAGAGTCTTGTGATAAAAGCACATTCAAAGGTAGATGTAATAAAAGTGGGAAACCACAGTAAGGGAGGGGTCTATCACCCATTTGCAAAATGGTTACTTTTTATCTGCCAGACTATATGCCCTCCTCTTCTGGTGAGATCACACCCCCTCAGTAGTAAATGATCAGGAACAAAAGTCTGTGAACTTAATCAGATGTCTCATTACTTATTTGGGTCCTTGGTGGAGGCCTATTTTCCCTGCTGTAACATGGTCCCTTCTCTTCTTGTTTCTGGTGTGGCCCTCCTACCCCATCCCTCCTGTTCATAATCCTTGGAATTACTGTCTCTAGGTGGGCTGGGTGGGTTTGGTACTAGGAGCCACCTATTAGGGAGTACATACTGCGCTTAATTTTCTGGGTCTGGGATACTTCACTTAATATAATTGTTTCTAATGACATCCATTTCCTGGCAAATTCCAGTAATTCATCATTTGTGATGGCTGAGTAGTACTCCATTGTATAGATATACCACAGTTTCCTTATCCACTCGTCAACTGTTGGACATTTGGGCTGATTCCATGACTTTGCTATTGTAAACAGTGCTGCTATGAACATGGTCGTGCTTGTGCTATCGAGGTGAACCTCTGCTGTATGGGGGGTTATACCCAAAAGTGGAATAGCAGGGTCATATGGCATTTCAATCTTTAATTTCTTTAAGAATCTCCAGATGGCTCGCCAGAGTGGCTGTATGAGCTTGCATTCCCACCAGCAATGTAGGAGAGTTCCCCTCTCTCCACATCCTCTCCAGCATTTGTCGTTGTTAGTATTGTGGATTTTTGCCATCCTGACGGGGGTGAGATGATATCTCAGGGAAGTTTTGATTTGCATTTCCCTGATGGCTAAGGAAGTGGAGCATTTTTTCAGATATTTGTTAGACATTTTAATTTCATCCCTGGTAAAGTTTCTTTTAAGTTCCAGGGCCCATTTTTTAATTGGGCCATTGGTTTCCTTGATGTTTAGTTTTCTAAGTTCTTTGTGCACTCTGGACAGCAGAGTTCTTTCAGATGTGTGGTTAGTGAAGATTTTCTCCCATTCTGTGGGTTGCCTTTGAGCTGGCATTATAATCTCTTTATCTGAACAGAAACTCTTTAATTTCACAAGATCCCAACTGTTGAGAGTTGGTAGCAGTGACTGTGCCATTGGATGTCTGTTTAGGAACTGTTGGCCTAGCCCAATCAGCTCGAGGGAGTTCCCTATCCTTTCAACTATGGTTTTTATAGTCTCTGGCCTGATATCAAGGTCCTTGATCCATTTGGAATTAAGTCTTGTACATGGTGACAAGTACAGGTCCAGCTTTAATCTTCTGCATGTGGAGATCCAGTTTTGCCAGCACCATTTGTTGAAGATGCTGTTCTTTTTCCATTGGATTCTTTGGGCCCCTTTGTCAAAGACCAAATGGCTGTAATTTTGTGGGCTTATATCTGGGTCTTCAATCCTTATCCATTGATCTGTGTGTCTATTTTGGAGCCAGTACCAGGCTGTCTTTACAACTATGGATTTGTAGTATAGACTAAGGTTTGGTATGGCAATACCTCCAGCTGTGTTTTTGTTACTCAGGATTGTTTTTGCTATCCTGGGTCTTTTGTGCCTCCATATGAACTTTGAGATTGTTTGGTCAACTTCTTTGAAGAATTGCTTTGGGATTTTGATTGGTATAGCATTGAATCTGTATATTGCCTTTGGTAGGATGGTCATTTTTACGATGTTGATTCTGCCAATCCAGGAACAAGGGAGATCTTTCCACCTTCTGGTGTCTTCTGCTATTTCTTTCTTTCGGGTTTTAAAGTTTTCATTGTAAAGGTCTTTTACCTTCTTAGTTAGGTTTATACCAAGGTATTTCATTTTTTTAGGGGCTATAGTAAATAGTATTGTTTCTCTCAAGGCTTTTTCACTTCTTTCATTCTGAGCATATAGGAAGGCCTCTGATTTTTGCACATTTATTTTGTATCCTGCCACTCTGCTGAACTTCTCAATTAGTTCCAGGAGCTTCCTGGTGGAGTTTTTGGGATCACTCAGGTATAAGATCATGTCATCTGCAAATAGGGATAGCTTGACTTCTTCCTTGCCGATTTGAATCCCTCTTATGTCCCTTTCTTGTCTTATGGCTTCAGCTAACACTTCAAGTACAATATTGAATAGAAGTGGTGAGAGTGGACAGCCTTGTCTAGTTCCTGATCAAAGTGGGAATGCTTCCAATTGTTCCCCATTGAGCATAATCCTTGCTGTGGGCTTGTTGTATATAGCTTTTATTATATTGATAAAGGTTCCTTCCATTCCTACTGTCTCTAGCGTTTTGATCATAAAAGGCTGTTGGATCTTGTCAAAAGCTTTTTCTGCATCTATCGAGAGTATCATGTGGTCTTGGACTTTGGACTGGTTTACATGATGAATTACATTTATTGATTTGCGTATGTTGAACCAACCTTGTGTGCCGGGGATGAAGCCTACTTGGTCCCCATGAATGATCTTTTTAATATGTTTTTGAATCCGATTTGCTAAGACTTTGTTGAGAATCTTTGCGTCTGTGTTCATCAGAGAGATCGGCCTATAGTTTTCTTTTTTAAGCGAATCTTTATTAGGTTTTGGGATTAAAACGATATTAGCTTCATAGAAGGAATTTGGTAGTGTTCCTTCCTTTGCTATTTGATGGAACAGTTTAAGGAGTATTGGTGTTATTAACTCCTTAAATGTCTGGTAGAACTCTGTGCTGAATCCATCTGGTCCAGGACATTTTTTGGTGGGAAGATTCGAGATTACTTCCTCAATTTCCTTATATGTTATAGGACTATTTAAATAATTCACAACTTCCTGATTCAATTTAGGTAAGTTGTGTTTACTTAGAAATTCATCCATCTCTTTTGTGTTGTCAAACTTCACAGAGTATAAGTTTTTGAAATATGATGTTATAATTCTCTGGATTTCTTGGGTATCAGTAGTGATAACTCCATGTTCATTTCTAACTTTGTTAATTTGGGTTTTCTTTCTCTTGCTTTTGGTTAATTTAGCTAGGGATGTATCAATCTTACTGATTTTTTCAAAGAACCAGCTTTTTGACTGGTTGATTTTTTCTATTGTTTTCTTAATCTCGATTTCAGATATTTCTCCCCTTATTTTGCTAATCTCTCTTCTACTGTTTTTGGAATCAGATTGCTCTAGTTTCTCTAAAGCTTTAAGCTGCATTGTAAAGTTGTTTATTTCTGATGTTTCCATTTTTTTGATGTAGGCATTAAGAGCTATGAACTTACCTCTTAGAACAGCTTTCCTTGTGTCCCAGAGATTTTGGTAAGTTGTATTTTCGTTGTCATTCACTTTCAGGAAATCTTGAATTTCCTTTTTAATTTCTTCCTGAATCCAGTTCTCATTCAGCATCATAGTGTTAAGTTTCCAGGAGTTAGTGTATTTTCTCTTGTTTGATGTGTTGTGGATGTCCAGCTTTAGGCCGTGGTGGTCTGATAGGGCACAGGTTAGAATTTCAACTTTCTTGTATATGTGTAGATTCATTTTGTGGCCCAATATGTGATCTATTTTGGAGAAAGTTCCATGTGCTGCTGAGAAAAATGTGTATTCTTTGGTGCGTGGGTGAAAAGTTCGATAGAGATCTGTAAGGTCCATTTCTTTCAAGGTTTGATTAAGTTCCAAAGTGTCTCTGTTAAGCTTTTGACCTGTTGATCTATCCCATGTTGAGAGGGCAGTGTTGAAGTCCCCAAGAATTATCGTTTGGGGGTTGATTTCTTGCTTTAGACGCTGTAGGGTTTTCTTAATGAATGTGGAGGGGCCCATATTGGGTGCATATATGTTCAGTATTGTTAAGTCTTCCTGGTGAATTGTACCTGTGACTAAAATGTAGTATCCATCCGTGTCTCTTATAATTTTCTTTGGTTTGAAGTCCACTTTGTCTGATAGCATAATGGCTACCCCTGCCTGTTTTCTGCTTCCATTAGCTTGTAGAATTGTTGACCAGCCTTTTATTTTTAGAGCATGCCTATCTTTTGTGGTGAGATGGGTTTCCTGCAGGCAGCAGATTGATGGATTGTGATTTTTAATCCAAGTTTGTAATCTGTGTCTCTTGATCGGTGAATTAATTCCATTAACATTTAGTGTTATAATGGAGAAACTATTGTTAATTCCAGACATTTATTATGTTTAGTAGCTTTTATAAATATATTGCTTCGCTTTTAATGGTGTTATAGTTGCCTTCTGTTGTCCTGGATATGCCTGTTTTTTTCTTCACGCTTGAGTATCATTTCTAGCATTTTTTGAAGGCCTGGTTTGGTGGACATGTATCCCTTCAAGTTGTCTTTGTGCTGGAAAATTTTTCTTTCTCCCTCGATCATGACTGATAGTTTTGCAGGGTAAATCAGCCTGGGTTGACATTTTTGCTCATTCAATACTTGAAGTATGTCACTCCAAGCTCTTCTTGCTTTTACTGTTTCGACTGAGAAGTCATTTGTTATTTTAATAGGTTTACCTTTAAAAGTGACTTGTTTTTTCTCCCTTGAAGCTCTCAGCACCAGTTCTTTATCTTGAATGTGGAGTGTTTTAACTATTATTTGCCATGGCGTGCTTCTATTTTGGTCGTATCTGTTTGGGGTGCGGAATGCCTCTTGTATATGGATGGGCCTCTCTTTTTTTAGATGAGGAAAGTTTTCCTTGATGATAGTTTGAAAAATTTCCTCAGGGGTGGTATTTTGAGATTCTTGCTCTGGTATTCCATGAATACGCATGTTAGGCTTCTTCAGGGTGTCCCATATCTTTTGGATATTTCTCTCAAGTATCTTTTTGGCTTTAACAACCTCTTCCATTGAGCTGGTTAGTACTCCCACTTTATCTTCAAGGTCTGAAATTCTGTTTTTTGCTTCGTTAGTTCTGTTGATAAGACTCTCTGTGGCGTTCTGGGTTGAAGATAACTTGTCTTTTAGCTCAGTTTTAAACTCTGCTTGAGTTTGTTTTAACTGCTCTATGCCACTTTTTGTTTCTTGCACTGTTTTTCTCAACTCCTCCAGATGTCTGTTGTGTTCCTCTTCAAAGCGATTGATTCGATTATGTAATTCCTCCCTGATTTCCTCTTTCATAGTATTGAACATGGTAATGATCATATTTTGAAAGTCTTTATCCTGGGTGAGGCTTTCTTGGCCTTTTTCCGTGGGTTTGTTCTGGTTGGAGTCTAACATTATGGGATTAATTTCTTCAGTGGGAAATTTGTTTACTTGATTGTTGCTTCTCATGGATTTGCACTTTGACTTTGGCATTGTCTATTTAACTCTTAAGATCTCTCAATTTCACTAAACTGAATTATTTGGCCTGGGGTCCTGGTGGGCGGGCGCGGGCGGAGACTTACCTAGGTCGTGGGGTGAGGCCCGGCTGGACCGCGGGTCCCGACTGGTGGAGCGGGGTGGGGTGTAAAGGGAGGATGGGGGCGTCGGCGTGGAGCTATTTAACCCAGGGCAGCTGGGGCAGGGCCCGGGCGCAGGGGGAGGTCCTCTTCGTCCCTCGGCCCCGCGCGTGCGGCTCCTGTGGGCTGACCTGGGGTCCTGGTGGGCGGTGCGCGGGGCGGAGACTTACCACCTAGGGCGCGGCGTGAGGCCCCGCTAGACTGCGTGCGCGCGTCCCGACTGGCGGAGCAGGGTGGGGTGTAAAGGGCCACATGATACTCTTGATAGATGCAGAAAAACTTTTTGAAAAGATCCAACAGCCCTTTATGATCAAAACCCTAGAGAAGGTTGGAATGGAAAGAACCTTTATCAATATAATAAAAGCTGTATACAACAAGCCAATGGCAAGGATTATACTCAATGGGGAAAAACTTGAAGCATTCCCACCTCGATCAGGAACTAGACAAGGCTGTCCACTCTCACCACTTCTATTCAATATTGTACTTGAAGTCTTAGCTAAAGCCCTAAGACAAGAAAGGGACATTAAAAGAATTCAAATTGGCAAGGAAGAAGTCAAGTTATCTCTATTTGCAGATGACATGATCTTATACCTGAGTGATCCCAAAAATTCCACCAGGAAGCTCCTGGAACTAATACAGAAGTTCAGCAGGGTGGCAGGATACAAAATAAATGTACAAAAATCAGTGGCCTTCCTATGTGCCCAGAATGAAAGACGTGAAAAAGCCCTGAGAGAAACAATACCATTTACTATAGCCCCTAAAAAAATGAAATACCTTGGTATAAACCTAACCAAGGAAGTAAAAGACCTTTATAATGAAAACTTTAAATCCCTAAAGAAAGAAATAGCAGAAGACACCAGAAGGTGGAAAGACCTCCCATGTTCCTGGATTGGCAGAATCAACATCATAAAAATGACCATCCTACCAAAGACAATATATAGATTCAATGCTATACCAATTAAAATCCCAAAGCAATTCTTAAGTTGACCAAACAATCTCAAAATTCATATGGAGGCACAAAAGACCCAGGATAGCAAAAACAATCCTGAATAACAAAAACACTGCTGGAGGTATCACTATACCAAACCTTAGTCTATACTACAAATCCATAGTTGTAAAAACAGCCTGGTATTGGCTCCAAAATAGACACACAGATCAATGGATAAAGGTTGAAGACTCAGATACAAGCTCACACAACTACACCCATTTGATCTTTGACAAAGGGCCCCAAAAAATCCAATGGAAAAAGAACAGCATCTTCAATAAATGGTGCTGGCAAAACTGGATATCCACATGCAGAAGATTAAAACTGGATCCATACTTTTCACCGTGTGCAAGAATTAATTCCAAATGGATCAAGGACCTTGATAGAAGGCCAGAGACTATAAAAACCATAGGTGAAAGGATAGGGAACTCCCTCGAGCTGATTGGGCTAGGCCAACAGTTCCTAAACGGACATCCAATAGCACAGTCACTACAACCAACACTCAAGAGATGGGATCTTGTGAAATTAAAGAGCTTCTGTTCAGATAAAGAGATTGTAACTCCAGCACAAAGGCAACCCACAGAATGGGAGAAAATCTTCACTAACCACATATGTTATAGAGCTTTATTATCCAGAGTGCACAAAGAACTTAGAAAATTAAACACTAAGGAAACAAATGGGCCAATTAAAAAATGGGCCTTGGAACTTAAAAGAAACTTTACCGGGGACGAAATTAAAATGTCTAACAAATATCTTAAAAAGTGCTCTACATCCTTAGCCATCAGGGAAATGCAAATCAAAACTTCCCTGAGATATCATCTCACCCCCGTCAGGATGGCAAAAATCCACAATACAAACAACACCAAGTGCTGGAGAGGATGTGGAGAGAGGGGAACTCTCCTACATTGCTGGTGGGAATGCAGGCTCATACAACCACTCTGGCGACCTAGGGACTGACAGTCACAGTAGTGTTCCTGAGCTTAAGGGGAACACAGGAAAGGGTTCTGGGAAATACCCCTGGGTCCTTACATCTCATCAGAGAGGAGGACCCAGAGGAGACTTTGGCATGCACATTAAAGGATGCTCCAGGGATTGGGGGGGGAGCCACTGGGGGGGAGGCACTGGGGGATAGGGAAGGAGGGGGAGGGGAGGGGGGAGCAGGGGGGTCGGGGTGAGGTGGAGGGAGGGAGGGGACCGGTGTACCTGTTAAGTTTGTATGAGCGGAAATAAAATAAATAAATAAATAAATAAAGTATCTAGAAATCAAAAAAATTATAATAATAATACGGGGTGCTCCAAAGATAGCTCAGTGAGTGAAGTGCTTTCCATACAAGCTTGGTGATCTGAATTCATCTTTGTTTTTTACTTATCTATTTACTTATTTATTGTGTGCATGACTCTGTGTGTGTGTGTGTGTGTGTGTGTGTGTGTCTCCCTGTGGAGGCCCAAGGATGACTTCAGGAGTCATCCTAGATTGCTTCTACCTCCTTTTGCTTTGCTCTAGGAGTCAGAAGTGCAGGCCACCACCATTTCTGGCTGATATTTTCATGTGGGATCTGGGATCTGAACTCAGGACCTTCTGCTTGCAAGACAGAGCCATCTCTCAGTCAGTCCTGGATCTGAGGTCAATGCCCAGAACTCATTCTGCAAAATTGTCCTCTGACGTCCATGTATACACCATGGCACATCCATACATACACATCTCTATCATGCTCTCCCCTTTCACCGAAAGACAAATGACACACAACACAAATGCACATTAAATATGTTTCTTGAAAGTTGATAGAGTAAGACATCTGGAGTTGACCTCTACCCTCCAATGTATGCACACCCACACAAACATGTTCGTACATCATATGTACATGCAAGAAATGAAAATATATTCTTTTTACATATATGTGTATATACAAGAGGGCACTTGAGTGTGTGTACCTATGGATGCTCAAGGGTGACATCTGGAATCATCCTGGATTGTTCTTCCACCTTGTTGCTTTGCTCTGGGTATTTCCAGGCTCTGCCTTCCAGGAGTAGAATTATAGGCTGCCACCATTTCCCCCAGGCATTTTTATGAGAATCTGGGGATCTGAACTCAGATCCTTTTGTTTGTGAGACAAAGGTTTAATCCCTGAGCCATCTCCCCAGCCCTAAAATTATATTGTTAGATGTGACTGTGATGCTTAGAAGCCCAGGTACTACTTACTTTGTGTTTTCAAGGAGGTGTGACTGGAGAGTTATCTTTCAACTAGCAAAGACAAAAGATGAATCATCCTCAAATTTTAGTGGCATAGAACAGTTACATTACTTGTTTATAGATTCAATGGCTGCAGGACCTTAGCTATATGGTTCTGATGTGGAGTCTGTCCCACGATCACAGCCAGGCAGTGGTTGAGCTGGGTGTTGGAGGCTGGCAGGGCATCTCTGAGCCCTCTCCAAATGGCTATTGCATGCTAGCTTGGGCTTGTCCAGTGACCTTCCAAGGAGAATGTCTAAAGAGCCCCAGGGGAAGCTAAATTGCCTTTTGTGATTTAACTGTAGAAGTCCAGTAGTGTTATCTTGGAAGTCAGATAATGTCCTCACTGGCTGCTGATCTCTGATAGAAGAGCCCCTCATGCTGGAGGGAAGGGGACATAAACCCCGTTTCTCCATGAAGTCATCTGAAGAGAAGTGGGGTAGGGGGCTTTCATTGATGGGACTTTACTGATCCATGAGCCTCAGAAATCTATCTCCCTCTTTCTACCTCCTTAGTGCTGGGATCACAATCAAGCCACCGCCACACCCAGCTTTTTGTGGGCCTGGGAGTTTCAGTTCTCATGCTTGCTTGGCAGACTTTACCGACTGAACTCTCTCTGCAGCCCCTCAAGCTCTTTGTATCTGCTCTCATTACCTGTTAGTTTGTTTCTGGCATATTTTGTAAATGTTTACTCTGAGATGCTCATTTTCCTTAGAACTTTATTTCTACTCATTCTTTGAAGTCTAGAGTAAAGCTGAATATTTACAGGATGAATTTGTTTGCTTCTGCAGGTGGGTGGGAATGGTACCAAACCTGGACTGTGTTAACTTAAACTTCTTCTTGAGGTTCGGGGACCGTGTTAATCTGAATTCTTAGGGGATATTTCACATTCTTACCATCTGGTCCCAGGGTCAGGATGAGTAGCTTTGCTCTCTGTCTGCTTTTGTGTGGGCTTTTGTTTCAAGAAGTGCATAACAGATCACGTTGCCTGAGCCATGAACTGGGCTAAGTGGGTAAGTAGGTTTCAACAGGCCTGTTCCAAATGCCAGACTCTAAGCAACCCCCTGCCTAGGAAAGGTCTGTCTGCATGGCCTCTCCACCCGCAAGACTTGGTAAAGTTACCACACTGTGACTTGGTTTCCCATATAATGGAGGCTGTAACTACTCACCCCATATACTTGTGCCAGAGATTTAGCCATGCTGAGCCAAGTAATGTACTCAGGCCAAATCACAGCCTCCAGTGGCCTCTCAGTGAGCCTGTGCTGCTATTACTCAGGTCTGGAGAATGTCATCTGATACAGTATTGAAGCTCTACATGGTACAGTAGAAAGAGTGCCAGCTCTGTAGGCAGATCTAAGCCAGAGTCCCACTGGATCATTTGTTGCCAGTATAACTGAACAGATCACTTCACGCGCACAACATATATGCATGTATCCATGTGTTTATCCATCGACTCACCTACCCATGTATATCTCCCATCTATCCATTTATTCACTTACCCTCCCATCTATTCATCTGTCCACTAATTAACCTACCCATCCACCTATCCAATGCTTAAGTTGCCATGCATCCATTCATGTGCTTCCATTCATTCATGTACTTACACAACCATTCATCTATCCATCTGTCCATCTCCTCACCTATCCATCCGTCTATCCATCCATCCATCCATCCATCCATCCATCCATCCATCCATCCATCTATCCATCTATCCATCCATGTAATCATTCACATAGCTATGCATCACCCATATAGCCGTCATCCACCCATCACCTATTCAACCATCCTTTCATGCACCTTCCTGTTCATTCATCCATGTCTCCATCCATTCATCCAAACATGCACATCCATCTGTTCATCCATCTTTCTGCCCACCTTAGCTAAAGTGTACAGAGGGGTGCAGGGAAATTTTCCATGAAGAAGTGACCACAGAGACCTTTGGAACAAAGTGGCTTGGCCATATGTGCATGTAGAAGTTGGATGGGGTCAATGAGTGTTTTCTGCAGAGGAACCTGCATTGTGAAGCCCTGCAAATAGGAGAAAGTGGGGATCCTGAGTAATGAAGGCCATTGCTTTCTGGGCCATGGAAAGTGATGGAGGTGGGCACTGGAGAGACAGAGTGCATGAAGCAAATGCTGCAGAAATGTTGACCGCTGTAAATATGCACTAGCCTGGGCCTGAGCCCCTGACATACAGTATCTCACAGAAGCCGTACCATAGTCTTCTAGAGTGTGTTGCCATTTTGCCCTTTCAGATGGCTCAGAGGAGTAAGTTGATGGACTGATAACTTCTGATGCTTTTTATGGACACAGAGCCAGGCACATGGAAGGCAATCCATATGTTAATTCAGGCACCAAGGAGGGTTCAAGTTGTGTTAGTTCAGTGAGTACCTGAGTTGATTAAACCAAACACAGTGAAGAAGAGGCCACACCTATCTCTATCACGAGCATCATTTCTCAGTCTTATGTTTTAAGATTTGAACCACTGGGTCTGATACGTAAAGTAGATGTGTAGTGGATGTGCTGTGGAAAAATCAATTTTCATTTATAAGAATCTTCCCTCCTCCCTTTGCTGAGACTGAGGTTGACAGTGTTCAGGTCCTTTATCCAGTCAATGCCAGTCTCCTGACTAGCTCTGGTCCAGTGCTTTCTCTGGCTCCTGCTTGCAGCTCTGTGTGACTCTCCATCTTCTGGGTACATCAATAGTCTAGTGCCTCACTATTAACTTTCCCTAATTCCCTCTGCCTGTTGCCTTTAGTCTTGTGCTTCCAGTCCAGCCTTACATGGCCATCAGAGACTTCCCAAGATAGCTAGTATGGCCACCTTCCTCCCACACTTCATATCCTCCCCCAGGCCATAGAAAAAGAGTAGGAAGGGGCCCAAGGTGATGGCTAATCACAGGTGATGGGGCCCAAAGTGTAGGGAAGGTCTTTGTTCTCCTTTCTGTACCTGGTCCAAAGGCCAAGGTAGCATGCACGGGTGGGAAGATCAGACAGTGAGGGCTAAATGCCTGCTTTTCATGGCTGTGAGCCTGAGTCTCCAGCTTGTCTGAACCTCAGCATCCTCTTCTGCAAAGGGGACTGATGAGGTTTGACCTTTTCAGGGCTGTTGGGACGATTCTGCAGATAATGAGCGTGAAGGAGCATCAGTAGTGACGGATGGGGGCACTATTATCAGACAGCGCCGTAGGAGGGCTGGCCATGGGCAGAATCTGCCATCTCAGAATCTTTCCCCTCGATGCTCCAGTAATGGCCTGCCCCACTGGGCCGGCTATGTTTCCCATTTTGGCTCTGAGGCAAGCACCGGTCTGGGGTGTGCTTCGTGAGGATGGATGAGTGGACACCCAGCCATTCTGCAAACTGGCTCTCAGCACTAAATGATTCATGTATCCAGCTACAAATAGTACCTTCAGTTCCGGTGCCTCCAGGATGCTTTGTAAGGAATGCGGCCCCCTCAGCACTCTGGATTCTGTGTTGAGCAGAGCTGGGGTCTTGTGTGCTAACATTAGGCCTGGCCATCCCTGGTGTGAACAAGGTGCTGTGGGGGCAGGCCAGAGCTCTCTCCCCTGTGCTCAGGGCTCTAAAGTTTTATTGCACTCTTGGTAGAATGGAAATCAGATGGGTCGGGAGCAAGATGTGTTTTCAGGCTGTGACATCCACTCTTGCTTCTGGTGTGGCTTCTCAGTTTCCCCTTCCCACTTGTAAGGACACATGATTCCAAGAAGCAAGTATCAGTCAGGCTTGAAATGCTGGACTTATTTTTGGACTCTGCACATTGGCTAAGCATTACAGAGAGCCTGCTGGAGCTTTCAGAGTTACCAAGGAATATGGACGTTTCTGTCAGCTTTGAGCTCATCTTTGGGCATGTGTTTGTCCCTTAGCACCCTGGACAGGTCCTGCCCCTGGAAGGCATTCAGAAAGAGTCACAGGATACATGATCTCATCTCTGTAGTAGCACCTCAGAACCCATCTCTGCTCCTCCAAATGATAAGGTATTTTGCAAGCATTAGTCTGTGTCACTACTGTGGAACTTAAAGCAATGTCTGGTGGATATAAGTCATGTACTACATCATGACTCTTGTACGATGGTGATCCCCTAAGATTGTGGTGAGGCTGAAAAATCCCTGTTGCCTAGCGACATTGTAGCTGTTGCATCATCAAGACGACGTGTGACTCGTGTGTCAGCAGTGATCCTGGGCAGCTGTTTGACAACAGGGCACATCCAGGAATGGCCAGTGCACAGTTCCTGAGAATGACAAGGAGCCGTGTGCTCGTGATTTGTGTGTCCACAAGACCAAACCTGTGTCATTATTTCAGAATTCATTCCACCTATTACAGGACCAAGAGTCAACTGCAGTCTGCTACCCTCTCTTGTCAGCAGCCTTGCAACTCTAGTGTTCACTGCGTGTCTTAGATACATTGCTTTCTCTTGTAACTGATTTAGCTGTGAGCTGTGTGGTCCTTCGTGTTCCCAGAGCAGCACTAGGCTGTGAGATAGAGGGAAAGAGAGAGGGAGGGAGAAAGGGAGGAAGGAAGAGAGGGAGGAGAGAGGAGGGAGGGAGAGGGAGAGAGGGAGAGAGCTCATTTTGGTGTGTGTAAGTATAATCATTAAAACTGCCTGATGACACATTTCATGGATGTCCCCAGTATTAAGCCAAGCATGACTATGTGCAACAACTACTCGGCAAGTTTTTGTGGCTTGGTTTACTGGTGCATTAATTAAGAAGATAGATAGATTCCTGAAACCTCACAACCATACACATGAAGAGTACTTTTCAGGACTTTGCAAAGTCTCTTCTGTGTTTGGTGACTTAAGCACCTTTCTGATTCTGTCATCTCCCCTGTGTCCACTAAGTGTCTTTATTCAAAGTTAGGAGAGATGGAGGGGATGCATTGCCTTGAAAATGACATGCAGTCCCTTAGCTCACAGTCTGCCAGTCAGATCTAGTCATATGGCCCTGAATAAGGCTGGACAGATAGAGGCAGAATATGGAGTCTCTGGCCCTCTCTGATGCTATCTCATGCGCTAAGTTCGGACTGGACCCATAAATGGTTTGCTAGAGTCCCGTGGAACCCCCCTGAGCAGTGCAGGTACGAGGCACTGTCTGAAGATTTTGCTGGATTCCCTTGTGTCTTCTCCTAGCACTTCAGAGGAGTAGGAACAGCAACTCCAGCCAGGGGCTGGGTAGACAACTTAGTCAATAAGTGCTTATGCACAGGCATGAGAACCTGAGTTCAAATCTCAGAATCCATGTTAAATTGCTGGATGTCATGGCCCCTGCTTATAATTACAGTGCTGGGGAGACAGAGACAAGGATCCCTGGGACTTTACTGATCAGCCAGTTTAGTCTGACTCCAGGCCATTGAGAGACACTATCTCAAAAAGAGGTGGACAAATGTTTCTGAAGTTTTCCTCCCACCTCCACACAATGGTTACAAACAATACACACCTACACACATGTGCATACACACAAATATACACATACACACTCACTTAAAAAATAATTCTAGGGAGGTGATGAGGAAGTTGAGACTTAGTGAAGCCAACCCCTCACCTACGTTCACATTGCCAGCAAGCCCAGACTTTGTTCCCTTCTTTGTTCCCCAGATGCCTTGTGGTCATAGAGCTGAAGGTGCTGTCATCAACTCCATGAAGGAGCTGGGATGGGAGAGAAGAGAGGAGAGGATAACACACAGACTGAGAGTCAGAAGGACCCATATTTCCTGCCTTCCCAGGCTCGCAGGAGGAACGACTGAGAAGGGAAAATTGATACTGCTACAGTCGGAGGTAAAGAGCAGAGATGAGTTTGAAGTGGGTCTCGCTTTGGGCTGGAGATAAAGCTCAGGGGCAGAGTGCGTGCTTAGGATGTGCTTGGTCTTGGATTCAATTCCAGTGATGCATGCATATATATTCGTGCATATGTACACGCATACATACCTACATGCATGCATATGTACATGCACACATATGTAAATATGCATGTGCACATATACATGTATTCATACATACTAGGCCTGACGTATTGGCTGCTTCCTACAAATGCCCCTCAGATGCTCCAGAAAGCCATTTAGGCTTTGCCTGTGCTTATTGAAACTAGATCTATTTCCCTGTGTTCTCAGGTTATTTTTGAAATGAACATTTTCTCCACCCTGCGGAGAACTCATTATTCAGAGTTCTTATTTTTCTCCCATCACTTCTTTTTTGGTGTAGTTGAATCCCAGAGGGGATAATAAATATGTACACACAGTAAGAAGCCTAACAGAAGAAAGGGGGCAAAAACAAACAATGTTCAACAAACTCTGCTAGCAAAAGGACTGAGGGCTATGGACAGTTCTTCCTCCACTCTTAGCACACTTCCAGGGAGCTGCGCTTTGCATGGAGACCACGCTTTGGCTAAGTCCTTGGGGTCAGTGCTAGCCCCACAGCTACCAATTCCAGGGGGCATTTACAGAGTGGGCTTCTCTGCCCATGGGAGTATTGTTTCTGTCTTTGCTCTCTGCCTGCCTGCTACTGCCTTCCTTTGCCCTAATTCCTCCCTGTTTCTCCTCCCTGGGACAATCCACAGAGGCACCTGTTTGATTGCATTTCTCTGTCAGCACATGAAAAGTAGGCCACTGATGTGTTTCACAGAACCTGGAGCTCTGACCATTAGGACTGGACATGTCAGGTCATAGGTGGCAGCCAGTGCAGGGGAGGCTCATTTCCTGGTCTTCCTGGAAAAGGAGGGCATAAGGCTGCTAAATCCCTTCCAAAAAGATGTCCCCACTGCCCTGATCATGTCACACGCTGCTGCGCCCATCTACAGTTCCCCATCACCTTCATGGTGTGACCTGTGTGGCGTTCTGGCCTCACTGCTTGTTCCATTACATCCCTTCTTATCCACACTTCCTGCTTCCTGCTCCAGACTCTGGTTTACTTCTAGTCCCCAGGTGGCATTTGAACTTGCCACTTCACTGCCTTTGTTCCTGCTGTGGTCTTGGCTAGGCATACCCTTCCTCCCTCTCCATATGTGCCCCCCGACTTCTGTATACCAAATGTTAAGGTCCTTCTCAGATTCTATCACCCTTAAGGTGATGATGTAGAAGGAGCAGCTTTGGGAAAGTCAGTAGGTCACAGAGGTGGAGACCTCACAAATGGGCTCTAGAGAGCTCCCCATTTTTTTCCACCTAAGGAAATACCAAAGGTGGTCTTGAAATACAAAGTGGGGCCTCTCTACATGCTGAATCTACTTGTGCCTCCACCTCCATCTTGGACTTCAGCCTGCAAACCTGTGGGCAATACATTTCAGTTATATGTAAGCTACCTGACCTTTTGTTCTAGAATACCTGGCTATTTTGTTCTAGAAGTTCAGATAGACTGAGACAAATGTGCACACATTCTCAAATGCACACTCACACACACACTGGCATACAGACATGCTTTCATGCGCACACATATATACACATACATGCACACACATGCATACCCTCACACATTCATATACAAACTCACATGTGCCCACACAAACGCACATGCACACATACATAGGCATACATGTTGTACACATACACACATGCAAACACACACGCACACATATGCACACGCACACACATGCACACATGCACACATACATAGGCATACATGTTGTACACATACACACATGCAAACACACACGCACTGGCACATGTTGTCCTCTGGAATCACCTCTCCTTATCTCAGATTGGGCTGCGCAGCCTCATTCTAGAGCTGCCCCAGCTGTTTCCAGCTCTGCTTTGGGAAAGCAGCCAGTGAGCTCAGAAAGCAGAGAAGAGCTCCTGGTTTGTGCCTCATTTTACCTGGCCTGGCTCCAAGGAGGAGTTGAAATCAGGAGAAGGGTCTAACTGGAGTCCAAGTCACCTAGCAGACCCTTGCACATGGCCAAAGCTTCTGACGTCCTCCCTGATAGGCCACACTTCAGATTTCATCATGAAAGCCTCTGAGAATGCAGAGCTGAGGCCCTGTAAGCTCTCTCACTGAAAGAGGAGACATTGGTAGATGCGCCTGTCCTAGGTAAGAACTCTGGACCCTGCAGCAGCCACAGTATCCCAGAACTCCAGTTCCCATCTCCCTGAAGTCAGTCCTCCACAAAATTCCTCCGCCTGACATGTGGCTATGTATCTCTCAGTCTCTGAGAACTCCCATGGCCTGTGTTGTGCTGCCCAGTGCAGCAGCTACTTGTTACAGACTGCTATTAAATTGAACAGTTAAGTCAAATTAAAAATGCAGTTCCTCGGTCACACAAGTTGCAGCTCACAGGTACTTAAGGACAATACATGTACACAGAACAGTCCCTCCTCACGTGACGAGGGTTTCTTTGGACAGCAAAGGACTCTATAGGGGAGACCCTTCTCTGGTCAGGTACCTAAGGCCTTCAATGGCCCATCTATCTGGCCTGCCCTGGCTCATTTTGCACCTTCTCTTGCAACTTGACAATTCTCTATCACACTTGCCTTGGGTTTCATGTTCCCTCATAGAGGTTCCTCATGCTAATATGTATGGTGTGTATATGGACATACTTGTGTATGTGCTGTGAGAGTATACATGGTGTATTTCTGTATGCTTATCCCCCCCTTTTGCATCACTGTGTAAATGAGAATGTTTAGGATTAGGTTGTGGTCATTTACTCTTGTGAATATACTAAAAACCACTGAACTGTCACTTGAGGTAGATGAGCTTCATATCATGAGTGTAAATTCTACTTCTGTAAAGCTATTCATAAATGAAGTGGTGTGCCACAGGGGCATGCACCGTTTTGCCTTCTTGTTTTTATCCACCAACCCAGAGCTTCCTCATCCTTCCTCCATCCTCAGCGTAATCTGTGATGTGAACACATCATCTTTGTTTTTCCTTCTGATGGGGACCTGGGATTCTTCCCAACCCCTTGTTACCCTAGATAACAGCATATTTCAAATATTAGCTGGTATATCCTTAACATGTACTTCGGGCCAGGCTGACTCTCACCAACCATGAGCAAGCAAGCATTTCCCAGGTCTCAGTGGTGTGTCTGGGCAGATTGAAATATGCTTTTCTCCACCAGGCATGGAAGTTCGTGCCTGTAACCCCAGTACTCAGGGGACTGAAGCAGGAAGATAGCTACAAGTCTGAGGCTAACCTAGGCTGCATGGCAAGATCCTGCTTCAGTAAATAGAAGCAGCCACAACAAAACTGATGCGTTTCTCTGACCTGCAAGCTTAAATGGCTTCCCATGTATGTTTAATGTTTTGGGAGGCTCTGCCTGTTCATGATATTTGCCCATCTCTTATTAGGTTACTGAGCTTCCATCCTGCTTTCTAGAAGTTGTACCTGTACTGTGGTGGTCTCCCTGCCTCCCCAGTTGGACATTTGTCTTTCGTGTCTTTTGCTCAGGGTGTTTTGTTTTGCTGTGATCATCACAGAGAATTTTAAGAGATTTTTCTTCACCTCATTAAATTTACACATCATATCTTTCTGGCTCTTAGGTTTTGAGGACCAGAAAGGCTTCACTCATTGACTTGTGCTCTGCTTTGATGTTTTGTGGGTTCGTGTTTATGCAACTATATCAAAGTGGGGTGGTGTATGGGTTGAACCGTGTCTTCCTCTGAACGTCTATCCGTTGTCTCAGCGCTGTCAGTAAATTTGCAGCACTGGTTTGAGACACTACTTTGGCCTCACAGCAGCTTCCTGTGTGGACCGGAAGTCTATTTCTGGACTTTCTGCTCTATATGTCTGTCTCTTGCTTTACCAATGCCACTTCATTTGTTCTAATTATTAAACTTTTACAGAAGAAATTCAATGTGTGTGTATGTGCACGTGTGTAAAAATGTATGTGTGTGTTTATGTGTGCACGCACACATGCACATGTATGTTTGGAAATGTCTATACTTTCCAGTTCCTAACTGCAGGCATGTCTCAAAGGTCTCTGAGTTGTCTCATTAACTGGTGAGTGTCTCTGTGATGAACTTGGGGATTTTGTCATCATGTGGGAATATCCTGTTCAGACATAAGACCCTCAAGAGCCCCCCAAAACCTACCTCCCCATCCTGCTTTCTGCTGGAGCCCAAGCCCCTCTATCCAATGCAGGCTGGTTCTGTGCAAGAAGTGAAGCTGGAGCGTGCACACTCCTTCCTTCATCAGATCTGTGACAAGGGTACCCTGCCCTGTTTGGGGCGGCCATGCTTCATTGAAGGCGCTGCAGTGGGAGAGTCTTTCCTGCTGACTACAGTCTCAGCTCTGAAAATCAAGGCCAGAGTGTGCCCACCATGCTGCTTGAAGAGCCTGGCAGCTACACAGCCTCTGATAGTCCCTCTGGTCTGTGGCCTGACCCCCACAGAGGACCTTGCCAGATGCCAAGGGGCACCAAGATAGCTATGATCTGATTTTGGAGTATGTTTTCCCTAATACAGAATATTTGTGAACAAGTTAAAAATCCCTTGATGTGACCGTTCACACAATGAGGTGTCCCAGGTAGGGCTGCTTCCAGATTCAGAGGGAGGGGCCCCATGGTTCTCTACAAGTGGGTGACCTTTGGTCTGGCCAATGAGCCTCTTTTGCTTATTTGCCATACTGATGCTGAGGGGTGGCCGTGGTCTGTCTGAGCTTGTGCCTAGAGCCTGGTGCGCTGGCTTCCCACAGCATCGTTGCCCTCACCGGCAGCTCAGCCAGCCACACGACCGCTGGGATGCCCTGCTTCTTTTTTGCTCCTTGCTGCTGGTGTCCAGCATCCAAACTATTGTCTTCAGTTCTCTGCATCATTCTGATGCCTCCTGACCACTCCTCCCCAGCCCAGTGTGCAAAGTCAGACATTTTCAAGCTCCCAGCAGACACCCATTGCTTTGTTCTAATGATCAGTGAAATTGTTGCCTTAAAAGAACTTCAGATTTGCATGCAGGGTAGAGGGCTCATGTGTCTTCCATCCAGTTTCCCCAGTAGCAACTTCTTCAATCACAGGGTTCCCTGTTGTTTTGAAGATAAAGATGGAAGTTTGTATTATGGTTTGGGCCTGGGATTGGAGACCTAGGTTCAAATCTTGACTTCTACTCAGACCACGTGACCATGGCAAGTGGTTTTGCTTTTCAGAGCCTCGAGTTCTTTGGGTGTAGCTGTGTAACAAAGGCTTGAGGTTTCAATGAGATACCACAAAGTACTCAAAACAGAGACTGACACAGTGTCTGATAAATAATAAAACTAATAAATCTCAAGCCCCTGCCGGACTCTTCCTGTGCACAGTGCCTTTACTGTCTGCTCTAACCACAGACTTTCTTCCCAGTTCTTCCCATTGTCCTGCTCCTTCCTGTTCTAGGACCTTTGCTGTTCACTGTACCTACTCCTTCATCTTTAGCCTGGACATTCCCTTGTCTAGAAAACTGCTATTGGTCACATGGACCTGAACACACTGCTTCTCAGAGGGCTCTGCATTTAGCCCTCCCTTACCGAGGATCAAGTCAGGGTGCAAACATATATAACAATATGTGTTTTTATTGTTTCCTCCACGGACTTTGAGTCCATAGACATCAAGACAGATGTTCATTTTGTTCATCAAAATATTCCTATAACCTACCAGGGGCTTGGCATTGAGGAGATGCCAATAAGTATTTATTAATCAAATGAGGGGGAACATGTCAGGGAATAAGTCGTTAGGGGCAAAGCAAATCGTAAGGACAGCAGTGAATGTTTCATTAGACAGCCCTTGCTGAACATTGACCATAGGCTGCAGTGCGACCTTCTGGCTCATTGTCTGGTCTAATCACTGGAGTCGGTCTTTGTCTGGATTTACTTCAGCTTCCCCTGCTCTAAGGGATATGTTTATTTTGTGTCTGATTTCCTCGTTTTTGTGAACTTCATGAGCTCAGAAGTGTATTCCCTTCTGTTTCTAGGGCTGATATCAATGTCTGGTACATGGGCAGCGTTCAGAGACATTTGTGGAATGAGGGAATACACAAATGGATGAATTATCACAAGATGCATGTGAGGTAGGTACTTTGACTGAGTAAATCTGCCTTTATACATGGAGTATGTGCCAACTTTCAATCACAGTGACAAGATACCTGACAAACAACCTGAAAAGAGGACACGTCTGTTTCATGAGATGAAACAGGGCTTTTGTCCATGGGGTTTGGGACCTATTGTTCTGGATCTAGGGCAGCTTAGGGCATCATGGTGTAAGCATATGATCCAGTGTGCTGGAAAGAGTGAGAGGAAAAGAAAAGGAACTGGGGTACCCATAGTTCCCCAAGAGTTAGTCTGCCTTCCTTCCAGTAGGCCCTACAATTTCCAGTAGTACCACAGACTGGGGCCATTCCTGTAGCACATGGGCCTTTGGGGAGAGTTTCAGATACAAACCACTGTAGCATGTAGAACCTGGGTTCCAGAGAAACGAAGCAGCTAGCCCAGTAAGGGCTGCATGCAGAGTTCAAACCCCAACCCGAGGCTGTGCCCTGCAGAGCTCGACTTGTTACTTAAAATGATCTCCTAGGCTAGGCACCTTCCAAAACAGACCCAAGACCAGGGTTAAAGTGCAAGGAACTTATTTAGAAAGTGATTCCAGAAGGTGCCACAGGGCGGGGGGAGGGGGATAAGTTAGGGAAGAGATTGGGAACCCACCAAGAACAGAGTCTCAGAATCCCTACACCCAGGGCAGGGAAGCTGTAGCATGAGGCCGACTCCCAACAGGGCTGGCTTGCCCTTCAGGGGGATTGAGGGGTGTGGGCTGGAGGCGGGAGTGGAGGTGAACCACACTCTGACAGAAGGCTCCAGCAAAGGGCTTGCTGTGCCTCTTTGCTAAGGGGGCACCAAGGGACCGTGCAGTGCCGTTTTAGAGTGCTATATAGTCATACCCCTTAAAGGCTTCATTCTCACCATGATGACATTTAAAGGCCACATACTTACTGGAGAAAAACCTTCCCTCTTGGCATCCCTCCACCCCACACACCCTCCTCCTCATCCTCACCCTTTTCAGGGCCTTAAAGTTCTGCAAGACATGACTTAAAGGGCATTCTGGGTCCGGGCTGGCCCAGACCAACCATACAGTGGGTTTGATAGGCTCACAGTTTTAAACCTTTAAACTAGTTGATGATGTTTAAACATCAAGAGTGTTTGCACAAAATTCTAAATGTCCATCTTCTCCTAGGCTCCTATCTCTGCTTAGCTGCAGTCGCAGAGAGTCACCCAGTGGCTGTCCTCATTCAGCAAACAGATCAACATCTCTTAACAACCCCCCACATCTTATTACCTCCCAGCACAGAGCCAGAGGGTCCCTCTCAGCCAACAGAGTGCCTAGGGGTAAGGTTCTGAGAAGGCTGTACCCTTAGGGATCAGGCTGATCTTTAGTGGTGCCCCATTCCGTTCCCCTGTCCCTAATTGGTCTCTCCAATACATCTTAGTGTAGAGTGGCTAGGGAAACCACTATCGCCCCCATCCCAGCATTCTATGTAGTCCCTGAAGAGGACATGTTTTGCTATATAAGATAGTATTTCATTCATTATGTGGCCGAATAAAGCCTCATGAATGTATATTATGTTTTCTTTATCCATTCATCTGTGGTGGGTGTCTGGGCAGATTCCACAGCTTGACTACTGTGACTAGTGCTGAAATAAACATGGATGTACAGGTATCTCTGAGGTATGCTGACCTCCTTTCTTTCAGGAATATTCCCAGGAGTTGTATAAGCTGGGACAGTTGCTAGTGATATTTTTAGTTTTTGAGGAACCCCATACTGACTTCTGCTGCACTAATTTACATTCCCAACAACAGTAAAAAAGGGCTTGTTTTTCTTCATATCTTCATTAACATTTGATAATTTTTCTTTTTCTATAATAACCTTTCTAACTGAGATGGAATTTCCATGTAGTTTTGATCTGCCTTTCCCTGATGGCTTAATGAAATTGGCCATTTTTTCATATATGTATTAGACATTGGTACTTCTTATTTCTGAAATATGTCTATTCAGTGTACCTGCACAATTACTCAGAGATTTTCATTTTGTTTTTAAGTCCCTGAGTTCTTTATATATTGTGGCTACTAATCCACTATTGAATGAATAGCCAGCAAAGACTTCCTCCCTTACCATGGTCTCTTCTCAGAGAGAGAAGTGGGGATTCTCAGAGAGTGAGGATTAGTGTGGATTGCTCTTGGCAGAAACCTGTGGAGAAAGGTGCTCTGCCAGGATGCAGACAGAACTCCACTCTCAGGACTGTGGGGTGTGTCTGACTGTAAACTGCTTCCCCAAAGTTGTCACCACCGTCAGGATTGTCCAGAGACAGTGCAGGTGAGAGAAGCAAGCACTTTGGAGCCAGAGAAGCTGGAAGGGTCTGCCAGAGGGAGAGGGCAGGGGATCGTCAGTAGCACCTCACTGAGCTGACATTCAACGGCTGATGTCATCATTGGTGGTGATGTGCAGAATGATGTGCTGCTTTTTATCTTTTTTTCCCAAACTCTACAACTATGCAAGTAAAATAGGCAACCATGGTCCCCGTGATAGTCCCTGATAGGACCTGAAATGTACAGGGGTGAAATGTCCTTCTCTCTGTCTCCTTTGGTGGCATTGGGTGATGTTCTCCTGGCTGCTGTTGGAGCCCCTTAAGAGACAGCGCCTATGCTGTGGATTGCTTTACTGCTGCTCAAGAATTCTCTGCTTCTGGATCACAGCATGCAGTATTCCATAAGTATGGAATATATCTCCTGACCCCCAGGTGACCTACCATAGACCTACATGTCTTGGTGGTAAGGGCTCCAAATAAATAAGGTGGAAACCCAACTCAAAGCATTGTTTGGAAAGGCAAATTCTATCCAGAGAACAACTCGTATCCATATATGTGGGTGCATCCTGATTTTTGCTTAGTGAGATTATTATTAGGTGCCTAGACATTTATTGACCCCATGGGACTAAAACAGGAACAGATATTTATTGAGGGACCAGGAAAACTTAAAGGTACCTTTAATCATGGTGTGTCAAGAACACTTTGGTGAGATCCCAGCCTATGCGTATTTCTGGCCTCTGGTCCTGAGACCACAGCGTGGGGCCATACTGTCCCTAGTTTTGCTCTTAGATGTATCTGGCTCCTGCCTCCCTGCCCAGACTGCAGTAAGGGCAGGAGTTTCATCCTTTTCTTAAGGAGGTGGGGATGGCGCACACACTGGCTAGCCCCATGCCAGCTCTCCCTCTCTTTCTCTCCAAGTCCAGCCAAGGGATTCGGCCATCTCTCTCCTCACTTGCCAGTTCCATTTCTCAAGAAGCCTCCAAGTTTCAAGAGTCTGTCAGGGCCCTATTTTTAGTGGAGTGAGACTTCTGCGGGTTGTCCAGATTGGCGACGCTTCCTCTCCACCAGATGGGCTCCGCGTTGCCCATGGAGCCTCCCTCGTCCTCAGTTCTCGCATGCCCGTCACCTCATGTAACCTCTGTGGTTCTGCACCCTCACCCCACTTGCTTCCCAATGAGGAAATTGAGACTCGGCAAAAGACCACTGACTGCTCTCCAGCTCCATGAGCACTGGGGGGAGGAATCAGGCCTTCCCACCTGAGTCTAGCCCTACCCCTCAGTTGATGTTCCACTCCATCCTGTTATTGACAATGAGACATGTCTTTCTAGCCATTTCCAGGATTCTTTGTGCCCTGAGATAGATTTAACCTTACAGAAAGGAGAGGATATGTCTGATCTGGAGTGGGGTAGGTACACAGCATTGAGCTGCTTCTTAACCAGAGCCACAAGCTGCCAACCTCACAGCCCAATGCTTGCCAGGGTTATACTGTCGAGTCTTCTTAAAGTTTTGCATTTTTCAAAAATTGTCAATGATATTTGAAACTCAAGAATGTTCACATAAAAAATTCAAATGCCCTGCTTCTCTTGAAAGCTGGCTGTCTAAGACTCCATTTCTGCTTGGCCACAGTTGAGAGCTGTGTGGCGGCCATTCCTATTCAACAGAGCAGATGCCATGGTCCCTGTTGCCCTCTATGAACTCTGCACAGCCAGTGTCTGCTGCTTGCAGGCTTCCACACAATGCTGCTTTTTCTTATTGGTGGATTCTAGAATGAGGACTTTAATTCCTAGCGTGCTTATCTCACTCAAGACTGCCTGGTCTTTGCAGGCGTTGGAGTCTACCTTGCACGTTTCCATCACATCTACTGATTCATCTTGGAAAATTCCAGCACTTTAGCACACAGTTAGTGCTCAAGAAGAACAGTGGAGCCACTTATTGAATGTTCCACATAATCAAAAGAGTCCATAGACTATGGCACCCTTGCGGCATGTGTGTGTGTATGTGTGTCTACATGGTGCTCTTGTGTACGGGTGTGGTGCCAGGGCACACATGTGGGGACAGAGGACAACTTTCTAGTGACAATCTTTGCCTTCCCACCTTGGCTGAGACAGTATCTCTTCTCTTTCAAGCCAGTCTGCCCAGCCCACTTCTGGAGAATTCTTGTGTCCCTGCCTCCCATTTTCTGTAAGCACAAAGGGATTACAGACACTTTTGCCACTGTGTCTGTTACGTGAATTCTAGTGATCCCAACTCAGCTCATCAGCTTGTATGGCGAGTCCTTTTCCAGCTGAGCCCTGCAGCTCAGCTCTTTTCACAGATGAACTAGTAGGCTCAGAGAGATTGGGATCCTTTCTGAGGTCACTCAGAACTTATATATGTCATGAACTGCCTCCCGTTTTGTGACTTTGGGTTTGTTTTGTTTTCTGAGATGGGGTCTTACTCTGTAGCTCAGGCTGGCATGGAACTGTGTAGCCCAGACTGGCTTCAGACTCACAATAGCCCTTCTGACTTAGCCTCCCAAGTATTGAGGTTTCAGGTGTGTGTCATCATGTGTAGCTCATCAAATGGCTTTAGCTGCATATAGTCCTTTCATCTTTTCAACTTGTTTGTTGGTTCCTGAAAGTTGCAGAGACTGCTTGAGAGGAGAAAGACATTCTCATAGAAGGACAAAGCACAGAGCTAGAAGCATGCTGGAAGGGAAAGTTCTTGAATGGCATCTTGAGACCATGGGACTTGTGAGGGTACTGGGGAGCTGTGCAAGGGTTTAGAGCAGGACTGGGCGTGGTCTATATCTGAAGGCCCAGGTAACTGCTCTCCCCTGACATCTCTCCCTGAGGAAGATTCACTGTGAGGAAACCCTGAGCCACTCTATCTGTAGTACTGGTGTCCTGGGGGTGACTGGGATTTTGACACTGTCCATGTCACCAAGGCCTGTGCTCTGCAGCCCTGAGATGGAATGTTAGTTAACTTCCTTTGAGTGCTTAAACTAGGAAGGCTGAGAAGGACCCTGGAGCCAGAGGCCAGAAGGGAATTTTGTAGGTGTGGCAGGCGGTGTTCCCAAGCTTGACTTGGTTCAGGGCTCGGTTCCTGCTATTCCTCACTCGGCTTGCATCTCTGCATCATCCTGGGGCACCCAAGGGACATCCCTCAATGGATCCTCATCCCAGCTAAGGACTCTGGAAGACCCTCTGATGGAGAACTTGGGTGCTCCCACCCACACTGTGCCCAGTTCTCACTGACGTGGCTTCTGCAGTGGCCCCAGATTCTGCTCTTAGCCCCTGTTGGTTCTCATAGTGTCCTCTACTCTCCTTACACTGTGCTCCCAGTTTGAATCGCCCCCATCCTGCAGGTGGGGCCCATCTCCTCTCCTGCAAGGAGTGCATTTGGCTTTTTATAAAGTCGATAAATAAATCAACAAGGAAGCATGATTAATTGATGGCATGGGGTGGACCCAAGTGCTGGGTGTCAGGTGGCCCCGCTTCCTGGGGGAGCTGTGCTTTTCCCAGACCTGGGATCTGGCCAAAGAAGGGAAGCCTGGCTGGGGAGGTGCTTTCTTGGAGTGCCTGGGATTTTCAACTTGTTTTCCAGGCAAGGTCTTGGTTCTGGACTAAGGGTGCCACAAAGGAGGCTGAGAGACAGACAACTCATGAACTAACCCATGTCTTTTCCTGGCTTCCCAGAGCTTTGGGCTAAGCACCCCAGGACTGACTCAGTCATTCCTGTCCAAAGCTAGCCATCCTGCAGGCTTGATCCACTCTGCTCCCTCCACTCCGCTTCTCTGTCCACAGGTCTTGGTGCCTGAGGAGCTTTGTGGCCCAGCGAGAGAGGGAGAGGAAGGGGTGTCAGAGTGCCCATGTGGGGATAGGTGGGGGAGGCTCCTGGAGATGGCAGGCACGGAGAGGCGGGAGACCCCTCTTTAGAAGCCTCACCAGCTTGAGCAGCTGGGCTCAGGACCCAGTGCAACCCTGGGTCCCCAGGGCGCTGTCCGTGCAGAGTTTGGGGAGGGCCCGAGGGGAGCGCGGGGGAGGGAGTAGGAGGAGGGCGGCGAGGGAGGCGGGCGGAGCGCAGTGCAGCGGTGGCAGAGGCGACGGCGGGCGCGGGCGGGCGGGCGGGAGGCAGGCGGGTAGCAAGGCGGCGAGGCGAGCGCAGGGCAGCGGTGGCGGAGGAGTCGCAGCCGCAGCGGGCCGGGCCGGGCCGGGCGCGCATCAGTGGCGGCGGCAGCGGCAGCGGCAGCAGCGGCAGTGGCGGCAGCAGCATCGCTCGGGGAGCCTGCGCAGGTGAGGCGGGCGGCTGGGCCGGGGCTCTGGGCCTCTTCCCTGCTAAAACCCTGGGCTCTACCTTCTTTCCCCTTGGCTTCCCTTCCGTGGACTTAACGAGGCCGAACCCGAGCCCCAGTCTGGGCTCGCGCCGGGTCTCTCTCCAGGCGGAGGCGAGTGCCTCGGTAGCGGTGACCTTGAGCGGGCACCGCCAGGCGGGCGGGGCACTGGGGTGCGGGGAGGGGGCGCACCTTGCACCCGCAGAGCGCAAACTTTCCAGGCTCCAAGCTGCCCCGGAATTAGAGGGCATCAGTTATCTGTGACCACCCTCTCCCCTCAATTGCCTCCTTCCTAGCTGGCTAGACTCTTCCACCTGCCTTTTTGTCACTATTGGGGGCCTTCGGTTCTCCCAGCCCCGGCGCCCGCAGGCTGAGCTCAAGACCAGAGCTGTGGATTTGGACCCCGGCAGAGGTGGGCTAGGGGGGCTTCTCTCTGCTCAAAGGTTCTTCCATCTTCTAACAGCTGCGGTGCAAAAGAACCGTCTGCCAGTGTTCTAAGCATCCACATCTAGGGCCTTACCTTTTCTGGGTGCCTCCATCTACCTACAGTCCTTCCCTAAGCTCACGCGGGTCCCCCGCCTGGTGACAGAGGAGCAGCAGAGCACAGAGCATGGAATCCCCGCAGTCACTAGGGCTTGCCCAGCCGCAGTGTGATTTTTCAGTCCCACAACACAGTCTCTTAAGGAAAGTGGTGTTGGGCAGGTCTGCTTCAGGCTCTTACAGTGGACCACTGCGTTCCTGGACACCTGGGTCATCCAGGGCCCAGTAACCTCCACCCACCCGTGCGACCTCAGGAGGAAGAAAGGATCTCTTGTCCAGAAGAGGTGTCCTTGCTCTGGACGCACAGTCTCAGAGATCATTACCCTTGGAAAGGGGACATGAGGCCCAGAGAGGTTGCACTAGCCTCAAGGTCACACAGCCAGGATGCGAGATGGGAGGCTGGGCTTTCTTATCAGGGATTAAGAGAGATGGAGAAGATTGTTTTGTTCTAGGAGGGATGGGCCTGGGCATTGGGACAACCTTGTCTCTTACTAGTTCTCTGACTGGCGAATCATTGCCTCTCTCTGACTCAGTTTCCTCACTTGCAAAATTGGAGTAGTTAACTTCATTAAGGCTGTACTAGTAGCAGAATAAGTTAATGTTAAAGTTATTAACAAAGGCCTTCAAGGCCTTCATTAGCAGCCCAAGCCTTTCCTTTCTGTGTTCCCAAGGGAGGGAGGTGAGTGGTCATCCTGGTTCTCTCCTGCTTCTTTCTGACCTGAGGTTGAAGTGCACTCCCCTGTGTAATACGGGCATGTTCAGTATAGCCAAGGACCCAGCACTCTCAGGTGCCAACCGCACCCAAAGGCCAGTTAAACGGGCTGTGGCTTCCCACAATCTCTCAGAGAAATCAATACTGGTTTCCAACTGGGAAATGTAGCCCTGCAGCCACACAAGCAGAGCTCTTGCACCCCTGTGGTGTAAGAAGTTCGGCTCCCTCTCCATCTGAGTCAGTCTTTCCTTACCTGGGTAAGAAGTCATTGGCTCCCTCATGCTCCAGCATCCCTGGCAGCAGAGATGAGGCCTCTCTCTCATTCATTCACTCACTCACTCACTTACTGAACCTAATTCATGCTAATCCAAAAGGCACCTAGAAATACCTGAGATCAGTCACAGTTACCAGCAGTGCAGTACCCACCAAGTGCCAGGCACTTCTTAGGCGCTAGAGACACATTCATTCGTTTGACCAGAAGCTATTAAATACTTGCTAAGCACCATTTAGTGTGCCAGATACATTTAGTGTGCCACTGGTAAATAAACTAGACCTGGTCTCAGCCATCTAGGTTGACTGCAAGCTTGTCATGAAAGTAGAGACTCTTGAGAGTGGATAATAATGTAGGAGCACAAGTATGAACCAGGGGCCACCCTGCAGCCCATGGATGGAGTTCGTATGTTGGTATCCGTGATAACTGTTAAGATTCTCTGGGCACTGACCTTTTGGATGTTAACCACTTTGAGTGATAATCTGATTCATTTCTCACAAGGTCGTCAGATTGGCATTCCCATATATTTGTGCAGCTGATTAGAAGTGCAATTACGACCCCTTCCACTGCTTAACTGCTGGGCTGTGCTACTCCACAGATATGAGTGACACCAGAGAAAAGACCCTTGGGTGGATGGTAGCCAGAAGTACAAGCACCATAATGCATAACAGACAGGGAAAAGAGACAACTTCCTGGAGAAGGGGAACTTCAAATAGATCCTTGAAACATGAACTGGGAGCCTGACAGACAATGGAGGTTGGTGGGGAGCCAGACTAGTTGCGGGGGGGAGTACATTCCAGGCCCAGGTTACTAAACCTGGAGTCAAGAGGTATGCAGATTATTTGGGAACAATACTTCAAAAGTACAACCAGGACAAGAGTTGGATCTGAAAAGCAGAGGCCAGAAGAGGCTGAGACTCACCACTGTGTATTGTGCCATTGTGACATGCTCTGAATGTTAGAAGGACTTGCAAAGATTTGACTGTGTCCTAAGAGGGAAGCAGAAAGAGAATTGGTTACACAGGATTCCTGTCTACCAGGACTTTGCTACCGCCAAGGTTCTACCATGGCCTTCTGCAAGGTCATGGCAGGTGGGTGGTTACTGCAGATGAAAGTTACCAGCATCTGTAGCAGCAGAGCGGCTTCCCCAGGCAAAACTGCCTGCCAAAAAGAAGAACGCTAGCCTTGTTCATGCACAGGGCTTGTAGCAGCACAGTTAGCAAATAGGAAATGGGATCATTATAAATCAAATCTTGCCCATTTGTGGAATCCCATGCAAACCACTCTAACTGCCCCCTCTCTTTCCTCCTCTTTGTGTTATCTCTGTTACTATATGCATCTCAGAATAGTAAAATACATTTTAGTAATGACTTATTTCTCAGACTATCCACAAATTTTGACTTGTTTCTGCCCCTCCCTCCTCCAACTAAGTAAAATTATTAAGGCTTTATGGTGACTAAAATATGAATCTGATAATAGAGACCAAAGAGGGGTGTGTATAACTGGAGTCTTGGGAATGGAAAATCAGACTAGAAAGATTTGGGAAGCAGAAGAGAACCTGATAGAAAGTAGGGAAGGAGGAGGGAGTGAAGACAACCTGCACGTGTGACCAGTGCTAAGCAGGCCCCCACATGCACTCAAAGGCTCTGTACTTCTATTAACTGTGGGTTTTAGTCATTTTTGAATAGGGAAGATCCAACATTCTTGTTTTGCTCTGCTGATCCTGGTTAGAAGGTGCGGGGGAGGGGATAATTGATGGTCAGGAAGGGGAAGAAAGAAGAGGAAAAGAGAAGAAAGGCACATTTAAGAATCTCCTCCTGTTAGGGCTGGAGGGTGGACGGTCCTGAGCCCCTTTGCCAGGGCCACAGAAAACTTAAAGCCCCAGTCATGTGTCCAGTGCTGTGTGGAGATGATTTTTCAATTTTCTGTTTGTCTTCATGGTGAACCTATGGGGCAGGAACATTATTCCTGTGTAAAATGCATTCAGGTGTGGTGAGCCTCAGGTCAGGAGATAACAACTGCTATCAAAAAGATTTTGGGGCTCACAGTCCACAAGAGAAGCATGCCACTCCAGGCAAGATCACCTGGGCTCCCATCTGTGGCCTGGATACACACAGGAGTGCTCCAGCATAGGGATGGGGTGGGGTAAGAGCTTCACTGTGGCTTCCTGGGAGGACAAAGCTGGTTTAGGATTGGTCCATTTGGGTCATCTGAACTGGGATGACTAGGAAAGAGGAACTGTGGCTCAGAGAGCAAGAACCCCATGGAGGAGGTAGCTGGGCTTGCTGTTTTACCCCGGAAGGAGGTACCACTAATCTTCTCCAGGAATGGCCCCTCCCCAGGGACAGTCTCTCCAGGGTCAGCAAGACTTGAGGACATCACAATACCAGAAACACATATATGTGTATGCACAGGGTGAAAGGTTCACTGCTCCTGAGCTCTAGGAAATGCCACGTGTTGGGACTGGATGTGAGGTTGTCCCATAAATGCCAGCTTTCTTCTTCACTTCTACAACACTTTGAGGATCAGCAAATAAAGAATGAATGTGAGTGACTCCTCCAGGTGCACAAGCTGGCATTCACAGATTCAGTCAACTACAGACAAAAAGTATTCAGGAGGGAAAATGTGCCTGTTCTAGTGTGTGCAGCATTTTCCCCTTGTCATTATTCCCTAAACAATACAATGTGGCATCTATTTGCATAGCATTAGATACTACAATTTATCTGGAGATGATTGAGGGTATATGGGAGGGTATGGGTAGGTTCTATGCAGTACTATGCAGTGGAACTTGCAGATTTGGGCATGGGAAAGTACCCTGGAACCAGTGTCCCCAGGATCCAAGGATGGCTGCACAATCTCTTTCCCTAATAAAACAGGAATGGAATTAGAGGTCATGGCTTTGAGTTTGGGGGAAGCAATGCTCAGAGTTCTGCAGAGTTCTACAGGAACAGTTTTCTGGGACCAACAGACTCCAAAGAGGAGAAAAGGTCCTTAAACTGATCATACCTGCCTCTCACCCAAAGACCAATATGATAAGACTCTGAGGCTGGGGAGATGGCTTAGGCGGTAAAGGGCTTTCCATTCAGTCTTGAGGACCACATTTGGATCCCCAGTTTCCATACATAAAAATTGGATAGGCATGATTCCCTGCCTGCAATTCTAGCACTCAAAAAGCAGATTAGAAATTCCCCAGAGCAAACCAGCTAGCTGGCCAGTCTGATGCAATCAGCGAGTTCTGGGTTCAATTGAGGCATCCATCTTAATTAATAAAATGAAATCTCTCAAGGAAGACTAACCTTGGACATCAATGCTGCGCACATACAAATATGCATCCATACACATATGTGCACACATGCAAGCATGCATATGCATACATATGAAAAAGACCCTCCCATTCTAGGGAAGAGCCTGAAAGGGCCAGAGTGGGCTCCTGAGGAGTCTCTCCATGACAAAGTGTCCCTAGGCAGTATCTGAGAACCAGAGATGTTCTTGCTAAAATCTGTGACTTTTCCTTGCATCAGACACAATATCAGATGGTGCATTGCTGAGCATATCAAGGGGTATCAAGAGAGACCCCATAGCTTTCCTTAGATTTCTCAGAGAGCTCTCTGGCCCAATATACAGGTAAAGACATAAGGTGAAGAGGTGCTCAGCAAGGTGAACCCTCCTGGTTTTAGGAGCATGACTGTGCCAGAGAGAGAACACGTCCCTCCTCCCTCCAGCCCTGTTTTGGGTGCTATAAATATTGTAAGGCTGCAGCATGACATCTAGGCAGGATTCTGGTGAGATAGAATGACCTGCTTCCTTATTCAAAAATTGAAAGTGGGACTTAGGAAAATGACCAATGCATGTACCAGGCTCAGCGTGAGGTTGGTGAGCATTCGACGGTGGGTTAGTATAGGCAAATGGGTCAGGTTCATATGTTCATGTTCATCAGTGAATGTGAACATTTGTGCATCCTGTCCATATGTCATTGTATGTGGAGGTGAGTCTGACTATGAACAGGGTGCATGGTGGCTTCCGCTGGTGGCTTTTTCACACATGAAGCTGCAGTGGCTTTCTCTTCTCTGGGATTTTGCCTGCATTTTGATAACTGCTGTCCATCTGCTAGCCATGTACTCTTCTCTTTCTGGGGTCTATCTGCAAATTCTTACATGCACCTGGGCACTCCTCCCAGATGTTTGGCTTCTTCTTCGTATTTCTGGGTCTGCCACACTAGAGAGTTCCAGACAGAGGTAAGGGCATGGGGGTTGGGGGTTACACAGAATGCAGCAAAACCACCAGTCCTGTTTTCCATGCACATTGGGAAGTATGCCCAAAGAAGGTGGTTCCTGGCTGCGATTCTATATGTACTTTTTTCTCTTTTCAAAATAAAAGTAGCATTTTCTCCCCCTGGCTATGGAGATGTTACATAATGATTATGTAAAATTCAAATGGTATCAAAAAGTGTAAAGAAGAAAGTGAAACTCAGATGAAACACATAAAACAAAGCTCGCTCCTGTTAGCACCCTGTCCAGCCACCTTCCAGATATGCCTCCATGTCTGCGAGAACATAGATGGACACTTTTTCTATGCCTTTCCCTGACTCAGCAAAGGAGCATGGCCATCTTAGAAACCACTAGATATATATATCTGCTTTGTGTCTCATAACTGGTCCTGCTAACTGGTCCTGCCATCATCCCTTCATGGTGGATACTTAGGTTGCCCCCAGAATTCTATCATAGGCAACAATGTGGTGGACATTCTGTGGATCCCGGACACAGGTTCTGATATCTTAGATTATACACAAGCATTTAGAGTGGAAGAAGAAAAGAGAGCCACAGTTTGATGGGGTAAGAGAAATAATTTCTGGCTTTGAAGGCTGTTAGCAAAAGGTCTGAAAGGAGAAGATGAGCAGGATTGTAACAAGGTCTGGACACATAACTAGTAGAGAATGGATCAGAACTGGATTTAGAGTCTTCCAGCTCTGTTTCAGGTGAGCCATCCTCTAGGCAAAGGTAAGTGCAGTGACAGTTCTGCTTTCTGGATAGCCAAGCAGTTGAAAGCACTTTCTGACATTCAGCCTCCTCTGAGCATTACACCACCTTGTGAGGAGAAAGGTCTTCATCCCCTTTCTAGAGAGGAGAACCAGGCACCAAGGGCTTCGGGCATCTCTTTCTTTTATCAGAAGGAAGTTCTTTTCCCACACCACCTAGTCCACTTCCTCTTGCATCTCACTGGCCAGCATTGGGTCGCAATGGCCATACCTAAACCAACCACTTCAAAGATAATGGACCAGAACCAATGTCTGAGTCAGTGGCTGCAAGGGTGCCCTGGGAGCACAGAGTGGAGGGAGTAGCAGCTGGGAAGGCAGTACGCAGTGACTGCCTACTGTGTGCTCACTGGGTAGGGAATAGTGGGGGGCAGGGAATAGTGCAGGGTTGGGAATTGGGGCTCATTATTTCTCATGACTGTCAAAGACTAGCACAAGCCCAGGGCACATAAGAAAAATATAGATAAAAGATGGTCGATTGAAACGACTCATTAGGTGTTTCTCCATCTAACCCTAGTAGTCAAGGTTCTCTGTGCGCTAGGCATACTTAATACTCTGTCAACATGAGAAGACAGTACTGCAGGGACTCAGCATTGATTGCTGAGATCCTGCAATCAAAGGTGTGATGTTGGGGTGGACTCTAAAGCAAACAGAGCCACCAGGAAGGACGGCCCCACCATAAATGCTAGGGACATAGGAAAGAGGCTCCCCCAAGACAGGAGCCCAGCACAAGCAGAGGTATGTGGTGGGCAGAGTTACCCAGGTCCTCAGAAAGAGGATGAGAAGTGACAGAGCCTGAAGGGAGCTCTTTTCCTGAGTTCCATGTGTGGTGGAGCTAACTGGTATCGTCCTTTCCATGTCTCGGTGCAGCAGACTCTTCTACGCCCAGACTGTAGAGAAGGAGGCTAAGGCTCAGAGGGGTCACCTGGCCAGTCACAACTGGGTTCTCGGTAAGAACTCAAATCTGTTCTGGAAAGTAATGGGAATGAAGGACCATCTACAACAAGTGGGTGGTGGAGTGAGTGGACAAAAAAAAGGGGAGCCTGGAAACAATCAAGAGGGCCTAGAAACGCTTGACTTGGTGGAAAAGCCTGATGGGAGAGGCACGTTTAGCAAGCTTGAGAAGCTATAGACTTTGGCGCACTTCAGTTTCTCTGTCTATAAAATGGCTATAATTAAACATGTGTCTAGGTTCCAGCACATTCTAAAAATTTAATCAGTGGAATAGTTCTCATTGCCAGTCACTACTGCTATTGGTAGTTGGCAGGTGATCACGTGAAGAGGTGGGGCTCCTTATGTGGGGTCTGGTCTCCTTTTCAGCCTGGGTCACCACCTTTACACTTGACCTTTAACGTCTTCCCCCCACCTTACTGGGGGGAATTTATAGTCTCCTCCTATGAAACAGATTCAGACTGGTAGGCCCCCTGCTTGAGAGCCCCCTGCGTGTTAGGTGGAAGGGGAGGCTGTCCTCACTTTGTGGAACAAAGGAGAACTAAGGGTGGGGTAGAAGGAAGAGCAGCAGAGTCAAGCAGGGGACAGGCGGGATGAGGACCCTGAGCTGGGCAAGCGGGAGGGGTCCACAGTGATTAGTGGAAACTAAACTGGGCAGAGGTGACACAAAAACAGCTGCACCTGTGTGTGTGTGAGTGTGTGTGTGTGTGTGTGAGAGAGAGAGAGAGACAGAGAGAGAGAGAGAGAGAGAGAGAGAAAGATCATAGTTCTTTCTCCCTATGCTTTACACCTGAGGGCAGGGTGAGGGGGTTTTAAAGATCCACTACCTTCAAAGCCTGAAACTGAATTCCTCAGAAGTTCTCCTGGAGCACTGAGGACGTGCCAGAGCGCGTCTATGAAATCCCCTCCATTCTATTTCTGGGCCAAGGTTTTATAACCAGAGTCAAAAATCGTGTGGAAGTGTGTGGGCAGCTGACCCTGGACAGCTTCCACGGCAGAGAGGAGGGGAAGGTATTTTTATCTGCAAACACAGAGCCTCATAGGGTGAGGCCGGGGAGGAGGCCGCTTTTCTGCCTCGGGTTCTCACCCACCTTGTCCTTAAGATGCAAACTGTCTTTGACAGAAGTTGCTGAAACTCATTTAGCGGAGGTGGTTGGGGAACTTGTCTGGGACTTTGGTGTGTTGGAATTAAGATGTCTGAAATCCCTTTTGCAGAGCCTCCCTTGGACCTGTTTTGCCAGGTCACCCGTGGGTCTGCAACACAGTGCCCAGTGCGTACACATAGTATGTCATTACTGCCACATCCACACGTCAGGTGACAGTGGTTCCTTCCCTTGTCTGTGGCCTCTGATGCTATAAGGACAGCATGGTAGTTGTTTGTGTGATGAAAGCAGCAGGCTCCAGGCTCCAGGCTCCAGCAGGCTGGGTTAGGACGAACTCAGCCAGAATCATCTCTGCTCTACATAGAGTCTTATTTGAAGCAAGTCTGAGTTCATTCGTGAGGCAGGGGCCCAGTCAAGAGAGAAAGGCCATGAAGGCCTGGCTCAGATTTAGCACTGTGTCTCATTTTAGTGCATGTTGTCAGCCAAAAAAAAAAAAAAAAAAAAAAAAGACCTCGTGTAGGAAGGAGCCACAAACCCCACTGGAGAGGGCATGAATACAAGAGATCTTCGACCAGAGCCACCAAGGCCATCAGTTACATGGCTGCTGGTGGCTGTTCAGGGTGGCAGCCACCACTCTTAGCAGCTTTGTGATACCTGGGATTTCCTGTCTGTTCAGAGTTCAAAAGAGTCTCAAACCAATGGAAGGTCACTTTCTCATTGGACTGCCACAAAAGTTGCTGTAAGAGACAGGAATAGAAAGGAAGTGGGAACTAACTGCACACTCGCCTATGTAGAGTTATGAACTAAGGATCATTTTTAAGAGGTACCTAACATGAATGACCCCCAAATGTGAGTTAAATAACTATGGTATGGGGCTGGGAAGAAAGCTCAGGAGTTAAATCCTTTACCTTGAAGGCAAAAGACTCTGAGTTTGTACCCCTGATTCCCACATTAAAGTGTTAGGTGGTTATGGTGGCAGCTTACAGTTCTGGCCCTGGAAGGCAGAGCTTGGGAAACCCCAGAACAAATAATAAGGAGGTAGAGAAATCCAAGATGATTTCCGATGTCACCCTTGGGTCTACACAGGCACACATGTTCAGAGTGACTTCTTGTAGTCACACACATACATATATATATACCACCACCACCCTCAGATAACAGTGGTATATCTGTTTTACGGAATACTAATCAGTACTAAAAAGGAACATATTATTGATATAGACATATACCAATGATAGATTTTATAATATATATTAATAATCTATAATATTATATATCGACATATATATTCTGACCCAGATGAACCTCAAGAAGTAAAATAAGCAAATCCCAAAAGGTTTTGGTTACACAATATGTTTCAGTTTTGGAAACATTACAGAAATGGTACAAGAACAGATTTGTGGTTGCCAAAGGCTAAGGATGAGTAGGGGAACATTTGGTTTTAACAGAGTCTCTGGATGGAGTCTCATGGGGATAGTGTGGCACCTCGATAGTGGATGGTGGCTATGCCCAGGTAACATGATGCAGTCACACATACATGTGCTCCCCCAGAGACCTGTGACATCTGAGTAAGCCACTGTGCCGTGTACCAATGCCCACTTCCTTGGTTTTGATGCTTTACTGTATGCAAGATTCTAACTTGGGAGAGGACAACAGGGAGAGTATATATGGTCATCTCCACTCATTTCCTTGTGATCTCCTGTGAATCTGTAGTTACTGCCAAAAGAAAGGTTAAAAATAACAGCACACATGCTCCAGCCTGGCAGGTGCACTGAGTAGAATTTGTGAGAGAGACCTGGGAGTCTCCAGCAGGTGGCCTTTGAGCAGCAGTTAAGATCAGAGCTTGGAGAACAACCTCAGTGTGTTTGTTCACCTAATGAGCATTCACTGAGTACTTCCTGGGTGCCAGCCACTGTCACGTGCAAGGTTCTGGAGATGTTAGCTGAATAGAGCACACATCAAATCCCTCTTTTGTGATCTTTGCATTCTAGCAACTACCCCACAAGAGGGAGTCACCCGAAGAATTCCATGGAGCAGAAAGAGCAAGATAGGTTCATGTCTCTATGTTAACCAGGCTCCAACCTGCAGAGCAAATCCTTGTAGCAGATTCAGAGAAAAAAAAATCAGAACTGGGCAACTGTATGCTATTGAAGAACAAAGAAAGAGGGGATGGAGAGATAGTTCCAGGAGTTAAGCCTTTGCTCCACAAGCAGAAGAACCTGAGTTTGGATCCCAGATCCTATGTAAAAATACCAGACAGAAATGGCAGCAGCCTGCACTGTTGGCCCTGGAAGGCAGAGCCTCACAGCAATGCAGTAGGAGATAGAGCAAGCCAAGGGCGATTTTCAAAGTCACCCTTGGGTCTCCACAGGCACACACTCTCAAACACCTCTTCTACACACACACACACACACACACACAACCAAAGTTGAATAAGGGAAGGGCCAAGCTTTGGTATGAACTTTGCCAGCTATTAAATCATCTTTTTCACTAGAGTAGAAATCCCTGGAGGGTGGGCGGCTATGCCCTGTCTGTTTGCCTTTCCTTGTGGACCCCACAGCAGAGCAGGTGTGCCACACAGGTGTGGTACTCAAGCAGCTGCTGGAGGAGTGTGCAGTAGACTCTACATTCTACAGAGTGACGATGGCAGAGTGGTTTTGATTCAGTACTCATGGCCTTGAGGATGCCAGATACCCCGTCTTTCAATTTTGTCACCAGGAGCCTGTTTCCCACTCCAGCTCTCCAAACTGGATGGTATCATATACATTTCCTTTCACTCTCTTTCTTGTTAGCAGCAATGATGGAATCCAACATCTTGCACAGTCAGCAAGTGCTGTACCACTGAGCCATATTCCTAGCCCTCTTTTTACTTTCTGTTTTGAGACAGCGTCACTAAGTTGCCCAGGTTGACCTTGAACTCACTCTGTAGCCCAGGCAGGCCTTGAATGTGAAATCCTCCTGCCTCAGCCTCCTGAGTAACCGGGAATACAGGTTGTACCACTTACCTGCTTGATCTCATTTAAACCTCCCTCCATTGATCCTCTTGGGAGAACATAGAAACTCCAATGCATGTTTTAACTGACCCCAAGCTCATCACCTAAAATCTGTAGCCATACCCCACAAGTTGAACACATGTCAGCCACTCACCCATAGAGAAATCCCTCAGTGCACACACACTCCACTGGAGGCTGGTGTGACTTTGCCTCTCTGTGCCCCTGCTGGGCCCATCTTCTTCCCACCCATGTGTCCTGGGATCAGTGCCTTACTCTCAAGCAAGGGGACGGCTGGCTGTCACCTGCTGTGGTCTGTCTTCCATGTTTGGTCATTACAGCCCAGATAGATCCTCACTATTGTCGCTGAGTTGAACATGAGCTAGATTTTTTTTAACAAAAGGCAAATGTTCAAGTGTTAAATTTTCAGCCTCAGGGAGCACTTATGCAGCACTTGGCACTTGAGGAAAGAGGAGAGAGAATGCTCATCTCCATCAAACCACCAAGAGCTTGTGAGGTGGCAAAACTTAACCGACAAGGAAGTTAAGAGCGAGACAGCTGCTCCCTTGCTCACTCGTTCTTTCATGTATTCATTATTCCTTGAGAGCCTGGTTTGAACAAGGCAGTGACTGGGTGACTTTGCACCACAACTCAGTGCTGCTCTCAGGAGCCCACACGTTAGTGGGAGCACAGGAAGTTGGCATGCAGTTCACCTAGTATCACTATGGGGGAACCTGGGAACCTGTATCCCAGAATTCACACCTACCAGCTGATACCTTCCCATGCTCCAGGCAAGAAGACACAGTAAGATGCTCTTGGGGTTGTGAAGAGAATCATTACAGACCCAGGGATTCCCCCCAGGACACATGTAGCCCCTGGCTCTGATGGTGACCCCGATGTGTTCCCTCATCCATTTCCCACCAGATCCTCATGAGCATGTATTAACCTGCTTTGGAAAAGGGCTGTGAGGCCAGATGACTCGTCTGCAGCCGGTGAGCCCTGGTGCTCACAGAGCAGAAATTAATGAATGAGGCTTGGGGAGAGGCAGGAACAGGGCCGCAGCTGCTTCCAGCCCACTCTGCCCAGGAGAGCCCAGTGCCAGCATCTGCACGCTGACTCTTCCTGCCCTTTGAGCAGAAGCAAAAATCATGTCAGCTCAGGGTTGGTTTATTTGCCAACTCCAGGCTTCATATCTTGTAAAAAAAAATGCAGATTTTGAACTAATAAAAAACATGGAGCTACTATGAAGAGTGATTTTTTTTCTCTCTCACTTACTTGCTCTTCTTTTATCAATAGAATTCATCAAAAAACTCTCACTTTCAGACTAACCAGTGAAATAGAATAAGGTTGGAACCCTGAGTTCAAATCCTGGCTTTCCTACTGGCTAATCATTAACTATGTCCCTCTGAGCTTTCATTTCTTCAACTGTTCAGGAGGAATTGGATTCTGGCATTTTTGGAAGAATAATTATTGCTGAATTTCATACAGAAACGCTTCAAGCACCTTCAACCCTTAGTTTATGCTAAAGTCCTCATTTATAAAACCATCCACACACCAGGGAGAGAGAGAGAGAGAGAGAGAGAGAGAGAGAGAGAGAGAGAGAGAGAGAGAGAGTCTTTCTGGACAAAGCACAGTGTTCAAGCATTGAGGTTACAGAGTGAGATATCACGTGATCCTGGGGTTGTCACATTACCTGGCTCACTGGTTTGGGACATGGGAAGATGGAAATTTTCAGCCTCTGTCTTAGCGTACAGGTCTGGGGCAGGTGAGTAGAAGCAAGACATGCAGTAAGTACCAAGTTTCTTCTGGAATCTCCTAAGAGCAGGTGTGTGGAGATGCTGAGGAACTCTGGGACTGACCTTTAGCACTAGGCCAAGGATCACAGAAACCGGCCTGCATTCAGTGAGGTGTTTCCTGAAAAACAGCCATCTGTTGCCACGGGTAAACATGAGTGTTGCCCTTCTGGTGTGCAGCTGGAGCAGAGGTGCTGGAGTGAGGAACAGAAGTGATGCTCATGGGGCGGAGCAGGCTGGGGTGATGTCCAGGGGTTCCACGGGCAAGCTGCTGGGTATTGAGATGCATAGTTGGATCAGCTTCTGGGCCCTGGCTTCTGCTGAACACAGGGAGATGTTAATCTTAGTTCCTCTTTCCTGCACTTTCTGGGCTTTATAATCTGGAAGCCATCAAAGGGTGCCCATGGCATTGGCATTCTTGCTCTAAAATAACTTTTCCATAGGGATATGGCAGAACATGTTGTAATCCAAGTACTCATGAGAAGTGGAATGAGGATCGTTGCAAGTTCAATGTCAGCCTGGGCTACATAGTGACCCTGTCCTCAAAAACACCAGAAAAAGAGGTTTGGGGGATTAGGGATAGTGGCTCAACATATAAAGTGCTTGATGTGAAAGTGTGAGGCCCAGATTTCAGATTGGAGTGTGGTGACCTGCTTGTAATTCCAAGCTCAGGAGGAGACAAGAGATCCCCAAAGCAAGCTGGCTAGCTATACTACCCAATCAGTAAGCTCTGGTTTCAGTCAGAGATCTGGCCACAGTGAATAAAATGAAGAACAAACGAAGACCTCCAACATCAATCTCTGGTTTCTACAGACGCGTGCGCGCGCACGCGCGCGTGCACACACACACACACACACAACTATTCTTCCAGCCTGTGCTGAGGAGAACTTGAGAAAACTGCTCTCTGTATTGCAATGGTCAGTTTCAGTTGTCGCCCTGACAGTGTGCAGAACATGAGGGAGAAACCTAAGGAACAGGAGTTAGCAGAGCTGAGCACCAGGTGGCCAAAGGTACGCTGGTTGAACCTTAAGGAAGGAGAGCGTTGCAACAGAAGAGCTTAGAATGGGAGAGGATTGTGGCCATAGACTTGCAAGGCCTCAGACATTCTAAGGGGTACTCGAGTGCTCATGGAAGTAAAGCAGTGGGGTAGAGAGAAAGCTCACAGAGCTAAGTTCTCACACTATCAGTATGACTAGCTGACTCAAGCTTCTGCCACCTTGAGTTATGATCAAGAACAAGCCCTCTCCTCCTTCAGTTGCTTTTTGTCACAGCAGCAGAAGAGAAACTAAGAGATGCCTGAGTAGAATAGCTCAGTTAAGACTCACCAAACTTGTATGAGCTGAAATAAAAAAAAAAAAAAAAAAGATTCACCAAACTATATGTTGTTTACCAGGCCACATTCCAGGCACCTACTGTGGTTCTGGGGGACTCTTCAGAGCTTCTTAATGGGCAGTTTAAAAATTCAATTCTAAAGTTTTTTGGAAAGGGTTGGACATCTTGTACAATCATATCTCCCTTATCCAAATGCTTTTAGTGCTTTGGCGTGGGGGCGGGGTAGTTACATAGACTTTACTGGCTGAATATCCCTAATCCAAATATCTAAAATCTAGAATGCTCTGAAATCCGAACTTCTTGAGCACAGTGTTGGCACTCAAGGGCATTCTGGATTTCAGATCCTTGGGTCAGGGATTCCCGGCTGCAATGCATAGCCAGGTGGCACATCTCAGCATTAGGTAAGTGTTGCCCACCTTACCTTCACCTCCACTCATCACCGGTGCACCCACCAAAGCAGTTCTGAGTTGAGGGCGGTTCCAAGAAGTGCACACCTGCCTTGTGCCATTTAATTATCCAAAGGGAGGCAACTCAAAGTCACCTGGGAGCAAGTGGATAGAGCAAGTGGCAACTTATACATAGATCCCTCAGCCTCCTCTTCTGCAAGATGCAGAGCAGAGGCTTTTGCAAGGCGTGATGTGGCAACACCTGCATCTATTTTTCTGTCTGTCTGTCACTCCGCCTGCTCTCACGTGCTGGGGACACACCAGCAGTTAGAATGATGCCACAGCACCATCCACAATGGTAGCTTCTGGGTCCAGCAGGTTGATTGCTGTGCTTTTGGTCCTAAAAAGACCTTTTTTGAAAATTAGGGGTCCAGCTTTGTCTGGATTATGAACGAAGTCACAGCTGCTCCCCCCAGCTCTTTTCTGCTCACCTGTTCACAGTTGGGGGGGGTGTTCTTTGGATATGAGCTTTGTTACTCTGGTGTAGCTGCACTCTCCTCAGACTTTGGGTGTACCCTGCCACTTAGTGACAGAATCTTCTGAATGTGGAGAAGGCTCTGGAATGGTTGTCATAAGACCCTCCCCACCCTTCAGTTTTGAGCTCTGTGGGACCCCTGTAACTAGCCTCTGCTCTCTCTGAAATGTTCTTCCTTTGCTCTACTCACTTGCCCTTGTTGAGCGCCTACTGTGGATTCTGCCCACACCACCCACTGGTGGGGGAGAGAGTGCTCTGGGCAGGACTGTGCAGATCAGCATCCATCCCAATTCCATGTGTCAAAATGCACCATCTTAGTGGTTGCCTCATAGTCATTCCTGGCTCTGTGTGGTTCTGGTCCATGGCTAGTGAACTGGTCCGAGGCAAGAGAAGGAGGACAAGGAGACTGCTAGGGACTGCTGCACACGGCCCAGCTAAAGGAGGCCCTGTATCCTAAGGTCTCCATCTTAAAGCATTCTTTTTTTCTGTGATGTTGAAGCTAGAAGTGCTTTCCTCGTGTTCTTTATTTCCATTTCTATTTGACTTGTTTGGCTCCCTTGATATTGCCTTCAGTATTGTTTCAGTTTACCATGCCTGCACATCCCCAAATATGGGAAACACTGAATTTATGTACTTGGGGAATGATGATCTTACTTAACTTGATAGATAGTTCCTTATTGTCCCTGTGCACTGTTGAGATAGCTGAGGTGTGGCGAGGCTGTCTTCCATAACCCACAGTGACCAAGATCAGTCTTTAACCTAGTTCCAACTCAGGCCAAGCCCTCATCTGCCACAAGTCCTGGGCTACTAAGAGAGGTTCCAGATGGCCCACAGGATAGACCTCACAGGTAGACCTGACTTCTGTCCTCCACCACTCTTGGCTTCATTTCACAGGATGACCTCAAACCGTCTGGTTGCCCTGAGCAAACTCTCACATGGCACACACTGAATTAATCCTTGAGGCACAACCTGCCCTGCTCTCCCCTCTACAGCCAGTCACAGAATTACCACTCCGGGGGTCTCTGTGTCAATACAGTAATGGAAAAACCATAGCTGCTTTCTTGACCTTTTCCAACTGAAAGCCACTCTGATTCCTTGGAGGGTGCCCCATGGGATCTGTCACTTCTTAGGCCAGAATTCCATCCTGACATTCATGATCTGGTGTCCACAGAAGTTAACAGCCAGGTCTTGGGGAGTCAGCACTTGGAAACTTTCAGAAGTGACTACTGGCTGAGCCAGCTTGGTGAAGGACAGAACATGGAGGTTGTTTGCGTTATATCTTACCTTGTGAGAGAGAATTCTCTGTGACACCTTTCACAGAAGGATATGGATCATCTGGTGCAAACCCACAGAGACGGGTCTATAAGTAAAGTGGATGAAGGGTGCATCACACACTGACAGACCGACAGAGGAATTGTACTGACCTCTCCCCCTTCTCCTCTCCTCCCCTTCCTTCCCCTTCCTTTCCCTCTCCTCTTCTCCTCTCCTCTCTCCTCTTCCTTTCTTTCTGTTTGTGACAGGGTCTCACATATCCCAAGCTGGCTCTTAGTCACTATGTATGAGAAGTTAATCTTGAACTTCTGGTCCTCCCGCCTCTACCTTCCAAGTGCTGGGATCACAGGCATATCACCACTGTGCCCAGTTTATTGGTGCTGGGGATGGATTCCAGGGCTGCATGCATGCTAGGCAGGCACTATGTCTACTGAATTACATCTGCAGCCCCGCTTGCCATGCTGAGTTCACTCCCAAGAAGGAAGAGGGAGGAAGCCCTGCAGGTGGCAAGTGATAAATTCCTGGGTGGAGGCAAGGGGGGAGTCTCACCTTGGAATGGGTATGTCTGAACACCTGAGCCTATTTGTATCTGAAGAATAAGTTCACTTCTGTCATTGTCTTCTGACTAGTTCCATTCATGGGGTTGGCAAAGCATAGACTGCCCTCACTCACAGTTGGAGAAACTGAGACTAGAGGCAGGAAGGTAATAAACTGAGGCAGAACCCCATTTCCCTTATTTAGAAAATGGAAATGACACTTAATACCTTCCTCAAAGAAGTTGTAGTGAGAGTTTAATGAATATATATGAATAACGATAATGAATACATCTAATATTAATTATTCAATGAGGTATTTTAATTATGTAATGACATTAATATTTCATATATAATATGAATATGTGAGATATTAATTATTCATTACTATTTAATATAATATATAATCAAAACAAGTGCTTGGTACATGGAAAATATTCCCTAAATATTAGCTACTGATAGTTATTTTTGCCCAAGGTCATCCAAGTAGTAACCTGCAGGCAGCTTAAGTCTCAGTGGCCCTTTTTATTCCAGTATACCACCAAATTCTCTTTTTTCCCCACTAAAATTTAAATGTTCCCAAGTTGTTATTAGCAGATTCTAAACTGAAGAAAATGGTGTTGACTTCAAATGTCCTTAAAAGAGCATCCTACATTGGATTCCCTTTGGAACAGAAGCTATAGGAATGTTCTTCAGCTCTCACCCAAGACCCTGGACTCTAACCGTGTCCAGATACTCAGTGAGCACCTAGCACTGCACTGGACCTTTATGAAAACGATCTCGATTAATCTCCATGTAACACCAAAGGCATTCATGCATCGCTCCCCTTTTCTGCAAGGGAAAAGAGGTGCAGCGAGTTAGGCGACTGCCCACAGTAGCAAGCAAAAGGAGGACTGACGCTCAGACCCATGCCTTTCCACTTCATGGGCGCAGAGGATTAGGGGGTCCCCCGCATACCTGCAGCCTGTCTCTAAGTGTCTCTGGGCCATGAGTGATACGTGACAGGCTCATACCCTGTGTGTCTCCAGAGTTAGGGTTCGAGCATCTCAGCCACAAACATCCTGGGCTCCTCCTTGGGCTTCAGTAACTGAACAGGGGGTGTTGCCTCATATGGGTTGGTCCCTACTACTGTGAAAAAGCAAAGTGAATGAATCAATTTAGAGGAAGAAAGATTCATTTTGGCTCCTGGCTGCAGGCTCCACTGTAATAGTTTGTGGTAGGGACAAATGTCATGGCAGAAGGGACATATGACAGACGAGGCTGCTCATTTCATGGCAGCCAAGAAACAAAGAGATGGAAAAAGGAGGAGGTCAGATCACTATACGCTTCTCAAAGGCATGCCCTCAACAGCTCGTTGCTCCAGTTAGACCCTGCCTTCCCCAGTTTTACCTGCTCCCAAAGGCCCATAGGGTTCTAATCCACCAGAGGGGGAGATCAGACCTCTCATGATCCAGTCACCTTTGAACATTGTTCTGGGGACCAAGCCTTCAGCACATAGGCATTAAAGAGGGACTCTTTAGACCCAGGTGGTCTCTGTGACACATACTCACCCCAGCATCCTAGAGCTAGTGGGTTTTATGACTTGAGCCCCTTCATCAGAAAAGTATAAAAATGAATGTCTACAAAGAATCCTCAGTTTGCCCTTCTGTGAAATAACAATGTGTGGAATGTGGTGAGAATATACCTATGACTGGCATACATAGTGGCTAATAGTTGCTTATTTTTGTATATTTCAAATATTTTTTACATTGTGTGTGTGTGTGTGTGTGTGTGTGTGTGTGTACATGTATACACAACAGTGTTTATGGAGGTCGGAGGACAACTTTGTTGAGTTAGTTATCTCCTTCTACCATGTGGGTTCTGGAATTGAACTCAGGTTATCATAGTTGGTGGCAAGTGCCTTTACCTACTAAGCCATCTTGCTTTCACATTCACTCACTTGTGGAGCAGAAGTGGTAATGTCCTGCGGAGACACTCAGTTCAGATCCTTGGGGTCCTTCCTCCACAAATCATACATCCATTGAAGAAAACTTCAGTGAGCTTTTTCCTGGGCAGTGTGAGCCAAGATGCCTGTGATCTGAGAGCACTGAACTGTTGCTCCTTAAACAACCCCAATCCCTCATCCAGGCTTCTGGTGGGGACAACCCAAAATCCAGGCCAGTGGGAGTAAAAACCAAGGGAGAGAAGAGAGGGAAGGGGAGAAGTAATGACACATGTACTTCTCGGTTTGTCACTGGGAGGAATAAATGTTGTGGTGCTCCAGGTGGGTCCTTTTGACTGAAGATGGTCCTTTCAAATATCACCTTAGAAGTAATTCATTTTAGAAATGGAAAGCCTTCTTTGTGGGGCTTAACAGAGGGATCTTGTAAAAGAATTCAGCTTGTCCAAGAATTTCCCATATTGCACATTTCCACCTAGGTCCCTCCCTCTTGGTCTCCCACATACGTGGAATTGTATACATGTTGGTACATGTGCATACTCACCTAGAGCTTCACCATAGGACACTTAAGTGCACATTAGTAAAAGGTGTTCTGGGCAGAAGTGGCCTCATGACACCCTAGTAAGTGGACAAGTGAACTGGCCAGAAGTCCTCTGTCTCTCCAGGCTGGCAAGAGTGGCCCTGTCCAGACCGTGTGTGTGTGTACACGTACATACTCCTCTTTCCTCAGGCCATGAGCAGAATCTGAGTCAAACATGGCCCTTGACATGGACTGTGCACACACACACACACACACACACACACACACACACACGCACGCACGCATACATGCGTGCCTCCTCCAGGCAGCGACCAGAGCCTGAGCAGAGTGCCAGGTCCTCACAGACAAGTGGAGATGCCTCAAGGCTCCCCGGGAAGCCAGCAGCACTTGCTTTCAAGAGTCATTTCTGCAAAACCCACAGCTTTGCTCTGCTTGTTCAGCCGCCGTCTTGAAGATAGTCTGTTTTGTTCTGAGCCTCTTTATCACCCATTTGGTCCCAGTGAGCACACTTGTTGCTCTGACTCTGAAGAGCAATTTTCTTCTTCCAGTCAGATCCCTCCTTGTGCTAGAAAGCAACAGAGGCCTTTGAAGCATCTGCTCAGGGGCCTGAGAGCCAGACAGTGAGGCGTTAATATGTCCATTGTGTAAATCAGCAAACAGGTGCCTTGGGAAGAGCTCTGGGAAGAGGCCTGCATGGGGCTGTGGGGCTGTCGTCTTCCAGGGCGGTTCCATCCAGCTCCTGATTTGAATAAATTCTCTGGCAAGCCTAAGTCATCATGACCTATCAGCTCCTGCCCTCTCTGACCTGAACTCCATTATGTTAGCTATTTTTCTTGTTGCTGTAGCAAAATAACTGACAGAAGCAACTTTTTATAAAAGAAGGTTTGTTTTGCTCACAGTTTCAGCAAGATTCTAGTCCTCTGTCATGGCAAGGGAAAGGCAGAGTAGAGCAGCCCCCTCCACGGCAGAGGGAATGTGAAACAGCCACTTGCTCACATGGTATAACCTCTACCAGCAGCCCCCAGGGATCACACTTCACCAGTCAGCTCTTGCCTTTTAAACATTCCACAGCCTTGAAAAACAGTGCCACATGCTAGAGACCAAGGCTTCAAATCAGGAGACTACAGGGGATGGTCCAGATACAAACTTAATATCCACCCACCTTGAACACCATCTTCCATCGTGATCACTCACTGCCAAAGGCCAAATGTTGTCTTGATTGTGCACTTGTCCCAAGTAAAATCATGCCTAGTAGACAACAATCCCACTGGAACTTACTACTGTCAACTTGGCTAGCCACTGCCACTAGTGTGATTTCTCTGTGGCCATTGTTGTGATCATCATTGCAAAGATATTTCTAAATGTTCGACTTCCATCCATGCACAGCGGGCTTTTTTCTTTAGAAATGACTTTCAGGGCCCTAGTTCCCTTGCTCCAAAGACTCCACCAATGATAAATCTGCATCCTAGGCATTTATCTTATGATATAAATTTTAATTTTAATTTTATTAGTCCTCAAAGTCCAATAGTTCAATGTTCATCTCATGTCACTTATTATATAGTCAGGTCTGCTCAAAATCACTGGAGAAAACCATCTCTTCCACTTTTCTGGTTACAATATAAGCTGCTTTCCTCTGGCCACTTTCCTTAGCACATGTTCCATAGTTCTGATATATACAACATTCTAGATTCTCCACTAGAGGTATAAGCTTCACCTTCCTTTGCAGGAACTCCAAACCTTGGTGACAAACTTCAACCACTTTCCATGAACCCCCTCCCCATCAGAACTAGTACCATCTAGACGATGCTGCCAAGTTTTGCTGTACCAGTGTCTATGAGCTGACCCTAGAAAAGTCCTTTAATAGACAGTCAAAACTTTTGAAGGCCAAGAAATTGCTTCAACTTAGGCTCTCTTCCATTAAACTAGTCTTGGAAACTAGTCTTGGTTTTCACAAAATAAAATACAAGAGAATATTCATCTCTTCTATTATCCCAGTGAAAAACACTATGTTTTTCTTCCAATGATGTTTATTTCTTCACTAGCCACAGTTGTTCTATGCCTGCCTCTTTCTTATCCAAAACTTCAAAAAACTCATCAGTGTTGATACAGAATGGGCACTGAATAGATGGATGTTGAATTGATAAGCCCTCCAAGGGTGGTGGTTAATAGAGTATTTTTAATTGCTGGGGACTAGGTCACATACAATGTAGCTCAAGCAAATGATGGTGTATTTGGTACACACTGCTGCAAATCAAAGGAAGGGAATGTCAGCCCAGCTGAATGGAGAGGTATAAATCACTCACTCAGCTCTGCACTTCAGTGTCAGCTTCCTTTGCAGGCACTCCTTCCTCGTGAGGTCAGAAGTGTCTCTTGCAGTCAGTTTGTGAAGTCAGTCTTCACCTTCCCTATCTAGAAAGTTTGTGTATGGACTTGGTTTGATCCAGTTGAGGTCACATTTTCTCCCTTTATAGGACAGGGGTATTGTGCTTGACTACTGTATCCAGTATCCACACCTACCTTCGACATGGGAGCCATGTATTCTCCAGTGGAGATACCCTCTGCCTGGACAGATGAGGCTTCTGGAAAGAGCAAAAGGTCTGCAAGAAACTATAATAAAGATTATAATTCAAGTAACAAGGCTTTGGATCAAAATAAGATAAAGTGATGCTGTTTCTCCATTGCTTTGCCATTAACTGGCAAAAAAGAAAAAGAAAAAACTGTTATCTTCAGAAGCTGAGTTCAGAAGCTGAGTGAGAGAGAGCAAGTAGCATGGTGAAGAGTGAAGGCCAGGATAGGTGGCCTCTCTCTGTAAAGCACTGTACTGCCAGCCCTCTCTGATCTGTTTTGGAGATGATGGCTGCAGTGGATTTGGTCACGAGTAACAGTATTTACTACACACTAGACCTAAGACCTTCTGTGTCCTCACAGCCCTCTACCTGGCAGGGACTAGCTGCTATTAGTTCTGTTTTACATGTGTGAAAGCAGGATTCCAAGGAGTTAGCCTAGGGATGTGCTAGGGGTAGGTCCCATGTCTGTGGCTGCTGGGCTATGTTTACATACATGCTCTGTAATCCTCTGGATGAATAAGAGAAGGCAAGGCAGCTCAGGGGGAAATGAGGAGGAAGGTGGACTAAGGTAAGCTGGAGAGCAGGCAGTCCCAGGTAGTGATGACCCAAGAGGAGATCAGCTGGTGGTATGGCCCTCCTGTCTTTGTGGGGAGGGACAGAGGCAGAGGCCTCTCCTAGAAGCTCCCATGATGAGCAAAGCTCAAACCTGCGATCAGGAGCAGGTCAGAGCATTTCAGAACTGGTCATTGAGGCAGGTAGAAAGGCCTCTCTGGGTTGACCTTTGGGAGGCAGATGGAGAGTCCATCAGCCTGTGACTGTTAGAAGAACAGGGCATCAGAATGTGGAATTCTGGCTTACATGCCATCTGGCTTATCTGGTGAGCTTGTACTCATCCCTCATAGTCCAGTTCCAGTGCCTTCTCAAGGAAGATCTTACCGGCTGCTTCAGGCATCTCCGGTCACCTGCACTGCAAGGCATCTACTCGTCTACAAGTGTGTGCCTGAACATCATAAATCCTGTGTGCCAAACTGCAGATTCTCAAAATAAAGTTTACAGGTTTTAGAGACGGGTGGAGGGAAGATAAATGAGACAGATAATGGATATGTTTCCCATGTTATGGTGCAGATTATGGGCCTGACTGTATCTAACTGTGGTGGGTGTGTCTGGTAGCTAGTACTTGCTTAGTAAACATTCCTGGTTGCTGGGACTCCATTTCTCATAGTTACACCTGAAAGCCCACAGTGTTTACACCCTGTAGATGTAACTATAAGGCCTGTGGTATTTACATCCAGTAGGTGTTGTGTGAGTGTTTGTGAGCAGGTGGCTTCCTGTGTGAATTCCATCACACATGCAGTGGAAACCACCCATCCACTTCCCAGCTTGCTGTGAAGATTAATAGAGGTGTGCAGGACATACTGTGCCTTGGAGATCCAGAGGTGGCCAGCACATTGCCCCGAGATTGTAATCATTTTGCCTCTGGTGACAATGGCCTGAGGCCAGGCCTGGACGACCCCAACCAGAGTGTGGGGGGTGTAGACATTCAGGGAGAGCTTGAAGTGCATGGGAACATGCCTGAGGGGCATCTGGCTGCAGGAGACCAGCCTCAGGAGAGTTCTGAGAGCGACCTTTCTTCCCTCCAGAAGCCAGTGTATCCCCTACATCTCTGCCTATGCAAGCTGGTGTTTACTCCCTTAGCAAGGGAGAACTGCACACTCCTCTCTAGTCCTTGCTTGTGGGTGACTTTTAGGGGACCAAATGCCACAAAGGACACAATTCTTACCCACTGTGCTAAAACTGGGAAACAGTCCTCATGTTCTGCTCGAGAGCACCAGACTCAGGAGGGGGGCCTTGTCCCAAGTCCACCTTGAGACCACAGGCAGCAGCTTGCCACCATGTCCCTGCACAATCAGTGCAGCAGGAAATGATGACCATAAAGCTTAATAAAGGGAAAACCTCAGGCCTCCGGAACCCTTGAGACTCACAGACCCAGGGAGAAAACAAATTATTCTGTGCAGCCTCCATTTACAGCTGATGATGTGGAACCCCTGAAAGGGGTGGAGCTCTTTGCCAGGGCCATAGAGTGAGTTGGTTGTGAGAGATGGTGGCTGTGGTGACAGAAGCTCTTTGAGTTCTTTTTTTTTAAGGTTCCTGTCAGGATTTTAAGAGGATGGTGTGACCGGTATCATTCACTCCAGTAATGTTTATTGAATACCTACTATGTGCTAGACAATTTTTCCCATATACTGGGGTTCAGCAATGAACAAAGATAACATCTTTTGAGGAGCTGGCAAGCTGTTGACATTTCACACATGTGTTCGCTCCAGGCCTGAGAGATGATATGAGGACATAGCTCAGTAGGTAGAGTACTCACCTAGCATGCATGAAACCCAGAGCACTGCAAAAAGCCAGACAGAGGCAAGAGAATCAGGGGTTCAAAGTCATCCTTGGCTACATAGTGAGTTGGAGACCAGCCTGGGATATAAAGAAAGGAAACCTGGTCGAAGTCACTGAATCTTCTTGCTCTCTTCATTGCCTCTTCTGTACCCTAGAGACATCATCCCTGGCACTAAGTACAGCATGATGGTGCCATGCTATGTGTGTTGTATTCTGCAGCTCACTGTCACTTGTGGATGTACTCACACTAGCTCACCAGGCTCTGGCTAGTTGTGCATTCCTGCGTAGAATTCCACAGTGTGCCGGCAGGATGGTGTGTTCCTCCCTTTCTCCTGCTGCTTTGCAGTGGTAGAGCTATGTTCCTGTGCGTATCTCTTCATGCTTTAAGCACTGTCCTCTGCCTGACCATCCTCAGGCGGGGAGCTGGAAGCTCTTCGAGCCTGCTCAGGGGTCCCTAGCTGCAGTGGTGGGTATGATAAGAAGGTGTGGGCATGTAAAGATGTTGGTATTGTGCAGACCTTTCTGAAGACACCTGTGCCCTTGCTACGGAGGAAGAGAAATGAGATCAGTGCACTTTCCTGAGGGAAAACCAGCATGAGGCAGGTGTATCTCCGCTTACAGTGTTCTCCATGGCCCAATCACTATTTGCACATAGGTTCCTTTTGATAGGCAGTGTGGCCCAGGAGCACACTGGAGCCACATACTTGGTATTTGTTTTTCCTTTCCTGTTACCTACCATGTGATGCTGGTCATTTTTTAAACCTCTGTGTGCCTCATTTTCCTCATCTGTAAAGTAGATATGTTATTAATGCCTGCCTTAAAGGCCTGTGGGAGAAGTAAACATACTGATGCGTGGAAAGGTGTTGGACAGAGCCTGATGAAGGGTGATTTCTTATCATTCTTAGTTAACATTATTTTGATAAATTTTTAAACATAACCTTCCTTCACATCATTTATCTTTCCTTACCAATAAATATCCAACTGTAGCATTTTTTCTGACATATACATGTGTGTGATGTGCATGCATCTCTACATGTGTGTGTGAGGGCACATGTGTGTGATATGCGTGTGCATGTTCACATGTGTGTACACATGCATGCACCTGTGTGAGGAGACCAGAGGTTGATGCTTGGAATCTTTATTTCTCCCACTTTGTTCCTTGAAGCAGGGTCTCTCACTTGACTCTAGAACTTGCAGATTATCCACTCAGTCTGCTGAAGGGAGCTCAGTGGCCTCTAAGTTTAGACAGTGAAGAAGAGAGCAGCTGTGCACATGTGTGCAGGTCCTCTCGGCTCCTTTGCATGGGCACCGAGGAGCATGATTGCTGAGCACTGTCTGTGTCTGTTTTGTTGTGTGAGAGCCCATCATGCTCTCTTCTCGAATTGCATCCTGTCTTTCATAGGTATTGGGTGAGGGTTTCTGCTCCCGTATCTTCTCACCAGCATTTGGTGATGTCAACAAAGTTCTGGACTTGGGCCTTTCTAATACTTGTGGGAAAATTGAATCCCACATCATTTATTCAAGCGAGCCCTTCATTTTGGATCTAGGTATATTTTCGGTCTATAGCATTGTATTATGCATAACGCTGTAGCAAGCTGCCTCGTAATGAGGTCTTTGTAGATGTCAGTTGTCCTTGGTTTTCCTTCCCTTAGGATGACTTTTGAGAGGAGGATCAATGAGCAAAAGAGCTATCCAGTCAACTGGATTAGCTCGTGACTTGCACACATCACTAGTGGCGTGCTCCCAGCCAGGGCAGAATGCGCAGTCAGGTGTTTCTCACAGGGACTTTGTGTCCATTTCCCTCTTTACCAGAGTGCTGTCCCCTCACCTCCCGCCCACCCCACAGAAGTCAGGTCTAAACTTGATCATCTCATATGGTGAGCAGGGAGTATGTGTGCCTCTGGGGTGCTAGTGTCGTGCACCAGCCATCTTCTGCGGTATTGTTCTTGGAAAGATTGAGGCCAGACCAGTGGGGACATCCACAGGGTTACCCAGGGCTCATGGCTCCCCTATTACAGGAATGGAAGTAGGTAGGACCCACAGAAAGAAAAAAAAACAAGATCCAAGAACCAGAGTGTTCTTTCATTCCCCTTTCTTTCTTCCCTCCCCTCTCTTTGCTTTTCTTCTCCCCTCTCCTCTTAACCTAGAGCATGGTAGATCCTGGGCTAAGTGTACCATTAAAAATAAACCAAGCACAACTTCAGCTCTCATGGAGTTAGTGCATATTATAAACTGACTTGTACAATGTTATCCATGGTGGTCAGATCACAAAAAGTGAGTCTGTGCTGCCAGGAAAGAGCAGCAGGGTGACAAAATGGTCACCCTGGTTGGTGGCATCTACACTGAGGCTTAAAGCTGAACAGGAGGTCACAAAGAAAGGAGTAAAGGAATATTCCAGCTGCTAGCTCAGCATGTGCAAAGGCCCTCAAGGTAGAAAGAGAAAGGAGACCCAGATGGCTGGTGGGTGCCAGGGAAGGTGCTAGTGAATGAAAAGTCTCTCAGTTCTGAACAGCAAATCCAGAGGCAAATGGATGGCCAGGCTCTAGTCAAGGTCAGGCTGTGGTCAAGGTCAAGATCAGAGTGGCGCTGTTCAGAGTGACAGCAGGTCAGCAGCAGAGCCTCAGACAACGGAGCCAGGCGGTATCCTCCACTTCACATACAAACAGAGACGCTTCTCTTGAAAGTGGCCAGGCCTCTGGCGGTGTCCTCCACTTCACATACAAACAGAGACGCTTCTCTTGAAAGTGGGCAGGACATGTTCTGTCCTCAAGTTTGTTTTCACAAAGCTGGAAACATGCCAATTTATTTGCATTTTTGTAATAGAAAATATCAATAGCTATCAATGCTTAGAGCCACAGATTCATGCAGGATTGTGGAGGAAGCTCACAAACACGACTGACAAAAATCAAGCAGGCAATGGCCAAAGGAGCTCACGGAACAGCTCTATCCTGGTGAAGTTTGAGGGGCAGTCCCCGAGGGGGCAGAATGACATGGGTGGAGGTACTTCTGGTACACTGGTGTTTCTGGTCTTGACCCAGAACTGGATGCTTAGCATGTTCAGTTCTTGAGGGTTCAGAATCTGGTCTATCTGCCATGACTGCGACGCTGCCGTTAGTAGTCACTGACACCAAACCACATTACCCATAATGCCAAGCATTCAGGAGGAGACAGTTAGGTAACCCACAGAAGGGGCACTCCATGTTAACACCAAGAAGCAACGTGAAGAACTTCTCCAGGAGACCCTGGGGAGGACAGAGGCTATAACTACAGTGGGTGGTTGGGGTCACAGAGCACTGATGGTGACCAAGGTGTGTGTCACTGTGGGGGAATTTTCAGGATGGGAGGTGGAGGGGGGGTTATAACCCAGCAACACAAAGTAGAAAGGGGTGGGCCCTTATATCAGGTAAATATTAGCAGTTGGTGAGTGGCGGTAGAGGGTTCATAGTTTATGTTACTCACTGAACTGTTCCTGAAAATCTGTAGGGGCAAAATTTTTTCAAGGAAAAAAATATATATTATTTCCAATCTTAAAAGATCCACCAACCCATCACACTCTGACTATACGTCCCTTGTCATATGAGGCATTTGATATGCATTACAGATGATCTCATCCACCAGCAATGGAAGCAGACACATATTGTTTGGGCCAACATGTTTAAGCAATCCAGGAGCAACAGGCTTCAGTCAGGTTTGATCCAGAACCAAAATAGACGACCCATTTTATTTTTCTCTTCTGTCTCTCAGCTTTGCATTTTCTGGTTCATGCTGTCTTCTGAGCTAAAGGCTCTTGGGACCAACCAGGCAGAGGGGAATCTCCAAGGGAGGGTGAGAACATGCTCAAAGGTTGCTTGCTATGGGCTCCTGCACCAGGATGTGACCAAGAGGAACTTGGGGTTGTGTGTTCCTTCCAAGACTTTACAGCCAGGAAAGGTCAGCTGGGTTCAAGGTGGGGGGTCTGCCTACCTCAGAACTGAGATTGGCTTTTTTCGCATATGACAGGATTTCTAGGAAACTAGGAAAAAGAATGTCTGAACTCCACTCACACCCTCATTTTTTGTATAATTCTTTTTTTTTAAATATTGCATACATGAATATAGTTAACTTATGTTTTCACCCCTTAGTCCCCAATCCTATACCCCCAATCCTATACCCCCTCCTTTTCCCCTTGTAGTTCTTCATCTCCCCTACCAGATTCCTTCCTATTTTCAAGTCTTTTCACTTGTGTGGCCCACTGCGTTTCATCTGCTTTGTCTTTGATGATGTATATTTGACATGACTCATGCTCTAGCAAGTATCTCCCAGTCCCCCCCATACACAAGCGCACAGGTCCTTCTTCCTTTCTCCCTCCATCCCTTCCTTTTTTCTCCCTCCTCCTTCTGTTCCATCCTCCTTCCCTTCCTTCCTTCTTTCCTCCCTCTACCTCTATCCCTCCCTGCCCCTAACTCCTGTATTTCCTCTTGGCCTATTGAATCTCCCAATGCTGCACTTTCATCTGGACCCATGAGGGTCCCAGGGTTCCAGTGACCCGAGGGATGCCTGATGACAGAGGCTCCCCCTTTCTCATTTAGCAAGGTCTAGCTTGGCCCAGATGTTGTCAGCACTCACATTGAGACCTTCACACTGTCCCCCAAGGACCATTCCTGCACCAGCTTTCAGAAGAGGAAACCGAGTCTCTGAAGGGATAAAGGGCGCTGCAGGTCTTCTGGCAGCAGTCGCTGAGCCCCTGCAGTGGTCCCAAGAAGCCTGGGGATTTGGGCGCTGATCCTGGGTTTGTAAGAACTCCAATCAAAGGCTGCTCTGTTCCTGGAGAAAGCCTGGCAGCTTTGCCTCAGCCCAGGAGCCTCTGTCAAGTGGGAGGATTTGCACTAATAAAAACAAGTGTCATTTTACAGTACTCTCTACAAATCTGTTAGTGACCTTTAATAAAAATTTATGACCCTAATAATCTTGTTCTGCATGCCCTGGTCAGATTACCACTCACTGCTCGGTCATCTGTAGACCTTGGCAATGTGGTGACGGTGCCCTGGGTTTGTGCCAGTGGTGGCTATGAGGTATGGCAGTGGCCAGGTAATGATTAATCCAAACTGCTGCGGCGCTGAATATGGAGCTGAGCTTGTGACGCAGGCTGTTGGCCGGGGACCCTAGTCTCTGACCCTGCGCTCTCTGTGATTCCAGAGAGCCAGTCCTCTGGGGTGGAAATTGCAGGCTGGGAAGCCAGGAGCGTCTCGTCTGTTCCTGCTTTCTCAGTGGTGTGATTTTCACCTGTGGAGGGCATGATACCTTGGCCTAAAGATCCCTATTGGATGTGCACTGGCTGTTGGGTTTGCTTAAGATGATGTTGCATTTGCTGGGAAAACAGAGTCATGCATTTGCATATATCTGAACCCGTGAGGTAACTGCTGCCATCCCAGCACCCTCTGCCTCTTCTCAGAACTTGTGGGCATGTTCAGCTAAGGTAGCTTAGGGAACTGAGGCTTCTCAAGCCAGCAGAGCCCTTGAGTCTCCTCCTAAGCAGGCAAGCATGCCCATTGCCTGACCACCAGCATCCTACCTGGAAGAGGGGTCTCTAGGAGTCATACAGAGGAGGAAGTAAGGTCCTGAACCAGCGTCCACCTGAGAGACCTTCTGGCCACAATTCCTTCCCCTCGGTGTAAGCCTCCGACCAGCGGCCTCAGGGTCACCCCAAGGCTTCCCACCAGAGCGGCATCTGACCCCCTCCCAAGGTGACCAGCTGGCTCAGGTTGCCGAGACCTGAGGATCTCCATGCCGAGGGCTTTAGGGCTCAGGCTCAGGTGCAGTACCAGACTAAATCAGAGCCTGAATGTCCATGAGATGCCCAGGAAACAGGACATGTGGGAGTGTGAAGAGCAATAGCTTCCTCACTTTGGCTTTTGGAAACTGAGGCTCAGAAAAGGCTCTGAACTGCAGAGTAGGCGAGGTGCTGCGGTGGAGCCTGTTGGGGGGTACCAGTTCCTACTTCTGTCCTTCATGTCCCCATAGGGCTTCTGTGGCTCCCAGCAAAGCAGAAAGGACACCAAATCCCAGGGTGTCCCCAGGCAACCTGCTTCCCACTGCCCAGAGTGGTCACTGTTCATGGGAGAAATGACCCATCTAGTCTGACCCATTGGGGTCTTAGAGGAAGGGGCCCTGATGCTTGACCACACCTACCACACACTGCAAACCTTTCAGCATCCCTGCCTCCTGCCCCCAAGCTCTGCATGCGTAGCTGTGGCAGCAAGATAATGACTACCTCGTATGGCATGAGATGTGATGCAAAAAGATACTAAATGCTTTCACGTTCCTTTCCCATAGTAAATTTCATTCTTTCATGGTTCAGCCTCTACCTAGCAATCCTAATTTTGCTCTGGAGTCATTCAAACAACCCAGACCCTGTTCCATATCTGTCCTTCAGATATTTAATATTAATATGCAGGCTTATCTTCTACAGATCAAACTCCCCATTTTTTCCCTCCTTTGTTCTTGGGGTATAATACTTGCATACTTCCTCCCTACCTACGCCTCCTCAGTCCCCCTTTATTCTTTCTTTTTAGAGACAGCTCTGCCAGTGTACCTCCGCAGGAAGTCAACCGTTACACCCCGGCTGAAGTTTGAGGAGATGAGATGCGCTACCTCTTTTAATGCAGCCCTACTTTTGGCTGAGCCTTTGCTATTTTCAGCAGCCTCTCTGTGAGCTCATCTTAACCCTGTCCAGCACTCCACTCAGATTCTCATCTTTCTTACAGAAGCTGCCGTCAAGCAAATTCCCCACTGATCTGTACTTAATTTCCCGAGACCAGATGCCCGACTTTCATCTACCCTTGACTATCATTTTCTCTGGGGCAGACCCAGCGGGATTGTTGTGGTTTTCACATCTTGCACCTTGTGAGTCATTTTGCCTAGCCAGGCTGACCTCAGCCAACCCGCAGTGATTTGTTGAGCACCTACTGGGAGTCGGTGTCACAGTGAGGTTAAACCCAGCTGGTGGGTTCTGTCTCTTAGGCTGTGAATTTAGAGCTCACCTTCAGGCACAGAGGTGAGAACAGACCCAGGTCAAGATCTTGAGGAACAAGCCCTGAGACCCAGGGAGATCCCGGCTTGCTCACTTAAAACTGCTTGGAAGCTCATAGAACATGCAGGCACCAAAGCACCCAGCGGTTTGACCGGAAGGCTGTGAGAGCCTGTCTGTGTGCGTGAAGTCAGAGGCTGTGTTGAGGGTGGGGTGGGGGAGGTGAGATCAGGTCCTGGAAATCAGGGCTGAGCAGAGGGAGACAGGAAGACCCTGCACCTGCAGAGAAGCTGGGGAGGCAGCTGAGGCCGGAAGAGGCTTGTACTGGGCTGTGTTGCCAACTTGCCTGACTCAGGATCACCCCAAGGATGCTGAATCCTGAAAGATGTGGCCTTGAATCCAGGACACCATCCGTGAGTGACCCGCCTGGAGTCCCAAACCCAGTCCTCTCATGGACAGGAAAAACATCTGGGTGGTCACCCAGATCCTAGATTGTCGTGTCATGGACTGAAGCTTATCACCTAGCTGTGTTCCTCGTTGTGCCATTAGCGCCTCCCCCTGTTGGCCCTTTGTTTCTTAGTCCCAAACCCTGAGACTCCGGAGTGCTTCTTTAGCCCCCCTCAGCCTCTTGTATAAGGAGTGAGAGAGCCCCAGCTCCAGAGCAGCTGGGGGAGCAATTGTGGCTCACCAGGATCCACTGAGTAACCCCCGTAGGTGGCCTACTGTTCCCAGGGTCTGGGGGAAGCAGACTGAGCCCTGCTCCCAGCAAGGGTAGAGTCTCTCAGGGACAGTCCATAAACAAGAGGCATGAATGTGTTCGGTGGCAGGAGGCTGGGAGGGAAGAACTAGGACAGGAGAACCGGGAATGCAGACAGCAGAAACAGGGCATTTCTTTAAATAGGAAGCCGGCCAAGGTGACAGCCCAGCAGAGACTGGAAGGAGAGGTGGGGAGGGGGGTGATATCTGAGGAAGAGCCTTCCAGGAATGGGGACTGCTAGCTCAAAGGCCCTGAGGCAGGGGCAGCCCTGAGGCCAGGGGTCAGAGAAGTGGTGTGGATCCTTCATACCCATTGACGTCACTGTCCTTATCAGTGCTGTTATTCCCAGTACAGTCACAGAACTGAACTTTGGACGCATGGGTAGTTGCAGTGTGGTACAGAAACAAGTGAACCAGGGTTCAAATCCCAACTCCAGCTGTGCAATCCTGTCACTCAGCCTCTCTGACCTTCTCCTGTGAGGATACCATGGTTCAGATTTGTCAAGAGCACCCAGTGCACAGAGAAGGGAGGGTGCAGAAGTGCAGGAGATCTGTCAGCACCCAGCATCACGCTCACAGGCAAGACACTCACACCCCACACTACAGCCTCTATGCCCAAGATCCCATAGCACCAGAAGGCTTGAAGTCAAGATTGTGAAGTCTCCTACCCCTACCCACCCCACACCCAATGTCTACATTCCCATCCTGGCCCGGAGGACTCATTCTTTCAGCTTCAGAGGGGCCTGAACTTCAGGCTCAGAGGGTCAGAGATAGTGAGCGGGAACAGTTCTGGTCCGCTCTGCCGAGGCCAGTGTCTCTATGGTACAGCATGTTGGTGAGACTCCCTGAGACCAAATGCTCAGGACACGGGCATCAGGATGGACCATACCCTGAAGCCTCCTGTTCCTTCTCTGCTGGTTCCTGGGGTCTTTCAGCTAAGCCTGTGTGCAACCCTAGGGACCCGTCTGCCTCCTTACCCACCGATGCCCAGTATCCTTTAAGGACACTGGCATCTGAATTCAAGAGGCCCAGGTTCCAGTCACTGCTCATCAGCTTGATGGTCTAGAACTTGTGACTTGGCCTCTCTGCCTCAGTATCCCCATCTGTAGAATGGCAGGCATATCTAACTCCTCTGGCCATGGTGAGTGTACTAGCTACTTCTGCATCTGCTGTGACTAAAGTAACAAATCCAAGAAGGAAAGACTGATGTTTGCCTGGCTGTCTGGGATGGCTCTTGACACAAGGATATGGTGGAGCAGAATAGGCAGGGATGTGACTCAGTTGGCAGAGTGCTTACCTAATATGCACAGAACCCTGGGTTCTGTTCCCAGCACCATGTAAACCAGGCATGAAGGCATGCAGCTCATGTCATGGCAGAGAGAGACTGGAAGTGGCCAGCAATACTACACCCCCATGCACCCGCCTCCAGTGACCCACTTCTTCTTGCCAGGCCCTATCTTCAAAGTTCTAAGATATGCCGAAATAACGTTACCAGCAGAGGCGGGGGGGGGGGGACACGACAGCACAGGCAGCTGGATGGTCTCCATCTGAGAGAGTACTAGTAGGACCGTCCTCCTCTATGCTTCTCTGGCAGTGAGAAGAGAAGCATGACCCAGGCGATGCGGTCAGGGAAGGCTGACATCGGTGGCCTAGTGACACTGAGTAGAAGCCTAAGGGATGAACGGGAAGGAGTTAGGCTGTGGAGAGCAGAGTTGGTCTGTGCCCAGGGCCTATGGTCAGAGCTCCTGTGCTACCTGAAGTCAGTGTGAGGAGAAGCGGGTGGGACCAGGATGTGTGGACTTTCTTCTTCATCCCCAAGGTGAGGAGAGCTTGGAGCAGAAAGAAGGAAGGTACTAAAGCAGGTGTGCTGGAGAGTAGGTGTGTGAGCTGATCAGTTTACTTTGTCAAAAGATCAATGGTAAAAGGTTGGGGAATCCCAGAGGGCAGCAGCAAGAACAAGTGACCAAGAGGCTGGGCCTGAGGGCAGCTTGGGTGCTAGTGATATGGGGAGGGGAAAGGGAGGCATCGAGATGTCTCCAGAGTCCTAGTTCGGGCACCTGCATGGGTGCCGTCTAAGAGGGGGACATTGGAAGAGGACCAGGGCTGGTAGAAAAGACCAGCATTTTCTTTTTCCTTAACACCAGGTGACAGTGCCTGTCTCCACTTCCTTCCCAGGCACCAAGCAGATCAAATGCCTTTGCTCACGTGCTTCTAACAATCTCTTATCATCTCTCTGAGAATAAACCAATTAAAAGTACACTCCCAGCCACAGGCCTGAGACTCACATGTGTTTTGGCGACCAAGATTAGTCCCTAAACTGAGAGGCAAAGCTGATGGGGCCGCGCTGGGTAGAAGAGGCAATTTAACTTGAATGGAAGCTGAGCCCCAAGACTGAGGAGCCTTGGACAGAGTTACCCTTGTAGCAGGGGGGTCACCTGGGCATTACTGAAGACAAAGATCCCCATCCTCTGTAAGTAACTTAGTGCTGGTCTCAGGCTGGGGGCAGCGGAATGCTTTCCTTGAGAGAGGGAATACATGGTGTGCTTCTCCTTGGGGATCCGCAGAACCACTCTAGTAGGGACAATCCAGTGTCCCATCACAGGAAAAGGAGATGTGATCTCCCCAGGGAAGCAAAGCAGGGAAAGGTGAGCAGTTGTGGGTTCAAGTGTTGACTGAACTGGCTCTGTGCTCTTTTTCCGGAGTGCCTCATCCTGTTGGTGAGGTGAGCAGTGTGCCTGACCCCCAAGGTCCATGGGAAATGCAGAATTCTGGTGAAGAATATTCTGGGTTCCAACCACCTTGAGCCTCTGAAATGAGTTGGCATCACCCCAAAACAAGAAAATGAGACTTTCACTTGTCTCAGTGTCCCTCCAGGGTTAGTGTAGGAACTGTACAAAGACAGGCACCCAGTCCTGTCCTGAAAGAGTGTGAAGTATCCTGAAGGGACACCTATGCCTGTGCTCTCAGGGGCTCCACAAATACGTTGCTGGTGGGAGAGCTTGAGCCTCCTTGGCATTTGGTCTCCCCTCCCGCACTGTGCAGGGGCAGGCTTCTTTAGCAGCCCAACATGGGGGTCACTGAGCAGGTTCACCATTCCTGCAGGGGTCCCTCTCAAATGAGGCCTAGGCTTTAGGCCATTATGACAGCAATTCTGAGAGGAAGGTCTGCCCCAGGTTCTCATTCGTTCTCTCTCTCTGTCTCTCTCTCTCTCTGTCTCTCTCTCTCTCTCTCTCTCTCTCTCTCTCTCTCTCTCTCTCTCTCTCTCCTGCCCATTAGGGGTCCTAGTACAGCTGTCCTCATCCAGGGCCGATAAGCAGTGCTGATACGAGACCCAGAAACTCTGCAGAACAGTCAATGTTGTCTCTTCAGTTGTTTCCTGTTCCACTGGGAAGAAAACTCCAGATAGCCTTCTATGCGCCCTCATCTGCAAGAGCCGAGACTGTTCCCTGAGCAGGATCCGCTCCTTCACCCTCTTCCTCCTCTGCATCACAGCATCTTGCTTCTGAGGTCTCAGTTGTCATGTGTTTCAGAAAGCCCACCCACCCCTCATAGAGTCCTTTCAAATACTTGTGACAGTTCTTACCACCAGACTTGTCTGTTGTCACATGTGTCTCACAGCTCCTCCATCACGTGTGCGATCTGAGGGTGAGAATCAATCACTCTCTCTCTCTCTCTCCCTCCCTCCCCACCCTCCCCTCCACAAGTGCCTTTGCAAAACCTGGCACAGAGTAGGCACTGATGAGAATCTGCATCTGGCAGGTGGGACTTCAGAGGGTGACAGACGGCTGGGGCACTACCTTGGCCAGTTACAGTGAGAAAGAGAGACCATCACAGGGACTGGACAGTGAGGCTGGCCAGATTGCTGCCCATCCTAGTCAGGTCACTATTCCATGTCCCTGCCTGACCCTCTCCTGTGGAGAGTCATAGAAAGGAAGGACGGGTAAAACGGCCCAGGCCCAGCCACAGCTCATTCTGTAGTTTCTGTCCCAGTAAAGACAATTATTTTGTCCCCAGGAACTTCTTGACCCTTTTTGGCATATGTGCACGTGTGTGAGTGTGGCACATGTGTTTTTGTGTCTGCGCGCATGTGTGCCTGTGTGCACACGTGCAGAGGCCAGAGGAGGACATCTGGTGCTGTTCTATCATTCTCTGCCGCGTTCCCTTGAGGAAGGTCTTTTACTGAACCTAGAGATAGGCTGCGGCCAACAAGCCCCAGTGACCCTCCTGTATCCAGTCCTACTGCAGTAGTGCTGTGGTTGCAGGTGTGTGTGACCACATGTGGCTTTTCACATGAGTGCCAGGGATTTGGACTCAGGTCATGTTTGCACACCAAGTTCTTTTGCCCATTGAGCCATCTTCCAGCCTTCTCACTCTTATCAGCCTTGTTTTCAAGACTCCCAACTGTCCCACTGCCTGCACATCAGATCTGCCTTCTGCAGGTTTTCCTGGATCAGACCTTCTGCCCACTCAGGCTGGCTGCCTGGATGTGCTCTCTTTCAGACAGGTCTACTCCAGGGGAAGAGTGTCTGTCCCCGGGCAGCATGCCATACAGAGTTAGCATCTCTCGATTCCGTGTGCTTTCACGTGGCCACAGCTCTTGAGAGAGCTTCAGTCAGGCCTCCATGGATGATCCTGGATACTCTCTCAGGCGCTTCTTGAAATCAGGGATGAGTCTTGAACGTTCACAAGGAGGGCAGGAGGACTCTGAGGGACAGGACAGAGAACTAGTTCCAAACAGCAAATATGTGGGGAAGGGATCAGCCATCAGAGGAGCCACTGGGGACTCATCTAGTGCATGTGTCACATGACCCTGGAGGTTTTGATGGGGGCTGAGATCCCGCCTGTTCTGGAACCCACAGACAACCTTTCAGGCTTCTTCAGGCCACAGTCTTGGTGACCAGCTCAGGTTCTAATGAAGCCCCCAGCAGTTCATACAGCAACTTCTTTCACCCTAGAGCTGGAATGCTGCCAAGCAGGTCTGGGGTGCAGGACATGAGCTGCTAAACATGCTTCCAGGCCAGGCCAGGGCTCGATGGTTGAGGACCAAGGTCAGGACCGGAGTGGAAGGCTCTAGACTGTTCCAAAGGTAAGAGAGGAGCGTGGAAAGGGGAGGGCAATGCAGAGTTGACCCTCTGCCGCTCGGGCCAGTGCTGAGAACGGGCCCAGAAGGGTGTTTGATCTTGCACTACTTTATATGTGACCACCACATGGCTGTGACTTCCTGGGCATTTGTGTTTTGATTTGTTGTTCTGGTTTACATGAAAGCTGCAAGTGTGTGCTCTTCCAGCTTTCGTTGTTTTGGTGTCTTGAGATTAGGGGCTCTACCTCACTGAGGTAGAGCTTACTATGTAGTCTAGGCTGGCTTCAAATGTGTGTGATCTTCCTGCCTCTGCTTCCAGAGTGCTGGGATTGTTAGAGATATGGGTCACCACCCTTGGCTCCTCTTTCAGCAGTTTTAAACTAGACAGTGCTGAGAGGCTCCGGGCCACACCCAGTCATGCTGTGGCCGGGAGCACCCCTGGCACCTGCCTCTGTGGCCATGTTTCTTTCTAAGTATGCTCTGTCAGGAAGGAGTTGTAAAAAGTATGGATTCCTCAGCTTGGAGAGTGGGACTGTCCAGGGAACACCAGATTTTGTGCTTTTGACCACCTTCCCAGGGGAATTTAGCACAGTGCAGACCACAGCATGCTGCAGGATTCCCAGCACCCATTCACCAATTTCCTTCTGGAAATTTCTACCCCAGGTAGCATAAGATAAATACATGTTGTAGGAATTGGAGCTTGTGGGTTCTCCTGTCTTTGTTTTTGTCCCTGTGGAAATGTCTTCCATGTGCTGTCCCTGGTAACTTGCCCTTGGGACCTTTCTTCTAGGATCCACCTCCTCTGAGGTGGCCTCAGGTCTGTCTCTTACCATGGTGTCTGTCCCCATGCAGGCTTGTGTCACCCTGCCAGTCTCACAGTGTTCTGTCACCTCTGCCCTTCAACAGGTGTAGCTTTAACTAGATACTGGGTTAGCAACAGAGAGGATGCTGCTGCCCCAGGGACCCTCCCAGTGCAGTGCTGGAGATGGACACAGACAAGATCAGCAGAAACTGTAGATGAACTTCAGCACCAGGCCCTGGGGCCCTAAGTTCTAGCTGTCCCCGCAGCATCTGTGTGACCTCAGACAAGCTGTTTCACCTTTCTGCTCAGGTTTTCTCATCATTAAGACGGAGTGGCACTAATGCTGAGCGTAAAGGGTTTGTGAGAGAAATGAGAAAGTTACCAGACAGGGTGCTTAGGTCATTTCAGCCTCCAAAGAGGGGCTCCATGCTGCAGGGGGGAAGTCTTAGGAAAGGAGAAGATTCTGTTCCACCCAATGTCACCAAGCAGATCTCTTGGAAGGCATCACAGGTGGACATTCCTGCTGGGTGAATACACCTGAAGTAGAGAAGGGAGGGGGAAAGCAGTGAGAATCGCATGGATACAAGCCTGGCACTGAAGGGGGAGATCCACCTATGGAATGTGGAGGGTGGAGAATACAGCAGGTGACAAGAACCTGTTCACGAAGCCGTCATGACAGCACACACACATACACAACCACACTCTGCTGGCTGCTAGGTGTGCTCTTGTCTTCTGGGTGGCAGGGTACCACCAAAGGCTTGGGGACAGCCAGGTTGGTGTTGGTCACAGAAGCCCCTGTTTCCAGATGGCATGGCCATGTTCACTGCAGCCGTCAGGGAGGATGTCAGTGGTGCTGAAGTTGTGGCCACTTCATTTGCCAGCTGTTCACTCTTCACTGAGTTACAGCCCAGAACTACGGGCTTAAGAACGCATCTAAGGGGACTGCACCCTCAGCCCTAGTGCTCACTGATCTCATGGGAGCACTCCTGGCTAGCATCTAGCTCCTTCTTTTCTTGGAGCTTGGAATCCCCCAAGTCCTAGAAGCAGCACTAGTGACTGCTATTCTGCCTCAATAAATGAAGCAGGCCTGCCATGTGGTTAACTCTGATGGCAAGTTTTGAATCTCAATGATCCAAGGAGGGAAAGAAGAAAATAGAATATACCAAACAAACAATGACAAGAAGGACTGTTCCAAGTCATTGTCTACCCCCCAATCACTATCACATCCCCCTGCTTCCTCCCCTACTCTCACCTGCCAGATATTCTATTCCCCCACCTGTAGTGCTTCTCTCCCTTGGGTACCCATGGGCTGGACACACCCCACTTCCTTTCCTATCCTGTGCTTTTTCTCAGAAGGGGCTGCCTGTTGCAGTCATCTGCATAGTTGCTGATCAATGACCATCACACAGTTTAAGGGAACAAGGAGTTTACTTTCTTATGACAGTCTGGTTACAGTTCATAATCCAGCTTGACGGGAGAGCACACACCAACACCAAGGCTGAGGGAACTGGCCACACCATCACTGAATAACGGCTGAGAGATGGACAATCCTTACTTGCCAGACCAGCATGTCTGGCCAAGTATACAGAAGGATGCCAATTCTCTCAAACAGCTCTCTGTGATTTATCCAGGGCCTAGTCCCACCCACCATGGGCTGGGTCCTTCCCATCAGCTAGACAATGTCCTTCAGGTTTGCTCTGGACTTAACTCAACCATCAATCCTCTACAACTGTGCCCAGAGCTCAAACTTTCAACAGTCAAGTTGACACCTGTGCTTAACTATGACACTGCCCATATCACACCTCTCCCCACCATTTTTGCTGTATTATAGAACCTCTTTGTCTTCACCTGACAGTTACCCATGTCCTGCCGTGCACACTTCTGATGTACGCATGAGGGCGTGTCTTGCTGGCACTGTCTGTCGTGCAGTGCCCTACATATTACCACAGAGATCACGTCCAGAGGGGCCTAGGCAGGCCGCCTCCCTGCCAGCACCGGACGTGCTCTATAGCTACGTGATGATGGGTGGATTGTTGTTGATTTTTCTCCAACTCATCTTTGTTCTGCTGTCAAAAAAAAAAAAAAAAACCTTTCTTGAGGATCATTGTCATTATGTAACTTGTCTGCTTCCCTCACTTTAGTCAGCAAGTGTATTGATTCTTATGGGCGGGTGGTTCCTTGGGGGTACAGAGAGCTCATTTTTTTCAGTAGGCCACATTAGGGCCTGGATGAGGTGGTAGCATCTAGGTGACAAGGCCATTGGGCACTAAGGAAGCAGGGTGCCCAGGAAGCAGGGTGCCCTGTGGACTTGCTGTATTAAGGCTGAGTTTGCCAGGTGGTAGGAGAACTTCAACTGTGTCTCCAGTTAAGGGATTTGATGTGGATCAGAAGATCCGAAGGGGTCTCAGGCAGAGAATTAGAGAAGGAAAGTAACTCAGATGCCAGAGCCAACGTGGCCTCGGTGTCCTCTGGGACATCTCTGGGCAAGATGATGAGGCTAGATACCAGCTTGGTTTGTAGAGGCATCTTTACAGATTTCGAGTAGGTCGTTCACCCAGCTCGTATGTGTAATTCTCACAAACAGCCTCAACCTCACCCCATGCACTTTCACTCTGCTCTGCTCCCCTTTCCACATGGCATCTAAAGCCAGGTTTGCAGACGAATGGAAAGAGGGGCTGAAGGGAATCACAGGCCAGGACCTGGCATTTTTACATGGGGTCTGGAGATCCAAACTCAGATTCTCTTTCTTATGAGGCAAAGACTTTAACTCCTGACCTATCTCCCTATCCCCTGCGCCATGTCCTTTAAAAACAGGAGTTGATCACCTTTGTATGTGAGCACAGAACTCTGCTTAACTTCACATAGGCTAGACATTGGATTTGGATGTATATGTACACAGTGTCCTTATTTATTCTATATTGTGGGATGAAGTTACCTGTATGTTTCTTTATTCATTTCCAGAGATCATAGGTTCCTCAGCACCTGAAACATTGCTTGACACATGGATAGAATTCTGAAAATGACATTGGGGTGAATACCAAGAATCATTGGGTGGATAGCTCCCATGTATGGTGCACCTACAGTATGTCAGACACTGGTGAAGGTACTTTGTACAAATTACCTCTTATCCTCATGGCAATGCTTTCATTGTCTTACTTTTATTTGCTAAATAAATTTGGGCTCATAAAGATTGAACGTGTTGTCCAGGTTCATCGAGCCAGAAAGTGGCAGAAATACACTCAGCCTTAGACAGTTCTGCTTCAGCATACATTCACTAAACTACTGCAGGGTGCTGCTCCCAGATGGATGAGGGTGTGAATGGGTGGGTGGATGGATGGTATGAATGGATAGGTTAGTGGGTAGAGGTGGGTAATTAGATATGTGGGTAAATGGGGGACAGATGAATGGATGGATGAAAATGGGGATGGATACACAGATGGAACAAATGATGGGAATAATAAGCAAATGACTGATAGTAGCTAGATATGATGAATAGATATGTCCATGGATAAGTGAAGGGATAAGGCATTAGATTGAGTGGATATATGGGTGGATAAGTGAGTAGATGAATGGGTAAATAAGTGAATGGATGGCTGAGTGGAGGGAAGAAGGGAGGGAACGATGGATGGATGGATGGATGGATGGATGGATGGATGGATGGATGGATGGATGGATGACTAAAAAGGTAGATCAGCAAGTGTGTTGATGAATGAGTCAACAGAAATAGTGTCTCCTCATTTCTTTCTAACTCTTTTTGACCTGGCTTCTCACTGGGAAGGTCTGTATGTCCTTTTCCAGGACCTCCGACCTCCAGAGCTGGCACAGTGCTCCTCCCAAAGCTGCACTTTAGCTACGTTCACAGTTCCAGCTGGGGGTGGGGATGGGGTAAGGAGAGAGATCAGAGAAAGATAGAGGGTGAATAGGAATAAGAATGAACCATCTTTGTTCTAGACAAAGGATGGTCAGTTGGCACCTTGTGGAATACATCTGACCCTCCCATGTTTTTCACTGTTTGTTTGCTTTGGCCAATAAAGCATAAGAACAGCAATGAAGATTTAGCATTAAGAAGACAATTCAGGGGTTGATTTGATTTTTGGTTTCTTATTAGAAGATGGAAGACCTGGGGATTTGGGCCTTCATACGTGTATATTCTTTGGGTCAGTACCCTGGATCCAGATGTGACCAGCAGTGTGACTTTCACCATACTCTCCCCGCATGGTGTATATCAAGGTGAAGAAACTCATTTCTTGTCTCGAGGTTGTGAGCACTGACCAGCTCAGCATTCTGAAGTGGCTTCAGAGGCCTCCGTCCCAGCCCTCCGCCCCTCAGCTCTCTCTCTCTCCATCCTGCTCCGCCTTCCATTTGTCTCCACAGCCCAGCCTCTCGGGTCTGGTTTGCCTCTGTGAGGTGGGTCCATACGCTCTCTGGGTCCCCTCGGCACTGGCTGAAGCTCAACATCAGGAGCCTGTCATGACCACAGCCAGTGTGTCTCCTGGAGAGACTGGGAGAGAGTGATGAAGGCTTAACACTAGCTTAGAAATCTCCCTCCTCAGCTCCAGTGTCCCTGCTGTGACCTACCCTTAGAGCGTCTTGAGTCCCTTCCACACAGGAGGTTCTGGCTCTCCTGAATTCGGTCACAACACTCAGTGTCTGTTGTATTTGCTTCTGTGAATGTCACCCCATCTTGCGCTGTTGTGCTCCAGTTGTTGTAAAGCAAAGGTTCTGGTGGCTGAAGACAAGCTTCAGGCAAAGCGGCATCCATGACAACGACTCTTGCTGCTGGTCCTCTGCCTGTGCTTGTGGGCTTTGACTTCTTCCTCCTTGGCTACATTCTCCTCACAATGACACACAGATGTTCTTCAGAGGCACCAAGCTCCCATCTCAGCAGCTCAGCTGCACCATCAGAAAGCAAATGTCCCTCGCCCATTCTCCAGCATGCATCCTGCTTGGGTCATGTGATCTTATGTCATGGCCAAGGGGGATGGGGATCTGGTGCTCATCATGACATAAGGAGACAGCCTCCAGAACCACACACATTAAGGTTAGCTTGATGTTTTCAGAACCAGGTTTGAGCACTAATATTTGAAGCTTCTGTGCTTCTAACTGTGGATAGCACAGCACTGTAGTTATGAGCCAGATGCTGCACATACTGCCCTTTGGCTACTTTCCTCTGAAAAGTGAAAAGTGAGGGTGACAGTGTTAGCTTTGTGGCATCTGCAAGGTGCTTAGCTTGGTGCATAATAATCTCTCTGTGTGTTCTTCATGCTGCAGATTCTTTAGTTATCTGATCAAATGTGGTTCCTGGCCTTACAGAGAGGTCTAAGGGCAGGCTAGGTCCCTTGAATAGGCATATACTGGTGGGGAACCTATTATGAGGGATCAGTTGTATGATTATAATACAAACTAATAAGTGTGCAAAGTCAAGGCAGCTAACTAATGAGGCTATATGCATACCACAGCATGCTTTCAAAGGATTAGCATCTGGTGCATTTGGCAGTGGAAAGGGTATACCTAACCTAGGGGACAGCAGGTGCAAACGCTAAGGACAAGGCTATATACCTCCCTGGGGAAGTGGAAGGCAACCATGGTTGCAGGCTGGACAGGTGAAGTCAGTCGGAAAGGTGGGATCTAGGGGACAAGCTATAGGAAGGAAGAGGAGCAGAGGGCCTGGCCTATACTCCCAGAGCCCTGAAGCCTCATGTCAAAATCTGGACTTCAGGGCAGTGCAGATCCCTTAAGAAATTACTTTGTTTTGTTTATTTTTAGTTTAAATTTTGTTTTAACAGTTTAATAGTGAAAAACTGAACATTTCTAAAGTATGTCTTTCAGGAAGTTTTGTCATAAATGTGCACCTGTGCAATCCTCAGCATATTAATAATGAATATGTCAGTCACTCAAAGGTCTTTGTGTCCCTGTGGTCCCCTCTCCTGTTGCTCTTAGTTCGGAGTCCACCATCATTGCAAGCAACATGTTTCATGGCCTCTACAATTTGCATTTTCTTACTGATATGAAACACCTTTGCTCAGGTGACGTGTCTATTCAGATTATTGCCCTATTATGTGTTCAACAGGTTTTTTTCCTTATTATTTAGTTCTAAAGGATTCTCTGTAGCTCCTAAATACATCTTTTATAAATTTGTAATAAACAATGTATTTTCCTTTTTTCATTTTATTTATGTGTATGTATATGAGAGAGAGAGAGAGAACAATGCATCATACCTGCAGTGGTGCACAAGTGAAGATCAGAGGACAATTTTTAGAAATAGGTTTTCTCCTTCTACCATGTAAGTTTTAGGGATCGAATTTGGGTCACCAGGCTTACATACAGGCACCTTTACCCATTGAGCCATCTCATTGACAAGACATGTATTTCCTAAAGCTTCATTTTCTTTCTTTTTTTAATATTTAGTGTGTGTGTGTGTGTGAGAGAGAGAGAGAGAGAGAGAGAGTACTGTATGTCCCTGTGAAGGACCAAGGGTGATTTCGGAAATCATTCTAGATTGCCCTACCTCCTTTTTGCTTAGCTCTGAGCCTTCCCAGGCTCCGCCCACCAGGAGCGGAAGTGCAGGCTGCTACATTTCCACCTGGCTTTTACGTGGGACCTGAGATCTGGACTTAGGACCTTCTGCTTGTAAGACAGAGGCTTAACCCTTGAGCCAGCCCTCTAGCCCTTATAGCTTCATTTTCTTAGCAGTATCTTCCAAAAGGCAGAAGTGTTTTTTTTAATTTTTTAAAATTTATTTATTATTTATTCAATTGTGCATGTATGCGTGTGTGTGTGTGTGTGTGTGTGTGTGTGTGTGTGTGTGTGTGTGTGTATAGAACCACAGGCGAATTCCAGAACCACCATGGACTGCCTCCACCTCCTCCTTGTTTACTCTGCCCGGGGATTCACAGGCTCCACCCTACCAGGACCAGAAACGCAGGCCACTCCCGCTTCTGCCCGGTGTCTATACGTGGGGTCTAGGATCTGAACTCAGGACCTTCCATCTGCAAGGCAGAGGCTTAACTCCTGAGCCACCTTTCCAGCCCCCCAAAAAGCAGAAGTTTTAACTGAAGTACCATTTTCAGTTTGTTTTTCTATGGGTTATGCTATGGAAATTGTTTTTCAGAAATAGAATCTGCATAGAATGATCGCGAAAGTTTGTTGTATATTGAGAAGGGATACTGAGTATCCATCTGTGACTGTGTATTTTGCTGTTTCCTGTGTATTTTCATCAGTGTTTACTTAGTGCATTTTATGCTTGCTTATTAGAATTTAGATCTCTGAGACTGTTACATCCATTGATGAACTGCCTTTGTTATCATTGTGAACTGCCCTTTACTGCACTAATGTCTTTCCTGGGAGATGTACTTTAATGTTAATGCAGCCACCACAGTTACTGAGTGGGTAGTGTAGTGCATCTTTTTTCTATTTGCATCTTTGTATTTGAAATATGTTTCTTTTACAACACAGATTATTACTTTAGTGTTTAATCTGGTTGGGCAGTCTTTGTCTTTTAATTGTGTCTTAGACCATGGACATTTGTGGGATCTTAGATGCAGTTTTCTTGAACTCTCTCTCTGTCTCTACCTAGACTTATCAAATTATAATGTTTTGCGTTATCCGTTCTATATTTCTTTCCCCTCTTTTTCTGTTGATTTTTTGACTAACTGAATATCTTTTTATGATTCTGTGTCATTTCTCTAGTTAACTTATTAGCTCTGGTTATTATTTTCCCATTTTAGGATTCACAATCTGTTTTCAGTTGACACTTTACCACTTTGCATATAGCGAGCTTGACAATAGTGTATTGTTTGTTTCTCTCTTGACTGCTGTGCTTTGTTGTCTCACATTGTTTTTTCCATGCATCTTAAAAACTACATTGCCTCATAATCATTTTTGTTTAAAGAGTCACTTTTTCTTTATCTTTTAAAAAATATAATTCACGTATGTATGTCACTTGTGTATGTGTGTGTGTGTTGGTACACATGCGTGTGTATGTGTGTGTGTGTATGTATGTGTGTATGTATGTGTGTGTTTAGGTGATAAGTATATTCAGATGCACGTCTATATCTCGCTGAGCCAGAATGTGTGTAGTTTGCTGAGCCATTTTGTTGACCCAAGGCATGTTTTCTATAACTTCCTTTTAACAGTGTCTTCTTTGTGTGTGTGAGTGTGTGTATGTGTGTGTGTGTGTTTGATGTTTGTAGGTGGTGTGTGTATGTGTGTGTGTTTGGTGTGTGTGACCCAGATTGACATCGATGTCCTTGTCAATCACTGCCATCCTATTCACCAAGACAGTCTCTCACTAAATTCAGAGCTTGCTGATTGCAGCTAGTCTGGCTGGCTAGTTAGCTCTGGGGATCCCATCGCTACTTTCTCAGTGTTAGAATTATAGGTGGACTGCCATACTTGCCCTGCATTTATGTGGGTCCTAGAGGCACACCGTGCCTCACACGGTAAGAACTTTAATCGCTAGGCTATCACCTAAACCCCACTTTTCCTTTTAATATATTCATTCTTACCCTTGCCTGCATATTTGCTGCTTCCAGTGTTCTCCACTCTTCAAGAGGATCTTTGTTTCTGTTTAGTTTTTTCCTTCCACCTATAAAGTCTTCCAGGACTTTTCTTGTAGTGAGCACCTACTAGTGATGAAGTCTTTCAGGGTCTTAAGTCTGAGAGTACCTTCATTTTGGCTTTGATTTTAAGAGACATTTCCAGGGGTTGGTTTGCAGTTCTTTTCTTTCCTTTAAAATTGTCTGGTGGTTTTCTTGCTCTGCTCCTGTGGGAAGACCTTGGTTCTGTTATGATACATCTGTCTTTATTGATACTTTCAAGATTTTTCTCTTTCTTTCTCAATTGCTTTGAGCAATTTGATCATGGAGGGAGGCTTTGTGTAGATTTTCATATTTCTTGTGTTTAGAGTTCTCTGTGTTTCTCGAGTCTGTTGCAGTGTTTTTAATCAAATATCAAGTATTTTCAAAAGTGACTTGGCATCTTTGCACACTGAGGCCACTCATGGTTGCCCTGTAGCTTGCTGTTGCCCCTTCTCAGACATGCAGTCCTCTCTGTTACATTCTGGAAGTGAATTCCTCTGCCTCCAGTCTGCTTCTCTTTCCTCCTGCAGTGTCAGATCCACTGTTGATTGCATCTGAGTCTTTTTCATTTCACACATGATAGATTTCACCTTCTGCACCTTGATTGGTATCTTCTTAACTGTCATCCAGGTCTCTGTCTAACTTCGTGCAGGACATAGTTGCAAAAATGGTCATAATATCAGGTCAGTCTTCATTAACTCACACATCTGCTCATTATCTCTGCTTGTGTCATAACACTAATGAGGCTCACTTTTTGGGTACTAAACTTTAGGCATTCTTCTATTCTTAAACTTTGGATGTCACTAAGCTGCTCAGAAGCCATATGGTCCTTGTAATCTTTTAATATTTTTTATGTGGAACTAGAGAATTACCTCTAGAGCTTATCTACTAAGGCAAGACCCTTTCAAGTACAGTTAGCCCTTTCTATCCAAGGATTCTGCACCTATGGAGCCAGTCAACCACAGACTTAGGAAATTTTTTATTGTATCTGTATCATCTCAACTTGTACCATCTGCTTTTGTTTGCTACTATTCCCTTAACAATGTGGTATATGTATTATGTATACAGGATTTGCACTATATATATATATATATATATATTTGTGTGTCATCCAACATTAATTTCCATGACAGAATAAGAGATAAACAATTTAAGGAAAGCAAGATTTATTTTGGCCTACAGCTTTAGAAGATACAGCCTGTGGTCAAGCTGTCTATGTTGCCTTAAGGACTGTAGCAAGACTTAATACTACAAAGTGTCATGGAGGAAGACTGCTCATCCCAGGGCATCTAGAAAGCACACAGAGAAAAATGGTCTAGGGACAAGGTTTAGCCTTCAAAGGCTCCCAATGAACCCGCTTCCTAACCATAAGCTGTGAACACATCAGAGAATAAGGCCATTGGTGAAGTTAGTGCCCATAGTCCAGTCAAGTTTCACTTGTGCCACGAGTAATCACATAAGTCATCACATAAGCCTTTGTAGGGAAGCTGTATATCCAAGCTATAGCATTCCAGACACCAAAGCTTCATTAGGTGTCTCACAACATGCAATGCATGTATTTAGTTCACCACCAAGATTCCCTGAGCATTCTGAACAGTTCTAGCATCTTCTAGAAGTCTAAGTCCATAGTCTCCTCTGAGACTCAAGGTAGATTTTTAATCTCTGTAAAAAAAATCAACATTAAGTGACATATTTCCAAAACACAAGACCTAGAACAAGAGAATCCCATGAAAAGATGGGACCAAAATCAAGACTGAAACCATCAGGACAGATATGTAAACCTGTGGTTCGGTGTTTGGCCTGCAAGCCTCACAGTGGCATGACATGAACTCCACAAGCTTGGAAGACTCCACTCAGCTGCAGCACTTACAACCTCTTTATAGCAGCTGGTTCTGTGCATTTCACGGCTTGCAGATTCCGCATTTCATGGCTTGCAGATTCCACACTCCTGGCCTCCAATTTCCTGGCAGGAGGGAGGGGTCCTCCATTGCATCTTCAACTTAACTATCACATCTTCTTGCCTCCTCTTAGGGGTTCGCTGCACATATCTCAGCTCACCTGGGCCTCTGAGATCTTTGAAATGTGGGTGGAAGCCTCTATGACCCTGTAATCCTTTAATTCTGCATTTCCACAAAATCAGCATTGTACAATGACACCAAGGTCTGTTGCCAACACAAGTTGGGTCCCCTTGGGCCATGCCTTATCCATCTTTGTGTCCCTAGACAGCGGAACACAGTGAAGTAAATCCTACAGAAACTTCTTAAGCTGTGAGAACGCAGTGCCTCTCAAAGCAGTGTTTCAAGGGACTTGGTTTATTTGCATCCCTGAGTCTATAATGGGTGGCATCTCATTGATTTGTGAAATGCCCTCGGGATATCTCTCCTAGTGTTCTAGTGCACAGCCCTTGGCTTCTTTTTAATAACATTAATCTCTTTAGCAACCACATTTTTCCTGGTTGCAGCTTTAAACGCCATCCCTTTCTGGCCAAACTGCTAGTTTTTCAATCCTTCCACTCTGCTTTTTTGCTCCCAATCTTCACTGTCACCTTGACTGAAAGCAGCTAACAATATCCACGCCAAACTCTGAATGTTGTGCTGTCTTGAAATTTCTTCTACCAGATTAGTGTGCTGTCTTTACATTCAGCTTCCTACAGAATCTCAGGGCATGGACTAACTACACAGGGTCTTGACAGACCGTAATGTGAATGGGCTTCTAGTTCAATTCTTGATAGACTCCTTGTTTTTGTATACACAATGTAAGTGCTGTCTTATTATTATGGTATGTTGATTAGGTTAATGTGAGAGAAAAAGAAAGCATATGTTTCAGCATGTGTAGATTAGAAGACAGGCTTCAGAAATACTCTCTTTCCACCATGTGGGCTCCTGGGATTGAACTCAGGTTACCAGGTTTATACACCGTTGCTCTTTCCCACTGAGATATCTCACTGGCCTGAACATTATAGATTTCGGAGGTCACTTGAGAACCACCCATTAGCCTAGAAAGACTTCCTCCAAACTTCTAAATTCCTTCCGCAAACAAGTTCCAGTGGCTTCTAAGTCACATTGCTAGGTAAACTCAGAGACGACCCCACTCTTGAGACTGACATTTCATCACTGACACAGTGGCTGAGGTGAACTGTTTGTCAGTCCAGGTTAAGCTGGACCTGTTGCTTCAGAAGAACATGGCAGGGGGAATGTAGCTTAGCAAAGCTGTGTTTCTCATCACAGAGAGAGTGAGAGACAGGGGACAGAGGACCCCCTTCACCTGCATATGCCTCCAACTGCCTCCTAGTTTCTCCCACCTCCCAGGAACACTGTCAAATTGAGTCTGTCTGTGAGTTAATCATTCTCAAGGTTGAACCCCTCATGATCCAATCACACCACTAAACCCCACCTTCTGAATCCTGCATTTGGGGGAATACAAACAGAACATTTCCTTGTTCTAAGTAGTCTACAGTTGATGTGTATTAGGGATTACACAGCTTCTTCATAAATGTTATACCACTTCATAAAGGAAACTTGTTCTTCATGGAGGACCCTGGAGCCAATCCCTGTGGGCCACCATACTTGATTCAGTGTCCCTCGAAGCCTGAGGTTTTCCTGTCTACAACAAGCTCTATTCCCAGATGAATGCCAGAGTGTCCAGTGACTCTGTTCATGGCCTTAGGTAGTTTCCTCACACGCAGGCCTTGCTCTGCTCTGAGGGGACCTCAGGGTGTACTTTCTCTCTTCCCATCTCTGCCTTTCTCTTTCTCTCTCCCCCTGTGATCGGGTGTAGGAAATCACTTTGGGAGCACTAACTAGCACTTTTTCTATGAAGAAAATAAGCTATGATACCCATAGCATGTTTTATGAAATCTTGTTACTTTTCAGATATTGCGAGGCTATTCCACTTCTTGGCTGCATTTGGTATATGTTTGTTATTTATTTATTGAGAGAAAGACAGACAGATAGACAGAGAGAAAGACCACATGAGCACATGTGCCACAGCATGCATGTGGTGGTCAAAGAACAGACACGTTTTGGAAGTCAGTTTTCTCTTTTACTATGTGGGCTCTGGGATCAAACGCAGATTGCAGGTTGATACTGGCTCTGGTAACGTTCTCTGTTTCTTGTTTAGGATGTAGAGGCCCCAGGCTGCCTCCTGCAGGTGGCAGAACATTCTTTCATGCATAGCATTTCCAGCATAGTTTCCTCCTTGGCTTGCCAAGGCCTGTGTAAAGCCACCTAGGTGTGGGAGGAGTCTGCTCTGTAGTTGGACAAGCCACTGTGTCCATAGAAGCCCCTGTCAGTGACCACCTTTGCATGGGTCTCCTGGGGCCTGTCTCGTGGCCTTAAGGGGCCACTGATCAAACAGGCAGCAGAGTTGATCAAGAGCACGGGCCACAGCATCACATGGAGCTGCATTTGAGGCCTGACTTTCCACTTGCAGACTGTAGACCACTACACTTCTCTGAGCCTCAGGATTTCTCATCCGTGAAATGGATTGAAAATATAAACCTGCAGAGTCATCCTGCATCTCTGCTCAGACCTGGGTTTCCTAAAGACAGGAATGGGAGACCTATACTTGGTTATTCCTAACAGTGTTAATGACAGCAGATCAACTGGTGGAGTTCAATCAGATTAAGCCACAGGAAATGTTGAGCAATGAGTTCTGCAAGTGCTTTCCTCCTCCAATTTACACCTACTTTACTTCTTAAAATATTTGAGCAAATCATAGATAGCATTCACTGAATGTCGGACCCCCTGCTGAATCCTTGGCAGATACTGATTCATTTGACCCTTTCCTCCACTTCCTGAAGCCTAAAGGTTGCTTGAGGAAGTTGAGACTTTGAGAAGGGTTATTTGCCCGCCCCACCACCCTCGACACGCAGCTAGGCTGCAAAACAAGTCAGACCTGGTCTGTGTTCATAAAAACGTACACTTCCACACTCCTTTTCTGCCTAAGTCACTGAGAAATGTACCCTTACTTGGAATTCTATGCACAGAGGAAAAAGCCACCAAAAGACTGTGCCTCTGGGAGACAAAAGTTCAAATTCAAATTCAGAACAGCCGTGTGGCACCACCCAACAGAATTCTTCCTTCCCTTTCAGGCCTCACTTTCCTCCCACGTAGACTGGGCTGATCTGCCTGTGCTTCTACTGCAGGAAGGTGGAATCAACATGGGTGTGGAGTGCTGTCTTAAGTCTTCCATGTAGCATAAACACAAACAGTAATCTTTACAACAGTCAGTCTCCTAGGCTGTTTTTACGGGCGAGAAATTGCAGCGTGGGAAGTTCAGTAGTTAGGAGTATGAAGCCGTTACCATGAAGGCCAGCCAAAGCATTGCCTACAAGGAGCCATAGATGTGCTCAAACTATCAAGAGCAGCTCTCCTCACTTGCAGCCAGGAGAGCACACGGTCAGTCTGTCCCTGTCCTAGGGGCACACCCTGTGGCACTCTCTCTGGTCCTGCCTGCAGTCTTGGCAGAGAGAGAGGTGGGCGTGTTCCAGTCATACACTGAGCTGACTGTACAGCGCGTCCATGCCCGTGTGGGTTGTAAGAGGATTGCTGCATTTGCGTTGCTTGGCAATGTTTTGTTTCAATGAATTGACGCCAGAGATTAATATAGTTTAGGAGCCAAGCTGCTTCCTTTGTGGGAGGTGGGAAGTAAACAGCTTGAAGTCGGTGTGAAAACAGGTTTTAGAAGGAAGACGTGCAGGTGAGGCTTAGGGTGTGGCACTGGATCATCAGACTTCCCAGCTGCAAGAACCACAACCTGTGACCAGCCTACTCTACTGCCTCCTCTGAAAATAACTGTCCCTCTTCAGAGGGCAGAGGGATCTGATGGAGGTGCCATGCATGTGTCCCTCATGCTCGGGAGATGATGTTCACAGAACAATGGTGGCGTCTGTGACTCCCGAGGGACACATAGAAAGCCCTCAATGAAAAAGGGTCATGTCTACAAAACTTGACAGGATGTTGGCTCTGGGCTTCATCCACCTGACCCATGATTTGCAAACCCAGACCAGTGCCTGTGCTGTTCTCTGGGCCAGCCCTGGACATGAGGAAGGTGAAGAATGAATGACTGCCTGCTTGCATTCCCAGTTGATGGTGAACAATGCCACTGTGTCTTCCGGGCAGCCTTTGTGTTGTGAACATGCATGCTTCTGGTGGTCTGTGGAGTCACAGTTCACTCAATCCATGCTTCTTGTTGGTGATGGAACTTTGTACAGTGTCCCCACACATAAAGCTGAGAGTGCTGTGTTCTGTGGTTTAGCCAAGCAGAGAAAAGGCATGTGGAAAGTAGAGGTGTGGGGGGGGTAGACTCAGGCAAGATCTAGAGCACTGCCAGCTAGGAGTCCGATGTCAGTGGATGCATTGAGATGCTCTGCTTAGGGAAGAAAGGTTTACCTTAGCTCACAGTTTCAGAGGCTTCAGGCCTGGCCTCCTGGCCTTGTTGCTCTGGGCCTGTGGCAGTCAACACATCATGGTGAGAGTGAGGGGCACCAGGGTTCTATTCACCTCTCAGAGGTGCTATGTGAAAAAAGGTGGTGGGTAGAGCAAGGTCCCAGTACCTCCTTTGAGATCAATGTCCTTAATGGCCTGAACTACCTGTCCTGGTCCCACCTTCCTAGTGATTCTGCCACTTCCCACAGTGCCAGGCTTGGTAACTGAGCTTCTAATACATGGGCCTTTGGGGAACCACTAAGATCCAAACTATAGCAGTACATCAATGCTAGTAAAGTGTCTTGACACAGAAGGAAGTGTGAAGGAAAGTCACCATAGCCAAACATTCACATTTGGCAAGAAGAGGATGGTGAACCTCAGAAGGAGACCCTTAGACCACATAGCAGAGGCGGGAGGGCTAAATAGGATCCCAGGAATGCCTGACCCAGAGTCTGAGCTTCACATCCCTTCCCACTATCTCTCTCCTGACCAGTTCTGCTTGTTTCTTGGTCCGTGCTGATGATGGGCCCAAGGGCCTGAATACATCCCTTCCTACCACCTTCTCCTTCCTGGAAGCTGCTTCCAAAGTGGAGCAAGATGCTGCTTGCGTACCGCTCTGACTGCATATATCAGAGGGGTCTCTCTGAGTCGAGTAGCTGCTAGGCCCAGGGCCTGCTCTCACCCTTGTCATGGAATCAGGGATGTCATTGTTCAGTCTCTGCTCTGAAAGAGCTTTCTGTTGTTTCTGTATTGTATGGACACATCCTTGAGTAGGTGAAGTAAGAGGGGATCCTAAGTCATCAACCAAGTGCCTTCTGCTCATCCATATCTCCAACCACTTATCTACACATCCATCCATGTCCTCCTCTCTCAGGTTGTCTGTGTCAACCATCCATCCATCCTCCCATCTATCCATACCTTCATCCACCCGTCCATCCATCCCTCCATCCATCATCTTTCTCCACCCATTTTTCCAGCTAACCACCATCCATTTATTCACTTGCCAACCCACCCACCCATCCACTCACCCATCTATCCATGCCCTTCTCTCTCCGTCTGTATCCCCACCTACCATCCACCTGTCTGTTCCATCTTCATCCATTTATCCATCATCTCTCTCTACCTAGTCACCCTCAACCCCACACATACAGATATCTGTCTTCAGCTATGGCTCCATCTACCATTTTTCCCACCCACTCATCCATCCTTCCATCCTTCAATCTATCCCTTCTTTTTCTTCATCTCCGTCCATCATCCATCCACATGCATCCCTCCATCTTTATCCCCACTTACCTGTCTTCTACTCATCATCCATCTGCTATGCTTTCACAACTTGTAACTGAGTGACGACTGTGTTTGGTCCTATGAGATAGAGGTAAATGGGCTCATTCACTGTGAGTGCTTCCCTGTACACAGTGTCCACAGCTGAGTCTCACAAGAGACAGACAAGCAGGTGTGTGCTGGCCCTACCTCTGAGGCCTTCATTCCAGCTGTTGCTGTGAACACTGGCTGTGTGTGCGTAGAGAAAGCCACACGACTCCTAGGATTTTGTGTACCCATGTGAGCTATGAGTAACTTGGACCAGAGACCAGGTCCCTAGAGCCCAGTCTGAGGTAGACCTCCCTCCATGCCTGCCAGTGAGATCCCCCTGGGCTGAAATTGCCACATGACTTTATTCAAATGAGCCAGGTAGGAGTTTGTTGTTTTGGTTGTTACCAAAATGCATTTATTTTAGAGTGAAACTTTACTGCTACCATAAATGGACAAAGTAGCAAATGGGAAAACCTTGAAGAAGAGGTCATCTGGTGGCGAACATCTGGAATCTCTGTGGGGGGTCACAGTGTTCACCCGCTGGGGAGCTGGTTATGGGCAGTGCGCTCGCCCTGAGCACATCCTCTTTGGGAGGCTGCTGCAACGTGTTGCCTATCACCAGTGACGGGTCATCGCTTCTGAAGGCCTCTGATTATGAAGGTACCACTGCCGCCCCAGAGCGTATCCAGGGTGCTGCCTTGGCCATTCTCCTCTGAGCAATGTGGATGCCCCTGAGTCTGCCCTCCTTGTCTGCTTATACTCCACCCAATCCCCAAAATCCTCCAGGAGACCAAGGTCAAGAAGTGGGAGTAGCTTCTGTAACCCAATCTGGCAGGTTTTGGTCAAGCCTTGACTGAGGATGGAAACCAATACAGAAACCAGAGCCTGAGCTTCCTGGACAGGTGTCAGGTGCAGCCTTCCCTCTCAGAGGCCCTGACCCCCACTGAGGTGCTCTCCTGACCCCTTCCCTTGACCTGGATCCCCAAAGCCCATGACAGTATCAGATCCCCCCAGGTGTGGCCTTCAGAATGCTCCCATAATAATACCAAATCTCAGCAGAGAAAGGAATGTATTTCTTGGTCCTCCCACTACCTAAGGTGCCCTCGTACCCATTTCTCCCTGGCAGCAGTGGGTCTGGGGGATCAAAAGACCCAGACTCAGCCCGGGCTGGACTCCGATGCCTCTGCACATCCCTTTACCCTAACTCGGGGGCTGCTGAACCTCCAGCTTTAAAGCTAATATCAATGGCATTCCTTATCCAAAAAAAAAATGTCCTGAGATGGGCTCAGATTCCAGAAGGGGTTTGAAACACTCAGATCGTTGCCAGCTCTGTTCAGACACAGAGAACAGAGAAGCTGATTTCTCCCGTGGCCTTGGCCCCTGTGCTCTAGCCAGCAGGTACATGGGACCCTCTCTCCCGTCATTCCTTCGGTTCCTCCAGGGCTGATTTTGACAATCAAGGCCAGGAGAGCCTGCAAGTTATTTAGATTCGCCTGCTCGTGGCACCTCTAACTTTCAAGGGTATGTGCCGAACACACACTTGACTTGCTGACCCTGGGACACATCCATCCTCAGGAGCATGTGCCTATGTCTGCAAAGACACCCCATGTTTGCAGTGATTGCGGAGACTGTGATAGAGACAGCAGAAGTGGGGCACCCTCAGATCTTGGGCTGCAACAAAGCGGGAACATTCTGGAAAAGTTATCCAGAGCGGGGGAGTGAAATTCCACACCCCACATTCTTACTGATGGAACAGGAAGGTACCCAAGATATCAGTCAGGCCGCCAGCCCTCAAATCATGCCCAGTGAATGCTAGGTGACTCCAAGAAAGATTTCCATCAAGTGAGCCTGGGAGAGGCAGCGCCAGATGAGAGGATGCCGGCGTCCATGAGGATGACCTGTCAGCCTCGGCGTGTCTGTCCTTTGTGAAGGCAGAAAAGTGGTTCTGAGTTTAGCATTGTTTCCAGTCATGTCTAGTAGGAGGATCTTAAATGTGCCCCCAGCCCCTGGCTCACAGGCAGTAGTAACTCAAATAGGATGGGCCCATAAGTTCCCAACACCCAACAAGAAGCAGGGGGTGGCCCTGAGATAAGGACACGAAACAGGCCAAGGTGCATGGTTTGGACTTCAAGTGCTGCCAACACATGAAGAAATGGGGTGTGCAAGGACTGAAACAATTCTGGAGAACTTACTGGAAGAGCCTGGGTCTCTTGGACATAAGCCGGTAACATGTATCTTTACCAGAGAACAGAGAACAGTTGCATCTGGCATTTTATGGTCCCTCTACCTCTGCCATTTTTTTCCAGAGGAGGTGCTCAAAGGATGGGAATGATTGGAGGTGTTGCTTCCAAGTCCCTTCCTCCAGGAAGCTTCTCGCTTTCCATTGCCTTTAGCCCTCATGCCACTCTTTCCCGTGGGCTTTGGGCCTAACTCCTGTGAGATCCCCAGTAGGCGCTACCCCGCTGAGAGCAGAGCTGGAGGAGGACAAGTTCCTGCCAGAGCAAGGCATCTTCTGCACAGCCTCTCAAGAGGCATTTCTGTCCCTAGCATGTGGAGCAGAAACAGGCTCAGGAGTGAGTTTGCTCAGAGCAAGGGCCTGAGCTCTGTCTCACTCTCTCTTTGGTTGGCTTGTGATCATGGTCCTCCTGGTTCTGGCTGACTCCCCCTGTCCCCCAACCCTGCTTCTTGACAGCAGCCAGCCTGAGGCCTGCCCAGAAGGATGGGTTCAGGGTCCAGGCTGGACTCTCAGCTGGATGACTGTAAGGGAATCAGGGTGGCAGGGTGCTTACTTGCAGTTCAGAAGGGCAAGAGGCATCAGCTGACAGCTAGGTGCCCCACACTTGACCTGCCTCTGATTCCCCCTCTCCCCCCACCAAGGACCTAAGCTCACTCTTTGTGTCATTCTGGAACCTTCCATGCTGAGAGTTGGGGTGAGCAGTTCCCATCTGAGCCTTTGTTTTATTCATGGGTAGAAACTCTTTCATACAGGACCACGGCCACTGTCAAAGATGACACCCAAGAGCAGCCTCCCCAGGGCTCTGCCTGAGCTGCGGGCCAGGGTCTCCTTTCCTCCATAATGAAAAATTCACCAGCAAGGACACCTTGCTCATCAATCTTTCATCCCAACTAGGGAAGATGGGTACCATTATGGGGGAGACCTGGCAGCCCACAGCCCAAAGACAACACCCCTATCTCCATGAGCTCAGGACCTCAAGTGGGGGGACCGACCAAACCTAGGGAGGTAACTGGCATATAATGAAGCAGGCCAAGTGACTAATTCCATACTTTCTACTTCTAGGGGGATCATAAAAGGAATGTATGCATGGGATATTGTTCAGTGAGAAAAAGAATGTGATCCCAAGGTTGATGGCAAAGTGATAGAATTAGAGGACATTATGTTGCAAGAATTTGGGCAAATGAGAGAGACAAACACCTGCATTTACTTATATTTGAAAACTAGAAAAGTTGATCCTTCACAAAAGAAAATACTGGTTACTGGAGCCTGGAGAGAGTAGGGGGCAGGTGGGGGAGGAAGAGGGGATCTTGGTAGACACAGGGGTACAATTACACAGGAGTCTTTGCTCTCAGTGTTACGTGACACAATGGGGTGATTGACAGACAGACAAAGTATGTGTTTTAACACAGCCAGCAAAGGGGAGTTAAGTTCACAACATAGAGAAACAGTGACTGTCTGAATGATGGATACCCCAGTGACCACATTCCATCAGTGGGATCTGTGTATATAACACCACTGTGTACCCTGTTCTTTCCTGACTATAGAGCAGATGTCAGGAGGCATTTCAGAGGTCATGTGTGGCTAGTGTTCTTCCCAGTGGAGTATAGTAGGGTGGCATGTCTATGAGGACCCCCATATGGGCCTGGTGTGAGTGGGCAGCGGGCGCTGTTTGTGCTGCGGCTGTGTCCTCTGTTCCAGGACTCACTTGCTATGCACCTGGGATGTGCCTCCCCCTGTGTAATGTGAGGACATCGCTTGAGACTTGGATTGAAGAATGTGAAACTAGCTGGTGCAAAGGAAAGATGTGATCCCTGGACGTCAGCTCTCTGGTGCAGTTGCTCTGAAGCCACTGGGGAGATCCTGTAACTTCAGAACGACACATAGACCCTGACTGTGCCACTGGCTGACTGTGTGGTCACTGCAATATAGGGCCTCAGTTTCCCCAGTGGTGAAGGGAAGGTTCTGGTGAGCCACCTTCTCTGATGCTAGGTTCCCTAAAGCCAGCACAGGCTGGGTGTTGTTGGCTGGTGTGTTTCCCAGAAGGTTCTGAGTGGGAGCTCACAGCCACTGCTCTAGCCATGATGCCCTGGGGCCCTGCAGCCCTGCACAGGATCTCGGGCTGAGCTACTGTTCCAGGCAAGGCTCAGGATTGAGAGGAATAAGAAGGGGTGCTGTGACAGGAGCCAGTAGAGTTTCAGGGTGGGGAGGAGCACAGAAGGGCAAGCCAAAGACCAGCATAGGGCACAGCCACAGAGCAGAGCCATCAGCTCCAAGTCACTGGGTGACACTCAGCTTCAGTAACTGTAGGGGCTGGTTACTCAGTTCTTGGGATCTGAAAGGCATAGACCCCATAGAGAGTAGGGACCAAGGAAGGACCACAGGGCCAGATATGGCCCCTCGAGGTTTTCTTGTTCCTATTCCTGGTTTTTCTTGTCTGTTGTGTGCCCCAGGAGGTAGCCCGGGCGGGCATCACAGATACTGACTCATTTCTCTTCCTGTTATGTTAGGAGCTCTAGAAAGATGTAGAATGAGGAGATAAGCAGAAAGTGGCTAAGGTCTTTAGTGTCCTGCCCCTTCCCTGGTCACTGGGTCAGATGCATAGCTGACCATGGGTGGCAGCAACAATCAGTGTTCTGCCCTCGCCGAGCCTGAGTCTGCAGCCCTTTCTCTCCATTCATCCCATAAGGACCAGGGACACCAGGAAAGGAATCCATGCCTTTGCTTGTACTGGGTAGTTTCCCTCCTTCTGCCCACACCTCCGCTCCTTCTGTCAGCCCTCTTTGGATGGCACAGTGGCCCCCCAGGCCTCTAACCTACTTGGTTTCCCAGAGCCAGGTTTTGCTCAGCAAAAGAAGATCTCACTGCACCTTCTTATCATCCCTCACCCTTCATCTCCCTGAGGGACAGACCCAGCCTTCTCCTTCCTGCAATCTGGGTTTCCAGGTCTGGTTCAAGGAAAGATGCAGGAGAGATCCGGGAGTGCACTGGGAGTCTGAGCAGTAGATCCGTGTCAGGGGGCTGCCCCTGTGCTTTGCACAGCAGGAAAGGGTCTGTGGGTCCAGAGGGGACATCATGCCAGGTCTCAAACCTGGGATAACTCTAGCCTGGGTGCTACCCCTCTACCACACAGCTCAGAGGTGCGAGTCTCCCAGCAGGAGTCAAAAAAACCCAGTTTCTGCTCCAAATCTCTCGGGGTCTAAAGACCAGGAAAGGTTCACATATTGAATTTGAAACATTGCAGCCAGTTCTGAATCCCTGCCCCATAGTGTGTGGCATGAAAAGTTCTATCCCTGATGTGCCTTTCTGTTTTGTTTTTTAGGGTTCCCTACCCTCAGAGCGTGGACTTAGAACAGCTGAGGAGACAGGTGAGTGTGAGCCATGGCCACTGGTCCACCTGGCACTTGTAGAAACCTGTGCTTGCAGGTAGTGTATACACTACCACTAATGGCCTCTATCGAGAGCAGCCAACTGCTGTGTGTGGCCGACCACCTGTGTGTGTGGCAGACACACCTGGCCTCCCAACCCCTTCAGGCTGCTTACCAGATAGGAAGGGATAGGAGGGAAGCTGCAAGGGAGTCTGAAAGCTGTAGTTGGGCTCATTTCCATCTCTCCCCACCTTGCCTGGATGTGGTATTCTCCCAATATGACATGCTTGTGGAGGTCATATGACCATCCTATCAGTCATTCACACTGTAGTATCTTTGGGATTTTTTTAAAAATGCCTTTTCTCTTACTTGGACATTTATTTTACAAGTGCTTACGACTGTTAAATCACATTGAGAGTTTTTAAACTTACTTATCCTTTCATGTCGTATGACTACAATGTACTTTGGCCGTATTCCTTCCCCTCCCATTGAACACTATTATCTTTCCCAAGCCCTCCCCCTGCCCTTCTTTCATGTCTTTTTTTTAAAATTGCTTCTCACTGTGGTCACTAGCCTGAGGGTCTAGGGGATTCTGGCTTAAGGAGGGAGAGCACAGTACACAAGCCAGGGCCTCAGCCACAGAGAGAACAAGGGCCTGGGACTCCACAGAGGAAGTTTCTAGAGTTCATTGACTGCTCAAAGCTAGCATTCCTGAGTGGGACCTGTGGTCTAGCCTGGAACACCCAAACCTGGGAAAGCCTGAGGTTCCAAAGCACTCGGGGGAGCTGCCTCTCGGGTGTGGGTACATCTCTGGCTCGGGCAGGAGGATCGACCTCCTTCCCAAGCAAGCAGCTGCTGGCTCAAGGGTGTTCCATGGAGAGTCTTTCCCCTGTACTATCTCTCCAGGCTGACCAGTGGGCACCTAGCTGTTCCTCTGTGGGGCAGTCCTTGGATACAGGGAAGAAGTTTTGAGAGTTTTTATCAGGTCACACATGGGCAACCTGTGGTGATTCCAATGCAGAAATGTTGGGCAAATTTCATGTAATTGACATATGTGATGTTTGTGTTTCTTTCCAAATACTGTTTGCAGTGATCTAAAAAACCATGTGTCTTACAGAAATTTGCTTCACATTGACCCCACTAGATGGCTGGGCTCTGTGGGCTGACTTCCCAGTTAACTAACTATGGGTCTGGCTGTGGGGCCATTTGACTGCAGGACTGGTGTCAGGCCATCTGACTGCAGGACTGGGGTCAGGCCATCTGACTGTGGGCTAACTATGGGCTGCCTGTGGGATGGGCCAGTGTGACAGAGAAGCATCAGGCCATAGTGGGGAAGGTGCCACTCTGCCCGCTTTGGTTTACTTCCTGCTGTCTGAGCTGGAAACCCAAGTGCTGGTCTTTTTGTGAACACTTTGAGGACCTAGTTAGGCACTCATTTAAGGGGACCCAGCATTTGCTGACCCCCTCCCTTGCTCCCAACACTGAGGAGAAGCAGGGATCTGCTGTGTCAACTCACCCCAAGGACAAGAAAGAAGGACATGCAAGCCCGAAGGAGAAGAGACCAAGGCACAGAAAGCCGCGTTGTCCTCAAAGATGCCAGTGCCCCCTCGCTGTCACACACGCTGCTCGTATAAGGGCACCTGTCGACAGCAGTGCTTATGACTCAGAAGATCAAATGGCAGCTGTCAGCCATCCCCACCAGGAATCCTCTGCGCTGTCCTCCCATGTGACCAGGCTGCCTTCATCTGCCCTCCACTCCACAGCCTAGTACAACAGAGCCTCATCCTGCATTTGACACGGGAAACCAGAGCAGCCACCAAGAATGGGAGCTTCCCGTGGTGTCCTGTCCAGATCCTGGAGCTGGGTAAAGACCAGAACAGCCTCTGGATCCTGCCCCAGGGCAGTATGGGTAATGGGTAAACTCATGGTCTTGGGAACATAATAGAACTGAATTATAACCTAGGCTACCCCCTTCCCAAACTGCATATGACCCTGACAAGCAAGTTTTCACCTCTCCTGCTTCTTCCTCCCCCTCTCCTCATCTTCCTTTCCCTCTCGTCTGGAGGCGCCTTTCAATTTAACAGCCCCAGAAGCAACTTGCTGACAGGGAACCTGGTAACTCAGTCTTTCTCTTCCTTTTCCTTTTGATTTTTTTCTTTGGAAGGTATTTAAAATTATATTACATTTGCTGGGAAGCTTTTAATACATATGATCAGAATGGTACTACTCTCCCTATGAAGTGCTATAACGGACTAGAAAGTTTAAGATCTTTGAGCTTTTCCTCTTTCAGAACATGAACAAGTAGAAATTCCGCTTCCAGGAAACCTGCCTGAGGAAGTAGATGTAGAAAGATTTGCCCCCCCCCCAGGATGTTTATCAGGGAGTGTTTATATTAGTTAAAAATAGAATCAGCATGCCCATGGGAAAGGGAGGAGCCCTCCATTTTGCCATCTGCCCATATGGAAGATTCTAGAAAGCAGCAGCTGAGAACTGCTTGAGAAAAGCTTTTCATTGTGTAGGGACATCTCCATATTTCAGAGTTAAGGAAAAAGGCAACTTGTTAAAATTAATCCTGATAGTATTTTTGTGTCAATGCATAAGTTGAAAAACTTCAGTGAAGCAGAGGAGAAAAAGCAGGGAAGGATGTGGAGGGAGCTGAAGTATTGGGGGGAGCACAGGGACTTGTTTTCCTCCTCGTGCATTCCGTGGTCCCTCAGTGTCCCACAGCAACACGTTCACAATTGACATATTCACTAGTAGTTAAAGTTCTAACAAATGTCTACCCTACCTATAAGAACATGTGGACACTTTTACCCATCCACAAGTATAAGAAAAAAGTAGTTTCTTTGCTTTTTGTTCTAGGTTATTCTTTTTTTTCAAAGTCAAAATATTGGTTTTTATTTTGGGGGATTTTTTTAAGCATCCAAAGCCAGTGTTAGTCCTGTGTCCTCCCTTCCTTCTGTCCCTGGAATGGTTTGGAGGGCTGTGTGCATGTGCTGGCCTGCGTCAGGATAGCAGCAATATATAGGGCAAATTAAACAAGCGTTTGTTTTCTCCCCATTTCAGAGGCTGGAAGGTTTTGTTTCTTTGGAGGACTCTCTGGGTTGCAGGTGGCATCTTCCTCCTGTCTGCATGTGGTCTTTCTAGGATGTGCATATCTATATTTTTTCTTTAAGGACGGGTCAGATTGGATCGGGGCCTACTTCGTCACTTCACTTAATCATGTTTCCCCATGTCTCCAAATGAGAGTGATGTCAGTGAGGCTCCGTTGTGCTTTGCTGCAGAAACTGCCGGGGGAGCCTGCATTCATACATCTCACCAACAGAACACCCTCACCTGGCCCAAGGTCTGTGTACTAGGTTGTTACATGGAGTTGAGACTTGTTGCCCTGGTTGAAGAAGACGGTATCACACACAGCTAGCTCAGGATGAGGCCTGAGTTCAAAGCCAGATGCTCGGTTTCTCATCAGGGAACTCCCACATACAGACGCATTCAGAGGGACAGGGTCTTGGAGACCATGGCCATTTATTCAGCAGAACCCTAAGCTTCGAGCAAGAGGGCAGTGAGAGTGGATAGAAAGGTCATCGTCCACTCTGAGAGGTTAATTGAGGTGCAACACCTCCATCGTAATGTTTCTCATGTCCTCAATCTGGCCTTCCACTTTCTTCTGACAAAACTAGTCCTTCCCCTCCAAGGTACCTGCTGCTCCTAGCACCTACCCTCTTGTATGCATAAGAGGATGCTTTTTTTGCCCCTAGTTCCTATGAGGGAAGACCAACATCCTGGAATCTTCCCAGCAGTGAGTGTCTTTGTTGTCATGAGCTCCTTGGATCACAGCTGAGATTATGCTGACAGGCCCAAGATTTAGGATGAGGATGGAAAGACCAGCCACAGGGGAACAGCAAGGACTGGGAGCCATTCAGCCTCACAGAGAGATCAGGTTCCCTCTCAGGGCTGGCAACTCACTCTGATGAATACACAGAGGGCAAATCTAGTCCAGTTTTTTGTTTCTTCCAAAAATTTCTTAAGGTCTTAGGGGAAGATCTGCAAGAAGAAAGGAAAGGAACTTGGATCAGGGTTCAGAACAGACATGGTGGGACAACATAACTCAAAAGCCATATAGCTAGCCCAGACCACTGTGTAAGCTGGGCCCCAGGACCACAGCCTGGAACTGAAGAATAGCGTCACTCACACATCAATCCCGCATAGTCCCACAACTGCCCTCACTTCATCATCTGTGCAGACCCAATGGCCTCCACGTGGGGAACATCCCCCCACATGTCAATGTCCCCACACACAGGGTACTTTTCCCCCATGACCTGGTGTCTCTTCACATTTCCCAGCAACCCCCCCCCATATGAGGCACATTCCTGTGCATAGCCCAGTGCCCTTCTACTTGGGGCATATCCCCCCACATGATCCAGTTTTCCCCCCACATGGGACATCACCCCCACACTACCCAGTGTCCCTCCACATGGCCCAGCGTTCCCCAACATGGGATTCATCCACCCCACTTTAGGAATCCCTTGATCTGAAAGGCCCCAAAATTTCTGGAAATGACCCCCCTAATTGGGCTATTCCCAAATCAGTCAAGCAAATAGAGCCTCTGGGGGTGCAGAAGGCAGGGATGACTGTTAGACACCTGGAAAGATGTCTGGTAAGGAATGTGACCAAGTGGTGTTTGAAGTTGTGCTGGCAGGGGCATCATATAGACATGTGACTTTATGTGTGTATCGGTCCTATGGAATAGACATGAGAGGCCCACCAAGAAAAGATAGGGCACAGAAAAACCAAGGAACTGAAAATAGTTGGACTAAGTCAAGGTGGCTGAGTCCCTGGCTTTCCCAGAACTTTAATAAAGCTATTGATGGACATTGGCACCATGAGGTGACATCAGAGGCAGCCCAGCATGACGCAGCACCATCTCTGAGACATGACCTATAAGACAGAGTCATTTCATGTCAGGTCAAAGAGCCATTCATGTGACTCAGCCACTGAAGGGTCCTCTAGCCCCTTTGAAGGACAGCAGTGTTGCTGACGTCATACAGCTGGTGTGCTACCCAAGTCTTGGTTGGCCAGGGCCTGGCGCTTGGCGCATAGCCCTCTCGCTCCAGCACACACTATGGAAGGACCTACCATCCCATCTGGTGACATTCAAGACAGTGGTGGTTTGGAGTCCCTCTGAAGGCCTTTGTCAGCTACCTTCGCACATTTGGAAAGTTCCACCACAGGCTGTAGGAGACTGATAGATGCTGGGAAGGAGACAAGACTCCTGGCTGCAGTCAAGCCGCGTTCCAGCTGGGGGCGGCCATGAGCTCTGCAGCAGCTCTGTGTGCCTCTGCTGTCAGCTTCAGAGCCCTTCATGGTTCCAGAACCCACAGACCCCTTGACTGTGGTCCTAGGTTGGAACCCCAGAGTCAAGGGACCAGGAGCAGCCGGCTGACCTGGCAAGGCCGGCCTGGCACACACTGCAAAGGGTGAAAAACTAGGGATGGTGGAGCTACAAGGCCATATGGGCTCCAGATGTCCAGAAAACAGCTGATAAGGGTGTTGGTGTCAGGACTGAAGGAGGAAAGGGCTTGAGAGCCTGTTCCTGGGGATTCTGGGAAGTGGCCACAGGACTTGGCTCTGTCCAAACCCAAAGTGCCCAGAATTCTGGGGAAGGAAGGTTGCTCTTGGCTTGCACCCAAAGCAAGGTGGTTATAGGACTTCCCTGAAAGACCTTTGCTCCTTCCGCCATTCTTTGCCAGATTGTTCACTGAGGTCCCCAGACATGCAGGATTCCCTGTGAGGCACCAGGGGTTTGGCTGTGCCCAGAAAGACCCCTCACTTTGCCAGGAGAATGACTGTCTAAATGACTGTAGTGCTGTGTGATAGGAGAGGGTCTAAGCAGAGGAGGAAAAGGCCAGTTAGGGTATATTTTATAAGGGAGGGACATTTTCAAGGATTAGTAGGAGTCTGGTAGTGAGGGATGGAGGAGAAAGTCAAGATTCAATGTAGGGCGACAGGCTAGGCAGACCTAAGCAGGGGCTGCTGAGAAGATTTGACAGCTGCAGGAGAAAGTGCCAATTGTGATTGATTCTGCTTGCTCAGAGACTGCACAGGGTGGCAGGTCTGCTGATATATCAGGAACTCTGCCTTTGGAATGATATAGTCTGTAAGTCACATCTCTAAGGTGGTCAGGCCTTACCTCCCTACCTCCCTGCCTCTACCTGCATGGCCTCTTCCTCTTTTCTAGCCACTGCCAGGCCAAGTCACACCTGGGATGATGTTGACTTGATGATATTTAAAAACAGTATGACACATCAATTACTGATGAAAGAGAAGAAGGTCTGTGTGTATGAGTGAGTATAAGCCTGCAATGACAGAGGCAGATGCAGTCTTGGCACCCAGGACAATGGCCTGTGCAGAAGTGTCTTAGACACATGTACTATACACATGTTCACCTGTGCATGCATGTATCCATGAGCACATACACACACACACACACACACACACACACACACACACACACAAATGCTCCCACCAAATGTAAGAATGGACACGTTTGCCACCTACCACAGGCATGCACATTCCGATCATTCCAACCAACATGTATATTTCCCACCATACAGTGTCCCAAGATTCATACTGGTCTCCAGAGTTTTCTAATTTCAGGGAGCTACTCCTTCAGCCCCATGCATAGCCAGGAACATTTTAAGTGATGCCTGTACTTACTCACCATGACGACCAGCAAAGGATTTTAATCCCATCCCACACTTCCACCTAGTAGGCCAATAGCCAAGGACCATCTGATAAACACAGGTCAGATACTCTACCACCTTTCTCATAACACTCGCCTTGAAGGTGGGTCCACCTATCTCTCCCTCCCCTCCCCTCATCCTGTTTCATAGAAGAGGAACTGAGGCTTAGAAAAGCTAGTATCTCAGAAGTCTGAATATGAATCCAGGACTCCTCCAGTAGAAATAGCAGCTCATGCCAATGTTGCTCAGTACCCTGGTGTCTACAGCTGCCATTAGGTTAGGCTCCTCAGTCCTTGCATTTCTTCCCATAACCTGAATGGCCCTGGCGCTGTGTCCCCAGCCATTGCCTGATTCCCAGCCCTTCTGTCAGCAACTTGTCAACTGAGAAGAAAAAAGGACTTTGTAACTAACAGGGGTGGGGCAGCTGTGCCTTCCCCCTTTGGTAATGAGCTGACCAGCTGTAGAGTAAGACCTTTGACCCAGGCCCCAGGTTCTGTGTCTCCAAATGGGATTTGGGATAATAGCAAAGCCCCACTATGACATGACTGAGTGCTGAGCACTGTTATGTGTGGCAGGCCTGCACAATGGCTGGTGCATTGTAACTGTAGTGTCATCTGTCTTAGCATCAGTCCTCTACCATCAACCATTTCCTGGAGGTAGGTGTGTGCTATGCTTTAGAGATAACAGAACAGGATGCCAGCTTCAGAGAGAGATGGGCCTGTTAACAAGCAAGTTTAAGTCAGTGTAGTAGTGGGAGAAGCCCAAGATGTGGTGGGTACAATGAGGGCTGAAGTATAGTGTCTTCTTAGTTACTTTCTCATTGCTGTGGCCAAATACCCGCAAGAAGCAGTGTAAGAGTCTGCAGGGTGTCACACGCAGGCCTAATTGCACTGTAGGGCAAGAAGCTTCATAGGGCATTTTGAAAACGCCATTATAAAATGAGAAAGTGCCTCTAAAGACCACTTTTCTAACACTCACAGCCCAGAGTCAGGCTTTGTAGAAAGCCACAGCAAAAAGAGATCAGGCAGTTTTGGGCAGGGTTCCGGAATAGTTCCTGCATTCTCCACCAAGAAATGAGAATGTTTCTAGTGCACCCCCTTTGGTGAGGGCAGACCAGACCAGATAGAAGAAAGAATGGGTACCAGGGACTTCTACCCGCACCCTGTGGCTTGCCTGGAGGGCTGCTCAAGCCTCTATTGAAGAAAGATACCCTTGACATCCCCTCCACAACTTGAGTTCAAGTTTGTCCTGGCACCTTAGGGTGCAGCCACCTGGAATCCCTTTAATCCCATATTAATGAGTTATGTGCCCATGAGCAGGCTTAGCTGAGGGAGAATGAAGAGAAACAGGCTAGCTCCCCTTTCCCCAGGGACAGAGAGGAGGGTGTAACTCCTTTCAGCCTGAGCCCTGGTCAGCTCCTGGATATTAGTGCTGGGATCAGGGAACCCCTGAAGGCTTCCCTGCTGTCCTGTCTGAACTGCAGACAAGCTCGGGCTTGTGGCATCCTTCCTTGCTTGTGAGGAGACCTCCCCCCTGGGCTTCCATAGGCTGCAGCCCTAAAGAGGAATCAGAGAGGGAGCCAGACTTGTTCTCAAAGGTCAAGCGAATGCAGGATCTTAGAGATCTGTGGGATCATTGTTACCTCGTAGCCTGGACTGAAAAGTATAACCTCCATTTAGCATATGAAGAAACTGAGTCCCAGAAAGGAGAAGGGTGTTGGGATGGAGCCAGGCCAACTCTCAGACTCCTTCCATTATTAGGCCCTCTCAGAGGGCTTGCTGAGTGTGTAACCCTAGCATCAGAGCTTGGGCCCCAGGTCAGCCATGTGGCAAGTCGGGGTTGTGGGCCTCAACATAGGTGTGAATGACTTGAATTCAGTCCTCGGAAGTTCTCACTTCTTTACTCATAAAAGCTCCAGCCATGGATTTTGGAGGTTACCCACCCTCAATTCCCTTTATCTGCCTAAAGTTGGTTGTCACTTCCTCTGCCATCTTCCAGACCTGGCAACTGCTCTTCTCTCAGGAAATCTCACCTGTATAGGCCACAGAGCCCAACGACTGCTCAATCAAGTGGTGCCACACTGCTGATACCTGTCCCACCTTGGCCTGGATTCTGTATTTTTGAGGTGTGCCTTGTGTGCAGTGCGTGCATAGTACCCACAAGAGGATTCCTGCTGGCACTTGGGGATCTGACATGTCCTCTTTCAGAGGAGCTTAGACTGTTTTCTTGACTTAGAGGCTAGGGTATTGCTTAGTACAGGACAAAGGTCTGGGGTTCTTCAGCTGTGGAGCAGGTTGCACTGCAGACTCCATCTTTCTCCTGGGGACTTCTTAGCAGTGCCCTGCCTGCTATTTCATCTAGGTTTATAACTGACCTCATTCTTTTCTCTATGACCACTTCTCATCCCAGCTTATATTTCTGGCCCCATCCTAACCCTGTGGTCTCACAGAGAGACAAAGGTGGGGGGGGTCTCCAGTAAGCAGACAAGTAACCCTTAAGTGTCCTGTCCTAGCTAGAGCGGTGTGAATGGGCCAGGAACAGGGGGACAGTTTCAGTTCCCCTGATAGGCAAACCAATCAGCCTTGAACCTGGCGTTTGAAACTAGAGGCTTGAGAGTTAATCCGCTGTGAGACTATAAGGGACCAGTTCCACTGTGAAAGAGTCTTTTGTTCCAACCCCCCTGCATCCGGGGTACACTGTGATTCCATTTTAATTAATGGTGCTGCGGCTAGAGCTGAGCTTTCTATCCTGGACCTTGGGCACAGGGAGACCCAGGGCCCATGTCTGGCTGCTGCAGAGCAGGAGATAGACCCAGAGCTGGCAGCATAACACCCACAGGGAGGCCAGCCTTCCTTGTGTATCCTTTGGACAGCATATGCCTTTAGGGATGCTCTGGAAAGTTTCCCTTGGGGTCAGGAGGGAGATTATTTTCTGATATTGTACCTGCCCAGCAGGAATTCAGGTAGGTTTTTGGGGGGGGCAGCCTCTGTTCTCCACAAGCAGGCAGCTGTGGTCTGCCACTCTTCCTGGCCACCCAGCTCTCTGGAATGGTCTTCACTGGCCACTTAATGCTTTGGGTAGCTCTTAGAGAACCTGGTCCCAAGGTGACCTACCTGGAGTGTGGTTCCATGGTATAGCACATGCTCAGCAGATATGAAGCCCTGGGTTCGTCCCTCAACACTGGAAGAGTTGTAGAGTAACGGTCAATTGTTTACTCTGAGTTGGAGATTCACCCAGTCAGCAGAGCCTTTCTTGGCAACACTGGTTTGTTCAGGTTCCCACACAGGTACATAGAGACCACATAAGGGAAACCTGCAGGTCGCTGGTGCCTAGTTCCCAGAAGGACAGACAGGAAACCACAGGCACGTGAGATCCACCTGCTGTAGCGATGCAGGAGAGTCCAGGCAGGGAGTGGAGCTTCCTGGTATGGCTGACTTATTAGGAGGGTGAGCGGAGTTTCCCTGGAGAAGAAAGCATGGTTAGGAGGGGAGTGTGCAGGGGACTGGGGCTAACGCTGGGAAATTCCAAGTGGCAGGGGGACATAGACAGAAAGGAGAGAAAGCCCACTCTAAGGGGCTTAAATGACACATCCACACCCACACCCCAAGCTTTGTCCTGATGACATTTGGGATTGGAGGGAGTTACCAAAGGTTGTTCCATAGAGACAGGGAAGCTACAGAGCTACCTTTTTTTTTTTTTAATGACTCTTCTAGCCCCAGCCCTGACTGTGGACCAAGGGCCCCAGACTCAGCCTGCTTTGCTACCACTGAGGATGGAATATGATCCCAAGTCTGGTAGGGTAGACCTCAGCAGAAGGCTGGGTATCAGTTACGTGTTATGCTGCATGCTTTCCCCAGAGGGGATGAACATCTTGTTAGATTAGTGACAGAGTGGTTGTGACGTCAGCCTGCCCTCGCTAGGGTTGTGGTTATCACCCTCATAGCCTGGAAGTAAAAAATTGCTTCTTTTGATCATATACACGTTGCTTGAGCATTCAACAAATATTTATTTCATGCAGACCCCAGGTTTTGGATGGCTTGCTAACTTGCTTCTCAGTTTTATTCTAACAAAGATGGTTCTGCAAATTAAAATATGTTGTGAATAGGTGTAGGATATGTGTATTTTTCTTTCCTAAGGAAGTATTCTGAGGAGTCTCTTTTCTACTTGTTTTGCCATTTACCTGCCCCCATCTGTTCTTGTGCAGAAACCATGAAGTCTGGGTCCCAAGTAGCCTACCCTGGAGCCTCATCCAGTGACATAGTCCAGTTTATGCCAGACTATCCTGAAGCCACCCTATCTGACCCAGCCTCCAACCCAACCTCTCCCTATATGGTGCTCACTGTTGTCATGTCTTCTTCCCAGTTAATCCTCGCTGTGATCTTCTCGGGGCCATTTGACCAAGGACGAGAAGACTGCAGCTCAGCAACCCAAGTGTAGCACCAATCACACAAAGAACAACAGCTAAAGTGCACATGCTGCTCCCTTAAAAGCAGGAGATGCTTTTGTTCTCTTGTAGCAAGTGGGGGAAACTAAGGCATAGGGCTGCATGGTAACTTGTTGAAAGAGAAGGGTGGCAAGAGGCAGAATCCAGATTCAAACTCATGAAACTTGGTCCCAGAACCCACACTCTGAGCCTTCTACAGGACTAACATAGGGCTGGCTCAGTGGCAGAGGAGTCATGTGGCAAAATGGCTCAGATCATCACACTTTTCTTAGATGCATTTCTTTCTTTCTCGACCAATGTTTTTCCTCTGGCTTCTTTGTCCAAATCCTCTGTGGAAGGTCCTATGGCAGTGTGTGAATTTGTGTGCATCCATGCACATATATACACATGAACTTGCATGCATCCACGCATGTGCACCACAGGCCCTGGTCAGCTGAGACATGCTCCTAAAGAGTGACCAGAGGAAGCTAGCTGGTCAGCACTCTAGACTCCCTGAATTGTTTCATTTCAAGATGAAATTTTCCTTGATGCTTCTCCCAGCACTGGGCTGTTTCATCCTCTGCGACAGAGAAGAGGCCTTCAGAGTAATAGCAACCATGACCTGTGTCTATAGTGAGTGAGGAAAGGGCCAGTAGCCAAGGACTTCACTGCCCTGACTGGGGCTGAGTTTTCCTGGTGAAAGAAATATGGATTCTCTCCGATGGCTTGCTGATGTGGTTCTTGTCCCTCTAATGTGGCAGCCTCTCTCCCGCCCCTGGGGTGCAAAGTGTTTTATTGAGAAGCGTCTCAAGAACTTTTGCTTTGGAAGTTTTGGTATCTCTCTGGAGACAGTAGGAGTTGCACGTGGTCTGTACAGGTAGCCTGATGGGAGATGAGCAAGTGACTGGCATGTCCCTTCAATGGGCATCTCTCTGGCATCTGCACCATGCCAGGTGCAATATCTGTTCATGTCCAGACCCATAGAGGCCCCACTCTCCTAGAGCCTCTGAACAGTGCGTGGTCAATGCAATAGCAGAAGCCAGTCAGCATCTGGGAGGACATGGGGCAGGGGGTGTGAGGGCACTGGGGGAGGTGAGTGACAGGCGGGCTGCTATGCGTGGATCTGGGGACATATTTATTTACAGGCAGGTGGCAAAGCACTAGTTTGAGAATGAGCACGATGGCTTCAAGGTGGCTTGAAGAGGACAGTAGGAGGAGGTGTGAGGCTGGGCAGGGAACTATTTACAAGGGTCCCTGTGAACATGGGAAGAAGTGTTTTTACTCTGCTAAGCAGACTACATTTGTGAAGATCGACAATTGACAATTGGATCCAGGAAAGGTTATGATCATGTTGACCATTTTGCTTGCTAAGGAAAATGTCCAATCATCAAGTAAACAATTTTAATGTGAGTGATAGCCATACAGAAAGTGAAGGTCTCTTCAAGTGAGTCATGGAGACATGGGAGATGATGAGCAAGGTCCAAGTTGTTGAGACACTGAAGATTCCTTAATGTGTGACCTTGGGTATCTACTGTCGAACTCTTCTTTATCAGAAGAGTTGGGATAGTTTCATGAAGAGGCGTTGGACAGACAGCATAGATGTGAGAGACTAGTGTGAGCTCTCCATGGAGGCATGCCATATTGAGAACACAGCTCATACCCAGGGAGGAGATGTCCATGGGATAATGTCAAAAAAAGAAAGGCCAGGAGAAAGAGAGGGAGTACAGAAAGGAGGAAGGGAGGAAAAAGAGGAAGGGAGAAAGGGAGGGGGGAGGGAAGAAAGATTGGGAAGATGGTTCACTTGATAAAGTGCTTGCTATAGAACATGAGGACCTAAGTTTGATCCCAGAACTTATATAAAAAGCTGGGTACAGTGACATTCACTTGTTATCCCAGCACTGGAGAGGAGAAGATGGGTGAATCTTTGGGGCTCACTATTCAGCTAGCATAGCCTACTGGGTGAGTCCAGGACAAGTGAGAGACTCTCTCAAGAAACAAAGTCAATGGACAGTGTCTAAGGAACAACACCAGAGATTGACCTTTGGCCTCCATATATATGTGCACACGTCATGCTTACAACATCCATCCATCCACATGATCATAACCACATGGACATACACATAAATAATATTTGAATAAAGGACAGAGAGAAAGAGAAGAAAGGATAAAAGAAAGGAAAGAAAGGAAGAAAGAGAACAAGGGAGGGAAAGGAAAGAAAAGGAGGAGAAAGGAAAGAAGGGAAAGAGGGAGGGAGAGAGAAAAAGAAAGAAAAAGATATCTTGAAATGTCCCAGCCCCTATTTCCAGCTCTCAGCACTTTAATTAAAAGCCTGGTGGTCTCTAGCTCCCCTCTTTTCTAGGAACTTTTCCCAACACCTTGGCAATACCTTACAATGAAAGGCCCAGGGATAGCAGAAGATACAGTCTTCTGACACTGAGCGCGGTGGCAGGACCCTGTGAGGGCTGGCATGTGAGCCCGCAGTGTGCTGTCCTGCAGTCAGTGAGCTGGTTGGAGCTCTCCGTGGTCCTGACAGACTCGGCTCGCAGAGCGGTTCTCTGCCTCTGAGTGTTGACTATAGGGATGTAGTTGCCACAGCTGGACATAAAATGACTGTCTTGGGACAGTGCTATAGTAGGAAGTGGACATTAAGGGACTCCATGGTCCAGGATCATAGTCATGACCCTGTGAGAGAGCTGTCCTAGAAGGGACAGGGCCTTGGGGCTGCAGAAGGAAAAGAGAGGACAAGGTTTGCTGCTCCGGTTTCTGTATTTAGAAGGGGGAAAGGGTGCACAGTGACCTGCATGCCTAGACTTGTCTTACAGAAGAGCACAGAGCTGAGACAGACATCTCAGAGTATGCTGCGGTCAGCATCCCAGAACCAGTCAATCGGGTTTGAATTGTTATGTCTGCATGTAAACAATGTGATGCGAAGGAATCATACCCTTACTTTTCATAGCTTGATATCTATATTTTACCCAAGGGCATATCTCACATGCTCCAGAGCCATGTGCACTTGATATCAACATCTTTTTTTTTTCTTTTTTTTTTTTATTAAAAATTTAATTATACATTTTTAAAATTTTTTACCAGTTCCCTCCCTCCCCCCTCTTCCCCCTCCCCTTCCCCCAGTGCCTCCCCCCCAATTCCCAGATAGTCCTTTATTGTGTGTGCCTAACTCTCCACTGTGTCCTCCTCTCCGATGACATATAAGGACCCAGTGGCATTTCCATAAGCCCTTTCTCTTGTTCCCCTTAAGCATAAGATCACTACTATGGCTGTCAATCCCTTGCCTCCAGGGGTCTCGGTGCCCTTATCAGATGCTAGACTTTATGAGGGCAACAGTGCGCTGGACATTGCGCAGGGCATGCAAAGTTCCATTATGATTGCTTTGGCCCCAACTATTGTTGAGAATCTTGCAAATCGTTGCTCCTCCCATCCTTTTGCTCTTACAATCTTACCGCCCCCTCTTCCGCAAATGTCCCTGAGCTCCAGGATGGGGAGAGATTAGGCTGTCCTAGTTCTATGTGATTGATATAGAGTCTCTGAAGTTCTGGATTGTGGTTTGTTGATTTTCTTTTGCAGTTTTGCTGCTCCTGCAATTCCCTTCACTCCATTCTGCTGGGCACTGTATGTCACCCCCTGGCCAGAGACAAAAAGCTGTTAAACTGGAGTCTTGTTGTAATAGCACATTCAAGGGTAGATGTAATAAGAGTAGGAAACCTCACTGAGAGAGGGGTCCATCACCCATTTGCAAAATGATTACTTTTTATCTGCTAGACTATATGCCCTCCCCTTCTGGTGAGATCAGGAAAGAACGTCTGTGAACTTAACCAGGTTTCTCATTACTTACTTGCAGACCTTCATGGAGGCCTATTTTCTCTGCTGTAACATGGTCTCCTCTCTCTTTGTTTCTGGTGTGGCCCTCCTAACCCATCTCTCTTGTTCATAATCCTTGCAATTACTGTGTTACATAGGTTTACTTTTGAGTGTCCCAATGTGGGCTGGGTGAGTTTGGTACTAGGAGCCACCTATTAGGGAGTACATACGGCGCTTAATTTTCTGGGTTTGGGATACTTCACTTAATATAATTCTTTCTAATGACATCCATTTCCCAGCAAATTCCAGTAATTCATCGTTTTTGATGGCTGAGTAGTACTCCATTGTATAGATGTACCACAGTTTCCTTATCCACTCGTCAACTGTTGGACATTTAGGTTGATTCCATGACTTTGCTATTGTAAACAGTGCTGCTATGAACATGGTCGAGCTTGTGCTATCGAGGCGAACCTTTGCTGCTTGGGGGGTTATTCCCAAAAGTGGGATAGCAGGGTCATATGGCATTTCAATCTTTAATTTCTTTAAGAATCTCCACAGTCACTGCTACCAACTCTCAACAGTTGGGATCTTGTGAAATTAAAGAGCTTCTGTTCAGATAAAGAGATTGTAACACGAGCTCAAAGGCAACCCACAGAATGGGAGAAAATTTTCACTAACCACATATCTGACAGAGCTCTACTGTCCAGAGTGCACAAAGAACTTAGAAAATTAAACTCCAAGGAAAACACTGGCCCAATTAAAAAATGGGCCCTGGAACTTCAAAGAAACTTTACCAGGGATGAAATTAAGATATCAACATCTTAAGCAGTCAACTTTCAACATTGACTCATGTATGTTCGTTACGTGCATGTGCATGTGTGAAGGCCAGAGATCAACCTCAGGTGTTCCTTCTCAAGAGCCATCTACCTTGCTTTTTTTTTTGAGACAGGTCTCTCATTTAGTCTGGAGCTCACCAACTAAGCCAGACTGGCTGGTCAGCAAACCCCAGAGACTCACCAGTCTTCACCTTCTCAGTGCTGAGTTCACAAGCACATGCTGCCATGCGTGGCTTTTTTTTTAACATTGATTCTGTGGCTCTAACTCAGATTTTTGTGCTTTTATGGCAAGCACATTAATATTGAACTGTCTCTAACATCCCTCCTACATGTCTACAAGCACAGTGAGGGTGTGGACACCTGGCAAATTGAATCTACAGTAGCGTGAGTAGCCAGAGCCTCCTGCCCCAACTTCCTCCCGCCTCCCTGTATTGAGCAAACTGGTGCTCTAAACCCTCAATGGTGCAACCTTCTTTCCTAGTGTCACCCACCACACTAGGTGGGTCTAGGCATGCAGGTCACTGTGCACCCTTTCCCCTTCTAAATACAGAGACCGGAGCAGCAAACCTTGTCCTCTCTTTTCCTTCTGTGTGGTAGGTGCCATGACATGTTGGGATGGGCACCCCAGGAACTCAGTGGTCTTCCCACGTCTTGAGCCTAGAAGGCAGCTGCTGAGTGCCCATGCTTTGGACTCATGCTACATGAGAGTGGGACACAGCCAGTTCCTTTCCTACAAGGACTGTGGTTAGGGAGGAGAGACAGCTGCTCCACAAGCAGGAGAACCACACAAACCTAGGACTCCTGTGGCCCTGGAAGCCACTGGGAAGCCCCACACCAACGAGGAGCAGAGAACAGCTCCGCCTCTTCTCCAGCTTGGCCCCGTGGCAAGCGAGGCCCACGGTCCCAAGCAGCAGTTCTGGGATGGGGAGCTGGCCCCCTCCGCCAGCATACGGCATTGTTTTCAAGTTCTTTTTTATTAAGGCATACTTTTCACATAATTCACCCCTCTTAATGTAAAGTTCCATGAGTTTTCACAAACTTATGCAGGTGTGTAGCCATCATCTTAATCAAGGTACAGAAGAAATCCATCACGTCCCACATTCCCAGTCACTTTGTAGCCTTACCCTCCCCCAGTCAAGATGATGCTAGAAATTCAGCCCCATAGTACCTGTTAGTCTGTCTCCAGGGGAGCCCCCAGGACATTATCAGAGGTTATGATGGGCCTTGGGTGTGTGCACATGTGGCTGAAACCCTGCCCACACCCCACCCTGAGTCCATGGTGTTGCTGGAGAGCAGGCCAGGTGAGACCAGCAGAAAAGTGGGTAGAGGTACCTGTGAACTCTCTCTGGGTCTGACTTTAAAGCAGGGTAGGACCCATTACTTCAGTGTCCTCCCACAGGAGCACTGGAGACCTTGTGGAACAGACAACCTCCATAACATGTCTGGCTGTGGTAGGAGAGTTACACACACTTTAATCCATTTATTTACTTAGTCAGTGTTGATTGATCTGCCTATGTACTGTTTTTGTAGACTGTAGAGACTTTAAACAGAGAGAGAGAGAGAAAGAGGGGGGCAAAGGAGGGAGAGAGAGAGAGGGAGATTGAGAAAGAAAAGCCCCCTCTTGGAACATGTATGTTAGCAGAAGGCAGCAGAGAAACAAATGCCAGGAACCTGGATGGCTGAGGCAGGACAGAAAACTTAGCCAGTCTGAGCCACATAAGGAGATGCTGTCACAAAAGGATAGAGAAAGGGGAGAAGGAGGAAGAGGAAAAGGAGGGAGGAGGAGGAGGAGAAAGGGGGGAGGAGGAAGATAGGGGATAGTTATTACATAAGAACAAATGCAGAAGGTACTTTGGAGATAGAACATGACAGGAGACAGTCCTGGAGAGGCTGAACAAGGAAGGCTTCCATGACGGCAAACATGACTGACCTCTGAATCACCAAATGGAGAAGTGTAGTTGTGTGGGTAAACGCGTCCTATGGAGAGGGGAAGGCAAGTGGAGGGGCCCTGTAGCAGCAGCAAGGCTTCGTGTGTGGCGGGAAGAAGGCAGGTGTAGACTTAAGAACGAAGCAGAATGAGGTGGGCAGAGGTCAGATCATGTAGGAACCTCCAGTCCAGAGAATGGAGCTCATGTTGCTCTGTACCTAAGCAGAGGATGGCTCTGTAGGGACCAGGCTATAGCCAGGCAGTGGCACACCAGCCAGACCTGGAGACAATGGTATCTAGAATACACAGGACACAGGGATGTGGTAGAAAGAGGCCAGATTTGAGAACTGTTTGGAGAGAGCGCCAGTCAAATTGGCTGGCAGTTTGGGAGCAAAGAATGAGGGAGCAACAAGGCCAGGGGCCATTCCCAAGCCAGTAGCCATTTGCCAGGGTGGGCAAGCTGGACTCATGCCATGTTGAGATGTCTGCTGAATATTGTGAGATACAGAGCCAGCAAGGTAAGTGCTGGGAAATGGCAGAATGGCCAGAAGTAGGGAGTAGCTGAAAGGGAGTGGAGGCAAAGTTGGGGAGTACAAAGACTGGCAGCTGGCCAGAAGAGGGGAGCACCCTGTGACTTTGAGCTACCAGCAAACTGTGATGGACATTATGGCCAGCTCAGATTCGAGTGGTGGGATGAGGCACTCTAGACTATATAGGTCCCCTATATAGAAGCACATAGAGCCATGTGTCCCTTGTAGGACCTCTGAGCATTTGGATACCTGTATCTGACCCACAGAAAGGGCTCTGAATTCAAACTACACCACCCAAGGATTGACCACCATATACCCACTGCTCCTTACCTCCAGGGGCCCTTATTCCCTGGCTGCACTCCTTGTTCCCACCCCTAGACAGTCACCCTCCCTCCATCTACACCTCTGACCCTCTGCAGCCCACGCAGTCCTGCCATGCCCTTTCCAAGCACCAGCTGGTCAGGCCCTGCTCTGCAGTGGAGTCCCAGCTGAGAGCTCACTGTCAGTGGGCTCTTTTGGCTTCGTTGCTGCTACCCAGTCACACTGTCTCTTACAGAGGACAGCGGCTGCATCTGTCTAACTTGCTACGGTGTTCCCAGAGCCCAGCTAGCAGCAGATATGCTGCCAGAAGTGGCAGATTTGAATATCCCAAGGCTCCATCACTGAGCGTGGGGTCCCTGTGGTCTGAAGTCTTTGTTGAGGCTTTGGTGGGGACTGGGGTTCCTGCTCACAGCACCCCTGGCCTCGTGCAATCTTCTGCTTCCTGTCATGGCAAAGAAGATACAGATGGATCTGACCACCACCACACACACCTCTGAAGCCTCTTCCGGCCTCACTTTAGGCCTCTTTAATCCCATAGGAGTTAAGTAGGCTAAAGTCCAGAAGCTGCCTGACGCTGATTGTGAGAGATGTTTGAAACAACTCGAATTGCCTTGGAGTTGGTCACCTAGAATACCAAATGGCAGAATGAGATGTGGAGTCAGATGAGGGCAGGAGGCCATGATGCCAGCATCTCACAATAAACAACCACAGCAGGTTGATACAGGGCTTCAGGTCAAGGGCTGGACATTGCTTTATGTGTCATGCGGATACATTGCAGGGAAGGTCAAGGGCTCACCAGCCCCTACCTGGATATCACCAAAGTTCTGAAAGAAATACTTTGTTAGCAGGCAGGTGTTCTTTTTTTGCCTTTCTTTAAACATTCTAACATCAGCAGCTGTTCTGAGCAGTGCTTCACAGACAACCCTTCCCAGCTGCAGCATCACTATGCGCAGGGGAGGAGACTTCCCAAGCTGCCTAGGAAGACCTGGAGTTTAGGTCACATCATGCACTCCTTAGCCCAGCAGTCAACCAGCTGGGGTTTCAAGAGCAAATGGAGAAGACTGAAAGCACGGGAAGAGATACCTAATTCTCAAAGGAAAGTCTTGCTAGAGACTGGGGCCTACTGTGTGTAGCTCTGGAAATGAGGAGCCTGACACTGCCCATCCCTGGGCTGAAGCACATCCCAGATGTCCGCTGAAAAAAAGATGAGGCATCTGGCTGGTCTCTATGTCTGTTCAGGAAACGCTCGTGATACTTCAGTTAGTAAAGCATTTGTCTTGCAAGCATGAGGACCTGAGTTCAATAATCCCGGGACTCACTTTTAAAAAAAAAGACTCAAGTACTTTCTTATACACATACACATGTGAGCACACACACAAAGCAAATGTGGTGATACATGATTGTAACCACAGCACTGGGGAAATGGAGACAAGACAAGTCCAGAAGTTGCCTGACACTGATTGTGAGAGATGTTTGAAACAACTCAAATTGCTTGGAGTTGATCACCTAGAATACCAAATGGCAGAATGAGATGTGGGGTCAGATGAGGGCAGGAGGCCATGATCTGGAAGGGCTCACTGGTCAGCCAACCTAGTCTAAGAGCCTTAAAAAAAAGCAATGTGTGGGGCTGGAGAGGTGGCTCAGGGGTTAAGCCTCCGCCTTGCAGGCGGAAGGTCCTGAGTTCGGATCCCAGATCCCAGGCGGAAGCCAGGGCGGCCTGCGCTTCTGGTCCTGGTAGGGCGGAGCCTGTGAATCCCAGGGCAGAAGGAGGTGGAGGCGTCCATGGTGGTTCACGAATTCGTCCGTGGTTCTACACATACACAGACACACACAGACACACACACGCGCACACACATACACACGCACATGCGCACAGTTGAATTAAAAAAAAAAAAAAGCAATGTGTGACTCTAAGGAGTGACCGCTGAGGTTGTTTTCTGGTTTCCATGCTTACATGCATGCCCATCCTCCACATGCACACTCCACAAAGGTACCAGTGCATGCGTGTGTACATGTATGCACATGCACACACACACACACACACACACACACACACAACCTACTGTTTGCCAAGCACAGCTTAAGGACAGAAAAGTCAGCTCAAGCAATCTCATGGTCAGTATATCCATTATATAAAGCATGCACAGTGCCAACACAGCTATGCAATGTGTGTCTCACTTTTCCCTGCACTGAGCACAGAAAGTAGCAGGCAGAGTGGTGACTGCATTCAGTACACCATGACCTGAAGTCTCCCTACTTCCTGGCCCTAGGAATGCAGACTCCTCTGAGTTAGTTCTGATCAATACCCCAAGCACAAGTCAGAGAAAATAGTGACCCCATGCTGAGGCTCTCTCTCCCCTGGACTGCATACACCGCTTCTTTGGAATGAAGAAGGTATTTTTAAATGTTCTCACAAGTGCCAAAGTGTGTCTGGTTAAAAATAAGGTTTATGTTCATTGAGATGCCGCTCAGGTTCAGCCCGCCGCCGCAGTGTTTAAATTAACCACATTGTGTGCCCGGCAAATTCCGAGCTGCTTGCGAATCATTTGGGGTGAAAAAGTTGGTATCTGATATTTGCTGAGGTTGGAACTCATTTGTGCTCTGTGTTTACCTAGCAAACCCCTCTCTAGACCTGCTCTGTTCCATGGACTTTGCAAATATCAAGACCTTTTCCGGATGAGGCTCCACACCATCCCCATTTCACAGCTGAGGAAACCGAGACCAAAGGTCCAATTACTTGGCCAGGCAAGAATGGTCAGTGCTCTTAGGGGTGTTTTGGTCAGCATTTGGCCATGGGAAGAACTTGCGTTAGTGCTGCCCAGAGCATCCCACCTTCTAAGGAGCTTCTTAGAGTCTTTTGGGAACTTCGGGCTTCTGACAGGATTAGAGAGAACTTGTTTGCATATGTCTTCTTCTGCAGCCTTTTAAGGCCGATGGAGATCTCCCACTGCCTAGATCCCCTACTAAGCGCCCCTCCCCTCTTCCTGCATGATCCCTGCTCTCCAGGGGCTCAGCTCACATTGTCTACAAACCACTCCATTTATCCCTCTCCCAAGCAGTCTCCTTGGCATGGATCTGCTCACAAGCCACAGGCTGTACCTGCTGTGTCTGTCTTAACTATGCAACTGGAGTTGACTCAGGGTCATGGCACTGGTAGATTCATATCCCAGCACAGCTGACTGCTAGTCATGTGACCTTGGGCAAGCCCCAGACTTCATGTCCACATCCACTAATAGGAAGAGCAAAGCTTCCCAAGCTCCTGCAAGGGTTCTCGTAATGAAGTGCTACAGGAGATCCTTCGGGCCACACTCCGTTTAGGGTAGAGGTCAGGAAGCTTTCTCTGTAAAAGAACAAGATAGTATTTTGGGTCTTCCAGCTTCAAGTGCTTTTGTGATGGCAATTCAGCTCTGTTTTTCTACATGACGCAAGGTCAAACAAAGGCCTGTGATTGTGTTCAGTGAAAGCTCATTTGGAGGAGTAACCTGTATTGTAAGTCTCTCCAAAATGCTAGTAAAGATCAGAAAAGAGAAAATGCTTATCCCTTGAAAGTGTCCATGCTGGCCATGATGTGAAACCCAGGACAAAGATTGAAGGGGAGTATACAGAGTGGAAGGAGAAGGAGGCAGAGATGAGGTACAGGGATGTGGAGCATGGGTGAGTGAACGGTGCTGTGGACTATGGTGTAGGACTGTTGTGGGGAAGGCATGAGAGGCCAGAAAGCATCTTTCAGTCCAGGCTGACCTTGCGTGACCTCAGTCATAAAATCAGCCACTCTGGCAACAAACATCTGCTGAACCCCTCCAGGTGTCATGTCCTGTGCTGTGTACTGAGGACACTGGGGAGTGAGGTGCAGAGACCTCTGCGCTTGGGGAGGCTTGGTGCTGGTGAAAGTGCCTGGCCCTGTGTGGGAAGTACTGGTTGGTGGTCACAGACCTCTGAGATTTCTTACTCCTCAGCAGGATGAGAACCCTGGGCATGCTCCCTGTTAGTATGGGAATTTGGCCATCAGTAGTCAAGACCGTCTGAGCCCCTAGATCTGCCATCATAAGCCCCTTGGGGCTCTGTGTAACCAGGGTGCACACCTGTGCTGCTTGTGCTGCTTTGGTGAGGAACTGGGGGGGGCTGAGAGAAGGGCGGCAGCAGTCATTCAGTGGCAGCCCAGGACAGGCCTCGCTCTGAGCCCCTTGGCAGCACTGACTCGGGGGTCTCGAGCCCTTGGATATATGCACAGCCCCATGCTGGATTCCATTTCTCCACAGCAGATGCTAATGTGCCTCTGTGAGTCTGGCCATCTTCCCTGTCACTCTCTGCCAATGCTGTGAACGCCACTGGTGATACTGTACTTGTTTCCAAATGCAGAACCTTCCCCCAGACCCAGCTGTAATATGCAACCCACTGCCCAGCCGGGTCCTTCCTCAGCTGCTTCAAGATCCCCTCTGGAGTCATCTGGAGTATTCTCTATGCACCCAACCTGACTATGGCATTTCTCCCACATAGCTCCAATTCTTTAAGAGGACTGTGTAATAATCCATCTCATCGGCTAATACAGTGGCTCTTTCCTAATCTTCAGCTATTGCAACCTAACTCTTAATGAACACCTGTATGCAAGTTTTTGTGCGGACATGTTTTTCCTTGTTTTCTTGCAGTGGGATTCCTGTCATAGGTTTGACTTTGCTCTAAACAACCCAAGCTTTTTTAAAAATAACCACTCTGTTTCACTGTCTGCCAGCAGTATATTAGAGCTCTTGTAGCCCATCATGTTTTTATCAGCACTTTAGCCTCTATGGTGAGTATGTGATCACACCCCTCTCTTAGAAATAGAAGCAGGTTTACAGACACTGGGCTCTTCACCCTCAATCATACAGTGCTGCAGTGGAGACTCTAATCTGAGGGATTCAGGTCCTGGAATTGTGTCATCATTGAAGTTGTGAGTTCAAAATCAGAACAGGGGACTGGAGAGGTGGCTCAGGGGTTAAGCTTCTGCCTTGCAGGCGGAAGGTCCTGAGTTCAGATCCTAGACCCCATGTATAGACACTGGGCGGAAGCGGGGGCGCCCTGCATTTCTGGTCCTGGTAGGGTGGAGCCTGTGAATCCCGGGGCAGAATAAACAAGAAGGAGGTGGAGGCGTCCATGGTGGTTCCCGAATTCGTCCGTGGTTCTACACACACACACACACACACACACACACACACACGCATGCACGCACGCACGCACGCACGCACAATTGAATAAATAATAAATAATAAAAAAAGTTTAAAAAAAAAACTCAGAACAAAGCAAGTTGGCTCCTGACTGTCAGCTCAGTGCTCGCTCCCCTGGGATGCAGTGTCTTGGGTCTCCTCCAGCATCCCATCCTGAGGGAGGCCCGGGCTCCCCGGCTATCCTGTGCTTCTGGGTCACACAGCCTTGTGGGGTTGCCAGGGGAGGCTGTTCCTTTGTAGGCTGGCAAGAGTCAGACCAACTCTGCAGCCAGGGCCTTCCCAGAGTCCCTACGCCAGAAGCCTGGCTGTCCCCAAGGACATAGATTGTTTCTCTCAGGGAAAACAGCCTGTTCTGAGGCCAAGCAAGTAATAAGGACACCAGAGCTTTGGGAGATGCCACTTGGCTGTAGCTCAGCCTCAGGGTTCCACAGCTCTGGTTCCAAGTCATACCCGCTAGTGATCTACTCTTCCCTCCCACCTATTGATCTCTGTTGACTTTTTTTTCCATTTTTTGCACATGTGGGGGGGTGACCACATGCATGTGAGTGCATGTATATGGGGTGCAGGTATATGTGTGTGCATACATGTGAAGGACCAAGATTGATGCCTAATACTGACATAATCTCTGATTGTTCCTCCATCTTGTTCTTTTTGAAACAGGGTCTCTACTCAAACCAAAGCCCACTAATGGGGCTCTTCTCCCTAGCTTATTCTGGGGGTTCCCAGTCTCTGCCTTCCAAGGCTAAAATCGCAAGCAGACCACCACACCCATTTGGCATGCGATCTGGGGCTCTGAATTCAAGTCCTTTTGCTTGTACATCAAGTGCTTTAGCCTCTGAGCCATCTCCCTAGCCCTGCCGTTTACTCGTAAATTAATTCTGTAAACTTTGTACTATTCAAAACAGTTACAATTCCTTTAAAATAGCTGTTCTCCATGCTTTACATGACAGAGAAGCCTAAATAACCACTAGAAATTATCCACTGGAAAGTAATAAAATTCTAACCAGCCCAAATGTCCCCCAGAAAGTATAGCATGGCTGATATTGCTGGGCAGATGGAGTTGAGGTCATAGCAAAGATCAGTGTGGAGAAAATCAGGCAGGTCCCCAATGCTGCCCTTCAATGAAGCCCACCAGCAAATGAGCCCCTTCCATTCTGCAGAGCTCCCGAACAGCTGTCAGTGCATTTCCCTTAAGTGGAAGTAGATGTGAGACTTTGCAGATGTTTCTGCCCTTGTCTGAGGGACTCGGGGACTGAAACATACCAGAAAGGAACTGAGAGAGAAAAGAGTCCGTGAAAGAAGCAGAAGGTAACGTAATGCCAGTGTAATTAGTTCATACCCCAGAGGGTAAGATGTGCATCTAGGAGTCAGGGAGTGGTAAAGGGACCCTTGGGAGAACAGAAGGAGCTAGGAAAGAAATGCTTTAAAGCATCAGAAAGGACCTCAGCAGGGACTCAGGCCTGCAGTCTGACCCTGGATGCCAATTGGGGAGGGGCTGGTTGGAGTAGGGAGGGCCATGCCTGGCTGGCAGCATGCAGAGGAAAGATGTGGATTCATTTAAGTGACTTACATTGGGAAGGAAGGCTCCAGAACAGGCCAGGGGAGCAGTCTATCTGGGGTGAGGACCCACCTGTCATGAAGCAGTGATAAAAGTCAAGAGGGAGGAAGGTCTTATCCTGGGGTAAAGGAGTCTGGCCCCCAGCCAAGTCTTGGTCAGTCTTGCTAGCAATACATGCCACAGGATTGCTAGATCGCAGCCTGGGTGGGGACAGAAGTAGCATTCCAGGAAGCTCTCTGGGAATGGTTGTCGAGGACCTGCACCCTATAAGACCTACACCCTGTACGACCATGGACAAGGGTCTGGGGAGGGGATGAGCAAGAGAAGTGGAAGTGGTTATTCTGATGCGGCAAGTTGGCCATCCAGGTGCAGGGAATTCATTACTGATGTCAAAAAAGCTGTTTGATATTCAACTGCAAAATCAGGAATTCAAGGAAGCAATTAGCATAGCCATTCAGTCAGTTACTCATTGCATTATTAATGTTATCAGCTATCAAATTGGCCTTTTAATTGCCCTTTGTTTCTTTTAATTAGCCCTACCCCAAACTACAGATTCCATGCAGAAATGCATTTGACTTCATTTAAGAAAGAGGAGAAGGAGATGGGAGGCATTGAATCTTATCATCACCTTATCAGAAGGACCTGCAGCTTATGTGGCTGGAGACGTGGGGGAGGCAGAATCCCCAAACTCATCTGCAGGAGTCCACTGAGGCCCAGCTTCTATCATCAGTGACTGGTAGAGCAGAAAGGACATGGGGGTTAAGAGTGGGAGATTAGGGAGGGGGGTCCATTAGTCCGTTTTTCAAATCTTCCAGCAGGTTATAGAATAACCTCAAGTTATGTCTTTGAGCCTCTGTTTCCCACAGTGAGGGGACTGGAACAAGATATTGCGAAGCAAAGGCAGCCTTTTAACTCAACCATCATTCTTACTGAGTTGACCCTACAAGTGTCCCTCTGCTCATGAGTGTAGATGAGCACCCCTTTTTCTAGGAAGCAGGCAGAATAGCAAATACAGCCCCCCTCTTCACTCTGCACTGTTTTTGCCCTATGCATTCCCCATACTCTTCCAACCTCTACCAGGTAATTGTTTTTAGGTACATGTTTGTTTGTTTTGAGACACATGCACAGAAATAAAGAGAATTCATTGCATACACATGCCACTTGTAAAGGTCAGAGGACAATTTTTCAGAAGTTGGTTCTCCATTTTCATGTGGGCTCTGGGATCAAATTCAAGCCACCAAGTTTGCACATAGGCATCTTTACCCACCTGAGTCATCTCATTGCTTGTTACTTTGGTATTTAGTGTGGTAAAGGCTACACAACTTAAAATTGAGCACTTAGGCTGTTTCCGGATAGGTAGTTCTGTGGTGCCAAGTGCACTCACATGGTTGGTAGCCAGCAGTGCTGCCAGCTCTGGAGGATGTCTGCTCTGTGCAAGCCATGGGTTGGGGGATATGTTCCTGGTTCTCCCCAGAACCTCAGGAGGCAGGGCTGTCTGAGTATTCGTTGACTGTGTTGTGCCAAGGCTGTGTTGACAACAGCCACAGTGTCTCAGAAGACCCGGGAGACTTCCAGCTTAGGTGTCTTTGCTTGTCTGTTTGCTTGTATTTTCACATCGGTCTTCATGCTATAGCTCGAGCTGACCTGAATTTCACTGTATAGCTGGCTCTGCCCTCCAACATAGCAATCTATCTACCTCAGTGTCCCAAGTTCTGAATCAAAGTATGAGAAACCAGCCCAGCTGCTTAGACTTTTTATTATTATTATTATTATTATTGACCAGTCTGTCAGTGGCTGGGTTTGATAGGTCCAGACTGACCTTCTTTGTCTCTGAGCCTCAGGTTGGGGTCAGCAGAACTGAATGTGGGGCTCTGAGTAAACCCTAGCCTGCACTTCGCCTGTTCAGTTCTAGAATTCAGCTTGTTTACTCTCTGGACGAAGCAAGTCACATAGCAGTGGACCTGCTCTGAGTGAAGTAGCTGAATGTAGGTCACTTTTAGTCTTCTGGAACTTGGAGATTGGACATTCCAGCCCTGAACACTGTTAAGATGAGCTGAGATGATGTTGGTTGCTGCTTATTTCCTTGGATAGGAAGCATCTGGGGCATAGCCTCAAGAAAGGGTCCGTCTGGAGGGAGCCTCTTTTCGCCTCAGTGGTCTCTGCCTTCCTTCATGCAGGACATCCCTCCAGAACTTCAGCTTGGCATTCATCTCAGTGCTAATGAGGGTTGCTTCCCCTTCCAGACCCAGTTTGCCAGCCTGTCTGTTCCACATCCCATCTCTGCCCTGTGCACACTATCACTTGGGGCAACATCCTCTTTCCCAGGAATATCTGCCATGACAGACTTGGCAGGACGCAATCACCCAGGCCTCTGCTACAGTGGGCATTCACAGCCCACAGACACGAGGTCACATGCCACCTGCCCCAGCATCTCTGCTCAAGGCCCTGTCCCTGGCACCTGGGGTAGTGGGAGGCCCAGAACAAGTCTGCATTGGACATAGTCTCATGTCTTCACTTGAGGTGACTACATCATGAAGAAATTTCCAGAATACCTTCCTTCCTCCCCCACACCCAAGTCTACTGTGAGTTCTTGGAATAAATGAAATGCAGACCAATCTGTCTCTTTTGCTTTGATGTCTGAGATAGATGAAAAGAATAAAATTGGTCAGTTCACTGACCTGGAAAGTTCTATTTCCACCGGGATTTTTGTGTTGTCTTCACTTACAGCAGTGAGACTGTCTTCATGAAGGATTTAGGAACATGGCTTGGGTACAAGGTACTCCTGTCTGTATAGTGGGGGGCAGGGCCACTCCACCATGGTACCTTAGAGGTGCTGGAGGCTATGATCAATGTAGGTCTGCTGTTGAGGGGTAGGAGGCTTAACTAGACTCCAACAGGGACCAACTTGTACTAGCTCACAGCTCCACACTGCAGGGGGCTTCTGCACCACTCTCACCACAACTAATGGCCATTGTGTTCAGATCATTGACCAGAAAGTGAGATATCTATGTTCCAAGACCAGCCTTAATTACAGCTGAAATCTGTGGAAGTAGTTCACAACATTTGAATGTTTCAGGAACAACAAATAGGTTTTGCAGTGGCCCAGCTAGACCTACTGGTATATGGGGCAGGGGGTAGTTTTTAAAATCAGAAACAACAGACCGATGTATGGACTATGCCTTGCTAGTGTGACTTAGGGATGCTGGGAAGTTCTGATTTCTGACTCAGGTCAGGAGATGCCAGATGGCAGTTCACCTTGAGTCTGTCTAGCTCCACATCCTCAAAGCGCTCCTGGGGGGCTCCAAGTCCAGACCCCTGGTGGCAGGACTAGGACTCAAGTTGCAGGTGATCAGATGCTCAGCCCTAAGTCTTGTTCCCGCTGGATCTCTTAGCACAGGGTGGGGACTTCCTTATAAACATACTTCTCGAAGATGAGCTGGGTAGGGTCCGAAGCCCTGTGTCTCTGCTTTGCTTTCCCGTTTAGTCCAGCATGCCAGCTCATGAGTCGTTCTTGTTTCACAGACCAGAATACAAACTTAGAGAAGCAGAGTCCAGCTCAGAACCACTATAGTCTAGTCCTCAACTGGGCCACAGAATCAACCTGGGAAAGAGCCCATGGATCGAGGTCCCACCATGAACCCAGCAGTCCTAAAGCCATGTCCCAGGTATCCAGGATGACCAGATGCAGGCACCTCAGCTTCTTGAATGGGAAGGTAGGTCCTAACTCATAAGCAGGGCAGCTCCCCAAATGTAGGAAAGGGTTTGGATTGTGTGACAAGCGTCTGTGGCACAGTGTTGCAAAGCAGGCTGGATTTCAAGCATTCTTTTCTATGTGCAGGATCATCAGAGTGACTGTGTAAGGCTTCCAGCTTAGCAGCCCTGTTTCATGTTCTATCCTCTCACTCCAGGAAGCTTGCTAAGGTCCTGTGACTGCCCAGGTATCCCAGGATGGACAAAGTAGTGCTTGCAAGCTGGCTTCTGTGGCCATGTGCTGGCTCAATCCTAAAGGGTTCACCTGCACTTCTGGGGTCCCAGCTCCTCCACCAACACTCCAGAGCACTAAGCCCAGGCCCTTTCTAGCTCACCATTTCAAAAATAATAGATAGTACAACTTAGTGTTCCTCCTTCACTTCACCTGCCTGTGTCTTTAAAACCATCTGCAGCTTTGTCCTAAGGTTTACACTTTAGCTGGAGATTGTTCTTTCTGGTTCTGGTTTATCTACTAAAAAAAGTGTGAGTGAGTGAGTGAGTGAGTGTGTGTGTGTGTGTGTGTGTGTGTGTGTGTGTGTGTGTGGTATGTATGGTATTGTGTAATGTAGGTGATGAGTGTGTGTGCATGATATGTATGTGATGAAGGGGGGCACATATATGTGTGCGTGTACATGTGCATATTGGGAGGGGTGCATGTGTGTGTCATGTGTATGGAGGTCAAGAGGATGACTTTCAGGTTTTCGTTTCTGACCTTTCTACCTTGTTTAAGACAGAATCTATTTCTTTTCCTGTCACTATAATGGTATACACCGACAAAAACAAACCTAAAGAAAAGGTTTGTTCTGACTTAGAGGTCCAGGGTCCAGTCCATCATGATGGTGAAGTCACAGCAGCAGGAACATGAAGCAGCTGGTCACGTCATACCCACTGTCAAGAAGCAGAGAGCCATGAATGCATATGCTAATGGTCAGCTCACTTTCTGCTCTTTATATAGTCCAGGAAACAGTCCTGCCCACCCCCAACGCAGGTCTTCCCGCACCAATTGATTAAGGTAATCCCTCACAGATAATCCCAGAGGTTAGCTTTCATCAAGGCAATCCCTTCCCAGGTCCATCGAGTTGACAAGTAACACTGAGCATCACACCAAGCTAGCTGGCCTTCAGACTTCTGGAGATGCTCCCATCTCTGCCTCCCATTTCTGAGGCACGCTTGACTTGGCCAGACCCTTGCACTAGCATGTCCGGCTTCTGTGTGGTTTCTGTAGTTCTAGGTCAGGTCGTTGGGCTTGCATGGCAAGTGCTTCTACCCGGCGGGCCATCTCCCCAGCCCTGTAATACTTAAATAAAAATTAAAAGATACTGGTTTGTTGGGTCCTCTCTGGAAGCACTGGTACCCCCATTAAAAAGAGAGAGAAGTGAGATGGGTTTAATACTTCCCGTCTCCCCTAGGTCTTCATGGTAGGCTCTGGACTGTAGCAGTGTCACCTCAAAGGAGAGGTTTCCTCACCTGCAAACTGCATGCATTCTTCTAGTCAGAGATGCGGGCCTCCAATGACACCATCACCCACAGGCCAGCTGCCTTGTAAGCAGCAGCACTTGCTTTCCTGGTTGGCGCTTCGTGCCTCTACCCAGGCTGGAAGGCATGCTTTGGAGCTAATGTCAGCACTAGTCTCTAATCTCCCTAGAGCCGTGAACTTAGATCCCTTGTGTCTCCTCCCTGAGTCTCGTTTTCTTCATCCATAAGACAGGACGGAGCTAGCATGCTCTCTCACAGGAGACTAGCTGGATCTCCGGACAGGCCTGTGGACAGCATGGGAAGAGGGGCTGCTCTGGGGGTGTATAGGCTTCATCAGGCCCGTGGGTTCCTAGTTGATGGCAAGGCTGGTTGCTTCCCTCTTTCCCTAGAAATTGGGCAATGGATAGGCTTAACTATACCTGCTTATCATTCAGACAAAAGTCAGAGTCAAAGTTAGCAAGTGCAGCTTTGGTCTGACAGCTCAGGGGCCGTTATTCTGCTCAGTAATTCCAGAACCAGGCTCAAAGAGGCCTGCAGACTTTCCTGAGGCCACTGAACCCAGGTTTGCTTTCACAACTGCAGTTATTAAGCTCCTGTCGCTATGGCATATGGTCCCTAAACTCCAAAAGTGTCTTTACTTGTTTCTTAAGATTCATTTATTGTATTTATTTGTGCACATATGTGTGCATGTATACATGTGTGTCTGTGCACATGGAAGACAGAGAACAATTTTTCAAGGGTTGCTTCTCTCCTTCTACTTTGTTTTTGAGACTGGGTCTCTGTTGTGATTTCTGGGGCTATGCTGAATAGTGAGCTTCTGGCCAATGCTGTCTCAGCTTCCCTTCCCCCTTGTCAGGTTGTGTGGCAAGTGCTTTCACTCACTACACCATCATGACACCCCCCCCCCGAGGATCTTTATACCAAAGGCTTTGCTCAGCTCTGTCAGCAATAAGACCTTGGCTCTATCAGACCAGCCTAGCCAACATCAGCAGGGATGTCTGTGGGGAGAAAGGTGCAGGGGATTCTGGGATGTTTTAGGGCAGCCAGGCACGTTTCCAAGCTATCCTGCAGTGTCAGTGTGGATTGTCTCCTGTAATACCCATGTTGGTGAAAACCATGTTTACTCACAGCTGAGCCCAGCACCTGTGAAATCTTAACCTGACAATATATCCTGGAATTTCCAAGAGTGAAACCATCAAGGGACTCAGTGGAGAGCTGTGTTTCATGCTGCAGAGAATCTCACTAAGAACTGTCGCCGTCTGTTTCTTAGTGCCAGCTGGAAGCATTACCTGAGATACTGATGCAATGGCCCTGCCTGGACAGTGGCTGTCACATTCCCAAGGCCATGATGCGCATCCACGGATGTATGCACTTTGCCTCTTGGCAAAGTGTCAAACTTAAGAACACAAAAGACTGAGGCCCTCGGTGTGAGAAACATGCTGAGGTGCTTGGCACAAGCAAAGGGCTTGTTCTTGGCATAAGTCAGCTCTTCCAGGAAGAGCTGCCATGGGAAGACCACTTGGCCCTGCCAAGGCCTCTAACAGAAATGTACCCATACTATTGCCAGTGACTTTTATTTACCTTCTGGGCTATAGTTCAGACAACATCTGTCATGATAAAATTATGTTTTATTAGAAAGTTGGCTTTGAAGATAGAAAAAGAGATGTTGTGTCCAAAGGAAATGAGAACCACCAGAATAATAGACAGAAGTGGGAGCCCTGCCCCCCTGATTATTGGGGGCCTTGGATATAATTGTGGCTGTGAGCTCTTGTCCTAAGTCTGTGGGGGTCATCAATTATTGAGGGTTTTTTCACTAGACCATCAGGTAAAACCTATGCATTTGGGTGAATAAACAGGTGGACAAATGGATGGATGATAAGTGGATGGATGGATGCAGGGGAATGAAGATAGATAGTGGTGGGTGGATGGATGGATAAATGATAATGGATAGATGGGGAGATACAGGTGAATGGATGAATGGATAGATGTAAGTAGATGAGTGGATGAATGTATGGTAAGCATATGGTCAGGACAAAAAGGTTGGGCTATGTGACAAAGAGGTCCCCTCTGCTGCAGTTTTGCTGTGGCAGAGACGTTCTTCTAGAATATTCATTGGCCTCTCTGGTCTCATGAAGAGTTTCTCCTCTGTGAGGTCATCTGTGGACCCAGGGGTTCTGTCCTTCAGTCCTCTGCCCACTGGGATCATCACCCTCATCCACACAGTGTTGAGCTTCTCACATGGGGACCCCATGGAAGACATGTGTCCAGGGTTCAAATCAAGGCCTAGATATGCTCACATTCCACTCACTTTCTACTTGTCTGAGGCTTTGGTCCCATGCAGATGTTGTCTAGTCAAGCCGCCATGTGTCCAGACATATTTCTGTTGTTCTGAAAGAAGGAAAACATGAGCCTAGAAGGACAATAGGAAATTGGTTGCATCTGGGAATTGCTGGGAGGCAGAGTTGGCATCCGAATGAGATGTGACAATGTCCTTGGAGAACTGGGAGCACTCCAGCCTGACCTGGGATGGCAGGTGCTGCTGCAATCACTCTCAGTGGGTAAGCGTGCAGCATCTAACAGAACCCACAAGGCATCAAGAATTGCAGCAGGCTGGCCACGGCATCTGTCCAGGGTTACGGCAGCCAGAGACATTGAGACCTAGCTTCTGAACAGAAACTTTGACCCAGCAGGAGCTTTGCAGGAGGGGAAGAAATGTGGAATATTTTAGGAGGAAGCCAAGGTCAGGCTGGGGTGGAGGTTGAGTAGAAGGCCGGATGTTAGCAAGGAATGTGCCCTAAAAAAAAATCTGTAGGGTCAGAGGTCAGACTTAGCTCATTAATCAAGGTGCAGGAGGCCAGTCAGGCAAAGAGAGGCCACCCATCCTCAGTATGTCACTCAGAGAGAGTTCATGCAAGGAATTGGTCATGTAAGGGGCAGAAATGTTAAAGTTTGAGGGCAGCAGGCAACCCAGGACTGGGGACCACAACAAATTGCTCCCCTGCCATGCTGCTTTTGATTAAGTCTTACTTGGTTAGTGTATGTTTCTGATCACAGATTCTGTGAACTCAGCCAATAGGGTTGAGGTTCCAAGACTCAGAGATCAAGATAGGGCCAGAATAAAATGTGCTGCTCATTGGGACTTAGAGTTAGTCATGGAAGGCTATACTCAGGACACACTGTAGGTGCTGCACATGTGTGTGTGTGTGTGTGTGTGTGTGTGTGTGTGTGTATACGCATGCACCACCTACAGGTGCTATGTGTATACATGTGTGTGTGTGCACACCATCTGTAGTGCTGCATGTGTGCAAGTGTATGTGCACATCACCCGTAGGTACTAAGCATGTGTATACCACCTATGTCATTTCACCCAACTGTTTATATGCCTGTGTTCATTACTATCATGTCATCAATCCCTGCCCCACTGCATCTCCCACATCAACGAGAGAGAAGAGACCAGACCCTACCAAATGCCCTACCATACCAGTTTGGTCAGAAGTGTGGGCCTGCTTACTAGCACTCTAGTGAGCAGAACTGAGTCCCATGGGTACAAGTTGAAGCAGAAGCTGGCTTGCTTCTAAACCTGGCTCTGCTGTTTAGGAACTGTTGAGTCCTTGGACAGGTTGCTTTGTCAACTTCCTTTATGAACTGAGGATGCCCTTTTGAGAGTTGTTTGCAGGGATTCGGTGGCATCATCCGTGCAGTGGCTAATGCAGTGGCCTGGTTTACTTTCCATCCTTTTAGGGATGCTTGGGCTGAGTGACATCAGGAGCTTAGAAGCAGCAGCCATATCTGCGGAAAGTGGGCATGAGTGACAGAGTCCAGGTTGCTAGCTTCTGGGGCCCTGGGTATAAAAGTCGCTGGTCTGCAAACCCGACAAGGCTAATCCCAAGCTGCTTGGCCGTGTCACTGATGGGAGCCCAACAGCTAAGCCAGAGAGTTCTGCAGTGGCTTCGGCAGGTGACAGGTTTGTCAGGAGTCTACATGAAGGGACAACAAGGACTCCAACTCCAGAGTCAGCATAGATGGCTCTGTTCCTGGCTTGGCCTCTGCTGCGCAGCTACAGACCCCGCTGGGCTTCAGTTTTCTCATCTATAGAGAAGTGTTGGTCATGTCTCCTCTGTACAGTGATGTGACAATCCAGTGCATGCATGCAGAATGTCTCATCCAACACTCAGTGTAAGCTCTCAGTCAGCCTTAAGAAGGGAAGAAATGAGAGCAACAGAAGTATGATAGGCTCTTTATAATCCACACAATGTGTTCCAAAGACACCAATTTAGGACTCAGAAGATCACGGGAGAAAGTGAGGCAGCTGTACCACAGCGTGTATGCAGGTCTCCCCCTGCAAAGCAAAGAAGAAAATCAAAGTTGTGACAGATCTTCTGTGAAAACATCATATCTATATAGAATATATGAGTGGTTATCACATACCAGTTAGTTCACTTCCACTGGTAGGTATTTAGGTAAGTTGTTTCCAATTTAGCAATTCCTAATTCAAATCCTAATTCTGATTCAAATCCTGATTCTACTACTGGATACTGTGTGACCTTGGGTAAATCAGTTCTCATCTCTGAGCCATGGTCTTCTATAAAATGGGGCTAGCACCAGCTAATATGCCATTCCCAGCTGTGTGCCAGGCCTTGAGGTTACAGGTCAGGGGTGCTGGGAGTTAACCTCTGTGACATGCAACATTTGGAGCACAACTGTTTGTCCTGCTCTTGTTAGGCCTTCAGAGATGACCTGACTTCTGTTGTTCATTCAATCAGTTAAGCACCATCTATATGCGTGATTCAATGTTAGGCCTTGAGAGTGTGGTGTACACAGCTCTCCTTATAGGACCTCTGGGGCACTGCAGAGGGAGATGGGAATTGAGCAGATCAACACACAGATATCTACAGTTCTCACTGCAGAGGAAGTTCTGTCAGAAACAGGCATAGGGCGCCATGTGAGCATCCAAGGGGTGAGAGGTCAGAGAAGGTCCTCCTGCAACATCGGCCTAGGTGGTCAGAAGGTCTTGCTGGGAAAAAAGCAGAACATAAGCGTTCTGAGTAGGAGCGATACATGCAAAGGCCCTGAGGTAGGTAGAATCTTCTGTCTGGGGACACTGAAGGGAGGCTAGTGTTGTAGCAGCTAATGAGTCTGGACTGGAGCTATGAGAAGCATGGCAAGGGCTGCAGGGGAGGATGGATGAAGGTCAAGGAACAGTCCACAGGTCGTGGGGATAGGCAGGCAGCAGGGTGATGAATGGCAGTGTATGGTGCATGGTGACAGGCTGTGGTACTACACAGGCATGGGCTGCAGGACCCACATCCAAGGTGGGAAAGACAGAAGCCGACTGGGTAGGATGGCCCAGATGGAATCTCAGAAACATTTGGCCCAGCACTTGAAAGAATACCCAGTCTTAGAATGTTCCTTTGGCCTCCGGTCATGTCAGAACCTCAGTAGGGCCCCAGCGACCAGCTTCTGAGCTGTGAGCAGGTTGGGATGCTGCTTTGCAGAGCCCTAGCTCTGGAAGGGCCAATCACATCAGATCGGTAGCGACGCCTCATTATCACGGGCGCCCACTCCACTACCCAGTGGCTCTGCTGGCTTCTCTGCAGCTCAGCTCAGTGGCTGCCTTTGAGCGGCTCCCATCTCATTTTTCCCGGAGTTCCCTCTTCTTTTTGTGAGAACATAATTGCCTGCTGGATTTGAAAGGGTCTGAGCCAGCCGCTCAGGTTCGGAGGAAGTCAGGGTTAAATGCTCTGTCATCAAAGGCTGCGAAAGGCCAGCGTGGCTCTCACTGCAGCTTCTTAACACCAGAGCCACTTGACTCCTCCCCAAGTAGAAACCAAATTGCTCAGTGCAGGAACTTGAAAGGAAGCTTGTGAGCAGCCCTGGGCATGAACCACCTGCCGAATGTCTAAATGAAACTCACTGGGGACCCGGGCACCCAGGATGGGGGTGGACCCCCCTGTGGCAGGCAGGTGTCAAGCCAGACCCTTGCCAAGGGACCTCAGGCTTCCTTAAATGTTGTTCGTGTGTTTCAAAGCATGATACAATGTATCTCAGGCTGCAAGCATGATACAATGTATCTCAGGCTGCCCTGACAGGGGGTGTATATAACTGGGGATGATCTTGAACCTTTGAGACTCTCTTCCTGCTTCCACCTTGCTTGCACTGGCGTTACAAGCATGTGCTTCATGCCTGGTTTACATGGCACTGGGGATGGTACCGAAGCTTTGTGTATGCCAAGCAAGCATCTTACTAGTGGAGACACAGCCCTAGCTCAGGTCATTCTCTAACCAACAAATCCTGAGCAGTCCATAGAGTCTGCACACATCTCCACACACCTCACCTCTCCTCCTCCCAGATCCAATGCAAACGCAGCCTCTAAGGCTGAGCAACCCTGAGCATGTCTGTCTCTCTGCTCTGGAACAAGTGAGACGGGGCGTCCTGGCTCATTGCCGGGCTGTCTTGGAGCTTCAGCGAGCTACACAATGTGAACAGTTTGTGGCATGTCTAGGAAAGTAGTGAACCTACTGTACTTAACATCATTCACTTCCTACCACCCAGGGGTCTTCACTGCAAGAAATGAGGAGGGCAGTGCTTTTCCAGGAAGAGGAGCATCTTTAATGTGTTGGGGAACAAATTTATGTGAAGGGCAGGGGTAACAGGTGTGTTGTTCTGTTGAGAGCTTGAGGTATATAAATAGAACTGGGGGTGACAGGAGCAGCTGGCCTCACCCTGCAGGGCACAGGCCTCCTTCTGGTACCTTCTGGTCCCTTCTCAATCCTTCTCTCCTCCCCTCCCATCCAGCTTCCATTTCTGTTCTTCCACCTTTTTCCCTTACTGCTCTTTCCCCTTCTCTTTTCCGAGTGTTATTCCTGTTGTCATTGTTGTTGTTGCAAGGATCTAAGCTATATAAGATGGGATTCTTTCTGTCCTGTCCAAGTATCTCAGTGGTTGACTGACCTTAGTAAACTAAGTTGTTCTGGGGACGAGCTTCAGGCACAGCGGGATCCAGGGACAGAAGAATGTCATCAGCATAGCTTGTCCGGGCTTTTCTCTCTCATACTCCTCTGAACCCACTGTGTAGGCAGTCAGAGATGTCTCCACAGCTCCAGGATTCTGCCCCTCAAGCTCACTCCTCAGCCTGTGGACCAACAAGACTTACTTCTGACTCTATGGCCAGCCATGTACTTATCTACAAGTGGACCTCCCCTGGCTCAGAGTTTGGGGTTCCATCCCATTCCAGGAGTCCCCAGCAGGATCAGCCCACCAGAGCTGCATGGTGTAGGGAAGCAAGTGGCTCCCCTAAGGCCACTCAGATGCCCTGTCCTGGAGGAGCAGCCCAACGGTCAGCCCAACCCCCCACCCTTGGACTGGCCCCCGTCAGAACCAGCAGCACCCCATTTGCTTTCACTTAGCAGGGCCTGTGCTGTGCTGGGATTCTCATCTGTGTCATCTCTGCACGGCATCTTCCCATCATCGATTGTCATCTGCAGCCAGGAGGCAGCCCACCACAGCGCCCAAATGGCTGTCTCCCCTCCTCCCCTTTCACCTAGACTCCCCCAAGTGTTTGACTCATGACATGGAAACAATGGGGGTGGCAGACTCACCACCTCACCACTCCACAAGGAAGCCAGGTCCAAGAACACAGCTTGGGGCAGGATAGACCTTTGACCATCGCTGCCCGTGGGAGATGCAGACAGGGGTCTGGGCTTGTTAGGCTAGGTGATGGAGGGTCAGGAGAGAAGTGATCCAGTAGGAACCCCTTCTAGGCAGGTCACCTCAGCAGCTTGAAACATGGCAACCCCACCCAGAGTTCTCCCCTTGTCTGGCTCACTTGCTTTAGGACCTTATGTCTCCTGGCCTCCTTTGGCTCTCAGAGTGGAAAAATGGCCAAGCCCCTTCTTCCTTGGCCTCATACATTTCTACCCATGATGCCTCTGTTTCCCAAGGCATCCAGAACATGACCACAAGCCAAGAGACTCAGACACGCACGTGCTCCTCCAGATCAGATGCTGCCAAGGGCCACATTGAAGTAGAGCTGCTGCTCATGGGAGCCCTAGGGGAGGAGCCCTTCCCAGCTTACCAGGTTCCCTGTTCCTGGCTCCACAGAGCTGTGCTCTCCCACTTCCACTGCCAACCTTCCGTCACTGCCTCAAGCACTGGCAGAAAAAAGGATCATTGTAACTCACGGTCCAGGCTTGACTAAGGGAGCCTGTGGTTTTGGGTTTGTAGTAAAGCAGCTCCCTGGCAGGAAGCTGCTCACCTCTCAGTCAAGAGCAGAGCGAGGAAAAGAAAGGGTCCCACGGCCCCCACAGCCCCCTTCAAGAGAGAATCCAGACACCTAAGACTTCCCACAAGACATCATTTAAAGTTTCTACAAAACTTCCTAGTAGGGTCACCCTGGTAACCAGGCCTTGAAGGGGGCACTTAAAACCCAAACTGAGAGTTCTCCAATTGCATTCATGAGGACTCTTGAGATTCGACCTGCCCCAGCCGTTGGGAATCAACTTTGCTGGGATATAAAATATTCACAGCTGCACAGTTTGCATGAGGGCATCTTTGGGCTCCACCCTTCTGCCTGCTACATGTAGATGCCAGAGCATGGCTAGAAGCCTTGAGCAAGCTGCTCTTTATGGATCTCAGGGTTCCCTGTCAATAAGTGTGGTGGTCACCATGACCCGCCTCTTTCCTGTGACTGCTTGGAAAGATTGCGAAAGGACAAGTGCTGCATGTGGGGTGAATTTCTTATTCCCAAGGCATTTCTGTCATGGCGGCAGCAGTTCTTGACCTCATGCTGGGTACCCATACCTTCCTGTGCTTTGTTTTGCAAAGCAGCAGCCTTCAGCCCCGCCCCCCCAACAGTACCCCAGAAACACGCTGTCCTGTCAACCATTCTGCTAGTTATAATCTCTTGCTCCTTTTCACACAATCCAAAACCCATGGGATTTGGGAGCTGGGGAATGTCACTCAAGGCTGCTTATTGAACATGGAACAATGGCCTCTCCTGAGGTCAGCCTGCAGCCTAGCAACGGCTCAGACTCTTGGGAACAGGGTCCAGAAGTGTTGATATTTACCTAGCAGAAACTTTTGTTTATCTTGATAGATGCCCAATTTCTTTTCCAGAGAGCTACTTCTTATGAAGGTGCAGTATCCTCACCCTGTGGGTGAGGAAAGCCAGGGGTGGGGGCATCCCAACCCTAAACAAACCCAGACCTCGGTTTCCCCCGCTATGTGGATGTCAGACATAAGGAGCACCAAAAGTCCTGAGACATATTCATGTTTGTCAAGGTGTTAAAAAGTGTCCCCACAAGAAGATCACCTACCTCCAAGGTGTCCCCAGGAGATCACCCACCTCTAAGGTGTCCCGGGAGATCACCCACCTCTGAGACCACAGCCAGTCCTCCAGCCCACTGTTCTTCCTTGCACTCTCTTTTTCCTTCCAAATTAACCTGAACTAATTCTCCAGGCCATGCCTGGAGCTAGGCTCTGGGGAAATAGAGGCAAAGGAGTTCCTGGTCCCTGCCTTCAGAAACTTCCGGTCCTGGGAAGAAGGGCTCTGAGTACTGCAGACATCTAGGATGGAATCCAGAGCCGCCTCTGCTGGTCCCACTGAGCTATTTTTGTCAGTAATAATACTCCTCAGCACACTGGTGGTGCTTTGCAATTTCTAAAACGCTTCTCTTGTGTCACCTCATTTAACCCTGACGTCATCTAAAGCCATAGTTCTAACGAGTCCTTACTGCATGGGTGGGAAGCTGGAGGTTGAAGGTCATAGATGGAAGAGTGTCCTGGGGGCCCTGGAAATGACCTCTGTTATCATGTTCCCTTTCCTTGTCCGTGATGTGGGGATGCTCCCACCTATTTCACAGGAAGTTTCTAGAAAGGAGACAGGCAAAACTCAGAGCTTCCTTCAAGCAGTGCCAGTTACTTGACATTGCCCCTGTGCCCCAAGTGGCCTATGATTCCTGACCATCACCCATTCACCTGCTTCAGACCTGCCCCAGACACTCACTGGGACTCTTCCTGACCCCTTTCAGAGTCCAGGAAGTCCCTCAGGGTTGAGATCCCCGTTCTGCTTTGTATCCTGGGGCAACTTCCAACATCGTTTTCTTCATTTGTAAAGAGAGAATGAAACAAAATGCAGAAAAGCATCTTTCTGGGCTGAGCATGTGGCTCAGCTGTAGAGAGCTGGCCTAACATGCACATAGTCCTAGACTCTGTCCCCAAGTTCCGCATCAATGCAGGTGTGGTGTCACACTCCCATAATCCCAGTACTTGAAGATCAGAAGCTCAAGGTCATCTTCAGCTACACAGGTAGGTTGAACCCAGCATGGACTGCAGGAGACCCTGTCCCATAACTGTCTCAGACCTGTTGGGAGATGTTGCTCAGCCCTTTTGCTGATGGAAGCACAGAACTTTTGAAACCTGATTGTGGGAGGGAGCAGCAGGCAGTGGGGTGTGCCCACCCCTGCAGTCTAGGTGGATCCCACATTATCAGAAAGCAGAATACGACCACCTTCTTCAGGCTTGGCTTCCAGCCACATCCACTGTGAGGGTGCAGCTGATGATGTTTTTGCAGGGGCAGCAGACCCCTTTCCTCGTTCTATAGGGACAAAGCTGTCAGATTCCCCAGTGCTGCCTAAGTGGTTTCCTGCCCACGCCCCTGCCGTGTGCTGAGTCACTGGGCACCGAGGCAGGCCGTGGGAAGGGTGTTCCCTCTCTTGCTGCAGAAAGTCTGGGAGAGGCAAGCTCCTGAAAGCCGGAACCAGCCCCGTGGACAGCACCACCCGCAAGCGGCTTTATGCAACTTCTGATATTGTTCAAAATCAGTGTTCCTGATGGCTGGGGCCCGTCCCAATGCAGACACAGCCTTTAGTCCATGTAATCTTTGCCAGTGTCCAAGAGCCCCTTCTGCTGCTTCCATTTGTCCATGATCAGGTCAGACTTCTTATTCCCAGAAGCTTAGGCAGAGACTAGAATAAGTGGGGAAACCGAGCTATGGCTGAGATAGCATGGCCAAGATATCGCTGGGGACAGCTCTCTACCCTACTCTCCCTACTAGGAAGCTCTGGGAATTGTAGAAAAAGCAAAACAGGTAAATGGGGACATTTGATGTGTTCATGAACAACTCTCATTTAATTACTGAGGGGAGAGTGGAATTCTGACTTTTGAAAAAAGAAAGGGAAATCTGTTTCTAAAGTATGGTAGTGTATGAAAGGAGCGTGTGTTTATGTCAAAATGTCTCCAGGTGAAATTTTGAATTGTTGGCAAGGGTTGTGGTGTTGGACACAGTTGTGTTCAGAGTTCACAGTGAGGATGACATTGGGTAGGCAGCAGTGATGACTCTGAGGTTGGCACTTTAGTCCCCCTGTCTGCCAGGCCCATCCTGTGCGCTAACTGCCTGGCTCGCTCTGGACGCCTGGTCACCCGCTTCACTGAGCACTTGCTCGCTGCTCTCACAGTGTATTCTTGTGCGCGTCCAAGGAGCTCACTGAGAGTCAGAACGGAGGCTGGGTGCCAGAAGAGAGGAAGCAGGGAAGATCCATAGTGATTGGGGTGACAGTGCACATCTCTCATCTTCACTTGGAATCCTCAGAATGAAACACTTGCCCAGGCCAGGGGAAGATTAGGCAAAGGAGAAAGCAGGATCCTCTCTCCCCCTGCATGCCGAGCGCCTCATCCCTTGGTCCTGTCTGAGCCACGGTCTCATCCACTAAAGTCTGGGAACAGCTAGGCTGCACCATCAGTCCAGGTGTCCGCTGGCTGGGTGTGTCTTGCTGGCTGCCATGTCTTCTCTGTGTCAGGCCTTCTCTGTGACAGGGTCTGACGGTTTCCATCTCTCCCAGACAGCTGCGGATGAACCTCTATGAATGCACTGTGATGTCCCTTGGCACAGATTTCCCTCAGTTTAAAACTGCACCACCCAACTGTGGGGTGATGTTGCCCCTTGCTGTAATCAGAGGAGTGTGTGATGCCAACCACCCGGTGACCAGGGAGCCTGAAAGGAATGTGTCATGTCTTGACAGGGGTCCTGTGACATCTGCAGCTGAGACCTGCACTCCCATTGACTTCTCAGGAATGAGAATGTGTCCTTGCAGGCAGAAAGTGAGCAATGCCGTCAGATGAGAGGCCTGGACTTCAGGTCACAGGCCTCTTTCTCTGTAGATTTTCTCTGTAACATATGGTAGAGAAAGTATACTTTCTGAAGGGGAAATGCACCTATAAAGTTAAGATTCAGTTTAAGTCAATATAGAAAAAAATCAAAAGAAAAAGTGTGTTCAAACTCATCTTATGTTCATCTTATGAACATGAAAAATATATTCCAGAACAAGGTAAAATACATCGTGTCCCAGCACATTCCTGATTCCTCAACATATTTCTACTCTTTGCCTTAATCCTGCCCTTTCTCCCTCCCTCCTTTCTTCTATTCTTTTTTGAGAAAGGGTCTTATGTAGCCCATGCTGGCCTCTAACTCACTATGTAGGTGAGGATGACCTTGCATGATGCCAAACAAGTAAGTACCTGTGGGCTCTACCCCTCAGAACCCTATCACCATCTGCAGGAGTGACGTGTGCACTGCTGTGTGCCAGGCTCTGTGAAACATCCCATAGCCTGAAAAGCGTGTCCTGACCTTCCAGACTTCCTGGCCCTTCAGGCACTTGAAAGATGACTGACAAGCACGCTAGGCAAGGTTGAAGCATCCAGGACTCTGGGAGCTGCCTTGTCCAACCAATGCTCATAGAGGGGCTGGCACCAGGGCACAAAGCTAGATGGTCCCTGAAGTCAGTCACACATAAGGAGTACACTGGGCCAACCCTCCCACTGGAATGCTCAGGGTTATTTCATAGCACAGGGACCGTGCTCAGCAAACGCCTCCTCTGAATGTGTTTTCCAGGGGTAACTTTCCCGTATAAGTTTGCCTTGCATTAGGCTTCTGCTTTCCTACAGAAAAGTCTGTACTGTAGCTTCCCTGGGAATGAATGCCCAGGGTTTCAATGGGACAGTTGATTGGGACCAAGGACCTGGGCCAGCTGTATGGCCTCAGGGAACCTGTGCATTCTCTCTCTCACTCTCTCACTCTCGATCTCTCTGTTTATATTTGCTCTTCTGTAAAATTGGGGAGGAGAAGGGTAAGGGAACTATCAGACACGAGAATGCGTAGGGAAATGTGAGCCATGGGGTCTCCCATAGATGGAGTGGTGATGGGACTTCATGACAGCCAGGTTTGTGTTCTATGGCTTCTTTCTTTCCTAATAGCTATTATGCAACCTCAAAGGACCTGAAAATGTAGGCAGAGCCCCTCATCCTTGTGACCTACAGGTACACAGTGTGACCTTTTCAAGCCTGAAATGGCTCACAGGCTCCCACCTAAACTTACAGGGAGAGAAAAATGAGGTCTTGCTCAGGCCCACAAACTTAGCTGCATCCAGTTCTGCACCCTAGGACTACATATTCCCAGACTATCTCTGTTTTTCAATATCTGCCAAGCGCTGCACCCCCAGCCCTTGGCTCCTCCACCATGTGAGCCCCTTGTCTCCTTCTCATACCTGTAACAGCCAAGGCCTCATGGGGTTCCTTGCCACTCAGTTCCTGGCTGTTGGAGTGTTCTGTCCCCCACGGCAGGCACCATTTCCATCTCTGAGTTGGTGGCAGCAGATGGCTCGGGGGCTATTTTTGACTCAAAGAGGACACCACACAAGTATACGGCACTTGCTGATAGCAGAGGGTCTGGAGTGCAGTACAGAGTTGCAGGAATAGGAGTGCCTCATTCTCTTAGATTCTTAACCAGGTGCCCTGAAATATGAACCTTCCCAAGCCTCAGTCTTCCCATTTGTAGAATGAGGCAAGAAGACCATTGAGGGGCACTTCCTCAGCTACACAGGCAGTGGCGACTTAGTGAACTCCTCTCTGTCTCTGGACTGGAAGGTAGGGGAATTCAGGCATTTCTGTCTTCTCAGCCTCTGCCACGGAGCTGTCCAAGGTACCTCATTCCCTTGTCCAGGGTAGGGCCAGTTTCTGGAGAAGCTGAGGGCTGAGGCAGGCCAGCAGAGTCCTGCCAAAGTCAGGCAGGATCAGCCCTGGACAAAGTCCGGGAGGTAGCCACTGGGCCTAGGATGGACACATGACCATATCCCTGTGCTGGAGCAAAGTAAATCCAGTCTTGAACCCCGACTCCAGGACAGGTTGTATGGAGTGGGAATGGAACATTTCCCCCTCACAGGACGGTGGCTACATACAAAGGTATGTGTTCCAGTACAAAGATATGTTAAAGACCTGTCATGTTTACTACAGAGAAAGGGCACTTTGTAGGAGAACCAAAAACCTTCACTCCACAAATACAAGTGTTTGGGGAGTCCTGTGTTTCAGCACTAGATTGTTCGAAATGGTGAGCATGATGTTTCATGGGGGTTGTGTATATCCTTATCATAGTTTATTTCATTTCTTTACATTTTCCCCTTGTTCAGACATTTACTTGAATCATTAAAAACTATTTGAAAAGTTTAATTTTTTACAAATGCATAATTTCTACTTCTTTTTTAAATACTTTTTAAATTTTTTTATTAACTATTTATTCAATTGTGCGTGTATGCATGTGTGCGTGTGTATGTATGTATGTGTGTATGTGTGTGTGTGTGTGTGTGTGTGTGTGTGTGTGTAGAACCACGGATGAATTCGGGAACCACCATGGACCGCCTCCACTTCCTCCTTGTTTGCTCTGCCCCAGGATTCACAGGCTCTGCCCTACCAGGATCAGAAACACAGGCCACCCCCGCTTCCACCCGGCATCTATACGTGGTTTCTAGGATCCGAACTCAGGACCTTCCACCTGCAAGGCAGAGGCTTAACCCCTGAGCCACCTCTCCAGCCCCATAATTTCTTCTTCTAAGGCACTTACTTAATTAATTCCCTGAGACCGAATACTTAGACTTTGTCCAGGTGATTTCTATGACCTAGAACATGGCAGCACTGTGGTGGGCACTGTGGTGGATATTATCCTGACCATTCTCAGCATCTCCTCTGGAAGAGCCAGAAGCTCCAAATATATTTAATCCACATGGAAGAAAGTGTGCAGCATGGATTGGGCAGGAGGCTCAGTGAATAAAGTGTTGGCCGTGCAAGCCCAAGGACACCTGTGTAAAATCCTGGCATGGCAGCACATGTCTGAGAAATAGAGACAGGAGAGTCCCTGGGGCCGTCTGGCCAGCCAGTCTAGCCAAATCAATGAGATCCATGTCAGTGAGAGGCCCTGTCTCAAAAAAATAAGATGGAAAGTAATAAAGGTATCTGATACCTGATGTTAAATCTCTGGCCTCCATATTCACATACACACAATGCACATGTGGTAATACACACAGGAACATCACATACACACACACACACACACACACACACACACACACACACACACACACACCAGCTTGGTATAGTGGAAAGTGCTTGTAATCCCAGTGCTGAAGAGGCAGAGACAGACAGATCCCTGAGACTCACTTGGCCAGCTACACTGGTCAAATCAATGAGCTCCAGGATAATGAGAGACCCTGTCTCAAAAGACAGTGTGGACAGCTCCTGAGGATGGACACCCAAGGCTGACTTCTAGCCTCAACACATAAACGTTTATATACATATGCACACTTATATACATGTAGCTCCCCTCACACAAGTATATACATACATAAGGAAATTGTGTAACATGCATGTTGGCTTAGTAATGTAATGTATATTGTGACCCTCTCAGAACCTAAGAACTAAAGTATCACCAATATTTGGCTAAAGAGATTTCTGTCCCAACCCAACCCAATCCACATGGATTTGAAACATCCTTCATTGTTCACCAATCCACACGTGCTTTCTAAACATTTGCACATTTCCTTATAGTCTTGGAAACACCATGTTTGTACCTCACCACTGACCTCATGAGGAACACCTGTAAGGATCAGTTTACTGTCCAGCTCATAATGGTGTGTACATGCACACCCAAAATTTTCACCTTCAATTCCAATTTTATCTTGGCAACAAACACAACCACTTGCTTTCATGGAGTAATAGACTCATAGGGTGTATTTTAGAGAAACAGCCTGCCACACTTCTAAGTTGAATAAACATCATTGGTTGTCGTTAGTTTACATTAAAAGTATTCCATGAAAATGGAAGCTAGTTCAACTGCCACACCGTGAGAATGCTTTTCCTCCATTGGCTCCAGAGCAGGCTGCAATGCTCTATTTGCCTGCTGCCCTCTGTGTTCTCAAGAGTCATGACTAAATAAGAGCAACCATTCATTTGAGTGGGAGTGGCATTGACTATAGGTGTGTGGTGGCCTCTGACACATGTGGCCCCTACCCTGTCTTCACGCTGGACTCCAGTGGCTTCACTCACCATTGCTTTTGAACCCATCCTCAGTGCAAATCTCAACATGTGAAAACAGCAAGTAGCATCATAGGGTTACTAGAGGAGTTGTTTTTGCCCAAGACACCCGCCCCCAGGCCCTGGGCTCCTACTGAGCCACACAGAGCAGAGAATCACTGACTACATGGGTCGCTTTTCTGAACCCCTGGCAAAGGCAACTTGAGGGAGGAAGGGCTTATTCTGGCTCATGACGTAAGGACACCACCTACCGTGGTGCAGAAGCCATGGCAGTAGGAGCATGAGGTGGCTGGTTACATCGCGTCCATAGTCAGAATGCAAAGAGAGAATGCCGGCGCCCAGCTCACTTTCTCCTGTTTGTTCAGTCCAGGATCATAGCCTGTAGAATGGTCCCTGTTCAGCGTGGATCTTGTCAGTTAAGACTTTAAGGAAACACTTTCCTAGGAATACCCAGAGGTATGTCCCCTGGGTGATTCTAAATCTACTCAAGGTGACAGTGGAGATGAACCATCACACTGATCCAGGAAAAAAAATACAGAGAAAATTTAGGCCAAGATGCCAAATGCAGAACCCTGGAAATGTACTGGAACTGAAGTTGCATGACCCGTGTGTGGCCAGGAGGAGCTGAATGCCTTGAGCATATCACAGCTCCCTGGAAGCAGAGTTTTCACCCAGGCATTGGTCTGTTTTCTGCTGAGGCTGGCAATGTGTAGTGTTCGTTTGAGGGCCTAGAGAGAAGACACAGTCAGTAAAACATCTGCCACACAAGCCTGAGAACCTGAATTCACATCCCAACAGCCATATAAAAAAGCCAGATGTGTTAACACACACACATCTGTAATGTTAGTACTGGGGCCAGAGGCAGTCAGATCCCTGACCTAACTGGCCAGCAGTCTAGGTTCAGTGAGAGAGACTGTCTCAAAAAATGGGGTTGCGGCACAAAAGACCCAGGATAGCAAAGACAATCCTGAGTAACAAAAACACTGCTGGAGGTATTACCACACCGAACCTTAGTCTATATTACAAATCCATAGTTATAAAGACAGCCTGGTACTGGCTCCAAAATAGACACACAGATCAATGGATAAGGATTGAAGACCCAGATATAAGCCCACAAAATTACAGCCATTTGGTCTTTGACAAAGGGGCCCAAAGAATCCAATGGAAAAAGAACAGCATCTTCAACAAATGGTGCTGGTAAAACTGGATCTCCACATGCAGAAGATTAAAGCTGGACCCGTACTTGTCACCATGTACAAGACTTAATTCCAAATGGATCAAGGACCTTGATATCAGGCCAGAGACTATAAAAACCATAGTTGAAAGAATAGGGAACTCCCTCGAGCTGATTGGGCTAGGCCAACATTTCCTAAACAGACATCCAATGGCACAGTCACTGCTACCAACTCTCAACAGTTGGGATCTTGTGAAATTAAAGAGCTTCTGTTCAGATAAAGAGATTGTAACACGAGCTCAAAGGCAACCCACAGAATGGGAGAAAATCTTCACTACTGATAGAGCTCTACTGTCCAGAGTGCACAAAGAACTTAGAAAACTAAACATCAAGGAAACCAATGGCCCAATTAAAAAATGGGCCCTGGAACTTAAAAGAAATTTTACCAGGGATGAAATTAAAATGTCTAACAAATATCTTAAAAAATGCTCCAGTTCTTTAGCCATCAGGGAAATGCAAATCAAAACTTCCCTGAGATATCACCTCACCCCAGTCAGGATGGCAAAAATCCACAATACAAACAACACCAACTGCTGGAGAGGATGTGGAGAGAGGGGAACTCTCCTACATTGCTGGTGGGAATGCAGGCTCATACAGCCACTCTGGCGAGCCGTCTGGAGATTCTTAAAGAAATTAAAGATTGAAATGCCATATGACCCTGAGATTCCACTTTTGGGTATAACCCCCCATACAGCAGAGGTTCACCTCGATAGCACAAGCATGACCATGTTCATAGCAGCACTGTTTACAATAGCAAAGTCATGGAATCAGCCCAAATGTCCAACAGTTGACGAGTGGATAAGGAAACTGTGGTACATCTATATAATGGAGTACTACTCAGCCATCAAAAATGATGAATTACTGGAATTTGCCAGGAAATGGATGTCATTATATTAAGTGAAGTATCCCAAACCCAGAAAATTAAGCGCCATATGTACTCCCTAATAGGTGGCTCCTAGTACCAAACCCATCCAGCCCTGTATTACCTACAGTAATTGCAAGGATTATGAACAGGAGGGATGGGGCTGGAGGGCCACACCAGAAACAAGGAGAGAAGTGACCATGTTACAGTAGAGAAAATAGGCCTCCATCAAGGACTGCAAGAAAGTAATGTGACACCTAGTTAAGTTCACAATTCGTTCCTGATCATTTACAACTAAGGGGGTATGAACTCACCAGAAGGGGAGGGCACATAGTCTGGCAGATTAAAAAGTAACCATTTTGCAAATGGGTGATTGACCCCTCCCATTGCCAAATGCCATATGACCCTGCGATTCCACTTTTGGGTATAAGTATTACATCTACCCTTGAATGTGCTCTTATAATAAGACTCCAGTTTAACAGCTTTCTGTCTCTGGCCAGGGGGTAACATACAGTGCCCATCACAATGGAGTGAAAGGCATTGCAGGAGCAACAAAACTGCAAAAGAAAATCAACAAACCACAATCCAGAACTTCAGAGACTCTATATCAACCACCTAGAACTAGGCCAGACTAATCTCTCCCCATCCTGAAGCTCAGGGACATTTGTGGAAGAGGGGGCGGTAAGAGTGTAAGAGCAAAAGGATGGGAGGAGCAATGATTTGCAAGATACTCCACACAAGTTAGGGCCGAAGCAATCATAATTGGACATTGCATGCCCGGCGCAATGTCCAACACACTATTGACCTCACAAAGTCTAGCATCTGCTAAAGGCACCAAGATCCTTGGAGGCAAGGGATTGGCAGCCACAGTAGTGTTCCTATGCTTAAGGGGAACACAGGAAAGGGTTCAGGGAAATGCCACTGGGTCCTTGTACGTCATCAGAGAGGAGGTCCAGAGGAGAGTCAGGCATGCACAAGAAAGGACTCTCTGGGAATTGGGGCGGGAGGCACGGGGGGATGGGGTGGGAGGGGTGAGGGGGAGGGAAAGCAGGGGGTTCGGGGGGAGGAGGAGGGAGGGAGGGAACTGGTGTACCTATTAAGTTTGTATGAGCTGAAATAATAATAAAAAATGTGTAAAAAAAATTTTTAAAAAATGGGGTTGCGATCAAGAAAGACACACATCAACCTCTGGCCTCCACATGCACATACACACATGTACACACAGTGCACACATGTATACCCATATAGGCTCATTCATGAACATACACACAGAAATAAGGATACATTCAGCTGACAGTTTGGGAGACTCGGGGAACAATATCAGCTCACTTTCTAGGAGGAAATAGAAGTATGAATGAAAGGAAAAGTTCACATGCTGAGAGAGGGAGCCAGGATTTTATGTTTACTTCCATAACAACGAGAACAGCTTGGTCCCATATAAACTGTCTTGGTTTCCTTGAGGGCACCATCTCTGTCATACTTAGGCACAGGTGTCAACCTGACAGTTGAGGGATTGAGCTGTGGGCATATTTGTAGAGAATTGATGTTTGGGTTGGGTCCGGAGTGAGCCTGCAGGAGGTTGTCTGGATGATAAGGAGGGTCCAGTCCATGGTGGGTGGGAGTAGGCCCTAGAATAGGATACAGAGAGCTGATTGAGAAAGTTGGCATCATTCTGTACACTTGGCCAGACATGCTGGCCTGGCAAGTAAGGATTGTCCATCTCTCAGCTGTTATGTGGTGATAGTGTGGCCAGTTCCCTCGGCCCTAGTGTTGGTGTGAGCTCTCTTGTCAAGTTGGACAGACTGTAACTGGAAAATCATAAGAGAAAATAAACCCCTTCTTCCCTTAAAGCAGTTTGATGGTCATTTATTGGCAACCATGCAGGCGAACTGCAACAATCTGTAACAGCCATCCACTCCTGTAGACCTGCCTCTTAAAAGTCCTACTACCCCCAGCATAGCCGCAATCTGGACTGAGCTTCATCACCAGAACCCTTAGTGGACACACTTAAACCATGCCCAACCCTCTGTAGCAACACAGAAAGAATGGTGTGTGCATTCTGCCTCCATGAGCTGTGGAGAGGGAGTATGCTGGGTTCAGGTGGGAGGAGACAGCAGCTATGTGTTGGCTACCTTGAATTCAAAGTCACCCTGGACTATATAGTAAGTCCTAGGCCAACCCAGGCTAGAGGATGGGACCCTGTCTAAAGAAACAAAAGGGATGAGAAGTTTGGTTAGATGGACAGCGCTTAGATTCTGCTTCCAGAAAGAACAAGGCAAGGCTCTACCTTAAATCCTCCCACTAAGCACAACTCAGAGCCCCAGATGTTACATAGACAATAGCTAGAGGCACACAGAAAAGACAGGGTGGGGGGTGGGAAGAGGCACAAGCCAGCTAGGATCTGAAGCCTCAAGACACACGGATACAAGGCCCAGTGTCTTCTCCGGGCCTTGTTTATCTGAGTTGGAGCTGAAGAAGCCGGAAGTGTGGGCCTAGCAGCAGCCAGACCCAAATCCCCAGCAAAGGCCTGGCTGCGTCTAGAGAGCTTGGAGGCGGAGGCTGCCAACATTTGCTCTCTACCACTGACTACTCTGCTCTGACCAAGCAGAGGCCCAGTGGGGAGATGGTGCTTCCACCCTCAGCAAGTGAGGAACTCAAACCTCACTGTGTGGTATCAGAGAAATCTAGGTAGGGAGTCGGGACTGTGTCATTCACCCCTGGGTGATGCAGTACCCCGCCCCAGTTCCTGTGGTTCCAGAGGGAAATGCACGGGATCTGTAAGGGCATCCCTGCCAGAGTAAGCTGAGGAAGCCAGCACACAGAAGGTTTAAACATGATCTAGAGTCTCACAATACAAGAGGTTTCCACGGAATTCACTTGGATTAGCAAGAACCAGGAAGTTCTTCAGCTAAGTGAAAAATGACCATCAGCAAGTGCCAGCCCAGATGGTAGAGATACCACAATCAGCTAACAAAGATTTCAGAGTAGCTGTGGTAAACACTCTTCAAGGAACTGCTCTAAATACATGTGAACCAACTTTTTCAAAACTCGGAAAAGAATAGTAATCAAACGGAAAATTTCAGAACTGAAAAATATGCCAAGATTCTTTTTTTAATCTAATGGATGTCCTTACTAACAGATACAAATAACAAAATTAAAGAAAGAATCATCAAACTGGAAAGCAGAACAGTGGAAATTACCTTCTTTAAGTAACAAAGAGACAGTGACCAGGAAAAAAATATGTCCGCAGAGTCTTATAGCCTATGAGACTATAATCAAGATTCCTGTATAGGAGTCCTGGAAGGAGAGAATAAAGCTGGAGCCAAAAAGATTTTGAAGTAGCAATGACTGAAAAACACCTCAAATTTGCCAAGATAGACAAGCAAAACAAGTAACAACAAAAACCCTCTGAAGGCTGAGGAGTAGCCTCGGTTCAATAGCTAAGGCCTTGCCTTATAAGCAAAAGTACCTGAGTTCACATCCCCAGATTCTGTGTAAAAATGGCAAGCAGACATGGCAACAGCCTATAATTACGGTCCTAAAAAATAGAGCCTGGAAATCCCAGAGCAAAATAATAAGGAAGTAGAGCAATTCAGGATGATTCCTGATTCACGCTTGGACTTCCAGAGATACTCAAGTGTCCTCTTGTATACATGCCCTGACATACGTGTACACATACCCACATGTGTGTGTACATACACCATATACATAAACATGAAAAAACTTTTAAAAACCTTAATAGCAGTGTGAGAGAAGTGGTACCACAAGCATACTTCTCTTTCTTTTTCCATTTTTATGGGTATGTATGTTTACATGTTCATGTCTGTGGATACATGTATGTATGCATATGTGCACATGCATGTAGTGTCCCAAGGTTCATATCTGGAGTTATCCTTACTTGCTTTTCTACCTTATTCTTTTGAAGCAGGGTCTCTAATCAAATCTGAGACTCATGGATAGAACTAGTCTGGCTAGCCACCTTGCTCTAAAGATGCCTATTCTCTGTCTTCCAAGGCCAGAATTGCAAGCAGGCCACCATGCCTACCTTGCATTTTACATAAGTTCTGGGGGTCCAAACTCCAGTCCTTTTGCTTGTGCAGCAAGAATTTTAACTCCTGAACCATTTCCTCAGCATGCCACACTTCTTCCAAGATGACAGGATATTAGTACCTGACATATAGAAAGAACTCTCAAAACTCAACAATTAAAAATAAAATCAAAGGGCTGGAGAGGTGGCTCAGGGGTTAAACCTCTGTCTTGCAGGCAGAAGGTCCTGAGTTCGGATCCTAGACCCCCATATATGACGCCGGGCAGAAGCAGAGGAGGCCAGCATTTCTGGTCCTGGTAGGGCGAGTAAACAAGGAGGAGATGGAGGCGGTCCATGGTGGTTCCTGAATTCACCCTTGGTTCTGCACACACGCACACACACACACACACACACACAATTGAATAAAATAATAAAAAATTTAAAAAAATAAAATCAAGTCAGTGAGAAATTGAGCAGAAGACATGGAGAGATGCTTCTCCCAAGAGGATGCAGAAGTGAAGAGCATGTGAGAGATGTGTGGACCATCCCAAGCCCATCTATGATGCTAGCAAGTACAAGAGGCACAGAGTCTGAACCACTCAGACATTGTCACCGAAGTGTGATGCAGCGTGACTGCTCTGCAGAGAGATCTGAAGTTTAAAAACTGAGTCACTTGGGCTGGAGAGGTAGCTCAGGGGTTAAGCCTCTGCCTTGCAGGCGGAAAGTCCTGAGTTCGGATCCTAGACCCCACAGTATAGACACAGAGCGGAAGCGGGGGCGGCCTGTGTTTCTGGTCCTGGTAGGGCAGAGCCTGTGAATCCCAGGGCAGAGTAAATAAGGAAGAGGTGGAGGCGTCCATGGTGGTTCCCGAATTCGTCCATGGTTACACACACACACACACACACACACACACACACACACACACACACACATACACGCACGCATAATTGAATAAATAAATAAATAATTTTTAAAAAAAACTGGGTCACTGCTATCCCATTCAGCAGTATCCTTTTAGGTGTTTGTCACAAATAATGGAAACTTAAGTTGATATGTTGACACACACATAAAAAAAATTATACATAGTTGTTTATGGGAACATGATTCATAATAACTTTCCAGAAGCGGTATAATAACCCAGATGTCTTTTAATCGGTAAATGGTTCAACTGGACATTCATGCATGTTGTTATTTAGCAATAACAAACCTAGATGAGTGTCCAGAGAATTATCCTTAGTTAAAAAAAAAAATTCCTGAGTCACATATCACCTGATTCCATGTCTGTCATGTTGCTGAAAAATGATGTGCTATAGCTGAAGAACAGGATTAAGGGGATAGGGGAGGATGGGTAGCTATCAGGGAGATTGAGGCAGCCTCACGGTATGGAAAGAGTTTCATATCTTTATAATGGGGGCAACGTAGAACCTTATATAAGCACACATTGTGTATAAAATTGCAAATTCTGAATACCACTTGCCTAACTTTGATGGCGAATTAGTTATAAAGATGCTAACTTCGCAGGTGACAAGAGAAATGACATAGGACTTCCTTCTATGTTTCTTTGCAACAGTCTCTGACTTAATAAGTACTTCAAAATAAAATGCGACAAATGGATGGATGGGTGAGTGATGCTTAGACAGACAGATATTCACATGGACCGATAGATTGTGCATGGATGGATGGTGCATGGGCAGACAGATGGGCGGATAGATGGACGGACAGATGGATGATGAAAACATTCTGATAGAAACACCTAACAACTGCTGGGTTTTGTGACTGGTTCTTGAGTTTCTCTAGAAACAAAGGAACTTAGGCATATCATGTTGTTGTTTCTTCTCACAAAAATCCTAAGAAGTGAGTATCCTGTCTGCCCTCCAGGGGAAACAGGCTAGGAAAGGTTAAGACACTTGTCCAGAGAGGGCTTCTTTCTCTCCAAAGTGCATATAACGACCATTCCACTGCACTCCTCTCAGGCCATATCAATTAAAGGTGGGGAGATCCCACATTGGCCCCTGTCTGTCAGCAGATGAGCCTGTTTCTCTAAGGTGAGCTTGGGGCCTGTGAATGGCAAGACCCACCACACGGCCTTGAAAAGAGACCAGGGACTAGGTCCTGTGTGTCTGCATCAGTCATGGGAGGAGGGCAACCCTACTGTTCCTCCACTTCCAGTCCCATCTAATGCTGGCCCTAAGTCAGAGCCAGTATCCAAAGGACACTCCATACTACCGTTCCCATCCTTGCTTCCCCAACCCAAGTCTCCATCATGTCATCTAGTCCTAACCAGGATCATTATTCCCCTTTTCCAGAGCTGAGCTTGGTTACCCAGTCCCCAGAGGCAGCACCACCTAGGTCCTGTTTTCCAATTCCTGGCACCCGTGATATAACCAGAAGACGTGGAGGGGTAAGTTGGGGACTTGAATCTTTGGGGGGAAATATAGAATGTGAGAAGAATGTGTGTGTGTGTGTGTGTGTGTGTGTGTGTGTGTGTGTGTGTGTGTGTGTGCATGTATATGGGGAGATTGTTGATAGGTAGTCCACTGGGCAGGAACACAGTGTATTTGCAAGCACCTTTTCTCTGCTACTCCATCTCAGACGTGTGTGTATGTCAATGATGCAACATTGGCCTAGTTTGGGAAAATTTCCAGATTCCCTTTTGCTTTGAGTAGGAGCATGGCACAGAATTCAAAGGAGCCTGGTGGATGGGTCTGTTCCATCCCAGGTCTGTTCCAGCCACCTCTGGTCCTGGGGCTCCACCCCCATGAGAGGCCAGCTTGTGACTCCTTCTCCACTGCTTGGGCTGATGGGGCACCTCAAGGGCAGGGGGCAGGCGACTTGCCACCATGGGTGCTGAGTGAGAGAGGACAGAGGCATGCATGTCTATGTCTAGGGCCTCGACTCAGATCTGGGTGCACATTTCCATTCTGCAATGGAGGCAGCTCCGTCATCTGTAACAGACAATGGTAACAGAGCTAATCCATGGAAGTGCTGAGCAGAATGGCCAGGGCACAGCAGTTCCTCAGTAGGCACGCATGCCTGGCACCGGGGTGACCATGTCTTCCTATGTTCTTCTAGCCCTTCCTTTGGGTCTGTTTTCACTTTGCTATGTCCATGTTACATCATGGCAATGTACAAACCTTGGGGTCCATGCCCCATGCGCCCTCATTCCCCTGCATTGGAGCCAGAGCTGGCCGTGTTCACCCCCAATCTCAGGCCCAACTTCCCTTTCATGAGAGCATCCTTCAAGCTCGACCTCAGTCACCACACCTGACCATCCCATCAGTGCAGGTAGCTACCCTTTCTCACCTGCGAGACAGCCAGAGGGAAGTGGCCCCTGATCTAGCAGCCTAGTGTGCAACATGATGATTAACTGCAGAGCGGATGAGCTGGCGGCCCCCGCTTCTTCCCCCCACCCTCAGTGACATCCAGACCTCTTGCCTTGCTGAAGTTTGGTTTCTTGCCCAAGCACTTGAGAACTCACCAGATTGTTTCCAAACACATCACACAATTGCTTACATATTTATTTAATGCCGTCTCTTGAATATTAAGTGAGCGATAAGAGGGAACAGAAGCATAGGCATCTAAACCCAGCTGTCTCCACCCAGCACATAGGAGGGTGGCTGTGAAGAGCTAACAGTGAGCCATCCACAGAGGGAGGAGGAGACGTGGGCCCCAAGATGGGTCCCAAAGCTTCCCATGCCCATGGCTGGCAACTGCACAGTGGAGCTTCTCCCATGGTACACAACCTGTCTTGTCATGAAGGTGCCTTATTTCTCTCTTACAAAGACTGCTAGAAGCCAGTTTTGGCTAGGTGAGACCACATCAAAAAGAAGAGAGGGAGGGAGGGAGAGAGAAAAGGAGGGAGGGAGGGGGGAAGGGGAAGGAGGGGAAAGGGAAGGAGGAAGGAATGGAGGAAAGGAGGGACGGAGGGAGGAAAGAAGGAGGGAGGGAGGGGGAAGGAAGGAAGGTCATTGGCCACAGCCCACAGAGGCTCTGGTCTCTTCCATCACATGGAATGGTAGGCGTCTTCAACCTGAACAATCTCCCCATACATTTAGGTCACCTTCTTGTCAATGTGGTGAGAATGGCTGTGGGTTTTTTAGGGAGTAAGAAGGAAAAGTGTTCCCTTGCATTTTGTATGGATTCAGTCTTTTTAAAACATGCTCTCAGTCCTTGGTCCACGAATCCATACTATGGGACTCGCAGATCCGCCATGATGACTGTAATTCCATGTGCACGGCAATGCTGGGGACACGCTTCCCATGGCTAATGGGAAGCTTGTTCGTGCCAGGTTTTGCAAGCACTCGAGGAGTGAGCCTTGCCACCCTGCCCCAGAGTCACTCAAGACTCATGGGACAAGTGGCACCCAGAGGTTTGCTCCCACACCCTGCAAGCCCTGGGAACAATGGATGGGTGTCAGGAGCCATACCACGCTGAACCCATATGACACGCAGGCTCACCTCCTCCAGTGTGGGTCTTGCCCGTGCCTGTCTGATCTGGTTGTTCCTATTTTAACACTCGGGTTGCCCTTTCTTTATAATGGCAGGAAGAAGCACCCCCATCTGAGATTGCTGGCAATGGGGGTTGGGATTAAAGAGAGGAGTGTGACAGGGCCCCACCACACCAGTGTCAACTCAGTGACCGGTCCTGTTCCTCTGGTGGTCCACAGTAGGAACAGTTGCCTTGAATTGCAAGGACCCGGGCCCCTTCCTCTGGGACTTTGTCCCATCTTGCAAACGCAGTTTTCTGTCTAGATTAGCATACTAAGGTTGCTCTAACACAGAACCACAAACCAAGTTGTTTAAAGTCACTGAAACAATTGTCCCATAGTCGCAGATACTGAAAGAGTGAGGGCAAAGCGTCCACAACTTCTTCTTCTAGGGGCTCCCTCCAGGCTCCTAGTCACTTTCCAGCCATCTCTGGCCTTCCTTGGTATGTGGTGTGTCTCCCATCCCCTGCCATCACTTCTTCTTCCTGCCATGTGTCTGTCTCTGTGTCTAAGCATTTCTTTCTCATGAGGACACCAGGAACCGCAAGGTAGAGGCATCTTGTGGCCTCGTTTCCATTCCCTTAAGTCTGTTGAAGCAACACCATATGCTCTGGTTCTCTCCAGATCTATACATCCTTTATCTTTTACCAAATGGGGTGACATCCGGAAGTGCCGGGGGTTAGGGCTGCAGTTCATTTTGAGGAAGACACAGTTCCACCCCTAATTCTATCATCATAGTCTGAGTTGGTCATGGGTGGGCCACAGATTCATTCATAATGTTGAGGTTCTCAGCTGGACATCTCTTCCAAAACAATGGGCTCTCAAAATCCCTGCTGCCCAAACTTCAGGGAGCTGTTCCACCAGCAGCTGACCTCACGGAGTCCATCTAGGTCCCCCTGAATCATCATTTTCATGAAGAGCAGATGGATTGGAGGGCTGCTCTTTCCCAGCATGGCTGGCTGCTGGACCTCAGGACAGCACAACAATCAGAGGCTCAGACCCTCAGCCTGAGAAGGGGTCACAGGCAGCAAGGCCATGAGACAGGTAGGATCAGATAGCTGCTGCTAGCTAGGTGGTGCTGCACTTCCAGTGTGGTCTCCATGGGAAGAGGCTTCCTCTTGAGTCGCTCCCTGTCCCAGCCTCCTGGTACAGAAATGCCTCACTTGGGTGCTTCGAGGACCCTGGAATCCTACAGGTTCCTGATCTCCCCCTACACTGGGTGTCCCCGTCAGGATGATGCAAACCCAGCTGGGAGAAGCCAGGAAGTAGGCCCCACCTCCTTGCCAGTTCTCTATTCTTCTTCCTTTCCAGGCCTCTCAGTGGAGCAGGAAAGTAAAATAAGTCCCCAGTTCCCAGTTCCCCCATGCTCCAGCTGCAAGCCAGCTATATGAATTCCATCTGACTCCAGTGTTGAGGTCGCCAACCCAGTGACCTGGTCAGAATGCTTCAGAACAGACTTGACCATGCCAGGGTCCTGGGTTCAAATCCCAATGCTTCAGGTCCTGGTGAATCTCAGCCTTTTCACAGCTCTAGTGAGACTCTCCACCCTGTAGCTTCTCTCCTCCTCTCTCATCTATTTCCTCATTGCCAACAAAGAAAGTGAGGTAGGTGGTTGGACCAGCCATGTGTAGTTCTTGAGGGCACCCCTAGGAGGTCTAGTGTCTGGCTGACACAGGGGACCACCTGCCACCCACAGACGCTGTGGACCTTCCCCAGCTCATGTGTGATCAGAGTTCCTCCCTGTGGTTCTCCTGCCTCAGCGGACCCTCTGACTCAGGGACCAGGCAGTCAGGAAGCTGCTCTAAGACTCACCAGGTATGCCAATCCCAGATCCCTGCTCCTAGTCTTACTGATTTCTGGGTCTTGAGAGGGTCTGAGGTCCTACACACACACACACACACACACACACACACACACACACGCACGCACACGTTGAAGAGCTATGGGGCTCAGGCTGCAAGATCCAGCATACTCAAATCCAAGTACACAACCCGCATCTCCTCCCCACCAAGCCCCTGTGGCAGCTCGACCCAACCAATGCATGTCTAGTGTGTGAATCATTGGGTCATTTGGTCCAAACAGAAGTCCTGAGTATGGAATACCTGACAGGGAGTAGTAGAGAATGGGGAGACATCAGGAAAGAAATGCTCCTGAGAAGCTGTTACATGGACGAGGCTGTGCTGCACTCAGATCCCCCTTCTTCTTCCTTTCCTGCCATGGCGAGGCCTGACCTCCAGGCCGGAGAGGCTGTTCCTGCCTCACCACTGTCTCAGGCTTGCTCTGAAGACCGGCAACAGATAATATCACAGGCTGCAGTGAAGACCGGAGGTGTCCACAGCTGTGTGCCCACCCCAATCGTTCCTGCCCCCAGCTCCAGCTCCACCAGCCCAATGGGCGTCAGGTCTTGCCAATTTTCTGAGCCCCTGGTATTATTCAGGCAGACCGGCAGGTGCCCACCTCATGCTCGGTCCTTCCTTCTGCCTCATATGCCTTCAGTGGATGCTGTCAGCTAGCGTCAGAAGTGCTGTGTACACAGACACCGGATGTAGGGCCCTCCGAGGAGAGTGCCTCAGAGCCTCTGTTGGCCCCTCTGTAGTCTGGGCACAGTGTCTTCCCTGCCTTGGGGGCGACCTGGACTGAGCAGTTTGTGGCCACTGGCCTGTCCAGGAGAGCTCCACACTGGTGGCTGCGTCTTGCCAGCCTAGGCTTTACGCATCCCTCCTAGCATTAGGACAAGAACCAGAATGGGGCAGAACTTCCCTTTGCTGCTTAGGAGTCCTAGAACCTAAGGTTTCTCCCACAGCGTCACCCAGTGCTGGAAACTGCCTGGGTCTCTGATCAGCTGCCAGAATGAAGACATCTCTCCCTAATGTGCAATAAGGGCATATATGGGTGGTGTAATCTAGACCCTTCCACTCTGGCATTTCCTGACTGATGATCCCAGCACGCTTCTCTCTGGGTGTGGTGACTCTTATAGGCACAGTGGGAGCACTAGATATCAAAGACCCTGTTTGGGCTCCATAACCCCTTTCCCCCCTTGTCTCTCATTCTCTTTGAAAACTCATCATCCATCCTCCCTGAGCAACTGTGCTGCTACAATGTGAGGAGGCGGGTGTGCTTCAATTGCTTGTTTAGCTGCATCTCTTCCAGTAGACCAATAACTCCCCGAGGAGGTTTGAGACTGAAAAACTTGGGCAGCAGCAGCAGAGGCCCCTCTCTGTGCATGTGTCCAGCTTCCTCCTAGCTGTATGACCCAGAGGAACTGGTCTGACTTCTCTGAGTATACCCCTGAATTCATAAACCTCTATCCCTCGCAAGCAGAGTTCAGGTCTCACGTATTTCTGCAATCTTAGTGCTGTAACCAAGCATGTGTTCGCTAAGGAAGGGGCATGCACCAAGGCCACAGGGTGTATTAAAGTAGGAGGTTGCAAAATAAGGAGTTGAAATCCAGATGAAGGCAACAGTAGTGGAGATGCAGTGTGGGGGACCCCAGGTGTACATAGGCCCTGAAGTCCACAGAGCTTCACAAAGCCACTGGGGGGCTAGTAGCCTTCATCTAGGAACTATTTCTATGGTCTCAGCTTCAATCATATTTCAAACAAGGGAAGAACTGGGAAGTGGAGGGAAAGGAAGAGGGGAAACCATTAGACGTATGTGTTCCTGGCATGTGGCATGTTTTACACAACATAAATATGGAGAGGGAGGTGAAAGCTTCCGGGTTGGGGGAGTGGATTTGGTCACATGGAGAGGGCTCCTACCTTGGCTTGCTGGAGAAGGGACAGGTTATATCCCAGGAAATCATAAATGTTTTCTTCCCGTTCTCAATAAACCAGAATGATCAGACACGTGCTAAGGGAACAAGCAAGGAGTGTCCAGGCCAAGAGATGGGTTGCTGGCAAGCTCTGTTACTCTTTTTCCACTAAGCCCAGAGCATCTTCCCAGAGGAGGTATGTCCCTGGTCATTTGGCCCAGGTCTTCCCTCCCATGACCTGATCTCCTACTCATAGCTACATGGCCATTCGTCGGAAGCCTCCTCAGGCAGAGCAGCTGCAGCTTCTTGGCCAGTCTTTCCTACAGCCCAGAGTGGCTCTCTGCTGGCCGGTTGTACAAGGAGTCCTCAGAAGAAGAGAACTTCCAGGTAGCAGGACTGCAGCCAGGCTACTGCTGATAGGATCAGAGGCCCAGGAGGAAGTTTGGTGCATGGGGCTGCATCTGCCACCACGTTGCTTTTGGCAAAACCTTCTTGTTTAGTCAGGGCCCGAGGAGGCCAGTCCCTAGCCCTTGGTGCCCAGCCCTGCTCCCCCCGCCCCTCACCAGCCTGGCTTCCCTTTCCTTGCTGATCCCTAGGCCAGAAGGACAGGCAGCCAGGCTAGAACTAGGGGCTGCCTCGAGTGCCGTGGACTTCTCCTGTGGCGTAGCTGCTGGCTGCAGACTTCTCCGGTGGCTGCTGGTACTGACCAAGAGATCAGGGTGGGGGTCTATGTCTGTGGCCCAGAACCCTGAGGGGACCTGGCAGGATCCATCGCCATCTCAGCTCAGGTATGAGAGGCTGGGCTTACGGGCTGCTGGTCCCCTGGGTCTCCAGCAAAGACACTTGCAGAGCTGCTCTGTGCTGGGAGGGAGGGAGGAGAAGTCCAGGTCGGATGAGCTCTGTGGATACTGACTAGAGGCATTGGGCACAGTCCCTGGCTTCACCCAGCTGGCTCTCCAGAAGGCTGCTAAAGTGTGTAAAAGCCAGCACTGCAGTCAGCTTCCCATGCTGCCACCTGGGCGTCACTTTGGACATTTATCTAAGTCTCTCTGTGCCTGTGTCCTGTCCACTGGGGGTGGGATGTTGTGAGTCAAAATGAGACCACACATGTGAACCCTCAGTACAGAAGAGTGCCCCCTCCCCCTGTTCATGCACCCCACCAGCGTAGCACCCGTGCTCCAGAGCAGAGGAGACAGAGAGGGCCACAGAGATGACCTAGCACGTGTCCTCACACCCATCAATCACTTACACAGTTGAATTTGACTCCTGGAGCTGCAATGTTTCCAAATTCTAGCCCCCATCTTTCTTCCACATGAAATGGAGATGTGGCTAGGACCATCTCAGGAGTGTATAAAGACTGATCCCACACACCTGTTACGTTGTCAGTTGGTAGCTGCCATCATTGCTACCCCTCATTGTCGCGTCTAGGACAGGGAGATTCAGTGTGGCCCTGTGGAAACTTCGTTTATCATGTCCAGCCTTGCTGGGCTCAACACCTCTCTGTCTGCCTTTTACATGCGACTGTTGCAAGAGCTTGGTGTTACCTTTCAAAAGTCACACTGAGCCTCTAGGAACATGCCCCTCATTGGTCTAATGGTACTAGGCTCAGGGCAACACCCAGAGGAGGCTGGCACCCCACCCCAAGAGGTCAGGCCAGACAGAGTTTGTCCCCCATGGCATCCACAGCATCTAAGAGCTCTTTAGCCCTCCACTGTGCCCAGGGACCTTCAGCCAGGTGAGTACAGCTCTGGAAGAAAGGTCTAGGTACCACAGAGCTCCTTGTACACCAAGGGACTCCTTTAAAAGAAAGATGAAACCCTAACTTCCACCAGGATGCCCCCGAGCTTGGCAGCAAGTCTGGGGTCTTCCCTAGGGGTCTCCAGTTTTGCTTCCAGGTGGGGCCTAGGTTGGCAAGCCTGTGTCTGTCTGTCCTACCCTTGGTCTTGCCTAGCAGAAAAGGGACAGGGACACAAGAGGAAGTAGGGGAGGTTTCTTTAAGAACGCGTATGCCCATCTGATGACGCAGATGTGGCGTGAAAGTTGTTCCTGGCTCCAGATGAACCAGACTTTCAGTGCTAAGAATCTTCCATGTTATCACCATTCACTTCCACCTAAGTTGACCACCTTAGTCGAGAAATACCCATCTCATAGGTGAATTAGCTAGAGGAGGGCCAGCTGTCTGTCAAAAGGAGACTACAGGTGTCAAGTCAGTGATTAAACAAAGATGGTGGAACCTGTGTGGTTATCCCTTTCATAATGGTGACACTGGGACGGTGGCAAACTGGAGATTAGATTGCCGGGCTCTGCACTAGGCACAATTGCACATGTTCGATGGGCAAAGCATGATAGTCTCTGCTCTCTTACACCCATGAAGCTAGCACAGGAGTCAGAATGTTGCTGGTAGCCTCCAGAATCTTTTCTGATGAATCCAAATTTAACTTTTAAAAAATTCTTTGAATCTGTCACAGCTATGAGGTACCTAGGGAGATGAACTGGTTACATGCACTCTCCTACACCAGAGATAGGACTGTAATGGGTGACTTAGCCGAGGTGTAGACATTTGTGAAGATTAGCACTGATGCTGACTAATTAATCATGAGAATTGTGCCAAGCTGCCGCTTCCAGGTTCCACTTGATTCCAGAAGAAACTGACGTGGGCTGGGCAGGAGCCCCATACTGTCCTCACACTGCCCCTCCAGTCCTTCCTGGATTCTCCAAGGCCCTGGCTTAGAAACCAGTTCTCCCACTGGCCCCAGCGCTACAGGGTCTGTTCAAGAGGGGTCCCTGCTTTAAGAGCTGGGTGTTGCCTCTGTCCCAGGTAAACTCTATGCAGCTGCAGCTGGGAGCATTCAGCTGTCACTTGTCATCTGGGTCAGCACAGGGTGACAGCAGGGTTTCACTTGAGTGCAGACCAGATAGACGGATGGGGAGGAAACAAACAGCAAGGTGGGTGGTTGGGGCTCCTGGGAGTTCCATATTGCCCAGAAGACAGAATTCTTATCTTGCTTATCTTATCACATGTCCTTGGGCAAGTCACTTCACATCTCCCTTTGCCTCTGTTTCCCTACCTTCAAATGGGGATAACAGCAATATCAGGGCCTTCTTTGGTTATTGACAAGGTTATCGACCAAAAGGTAGATGGACCCCCCACAGGAAGGAAGTAACAGCTCCTCTGCTAGGAAGGAGAAGGGGAAAGGTAGCACCATGTATCTGTGAGTCAGGATTCAGGAGCAGGTTGCTGGTGTCCAGACCCCAGTGTCCTGTTACTGATCATGTGACTTAGACTGCCTAAGCTTCCTTGTCCCCATCCATAAATCCATCGTGATGCCCAGTGTGATTGCATTGGGTCCAGAAATTCCATGGTTGGCTGACAGACATGGTGTAGAACAGCCTTGATGTGGAGTGTTTGTTAAGCACCTGGGAAGGGTTACCAGCCAATAGCACCCCCTCTCTTGAAGGGGTGCCCACGATCTGGCACAGTAAACTCACCCACTTTCAACGTGCAGGTGAGAAACTGCCATTTGAGAAACACGGCCTGTGGGAACCTAGTGACTGGCCATCCATGTCGGTGGCCTCCCCACCTCTAGCCTGCCTCAGGTGGACCGAGCCACACCGGGGAGTCTTTTAAGAGAAGTCAGGAATCTGGATTCCTAGGCAGACTTCTCCAATTTTTCAACATTGGCATTTAATTCAATTTTATTTTAAGCTCTAAGCAAAACAAACAAATTTATTTTAAGCTGGCTGCTCTCTCAAACGGCTTGTTCCCGGCTTGTTTCTACTCCAGCCTGGCCCTGCCAGCTCACTTTCTTTCAGTTTATGGTATTGTGTCCGAGAGAAGAGGAAACTGAGGCTCAGAAGCCAGGCAGAAGGTTCCCCGTCCCCATGTGCCCCAGCCTAGGCCGCGTGGGATCTCCCACAGCTAAGCCACTTTAACCCAGAGGAGCAGGAGAAAAAGAGGCAGCAGGATTTCCCCGATGAGTAAGGCTTCTTCCAACAGCCCTCAGTACTGTTGTACCAGGCACAGGCTGGGCAGGGAGCAGGGCCCTCCATCCCTCGCATAATCCTAACAGCTGACAGGGTCTCAGAACTCCCCAGCCCTGGTATGATAGTTTGGGGACCAAGATGCCAGAGGTTCCCCGGGTGGCCTCAGGAGAGGGGTGACATTGAACTCAGTGGCAAAAGGCTGTGGCCAGGAGGGGTGGGGGGAGAGAAGGGAGGCGCCACAGCAGAAGTCTGGAATGGGCATTCTTGGAGGAAAAGGCACGTTGACAGGTGTGTCCCTCCCTGGCTGCCATCTAGTTGTTCACTGAAAAACTAGCCTTTGGTTCCCATTTCATCTGCCAGCACCTCTGTTTTCCCACCACATAAATGAATCCCAAGAGTCCACACTTTCCATGAGAATACAGGCAGGGGGCTGGACCATGAAGCAGCTGTATGGTCCCTGGCTGCTGCTCCAGGCTTGAGAATCTCCTTTCTGTCCTTTCTTTCCCTCACCTCCTGCATATTGATGACCTTCACTTGGAAGGTCTAGTGCATCTTCCACTGGAGAGCAGCTCTATGGGCTGGGTTCTGTTCTAGAAGATTCTCTCTCTTTCTGTGCACCAGAATAGGCCTGAAAGTCAGAGGTAGCAACTTGGCAGATGCGAATACAAGCTGTAGGAAAGGGGAATATATCTGAGTCACCCCAGGTGTGACTCTGTCCTTGGTCTCTCCTGAGCCCCCCAGCTTCCTTCTGTGAGAAAGGGAGTCGGAATGCCCGCTCAGGCTCTGTGATGAAAAGACTTGGAAAACTCACTGACTGTTAGGGTGAGGTCTTCACAGTCTGCTTCGGTGGGCTTTGGTGCATTTCAGCAAGCACCGGCTGCAAAGTTATTTTGAGTATCTTTTCTTTGGACAGTTTCCAGAATGCTTCGCCCCGTGCCAAGCTAGCAAGTGCCATGCCGGCTTCCGCAGGGACATGCACAGAAGCAAGTGCCTTGCTGCAGAATGACGGGGAGATGAAAGGGACATCTGTGGTCATGACAGTCACAGAGTGACAGAGTCCTGGAGAAGTCCCCGGGCTGGGGAGTTAACAGAGTTACGAGGAAGCCCAAGGCTTCTATGTAATAGCTCTGTGACCTTGAGCCAACTGCCTAACCTCTCTGGGCCTCCTAGACAAGACTGCTAGGAAGAGGCTTGAGCAGCTGAGAAGTGAATATAGGAGTGTGTAGCATGGTGAGAACACGTCTGGGTCCAAAGCTGAGCCTACAGGAAGGGGGCAGGGCAGGGGAGGAGCTTATCAAGGGACCCTGGGAAGGAAGGGAGAACAGATCATGGGATGCTGGGAGGGTAGATCCCTCCGCAAAATGTGCAGGGGCCAGGCAGGGAGCTCTGCATCTGGCACGCTGGGCTCAGTGGCCACACAGCCTGTACTCACCAATCCAAATAGAATCCCTCACCTTCCTCTACCCTACCCACACCCTCACCCTCCTGGTTCACTCCCAGTCTTGCTGCCCTCCTGAGTGAAATGTGGGAGAATACAGACTCTGATACCTGGAAGATCTAGATTCAAATCCAGCTGCTCTGTCTGGCTGAACTGTTGTAGGCAGGCCTCCCCTCCTTGTCTCTTGGGTTCCTCTTTCCTGGCCTCCAGCAGGGCTGCCATGGAGGCAACTATCATGATCTGCGCCAGAGCTGGGGATCCGAGCATGCACCTCCAGGGTAGCCGCAGCTGCCGGTGACTCCCCTTCTCCCTGCAAGGCTGATTTCCGAGTTGAAAATCAAGCTGTCTTAACATCTCTGGTGAGCGCTATTCACTCTGGGGCCTCCTTTCCCTCACATGCTTCCCGTGCAAGCCCACTTCCCAACACAGCCATGTCCAAAGTCACAGTCCCAACAGGCTGGGGTCAGCACCTGGTAGGCTCTCCGCTAGAGTATCTGGCAAGCGTAGGCTGGTTCCCACCTACCCTACACGCAATGCAGACCCTGTCCTGCCATCAGCCTGGCTTTTTGGAAATGTCCCCAGCTGTCTGTGACATGGGTTACTTGTCACTCTCCAGCCGGCATGTTGAGTGACCTGCGGGAACCGCACGTGTTTCGAAGGAACCCACCTTTCCATCGGTGCCCTCCCTTCACACACTTCCTCCAGGCAGCTGGGTTCTCCAGACCCTGTCCCCACCAGCGCCAGGTCTGATCTCTACTCAGGCCTGCATTCTTCCCTGACTGCCTGCTCTGCTGCCTGGGCCTCTCCCTCTGGGCCCCTGAGCTAATTACAACCTTCTCTAAATCATCTCGAGGAAGAGCTAATTAAATCAGGGTCGCCTATCAGTTTCTGACTAAGGACATGCAGACTGACACCTCTCTTCATTCCGAATTTCAACAGCGCTTTGCTTAGAGCCTTGTTTGCATCTGCAGGCTGAAGTTATCTCTTAGAACCCCTTGCACTATGTCTGCATCTTGAGTGTAGGGTCACGTGAGAGACTCAGATACACGTTCTCTCAGCTAAATCTGTGTGGCTCAGGGACAGGTGTGAGAAGGAATAGTGGCTGATGAAGGTCAAGTAGACGTTCCCCACACTTTGCTGTCATGGGGTGACTATAGAAAAGGTGCCAAACCCACATTTTTTGAATGAACAAGTGACTTTAATATGCCTGTCACAGAGCTATGCACAGAGCAGACACCCATGCAACTTAAGAGCCATGTTCCCTCTTGGGGGTCCTTCAGAATTCTAAGTGATCATGGGAGATGGTGGCCTAAGGTCCCCAAGCCTTGATGTGGAAGCCACAGTGGACATTGTCTTTGAGATTGACGCGTGGGAGCGAGGACTCAGCCCGCTGTCACCAATCTACAGTCACTAGGTTCTACCCCCTTCGCCGGACCTTAGTGACCCTCTCTATAAAAAGGTGTCCTACATCTCTTGGGTGCTCTTCATACCTGCTCCCTACTCTGTATCTACCTTGTATTTGTAACTTTAAAATATTAAATCTGTTACAGAAAGGCAGACAGACAGAGCACATGTGCGTGCTGTGGTGCACAGATGGAGGTCAGAGGTCATTTCTTTCCTACCACGTGGTCTTCTGGGGATCGAACTCAGGCGACCAGACTTGTAAACAGATGCTTTACCCACTGAGCCACCCCATAGGCCCCACCGCCCCTTCCTTAACCAAATCCTGACCCAGGCATTGCACTGGCTGTGCCAATGACCTGTGGTTCCTTCCCCATCCGTTCCCACCCTGATCACTCTCCTACAGGCTGTCAGGGATGTTTCAGGGATGTTCTTAGAAGCTCCTGAAGAGAGGAAACAAACAGAGAAACCCACTCTGTCACTGAGGGATAGATTTGTGTGCCTAGTTCAGCCCAGAGCACAGATTGCAGACCTTGGAGTGGGTTTGAATCCCATCTGGCTGTGTGACTTTGGGTATACTGCTTACCTTTCCTGTGCCTCACTTTCCTCGTTTGCACAGTGGGTCTAACAGCCATTACATATGTCTTTGGGGTCACTTCTAGGAATAGATGAGTTTATATGTGCCAGGTTCTTAGAACCAGCCCTATATGTGTGGTTTGTGTTCTACAAACGTGTGTCTTCTGATTGAGACTGGACGTCATGAGCGTCTTTCCAGCCCAGCCTGGAGAACACAGCAGCTCCCATTGTACAGACGAACTTCAGGGAAGAGAAGCCGCTTGCCTGTAGCCACATTCCTGTCCCCAGAGAGGAGACGTGCCAGCCCTACCAGGGAAAAGGGGCTCTGGCAGGGAGATGCAGGGAAAGGCACACGCCTATAATCCCAGCACCTGGAAGTCCGAGGCAAGAGGAGCATGAATGAGTTCAAGGCCACCTTGGGCTCCAAAGCAAGACCCTATATCCAAAAAGGAAGAAAATGGTTCCTGAGCAGTCCTGAGCCTCCCTCTGAGGCGCCCAAGTGGCATGGGGAGGTTCTATAAATATGGGAGGCGGGGGGCTTTCTAACTAGGCCAAGAATGTGTGTTAGTCATTGAGGTCAGGCCGCTGTGGTGGCGCGAGGCTAGAGAAGGTTTATCCGGAGCTGCCGTCCCTGGCGGGGAGGATGCTGCTGACACCTGAGGAAAGGCCTATACCAGGAGGACAGACCACAACCCTCACCTCGGGGCATGTCCTCCCCGCCCTCTGTCGTGATTCCCGGTGAGTCTCCTGTCCCCTCTGGCCTCTGAGATCCCAGCTCCACCTAGAATCCCCAGTCCCTAACCCCATACACACACACCCTCCAAGATCACAGTCAGGGTTCCCAAGTTCTAGTTGTATGTGGGAGGGTGAAATTTGATAATGGTGGACTTACTGGGATGTTAGGAAAAAAGACAGATAACAAGATAGTACGGAAGCACAGGTTTGGGGTACCGAGGGGATGACTTAAGATACTACAGAAGTACGGGTTCACGGCACCGAGGCTGCTAAGGCCACTGTGCTGCAGCCCCTGGGAGAGATGCAAGGAGCCTGGGCACTGGGTCCTATATGCTTCTGAATGACTTGTGACAGACATCCAAGATGCTCCAAATACTGTGTAAATAGTTTTTACATTATGTTGTTTGGGGACATATGACAGATAGAGAAAAAAAAGTCTGTGCATATTGAGAATAGATGCTTTTGTATGCATGTGGGGAAATGTACACACATGCACCTGCACAAGTGTGTCTGTGTTCACATGTAACTACACATGCACATTGTGTGTGTAGGCCAGAGGCCAACTTTGGGTGTCCCTCCTTGAGAACTGTGCATGTTATTTTTGGAGACAGGATCTCTCCCTGGTATAGATTTTTTTCCCCCTAATTCAGCTGGGCTGGCTGGCCATCTAGCCCCAAGGTCCTCTTGTCTCCACGTCCTTAGCACTAGGATTACATCTGGGTTCGAACTCAGATCCTTTTGCTTACATGGCAAAGCACTTTATCAACTGAGCTGTCTCTCCAATCCAGATTCATTATATATATATATATACATTTTTTTTTCAATTGGGATTGGTTGAATCCAAAGCTCTCAGAAACAGGTCAGCTCTAAGTGTTGATAAGGGAATTGTTTCAAAGACAAATGTTAAGTCATATACTGTATTTAGTCACCTTTTTGTCACTATAACAAAATACTTATGTGATCACCTTCTAAAATGATAGGTTTTGCTCTGACTCATAGGTTTGGAGGTTTTGGTCCATGAATGATTGAGTTGTTCACTTTGGACCAATGGCAAGGTTACCACAGCCAGAGCGTGTAGCCAAGCAAAACCTTCACCTCACTGCCAGTTGACAAAAGAAGTGAGGAGGGTTCAGAGTCCTAGTGTCCCATCTGTAGGCTGACCCCCAATGCCCCATGGACCTGCCACCAGCTCCTACCTCTTAAGTGGTCTGCCCCTCCCCCATAGTGGCACCCTGGAGACCAGATCTTTACACAGAGGCTTTGAGGAACAAACCACAGCTGTGCTAGTACTTGTGGACTGGTAGGTGTCATCGATGACTTTTGGGGTTCTGCCTACTTTGTTGTAGGATGGAATGCCCACCCCAAGCCTACCTCCTTCCTTTGTCTGTGCCTACCACTTGCCATGCCTTCCCCCTTTACAACAGTCAGAGCCCCACAGCAAGGCCATCCACAGTGTGCACAAGTGTGTGTGTATGTGTGTGTACGTGCATGGGCATGTGTGTACACGTGTATTCTGAAGTGCTCATGTGCACAGACCAGGAAGGCATTAGGAGTCCTCCTCTGTCACTCTCCATCTTACTCCTCTGAGGCAGGATCTTGTCCTGAACCTCATGTTGTTCGTCTACACTGAGCTCATGTTCTTTGGGTACACTGACAGCCAGCGAGCCACAATGATCCTCTTGTTTCCAGACCCTGTACATTGCTAAGGTTATAGGTTATAGGCCCAGATCTTTATGTGGAATCCATATTCAGGTCTTCATACTTTAACAGCAAGCACCTTCGCTCTCTGAGCCCTCTCTCTGGCCCCTTTGGTTGCTAAGAATGGAACTCAGGACATTGTTCATGTTCCACAGCACTGTACCACTGACACAGAGTCCAGTCACAGGAGTCATATACACCCTTGGTTCTGGGCAAAGCAAGCTCTGGGTCCCATGTCTTCTCTCCATGGGCTTCCATGTGAAGCTAGAAGCAGGTCAGGAGGGGACCCTCCATCTGTGTTCTAGAGCTGGGGAGACTCGGTCCTTCATCTGTCAGATAGACAGCAAGCTTCCTTCCTTCTACAAGCCGAGAGAATTCAAGGAGCTCACTGCACAGGTAGTGAGTGCTCTGAGCATGCTAACTGGAGAGGCAGGGTAGACATTCATGACATGAGCCCCAGGGACACAGGCTAGAAGAGGAGATGAGAATGGAATGTAGTTGTCTTGAGCGGCTAGAGAAAGTTCCCAGCGGCTGCTGACTCCAGCCATCATTTTAAATATAAGGAAGCCAGGTCCTCACAGCATCCTAGAACCAAGACCCAGGATACCTTCCTGTGAGTCTGCACCTGCTCCCCAGGTTGGAGAAAGAGGTGATAGGCTGGGCCACTCTGCAGCTGTGACCCTAGCGAGAAGGATGAGAGGCCGTGGCCAGCACGAAGCCAGCAGAACTGGGAGGAGAGGTGCTCTGGTTTCACGGAGGGTGAGAATCAGCCCCTCACCCTGTAGACCTCAGCTATTATTGTTACTTTTAGCAGAGCAAGCAAGGAGCAACAGAAGTCTACACAGGAACTGACTAGGTAGCACTCATGTGGTAGGGCTGGGTTTTGCTTTTGTATTTTTGAACACATCTGAAGACCATAGCTGGAAGCCACATTGCCCTTCAAGGAAGCACAGCAGCGACCACAGGCACTGTTCTTCACTAGCCCAACTCCCTGATGATGCCCTAGGGGAAGAGGGTGACCCTGAGAGCCACAGCTAGTACCCAGTACACATGGACCTGCAGATAAGGCCACTGGAATCTCCAAGAGGTGGAGCCAAGACATTACTGCCTAGGAAAGCACAGGCCTAGGATGTGTTCTAGGACTAATGGTCCTACCGGCTCAAACACGGAGAGGTCAAAGTACTAGGTTTGTAATGGTTACTCTTAACTACTGCTGTGAGGGAATACCCAAAGACAAATTACTTAAGGGAGAAAAGGAAACCTTATGGCTCCAGAAGGAAGATACAGTTTTTCACGGCAGAGGTGACATGGCTGGTGGCTGAAGCCATAGGCAGGCTAAGTCACAGTGGGACATCTGCGTGGCTGGAGTATTCCTGGAGAGTCTCTCTTCTCCCAGTCTCCTGTACTATGGTTCCTTTTATTCAGTCTGCTACTGGGAAGTTCCAGTGGGATCTAGGGCTGGTCTTGTATTGTATTGATCTGGATAATCTCTTCAGGTGGTCTGACAGCTGATCTTAGTTAATATCAGGTGTGGTCAAGTTTACATCCAAGAGTAACTGTCACAGTGTTGTATATCGTGGGGATGTCGGGACATTGGGAGAAGAAGGTACTGTGCGTGGCTCTGGAGGCAAGAGAGGACTTTGGGCTCAGGGGCAAAACGGAAGAAGAGGGGAGAGACCGTTGCTGTCCAGCACATCTAGGGCAGTCCCTCGCTGGTGTCCACCGATGCCAGTGGCACTTACCACAAAGCCGGATGGATGGTAATTCCTCCGCCTGAGGTGGCAGCTGCCAGAGCTCAGAGTTAGGGCAGGCGGAGGGAAGCCTGTGGCCAGCCCCGGCCTCTCTGCTGCACCTCTCGTATGTGGGCAGCAGCCAGCCTGCAAGGGTGGCAGGTGGCAGAGCTTGTGGTGTTTGTGCCCCTTGAGCAGGATGTAAGCTGCCAGGAGGTCTTGAGCAGGCATAATCAGTTCTCAAGAACCACAGGAGCAACTGCAGAGTATCATTGGCAGGCTGCCTCAGTGCCATGCCATGCAAGGGTGATGTTTGCATCCCTCTTGTTTAGTTGGAGAAAGGGCTTGTGGGTAAACCCTAAAAGACCACTGCGGCTTGTGTCACATATGGCAGGAGTGATATTCTAGGCAGTGTCACAGTTCTGAGGACAAAACTCTGAGGTGGATATTCCTGTCATGTGACTATTCAAAAAACCTGACCCAGATGGGTGAAGTGACTTGCCCAGGGTCACACAATACACAGCATCCCCAGCTGTATCCTGCCCAACCTCCAGCCAGGGCTGTTCTGGAACCTGAGCTGAGGCCAGGAGCTGAGTGGATGCCGGTGTGTGGGCTTCTCTGTGCTATGGCAGCTAAGTGTTGCCCAGGCCACAGAGGAGATGGTGACCAATCTGGGAGACCTGCAGTAACCCCAAGCGAAGGAGCAGACAGGAACCCCACCTCTTCAGGGTGCAGATGTCCCTCAACACCTGCCCCCCCCCAGACCTCTAGACATTCTCTTTCCTTTTTTTGTAAGCAAGTCTTCTTCAAGCTCTGCTTCCAGTAGACAAAGGCATATAGTAGGTGTTTAATTATTGCTGAGAAATGAAGCAATACCAACTTTGGATTTTCCTGTTACTTGGCTCAAGGACATCACCTTGACAGAGTAGAGATGAACATGCAAACTGGCTCTCTGAGCACATACTGTCTGCCTCGTACACACACATGGCTCAGCTCACACCTGCCGAAATCCTGTAATCATAGGTGCTGTTCCCATTTCACAGATGCAGGTACTGAGGTTCATACTGACCCAGCTTCAGTCACCTAGTCCTGGGATTCAACCCATATCCTTGTGATCCCCAAATCCTGCTCTGCTGTTTGTATCCCCCAGAGTCGAAGCACCTTCTGGCTGGGCACTTTGAAAGTCCCTCCCACATCCTCCTTGCATCGGGCTCTGCCATGGAGCTGCCAAGTCAGGAGAGCTGAGACTCTGGTGCCCCCAGTGCTCCCAAGACTGTCCACTCTGCTGATCACTGGCCTTATGTTCTTCCTGCCTCTGGGACTGACCGACAGTGACAGGGACATGCAGGGACACCCCGCATGTCTCTCCTGGCCTCACCACGGCAGGTTTCCTGGGAGAGATGCAGCTAGTAAGATGATGAGGAAGTCCAAATAAAGCAGCCCTATGGAGAACTGGGGTTCCCTAGAGCCAGCCCTCTATGACTTTGTGGAATATGTTTCAGGCTGGAAATGGTCCCTGCCTGGCCTCAGACTTCCCAGCTATGAAATGGAAAGGCCAGGCTGGGTAGAGGGCAGTACAGTGTATTCCATGAACCAGTGTAAGGCAAGTCCCATGGGGAATTTCCAGACACGTCCTAGGTCTCACAGCCTCAGGGGAGAATAAGACCCTCATGAGAGCAGCCCATGCATGAGGAGAGTTTCCTCTCCTCTCTCTACTAACTCTCTCCTCATTACTTGTCCCACTGATATTTGGGAGATCTGTCAAAGAAATTAAGAATAAGGAGAGGCTCAGAACCCCTCCCCTTGAACTTCAAACCCCATTGCATTTACTAACTGAAGGTTTGGGCAAGTGACCTGACTTCTCTGGGCCTCAGCATCTGCACAATGGGTGCAGTATAATCAAACTGTCTTTTGAAAGGAGTCCATATGTGAGTGTGAGGACAGCCAAGGCACAGCACATCACTTTAGGCCAGGCCAGACTCGGACATGCCAGTGACTTGGCCATAACATGTCTTCTGCCCCAGCAGCTGTCCCAGCTTCCCTGTAGTGGGAGGAAACGGGTCACATGGGAAAGGCCACAATGAGGACCAGTCTAGACCCTGAGGAGAAGAACACAGTCTGGCTGGAGAACCCTGTCACAGGCCCATTTCCAATGCCCACTTTCATGGCTGTCCGCTTCGCGCCCCTCATGTCTCAGCATGCTCGCCCTGCTGTTGACACACCTGCATGGGCGGCTACAGAACGTGCCCCTCATTAACTCCCGAAACCCACTTCCCCGGCTCCCTCCCAGGATGACTGACATCTGTAACACGGCTGCACGGCCTCCTGAGTTCTCTTGAGCCAGGCGCCCTCCCCTCCTCTCCAGTCCTCTAGGCCTCCTTTCCATTCCCCACAACTACACAAGACTTTTCAGCCTCAGGACCTTTGCACACGTCAGGGGCCTCCTTTCTGCTCAGCCTTCAGATCCTGGCTAGACATTGCCCTGTGGGGAAACCTCTGTGAGCCCTCCCACCATCACCAACAATACACCTCGATACACCTCGATTTCAGGTCCCCTGCTGACCACACCCCTGGCCTCCATACCTGTACCTCACACCCCTACATGCACACTTAGCTTCCTGAGACCTCCTATCCCTTCTCTCTCTTAACCTTTCTCTTCTCTCCATGCCACCTAGCAGCTGGGATGTGGGTGCTTGGTGGACCCTGAATAGCAGAAAGGCAGGAAGCAAAGCACCAAGCATTGTTTAGGAGAGGAGCCTGCGGCCTGAGAGCTGGCAGACTTGTCCAGAATCAGGTGACCCCCCCATTGGGAGTACAGTAAGCCGGTCAGCTCTGGACTTTGTGCTTTCTATCCCCACCTAGGCTCCCTGGCCACTTTTGGGTACTGTGGAAGCCAGAGAGGCCATGAGCTTCCTTAAGTCCCTGAAGCAGTGGCTACGGTGACTTTGGGCAGGAGTGAGGACAGCCAGTGCCTCCTGTCAGGATCTGGCTGCTGCTCTGATTCCACCTATGGACCCCAGGGGTTCAGGGCATCTTCTCCTCATCCTGTTTCCTAGTTGGTAAAACAGGGTAGAATTCCACCTAAAAGGGCCACTGGAGGGGGATGACTATGTATTGAACGTTCAAGCGTGTGCGTTGTGTGTAACTGAGGATATCAGCACATGCCCCAGAGAGAGGTCGCCATCCAGCCTCCTGCCGTTCACACTGACAGACACCGGGGCTGCTGAACCCCAGCCCGTCTTCTCCGCCGCCCACTGTCTCAGCTCTGTCATCTCTTCCTGCTCAGCAGAAGCTCCTGCCTCCTCAACTGTCACCCTTCTGCATCCCACCCCCTCCTCTCTCGAGACTCACCAGAGCCTCCTTGATTGGAGGAGAGCAGACAGACCCCAGACTCTGGGAGAGGCACTGTGCCACATGGCTGTGTGCCCTGGGGCAAACCACACCCTCTCGCTGGGTTTGTTTCTTCTTCTTTAGGTTGAGAACTGCTAACATCCACCTGGGACCATGGTGAGCAGTAATGACAGTTGATAGCTGTGTTGTCAGCATCCCAGCTGGTCCCTTCCTCCTCAAATACTGAGGAGACCCACCTGTCCCCTCTCCCTCCTCTCCTCCTTCAGGAAACCGGCCTTCCAGCAAAGTGAATCGCACACATTCAAATGCCAACCACAGGTCCCAGCACACACCCTGTCATCCTGTGAGAGTTGAAGAAGCACTGGTTGACGGATGACCCAAAGAAACCAGCTAGCAATGATGAAATGTGTCGGAGATGGGGCTTCGGGGACAGGGCTCAAGCATCCTGGTTCCAGTTAAGACTATTTAGTCAGGGGGCATTTGAGTAACGTGGAACTTCCTTTGCCCTTCCCAAACTGGCCCTTCCCTTCTCACTGGTAGGCTTCCTGAAGAAGCTTCCAGAAACTCTAGCAAGTCCAAAGAATATTTGCAGAACCATCCAGAGAGGCAAACACAAGTCAGACCTTCTCTGAGAATTACTTCTTCATTCAACAAACCTGTACTTCAGATGTCCAATCAGTGCATGTTGAAGCCTTACACTCTCTGCCAGGGATGACACCAGCAAATGAGAGTCCTCAGGAGTACGCTAACCTGATGAATGGACAACACACACACACACACACACACACACACACACACACACACACACACACACACACAAAGATCAGCTGGCATGACGGGGAGACACAGGAAGGCAAGAAGGTTTTGTGGAAGAGGGGCTGCTGGAATGGGCTCCTGCAGGAAGAGTGGGAGTTCTCCAGGCAGGAGGTAGTGCAGAAGAAAGCAGAACATGGATTGTAAGGTGCATTTGAGTAACAGGAAGTCTAGACATGGAATCAAAGGGTAACAAGAGGGATTGGTATAGGGCTGCAGGGCCAGGGGCTGGGGGCAGGAAAAGAATCAGAGGCTGTGATTAGAAGGCAGGGTGGGTGACTGGGAGGGAGGATGGTGGGCCGAGCAGGGTAGTGCCAGCAGGAAGGGGCCACAGGGGAGTTGGTTTCTGTCCCAGAAAGGATGACACCTCCTCCATGCAGGCCTCTGGGACCCTTCATTCCTATTCCCTGTGCACTTGCCACTCCACAGCAAAAATTCGAGCCCTGGGCATCTTGGCTCCCCACACAGAGGGGAGACAGGTGACGGCACATACCTGCCTGTCTAGGTGGGAGGCAGGGCTGATATCTTCTGTCCTGCGGCCAATGGGGGAAACTCAAACTCACTTCTATCTGCCCCTCCATGTCCCCATGTCCTTAGATGGGCCTGTGCCATCTTATTTCAGTCCCAGTGCCCAGACTCTGTGACTTTGGCCTGTTTACTCATCTGTAAATTCCTGGGAGCTTCATAAGGAGCAGGCAGCAGGTGCCACCAGAAGACCTGGCACAGAACAAGTCATTGACAGCCAGGCATGGAGGTCAGGAGGCCCCCAGTAGCCTCCTCCTGCTGCAGGAGCCAGAAGCAAAGGCAGGAAGTGGGGTCTTGAGTAGCTTCTAAGAATGTCTTCTGCAGGAAGGGGGACTCGAAGAGACACACAGTCCCTTGAATTTTTCTGGTTGCTTCTGAGAGACCCCAAGCTTCGTGTCTCAACTGCTACTGACACCTGCCATGTTCCCTTTAGTTGACATCTATTCTGCAGATGAGAAAACCAGGACTCAGAGAAGTTAAGTTGCATGCCCAAGGTCACACAGCAGATAAATAAGGAACCCAGGAATTGAAGCCAGCCTTGGTGGACACAAAGTCACAACCCACAAGCCAGTTGACTGTGGGGGTTTTGAGCATGGTGGGCGTGGAAAGTACATGCATGTGGTTTAAGGACAAGCCAGGCCATGTATGTGGTCATCTGGGTCCACGTCCTGCAGAAATCCTGCACTGAGGCCTCAGGCCTGAGGCCTTGAGAATGAACAGAAGGAAGGGTCTAAAACACAAGTGGGACAGTCGTGACTTGAATCACTCTTATTTTATATATTTTTTATTTTATATGTGGTGTGTGCCAGAGAGCACTGTGTGTCCCTGTGGAGGACCAAGGGTGACTTGAGGAATATTCCTGGATGCTTCTACCTCCTTCTTGTTTCCTTCTGGGATTTCCTAGGTTCTGCCCACCATGGTCAGAAGTACAGGCTGCTGCTGTTTGCACCTGGTGTTTTTTGTGGGACCTGGGATTGGAACTCAGAACCTTCTGCTTGTGAGACAGAGTCTTAACCCCTGAGCCATCTCTCCAGCCCCAGAATCGGTCTCTTGACTTTGTTCTCTTCAAATCTCCAAAATTTCCAAATCTCCATTTGTTCTTCCATAAAATGGGAAGGTACCCACAGAGCTCAGGGTGGTCTCAGAGGTTGAACAAGCATGGAGGGACCTGGGGAAAGAGCTCCTCCCCTGAAGGGACAGCTAGCAGCTCTTGGTGGCAGCAGCTAGCCTACCAGGGCTGCCCCGGGATCTCTTCCCAAGTGCGTCCAAGCACAAGTGCGTAGGAAACACCACATTCCCGGGGGAAGGGAAGCTGCTAAAAGCCTGTAGCCCAGGTAGGAAGCTGCCATCCTCTGTGTCCTGACTCAGGTCCTTCCCCAGTGTGGATCAGCAAACCCAAGTGCCAACTGCAGCTCGCCTGCCCTACCCTGCCCTGGCCCTGACCCTGACCCTGAGTTCGGCTGGAGAAAAAGTGACCCTTCTGGCTGACCTCCCTCTTTTTCCCTCTGCCTTCCAGTGGCCCTGACCTGTCAGTCTTCCTGGAGTTGCCCCACAAATGCTGTTTGTCTGATTGCCCAATGCCTTGGCCTGTTCAGGTCCCCCACCCCCCAACACATCCTGGAAAGAAGGACAGCACAGTAACCTAGAAGTGCCCATAGTCAGGACAGGAGGCCCAGGGCAGAGGAAGGACTGCATCTCAGAATCTACACCTTCCACCCTCAACACCAGCCTCGGGGATTAGCTTTCCATCTAAGACGATGGTTCCCAGAGGGTCCTCCTATATCTTAACTCAAAATTTCACAGCATTTAGAGTCATTCAGGCTTTCACTGGCACACCTACCATATGTTAGGACCTATTTGATATGGGCAAAAACCCAGTGAGAGCCACAAACAAAAGACTCTCATGATGTGGTAGGATCGGAGCTGGGACAGAAGCATAAATCAACTTGTTTTGTAAAGGGCTGTCCAGTCAAGGGGCATATGCATAGCACTCTAAGGGATGAGTAGGAGTCTGTGGGTCTTGAAGTCAGTTTGTACACAAGGAAAATCTTTCTAATTGTGTATTCAACAATTTGAGTTGCTTTAGGGGCTAGGGAGACCTCTAGCCACCGGGTCGAGAGGAAGGACATGAATGAGTCCTGGAACCAAGGAAATGAGTGCTTGGCTCTGGCTGATGTTACCTTTAGATTCTGAGAAGCAAAACCCACGACTGGTTAGTTGGACTCTTATCTAAAAAGAAGAGCCCAGTCCCCCTCCTGTAGGAGTCACTGGGCAGACTGGACTCAGGATCTCCAAGTAGTGAAGCCCCAACTGGCCATTACTTGTCAGCTGCTTGAGTTTGGGCAACAGACCCGAGTCACAGGCAAGTTCTACCCTCATGTAGACTACTCTGCAGTCTGACAGCCATACATAGCCTCTCTCTCTCTCTCTCTCTCTCTCTCTCTCTCTCTGTGTGTGTGTGTGTGTGTGTGTGTGTGTGTGTGTGTGTGTGTGTGTACACGCGCAACCCTAAGAAGATCATGCAAGGGCATTCTACCAGGACCCAGTTGCTTCCTGATCTACAGATGGCTTTGTACACTGCACCATGCATTGGATCCAGGAAGGGATTTAATGTGGAGATGCACAGTTCCCAGCAGCCTCTCTGGGCCCTCTTGTCATCAGGGAAAGTGGCTCACCCTAGAGATGCTCCCGGGCTCTTCACACATGCAGGAGCTGCAGAGGCCTCTCACTGGCTCCCCCAGCCACAGCCCAATGCCTTTGATCCATCCTGGTAAGGGCAAGTCAGCTTCCAGGTCCCCAAGGCAAGGCTTCTGGCCTGACCCTGGCTCCTGGGTGAGGGTGCTCATGTCAGTGTTGACTTAGGAGTCTACCCAGGAGGGAAAACAGCAGAAGGCCCTCCAAAGAAGGTGGAGTCCCCCACCTGCAGCTTTAAAACCAGTCCAGGGTTGCTAATGTAAGGCAGTAACCTTCTCTGTGGGGATATTGGGCTCCCCTGTGGGAACCCCAGCACAGGCCATCAATGCCTCTGAGTCACACTCCTGTCCTGTGAGCCCAGCTCTTTGGACATTCATCAGATTTGGGCATCCATAGCTTCTCAGCAACCCCACCCCCCTTATCCCCTAACAAAAAATATTGTGCTGGGTCAGGGGCAGGTGGGACCTTCTGACCATCCTGGGGGGGGGGGGTTGGGTGAAGAGGCAAGCAGTAGTGGTAGTCAGAGAAGGTCCTGTTTTTCCCCCTACCTTACAGCAGGCTCTCTCCCTCTATCAACCCTCTTACGCGGCCGGTTCTGATTTTGGTGCAGTGCAGACTTTCAGCTTAACGAGACAAATTGATATTCCGTGCCAGCCAGGGATGGAGCAGCACCGCGGGACGCTCAGGCGGGAGGGCGAGCAGGCAGGCTTCTAGGTGGGCAGAGTGGGGGTGGGGACCAAGTCAGCTTCCACCTGGAACTGGCTCACAGGACACCGCTGCCTTTACCCCTGCTTCCCCACACCTACTTGGGTTGACAGGTGTTCCAACACACTGGTCTTGAAGGTCCTTCCACTTCTTACTTCCTCCTGCAAGAAGGGTGCTGCTTCTGGGGTGCACAGCCATGGAGTGGAAAGCCTCAGCCATTAAGGGAAGCACAAAGAAGACCCCCCACCCACTGGGGCCTCCTCACTAAGCAGCCTAGGCTGTGGTCCCGTCTGTTTGTAATTAAAGGGATCACAGGTCCGTCCCTCCAGAGATGGGGCGAGAATTGGACAGCTGGGTGGAGGAGGGTCATTCTTCCAAACTCCACAATTGGGACTCCCTGGGGTTCCCTGGATATTGTTAGCCAGTCCCCAGTTACGGGTCAGCCCCAACTCATCACAGATGCTTGGCAAGTGAAAGGGATTTGTAGTCACTTCTGTGGTGGCATCCTAAACAGAGAAATAGTTGTTTCTGGGGTCTCCTGTTGGGCCCACCCCTGCCCAGAGAGATTTAAGTGACAGCCGACAGTGGACTCTGCCCCTCAGCTGCCACTATAGTTCATTTAGGTGTCTTGAGTCGACTCTTCTTCCTGTAACCTTCCCCTCCCCCAGGTTTAGGGGCATCGTGTCCACACTGAGAGCCCCCACCCCTTCTTTAACAATCCCCTAGAAAGTATGAAATCACTTGGGATTATATGGACCCAATTCCTCCTCCTCCGCGTTCACTCTCCCACCTCCGTGGAGCCTGGGCCGGGACCCTCCCCCTCCATGTGCCCTTGACACGGCCTCCTGCTAGGGGGAGCGGGTATCTTGCTGGGTCTCTGCCAGCGGCGCTGGTGGCGCCCGCGTCCCGCAGGAGGGATGCCCGACCTGGGCCGGTGGTGGTTCGGTCCGCTGCGCCCCGCCCCCGCCACGGCCGCCCAGCCTGCGCTGTGCGCTGTGCGCTCTGCGCTCGGGAGCCGGCCGCGCCCCTGCAGCCGCTGCGCGATGGTACAGTCTGCGGAGGGCCCGGGCGCGCGGGCTGGGCTCCGCGCGGCGCCGGCTGCCGCACCGCGATTACGGGCTGCCCGCCTGGAACCCGAGCCGACTGCTGGCGATTGTCGTAGCCAAGTAAGTACCCGGCATCTCTCCCCTTCTCGCCCAAGCATGAGAAAATAAAAAATAAAAAGCGCCCGGCTCCGCTCTCCCCTTCCTCCTTCTCCCATTTCATGTTGTTTCATTGCATTTGATTTTTTTTTCCAATGCTGATGGTGGCGGTGGCAGAGGCGAGGGGGGGGGAGGAGGGAAGAACACGGCTTGTTTATCTGGCGGTAGCCGGGATTGCTTGAGAGCCTGGGCTGGGGACACTCCAGGGTGAGGGGCTGGAATGGGGGCGGGGGACACGAGCAGACAGCCTCTGACCAGAGGATGCGGGGGTTGGGGGGGTCTCAGGTGGATGGATACCCACGGCGTCCAGACTGCAAATGCCCCCAGGATGTTATGCAAGGGCTAGTGGCAGCAGCGGCGGCTGTGGGGACACCAGGCTTAGCCTTGTCCCTAGGAGACGTAGGACTAGGTGTCCCCTGTCCGCCCTGGTCCGTGTTAAGGAAAAGAGGCAGAGACCCTTTTGGATAGTCTCCTTGATGGGGTAGACTGTTGTGTGTTGGGACCTACTGGGTCAGGATCCGTTGGGCATGTAGTGGCAGAGATACATTCCTGATCCCCTCCATAGAAGGTAGGGGTAGAAGTGGGTGGCCAGGCCATTTTGCAGCAGTCATGAAAGATGATAGAGTTGGCACTTTCTTCCTGGAAGCCCAGCTCTTCACTACCCCCTATCCCCCATGGCTTTGCCAAGCACGGGAACACCTGGGGCTGCTCCCTCCCTACCCCCTGCAAGGTAGGAGACCTATGTGGGGTCAGAACCTGGCAGATACTGGGCTGTGGGCAGCCCACCTCATTTAAGTCAAGTGGCTGACCTCTACTGTCCTGGGCTGAGTAGGGAGAGGACTCTATAGCTGGCCTCTCCCCATCTTGAGGTCTCTGGGGTCTCAAGGGCCCACCGGAGGGTAAGACTGACTCGACCTTCAGAAGGGTAAGTGAGCAGGCCAGTCACCTACATTGTGGCCAGTAGAGGGTCTCAGTATGATGCTGGGGCTCAGCAGCCATGGAAGGGGCTCCCCTCCACGGAGCATGGCTCTCCACATCTCTGAGAGGAGACAGCTGACGTTTGGGGGCATTTCCAGGAGCGGCAGACAACATCCGGAGAAATTCTCTCTTTTGACGTGTACAGTTAGGAGGGGGCTTGGAGTGCAGGCCTCTGAGCATGGGTTTCTGCCTAGTAACTTCTTTGAAGGAGTAGCAAAGAGAGGTTGTGTTGTGGGGGTCCTAGTGGGGAAGGGGACCCTGGAAGGATGCTGATGACTAGATGTTCATGCTACAGTTTCATTTGCATGATGTTGTATGCATGTGCAGATTCATTCCAGGGCACACGGACAGATAGAGAACCCACAAGTGGTATGTCATACATGATCAGGTCATACAAATACAGTGCCTACAGATGCACCCCAGCACTTGCACACACAGTGCACATTCCTGGCTATCCTGGGCTCCTGTGCAGCAGCATGCACACTCCAGTGAGTACAGCCTGCCCTCACACGCATGCAGCCTTCACACAGGAGGCCTGCAGCAGCTGCTGGTGTGTCGTGTGCCTGTGTGAAGGTTTGCTCAGGAATGCAAGTGACAGACACACATACCACCCCCATGCTTGTGTGTGCGTGGGTCAGCAATGCCCACAGGTGAACCCAACTGCTCACATAAGGCAGCAGTGAGCGCAAATGTTGTCCTGTGGATACTGCATGCTGCCCCTCAGCTGCAAGGAGCAAAGGTATCTCCATGAGCACTACAGATCTGCACCCCAGGGGACCATCTAGGAGGGCAGAAGGACACTGGATCCTGCAGGCCCTGAGGGGCGGGTCAACACACATTTCCAGGGAGCCTGTGATTGGACTGACTGAAGCCATCTGGGATTATTGATGTTCTGCGGAGAAAGCTGCCTGGAGTTGAAAGGGGACAGAGGAGGGGGCAGGCGGGGCAGACGGGCCCAGCCTGCCAGCAGCCCTGAATCTCCTTTTTAGAGTGAGGAAACAAACCCCTTGATGTGGGGTGTCTGAGAGTCAGGGTCAGGATACCTCCAGAAGTCTCGAAGACCCCTCCAGTTAGAAATAGGGAAAAGTCACTTGTGACTGATACTGTCTGTGGAGTCCTCCTGCTCTGTCACAGCCACCAGGGGACCCCGGGGAAATACTACACACCCAGCTAGCATCTGTGAGCTCATCGCCCTGTGCACATCTCCTCTACAGAGTCATACCGGTGTCTCCATGTTCCAGGTGAGGAAGCTGTGTCCAGAGATGGGAAGTCACTTGCCCAAGGTCACACAGCTAGAACTAGCAGAGCTAATGGTGAAACCATGCTGTTGGGTTCCTTGCTGGACTACTTGGTTCAGGTAGAGTACCAAAGGCCAAGAACTTGGGAGGGTGAAGATGGGACTCTCCCCACCAGAGGTAACTCTGTTTGGGCAGGTGGATAGTTGTGCTGTCCCTGTGTCATGAAAGACCCTGAAACCACCACACCAGACTCATGAGTTCTGAGCTTGTCTAACCAGACCATCTAGAAGAGGGAAACTGAGGCCCTGCCAGGGCAGAGGAGCATGGTCAAGGAAACATTGGGCTCCTTGGAGCCTGGCATTCCTACCAAGCTCTCTCAGATCCCATGAAAGAAGCAACAGGAACCATTGTGCACTCTGGGTGTCCCCAGATGCTTGGTTCCAGATGGAAGACTGGGCACTGGTCTCTGCTCCTTGCTGCCTGGCTGGCTCTGTGACCTTGGGTGCATCTGGAGCTTTCTGCCCAGGTCTCATTTCCTGTGATCAGGGTTCCTGAGCTCCTTACCCTGCAGCTGATTGAGAGCTGGAGACACTGTCTTAGGGTATGCACAAAGGAACAGTTGGACACAAGGACCTGCGGGCAGAATATGGCCAACTCTAAGTTCAGGAGAGGAAGGGAGAGTTTGAATTGAGGGTCTCTGTCACTAATGGTCAGAGGACTGGTAGCAGTGAGCGCCCATGATTCTGATGGTCCCAAGGATATAGTTCACAGGGACCCCAGGTATTGCCCTTTCACTTGTATCCCCAGGAGCTTTGAGGAGGGTGGGCTCTGGCAGAGGGCTTAGGAAAGCTATGGTTGGCCTGGACATCCTGCTGTGCATGCTACAGTTGAGGAACTTTAGTTCTTAGGGAGACAGCCCCTCCTTTCTTGAATCTAATAGCTTAGAGCAAGATATTGGGAAGATTTCACGTCCCATGCAACTAGCACACAGGAGCACAGGGTCACCAGTGAGAACCCTAAGGTACAGGTAAAGCTCCTTCCAGTTGCCCTAAGTTCCAAATGAGCTTTCACCCAGCTGAGTGCGATGTGTACCATACCATGGGGTGGCAAGTTCCCTCAGCCCTGCCTGGAACACCCAGAGCAAAAGGGAGACTAAGTGCCATTCTTGTTCAGAGTCCGGGTGTCCAGCCCACACTGCCCACCTTTATATCTAGGGACCTTGGACTTGCAAAGGTTCCCTTCTCTCTCCCAGTGGCAGCCTCAGCAAGAGGGCCAGAAAGTATCCTGGATAGAGACAGCCAGGTGTCTGTTGTGACCCTTATGGAGAGCTGATAACAAGCAAGGGAGTACCCACAGCCCTGACCACATTCCAGTAGGAGATGCAAATACAGAGTTCTTGGGCTGATGTGAGGGCCTTTAGGGAGAGACAAAAGGATAAGAGAGACTAAGTATGGAATGGCACTGTGGGGGTTCCAAGAGGTGTCAGTTGCTCAAATGGAAACTATCTGGATGTGGAATTTCAGACACAAATACACACACACACACACACACACACACACACACACACACACACACTGCTGCTACACAGAAAATAGAACCCTAAGTCTACTGGCTTTGTCACCCCTCCCTTACCATGTTTGCATTTGAATTTGTACAGTGGGAGCCCAGTCCCATACCATGCGTTGTCCAGGGCCACTGTGTGGTCCTTAAGAATGGGTGGCAGCAAGCTATGGGCCTATGCTGGTCATTGCACAAGGCTAAGCCCCCTGGCCTCTCCTAGGAGGCAAAGGAGGTCCTCAAGGCCTCGCAAGCATCAAATACAAGCCAAGAACCTCTTCAGGATCAGAGAGTTGCAGACCCGTGTGTAGGGACCATGGTGGTGGATGTGGGAGGGCAGTATGGCCAGGCAGGGGTGGGACTGGAATGGGGAACCAGATTTGGTATAAGACACAATGGACCTCCAAACCCATGGCCCTGCTCTGTGAGTGGTAATGACCTTGGACAAGTCCTGTTTGTTAAGCTGGTGTGGAATGATTTCAAACCAACCCCTTATGACAGGGATCTCTTTGGTAAGGTGAAGACATGTTGGGTAGTCAGAATAATTAGTAGTAGAGCCCAAAGATCCTGTCCTGAGTCTGGCATTCTCTGAACTGAGTTCACAAATTCCCACAATCTGTGTGGCTTGAACAATAGAAAGGTTGTTCACAGTCTGGAAGGCAGAAGTCTAACATCAGGAGTCAGCCCAGTTGGTGCCTTCTGGAGGCAGCCACAGAATCTGTCCCTGCCTGGTGGTGGCAGTCTTTGATGTTCCTTGGCTAAGAGATACACAACTCCAGTCTCTGCAAAAACCTTTCTGCGTCCCCTCCTCCATTTTCTTGTAAGGATGCTCACCCCTGGATTCAGTGCTCATCCAGCCCAGGGTGATATCCTCTCCGAGCTGAAACAAATACTTACACAGTGATTCTGCTTCCACATAAGGTTGCATTCTGAGGGTCCCGGTGGACATGTTTCAGGGGGGCTACTATCCAACCTGCTATAGCTATAATATTTATTATATTCTCCCTTGAAAGCATCTAGTTTACACATAAAGCAAGGTTCAGAAAGGTTAAGAACACCCCCAAGTCACCCAGCAAGCAGAGGAAAGAGGGAATATAAACCCAGGACTCTGATGTACTCTTTGTGAAGTTCTACTTCTACTTTGTGGTCACCCACAAACCTGAGGATCCATAGCCAGGATCTTGAGAATAGGAGCTGCAGGATTTACAAAGGGGAGCTGAACCTGGGAGAGGAACCTGGCTTGGCCCCAGATGACCAGCTTGTGGCAGAGGCTGTGAGATATCCTTGTTAAGCTCTGTCTGACTCTAGCCTTAGCATCCTTATCCAGAGACCAGGTATGATGATTGGGTACTGACATGTTAATCAGTCCCTTGGAAATAGCTGAAATGGGGTTTCAAGCATCCAACTTGTCTTCAAGCATGTCTCCTGTTTACTGCTTAGAAAGGAGATTGTTTCTTGCTGCTCTACAGTTGAGCAGCTATGTGCGAGAAACTAGTGACCCAACCTTAGTATGTGTCTTCATGAAATAGGCACACTAATGCCATCTTCCCCCGGTAGCAGTAGCTGTGGGGGGCAAGGCAAGCTCCCACCCTTGGTTTCATCAGGTCCCCAGGACCTTGGATTCCCTATCTGTGGTATCACAATGACATCTCAAAAAATACTCAAAGATCTGAGAAGGTAGCTCAGTAGGTACAGTACCTGCCTTGCAAGCATTGACGACTTAAGTTTGGAACCCCCAGCATCCACATGAAAGCTAGATATGGTCATTCACTTCTGTAACCCCAGTCCCAGGCTAGGGTGAACAGGAATTTGGAGGCATATGACCATGGAACTGACTGGACATCCAGTCTAGTCAATTGGTGAGAGACCCTGTCTCTAAATATAATGTAGAAAGCAATAAAGGGAGACATCTAACACTGACTTCTAGCCTCTACACACATGTGCGTGTATATGTGTGCATGCATCTGTTTGCATACATGCTCACACACAAACATGGACCCTCATAAACTACACTCATGAATACATGAGAAAAAAATTTCATCTTCAACAAACAGGTCCAGGTTTTTGGTTGTTATTCCCTGAGTAACATAGGCTAACAGTTCTTAATGCCACATTGACGTGAGGCTAGGCATTGCCAGAGATGATTGATGTCTACAGGAGAATAAAATCCAGGCATGGTGTTGCTCACTGGTAATCCCAGCACTGGGGAGATAAAGGCAATAGAAACAAAGTTAAAATCATTCTCAGCTACATAGTAGGTTCAAGGCCAGCCTGGAATGCAGGAGATTCTGTCTCAAAAAATAATAACAATTGAAGTCTGTAGGAGAGTATTCATAGATTATATATGCAAATACGGGGGGGGCTTGGATATCCCTGCAGACTCTGCACCCATATCCCCGTTTCCAAAGGCAATCAGCCCTTTCTTCATCTTGAGGATGAGGTGAATGTTGCATGAAGCTCTCAACTGAAGGCTAGAGACCAATGTTAAAACATCCTGCGTTCATGGCACCAGAGAGTTCAATTTAAATCTCAGTACCAGTGTACTCCTCCGTGACCTCCAGCTAGGAGCTTGGTGTCTCTGAGCTCAGCATCCTGACCTGTGAATTGAGATTGAACACATCTCCCTTGCAGGCTATGGTGGCTTCAGATGTCAGCTAGGAACAACTCCAAGGGTCCTATTCACAGTGGTTGTACATAGTAAGTCTTGCTTCAGGATGTGCTGAAGGTGGCACAGCCTGCACCAAGGAGGGAGAATCTGGCTGCAGCCCAGTCCCGAAGGCCTACCTGCTGCCCTGGGGCATCTGGTCTGACACTCACGAGAAACCTAAAGAGCAAAGCTGTCAAGCTGCGGAAGGGGTCAGGGATCCTTCAGCATGCATCTGGGGGTGTCCCAATCTTCTTAAGCCCCTCAACCTCACCCAAGTAGGGCATGTGTCTTTGTAAAAGATGACATTTATATTCTGTGAAAAGAAAGAGAATAGATGGGTCTTTGCATGCCTGGTAGTGCAGTGGTTAGGGGGTGGGAGTCTGGGGGCCCAGGTTTCCTCAGGTCAAAGCTAGTTGTATGGCCACAGTTCTGATTATAACAAGAGTAGTTATAGTTCCCAGATGGCTAGGTTGAAGTGAGAAGTCAAAGATAGAGAGGCTCCCCTACTAAACATGCCCTAGAGGAACTTGCTATGTCCCCTCTAGTTTGCTTAAGTATGGGTAATCCCACACAAGATGCACCTCAGTATCGGTAGGACTTAGATTTAGCAAAGTATGTCAGGTAAGATAAAACTTGCAAAGGATTTGACAGAGGCATGTCCAGTGATGAGAGGAACGAGTGCTCTCTTCCACTCCTCTTTGGAAGTCTGTGTACTCCCTGCAGCAGTAAGCACAAGCCACCTCCTGGAGCTGCTATAAGAGTACCTGTATGCAGTAGGTGCTTAATAAATGCCAGCTGGAAATAGCAGATACTATGGTACATGGAGGAATGGAAAAACGTGCCCTCAGATACCAATTCCTGCCCTGCCACTTTGCTGTGTGATCTGCTGCACATTCCTCAGCTTCTCTGTGCTTTATCTGTGAAAAGGGAATGACAGAAGTATCAAAGAATTATGAAGATTAAATGAAAGTAGTATTTACATACAGTAGGAAAAAAATAGGCACCATTTTATAAAGCAACTGCAGGAGCTCGAGATGCAAGCTGGTTTGCTTAGGACCCAATGACTGACAGTCAGTGTCCAGGGGCTGAACAGTGCCATCTCCTTAGGAGTTAGGTCTGGGGCTCTCTGAGTCTTTTGAAGGAGGAGTTTGGCCATGGAGGGAAGATTCTGGAAGTAGAAGCCAGATGCAACATCTGGTGGGACTCCCTCAGGTTAAGAAGGGCTCTCATCTGAGAGTTTCCCTCTCCTCTGAGTTCTTGGGGGAACTCACCTGGGGAAGTGGCTGGGCTGCCCAGGTGAGCACAGCTTGACCTTCTCCCAGCAGGCCCTCATGGCCCCAGGGAAATGGCTGGGTGGTGGCTGCAGTGCTGGTGAGCAGAACCCTCCCCTGGAGAGAACAGAGGCCCTGGGACAGCTAATCTAGCCCTTAGGGAAAGTAGGAACCACCAAGTAGATTGGGAGGGGTGGAGGTCTGGGAGCAGCCTGGCATGGACGGACACTCCAGGTGATCTGAAATGAGCCTTGTCCCTCTGTAACAGATTCCTGAACCCATGAAACGAGGACTTCAAAGGTCTCAAGTTCAGTGGGCACAGACACTGCTGATCATCAGGGTGGAGAGATGGGAGAGGTGGAGGGAAAGGAGGGTGTATCTGAAGGTGTTTGTCCTTGCCTATAAAGGTACTTGGTGGGAGAAAATATTCAGGAGGAAGAGGTCAGGAAAGGGCAGGGCAGGACAATGCTATGGTAGTGACTGTGTGCATGCATCTGACCCTCGAGCATTGCAGATCTTGACCTGCACCCTGGAATGCCCCCCTCCCCCAGCAAGCAAGAGACCTGGCCCCTCTATGGACTATGACTGCTGTCTACACTGCATGATGTGAGCGTCTGTCCACTGTAGCAGGCATGCATGGAGAGACTGCTGGGGCTCCTGCAGGCCAGTGGCTTGAGCCATGGGAGCCCACGCCCTAGCAGGACCCCATGTGTCCACTCTCTTGTGAGTATTTGGAATTTGAAAGCTGATGGTGATAGTTTCCTCCTGGCAAGTGTCTGAAGGCAGGAGATTAAGAGCTCTTTAGGCCACTTCTAAATTTATCAACTTCTGTGAGTCACTTCAGATGGAAATGAGGCCCTTCTTACACCACCCCAGCCCGAGTTTCTGAGTTCAGAGCGTCATGGAAAGGGGATGGAATGAAAAGCAGGAAACCAATATTGGCTCAGCATTGGGCTGGGCACCCAGATCCTCACCAGGTTGGATTAATCGTTCCAGCAGTGATGCTCAGTAGGGAATCGCCACACCCTGAGGACCAGGTGCCTGCTGACAGCATGAACTTAGTGAAATGTTGGTTATGAGCACCTTCTAGAACCAAGACGTAGCCAGACCAATTTCTTGGGTCCTCCAGGGCCCCAGTTTTTTCTGTCTGTGCAATGGGGCAGGGTGGTTTTAAGTCTGCAATCTGGGTGGCTCCTGTTCTCTGGCCCTGGGAATAAGTGATGTTAAGTAGGGCTGGACACTGGAACCCACCACTGCTTTTCCTGGACTTTTCTTTGCCTTCGCGCAGATCAGGCTGTGCTGTAGATTCTGAAGCCAGAAGATTCTGAGTGCAGGAGGCTCAGTTCCTATTCTCTCTACTACAGGCAGCTGTAGGTGAATGCCACACTCATCTCCCTGCTCTCTCTGTAGCCCTGAGGCATCCTGTAACCTGCACCTGTAGCCATTGGGAGACTAGGCATTTGTTGAACAGAGCAAGGCCTTGGTGTACACCAGTCCTCCTTCCCTCTCCTTCTGTGCCTCTGCAGCTGGACCCCATATAAATGAGCAGCTGTGGTCTTGCAGAAGCTACGTAGGCTGATCCAGGTAGTTTTAGCCAGGATGGTTGGTGCCGGAGACACGGACAGCCCTCAGGACAGTCCCAGCTCCCGATGCCCAGCCAGCGCTGAGTCAGAGGAGCTAAGAGGCCCAGAGCAGCACAAAGTTGCAGAGCCAAGCTGGGAAGCCAAGGCGCTGTCCATGGTACCAGCTTCTCCAGAGCCTGGGCCAGACGGGCTCAAAAGATAGGGTGACTTCTCCCCCAGAATGCAGAAGTAAGGTCAGGGTGCTCTTGAAGTTGAGTGTCCCCCAGAATTTGGCAGCAGCCTAGCCTGTATCTTTTCTCTCGCTATGGTACTGAAGACTTCAAGTCTTAAGCTTCATTTCTTAAGCATCATCCCTCTGCCATTGAGGAACTTCAAGTCTCAGTGCCACCACAATGAGCCATGTGCCCAGCATGGGTGATTGCTTCCTCTCAGGCCTTGGGGTGTCTTCTGCGTAATCAGTGACCTGTGACCATGGCCATGAGTGAGGGGGTGAGGAAAAGAGACGGTACCCAGCCCTGCCCAGTACTCAGAGCTTCTATATGTCACCTAGCAGCCAGAATCCTTACTTCACAGAGTCCCGGAGAGGCCCTGGGACTTACCCTGGTCTTGTGGCAGGGAGGCATTCATGCGTGAGCGGTGGCCGCCCGGCACGTATGTTCTGAGGGTGTGTTATTTATGGAGCCTCAGAAGGTAGCCGGGACATTGTCAGAGGGACTTTCTCTACCAGAGATGCAAATTGGGCAGATGGAAGGGCTACAAAAGAACAGGGGTCCACACACTGAGCCAAGGAACTGGACTAGATTCAGCACTTCCACATTGTATCACATTGAGCAAGTGACTTAACCTCTGTGCCTCTGCCTTCTCACTTAGAAAAAAAAATATGGTAAATAATAGTAGCAATCTCCTTGTGCATTCAACAGCCCTAGACCAGTGCAGGAACAGGGGTATCCAAGCAAGGGGATCACCCCTTTCTACCCATCTTACCAACATCTTCCTCCATACTTCGCCCTCACACACTGCAGCTGGGAGTTCAGCCATCAGATTGAGGGCGGAGTGTGGCACATGCATGCACCTTCCTGCTATGCCCAGCCATGCCCTTCCCCAGAAGCCCTCACCCACCTTAGCAGATGCCAAGTGTGTCCATCTCCAGGCTCTGGGCCTTCTGGGGCCAGCCCCCAGCCCAAAACGTGTTTTACTCATTCTGTTGGCTTCTCAGTTCTCTGGGACTTTGTTGAATGAGCTCCCGCTGCATAAATGAAGGGCGACCTTCTGCGTTGGCCTCCTGTGTTCTCTTTCCTTTGATCATCTATGGAACCCATATTGCAACAAAAGTCAAGTGGTCTTGTCCCTGCCCAAGACTCTCTAGTCTGCCATGAGACACAAGCCCAGACGCCTCACAGCCTGGGAATCTCTCTAGGTTTGGTCCTCACTCCTCCTTTCTCTCTCAAGGTGACCTTTCCTTTCCTCATACTCACCAGCCTCCTGCCTGCCTCAGGGCCTGTGCACATGCTCTTTCCCATCTATAAGATTCACCTGTATATGCGATAGGTTCGTTCTCTTGACACGAAATGGTACCTCCTTTTTGAGGTCATCCTGGTCTTCAAAAAAGAGTTACCCACTCCTCCTGCCACTCAGTTGTTTCTACCCGCACTCATTACAGTGGATTTTTTTTTCTATCTTTATTCTTGAAGACAGGAAATTCATCTGTCTTACTCACTCTTGTGTTCAAGGGGAGGGGGCAGGATGTCAAGCAGATACGTGTGGAATGAACGAATGAACGAATGAATGAATGAAGCAACCAAAGCTGGAGAGGAGGCACTGAAGCGGCCAGGGGATTTTGTGTCTCATCTGGAGGATTCTGGACCATCCCCAAAAATGTCCCTGGAGAACTATTCTGGGGCCCATCACCTAGACCAGGTTCAGGTTCTGTGTGTGTCCTGCATGCCTGTGATGGTGATGACAGTCCTCCTTGGTATCACGCTAGAGTGGACATGTCCAAGATGATAGGGCAGTGACGGTGACGGACGTTGCCATGTGTGCCCCCAGCCCCAAGGAGGAGCGGAGGGGCAAGCAGGGTATTGAGTCTTGCTGGAGAGGGTTCAACCGAGACAAGACTGTGCAGTCTGCCACCAGTGAGCATTAAGGGTAAGGTGAAGGAATGAGGGGAGGGCTGAGTTGGAGTGGGGTCAGCAGGCACATCCACAGAGGAAGAGCCTTCTGAATCCTTTTCTTTGGCCAGCTACGTTTTGTCCAGTTGTTTGTGGCACCTTTGTGTACTTTGGGGCTGAAAGACTGGCGATGGTGGGCTGATGACCGGGACTTTGTAAAGGGAAGTTTTCTGGTAAGACCCACACAGTAAGAGGTAGACAATTATCTGAATCTGCAGCTCCCTCCTCCTGTCCCAGCTGAGCGCACCCCAGAACCTCTAGCCACCATGAACCCAACCTCGAAGAGGCCAGCAAAGAAATCAGCCAGCCGCCATCTGGAGAAGCCTGTTCTTTATCACGCTGAAGCCATTAAGTCATAGAATGCAGCAGACTTTTTGACAGGGTACAAGGCTCCAGAGAGTCCCAGTAGGAGCCCCCCACCATACCCTCACCCAGGTTCCAGGAGCCCAGTCCTGTGACACTCCCACTTCTCTGAGGCTGGGGCAAGTTTAGTGCCTGCCAACACACCACAGCTCCATGGCCTTTCAGAAACTTTCCGTTCTTAGTGGAACACGGGGCTGTGGCTGGATCCAGCACCAAAAAGAGGGAGCTACCACTGCTCCCCTGACTTGCTTGCTCTTGTGGATCCCCACAGACATCAGGTCCAAAGGTTTTCATTTCCTTATTTTACTTATTTTTTATTTTGCATGTGCATATTCATAGGTGTGTTTGTATATGTGCAGGTACACGTGTATGTGGGTGTGGGGACACGTGTGCACATGTACACACATGCAAGTGGAGGCCAGAGGTCCATTTGTGTATTGAGGCAGTGTCTGTCATTGGGGCCTCGCGATTGCTGACTAGTTTGGGTGGCCAGTGAACACCCAGGGATCCTTCTGTCTCTGTCACCCCAATGCTAGGACTACCCACACATACCACCACATCTGACTCATTTCATGGAGTCTGCAGATCGGACTCAGGTTCCAGACTTGCACTGCAAAGCACTTTGCCAGTTGAGTGGCTGCTCTTCTTTTAAAGCAGGCTCACTTCGGTGTGTACCCGTGGCTTTGTCAGTTAGCTGTGTATCACATGCACTATTCATCAGTGGCTCTCGGTCGAAACCAAAAGCCTCAGAATGTGAGGGCAGGAGGCGCCCACTCTGTGCCATATGAAGGAGTGGGTATGCAGAGAGTGCCTCTACACTTCCCACCCACAGTACCCTACAGTGCCTTGTGTCACAGACACATCATTGACCTCCTCCCAACCAAGTTACCCTGACACCCAGTGCCCTGGTGGGCAGTATGGCCTTGGATGAAAAGACTAACTACCAAAGGTCACCTTAAAAAAAAAAAAAAGGCAGGCATAAACAAGAGCAAGAGGCAAAGCCAGGATGAGGTTCAAAGGTCAAAGAGGGCAAAAGGCAGAAAGAAGAAAAAGGAAAGGTGCTCCCTCACCTGAAAGCACATACCCTGGGCTTTTAAAACACCAGTGAAAATGAATAGAGCTTAAGAGGAATCGCCAAAAGACCCCAGTGCTGCACCATGTCCCAGACGGCCCAGCACAGGAGGCCCACCACTGGCTACCGTGGTGGAGTCATCCTGCACTGCCTTTCAAGCGACATGCAGTCAGCTGCCAGTGTGTGTGCTCTGTGTGAGACAGCTTAGGAAACCAAGGCTCATTGGTGGGGTCCCCCTTGCCAGCCTACTGATCCCTGTGCCCCTCCCCTGCTTAAGTCAGTGACACTCCACACGCCCTGCAAAGCTGGCATCAAGAGCCCAGGAAACCAGTACAGTTCCCCAGGAATAAGGAGCTGACCCACTGCAGAACCTTTGTGAGCACACTCAAAGGACATCAGAAGACTGGTGGAAGTGTCAGCATCCCGTGAGAAGGGGGAGGCCGCTACCAGCAGCACAGACAGTTGTCCATGGATAGGGAGTGTGCACTCACTCAGAAGAGGTCAGGCCAGTCCCTGGGCTGCCCACTGGACTGCACCATGCTGAGAGAAAAGCCACACACTGACCTGTTAGGACATCCTGTGGCCCTCGTGTGGATAAGTTGGCAGGTGGAGATTAAAGGCCTGTTGTGCACGTAACTGAATTGAGGCTGTGTGGTGGTAGGTCCTCAAGACAGACGGGTGGATGGATGGGTAGATGGACAGAATGATGGAAGGATGGGTAGATTGATGGGTGTATGGACAGGCAGCTGGGTGGACAGATAGACGAACAGATAAAAGGCAGGAAAAGAAGAAGACAGGCAGGCCTCGAATGCCAGACTAAGAAGCTCGAAATGTTTCTCAGAGGCAGTAGGAGCTGCTACACGTTCTTGAGTGTGGCACAACAGGATGTGCACATGCTGGAGTTATTTTCAGTGGAAGCATCAAGTAGTTGCAACACCTTCTCCAAGCCAGGGGCGCCCCCATGGACATCAGCAGCCAATCCTGTTTCCCTCTGCCCAGCTGCCACCATCACTGTGGAAAAAATGAACTGGCATATAGCTCAGTGGTAAAGCGCTGGCCTGGTTTGCACAAGACCCTGGGTTCTCTACCCACTACTAAGAAAAAGAGTAAATGGAAGTTTTGTGATGGCGGTGAAAGTGCCAGCTAGCCAGCCTCCCTCCCCCCATCTTCCCTTCCTGCTAAGCCACACGGGATTCAAATCCAAACCTTCACCAGGTTCTTCCAGGAAAGACCAGGGTCAGGATTCCCACTAGCTACCCTGTCTGGGCTCTGAGCCCAGGGCCTCTAGCTCATCTCATGATACTCCTGACAGTGCAGGGGAGTGGACTCTGCCCCTCACAGCCCTGGGTGGAGGCTCCTCTCTTTGAAGGAGTTGATCTCAGAGCTGTGACGCTCAGCTAGAGGGCTGCACAGGGCAGACAAATCACTCAGCAGTTGGGGGCGCCGACTCCCATGTGAAAGGTCAAAGCAGCATGGTGGGAAGGGGCTGGTGCATGACTGGTGACCCCGATTCTGCTCTAGCTGTGGTCAGGTCTGGGTTCCCAGGCAGGAACGCTGTGAGGCTGCAGGCCGGGCAGGCCTGGGATGTGGGCAGATCACCCTGGGGAGTGCGAGAGCAGGAAGACAGTGGTCACCTGGGATGACATTAGAGGAGTGAACTGAGGCAGGATAAGGAAGGCCACCAGGAGGGCCCTGCAGGCTCACAACGCCTAGTGCCCCAGCACTGAGCTGGGGGCAGGACACAGACATGTCCTCAGGCACCTCACCTTCATGAGGATACGCCGCCTGTCCTTGCGTTCGAGCGTGAAGTGCTGTGGCTGGCAGTGAGGGATGCCCCTGCCCCCCAGCCCCCTCTCCTTCCTAGGATAACTCAGTGCTGTAGGGGTCAGTTCCTGAGGGCAGGGCAGCTTTGTCTCCAAAGATTCTCTACTTCTGTCCCAACAGAGCTGAGTTCAGAGAGGCCCTCAAGGTCACACAGCAGCCAGAGTGGCCAGGGCTAAGGCGACAAGAGCGTCTTTTCCTTGTACTTTCTCACTTTCTTTAGGAAAGAGGGGGATCCCCGGGCTTGACCCCTGGAGCTGACTCAGGTACCCACTGTGCTGGGCACTGACAATAGACAGTACTCTGCCCAGGCCCTCTGTAGGCGGCTCTGGTGACCATCCAAGCTGGAGCCAGCCCTTCCAGGGGTTCATTTCGGAGAGTTTTGTTTTGTTTTGTTTTGTTTTTTCAGGAAGGCATCTGGAGGCCGGCCAGTGGGCCTTTTCCACCACCGTGGAAATTTCCAACAATGGAATTATGACAAGCTTCGTAGGGCCTTTCTCCCGCCTACTTTGTTATGAAAAACAGTTCCTTGGTGGCCTGGCAGGGGACAGAGCAGCTGAGATCCCAGACTTAAACCTGCTGAGAATTCCCCTGCCAGCAGCTCCCTTGTCTCCCTCGTAGATGGCTAATCAGACCCCAGGGGAGCCTGGAAGCCGCACCTCACAGGAAGGGAGTCAGGGCGGCCACACACGGGGTCTCCTCTTCTGTTGGTACAGGGGCAGAGCAGGCCCAACCCAGCCTCTCAGGTTATGGATGCTGGAAAAATGCTGGTTAGTTGTGCAATTAAGAAGTAGGTAGGTCAGCAGGAGGAGCTGGAGGGGGTGGAGAAGCTGGAGGGGGTGAGGGTACTGGGAAGTGGCGAAATCCTCTGTCATCCAGCAATTTCATCAGAAAACAGAAAAGCTAGGCCCACCGCGCCAGGAGCTGGGAAATGAGGAGTTAGTTCCATTGCTAGAGTACTTGCCTAGCATGCACAACACCCTGGGCTTGATCCCAGTGCCCCATAAACTGGACATACCTGCAATCTCAGAGATAAGAGAAAAGTTCAACATCAGCCTTGACCATATAGTTGGTTGATACCATCCTGAGTCACACAAGAAACAGAGGAGAGAGGCAGTGTATGGATGGCTGTGCCTTCTGTCACCCTGACATCACCCTCCCAGAGACAGAAGGCAGGACAGAAGTCAGGCAAGCTGAGACAGGCCAACCCCTTTCTCAGAACCCCAACCTGTCCCTTAGGAGCTGCATGATCTCAAGTGAGGGACTTTACCTCTCTGGGCCTTGGTTTCCTCACCCACAAACTAGAAAGAAGGAAGATTGCTCCTGCCATTGCGTGGGTGCCCTTCTCTGTCCCAGGGCGGGGTTCCAGGTCTGCAAAGGCCGGGTGTATACAGCAAGCCCAAGGACAGCAGCCAGGGCTGGATGGCTAAGATGCCTTTCTGTAATTGACAGAGCTACCCCGGTGATACAGGCCAGGATGCGACCACCACACTCCACAGAGCCCAGCATGCCTGCTGCCCTCTCTCCCGCATCCCCCACCTGGCTGTGAACAAACTGTCTTGCATGGGTACCGTTCACCTGGGCAGGATGCAGTGGACCGTGAACCTCCCCATGCCCAGAGGGGGCTACGGGCAGGCAGCAGGACAGAGGCTAGAGGTGGGAGGGGGTGGTCTCTGGAATGGTGGGCTAGTTCCATCTGCTACCTTCTGCCCTCACCATATAACTAGACCAACGCTCAAGCTTCAGGCTCCTGCTAAAACAGGCCCCCTCTGGGTTGACTATGAGGATTCCTAGCCAGCGCCTGACCTCAGACACCCACTCCCTCCATGTACCAAGCACTTTCTGTGTGCTGGGGAGAGGGGTTCACAGTAAACAGAGCTCCATGCAAGGATCCACAGGACCCTTTGCCAAAACAATTTCTGGTTTTATTGCAGAAAGTCCCACATCCCAAGAAGACCCTAGTCCCAGGCATCCCGGTGCAGTGGGCACCCTAATATTCTCTGCCCGCATGAGGGGAGACAGGAAGTAAACACAGAGTGTGCATAGTGACCATAATGAGGTTTTTTTTCTGCCTGTTTGTGTTATGTGTATGTGTGTGTACATGTGTATATGCATATGTGTGGGGGCACACATGTGCATGTGTACATGCATGCACAAGTCTGAGATTGGCACCAGGTGTCTTCTTCTATCCCTCTGCATCTTTGTCACTGAGGCAAGGTCTCTGTAAATCTGGAGCCCACCAATTCACCGAGTCTGGCTGGCCAGCTTGTTCCAAGATCCCTTGTCTCTGCTTCTCACGTGCTGGGATTACAGGCAGCCGCCACACCCACCCAGCATTTACATGAGCACTTGGGACCAGAACTCCTGTTCTTCTTTAATCCTGGCTGAATCATCTCCTCAGCCAAAAATTGTTATTTCAAAGAAAATAAAAACAGAGTTAAGGGATGAGGGGAAGCCGCCTCATTTTCCATGGGGCGACCAGGACATCCCTCTGCAAGGGGATGATAGCTGAAGTAAGGGAGACACATGGATGCCAAGAAGGAAACAATGAAAACTGAAGGAACACAGTACAGAGGCTAGCCTAGGGAAAGTAGCCAAGGGCTTCAGGCATGGCTGTATCCTGCTGCTCAGATAAGTCTTATTTCTCTTTTCTGCCAGTACTGTGTCTCCATTCTCAGGAACTCAACCTGTCTGTAACTTTGTTCAAAGGTCTACGTGTGGCAGAAGGACAAATGAATTCGGCGCAGCTGGGCAGAGTGTGGGGAACAGAAATCTGAAAGAGTCAGAGACCTTATGGGCCCCAGCAAAGATCTTGGTTGTGGCTCTGTGTGTGCTGAGAACCATGGATGGGGTTTGGCAGGGGGAGGTGTCAGGTCTGGCTGCCAAAGTGGAGACTGAGGGGCTACAGGGCAGCAGGGCAGCAAGACCATCAGTGAGGAGGTTCAGTCACCAGCCAGGAAGCAGAGACAGAGTAAAGTGACCAGGTGTGGGGTGCTGAGTCTGGGTCCAGGTCAAGCATGTGGTGCTGAGCCTGAGCTCAGCCTGGGATGTGGAGTGAGCTGTGTGTAGCTGAAGGCAGCAGCTGTGGAGCCCTGGGGCCTTCATCAGCTCTGCATTAGCTACAGGTCGGGCCCTAAGCCTGGTGTCTGCCTGCTGCCGCTTCCTCATGCCCCCATGGGGAAGGCAGAGTAGAAGTGCCCCCTGCTTTGTCCCCTTTCCTCCAGTACAAGAACAGAGCTGGTGCTTCCCAGCGCTCAGTCAGCCCTTCACTGGGGATGTCAGGTACCAAGGAGTGCTAAAGGAACTGCCTGTGTCCTGCGCTGAAGCCACATGTGAAAAAAATAATTGTCCACCAAACTGGACTCCAGGACCCTTCTGGAACAGCTGTGGTCATGGATTTCCAAGCAGATGAGATGTGGTGGTTTTCCCTAGTTCCTGTTCTGATAAGGAATCTGACTTCAGTCATGGCTGGATCTAGGTGTAGCTAAGTTACAGATTCCAGCATGGGTAGCTGGAGTATGAAAGCGTTCAGAAGAGACTTGGGCCTCCCAGTTCTGTTGTGCAGATGTGTCCATGGGTCCATCTGTCAGCTGAACAAAGGGGCAGTCAGAGGCTCTGGGAGAATCTGGCTGGGTTGGAGAGTCTAGGTGGGCTCCAGGTTGTTTGCATAGCACCTGTTTGGGAGTCAGCCCTTGCGCACACATCATCTTCTCTGATGTCTCACCCTATAAGACAGCGTTATTTCTCCACTTACACATGATGAGGCTGAGGCTGAGAAAGAGCCTGTCACCTAAGTTTCCCAGAGTTCTGGAATTCATAGGAAGTCAGCATGCGCCCTTCTCCAGAGGCCGTGCACTGAGCTTTATTGCTTCAGGAGCTGGGAGAGCTCTGCCTCCTCACAAATGTTTCTTTCCTCCCTTCCTCTCTCCCGTCTTCAACCATTTACAGATGGCCTACTATGTGCTAGGTGCCATTACAGGTGACCTACTATGTGCTGGGTGTTGTTAAAGGTGGCCTACTATGTGCTGAGTGCTGTTACAGGTGACCTACTGTGTGCTGAGTCCTGTTCTAGTTGACACCAACCTACTGAGTGCTGGGTGCTGTTCTAGGAATACAGGGATGCTGTTCAAACAGACATAGGCCTGGCCCTCAGTGGTTTGTGGTCACACTTTAATCCACCAATCATACAAAAATACATAAAATATAACTGTGACGATTGTGATAACAGAGATTATGCAGTACATAAGTCATGGAAGACTTCCCGGAGGAGGTGAGCTTAAGCTGAGAGTAGGAGTCTAATAGGTGATGATGGCAGAAAAAAAATAGCATCATAAGGAAAGGGAACAGACCAGACAAAGACCATGTGAAAAGAAGCAGCAATGGGACTACAGAAGGGTGAGAGAAAGGGGTGCTGGGCAGGCTGGAGGAGCAAGGGCTAAGGAGTCTGTTTTTAAGAGAACAAGATATATTGGGACTGTAGTGACGTCACCAGGACTACTTGTCCAAGAGACTTTGTAGAGACCACTTAGGAGCCACCAAGTCATCTGGGCAGAAACAAGAACTTGGCTGAGACTAGGGTCCTGGGGTTGTGGGGCTGTGGGGGTACCCCGGGGGTATGCTTTCAGGGAAACACAGAAAGGAGGCAGAGTCAAGAAGACTTTGACTGAAAGGAAGGGACAGGGGTGAGCAGCGGCCTGGAGAAGAGGGAAAGCTGCCAGCCCAACAAACCTCAGGGAGTGAAGCCAGACAGAGGCTTGAGTCACATAAGCAGACTAGGAATCCCCAGTTCACACACAAAGAATTAAACCAAGATGGAAGAAGACGCAGGAGGCGCACTTCACATTAGGTTCAGCAGTCACTTCTTCTTTTGGTGATGACACCAAAAGCACAGATAAAGAAAAAAATGGATACATTGGACTTTACCAAAATTTAGAAATTTTACACATCAAAGGACATGCTCCAAGGAATGGGAAGAAATATCAAACCATTCATCTGAGAAGGGATTAGTATCCAGACTATATGTAAAGAAGCCTCACAGCTCAATAACAGAGGGAAAAAAAGCCATTCAAAACCGAGCAAAGGGCTTGAGCAGACATTTCTGGGAAGAAGACTCGTGGATGCCAATGACATGGGGAGAAAACTCAATACTAGTCACTAGAGAAGCATCGAGAAGCAAAACCCCAATGAGATGTAACTGCATACCTATAAAGATGACTTTTATTTAAAACATGTATATTTGTGAGAATATGGGGAAATTTGTGTAGAATGAACTAGGAGTTGTAAGAACAGAATGGCAGGTCCTCAGGATATTAAGTGCAGAAGTGACATGTGACCCTCAGGTCTACCGGTGGGTGTACACACAGAATTAAAAACAGACATTCCAGCATGTGTTCTTTTGCTTGAGCTCATTTGCAAAACATGGACCCAGCAACCCCTATGCCCATGAGTGGACAAATGAACAAATCCAAGGTCTGGAATGGAATATTACCCAGCCTTTAAAAGGAAGATATTCTGATGCATACTGCAGTACATGCGATCTTTGCAGACATCCTAATGGAAACAAGGCAGATGTAAAAAGACCAAGATCTCATGATCCCACTTGAATGAGATTCTTAGTGTAGTCAAGTTCATGAAAAGTTACCAGAGAATGATGATGTCAGGGGCCAGGAGAGGGGGAGATGGTATTTGATAGTGTTTGATGAGCATAGAGAGTCCATCTGGCAAAATGGAGAGGTTCTGAGGGGCCAAGAATATGGCTCAGTTGATAGTGTACTTACCTCGTATGCATGAAGCCCTGGGTTCATTTCCAGCATTGAATTAAAGCTGTGTGTAATGGCACATGCCTCTTGTCCCAGAACTCAAGAGGCTGAGGCAGGCAGATGGGAAGTTCAAAGTCATCCTCAGCTGTATAATGAATCAAGGTCAGCCTGCCATGTAGGCTTTTAAGAAAAGGGGAGGGGAATTCCAGAGATGGATGGGAGCAGAGTGTTCACCACAGAGCAGAACAGTTAAGCATGGCTAATATGGTAAATGTATGCAGTGCAGATATGACCACAGTAAAAAGAGAATTAGACAAAATGAACAAATCTTAAAGCTCATAGATCTAAGTCAGGAAGCTAAAACTGTAAAGTTTCTAAAAGGAAATAGGAGGTTGTCTTTCCCCAGCTAGGAGGAAGCAGTGGTTTCTCAGACAAGATAGAAAGAAAGCACTATAAAATAAAAAGGTTAGTGAAAGCTGTTGCATTTGTAGCAAGGGATGTCCAGACAGAGAAGCTGATGGCAGCTGCTTACAGGGGCCTGGACTCAGGGATCTTGCACCCAACTGGTATTTTGAGTTACAATCTGCATCTTGCATCCTGCGTTAATTTTCCTTTGCTGTGACAAAGTACCCGAGAAAATCAACTTAAAAGAAGAAAACTTTATTTTGGCTCTTGGTTTTAGAGGTTTTGGTCTGCAGCAACTCATTGTTTCTGGACTGTGGAGGCGGCAGGTCAGGATGGCAGGGAGGAAGGACCCAAGGATGAGTACACCCAAGGCCACACCTGCAGGAACCCCGGCCCTCTAGCTAGACCCCATCTCTAAAGTTCTGTGGACCCCCACAGTCCCAGGAAATTTTGATTCATCCGTGTTCAGATCCAGTTACTTTTTCAAAGCCTGGCTCTGACCACACTGCATTGGGAACAAGCCTTCAACACAGGAACACCCCAATCCAAGCCATGACAGGCTACCTCAGGTCACCTACTATATATCCAGCAGGACCAGCGATGCCTCTGGGTACTTCCAGAATGGGGCAGGCATGGGTATTCCTGAGGACAAGCTGAGTATTTTCTAACCAGGCCCTTTGCATCCTAGCGGTTATGATAGACAGACCCTGGAGCAACGACCACGGGACATGGGCGTGGTCCTGTCTCCCAGTGGTAAGGCAGATGACATCTAATTTCCTGAGCCACAGTTTTGTCAAGCATGGGGAACAGAGGCATCAGGAGCTTTGCATGTTGTTAGGGAAGGGGGCTACCACAGCTTTCCCCAACCTCCACCCTGGTTGGGGGGTATGAGTCATGACAGGGACCCACACTGTGCAGTCTGAAGAAGCTGCAGAGACTCCAACCCACTCAAACCTGCTCTCTCACCATGCCGGACCCCTATTCTGGGCCTTTTGGGGCTGCTACCTCGATACAGTTCAATGGGAAGCAGAAGTGGACATGTGTCTCGAGAGACGCTGGAGAATGCCCAGGGCTTCTTCAGGAACACAGAGAGGTCAGGGTGGAGTTTCTCAGGCTCACAGAGCCCTAAGAAGGCCTCCATGGACCCCAGCTAGAGCTGTACGGTGCTTCTTGTCCCCTCTGCTTGTTTTCTGGGGACACGAGACCTTGCCACCTTTGAAAGTGAAGAAGCTGGGGGCTAGGGGGAGCCTTGACGGCCTGTCTGGTCTCTGAGAGTCTCTGACTCAGGAGCTGGGAAGTTTGAAACTCACCCTCTCTTACTGCACTACCCACTCAGGGAGGAGGCCCGAAACATGGAGGCAGGGGGATGAGGAGGACACCTGAACTCCCTGCACAGATCAGGGCTCCTGCAGGCCAGCGCTCCTGGCTGAGTCACCTCTGAGTGCCTGACCCAGAGCTGATCAGCTGAGGGACCCAGTCAGAGACCCTGTAGACACCTTAGACAGGAAGGGGGCAAAAACACCCTTAGACATCAGTTTTCCTTGGTCTCCCTGTAGAGTGGGGACACCAAACCTTCAGCAGAGTTAGATTCCCCGTAGCCTGAGCAAAAGTGTATAAATATCCCCATGTGTCAGATGAAGAAAGCGAGGCCCAGGGCAGTGGGCATGTGCCCTGCTCTAAGGAGTGTTGTCCAGCTTGGCAGGTGCTCAGTAAAAGGCCTTTGCCCCCCTTCCACCAGGTCCTACTGGCAAGCTTTGCCCCCCTTCCACCAGGTCCTACTGGCAAGCTTTCTGCCTGGCCCTGCCAGAGGTGACATCACACAGAAACCAACTGGCAGCTGGGGACCTTGTGCTGTGGGCAGTGGGGAGCCACGGGAGGTTTCCGAACAGGGGAGTCACCCAGTCAGGACACCCCATGTGGCTTGTGGGTCTCCTCTGCCCTGCTCGACCTCCAGGGCTGGCCCAGCTCTGAGACTGCTCCGCCTCTCTCATGAGCTCCTGTGATGATCTCACTTGTCCCAGGCTGTAAATCCTGCCTGGCGAGCTGCTGATGCCCACGCTTCTGTCTGCAGTCAGGGCCTCTCTCATGGGCTCCTGACACCGCCAGCTGCCCCCTTGGCATCTCCCTGGACATCTGGCAAGCCTGTCAGAGTTACCAAGTCCAAAACCAATACTTGGTCATGATCTCAAAATTCACTTCTTCCTCTTCCTCTTCCTCCTCCTCTTTCTCATCCTCCTCCTCCTCCTCCTCTTCCTCCTACCCTCCTTCTTGCTCTTCCTCTTCCTTCACCACTGCTCATCCTATGGGCTCTGCTTCCTAACTCCCAGCCCCACCTTCCCCACGCATCCCTGTGACGCAGGTGCCCCAAGACGCAGGCGCCTCTTACTTCCTCTGTTCTCACTTTGGCTCTCGACAGAGGCAGCAGGTCTCTGAGAACATCAGCAACTCTAGTCTACCCCCAGGGCTCTTCTGAAGGGTAAAACCAAGCTCCTAGTGTGGCTATGATGACACCCATGACCTGCTTGGCTCCTTTGGATTATTGAGAGCACTTCCCGTCCCTTCCCATCTGGGGTCTTCTCCTGGCTGACCCTTCCGTCTGGGACACATAGTCTAGCTCTTTACACCTTCAAAGTATGAAACCAGCCCCTGTATCTTCGGCCAAACTACCTTCTGTCTTCCCAGAACTTTTTGCAGTCTGTGTGCTCCACAGGAAACTAGGCAGCAAGCATAGTGTGCGCAGTACACGGTGGGTGCTCACTAAATCACTCTCCTGTGTCTAAGTGAAGGAGGCAAGAGCTAGACAGAGGGGGAATCCAGCAAACAGAGGAAAGGGACTAGCAGTGGGAGCCATAGAGGGTTCTGTGGCTGAGAGATGTGGACATGGCAGTAGCCATTAGAGTAGCAGAGGCCACGTGTGTGGAGAATGGTGATCAGGTCCTGAAACCACACTGCCTTGGGTCAGATCGTAACTTCTGCCTGTGAGACACAGGAGTCCTCAGCTTTCCCCTTCACTACGCACAGCAAGTTGATGAAGCTTACACATCTGCCTTACATCCCCAGTAAACAGTTGGTATTGCCCTCTGGCCTATGTGGCTTAGGAAGGCTGCATGTGTCAAGCACCACGCTTGGTGTTGGGGACATGTGGGGAGCCTGAGCCAGCACCCCCACTGTGAAGCTCATAGTTGATGGGGGGGAGTCGGCCTTTGGATCTGCCTCACTGGACTTGAGCACCCAAAATACCGACAGAATTAGCTCTGAGACAGTGGGCGGGGCTCTGAGAAGCAAGGACCTTGAGTTTAGGGGAGACGATTCCTTGAGAGAATGTTGAGATCAGCAGTCACCGGCCTATAAGCAGGGAGGAGAGGTGTGTTCTGACTGTGCAGCTCCCAAAATAACTGGGATCTGAGGATGGGCAGCCCCACAGCCGGCCTCACCCAGCCCTGTCTTCACAGCAAGGCAGTCGGCACAGAGGAGGGGCGCATGCCCTGCCCTCTCTCTCACCACCACTGCGCTGGCCCCAGACACTCTTCTGGCATTTGCTTTCCCGATGCTCTCCGCCTGAACAGCCAGATTCTTGACCACCAAGGCCACAAACTGGCAGGTGGCTGAGGGTGCCACCTTTTCTCTTTGGACTTTGCCTCCTCTCCCTTCAGGTCTCTCTCTCACCCTCTTCCCTCCAAGTCTCCACTGTCCCTTCTAGTATCCTGCCTCTGTCTCCCTGCATTTGGGTCTCACTGTGTTGCTCCATGCTACTCTGTGGGAGAAGGCACATAGCCAGTCCTCACATGAAGCTATACTTGTGCTTGTCACTTTGCAAGTCTGCCATCTTCACTAACTTGCCGGATCACTTCTGGCAACTCCCTTTTGTCCCTCGGTCTCCGTCTTTCTGTCTACATAGTGACCACAGGAACCCCAGCAGACTGGGCAGTTGCTATTATTATATACCAGGAACCTGCCTCTGGAAACCCAAGCTGGAGGTAAGGGACATCCTGCCTGGTTGCCCAGCAACAGAGGCTCGAGCCAGGGAGACTTGGGTGTCAGGGTGACCAGTAATGGCAGTTCCCTCCTACAAGGTGCAAAGAAGCAGATTCAGGATAAGGACCCTTGCCTGGACCATTCGAGGAGGGACAACTTGTTCATCCCATAGCCACCTGAGCCCTGCCTGTCAGAGAGCTGCTTCCTGGGGTGAAGAGGCTCTTGGCCTGGGGTGTCTTTGTAGGTGGAGCATGTGTTCAGGCGCAGAAGAACTGGAGTCTCCTCTCACTGCTAACTGATAAAGGAACCGTTCTAATCACTCCGTTCCTGGAGGCTCACAGACTAGATTTGTCTCTAAATATTGGGTCTGTTTCTGAAGCTTGCAGGGTTCCCGGACACTGTGCATCATCAATCAGATCATGCTTAGATACTCAGGTTCTGCAAAGGACCCCTCCTGTGTTTATATTCCTTCGGTAGCTCGCTAGAGTTTTCTGCTTTGGATTTTCTCATCTGTGACATGAGGATGATCAGAATGTCAGCCTCTGCAAGCTTCAGGTCAAAGGAAGCTGTAAAGTGGTGGCACAGGGCTCTGCACACAGAACTTGCTCTGTGGGTCTTGTTCAATTGCTGCAGTGTGTGGCACTGTTCCAGTCAGGAAGGGACCCACACCCAGCTGCATGAAAACACGCCGAGTCCTGTTCCTTTCCACTCAGGCCACACTCACAGGTGACCTGTGGGAAAGCCCACTGTGAGAATTCTTCAAATGAGAAACAAGCTATCGTCATCCCCAAAACCTTGTCTCTGCTGGGGACCTAAGGGCTAGAACGCTAATATTAAGCATTGCTTACTACCCTGTCCTTGCTCCGACTCTTACAGCCACATCATCAATGAAGGGACCCAAGGAGAGTTTGCAAGCTCCTTGCAGGTTTTACTGGACAGGGCAGGGCTGAAGCAGGCCCCTGGGCACTTCAGGAGGACAGAATTAGCCCGGCAGACAGATGGTGAGGAGTGGGAGCTGGCACTGCCAATAACCTAAGAGCAAGTGTCTCCTTACACCTTCGGCGACTTGCTGGCCTCACCTGCATCTGTCCAAGTGACCTTTTACAAACAGGTCCATTGTCCTCTTAGGACCTCAGACCTCTCATCCACAATGGCCACCTTGCCCCATGCCCCAGAGTTACAGACTCAGAGCTCCTTCAAGTGACAGCCCTTATTTATAATGAAGTAATGGAGCCTTGGAATGGGGCCAGGCTGGTGGCCATGCCTCCCAAGGGCCTGCCATCCATCAGCAAATCCACACTGGGTGGCTGCCAGTCCTCCTCTGGTCCAGAGTTGTTTCTAACAGCAGGTGATCCTGCCAGCCTGGCCACTCTACAATCCCACACCTAACTTCTTCCAGCACAGGAAGGGGCTGCCATCTGCTGTTCCTCCCACCCAACCGTAGGTCAGCCAGAGCCCCTCAGAGCCAGCCCTCCTTAGAAGGGCTGGAGGTGGTCCCCCAGCTACGTCTCCCACCCTGAGTTAGGAAGAGGCATGGGCAGCCCTGGCCTCGTCTCTCTTCCACTTTCTGTGACTCAGAGCAGCTCTACGTAGGAGTCCACGGGGGAGCAAGGTCAAGGACAGTGCCTTAGCACTCAGGCTGTCCCAGCTGTGTGACCTTGAGCGTCGTGCCTCTCTGCGTGTCTCATCTGTAAAACTTAGAAAATCAGAGCACCTACCTAGGAGTTGTTGTGCACATCCACAAGACCTATGTAGGAGAAGCAGGCTGCAAAGAGTAGTGCTATGGGGTCATGATGCATAGTGATTCTCAGGGGTTTTGTTCCTGTTTCTGCTCTTAAGATGCCTTTTGGGGGTGACAGCTCTCTGCCAGAAAGGTAACCATCTTTTCTCTGTGGCCACTTCAACTTTGGTCGTCTCGGGAGGCAAAGCTGGGCACATGAGAAGTGCTCTCTGCCTTTGTGTTTTACTTCAAGTGTCAGGAAGTGCATAGGTCTGAGCCTTTGGGGCCCTGGGGTCACGTCATGCATTCCTGCAGTGCTTTATTGTATGACCATTCAGCAAGCTTTTGCCACGTGTGGGTTGTGTCAGTCAGACGTCCTGGGAACCTGGAGGTGGATGACCAAGTATCATGGAGAGATCACTTGACTCTGCTAGAAGGGTGTGCTCAGTGTAATGTTTAGTAAGGAGGGGGGCCTGTCACTTTGGGCTCTTGAGGGCCAATAAAGGTCTGCAGACCAGGAAGCAGAAGGCATAGAACAGCAAGGCATAGCAAGTCTTCAATGGAACAGCTCCAGGTTGACTTACTACATTTTTCTTAAAATAAGAAATGTTCCTTGTGTAGATGTTTGGACAGTAGCCGATGACTCTCACTGATCTGATGTTTCATGTGCCCATTAGGGCAGAGGGTAGGGTGCCTGTGCAAGAGATGCCCTTCCTTGGGGTCAGAACCCTGGCAGGAATTACCATGGAAGCTCTCTTAGAAACCATCTGCCTGGGGCTGGAGAGGTGGCTCAAGGGTTAAGCCTCTGCCTTGCAGGCGGAAGGTCCTGAGTTCGGATCCTAGACACCACGTATAGACGCCTGGGCGGAAGCGGTGGCAGTCTGCAGTTTCTGGTCCTGGTAGGGCGGAGCCTGTGAATCCTGGGGCAGAGTAAACGAGGAGGTGGAGGCAGGTCCATGGTGGTTCCCGAATTCTCCTGTGGTTCTACACAGACACACACACACACACACACACACACACACACACACACACACACACACTTGAATAAATAAAAAATAAAAAAAAGAAACCATCTGCCTGACTTCCCTATTTTACAGAGGGGAAAACTGAGAGCCAAAGAGGGAAAATGGTAGAGCAGGGACAGCCATGGTTTTCCGTGAAGCGGCATGCTCTGTGTGTGAGCATCGGCCCCTGCAAGTGTCACTGTCTGTGGCCCCCATCACAGCACCCCAAATCCCTCTATCCAATCCCTTCCTTGAGAGGTAGATAACAAACGGGTTCATTGAAACTTCAAGGCTAAAAGGCATTTCTGAGCACTCAAAATGCCATTTCACCATTGCCAACATTTTGCTCAGGACAAATCTTATCAGCAAATGTTCCATGAGAACTGCACAGCATGGGAGTTCCAGGGTCCAAAGATTCAGGACCACCCTGTGACAGCACCTGAAGACACTGGGGGAGGCAGCTTCTACTGAACAGTCATTTGCAGTGCCCAAAGCCTTCATGGATGCTGCTTCCCACTTTCCTTGAAGCCTGAGGTCTGCATTTCTGGTCCTGGTAGGGTGGAGCCTGTGAATCCTGGGGCAGAGTAAACAAGGAGGTGGAGGCGGTCCTATGGTGGTTCCTGAATTCTACCGTGGTTCTACATAGACACACACATACACACACACACACACACACACACACACACACACACACACACACACATACAATAAAGCACTGCAGGGCCTTGCTCCAGATAGAAAGACACTTGATACCAGCCCTGGGTTCCTCATAGCTCCTACATGCATGTACATGTAGAATCTTCTATAATACACTTTCTGCCCATCTCATCTCCCATTCCATTCAGGCAAGCTTGTATACAATCCCAGACCTTCCCCCATGTCCTACATACCCAAACACATGTCAGTGAACACATACTCACATGTACACATACACTTGCATTTTTGTCTTGCTTCGACATAAATGTGGGTCTGCACATGCACATGTGTATGCATTGCATAACCATGCACACATTCCTCCTGCCTGCTACACCTAGGCGTATCTCTGCTTGCGCACATGGATGTGCCTTGCCAAAGAAGAGGGACAGCCATGTTCAGTGGCAAGAGAAGAATGGAGAACACTCAGGGCCGGTAAAACATGATTAGCAAGGAGAAATCCCACTCCATTCAGAGAGCTCAGCAACCCAGTGACACTGGCATGACTGGTCATGGGAGCTCCCCCTGTGGAGTGGGATATTCCAAGCCCAGATGCTTCAGGGTTGCTGGAGCATCACAAGGACCTTGTCTTCTAGGGGCCCCTCCCAAATCTCTGGGTTCAAGAAAGCTTAGGGAGCCAGACTGGATAAGTACATGTTCTGGGGAGCCAGCGCTCTGGAGAAGGACAGACAAGACATAAGCATCAACCACCAGGATTGCTTACACCCATATCTGTGAACTTGGAACCTACTTCATGCTAGGCCTGACCCATAACAGAGGGAGGAGAAAGGAGAGACCAAAGTGGCAGCTCAGGCCTCCCCACTCCTTGTAACTCTTGGTCTAGGGCACAAGGACCCCTAGTTGAGAGGTATGCATCTGATCACCCCTAAATATCCTGATCACAGATCAGGATAGCCAGCCCTGGGGGTTGGCAGGATCTGAGTGCAGTATTAAGAAAAACTTTGAAACACAGTATAGTGGGGAGGGAGAATCTGGGGCCCAGCAACATCCCCTAGGTTCTCCTTAGACATGAGACTTCAGAAGCAACAATGATTTCAGGCCACAGAAACAGATTTGGAGATGAAGGTTTTGCATCTTTTGAGGCCTTGGGAGGTCCTTGGCCTTTGAGCTCCAGAATGTCCTGGTTGTAGAATTGAGGATTCCAACGGGGCCAGTGGGCTGCAGGCAGAAGGGGTACAGGGCTAGTTCATGAGAAGGAGTAAGGATGGTGCTCTCAGGGGCCTTTATATCTACCAGGCCTACTCCCCAGCATTGAGAGGGCTGGTATTCAGGGAGAGCCCTACCTAGAAGGACGGCAGGACACGTTCCTTCAGTGTTAGGGGGTAGACAGTTGGTGGCCTCGAAGGGCAAAGCTTCCGACAGACCTGGGCCAGGGTCCAGCTCTACCTGCTCTGTGGCTCAGAGCCAGTGTCTCCCGCTTCCAAGTCTCCATTCCTCTTCAAGAAATCCGCTTTTCTGGTTCAGTATGCATCTGTCAAGAACTTCCCAGCTCCCCTGAGAGGGAAGTCTGGAGAACTAGCCATACCTGCAGCTACTTAGCAATGGCAGAGGGAGAGACGGGTCTAACTAAGACCTCTTAACTCTAACCTCTGAACAGAATGACTCTGGCCCTAGTAAGTAGCCAATCAAATGAAACATAAAGGATCCACAGAAGGGAGGGAGATGCCCTCCACGCAGGAAAACCTCTCAGGATTGGGTCTGGAGCCCAGTGGCAAGGCAAAAGGGGACAGGCACAGAAAGATGAGAGGGCGTTGCAGCTGGGATTCTGCATCCGCCTGGTGCACCAGGGAGGAGCTGCTGGAAGGACACATAGAGGAGAGGGAGACGCGTGTTCACACTCACGGATTTCATCTTGAGGCCTAGGCATGAGCCCCATAGCTCTGTGCAACTTCAGCAAGTCTGGGGTCCCTTGGGCTCGTGTCTCCTGGGAAGGTGCATTTGTATCTGTCCCTGGGCAGATGGCTGGTGAAAGCAGCTAGCGGTCCCCCACCCCCACCCGCACCCCCTTCTGTCGCAGGCCTCTGCTACACCGGAGAGTGTGGTGCAGCATTATTTTTAGAAGTGGCACCATCTGTTCAAGGCGCCGGGTGCATTCTGTGTGTCTTCGCAGTGGCCAGGGACCACTGTGCTAAGTCAGGGGGAGAGCTGCACAGCAAGCCTAGGGGAGGACCCCTTGGTCATGCTCTGGCTGGAATGGTCACTAACCAGCCGGCCTCCAGGACATGTGATTCTGGGGTCCAAGGACTATGCAGTTATTACAGAAGACAAACTCAGTGTGGGAGGCACCGTGGGACCTCACATGTCTTGCTAAGGTCTGGATGCCTCCCTGTAGATTCCAAGTGTCCTGGCTCTAATCTCCAGCACCAGAAGGCAAATGACAGGCAGAGGTAGAAAGCCAAGAGTAGACCGTAAGGACCCCCTGTGGAACCTAACACTGATGTGGGTTCTGGAAGGGCTGTGACATGTCTGTATTTGACCCCCAATATTCAGTGACCCTTCCCAACACTTCTACCACCTGGGCAGCTACCATGTGACACCGATTGTTCAGAACATGGGTTTGAACCTGAGTTCAAATCCCACCATATGTGTCCCTAGCCAGCCTTAGCTTATCAAATCTCCATGTGCTCATCTAGAAAATAGGGCCCCATCAGCTATTTTTCCACAGGGTTGGACTGGACTTGTAGATGCCATTGCTGTTGGCCGGGGCAGAGCAGTGGGCCTGAGTGAGAGGGCAAAGGGCATTCTCTTCCTGGTGTGTGGTCCTTAGCTGTGGCTGTAGAAGACTTTCCCAGTGAGACTCCCATTCAACATGTCTTCTGTCCAGTGATGGAGAACCAGCCTCGCAGGGAGTGAAGGGTCATGCTCTTAGGTAGCTCACAGTCTCATGATGGCAGTATGTGGGGGGGGTCAAACTAGCAAACCTTCCTCCAGGACAGAGGTAAGGCTGTGATGTTGAGGAGCTGGTGGCAGAGAGGGCTGGGAATTTGGAGTGGGGTTGTTAGATCTCTGCAGAGAGTTTGGCATTAGGGCTGGTCTTGAAGAGTGCAGATTCAGTTAACAACGACTTACTGTTCAGCCATTTTGAAAGAGAGAATGTGTGCAAAGTTGGGACAGGAATGTGCCCCAGAGTCCAGGGAAGCTAGCGCAGAGCCAGTCGGGTAAACCCCTGGAGGTCATGACCCTGAATAGTTTTCTTTGAACAGGCACCAGGGAGCCACTTTAGGTTTATAATGAATAGTGCGCTCTTGGGCATGATGTTCTCATCCCTCTCTGGCCCTCAGTCTCGTCCTCTGCAAGCAGTTTATACATCCTCCTCCATGAACCACTATAGGGTGAAATTCGTGTAGAGCATAACACAGCTCCTCACTCAGAGGGACCTCTTCGTACCTAGCAGTCACTGCCAGCCTCACTTCAGGATGGCAAAGGAAGGCATGAAACAAGAGGGCCCAGGATCCATGGGGAAGCTATTCTTTGAGCGCACCGAGCCACTGGATCTGGTCACCCGATGGTATGTGGAAGGTTCAATGTCATGAGAAGTGCTTTAGATGCTGCATGTAACACAAGGGTCACAGAACGATGTGATCATCTGGGGAGTCTGAGGGTCTGGAGTATCTCCAGAGAGGACAGATGGCAGCCACAGGAAGGTCAGCAAGGTGGAAGGATGAGTTTGGGAAGTACCACGTTAGTACGTCAGCTGGCACCAGGTGGGTGGCCAGCCAATAGGGGGGCATCACAAGAACAAAGAGTAGAACTGTGGTTGGGTCTGCAGTTGGCCCTGAGCTGAGACACCAAAGAAGCCAGGAGTGATATAATCAGGAAGCCTCAGAAGGTTGGAGGGAGAGGACAAGAGAGGGGACTTCCATCATGGGGAAGAATGCGGAGACTAGAAGGTCCCTTCCAGTCATCTGGAAGCCACCCGAGTCCTGGCCTATCAGGAAATCGCATTTAGGTGATTGTAAACACACCACAAACAGGGTGGTTCTGACCCAGAAGCTAGTCCACAGGACCTAGACAGAACTCTGGAACCAGAAACAGAGGAGTGTTAATTAGAGAAGAAAGTAAGTCTAAGGGGAGAAGACAGGAGCCCTCAAAGCACTAGAAGCTTCTTTAAACTCAGTCAGCACCACCAGCCACCCATCTGCCCATGCAATTGTGGGACTGTATGCCTGTGTTTTAAAGAGCCCCCTGGGAGTGCCAACATAATTGTCCCTCGGGGAATCTATCTCTGAGCTTCACTGGAGACACACAAGGAGAGGAAGGAAAGACGCCTTCGCCACAGAGGGAACCAGGTGCCAACCGCAACCCTTCTGGCCTCCTGAACTTTCAGAGCCCTCCTTCGGTTCTGAGGCTGTAATGCTGGGGTATTACAGAGATTGCTAGCTTTCCACCAAGGAGTCTTTGCAAGCCAGTAACCCATGCTCGGGCATGAACGGCACCAAGTGAACAGTCACTAAGCCAGGGACACTTCTGCTAATGCTTAAAAGAGACCAGACAGTAGCCAGCCTTTGCAAAAAGATGCCTTGCCCCACCCCAAAAAATTATCGTGTTTCATCATCTGAGGGTCTTTCTCCCTCCTTCCCTCCTTCCTTTTCTCTGTCCCTCCCTCCTTTCCTCTGTCCCTCCCTCCTCTCTTCTTCCTTTCCTCCCTCCCTTCTCCCTTTGTCTCTCCCTCCCTCTTTCCCTTCTCCCTTCCTCTTTCCCTCCCTCCCTTCACTGCAGCCTCAAGCCACATGGAAAGATTTCCAAGGTCTTGCTTCCCTGTGTCTCTGATCTGGACCCCAAGGGACTCTCAGCTATTCAGAAGCAATATCTCAACTTAGGCACATCCTGGATTTCCCCCTCCATTCCCCTCTCCCCCTCCTTCTCCACTTCCCCTTTCCTTTTCCCTCTCCTTCTCCTTCTCCCTTTCCTTCTCCCTCTCCTTCTCCTTCTCTTCTCTCTGAATTTCCCTCCCCTGCCTCACTGAGGAAAGAACTTAATAAATTCATTAAGGGACTGCACCACCTAAATATGCCCTCGGGGAAAGGACTATTCACAAGGAGCCCCCTGGCTGATATCACTATGGCACTGGGGCAGGTAGCAGCAGCACGGAATGGTACATGTTCTGTCAGTACACCTAAGTGGCATTAATTGGCCTTTTTTCAAGATGTCATCTTTTTGCTCAGGACTGCCCACCAAAACAGCTCCATTGCCAGAGAACCACACTTTGAGCATTGCTATTGAATATCAGAGTTCAGCTCCCTGTACCTGCTTAAGAACTCATGGAAACGTTCAGTGCTCTCTCCAGGACCCACACATAGCACCCCAGATCCTGAGGCCACCTTGGCTTTAGCTCCTCAATCCCCCAGTCATATGGTCAGCATCACTGCTCTGGAGAGTTCTCAGAGGTACTTATGACACCTTGCTCTGTCAGCACCACAGCATGTGGACAGCTCCCAGGCACCTCCTCCAAGCCCACCCCTACCTCCTTATCAGTACCATGTCCTTGAGGACAGCGCCCAACAAGTTGGGGGGAGGGAGGATGCTGATTTGTTGCTGTGTCCAGCACCAGGACCTCGTGGACAGCTCTCACTTCCAGGCTGGGCAGGTCAGCTTGCAGGGGGTAAAAGACGTCTGATGTTATCAGACTCCCAGACTTCTGCCACCCAATCCCTCCCCAGCAGCTACCTTCATTCATCTATCAACACTTCATCTCCAGAGACTATTTGCCAGGCCCCCTCCTTCCACAATCAGAGTTGAAGCTCTGGGCTCCACTACCAGCCAGCTAGATGTCTGTGTGTGGTAGAAGGCTAACTGCAGGAACCTGTGTTTCACTGGACATCAGAGAGAACAGGAGCCTGATCTACTGGAGAGACAGCACTAGGGTTTGGGGGAAGGGAATGTGGCAGCACCCAGCACATAGTAGGCTTGACATCTGTGTCATTCTTACCAGTTTTCATCCTTCAAGCTGCTTGTAGTCCATGGGGACAGATGGGAGTTGAGCAAGAGTAAACTAGAGGAACGCAGTAAAGGAAGCATGTCCCCATGGTCAGTTAGATCGCTGAGATTTCAAGGTGGGAGCCATCAGGTCACCAGAGGAGCTTAGAGTTTTGGATTTCTGTAGGGTGTTAGATGAGACTGGGAGCCAGCTGAGGCATGGACTGAACCCAGGGGACAGTGTCTACACTGGCTGGCCACCATCCTCAGCCTTCTCACCACAAGCCCCTGTCCTGCAACCCCAGACCCTGACTCTGAGGGGGAAAAGCTGAAAGAGGCCCTGGGTCTCTAATTATCCCCCTCAACTCCCACTCTACTTCTGCTGCCTGTGTCTTCCAGGCATTTGAGGCTGTATCTATGGGATTTCTTCTTTACTTTTCTTTTTTTGTATATTTTCCTTTTCTGGTTAACAGAATAGGAATTGCCTAAAATAGCAGTCACTTTGCTTCTGAGGTATTCATTTGCAATTTCTCTCCTTGTTCCCTGTTCTCTCCCCTCAGCTATGTCCTCAGTAGCTTTGGCGAGTTCTCATACATATACTTTGAAAGTCTTGCACACTCACATGGGTGGCATAGATTTCTGATGTACACATACACATACACACACACACACACACACACACACACACACACACACACACACACATCCTGACTTATTCCAATGGATTTGTATGGTTGGTATCATCCTTTGGGATCAGTCACACAAAGCACACATCTGACACACTGTGGGGACTCAGACATGCCCCTGTCCCTGTCCCATTCATAACACATCTGTCATAGTGCACTCCAGCCGAGCACCTGCACACCTGCTCACACTCAGCATCTCTCCTTTTCACACACACACACACACACACACACACACACACACACACACACACACACGTGCAGAGGGAATTCCCTCCCTAGAGAGAGAAAAGACAGACAGAGAGAGATGCAAGACAGTGACTGGGCTTTATAGAAAAGGACAGGGAGGAAAGCCCCCCCGACCCCCACGGCATCCCTGCCTGCCAGGCTGCGATTACCTGCTTCTCTAGCTTCCCCACTGAGAACAGCTCCCCTCACTGCCAGAATCCTAAAGCAGGAGAGGAAAGAAAGCATCCTGCCCTGTGGGAAGAATTCATTCCTTCAGACCAGAACAAAGGGGAGGAAATTCTCATGTGCTGGGCTGACAAGCAGCAAGCCTCCCAGAACAGCCAAGCAGGGCTGAGAACCCTCGAGGGGCTGGCAAAGCTAGCACAAAGCTCTGGGTTAAAGATAGCACGCTGGGTAAGGGGGAGTGTATGGTCTGGTTTAGCCACAGTTAGAAACAGAGGGTGAGTTAAATTATCAAAATGAGAACATTCACCGTGTAACAAGGACGTCATTATAGCCAGGAGCTTGCAAAGCTTGATCTCCGTTAACCCGTACAAAACCCTGCAAGGTCTACTATGGGATGGAATGTGTGGGATACACTTTGGGAGGAAACCAAAATGCAAAGATTAATAGTTTCTGCCCAAACTACACCTACAGAACCTGGCAGACCTGGGCCTGGGTCACCAGGGACCACCATACTGGACCAATGTCCTCATATCAGCTCTTGCTGCCTGGGATGATTCAAAGGAAGTGGTGACTTTAAAAATACATATTCAGGTGGCATTTAAATTCAGCACATCTTAAAACAGAAGGATTTGGCATCCAAATATTATTTTTAGCACATAATTCATTTGCAGCCGTCCCAACTACCATGATGCTTCAGCTCGGATCTGAAAAACGGTTGGTTTAGGGTGGAGGTTGCTTTTTTTTTAAATCTTTCTTTTGAAAGATAGATTCCTTTTTTGTTAAATTAACTCAAATATATGTACGTGTGTGTGTCTTTTTTTTCTCCTTTCTTTACCAGTGTCTCTCCTGAAAAAGACTTTTTTTTTATTAAGGTACCCTTAACTTGTTCTTGAGTCATTGAAATACAACAATAAGGAGTCATTTAAATGCTAATAAGATGAAATAAAATGCAAAAACCCAATATTGTTGGAATGTTCTCCCGGATTCTGAAGTGCTCAGAGCTTCAGAGCCTAAGGGACCCTGGAGAGAGCCAATCCACCCTCCTCACTTGCCTTGTGGGAAGCTGAGGTCCAGAAGAGGAGGGGGCTTGATCAATACTCTACAAAAGAGGCTGGGAACAGAGAGAATAGGCTGTGGCTTCCATTGGTTTTGTTACCTCCCTGGGCCCAAGGCTAGTTTGTGTAGCCTACCCACACCGTGCCCCCAGGGCTTAGGGAGTACCCCATGTGCTGTTGAGAACTGTTGCAGTAAAACCTCACCAGGAAGCCGTGAGGAGTCCCACACCTAGTGGGGACACTCTGGAAACTATGTCACAGAATCTGTTCCTCACTAGGCGTGGGTCTCATTGGATCATCCCAGCAGCACTCAGGCAAGTAAAGCTGTCTCCACTGAGAAGCTGAGGCCAGACAACCTTGGGTGACTTGTCACAGTCTCTCTTCTTAATCATGGCTCTCTTGGCCATGCTGTGCCGGGACGCATGATATGGCAGCAAGGACATGAGAATCTGACAGAACTTGGATCAAAGAAACAACTGCATGCTTGACTTCAGCCTCACCCCTGCCTTGTGACACGGAGGTGCTGGGAGGGGAGAGGCTGAACCTTAAAGGGGAAACCATGGCCTTGACTCTGACCTCGCTTCTTGATCCCAGGAAACACAGGATGGGAATGAATCCCACTTTCTGCTGTTGGGGAAGCTGGTGACGGAGGGCTGCTAGCCACACCTCTGCTAGATGCAAGGCCAGAGAGCTGGCCCAGAGCATCATTTGCTTGCTGAGCACTTGTGGAGCACTTGTGTATACCCTGGTTCCACAAGAGATTTGGCTCCTGCCCACATGGGGCTGTCAGCCTCTGGGCCAAAGGAGACGCTTCACCAGGCCTGAGTGACGAAGTGAGAGGTGCAGTGATCTGGGGCGTCTTTGCTGGCTGAGCAGCCAGGGAAGCTGCTGAGGAAGGACACTGTGGCTAAAGACACAGCTGCTAGGGAAGCCAGGACAGGGAGTGTGTGTGGGGCTCCGGGGAGAGCCAGGATTCAGGTGACTGATCGAGTCGATGCCATTTACCAGGTATCCAGCTCTGTGAATCTGTCTCACATCCTTCTACCGTGGGCCTCAGTTTTGACTTGAGAACAATCTCCCAAACAGTAAGTTCCAAAGGGAGCCATGCATTTTAGAAAGAAAATCCGTGAAGCTTGACACAAGGGTGACCTTGTGTGCACCTACAAGTGGTGGGGACCAAGAATGAACAGTGTCAGAAGAGGCAGGAAAGTAAAGATGACTCAACTATAGGTGACTAAATCCTGAGTTTTAATTGATTTGGTATCCACAGACTTTTGTGCCCCATGCTTGCTCACGCCAGTCCCTGCTTGCACTGCACTCTGTTCTTCTCGCCTCTGCTGGCAGTCAGTTCTGTATTTCCATTTCTTCCTAGTCCAACTTTTTGCTTAAATTTGACTCTTGTTCAGGAAAAGATATTCATTACTTGGAGTTATTTATTCATTGGCTGATACCAAAAAAGTTTCTCAGAAAACCATTGTTGGATGGGTGAGTGGGTGAGTAGATACAAGAATGAATGGACGGGTGCATTGGTGGATAGATGGATAGATTGGATGGATGCATAGATAGAGGCATACATGCATGGATGGATGGGTGCATAGAGGAACAGATGAACTGGATGGATTGAGTAGGTGCATGGGTAGATGCATGGAAACGTTTGGATTGATGAATGAATGGATGGATGAATATATAGATAGGTAGATGGGAGGAAGAAAGGAACAAAGTAGAGAAGGATATGCAGGTAGAAGGGTGGGTGGACAGAAAAATGAGTCAGGTAGATGGAAGAAATCAAGAAAGGAAGAATAGATGATGAGTAGGTAATTGGGTAGACAGGCAACTGCATGGATAGGGTTGAAAATCATAGTTCAGCTTAACACCATAGTCCTTATTGTCAATGGTAGCTCATTAGCTCAGGCCTGCTATTGGGATTGCAGATATAATTGTTGCTAACAATTCTCTGAGCTCATGCTGTCGTAGATGTAATTATCAGTGCCAGTAAGCCGTGCTTCAGGTGGTGTGAGGACAGACAGAAAACAGCACCTCAGGTTTAACATGTCCCTTGGGGCTTGACAGGCACTTTGTTGCACATATGCCCATGCGGTCAGGCCACAAGGAGCTCCTGCAGGGCAGTGTACCAGCCGAGGTCCCAAGGCATCCTGACAAGGGATTCTGTGGACCAGATTTCTGGTTTTGAATCCCAGTTCCACTGTTGCCAAACCACATGAGTTTGAACACTTCCATCAACTTCTTCAGCCTCAGTGTCTGCATGTGTTCTACACAGGTATCAAAGCCAACTTTTTCTCATACTGTGGCAGTAATAACAATCACAGCAGTTACTAAGTGCTACCCACATACTGGGTTTAGTCCTAAATAAGTCCTATGAAGTAACTCATCATGGCAGCATTTTCCTTGTGGGTTAGATACTATTCCCCAACTCTTTTTTTTAAGAGAATGAAGCCAAAAGTAGTTTGCATGGAGGTGAAAGAGCCAAATTCTGAGTCCATGTATGGTGACTTCCAGCGCCCCTACACTTTAGACTTCATGACATCTTCGAGGTAGCTGTTCCTGCAAGACACTTAGTGTGCCTGATAAGTGCTCAATAAATGCCTTCCATGTGCCAGTGGTGTTACAATGTGCTACAGAGACTCAGACTCCCAGAATGGCTCTTTCTGCTACACCAGTAAGTATAAGGCAAGTCAGTGTCCCTTGCCACACTTTGCCTGGGTTCAAAGGACTAATGCTTTCTCAGCTCCAGTAGAAAGTGTATTTGTCAGGTCACATTCTGTCTCTCAGAAAGCAAAATCTATTCTAGAAGGTTCCCATATAGCCCCTCCCTCCATATACAGAAGTATACAGAACCAGCCCTATGCCCTCCTGCGTGGAGTCCAAACCTCACCCAACCCCACGTGCTCTGAGAAAGTGCCTCTCTGTTCCTGCAGCTGGTATACACTGTAACAGATGACTTTGTTTCCACAGGGCTTATTCTCTTTGTCAAATGGGTTTAATTGTGACAGCCTTCTATAAAGACCCAATGGGAAGCTAGGTATAGAAGATAACACCTGCAATGCCAGCACACAGGAAGTGAAGGCAGGAGGATCAGAGATTTAAGGTCATTCTTAGCTACATATCAAATTGAAAACCAGTCTGACTACACATGAGACTCCAGCTCCAAAAAATACCCTCACTGAAATATCATTTGTTTGCTTTTTATTCCTTCATTCATCCATGTAGCAATTATTTATTAGGCGCTGATATGAGACTCCAGCTCCAAAAAATACCCTCACTGAGATATCATTTGTTTGCTTTTTATTCCTTCATTCATCCATGTAGCAATTATTTATTAGGCGCTGATTAAGATACCTTATAGCCAGAACAACACAAGAACATACTAACCAGGGGCTGGAGAGGTGGCTCAGGGGTTAAGCCTCTGCCTTGCAGGCGGAAGGTCCTGAGTTCAGATCGTAGACCCCACGTATAGATATGCTGGGCGGAAGCGGGGGTGACCTGCGCTTCTGGTCCTGGTAGGGCGGAGCCTGTGAATCCTGGGGCAAAGTAAACAAGGAGGAGGTGGAGGAGGTTCATGATGGTTCCTGAATTCGCCCGTGGGTCTACACACACACACACACACACACACACACACACACACACACGCACAATTGAATAAAAAAAAATTTTTTTAAAGAACATGCTAACCACCTGCCTCTCTGGAATTTACCTACCATTAAATGATACTATATGGATAGGTGTGTGTGTGTGTGTGTGTGTGTGTGTGTGTGTGTGTGTGTGTGTGCATGCATGTGTGCGTGCACGCACATGTATGCATTATTGGTGATAGATCCCAGAACCTTATGCATATAAGGTTCTGACCCACACCCACACCCTTCACACATGACACTCTCTGCAGATCTCTTGGTGTGAAACCTGAGGTATAATATGCTTAGGACATAGAGGATTGCAGCATTATTTCTGTTCATACACAAGCTTAACCTGTATTTCACCCATTCCTTTTGGGGAAGTCATACGCCATAGGTTCTGGGATGGTGCTATTCCAAGGGACAGGTGTTAACACCACCTGCAGGATTAAAGGGGAGCCCATACCATGTTAGTGCCTTGCTGTCTAGTTCTTCCCTTGAGGCATCTTGTCTGTTATGCTAGATTCCATAGCATATCTGTTGGTCCCAAAGGACGTAACCATGGTGCTTCTTCCCACTCTAAGGTGCAACAACTCCTCCTATAGCTGAAGCACCCCAGCACACAGCTGGAAAGCCATTGCCCCAGGTGTAAACAGTGGGTTTGAACATGATTCATTATTCCCTGTAAATTGGGAGGTATCAGGGACAGAGGAGAGTTGCCATTAATGTCTCTATTGTCCTGGATCCTAGACACCTCTCATTTCACACCCTGTGCTGTTAACCACTACCTACGAAGTCTGCTCTTCTCAGCACTTTAGCCCCAGAGAGGCACGCCCAGGGCAAGGAAGAGGAAGCTAGAGCCCCCTCTGTGGTCTCCTCCTCCTCCAACTGGCTCTGGATAAGTCCTTTTTCTTCTCTGAGCTTCAGGTTCCCCACTGGGAAAGCAAAATCAACCTGATGCCTTTGTCTTTAACATGCTAAAGAGAAGGACTATGCAGGAGAAAGGTCAGACAGGTGGGGCTAGATGACATGCAAGCCTGTTGTCCTTCTTCCCTGACCACCGGGCATGGCCGGTTGGCTGAGACTTCAGGGCGGGGCTGGTCCCCATGCCAGGGTTAGCCGAGCTCAGCAGGGGCTCTTTGTCACCCAACGCTTGCCGGGGCCTCGGCCGTTGGTGTTGGGTGTCTGGGCAGATTGGATTCTCTGTTGGCAGCCTATAGACGCCACACTGCTGCACGGGTGGCCTGGCGGGCAGGGAGAAGTACTCCTTGGTCCTCTTCCTGGATATACAGAGGGATCACTGGGGCGCTGCCGTCTGCTGTCCGTGGTGCTGAACCATGGGGGCTACCGGTGAGGACTCCATGGACCCCAACTCTGGCTGGGAACTAAAGCTCTGGGCTCAGTTACATCCTCATGAACATGCAGCATGGCTGCTCTGGCCAGACTCATGGCCTTGAGGATCTTTGAGGACCATGGGAGGGTCAGGGGGGCTGTAAATGGAAGTAGCAGCCTTCCCCAGTGCCCAGGCCTCTGAGTGAGACAGGGAGTGTCATGAGTGAAAGCAGGGGGAATCTCTGTGTGGGGCCTAGGATTTGTGTGCTTCCAGGGAGGAGGGGACATATTCATACTATGTGAGCATACTATGTAGGGGACAGTCAGAGAAATGGGATCTGCTGTGCACAGAAGGGCCTATGCACACGTGTCTGTGAAAAAAGATATTAAGTTAAATGATTAGAAATGCAAAAGAATGACAACATGCAAGGAGAGGTGTCCCTATCAGTGGAGTGTGAAGTGAGACTGTGTGCTAGTGGATTACATGGCAATAGAAGAGGATCCAGGAGTGTGCTAGCTATGTGTTGTATGACACCTGGGTTGTGTGGTGGAGGATTTTACACATAAGGGTACATGTGGACAGTCAGCGTGTTATGTGGCACAGTAAACTATTGGGGGTCAGGGTGTGTTCTGAGGCATTCCCTAGTATACCTTAGAGCTGGAATTATATGGAAACCATTGGTTTTGTAGTGTGTGTGAGGTAGCAGTGGCAGCAGCACTGAGCCAGGCGTGTGTGTGTGTGTGTGTGTGTGTGTGTGTGTGTGTGTGTTAGAGGCATGTATATGTAGTCAATGTTATCTGGAGTGATGTGTGTACACTTAGCCCAAGCGCCTGCCCCACAGGGTCTGAATCTCATCCCCCTCTCTGTGCTTGTCCCCACAGGAGCTGCCCCAACCATGTAGATGCCAGCTCCAGGGCACAGCATGGGCCACACTGAATGGAGACTCCTGGGTCTGCAACCCTGAGCCCCTCCGGCCCCTGGACCTCGCCCCACACCTGGGTACACACCTCGGAGCTCACTACCACTGTTGCCACCCCACCTCAGCCACCCCCTCCCCCTGGGACTCGGAGTTGGCCACCTGGAGCTGCCGTCCTCCAGTGAGGGTGTGCTGAGGATACACACAGGCAGCCACCACCTGGAAGCCCCTCATCCAGTGCTGGCCCTCAGGCCCACCCTGAGTGGGGACTTCAGCAAACATGGGTGATATGACCAACAGCGACTTTTACTCCAAAAACCAAAGAAATGAGTCGAGCCATGGGGGTGAGTTCGGGTGCACGATGGAAGAGCTCCGCTCCCTCATGGAGCTGCGGGGCACTGAGGCTGTGGTCAAGATCAAAGAGACGTACGGGGACACTGAAGCCATCTGCCGGCGCCTCAAAACATCACCCATTGAAGGTAGGTGTGGGAGGCTGGAGCTGGGCTGCTGCAGGGTTGGCCCTGAGGGCACATTTGTGAAATTTCAGAACAGTGGATGTCGCCTAAGCAGGCTGAGTAACACTGTTGGGTGTCTCAGCTGCGTTGTCACCAGGAGGCTGAGGTTCGTCACAGCTTATATCTGACCTGTGCCACCTACCGAAAGAGCAGCTAGAAAGAGAACCAGGTCGAGGCTGTACTGTGGAGATAAGGTACCAAGTTAGGCTAAAGATGCGGTTTTCACCACCACTGTGGCAGAGAGTTGCACCCTGGGAACTGAGAGGCATATTGCTTTGAGACAGAGCAGAAAGTCAATAGGGTCCTCTCTTTCCCTCCAGTCCGCAGTGGTCATGGATGAGAGAACCCTTCTTCCCAGCCATATCTGTCCACTCTACCAAGACTTGGGGTCATGCTTAAGTGTGGAACTTCCACATCACATACAGGCAGTCAATTCCAGCTGTCAGAGCAAGCCCTCTACAGCCTGTGGTAGTATCCAGGCACTGGGTAGGACTGCTAGGGGTCTGGGCAGTATGGGTTAGGGAACTGGATTCAGATCATGATGGACAGGATGATGATGGATGTCCTTGTACATCCTGTCCTGGGCATGAGGAGAGCTGCCTTGCAGCTGTCAAAATGAGCAAGACCTAAGATCTCCAGGGGGGACCAGAGGCAGAGAGGAGATAACACAGCCCTACCAGGGTCCTGTTCCACCTCTGTCCACTGTGAGCTACCTGACCACAGGAGAAGCATTCCTACACAGGGACCACCTTGGTCCCTGCCTTGACTCTCTAGGTCTGGAACCTGAAGCAACAGCTGTCCTAAGCTTTAGCCTCTTCCTCTGGAACATGAAACTAGTGCCTCCTTTGTGGTCCTTTGTGCAGACCTGGGCATGCAGTGAATTCTTACTAAGTAGCATAGGTGATTGTTCTGTATGCATGGAAATCACTCCAAGAAGAAACACCAGCCTGAGAGGCAAGTGGCAACTGTCCGTACATTCTGTGTTCATAGCTGGGCACTGCTGGACACTGTCCCTGGAACGTTCATTCTGAGACCACTCTGTGGAGCTCACGGGACCCTCAGAGATGAACAGAGGAGGCTGGCAGTTAAATGAAGGCACCCTGCCATGCCTAGTATCTCCTGCGTGCCTGAGTTTTCCCTTTTGGTCAGGAGGAAAAGCTAAGGCTGATTCTTATATGACTCCTTTCACTGCACATTGCCTATCAGTTAAACCAGAAGTCTGAATGCATATTTTCTCCCTCTGTGTTCTTTGGCTATAACTCAAAGGGGAGAGTGTGGATAGAAGCAGCATCAGTTCTAGCTCAGAGATGTAAATAGCCACGTGGAACCCTAAGAAAAGTGTGGGCTGTGTTGGGGAACCCTAGGTCTCAGTCCCACGTAGCTTTCAGTCAGTCCCTAGTAAAATGGACATACCCACCATCCAGCTGCTATCCTGGCCTGCTAGGAGACAAGGCTGCCTGAGTGGCTTTGCCTACAAGTGGAGAATCAGGATATTGCCTTGAGTCAAAGATTTTTAAACATCAGTGGACTCAAGGTCTGGGAGAAACCTGGTAGAAATTGTGACCCTCTCCCCAGAAAAAGAGTTGACTATCTGAAATAGATGTGGATCATTTCTTGGGGGTTTCCAATGGGTGGGAACCTTGTGTTAATAGCCCCCACACCAGAAAAATTCTTCAGTGTTTGCACGCAAGCTCCAGTACTGGGCAGCAGCTACCAAATGATACCTGTCCCCTACTCTGTACTGGAGGACAGGGAAGCAGGTGCAAACCCAAGGATAAAAACTCTGAGCTTTTGCACCCAGCACCCAGCCTGGTACCTGTCACCAAGGAAGGCTGGCCAAGTGCCAAATAGCACCTCAAGATGTATCCAATGAGTCCCCAGCCCATAAAGAGTCCCTCTCAACTACTTGGTGGCTACACAGCAAATTAAGGGCAGGGAGGGTTGGTAGCTCGCAGAAGCAGTGAGGCAGGAGAGTGGGGGAGATACCAAAAAGCTTCCTGAGCAGGCGTTTAGATTTGGTATGGAGAGGCAACATGGGAACATGTACAGCATTGCCCACTTCCTGTGGATTCTACAGACACCTGTGTATGATGAGATGTCAGCTGGGCACAAAGGGAAGGACTGTTTTCTCATCTAGAAATGCAAAGAAAAATGTTAGCTCTAGCTATTGTTTGACCACCCTGTTAACCTCGAGGCTACTCTGGGCTTTAGTTTGCTAGTTTCTCATGAGGTATCTCATGAAGTCATAAGGGAAAAAAGAAGAACTCTGGGAAGGAGTAAATCCCACCAATGGATTCACTGGAATCCTGCTGCATTGGTTTTCTAGAAGGCTCTCCCAGCGTGCCAAGAAAGTGGAGCAAAAGATAATTTGGGAAGGAGCAGAAGAGCAGACTACTGCAGATTCCAGATATGGGCTCAAATCTCAGCTCTTCCACTCTACAGCTGCAGGCCTCTGGACATGTTACTCAGCTTCTCTTCCTGTTCCCTTATCTGTACAGTGGATTGATGGTGATGACATTCTAGACTTGAGGGGTGCCAGCATATGGTTCCTTTCTTTGAGTTTTCATTTTCATGTGTGTGTGTGTGTGTGTGTGTGTGTGTGTGTGTGTGTGTGTGTGTGTGTCTGCATATGTGGGGAGTATATGCGTGCTTGTGGGGGGATATATGTGTATAGAGATGCATGTGTATGCTTATGCAAATGGAAGACTGAGGTAGGTGAGGCTCTTCCTCCATCGTTCCTCCACCTTATTCTTTGAGGTAAGGCCTCTCAATCGAAGCCAGAGCTCTCCAGTACAGCTCATCTGATTAGCAACTTGCCCTAGGGATCCTTTGTCTCCACCTCCAAGGGCTGGAAGTACAGGCAAACTATCACACACACACACACACACACACACACACACACACACACACACACACACACACGCACACACACAGCACTTATGGGAGTTCTGGGGATCTAAACTCTGGTCCTCATACTTCCACAGCAAGTATTTAGCTTCCGAGTCATTTCATAACCCCCAGCACGTGGTTCTGTCAATAGAAGCTGCCCTCATAACCTCAGTGGATTCCGATACACTAAAGTGAGCTGAGTGCCTGGCATCTAAGTGCCATTGATACTGGCTCTTGATCTTTGCATTTTGGAAGAAATGATCACTCCTCACATGAACCATGCTCTGGCCAGAGCCGTTCTGTGTTCTCCCATTCAGATGTTCTGGAAGTAATTACATTATTCTACATGGAGAGACATGAGGGTGAAGAGCACCCCACCATTTAGGTGGAGCAGGCTTTGAATGGCAACCCTGAGCCCAAGAGTAATCCCTTTTGCACCAGGCTTGAGCAGGGCCAGGTCCCCAGGACCCTTTTCTATAATCTACTGTTCTGCTCTTTTCTGCCCCTCTTATGATTTAAAGAATGCTAAGCACCCATTCTCCAGCTTGGAAACCACACGATATACATTATGTCAGTTCCAGATGGCATCTCTGATTGTCGTTCCCAGCTGCTGATGAGCAGGGAGCTGATGCAAGAAACCACCCTACAAAAATGAGCCTCCACCTCATGCCCGGCTCAGTTTAGACATAAGAATCCTTTCAGAGTAACAGATGGGATCTGAAGTCAAGAGCAATCTAACCAGACCCACGACCCTACCAGCTGCATCGGTGGACCTGGGCTCAGTAGTGTGGTCTACCCACCTAGAGGCCTGGCTTTGGTGACCCTGTGAAGCTGTGGCAGCCTCTGCATGCCGCTCATGTTTGCTGGCTAACGCCCTTCCTTCCTGCTCACTTGCTGATTTCTCTCTTTTGTACTCGTCCAGCCTGGGGTGGTAAAGTTTCGATCTTGAGTGATTTTCTCTTCAGGAAATACCGAGAGAGCTCTGTTGCACCTCTGGAGGCCTCCGTTGCCTTATCTGAGAAACAAGGATAGTGACAGCACCTCACAGGGAGGTCTAGAGGGTTCTACTGGTTAAGCCTCAGGAACCGAGGGCAAGTAGATGAAATATGCCTATGAAGAGTGCGCCATCAGCGGAGACATAAAGATGAGGACCAGTGGTGAGGGTTTCATGAGACTTGGAGGCAGAAGCTGAGTTGTTCCCTATATGTCCCCAGCATGTGTGTAATGCTCAGGAACTTAAGTGATTTTCATAGGAGGAAGATGAGAGATGGAGAGCGACAAGGTGTCCCTGGTACTCCCATATGCACAAATGAAAGCTACGCCTGGGCAGGACATGGGACACCCAGAATCTCTCATGAAACTGGTAACTCTGGTTCCTCATGCCCAGCACGGTGGTGCCCTGAGTCACGCCAGGCTCATCCTTCTCTTCCTGGCCACACAGGACCCTATCGGGTGCTTACTGCACTGCCTGTCTCACAGGGTGGAAGAGGACAAGGGAGACAAAGAAGCTGGGGCAGTGACAGGGGTGGCTGGGAACTGGACACCACAAGGCACATTGTGAAAGGGAGCCTATGGTTAATTTTGTATGACTCCCGAGCTGACTAAGCCACGGGGCAAGGGGCAAGGGAGCCCCAGGGAGTGTGTTGTGGTAGGCAGGAGGCTGTGATGGGGAGTAGCCCTCAGGTGGCAGGTCCACACCGTCCACAGATAGGTGCAGCCTGGACTGTGAGGCAGCTCTGGGGTCTTCTGCCATTCTTTTCTCCATGTGCCTTATCTTTCCTTGGGGTACTGGGCCCTTGCAAGAGTCAGTGGAGAAATCAAGGCAGCCACAGGCTGGGGTTTCTGGGATCCAAGTGGGGAACCCCTCCATGGCTGAAAATGACTACCAAGACCTCCTCACTCCCTAGGGGGTCTCTCTAGAAAAGCACATGCTCATTTTTCGGGTCTGAACCCTTTTGGTGTAAGGCCTAAAAGTGAAGAACTCAGGCAAGTATTTCCAAGGCTAAACAAGCTTTGACTTATCACACCAATCAAACTTCTCACAGCAAAGGAGATAGGAAAAGACTGGAAGATAAAGGAGTCTGCTGCTAAGGAGACTGTAGATTCCTGGCCTCAGTTTTCTCATCTGTGAGAAGAGGTTTGTGTTCCTTCCCTCTGCTGTTGGGAAATAGAGACTTGAAAAAGACTTTGAAAGCTTTCTTTTTTTTCTTTTTCTTTTTTTTTTTTTTTTTTTTTTTTGAAAGCTTTCTATAAAAGAACTCTCTCCTGAGGTTGGGGATGAAGTGCACTTGGAAGAGTACTTACCTAGTGTACACCGTGTAAACCAGGCCGAAATGGTGGTACATATCTGTAATCCCAGCACTATACATAGAGAGACAAGTAATATTCGTAGAGAGCGGAAGAGACATAAAACAAGAAGCCCTGGCAAGAGGATCAGAAGTCTAAAGTTATCCTTTGCTACATAAGGAAGTTCAAAGCCAGCCTGGTTCAGAGTCTGCCCCTGCTCTCCAAAAAAAAAAAAATCACCATGCAGTATTTATTGGATCACTGTATAGAAAAATGCTACTGACTAGAAGCCACTTGTAAGAGACTTATGCAATTGTAAGAGACTTATGCAAAAGAAAAGATTTTCTGGCTAGACACAAGGGCATGTCAGATTCAGTCATGGCTGGCTCCAGGTCTTCAGTGCTGCCTAGAACAACTGTCCCTCTGTCCTGCCATGCTTCTCTGTGTTGGCTTCTCAAGCAGGCACTGACCATGCAGCCATCCAGCCACTGGGGCTGATGCTTTTCCATCCCAGCAAATCCCCAGCTGCAAAGGCATCACTCGCCTTATGACCACACCCCTTAAATCCAAGGAGAGACTCTCATTGGTCCATCTGCAGCCACATGACCACTTCAAACCTATTATTGAAGGTAAAGAATGGAGCAGTCTGGCAGGTCAGAGAAAACAGAAGGTTCACCTGTACATGAAGAAAGGGGACCAACCAACCAAAAGTGTAGCCCTAAAGGCTGCAGGGTCAGCTGTGGGCGTGACCAGAGGAAACCACTCTGTGCTCTAAGGAGAGTTCAGCCTGGGTGAGAAGACCCAGATAGAGGATAAAACAGGCACATGTAGGTTCCAAACACCACATCAGCCTGATTCCAAAGTCCCCAACAAAACCCAGTCCTTTAATAATCATACCAGAGAAACAAGCATGTGCCGAGACGGCTCCACTGGCCTGACTTGTGACAAGCATCATAGTGAAGAGACTGGAGGGGGTCCCCAAGTCTTGGCTGCACTTGCTGTCTAGCTGTGGGACATTGGGTCAGTAGTCTACCTTCCTGGGCCTCTGTCTCCTTGTCTGTATCATGGGGTCATAACCATATGCCTTTCTCTCTCTCTCTCTCTCTCTCTCTCTCTCTCTCTCTCCTCATCCTCCTCTCTCTCTCTCTCTCTCTCTCTCTCTCTCTCTCTCTGTGTGTGTGTGTGTGTGTGTGTGTCTGCACGTGTGTGTGTACAAGAGGGTTCTTGAGTATGTGTGCCTGTGGAGACCCAAGGTGACATCAGGAATCATCCTGGATTGCTGTACCTCCTTACTGCTTTTTGGTCTGGAGTTTTCTCAGGCTCTGCCTTCCAGGGTCAGAAGTGCAGGCTGCCACCATTTCACCTGACATTTTTACATAAGATCTGGGATCTGAACTCAGGTTCTTTGGCTATAAAAACAAAGGCTTTAACCCCTGAACCATCTCCCCAACACCCATGTGGTTTTCATAGCACTGTCATGAGAATTAAAGAAATTTGTGCAAAGCTTCTGGTGTGACATCAGCATCAGCTGTCATTCTTCTCTTCCAGCTCAGTGTGATTTAAGGGTCACGTGGATCTGAATTAGTTGAGAGAAACCAGCAGCTAATCCTGGCAGACTTGTAGACTCATACAATACAGAGAAGAAATGTACAGGTTAAAAAAAATGTCAGCAGCATATTTGGTTTGCTGTGTGTGTGTACCCTCCCTGAGGCACCCCACCGGGGGAAAAATCCTTTAAAAGCAGGTTGACACGGAGGTCTGTGAGTCAGTAAAGCTGCTTTCTAGAATGTCGCCCACACGGCTTCTGAATCATCAATAGAATAAACCCAGGAGTCCATCAGAGCATAGTGTAGGCTGCCTCAAGCACGCAGTTCTGCAGGATGGGGTGGCAGGGAACCCTGTGGCTGACCAGGAGGCTCCTCGGGTGATCCCCGATGGGCAAGGCACACCTGGTGGCCCCTGAGCACCCAGTGAAGCTACTGAGGGGTCGTGAGAATGTTTTCAGGCAGGGGTCTCACTTTAGGCAGACCCACTCTGCAAAGAGCTCACAGTCCAAAACTCCAGCCCAGCAGTCATTGACCATGTCCAGATACGTCAGAGCCAAGCACCCCCAGCACAGACTCCAGCCCCAGCAGGAAACAAGGAATCACCTGAGCTGAGCACCCACTGTGTGCTCAGAAGGGAGGAGAGACGAGATGCATGACTAAGTTTTTGCTCCGCCATTGAGGCCTTTGAGCCGGTCACTCTCTCTGAGCCACAGTCTTCCTGTCTTTCTAAAGCGTGCTAATAAATACATCCCAAGGCTGATGGACACAGCACCCAGGAAGCCCCTTCATTGCTCCCTCTGGCTTCTGAATGGAGGCCAACCTTCACTGGCGTGCAGGTTTGGGCCACATGGCCCCTTCTAGAAAGAGACTTGGAAATCACTTCTAAATGTTCCCTGAGAACTGTCTGTGCTGCATCGCTGTACCCTGATGGCCAGGATTGAGGACCAAACAGCCTTCTGGGACATCATTTGTGGGTCCCAGGGTAGAGGTGGCCGGCTGAGGCACTGCAGGAGCCCATATGAAGCAAAGCCTAAGTCTAGCTGGAGAGGAAGAAGTAGGAGAGGTGGAAGTTCGCTTTGTCCTAAGCCCCTTAAAGATCCCAGGGAGGGAATCAGAGGTGGGTTGTAAATTGCCTGAACCCTGATCCCTTTCCAATCTGTGATCCTAGGTACTGCAGGGACCTTGTCACAGCTGACGGACATACTGCTTTACATCATGTCGGGCTTTATGCCCCACAGTTTTCCCATCATACCCAGGAGTCAGAAAGCAGCAGCTGTTACCATTCCAGCTGATACAGGAGGAAACCAAGGCCCCAAGTCTCTCTACCAAGTAGTGATTATGCTTTAATGTGTCCTCATGCCATGTGACTCCCAACCGTGCACACACAACCTGCTCAGTCTGCTGCCTGATACAGACAGGAGTGACTGCAAGGATGGGAACAGCTGGAGGCCAGAGGAAGGCCAATCTTGCCAGGGAGGGAATCAGTAAGAACAGTCTTCCTCTGAAGTAGGCTCCAAGGACAGAGAGGCACTGGACGCCCAGCTATAGAGGAAACAGTAGGATAACAGTGAGAGCAAAGGCCCTGAGATAAGGGCCAGGACATAGGTGGGGATAACTAGATCCTAGTGTGGCTGTCCCAGTGTGGCTATCCCAGTGTGATCCAGTCAAGGATGGTGGTAGATGGTTTTGCAGTCTCTGAGTTGAGTCTGTTTCTTCAAATTGTGTATTGTGTATGTGGACTGTCAGCTATGGTAATCGTGTTTAAGTGTGTCCTGTCCATGTGAGTATGTACGAAATGGACCTCTAGATCTTTAAGGGTAGAGTTCTGGGTGAGCCCATTTCCAGGATTGGCTGAGCCAAAGACCAGAGGCTTTGGAGAAATGCTTCTCTGGTGTCCCAAGGTTCTGCAGAAGTATCCAGCCGATAAGAAGATGCTATGTGGCTGGTTCTCCACACTTCCCACTCCACTATAAATCACAACTTCTCTATTTATGCTTCTCTATTTTGCATGGTGATGCATCTGGTAAGACTTTTTTAACAAAAAGTTGAATATCTTTTTCAAAAAGAATGGAAAAAACATTTTTCTCTCAAACTGGAGAAAAATGTCAAATCAGTATTTCCAGATTGGGTTGGAGCACAGGGTGTCTTCTGTCTCTGCATCTCGATTCTTCCATCTTGGAATGGCAAAATCAGCCCTCTGTCCCGAGACCTGTCCTGGCTGTGTGTAGATGAAGGAATACTCAGGGTATGGCTGGCCACAGCTGGGCCCTGGGTGATTAGTCCTGTGCTTCTACCTGGCCACATCTGGCTTCATGTGCTGGCCAGGAGAGATTTCTTGGGTCTGGACAGGAGAGATCTCTCAGTTCACTCACATGTGTTTTGTCAGGCAAGGATGGGATGAGACAAGATCCTGACCCTGACCCTTACTGACTGATACTCTTTCCAATCTCAGTCCCCCATCAACAGAATAGAGTAAGTCTGGTATTATCAGAGCTGCTCAGGCTCAGATCAGACATTGCAGAACCATGAGACACACTGGCTCAATACCACCACCACCACCACCCCCAGCAGAGCAGAAGTTAGACTAATCATAACTCACTTTCCCCTGCAAACCTGTGGCCTTGAGTCTTGGGGTCCAGCTAGGTCTTGTCATAGCCCAAGCCATGGCAGCAACCCTGGCAGTCTGCTTGCCCTTCCCACCAGCCAACTTCAGGCCAGCTTCAGCCCACTTTGTGCTGCAGTAATGTAGTGCCAGGAGAGGACTATTTTTAAAAGACACAGCTGTGTTTCTTACAGTTCTAGAGGTTGACAGTTCAAAGGCAAGAAGCTATATTTGAGGAGGTCTGTTCCTGAGCACCCCAAGGTGTAAGGCAGAAGGGGGAAGAGGGAGAGAGGGGGAAAGAAGGGGGGAAAGGAAGAAGAAAGCAAGCTGAGCTAATCCTTTTATTAGGAACCCTGTCCTATTGATAAACAACCTGCTCCTGTCTCACTAGCTCTGTCCCATGGCAAGCAACCCACTTTGATGTTACTGACCTTCCCATGGTGAGCAGCCTGCTCTCATGTTATTGTGTCCCACCTGCCATGGCTCCAACCACAATACCTCAGCCCATGTGTGACGACAGCTCTCCCATGGTGTAATCCCCTCTGGAAGACCCCACCTCTGCATACTGTCACATTGAGGACTGAGTCGCCATCACTAACATATTCAGAATTCTGTGGGAGGAGTCAGAAGAAGCAGCCCCTACCCTCACTGGACCCCAAAGCTGGGCTTTGTAGCCAGCACATGGATGTCCCTGGCAGTAGTTCTCTGGCTTCCAGAATTTCAGGGGCTAATGACCAGTTTTCAACTTCTTCTCCTCCCCAAATCTGTTTCTTAGTTTGTCTAGTGGGCTATGGAGAGAGGAGGAGCATTGCTTGGTGCTCAGATCAGCAGGACCAGCTCTATCCTTAATACAGCTTCAGCTGCGCACCCAGCCTGGTCCCACAGGGCCCAGCTCCAGACAGCTGAGACGGTCCCTGCCTCTGCCGGCTGTCACCTGATAGGCCCAGGCAAGGCGGGTGAGTCCTTTGCACAGGCCCCTCACTTCACAGTGGTTATCTTACTCCACATGGTGCAATCTAGGCCCCTGCTGTGGTTTCACATGAGAGTTATTTATAGCCCATGGAAATGAGCACCCCAGCCCATGGCTCCCCAGTACCCAGACGCCAGTATCAGTCAGTCTCCACCCCAAAAAGAGACCCCTCCTCATAAAGTATTGTAACTCCTCCAGACAGCCTGGGAAGGTTCATGGGTGGAACCCCCATCTGTAAGACAGTGCTGTCTGAAGCTAGACAAGAGCAAACATTTCTGGCCAGGAGGACTGCGCAGAGGAAGTGGCCTCTGAATGAGACTAACAGATAAACCAGGGCTGCAGTGGGAAAGGGCGCTCTAAGTGGAGGGACCAACATGGACAAAGTCACAAAGGCAAAGAGGAAGAGAATATGAAAGAAAGTGAGGGGGGCTGGGTCTTAGGGCAGGAACTTGGGAAAAATCGTAGTCATTCAGTTAGTGGTGTTTCAGGATGGTTCGGGGGTTCAGTCGATCTCAGACCTGGCTCCATTCCTCTCAGCAATCCTGTGAAGTTAAGTGCGAGTTTCTCCATTTTTATAGCCAAGGTCACACAGCTCACAAGTGTGGAAGTGGGCTTCACAGCAGAGTAGTGACTCAGGGCCACACTGAAAAGCACTAGGAACAGATCCAAGTGTTGAGCGAAACACTCGGTCGAAAGCAAGAGGGAACCCAGGCTCATAGCCGCCTGGCACAGAACCACCTGAGAACCCAGTTTCCTGACCACAACCACAAATCTGAAACCACATCCTTGTGTGGTACTGAGTAGAAGGTGACGGGTGACTGCTAAATGCCAACATGACAGCAGCAATTAAGTCCTTTTATCTTCTCTACAAACCTGTTGGAACATTCTAGAAAATGGTCATTATAGAAAACAGGAAACAACATATACGAGGCTTGCAAAGTAACATGTTTTTAAGAAATGAGGTTTAGGGGCTGGAGAGATGGCTTAGCTGGTAAAGTGCTTGTGTGCATAAGCATAGGGGCCCAATTTGGCATCCCTAACACCCATTTTAAAAGCTGGCATGGGCTGTAGAGGCTTGGAGAGGTGGGATCAGGTGGATCCTGAGGCTTGCTGGCCAACCAGTCTAGCAGGATCAGTAAGCTCAAATTCATTGAGAGACCCTGACAGATGAAGGGCTCGGGAGATGGCTAGGGTGTTACAGCCTTTTTTCTCACAAGCAAAAGGACCTGAGTTCAGATCCCCAGATCCTATGTAAAAATGCTGGGCAGAAATGGTGATGGCCTGCATTTCCGGCCCTGGAAAGCAAAGCCTGGGAATCCCCAGAGCAAAACAACAAAGAGGTAGAGCAATCCAGGATGACTCCCAATGTCACCCTCAAGTATGCACACTCAAGTGTCCTCTTGTACATACACACACACACACACACACACACACACACACACACACACACACACATTACACCTACCTGCATGGAAGAAGCAAAGTGAGAAAGACATCTAACATCAACCTCTGGCCTCCATATGCACTTCTACATATGTGCACATACATGCATGAACACATACATTCATTCGCATGCAATGAATGGGGTACAAAAGAAGGGGTACAATGGGGTTTAGCTTTGTACATTCCAACAATGGTAACAAATTCACGCAAATAGGTAAAAGAGTAAAAGGTTGAGAAAGTCTAGAATGTGCCTGGGTGTTAGGATAGCAAGCAAGCTTGGGCGATGCTCTCTCTCAGCTCCTTCCTCTCTTGGTTATGTTGTTCCAAGAGCATTGTCAGCCATGACTGAGGATTGTGAGCCATTGAAAAGACCTGGTGACATGAAGATGTGGGCACAGTGGATGTGAATTTCGTGGTGGGACAAGCTGGGAGACCTAGCTCATTGTTCTGGAAGGTTTGAAACTCAGAAGTATACAGATCAGTGACAGATCAGAATTCCAAGCAGAGCTGTGCTGGGGTGAACATTGCCTGGTTCTCAGCAAAAGGTGGGAGGAAGCCCTGTGTGCACAGTGGGCCGGTTCCCCTGTTGTAAATACCACCACTTTGTTATGAGCCAGACATCTTTAAACACAGGTTTGGGAGGATATACACAGCAGTGTGTCCTGGTTCAATGTTCTACCGCAGAGACTCCCCAAGATGAGAGACCTGGGGAGATGTACTCAGATAAGTGGGAAGTGATGAGTTTGGGGTATTGATTGCCTTTCAAAGTGCAATTTGTATAATTGTAAGTTTGTATCACCAAATTCTAATGATGGCTGTAATTAACAACTGGCACACAATTTAGCAAGCAGATGTGAGTCGCCCCAGCCAATCACTGACTCCATATCCCTTGAGAGAGCATCTCTGAAAGGTGATTGGCCAATCTTGGTCATATGTTCACCCTTGGGGCAAGATCTCTGCTGACCAGGGCAAAGAACCCACTTGTAAGCTTCAGCTGCCCCCTTGTGGGATCGTGTGATGGCCAGCAGAACACTAGGGGACCTAAAAAGAGGAAAGGAGCTGTTGCAGTTGTCTGCATAGTTGCTGATAAATGACCATCAAACAGCTTAAGGGAACAAGGGGTTTATTTTCTTACTGATAGTCCAGATACAGTCTGTCCAGCTTGACAGGAGAGCATGCCCCAACATCAGGGCCTGAGGGAACTAGCCACACCATCACTGCATAATGACTGAGAGAGGGACGATCCTTACTTGCTAGACCAGCATGTCTGGCCAAGTGTACACAAGGATGCCAACTCTCTCAACCAGCTCTCCGTATTTTATCCCAGGGCCTAATCCCACCCACTATGGGCTCAGCCTTCTCCATCAGCTAGACAATCTCTTGGAGGTTTGCTCTGGGCTTAACCCAACCACTAATTATCCACGAACGTGCCCAGAGCTCAAAACCCTCAACAATCAAGTTGACACCTGTGCCCAACTATGACAGGAACCTACTGGTCTCCCGCCAGCAGCTCATTCACTAACTGGCAGACATTGCTACTTGCCCCATTTGGTGGATGAGACGTGAGGAAAAGGGACTGGCTGACTTTTCTGAGTCACATGGATGTTACCTAACAGATATTATTATTATTTCTTGGGGGTGTGGGTATGGATGGGGTGTAGGTGTGGATGGGGTGTGGGTGTGGGTGCATGTGTGCTACATATGTATGGGGGATGTCAGAGGACAACTTTCAGGAATTAGGTCTCCCTTCCACTTGGATTCTAAGGATTTAACTCAGGTGGTCAGGCTTGGTGGTAAGTGCCTTTACCTGATAGAGTCATCAAGCTGGCCCCCAAAATCCATACATGAATGAATGACGCAAGACCCTTCACTGTCTGTTAGGAAGAATGAGGGGTAACTCCGAACTTTGCTTCCTCAGAACGGCATGTCTGGCTCAGCAGCCTTTGCGCTTGCTCTGAAGTGCTGGGGCCCAAGGTCAGTTACGAGAAGGACGGGGAGCAGCCGCCTGATCTGCCATCAAGGACTGAGAACTCAATCCTGACTTCCAGGTTTACTCTTGTGGAACCTTCTGGCCAGCCCCATTTCAAATGTGCTTAGGCTTGGGGCTTGTGGCAATAAGAAGATGAACTTGGAATCTCAGCCCCAGGGCTCAGGCTGTCGTCCCCAGAGTCACTTGACAGGCCACAGGCACAGAGTACCAAGCCAGGGCTCCTCTTGCTCTCTTGCTGTGTGCTGCATAGTGCATCTATGCCCCTCAAGCCTATGCTTCAATGTGAAGAGCAGGTCTGCCTACGTCACTATAGAGCTATCTGGGAAATAAAACAAGAATGCTATGTATGCGCAAGTCCCTCCACTTCCCGTCCTCTCCCACGGCAGTCTTCCCCTCCACAGCACACATCAACTTGTACTGCTGCCTGGTGCTCATGTCCCAAAGCTTACCCTACTCTCAGGACAAAATCAAATCTGCTCTGTGGGCCTGCAGACTTGGTGTGAACCAGTCACCGTCCCATCACAGGGAGACCCTGAGGACGGGCTGCCAGTCCCCATGTAGTTTGGAGTCCCTACCACTTATAACCCAGAGATTCCTTTGAGACCACAGAGTTTTTGTCACTTCCTTATAGGGGGTTTCCGGAATAATTAAAGGCTATATAACTGGAAATAACTTTGGGGATCCGCTGTTAGACAGCAGCTGTCCCATGTCTTACCAAATTTTGACCCTCCGTAGTGTGCTGTGCCCTCAGGTGGAGAATCGCTGTGCCTTCTAATAATCCACCTCATGTTCCTTTAAGCAGCGTTGAAGAGCACCCACTTGGTGCCAGGCACTGCATCCTAAGTGCTTGGGATACAACAGCGAGCAAACATCACTGATTCCCCTGGCTCTCAAAGCTCATAGGAATCTAGGGGAGAGGGAAAAAAAAGAAAAAGATAAATGCCAAAGCAAGAATCGGATTGATAAATGCTTTTTAAAGACAACTGGGGAGGTGGCAACTTGAGACGAGCAATCAAGGAGGGCTCCCCTGGGGAGGCAGCATTCACTCACAACCTCATTCCTGAGAGGGCCATCTGTGGAGGCCTGAGTGTGAGTTCATCTCTATTTCCGATCCTCCATGTGTCTTTCTTGGGTTGTATCGGGCATTCTGCCAGACTCTAGTTTTATATATATATATATAACCATTATCCAAGGGAAGAGGCCTTTTAGCTTCTTTTAACAGTAAAGAAACTGAAAGAGTGACTGGCCTGAGGTCAGTGGGTGGCAGAGTGTGGACTTCTCTTTGGTTGACCCTCTGACCTTCCCACTCCACCCTCCCTGCTGAGTGCACCTGGACAGCACACAGTGGCTGAAAGATAGGTCCCCTGGGGAAGAGATGTGGGAGTGTTCTGAATGTGCCCCATGGCAGGAGAGACATATCCCCCAGAAAGCACACTGCTGAGTGCATACCAGCTTTATGAGTCCCCCAAGCACCAGCTCTAGTCTTGAAAGGCTAAAAGGACACCCCCGAGAGGAACTCAGCTTATTTTGTAAACAGAAACATGATCCTGGGGCCAGGATTTCTACCTCCTGGATGCTGAAACTCCAGCACTTAGAAAGCAATGGACATGTGTGCGCGCGTGTGTGTGCATGTGTGTATGTACATGAGTGTGTGCATGAGTGTATGTGTATGCGTGTGCACATGTGTGTGTGCTACTAAAGGCTCCCCTTCCAGCCCAATGTGAGCCCACATTCAGTACTTCTCAGCAGTAACATCCCAACCTGACCTTGGCCAAGGCCAGCAGCCACATCTTCACATCCCCGGAGGCCTTTCTGTGTCCCTTCAGAAGAAAGCCCTCTCTCTCTCTCTCTCTCTCTCTCTCTCTCTCTCTCTCTCTCTCTCTCTCTCTCTCCCTCCCTCTTCACTGAGTCCTGGAGGAGATCCCCAAGAGCCTGGGGCCTGAGACCACATAGAGGCGGCAAGGACACCCCTCGTTAGCCTCAGGCTGAGCCAGCTTGGGATAGAAGTCACCAGCTTCCGCTTGAAGTACCAGGTACTCTAATGACCAGACAGAGGAGTCCCCCTTTCGATGGCTGGTGCTAATGGGGACCAGGCAGCAACTCTTCCTCTCATGTTCTGGCTGCCGAGCCTGCTGGCTGTTTGATCTGGAACTGCCAATTCCTCCATCACACACTCTCAGACTTGCCTGAATCGCCTAACAAGAGCCACAGGAACAGCAGGGCTTTTGGTCAGTGCTAAAGGACACTTTTCTCTGCCTGGGGTGAGCCAGGAACAGCCTGGGGAGGACAGATAGCCCTTTCCCCCAGCATCTCCTCTTGGTACCATCATCCTACATGCTGGGAAACCGAGGCACTATGTGCCCAAGTTGCACATCAACGGGCTAGAAGTGAGATGAATCCAGGCCCCAAGGCTCAGGCCCTGCTCTTCAGAGCACCCCATGTGTCCCCCCCACCTTGGTTCCTATGAATGCTCTTCATGGCCTGTTGGGATACACTCTGCCAGCTTCATTCCTGAAAACTGTCCCCATGATTATCTCTTTTAGCCGTGATATTCTTCTCTTTTGCTGTAAATGTCTGGAAAAGAATTGTCTCCAGGAGATGTTGGACCCAACAGCATTGTAACAGTTCATCTACATGGTTGCTGACAAATCACCATCAAACAGCTTAAGGGAACAAGGGGTTTATTTTCTTACGATAGTCCGGTTATAGTCAGGCTTGACATGAGAGCATGCCCCAACACCAGGGCCAATCCATCTCTACATAATGGCTGAGAGAGGGACGATCCTTACTTGCCAGACCACCATGTCTGGCCAAGTGTTCACAAGGATGCCAACTCTCTCAACCAGCTCTCTGTATTTTATTCCAGGGGCCTAATCCCATCCACTATGGGCTCAGCCTTCCCCATCAGCTAGACAATTTCCTACAGGTTCGCTCTGGGCTTAACTCAACCATTAATTCTCTACAAATGTGCCCAGAGCTCAAACCCTCAACTTTCAAGTTGACACCTGTGCCTAACTATGATAAGCGTGAAGTATAAAGACATTGGCCCAGCTCCCTGGCAAAACCTAAGATGAACTGGAGGGAGCTGAGGCCCAGGAACACCCACGAAGCACCACACACAAACTACTTCTGTGCCATTGATCAAACCCCTGGCTAAGTACATATATATCTACCATTGAGTCTTAGCTCCCAAAAAGCTTTTTAAAATTCACCCATTCGTTTCTTGAGAACCTACTATGTGCTGGCACAGCTCCAGCCTCCAAAGATATAAACAATAGTGAATGAAGTGAAAAATATGTCTGCATTTGTGTGACTTAACTTGGAGTGTGGGTGGTTAAAAAAAGGCCAAGCACTAGAACAAGGGTGGAACTTTTGCGGGCTCCAGGCCTGAGCAAAGGACTGTAGTGGAAAACAGCAGAACAGGATCTCTGAGTGTCAGACATCAGTGAGCAGGGGGACCAGGAGAATAGGTGAGACACTACGTGCCCAGCTTATGGTGGGTAGGATTAGGCCCTGGAATAAAAGACAAAGAGCTAGTTGAAGGAATTGGCATCCTTCTATACACTTGGCCAGACATGCTGGTCTGGCAAGTAAGGATTGTCCCTCTCGCAGCTGTTATGTGGTGATGGTGTGGCCAGTTCCCTTGGCCCTGGTGTTGGTGTGTGCTCTCCCATCAAACTGGACTAAGAACTGTAACCAGGAATCGTAAGAGAGAATAAACCCTTGTTCCCTTAAGCTGTTTGATGATTGGTCAGCAACCATGCAGGCGAATTGCAACACCGGGCCTCTGCCCCAGGCTCCTAGTACAGCACTCTATCCCCCACAGACCTCTGTGTTCTCTTCTTTGTTTTTGTGACTGACTAGAGCTTTCTGGAATGTGATCTGCAGGATTTGTAGGAACATTGTGTCTGCCTGTAAAATTGCAAGTGTCTGTGGAGCTGAGTGCTCTGGTTGCTAGGCAGCCGGGTTCAACCTGGTGAGGGGTGGGGATGATGATTTGCCTCAGGCACCCACCTTTCTTTGCCATATACCCCTAGGATGCAGTACTCCCTCTCCCCACCCACCCCCACCCAGCAGACAAGAGAGCCCCAGGGACAATGTGGACACCAACAGAAAAGACGGACGATTCCAAAAAAACCAGAGTGGTGTCAGCCACTCCTTAATAATCGCCCACATATTCACCATGCACCAAACATGTTCACATGCATGATGAATTCATCTCCTCACCACAGCCCTGTGAGTTGGTGCTATTAGAATCCTCACTTTACACATGGGAAAACTGAGGCACACAGTAGTTCATGGTTTCAGCCTGTGCACAGTAGGGCCAATTAGCATAACCTTGTACACCACCTTCTAGGTAAATGGATGGCTGGTAGGGCTAAGGGGTCTGGCAGACAGCTGGAGAGGGAAGTAGAACCCCCTGGGGATTCTCTTTGAAAGTAGTTCTGGATCAATTCAAGTCTTGTTGGCAAAGGGCTGAGAGAGTGGGAATGGCTGTGGGGCTGTGGGGCAGATTGTCCCAATGTGGAGAGAGAGTGGCAGTTACCATGAGAAAGAAGATTCTGAAGAAGATGAGAAAAGTAGGTGTCTAGAGGAGGAGACAGACCAGGCTAGAAAAGAAAGGAAAGATGGAGAGAGGGTAAAGCAACTCCAGACCAAACATGGGCAGCTCATCACCAGGGATGAATCACTTTCCACTCTCACCACTCCGAGACCATGAGCTCCTTCAGGCAGGAGCCATGTGTGGTAGGTATCTGTTGAACCCTTTAGAGGCAGTGCATACCTAACTTTGGCCACAGCAGCTATGCAATGCTTGACTGATACACGCATGAATTGAGAGGAAAGGAAAGAGTAATAAACGAATGAATGAAAGTATTGTTAACCTCACTGTCAGAAGAAGATGCATTTAGATCCATAGTCAGTTCAAGTTAGAAATGGAAGTGCACTGTGGTCTCTTGGGAAGAACAGCATGTATGATGAGTCAAGCTGTGAGATTGAAGGAGGGAGATTCACTCACATACAAGCCACTGAAGGGATAGCCAAAGGAGGTGCCAAGGATCTCAACTCAGGATGACCTCAAGAGCAAAAGGTCAAATGCTGAAAGCATCAAGAACCAACCAGAAAGAGAAGGTTTTCAGGAAACAATGAGTTTGGGTGACAGAAACAGTTGACATGTGAAATGGGGACAACACTCTCATGAAAAGCTCCTTTTGGGCGCCCTGTGCTTCTGCCCCAGAGACGGAAAGAGAGAGAAGGGTAAGGACAGACCACGACCCTCCTTCCTTGACCTATAGCAATGGCAGACATCACTAATCAATCCCTATGTTCAAGACTCAGTCTCAGCTCAACTCTAGAAAGCCCCTAATGGTCAATTGCCATTGACTTTCAGGATGAAACAACTGTTCCTCTTGACCCTTGGGCAGCAATGGGAGCTCCCCTCCCCCAAGGCCGCTCGGAAATCTAGGACAGGGGATGGTTGAGATATGGAGTTGTAAGTTGTGACCTTAAAGCCAGATTTAAACTTTTTCCCTTTTTCAAATTTTTTCAAGAACTCTTCTCAAGTCAATCATCTAGCTATTGCTCATTTTAAATCATACAAAAGGTACTTATAATGCATAGCACCATTCTGGATATGTGTCCAATAGTGCTCTCGCGCCTCCCTGTGCTCGGCCAGTGCTGTTTGGTATTCAGTGGAGTCTGTCAGGAGCACACACTCCTCCTACTGTGGGACCCAGAGCCTTCCAGCCACGAACTTGAACACCTGCTACGTGTTCTAGGTCACCGCACAGTGTCAGGCAACCTCTTCCTGGAGCCATTTGGCAAAATGAGACAAGAAGCTGGCCTCACAGCTGTCCACATGGACCCAGTGGCCAGTCCCCATCACCTTAGATCCTCCTTGGACAGTCGATTTAAAAAGTAGAAGGGGGGAGGGCAGGAAGGGAAAGAATATTTGGGATCTCCTCACAGCCAGCTCCCCAGGGCTGGTCTTCCAAGCCAGCAGAATCATAGGCATGACATGGGCATGATTGGTCAGCTAGGACACTGGTCCTTCTCTCCCAAAGGAAGTGGCCTTAACGTCCAGCAGGAACATTACTACAAGTCAACCACAGGCGTAAGCCCTTGGTCACCCAAGTCCTGAAGCCAGATGTAGTCTTGCTTCATAGTAGCAAAGAATGACACTCTATGGACATTGTCATAACACAAGCTCGAGTCTACATTACATGGAGGAGAGTGTGGACTATTCCACCATTCGGGAGACAGATTGGGCGGTGACAGTACCAACTCCATTTGGGTTGTTTCCCCTTGGCTACTGTGGCTCATCAGTGAGCTCCCAAGCTGTGCCCCTCCCTCTAGCTTCACAAGGAAGGGAAGCCTCTGGTCTGCCACCACTCAGGGCTACAGTGCCTGGCATGGAGGGAGGGGAGGGTGAAGAGATGGGACCCTGGGCCACAGAATGGACAGTAGTGCAGGGGCCTTTGAGGGCTGCTAAGAACAAGCACATTGTGTTATGATCACCAGGAAGGACAACATCATGGAGTGACTAGACTATGGTGCCTTGGTGTCTGTATAACCTGCTGCCACCTGAGGTGGACAAATCACTCACTTCACTTACTCCAGTTTCCCCTTTATGGAGAAGAGACAAAGCTGGTGTCCCTTGTGGCTGTCCTTCAGCTGGTGACATGAGACGCTGTTTACTAAATGTCACTGTGTGCCTCACATAGCCCTCAAATCACTCTCTAAGGCTCACAGAATCTTTAACTGTAACCTAAGAGGCCCAGAGAAGGCAAGTGACTGACCTCGCATCATACAATTGGAAAATGGAATGACCAGAGTCGGTCACTCGGCATTGTGATCACACCATCAAAGGCCAAAGAAAGTAATGTTATATCTGTGCATGTGCCACTTGTTCCTGAGAGACTTTAGGCAACAAGGGACAACAGCAATGCTGGGTCAGGCTTCTAAGTGAGGGCAAAATTCAAGAGAGAGGCCTTGATGTTTCTGCTTGCCAGCATGTGACCTTTGACCCCAGCAGATACATACAACTCAGTGAAGGAAGGACGGGGCCACACAACAGTGCTTAGCCTTCCCTGCCTAGGAACAGTCACACAGGTGACCAGCAAGGTCCATCTCTCTCGGGACTGTATGACCATAACATAGCCACCAGGGTCACCCTTCTCTATGTCCCTCCTTCATTGGTCAGCCTCTGCTAGGCAGACAGCTGCAGTACCGATCAGCAACCTTAGAATATCACTCACTGCAGGCTCCAGGCTTCATGAATGAATGATACGATTACAAAATAATATGTCAGTGAACCTCAGTGTGCTAGCAGGGGCCCTTGGAGAGAACTCCAAGTGTGTGATACAAGGGAAGCATGTGCCTGGTGAGAAAGAAAGTCAGGGCTTCCCCACATGTTGGCTGCACCTCCCGCTTGACCTGGATGTTTGTTCACTTGGCTCCCCAACCCAGAGCCAAGTCTGAAGAGGGTGCAGGTGTATTTGAGGGTGATCTTAAGAATTGAGAAGTGTTTTAAAAGGGAAAAGAGGTACAGCAAACAAAGGCTGCTACATGTCTGGGCATGATTGAAGGCCATAGTATATATCCACCAAGCTGCTTGGCAGGATACATGTAGATTTATCTCTGTTTTCTGAGGATTTTGCAGTTACTCTGCATGGTTACTGATAAAAATCACCATTAAACAGCTTAAGGTAACAAGGGGTTTACTTTTTCTTATAACAGTATGGTTGCAGTTGGTTGTCCAGCTTGATAGGAGAACTCACACCAGCACTGGGAGCCAGGGGAAGTAGCCTACCATAGTTGCATAACAGCTGAGAGAGAGACAATCCTTATTTTCCAGACCAGCATGTCTGGCCAAGTGTACACAAGGATGCCAACTTCCTCAAACAGCTCTTTGTATTTTATTCACCTGTCCAAGTCCTTGTTCCCCCCACCGTGGGTTGGGCCTTCCCCACCATCTACTAGACAATCTCCTGCAGGTTCACTCTGGGCTTAACTACTAATTATCTACAGATGTACCCAGAGCTCAAACCATAAACCATCAAGGTAATACCTGTTGCAGGACCTGGGTAAGGAAGCATCCGAGGCTCCTTGTCGGGACCCAGTGACCCCCCCAACATCACAGGATTCCCAGAATGTGAAATCCATGGGTACACCAGGGAGATGTGGCCAGCACACTCAAGATCTGTAGTCTGGCATCAGGAATGGATGACCCAGGGACTCAAAGGAATTGTCCCAGCTCCCTAGGAGATGGCAAGACAGTGGCATTGGCTCCTGTTAACCAAGGCACCTCCCTGCAAGGGCATTCTACCCACTCTGCATTGGATCCCCTCTTCAGTGTAGGAGGTCAGTTATTCTGATTTACACACAAGAAAACCCACAGCGGTTCTGTAGCTTGTTGAGGATCGTGCATTTAAAAGGTGCCAGAGCCCAGGTTCTAAGTCAGAGTTGCTCCAGAAAGCAGGTTGTATGCCACAGGCATGTTGGAACAATGAGACTACAGAGGAAGGCAAGGACCAACCTGGTCTTGATAATATAACTGTGTGTACGGTAGGATCCACTGGGGTGTAGTAAACAAGGGCTTGATACAACAGAATGCGCCTTACACTTCTGAAGCATCCCTTTTGTTGTTGGGTGGAGGATGGGTGGGGTGGGAGCAGAGAGGCAAGCAAGTGATGACTGAAGCCACCCAGAGGGGCAGTGACCACCTGACTAGAGTATGGGTAGCAGCAGGATTGATCAGGTCAGAGATGAGTTTGCCTTTAAGTGGACTTTTGCTGAGCATGCAGAACATAGAGGGGCAGGAGAGATGTTGGAGTCAGCCATTGAGCACCTGCAATGTTGCTGGTTTGTTACACCTTTTACTGCTTTTAGTCTCCATGACCAGGCTGTAGACTGTAGTAGAGGAGTAGAAATGACCCAGCTGAGAACACCCAGGTCCTAAATCTGGAGGCCAGGAACGTTTTCCTTCAAATCCACTTCCTCCAATGAGCATGTGAGAATAAAACCTCCATTTTCCTATGCTGGGTTTGATTTAAGATTAAACTTTGCCCTATTCAGATAGCACATGAGCATACTCTTCTTGGTAAAATTCACATATTTCCAATCAGAGCTGACCACTGTCTTTCCCCAGAGATGCCACCTTCTTGAGTTTGGAGCAGATCTTTACATACCTCTTGCTACACATTTGCTTGCAGGTAGATGAACCCATAGATTTTCTATTGTACATAATTAGGATTGACCTGCACATGTTGTTCTGAAGCTTGCTTTTTTTCAGCCAGCAGTTTGCGTTGGAGTGCCTTCTATGTTAACACATATAAACCAACCTCATTGTTTAACTGTCGCGTAGTATATTGTGGACTAGATGTACCATAGTTTATTCAGCCCACTCATTTTCCAAAGACAGAAAGGCATTTTCTTTTTTAAATGTTGTAGCTTCTGAAGGGCTTATAGATTTTTTTTCCAAAACAAAAGGCTTTTATTTATGCTAATGAAGGAACCCCATCACACTGACAACATGAATATTTAGCAGCACCCAGCTCTTCATGAGCAAGTTTTCCCCCATTCTCCTCAGGTGCTTGGGAGCTAACCCTCGCCCACTGCCAAGTCTCTGCGTATAGGAGGAGGCTGTCTCCAGAGCAGCAGGAGAGGCAGGGTCCTGACATAAGCAGCTGACAGAGAGAGAGAGAGAGAGAGAGAGAGAGAGAGAGAGAACCATCATGGTGCCTACAGGATCTAGGCTTTAATCATGTGCCACAACATGGCCCTCTGCTGCTAGTGTGGTATGGGGTAGCAGCAGACTTCAAAGAAGGGGGCCCACTCTGTACATGGAACACTGAACTTCTCTCTTCCCTCTCCCCTAGCAGGTGGAACTAAGTTGTCTCTAGGCTCCAGTTTGCATGTGAGAAAACGGAGGCTTGGAGAGGGCACCCACCTGCCCAAGATCTTGTTGAACCCACAGTGCCACAGAGAGGGTGGGTAGAAGTGGCAGCAGCAAGAAATTAACCTACTCAGAGAGGACCTCCTATGTACATGTAGTCAGGTGAGAGATCCCCAGCATCTGCCACATCCCCTTGTGTGCACATACACCAGAGGACTCTGCCAACAGAGAAACCGTCCAGCATTGCAACCTCCCTCTTACATTCGCTCCTGAACACCATGTCTGCAGCTGAACTGTATCCGTGGACATGTGTGTGGGTGGCTAGATACCAGATCTGCACATAGATATATGCCAAAAGGATGCCTACCACGGTGTGAGCATTCATAATCATTAGAGACTCTAGACCCACAGGACACATACCTGGGACCCCACTGTGTGTCAGAGGACATCTCCTCACCCCACCCCACCCATGGAGAACCAGGATGTGGCTGCCAACTGACCCTGCAGCTAACATGCACTAGACAGCAGTCAGTCCTACAGCTACTGGCAACCCCGAGACAGTCCTTCCATTGCTCCAACAGATCCAGACCACAAAGGACACCCACGGGCGTGTGGCTTCCCGCAGAGGCTGCGCCAAGTCAGAATTTTTCAAATGGCTCTTACGGAAGGGAGGAAGCTGCCACCAGTGCACAGTGGCTTCTAAGCAGCCTGGGTACCCACATCCCCATCTCTGGTCTCCAGAGAGGCAGAAAAGGGTGGCAGGCTTCCCAAGGGCCTCTCTCTGGACCGTGCCATAGTTGTTCAAAAGTCAATGGCAGCAAAAGTACATCTCAGTACACCCAGTGGGGAAAACCTGGCCCACAGCAAACCTAAGCAACACAAGCTACAGGAAGAGTCAACATAGGGACTGCTAGGGAATGGCAAAGAGCTTAAGGTAATTTTTGCTGAGTAAATTAAGGAAGGCTCACAAGAAGAGGTGGAGTCGATCAATGTGCAGAGCCTGTGGCCTCCAGAGATGTGCACTATGAGATGGAAGGAGACAACCTCAAGGCCACTGTAAAGCCAAAAGCTGGATGGCTGTGAAGGGTATGGTAGCCATGGGAGGTTGCAGAGTGACAGGCTCTGACCACTGGCGAGGCAGGGCAGCTCCCAGATGCTGTGCCACCCACACCTCCTCTCCTGGTCTCCTTTGTCTCCTGGGCTCTGGCTTCCTCCTCCAGCTGCCCTCAGCATGAGGTGCAGCAGCTGTGTCAGCCCCATGCTGGGATCTATCAGTTTGGCTCCAGAAAACCTCGAGCCGGGCAGCTGCCTCATTGTACACTCTGACCTCTGTCTCCTGCTGAGGCTGAGGGAAGATGCATGTGGGTCCTGAGAGAGTCAAACACCCTGCAGAAGAAAGTGGAAGGGCAACCCTATGGTCCTGACTTTGTCAGTTGCCACCTTGTGATTGACACAAGCTTCTGCCCTCTTCAGCAAACCAAGTGACCATGGCCCAGAGATGTTGGGGCTTATGATAACAATTACCTTCCTCCCAGGCTAAGGGTTTTGCACAGAGCTTATACTCCCATCTCCTGAGGACACTGGTGATCACATAAGCGGCACCCCAGAACTTATATTTCTCCCCAGTTCATGGCATATAGCTGCTGAGCCAGGGATCCTGTGACTCTGGCTGCACAGTAGGATGCCTAGGGACTTCTCACTACACCATAGTCTGGCCAAGCCCTGGGCCAATTCCAGTCAGTAACTGGCGATAGGCATTAGGCATGAATCTTTCAAAAGTTGCTTGCCCGTCTGTATATGTGCCCACAGTGTCCTGCCCATCCATGCGTGTATCCTATGGTCTCCTGCCCAGTCCCCTGCCCATCCATGCATGCATCCACAGTCCCCTGCCTAGTCCCCTACCCATCTGTTCACATGCGCATGGCCCCCCGTTTGTCTGTGATGCATCCATGATCCCCTGCCTGTGCATGCACACACTGTAGTCCTCTGTCATCTGTCACAACAGCTGTCATCTAAAGCCCCTTGCACGCTGGCTAGTATGAGCCACAGTTGTTTAATTCAGTGCAGGTAGCAGGGCTATGAAGCCACCTGGTTTTCAATATCCTAAGCACCCCAGGGCTTCAGACACAGGCTGCTGTGGACCTACTTACAGGAATGGACATTGTGGGGTGCTAAATAGAAGCCTGTGCAGGACCACTCCTGACTGATACCAGTCTGTCCTTCCCCACGGCGAGACCCTGTGCCTCGGTGCACACATCTCTATGATGTGGTAGAGGAACTTGAGCACGTACAAAGCACCTCAGAGCCTCTGGCCTCCATGGGATCCTCAAGCAAGGCAGACCAAGTCGCCTCTCCCCTCCAGAGAGAGTGTACAACCTGCTCAGGTCACACAGCAGGAAAAGACAGGCTCCCACCAAGTTCTCAGACTTAGATAAGGAAGTAACACTGCACTGCTGAGGTTCTGACAGCTTATAAGACAGTGTCACTGGGACCTGGTCTGGGGTGTGGCTCCGTGGTGAAGGGCCTAGCCTGCATAGTAGGTCCCGGGTTCCATCCCCAATACTGCAAGAAAACGAAAGTGTCCAGTGTTCCATGCCAGGTCAGCACAGCAGTTGCAGGCGACAGGTAGCACAGTGGCTGTGGTGCTGGTGTGGCAATGGGGGGCAGCATGGTGGCTGGTGACAATAGTGTTAACATGGCTGTTGGTGGTCGCAGTGGTAAAGTAACCAAGAGCTAGAATTTGAATCCAGGCCATCCTGAACCCAAACCCCACCCAAGCTCTTGGGGCTTGGCAACCCAACCATGGCTTGATCCAGAAAGGAAAAAGGATGAGAAGTCTTGGCACCTTTGCTGGCTTGGAGGCCCACCTGGAACAGCCCTGGCAGAATGCCCTGTGCTTTCATCCCCTGTAACAATGAGGCCCATGACCTGTGAGGAGCAGAGAAGGCCCGGGGCTGGGGATGGAGCCGCTCAGCAGAAGGGAGTTAGATGGAGGCCGCTCTGCCTGTCCCTCCCTTCCCAGACCGTGGCCTTCAGTGACTCACCCTGGCAGATCCAGACCACAAGTATATTATATTTGGCTCCAAAAGCTTTTCAGGAGAGATGTCCCATCAAATTTCCAGCTGCCCATTTTCTTAGAACATTGGAAAATCTGCCTATATGGTATCTATAGGCCTTCATCAAGAGCCAGTGAGTCCTTTTACTGCAGTTCCCACCATCCCCCACTGCCTCCTGCCTTCCTCCTTCACTCACGCCCAAACCCATCAGCCCCCAGCCATCTGGATTTTTAGCCCTGGTCCTAAGACCCAGGATTTCCATATCTGGGCTATATGACAGAATCCCTGAGCTATACCTAACCCCAAGAACTAGAAAAAACCCTACATCATCTGCTGTTCACCCTGTACCCCCAGATCACCAGGCGGCTCTGAGACTCACGTCTCTCATCCAACCAGACGCAGGTTGACCCCTGACTGACGCTTTTCTCATGCAATCCAGACACCACCTCACAAAGCGCTCCACATGTGAAAACAGATCCCAACACAGTCACTCAGGAACTCCCAGGATCCTTGGGGACCCTGTCTTACCCACAATGTCCGCATAAGAAAACTGAAGCTCGGAGGAATTGGTAGCACGAAACCCAGCAAGCTGGTCAGCGTTGGTCACCACAGCTCCTTCCTCAGAGATCCCCTTCCGCCCTCAACAGAACCCATTCCCAGGAGACAGCAAGCCTGAAACTCGCTCACACAAAGGGCTTCCACTTACAAGAGTAAAGTGCAAGGAATTCCCATGCAGAATTGGACAAAGGGAGAAGATATAGAGCCTCCCTACAGCTCTTGCGATGGTGGAAGGCTGGATTCTCAGGGCTCAGAGCTGCCCTGCTATAGCAGTCAGCCTCAGTGAAGCCTCTGTCCTCCTGTCTGTCACTCTGTCTTTGCAGTCTAGACCTGGGATGTGCAGGGCTTAGACATGCTGCCAAGCAAGACATTTTAGGGCCTACTGGGTATTGAATAAGCCAGGCCTGCTCTCCTTCAGGGTCTGATGTACTGTCCTTATGGCATATCTCATTGCCTGACCCCTGTCCCCCAAGCACTTAGATCCATGAGCCGCGGGCTGCTTCCCTAAACATCTTTCTTCTAAGGACCTGACATTAAGTTTGACCACAGTGGGGGCTTAGAAACTATGGACTGAGAGTTTGGATGAGTGTGTGAACCCCCATGGGATCAACTGTTGGAATCCCGGAGCTGAGTCACATTGAACCCCATAAAAGCAACAACTGAATCCTGCATTTCCCCACCTCCAAGAGGTCCCCTGGCTTCTCCCTTTCTCTTGAGAGGGTTGAGTCCCTCTCTGCCCACACCGACCACTCTGTCAAGACAACTGAGATGATGTGGCCTGACCCCCATTGGCATCATGCTAGGTCATGTGACCTATACCATAAGTGAGATGATTCTAAGATCTCTAGTGTCCATGCCAAGGGCCAGGCCTAAGACCAGCCTTTGCCTCCGAGCACCACTGTTAAGGGAGAGAAGACATGTAAGCCTGCTGTGGGCAGGGCTGGACCAGCAGTGAGGCAGCTGCACTCTGCCCCCTTAGCAGCTGTGCCACACATGGGATGGAGGCTGTGCCTGCTTAGAAGAAGCACAGCTGGAGTGCACCAGACACTGCTCTGTCCTAAGGAGCATCTGAGACACACCTGTGTTCCCCTGCAAGGGACAAGGGACCCCGTCTTACCCGGCTTCACATGCAAGGGCCTTTACTCTTCACTGTTCACCCCATACCCCTACTTAGTCATCATCCGTGTCTCAGTGCAAAATGAGAAAACGGACATTGGAGGTGGTGGAGGTGGTGCAAGGGCTACATGGTGGCAGGGAAACCAGCGACCAGCCAGAGATGGCCTGGCTGACAACTGATGGGCAGAAACCATCACCTGGGCCAGCTGAGCACCTGCTGCTCTCCAGGCTGAGTTGCAGCACCATACATGAACAGCAGCAGCACTGGGCACTGCACAGGTGTACCAAGAGGTGCTTGGCGATTTATGTGCCACAGCCATCCCATGAGTTAGGTGCCTTCGCCATCACCATCACCATAGCAGACAGGGAACCTGAGACACAGAGTGCTAGGGCCAGCAGACTGGGATTCAAAGCTGAGCAGAAGCTCCTGCTGGAAACTGAAGTGACAGTCTGGACTCTGCTGTACTCTGGAGGTGATGGGTGGAGATGGCTGGAGCCAGCTGAGGGATGGGACAAGGGCAGGGCTGTGACTGCCACAGCAAACCTCCCTATGCTGGGCAGCTTCAAGAAGGGGAATGGCTTCTCTTGCAGCCCTGCAGCCACAAGTATTGCCCTGACTTTGCCCAGGACCTATGAGAGAATTCATTCTCAACTTTTCCCAGCACTTGGTAGCTCAAAGCGGTCCTGGGTTTGTGGTAGCATCAATCCAATCTCTTCCCCTTTGGGACTGTGTTACCCACAGCACACTTTTCTCTCCCCTTCCTGATCAGTCTCATCACAAGGACTGTGCCATAATTACCTCTGCAAAGACTGTTTCACCAAAGGATGTCACAGTCCTGGGACTCAGGAGTTGGGTCCTGAATATTACCGTAATCCAGCAAAAATTTCCTGGTGCAGTAACAGGGCCCCCCCTACGGCCATGCTGGTTGTCAGCTTCGGCACCACGGCTCATTAAATTCTAGCAGGAACGTGTCCCTTTAGTATAAAGAAGACTCAGCATGACAGTTCTGCCCACCTGTAGGCAGGGAGAAGGGTAGGCTCAGCTAAACTGTGATATTGGGGGTCAGGTACATAAAATACATCTGGACCGGGGAGTTATGTGGATGGAACCCCACTGCAGAATGTTCATGTCCCCTCAGGCTGCATTCATCCCTACGTTGTGTTTCCGCCATTTGGCAGGAGCCAACTTAGGGCTCAAGTCACATGGAGTGCTGGGCCCCTGGCCAGATGACTGCGAGATTCCTGCGTGTGTGCCCACCCGACAGTGCCCCATGGCACCTATGCGTCCCTCTCGGCCCCACTCAGTCTGTCCATGCTCTTTCTCCACAGGTTTGCCGGGCACCGCTCCAGACCTGGAAAAGAGAAAGCAGATTTTTGGGCAAAACTTTATACCTCCAAAAAAGCCAAAAACCTTCCTGCAGCTGGTGTGGGAGGCTCTGCAGGATGTGACGCTCATCATTCTGGAGATCGCAGCCATCATCTCCCTGGGACTCTCCTTCTATCACCCACCGGGCGAGAGCAATGAAGGTAGAATACTCCCGCACGAGGGTGCCTGTGCCAGCCACAGCGCCTGGCATGGAGGGAGGGCACTTGTTCCGGGGCTCAGATCACCCAGGTACAAGGGCAGTCTGCCCACATGTACAGTGCAGGGTTAGACCAATAGCAGTAATGATTACAGTGAACATTCATTAGGCACCTCCAGCCCTGGGCTGAGACATCTCCCTAACCCCTGGGTGAGGTAGGAGCTGTGGTCTCACTCATTTAAAAGTTGAGGAATCCAGGGCACAGAGAAGAAGGTTAATTTGCTTTGGGACTTATGAAAAGCTCTGGAGGCTGGAAGTCCCAAGCAGAAGGTGGCACATCTGGAGAAGGCCTCGGGCCATGTATTAGTGTGGCAAGGCAACTGGGGTACCCCTCTTCTTAGGCCACTAATGCCACCATGAAGGTCCCACTATCATGAAAGACCATCAGCATGACACAGATTAAATGCCCCATACAGGAACCTCTCAGGACACATTCAACCCACAGCACCCACCCACTGAAGGGCTGGCTGTGGAAAGTGCTAGAACGTGGTGCCAGGCCTCTCCTGATACCAGTCTGTTCTGTTGTCTGATCTCAGGAGCTACAGGCCGGCTTTGCGGGTACACCCAGTCAGTACATGAGCAGCCATGTCTGCAGATGAAGCCCCCATTTGCCTTCCCCCTTGGGCTACAGACACAAGCTCTCCTTTGACAGTGATCCTGCATGGTCCCCACCCTCAGGGCACATTAGTTCCCAAGGACCCTCTAAAGCAGGACCTTTCTACAGGAACCCTAGGTCACCCCTCCCTGTACCCCAAACCTCAGCACAGGCGTTAGCAAACTGGCTGGCGGGCAAATCCAGATCAACCTGCTTTTATGTGTTAACGGTGTTTTTACACTTTTGAATGGCTAAAAAGTTCAGAACAATTCTCTTCCCTGACATGTGACCTGAGATTCGTATTCCGTGATCTCACGGTGAAGTCATGGAGACACTTGGCACATGACCCAAGGGGGCACTGCATGCTTTGTATTTGGCATTGGTTGTTTTATAATCGACTTTTCCAACCCATGACTGTTGTGAACCCTTCTCTCTAGTTACAATGAGGCATTTCCTGCACACACTTGCTCAGCCTGCAACATACAGCCGTCATGGGCCTTGTGCCCCTTGAACAGCTCTGCCCTCTCCTAGGCAATAGTTTCCAAAGATACTAGATAATCAAGTCTTTCAACCATAGGCATATTAATAAGCTGATGTTTTATGTATTTATTTATTTTTCCATAGAGATATATAGGCCAGGGGGAAAGTCAGGTAGTAAAAGGGATGGAAACAAACAACCCAAGTCTAATTGTTTGTGTGACTGAGATTCACATTTGACTTGAGCTTCCCAGTAGCCAGGGCAGAAAGGGAATTTGAAATTACATGACTAAAGTCTTCAACAAGAAAGAGTTGTTGTAATGGGACAGTAATGGGACAGACTTTTCCACAGGACATTAAGAGGGATGCATTGTGGGCAGCAGCTTCTTTGAAAGGGTTTTATAGCAAACATAGGAGATTGTTTCTATAAGAATAAGCTTTGAGCAAAGCTCAGGCTGTCACATGGATGTGTGCCGATAGTATTGAGGGCTTCTATAGCTGCTTGATTGGAAGCCATGTGGCAGACAGCCCTTTCCTTCTCGCTTAATCCACAGAACAACCCTGCGAGCAGATGCTATTCTTACGCAGCAAACCGAGGCCCAGAGCATGTGGATGGCACATTAAGGTTATACGTGGAGAGGCGGCAGCTCTGTGACTGTGAGGAGAGGGCCGGGGATGAGTCACCCACATCAGTGGCCTCGGGTGACCCTGCTGAGCAGGAGGAGCCGAGGACAAGTGGCAGAGGGTGGGGAAGAGCATGAGGAAGTAGCTGAAGGAGACCCCCACAGCTTCACCTAATCACCACTGTCTCTGGGGCACAAATACCAAAGGCCCCAGCGCTTGTTAGCAGGAGTGTGGACTGGCTCTCCCTTCCCCTCGCTTCTCCCTACCGCTGGCCCGAGCCTTGCTCATGCCGGAAGTCAGCCGCTCACACGGCCCCCTACTAGCAAAGTAGCGAGAGAGAAGGCAGGAAGGGAACCCCAGAGCCCAGCACCTAAGGCAAGATGGAGCCATCTGCTGCGTTATTCACCTACCTTTATCTTAAGCACCTGGTAGCCAGTGGCCTTAGCCATAGAGCGGCAGTACAAGGCCAGAACATGGTCCTTGGTCCAGTGGGTGGGTGAGGGTGCTGGACTCTGAGAAGGGAGGACACTTGTCTGGAATCGTCCCCCAGAGACACAGGCTGTGGCACCAAGCCAAGCCTTAGATACTGCTCAGTCAGGACAGTGACAGAAAGCCAGAAGGAAAGACATACGTCCGAGATCAGGCATGAGGCAGACAGAGGCGCACAACTGCCTTGTGCCAAAGAGGAACCAGTTCTTAGCAGATGGACAAGTATAGTCCCAGAGGGAATGATCTCCAACTTGGGTGCACTGACTCCCACCAGAGGAACACCCCTGTGGTCTCATCTGCAGTAGACCGTGACTCCTCTGTGTAGACAGTCTTTTGGGGTCTGTCCTGAGGAGCCTCTGTCAGGGGCTTATGAGTGTGGGACAGAACCCACCCTTCCCAGTACCCAAAACAGGTGCTAGATAGTGGTTATCCTAGTTTACAGCTGTCCGAACTGAAATTCAGAGAGGCCAAGTCACTTACCCGGATTCATCCACCAGAACCTGAAATTTCCAACTCTGGAGCCTCTAAATATTCTTATCTTTAGGATCACGGTGGTACAGAAACTGTCCCCTCTTGGGGACCCCATTGAGGAGGCAGGTGAGGGGGAAACAGCTGTGCCTCTTATGGAACATGTCACAGGAAAAAGGCATCCCCTAAGTTCTGTAAAATTAACCCAGGGGCTTCCCCATCCTTACACCCTAGTGAAAGCTGACAATCATTGCTCAGATCCTGGGGGTTGGTTCCAGGACCATTGTGGAGTGGACATTGGCCCTGAGGGTGCTCAGTTGTGTATTATTTACAAGCCCTTGTGCTCTTGAGATCTGATCATACCCAGCGTGAATGCTGTTTGAAGGGTTGTTAGACTGTTGTTCAGGAAATAAGGACAGGAACCGTCTGAGCATGCTCAGTGCAAATGTAGCATTTCATTACGTCTGTGGTCATCTGGAGGCTAGGAAGCAGAACAGAGAGGGTCAGCTGTGCTGGGCTCTGTCTCTGGGGGTTCCTTTGTTTCACAGATTTGGGATCTCTAGTGTTACTCACAGGTAGCACTGGGGAACTGTCCCCAGTTCCCTCATCTCAGGTGACTGAAATCCAGCCAGATCCCACTCTGTACCATGGGCTCGCAGCTTTTTCTAGGACACTGAGGCAGGTCCCCTTGAGGGACTATTGTAAAATAGTTACACAGTAACTAGCAGCTAGGATTCGAACTCAGGACCCCAGCAGTGGTTCTCATGGGTTCAGTTATGACCATTATCACCACCAAATGCAGGTCTGGGTAAACAATGTAAATCACTAATAAGATCCAGAACTCCTAAGGGGGAGAAACAGCTTTAAGAATCCTTCTTGAGGATCTTAATTACTGGCCTACAGTAGCCAGTGGTTCACCGGAGTCCTAGAACCTTCCAGCAACATGCATTGCTCAGCCACAGTGATTTTTTTCTCTTCCCTCATATTCCTTGACCTTCTTGTCTTGTTGTTTCTGGCTCTTAGCTTTCTAGAAGCTTCTGTTGGGAACTCATGAAGCTGCCATTCTCTATTCTGTAGAACCAGATTGAGCTCCCAGATAGTCAGTCATGAGTGGCTTAGAGGCTCAGGACCTGGGCTCAGATTCCATGTCTGGATTCAAACTTCCAATCCGCTGTGTGAATCCAGCCAAGTTGCTGCCCCTCTCTGAGTCCCTTCCCTTCCCTTCCTTCCCTTGGACAGCTTGAGAATGAAGGAAGGTGCTTGGAGGCTTACCTGGTGCCCTGTCTAACCCCTGTGCCCCTCTGACTTGCCCAAGGTGGATAGCCAGCCCCCTCCAGTATCCAGCTCTGCATGTTGGAAGTCTTGGGTTCTGCATCTGCAAATCCTGTTCTTGGGACCTCTTGAGGAAGCAGGAGACTTGCAGAAGCCTCGGGCCTTACTGCCTGGGCACAACCACCCCTGGACTGGAGCTCCAGATTAGACGTGATGCTTCCCTGTCCCTGTCCCTCATCACACTCCTCTTCCTCATCTGCCTGCAGGATGTGCCACGGCCCAGGGTGGGGCGGAGGATGAAGGTGAAGCAGAAGCAGGATGGATCGAGGGGGCTGCCATCCTGCTGTCTGTCATCTGCGTGGTCCTGGTCACAGCCTTCAATGACTGGAGCAAGGAGAAGCAGTTCCGGGGCCTGCAGAGCCGCATTGAGCAGGAGCAGAAGTTCACCGTGGTCCGAGCCAACCAGGTGGTCCAGATCCCCGTGGCCGAGATCGTGGTCGGGGACATCGCCCAGATCAAATATGGCAAGTGTCCAGCCACAGGCCTAGAGCATAGGTCTAAGTGGGACAGGCCAAGCAGATTCAGAGAGCCTGGTTCAGGGACAAGATGGGTTCCCAAAAGCTGAGATCACATCAGACCCTAAGGGTCCTAGAAGAGATGGGCTTCCTGAATCCAATTAAAAAAGAAATGTCAGAATCATGGTACATGTGTCGGCCTTCTCTGTCTCTACCCATAGCAAACATGACTAATCAATCTCAGCTCGATGTCTTCATTCAGCCTCAAACGTCTCACAACACAGCATGCCAAAGATCAGTACTCACTAGGTTATGAGATGAATCTCTTCCCCACATCTGAGTTGACTGTGGATATGAGTTACGGTGTTGGCAGACATTAGAGAGAGGAAATGTGCATAAATGATAATCTGAGCCTGTCATAGAACTGATAAGAAAGGGAGTGGATCAGGACCAGATAGGAGTGAATAAGCAGAGGCAGGTGGGGAAAGACAGTGGCCCTCTTCATTCAACCCTTGGGACTCAATCAGTTGGAGTGTCCCCAGTCCATCCAAGGCAGTCTGTCTGTCCCAAAAGAACTTCTGGAAGCTACTCCTGAGACTAGAGAATAATAAATATGGAGAATGCAGGGCTCAGGAGGCCTGTATGTAAAGCTCGTATGGGCTAGAGTGACTCTACTCTGGTCCCTCAAGCCAGTCTCCTGCTGCCCACTGACCCTCCAGGAGCCATCTTGGTTCTGCCTGCTAGAGTTCAGTTAGTGAGTCCTCCTCTTCAAGGGATGACGTGTCCTCTCTGGCTCCCTGATCCTGCTGATCACCCCCATCCTCTACCAGGTGATCTCCTTCCTGCTGATGGCCTCTTCATCCAGGGCAACGACCTCAAGATTGATGAAAGCTCGCTGACAGGGGAGTCTGACCAGGTGCGCAAGTCTGTGGACAAGGACCCCATGCTGCTGTCAGGTGAGTTACAGCTCATGGTGTCTTGGCACCTTGACGGCTCAGGGCTCAGTGCTGATTCAGAGGGTAGAGCCGCAAGTCCTCTTATGGAACCCAGAAGGGAAGGAAGCTCACCCCAAGCCTGAGGAGGAGCGGCGGGGAAGAAATTGTAGTGGTGGTGACCATAGAAGGGAAGGCCAGGATTTGGACATAGAGGCCAGTGAGCCTCACGCACTGCAGGGGCAGAGGTTAGAGAGCAAGGGGCAGAAGAAGTCTTGGGGTCTGGTCCTGGGCTCTGGCTGTCGCTGGGACTGGAGGAGGCCTGTCAGGTCATTAGGAGCACTTCAGTTCTGGGGACACTATTCACAGTGACTTCAGGAAGGGAGGGAGGCACGTCCCACCAACCCCTGACCCTATCCAGCGCTGGTCTGGAAGAGCCTCCAGGGCTTCCTCAGGCTCCTGTGCTCTATGTGCCCCTCCTCCCTGCCCCCACCTACCTGCACAGGTGACAGGAGCCGCCCCAGAAGCGGGCAGCGATCAGATTAGAAGGTGATTTGAGGCTTGCTTATCTTGGGTGGAAATTGGCCCCCACATCTGCCTTTTTCCATCCGTCTCTGTTGGGCAGGTGGAGAACTGTGTCCTTGTGGTCACTGGAGGCCCAAGGACCAGAACCTCCACCTCCCAGCCAGCCTGTTCACTGCTGTGTTTGAGAGAGGGCTGTCAGGGCCTTGCCCCCTGAGGCAAAGTGACCTGTGCTGGAGACTTTAAAACCAGAGAGAGAGAGAGAGAGAAAGTTCAAAGCCTGGCTCTATCCTTCCCCAGCAAGGAGCCTGAAACAGGACACCTCTTCTGTCCCTGCCTCAGTTTTCCTGTGTGAATACTGAGTGAGTGAATACCTCCTCTTGGCAAGTAGCATGATGCCGGTATGCAGTAGATGTTCAGAAACCAGCACCAGATGTGTTATGGGCTTCTGCACCAGGATGAAGCCTCCTCCAGTGAGCCCTCTCACCCCACCCCCAGAACTCAGGTTCCTTATCAGCCTCGTAGAATACACAATACCTTCCAGCCTCAAAACCAAGGTAGTTAGTACCTGGAATACTATGCCTGGCCTCAGCCAATAAGCATGGTCTCAGTCAAGTCTCCAGAGCAAACTGGAAGGCAAAGGACAAAGGGCAAAGGGTACCCTATTGCTTCCTTGCTAGCAGATTAGGTGTTGGCCATAGCCACTGTCTGCTTCAGTGGCATTCAGCATGTTAATGTTGTATGACCATAACTACTGTCTACCTCCGTGTTCTCAAACTGAAGTTGGTCCCATGATCCCCCCAAACCTTACTCTACTTTGTGTCTCCAAATTTGGAGCCTGTGTCCCCAGGGTTCTTCCCATGTGCTTCAGCAGTGCCTCGTCCTGAAGGCTAAGTGACCCTCTGCAGTGTACAGAAAGCACTTTTTTCTACCTTTGCATCTTTTAGTTTGAGACAGAGCCTCATGCAGCCCAGGCTTAGACTCATCTATGACCTATAGCCACAGTGTTGCATGGGGTCTTTGGAGAGGGAGAGAGTCATCTACCTGTGCATTTTATCCTCGCTTTGCCATGACCAAGATGTGTCTGCTGGGAGACAGAGAACTGAGGGGCAGTAGTGCTCCTGCCCCAGGCTCATTCCAGCCCATCCTGAAGTGGAGTCATCTCTAAAGGACCTGCCATGCCCACAACAGACCCTGAAGGTGGCAATCCAAGTGGTAAAGATGCTGGGAGCCGATGGCAACCTGTTCCTTCCTCTCCTTTGGGACCTAGGTCATACCATGGTAACAAGGTTTTTGTTCCCTTCTCCAGGGACCCATGTGATGGAGGGCTCTGGGCGGATGGTGGTGACTGCAGTGGGTGTGAACTCTCAGACTGGCATCATCTTTACCCTGCTGGGGGCTGGTGGTGAAGAGGAAGAGAAGAAAGACAAAAAAGGTAAGCCTCCCACTTGCAGACCAGGAGAGGAGCTTTTAAGGCCACATCTTTTGTCTATACATTGACTCAAAATAATTATTTGAGTGCCTTCTACATCCATGCCCTGCGCCCATAGCCGCCACTTCATCCTCAAGGCCCAGCTCAGGGCTGGTGGGCACTGTCTGTTCCATCTCCAGGATCCTGTCCCAGTCTCTGTCTTGTCCAGTCATGTCACAGAGACCCCTCCTTCCCCTCTGGGCCCAGCTCCAGGGCATATCATTGAACCTTCAGGATCCAGTGGAAGCTGGTTTATGCTCACTCCAATATTAAGTAGGACACCTAGACATGTGTCTCCTACCACTATCAAGTAGACAAAGCAGATGACTCCCTCCCTCTCCAAAGACCCAATCTATCAAGTAGACAAAGCAGAAGGTGACAGCGTAGGCCAGTGTGAGGCATGGGCAGAGGAGACTCAGGACTGTGGCCTAACGCTGGCTCCATGTGTACCAGCCTAATTCTCCTACAGCTGCAGCCTTATCTAAGGCCTGGCTCGATTTCCCCCTTCAAAGTAAGAGTCCACACAGCTAGCTCCCCTCAGTGCAGAGGTCATGATGCAGGTGCATCTCAGGACAGAGGAAAGGCATTCAGACAGAAGCCCCTGTGCCCGCAGCCTCAGCATAAATCCCAGCACCACCAGCTCCTCACCTGACACCCACACCCAGTTTCAAGATGGCCTCCCTTATAGTGTCAGTCCTGTGTCTCCTCTTCAGGTTTCAGGGTAGGATCCCCAACACTCATATCTTCAAGAAGTTGGGGGAGGGTTGGTGAGAGGGCAAGCAGTCCTCCCCAAGTGCAGACAGCTCAGCTGTATCTCAGAGACCATTCAGACACAGCCTCATGGGTGGAGGCAGCTGGTACCTGAGGACAGAACCACTTTTTAGGGGATACCTCTATAAGATTATGAGTATCTGTGCTACTCCCAGCAGGAACAATAGAGATGAGCTGTTATCTGAGATTTCAAGAGTCAGGAGCAAGTAACCAGGGCTGAGATGGAGATGTAGATACAGTTGTCACTGGGATCTCAGAAGGGTGGGCACAGGGTACTGTGCATGAGTGAGAATCTGTAGGGCAGATCTAAGGTGTTGGTACAGCTTGCCTAGTGCTTGTCCCCTGTCAGACCTGGCTGAAGAGCAGGTACCCAGAAGCCCCAGAAGGCCAGGCCTGCGTTGGAAAATTCTAGGAGGAAGGTAGGCCTTGATGAAACCTAGATACCATTCAGAGTCTTTTTCTGAATCAGAACCCAGAGCACAGGGAAGTGGAAGACCCAGCTCTGCGTTGAGACAAGATACAGGGTGCATAGGACATATGGTAGAGGTCACCTGAGAGGTCATCCAGAATCTCTGACCACCAGGAGCACCTGAGCCAGGACTGGGGTCCCTTGTCTTCCCATCCCATCCCATTGGCCGGGGACTTAAAGCCCAGCAAGCATGTGTTCCCATTCCTGGATAAACCCCAGTGTGCAGCTGTGTGAGTGTGTGTGTGCATGCATGTATATGTGTGGTATGTGTACATGTGTGTGGTATGTGTGCACTATATATGCGCATGTGTGTACATGTGCATAGTATAGGTACACGTGTGGGGGAGTTATGGTGAATAGGTGTATGGTGTGTGCAATGAGGGTACGCGTGCTTCTCCTTCATTAACATGTCTCAAAAATCATCACACAGGTGTGAAGAAGGGGGATGGCCCTCAGCTACCAGGTACAGTAAGAAACCCCTTAGGGAAGATGGGCTTTTTTAGTAATAGCTATAGCCGTGGCCCCAAAGCCCTGCCCATTAGGCAGCAGCCCATGGCTGGAGGAGGCCACGTGCCTGCTGGAGGCGGCCACGTGCCTGCTGGAGGCTCTCTAGATACCTCCTCCATGACTTCCTCTGCCAGCCCAGTGGAACAAGCTAGTATCTACTCTACCTTCTTGTTCCTCCAACCAAAGCAAGATGGCGCCTCTGCCCGAGTCCCTTCAGCCCTTCATTCCAGCATGCAGCATCCCTACTTCCCCCACTCCCGTCCCAAGTAAACACCCACCTGCCTTCCACAGAACCCTATATCCCCTCTGGAGATTTTGGTTGCTTCATATCTTTAATTCCTAGGTTAAGAAAATTTCCCTGGTACTTATTCAGTTTACAAAATGAGACATGCTGGAAGCCCCCCTCCAGGGTGGAACGGCTCACATGGGGTTACCTAGGAGATCTTTAGCATGCTGGTCAGGAAAGGAGGATATGGCAGTGGGAGGTGGTCTGGTTCTAAGCCACCCCCATTAATAACTATTAGTGCCAGGACACAGCAATGGTGGTCATAGCAAGAGCCCTTTCCGAATGCCAGGACCCGTACAGCACCACTCATAGGGCAGTCCAGATTGGTTCCTCGCCATGGGTCCCCTGACCCTGATGTGACTCCCTCATCCCCAGGGTCCCACCTGTCCAACTAGGCCAACAGGGTCCAGAAGTGCCATCCCACCTGAACACCTGACCACCCTCTGTGTCTGAGTCCCCACCCCCATCCCCCACCCCGTGACATCTCCATGGGACCATTTCACCCCGGGGAACAAATGTGAACCCCTTGTTCTCCAGCAGAGAGTTTGTGTTTTACTAAGAACAGAGCTGTGTGACTCCCTCGGTGGGTTCATGTCTCTGTCATTGCCTTCTCCATTGTGACACTGCACTTTCCATCCCTCCCACTCCCGCAGCGGCCGACGGCGCGGCAGCTGCAAATGCTGCAGGTAGTGCAAATGCCAGCCTAGTTAATGGTACGTCTCCACTGCGAGCTCTCGGTCTGGGTTGCTGGGCATCTTCTCCTCTTACTCCTCCTCCCCCTCTTCTCCCAACTGGGGTCTTCTCCCATCCTGGGTCACACAGACTTTAAGGTGCCTGGGCCATCTGGGGACACTCTCTGTTCTACGTGGAACAGGTACTTACAAGTGGAGGCTGGATATCCACTCTGAACTCACTTGCAACTTTAAAAATAGCCCTGGCTCCAGTTGGGGTTCCTTCCAGGCGACCAAAAGTGGAATGACCTCAGCTTCAGATCTAGGGGTCTTAAAGCAGTGTCCCACCTGGCATAACACCCCCCTAAGTATGTTCTTGGCCTGGGCCAGGATCTGAGCAGAACCCAGCATCCAGGTCTCAAGCGGAGGCTCCAGGCCTCTCTGAACTCCCAGAGGCAGGTACCTGTGCTGGGGCTCAGCTCCCCGACTCCACCTTGTAGCATGCCTGAGCCACTGTAGACATCTCTTTCTCTTCTCTCTTAAAAGCCAGTGGGTAGCGGGTTTGCAGGATCCGGGTTTAGTCTGCCCCTCAGGGTGGACTGGGGACTGGTGTATCTCACTGGTATTTGGGCTGGAGCACCTATGGGTCTTTGAGCTCTTATTACTCTGACTGTTGGGTGGGGTTGCCCAAGTCTCTGGGGTCCTCATCATTCTCTTCTTAAATCCAGACAGGAAAGAATTGCAACCACTTGCTGGGATCTGGTAGAAGGTGTTGGGTCTCTTACCTGTCATCCTCAGATACCACTCCTGTCCCAAAGTTAGATCACACGGTAGTCTCACAGGCTTCTCCTGGATGCTCAGGGACATTAGATCCATGAAAATGCTCCCCAGAGAAGCAAGGGATAGAAGTATGACTGTATGCCAACAAATTTGCTATTCATCCTATCCATTCCTATTCACTCTTTATCCCTCCTGTACAGCTTAGGGACCCTCATCCCACCCGGCCCACTCCCTGCCCTAGACCTCTAGTCAACCACCCTGCCTTGAGAGCAACCAGTGGAATTACTGGGTAGCTGTCAAGGGCTGCACAGGCACCTCTGCAAGCAGTTGCTAATTCCGGTGTGGTCTATTTCAAGCCCGGGAGGAGGAAGGAGGACAGCTGGGGTTGTGGGAGGTGTCATGCAGCAGGGAGGGGTGGCTGAGAGGTGACAGAAAGAACCAACATGGGCAAACCCACGGCTGTGAGAGAAGGATCCAGGAAGTGGCACCCACTTCCCCCAGAAGAGGAGCATGCGGGTTCTGTCCAGGCTGGCCGGCTCCACACCAGAAGGGGGGTATTTCAGTTCCAAACCACAGCTAAAACTATAGGAAAGATGGGGAGCTTTTGTTTCTTGACTACCAATCTACCCTCATTCTCTCCCAAGACAGATTCCACTGGGAGAATTTCATGAGCTCCATTTCCCGGTTCTCAAGACACCATTTTATTGTCCCCAATGAGGCTGAGATAAAGAGATCCAGACATTAGCCCAAGGTCACAGAGCTGGTAAATAGCAGACTAGACGACTGAGAAGATGACTCAGTTGGATAAAGTACTTGCAGGGATACGGCTCAGTTGGTAAAGTACTTGCCAAACTTTCTGGGTTACATCCCCCAGAAATTATGTTTTAAAAAAAAAAGCCAAGAGCAATAGCATTCACTTGTGATCCCAGGGGGCTTGATGGCCACCCAGCCAAGCTTAATCAGAGAGTCCAGATCTCAATGAGAGATCCTCTCTCAATGCTTTCCTAGTTCATAAGTGTGATGGTAGGGTGTTCACATTCTTGCATGATGTGTGTCTCCCACAAACTTTATCCCCATAGCACATTATCTATCCGATATGGAAAAAAAAACTTTTTTTCAAAAACAAAGTTGACAGCTCCTAAGGAATGATCTTTCATACAACGTACATGCATACACATAGTAGCATAGCTGGGATTTGAATCCAGAACCCTAGCCTGGCTGGGTCCAAAGTGCATTGTTCTGTCTAATCCGTGTTTCCCCACTGGAGTTGATCTTGTGAGTTTTGTAAGGAAATGAAGAGATCTATCGCAATAGTTCAAACCTTGGTGTGACACATAGCCCAGTCCTCGGGAGGATGAGGCAGGAAGATCATGAGTTTAAGGCCAGACTGGACTACAAAAGGAGATACTGTGGGTGGGGGAATATACATTTACCTGCCACAGGCAAAGCCCTGTGGTACTATTCACCAATTGTACTCTGAACCATTGCTGTTGAAGATGTGGTCAAAGGAGCCACAGTCTGATCAGAAGTGCAGAATACCAGGTGCATCCACACACACACACACACACACACACACACACACACACACACGGGCCAGCAGATGAGAGTCTAGATTTTATCAAAGTGGCAGACCTCAGAAGAGAGTGCTGTGAGGTTCACAGCAAGAGGCTGAGCCTTGGTTGGCACAGGGAAGTCACTGCCCTTCACCTCCTTCCTCTGAGCCAGACCTTGAAGACTCAGATGTAGGGAAAACATGCTTAGATGGAAGTAGCCCCCTGGTTGTGGTCCCCAAGCTTCTGTGTGAAAGGTGGGGTACTCAACTCATCTCAGGGCATCTATTGCCATTACTATCATTATCTCCTTTTGCATTCTCAAAGAGCTCACTGCTCAGTGCATCGCTACAGTAAAGATTACAACGATCACTAGTGTGTCCACAAGCATTAGCACATTCTCGAGCATCAGCACGTCCACAAGCATTAACACAACTACGAGCATTAGAGCATCCCTCTGAATTCAGGGCATCTTCACAGCCCTGGCAGGTTTCACAGGGGAGGAAAGGGGGGCTCTAGAAAGAGAAAAGTGGTCTTTTCCAAGTCTCCTGGGCAGCAGCCTCCCTTCCAAAGTTTGCTTATCAGGTCACTTTCCCAAGAACGTCCAAGCGCAGGATCCTCATGCTGTCATCCCTCATGATGCAGAGACAACAGGCCCATCTGGAGTCTGATGCAGAGAAGGACTCTGAGACCCACTTGTCCCACATCACCAGGCCCTTGCTATGTAGCAGCCCATCTTCCAAGTTCCACATGGGGCCAGGGCTGGCTGTCCCATCATAGTGTGGAGCCAGGTGGGCACCCGATTTGACCAAAAGCCACGAATAAATCTCTCACTTCTGACAAACCATGCCATCTGCATCAAAGCACCCCCAAACGTGGCTCCCTTCCTCCAGCATATGCATTGGTGATTATTTCTCTGGCCACGTGACCACTATGGCAATAAAGGAGGAAATTGCTAGTTTGGGTCTAATGGGCATGTGGCAGCTAGCACACCCGATAACATGAAATGCAAATAAAGACACCCTCCTGCATTCCAGAAGAGACAATGAAAGCCCAATCCTCTGGTTTCTCTTAGCCTAGTTCATGAAATTATTTTAAGAAATGCAAATAATCATTGCTCTTTGCTCTAAAAAAGAAAAAAAAACCAAAAGTTTCTCTCTTTTTTATTAGTCCAAAGGAAAGACTTACAATAGAACAAGGAGAATCTTTGGGCTGCAGAGATAGCTCAGACAGTAAAGTGTTTGCTGCTCAAATATAAGGACCTGAGTTTGATCCTCAGCCCTTAGTACATGAGCCTGTAATCCTAACACACACACACGTAAGCATGTACATGTATATACACATGTGAACATGTACACACATACAAATAGCATGAACAAACACATTTACATATATTTATGCACACATAAATGTGTACACACATATACACATGAACATATAAATACACATGAGTGTATACATACACACATGATCCTGCAGCACACACACAAAAATAAAGTGCAAGAAAGTTTTTTGTCTTTCAACTCTAGGATGAACCCTCGGCCCTTTCCTGGAAGGAGGGGCAGGTACTGAGCTGGGGTCTGGGCAAGCTGTTTGCCCCTGTGCCACCCACAAAGTGGGCACAGTGGTGGGAGCAAGCTCATCACACAGCTTTGCTGCAGGTGCTGCGTGAGTGCCTGCTGCCTCTGAATGTCCTCATCAGTGAAAGACGAGGCTGATCGTCCCTCCCTCCCGACCTCACAGGGCCCAATGAGGAATGCCAATGGCAGAAGTGATTTCAACCAGCTGAGGGCTGAACCGGGAAAGTAGGTGTCAGAAGGGAAACTTGCAGACACTCAGGGAGATGCAGCACTATGCCTTTAGCTAGTCAGTGTCAATAGGAGACTCTTGGGAAGTCAGGCCCCACTCTGCCACCATGAGCCCCTGCTTGGGGGTTCAGAAGAATCTCAACAGGAGACAACAGAGAAGAAGTACGTTTGCACTTCAAGAAAGCTCTACCTACCTGTCCACCTCCCTCTCTCAGCCTCAGTTTCTTTGTAAGAGAATCCTGCACACATGTCCTTTGCGGAAGAAATCCTGAAAGCCATGTGAGCCTGGCACCTGACGGTCCTTGTGGCAGCCCTCATGGGTGACGGAGAGGCCAAGGCTGCAGAAACAGCTGTGGATAGGTGATACAGGCCCAGTGGACAGAAAGGCACAGCCAAAGGCACATGTCAGTCACCCCACACATGCACAACTGTCCCAGCCTGGGATGAGATTTCCCAAGTAGCACTGGTCACAGAATGGGGAGCCCCGTACCCAGTCCACCCCCTGCAATAGGCAACGTCAGTCTCTAGCATGGGGAGTCATGGGCCCTATTTAGCCAATCTGTGCTAAAGCATTGGGGTCCTTTTCCAGAAGTCCAGTGGCTTCCTTCTGAGACCAGAGCACTTCCTATGGGTCTTCAGACATATGCAAGGGCACTACAGACACCTCTTGCTCAACTCTTAGCCCTGTCTGCTCTGTGAGGCATTAGGCAGTGAGTGACCTGCAGAACCTTTGTCCTTGTAGCCTTCAGAGAGACAAGGCTGAAACAGAGCCATTTATTCCTCATTATACCAAGTTTCCAAGGCAGAGGAGGCACATTGACTCCCATCCTAGAAAGTGCTCTCTCTCTCTCTCTCTCTCTCTCTCTCTCTCTCTCTCTCTCTCTCTCTCTCTCTCTCTCTCATATATATTTCTGGAAAAATAAAAAGGGTGTACCTAAAGACTGAAGCAGAATGGTCTTGAGTCCCAGGTCAGTTTAAGCTACTTAACAAAACTGTCTCAAAATAAAAACAAAATAGAAAAAAATGCTGGGGATATTTCTCAATAGTAGAGTGATTGCCTAGTACACATGAAGTCCGAGGCTCTGTTTCCAGTACTGCAGAAGGAGAGGGAGGGAGAGAAGGAAGGGAGAGGGGGAGGAAGGAAGGGAGGGAGGGAGGGAGGGAGGGAGGGAGGGAGGGAGGGAGGGAAGGAAGGAAGGAAGGAAGGAAGGAAGGAAGGAAGGAAGGAAGGAAGGAAGGAAGGAAGGAAGGAAGGAAGGAAGGATCTGAGCAAGTGTCTCTTTTTTATCCTGAAGCAACCCAGCCACATCAGCCATACCAGGCTCCATTTTGTGGCCTGGGGGTCCCCTTCTGCTTCTTGCATAGGCTCTGGTCTCTTTGCTTCTCAGACCCTTCTGTCTGTAAGATGCTCAGGGCCGAGGTCATTAGCACAGAATTCTTCACCGTCCCCCAGTCCCAAAGAGAATCAGGAGCTGCTCAGACCCACAGCCCCTGTGGCTAACTTGACAGTCAGACTAACCTTCATTGCGGGATTCCTCAGCGTCCCTGGGCGTCTTGGGACTTCCTCCATCTGTGACATGAATGTCCATGGCTGTTGCGTCCTTGTGATGACCGACCTGTGCTGTCTGTTCTCTGTTGTCTGTTGACGTTCCCTGTCATGTAGGTAAAATGCAGGATGGCAGTGCAGACGGCAGCCAGAGCAAAGGTAACTCCGCAGTCACCAGGGGCAGACCCAGCACGCCCGTAGGGGCCAGGTGTCTGGGGGGAGGGGTAGCTGTGATTCCTGCAGTACGGGGCCAGAAAAGGAGTCACGGTGAGGAAAGGGACTGCTCCAAGGTCTCCCAAGCCTTCCCATCAGCTGGAATCTCTTAGAGGCCCTTACGGATGGAGGGGTGGAGAGATGAAGAGCCGCAGGCCCTCCTGCCACTTCCACACTGAAGAGGCCATCTTGCCTGCAAGTGGGGACTTGGTACACACGACTGGGGTGCCTTCTTTTTCCCTTTTAAGTCTTGCTGTGCGTCCCTTTAGAATCTCCATAGCCTGGCCGTGGGGGCACCTGGAGAAGCCCATGCCCTTCTACCTGTCTGACTGTGGGAAGGCCAAGGGACCATTTAGGATGGGCTCTTTAAGTCTGGTGAGGCCCCATCCTGCTGGGAATCCGGGATAGAGCCTTGTCAGCCCTGCTGTGTCGTGGATTTCAGACGCACCTGGGATTGTGGCTGGAAGAGGCAGATCCCTTCCCAGGCTCCTCTGCCAGCCGTGTACGGCCCAGGTGGGGCGTCCGGCACCTCCCCTGGGCAGGCAGGGTGGGCACCAAGCATCGTGGCCTGCAGGCTGACCTGCACCCATGTGTCTGTGTGTGCATGTGCATGTGTTCTGCCTCTGCAGCCAAGCAACAGGATGGGGCGGCCGCCATGGAGATGCAGCCCCTGAAGAGTGCAGAGGGTGGGGACGCAGACGACAAGAAGAAGGCCAACATGCACAAGAAGGAAAAGTCCGTGCTGCAGGGCAAGCTCACCAAGCTGGCTGTGCAGATCGGCAAGGCGGGTGAGTGCGCAGGGCCCTGGCAGAGTCCATCCCACGCTGCTCAAGATCACCTCGCCTGCAAAGGGAGCCTCTTGACTGGGATGGTCTGTGAGGCCCCCCCCGCTGCAGAAGTGAGACCACCCCCCCAGCTGAGCAGAGTGACCACCACTGCCATGGGGCAGCTGTGAGAACTTGGGCCCGTAATTTCCCACAGCCCTAAGGGTCTGCCTGCTGCCTGTCATTTGGAATGATGGTTGTCTCAACGAGGCAGGTTCCTGTAAGGGTTAAAGGAGGCTCTGTAGACAAGAGCACCTAGTCGCGGCTCCTGCGGTGGCTGCAGAGGTGGATCCTGTCGGGCCTGGCAGTCTCGGGCAGCTTTATCCCCCGGAAGAGGTTAGAGCAGAGGAGAGGAGGGGTGGACCTAGACCCAATAATCAGCAGCTGGACAGCAGGACAGAAGAAAGGCTGGTGGGTCTGAGGGCAGAGCAGGGAGCCCAGGCAAGCCCTTGTCTGGACCCCAACAAACAACCCAGGGTTCCCAACCGGGAGGTGGCTGCAAGTGACAACTGGCGCCAGTTCCCTGATCCAGGAAGCCAAGTCTAGCTGCAAGGTGAGCCCCAGCCCCCCAAGTGCAGCCTTGACCTCCCCTTGAGCTGAGGATGTTTGAACACCGAGGCCTCCCACCTGGCTGCCGAGCCCTCCGAGGCTGTCTCCAGTTCTAATTATAGACACCGCGGCATGGGGAAGAAGGCAAATTATAGGCTCAGCTGTCTATATTTAAACTCGGGGGCCTGTGACAGCTCAAGGCTGCTGGGAGCTTGGCTTCCCGCCCCTGCGACTGTCAGGCAGGGATAGAGCCGGCCTCTGAAGCGCCACAGCTGGAACGGGGGTGGGGAGACATGGGCCCCGGGATTTCCTCCCTCCCTCCCCCCAAGACTATCACAGACAAGACACTCCACGGGCACATGGGACCGGGGACCAGGAAAGTAAGCACTGACATCCCTGTGGTCTCTAATGTCCTTGGTCCCCACCCGCATCTCTCCCTGCCAGACTAGATCGCACAGCCAAGCAGACCAACTTCCCACTCTGGAAGCAAGCTTGGGGTGATCTGTGGATGGGCACTCCTAGGCAAGCCTGCCGGACAAGGCCCAGAGATTCAGGGAGGAAGAAGCCAAATGCTGCTGAGGTTTCTAGAGAGTTCCTAGTTTTTGCTTCATTCCATGGAACCTGTGGATCATGAACCAAGCCTGTCTTGCAGCAAGTGACAGACTGGGCTCTGCTCCGCCACACACATTAGTCATGGAATCCTGACACCTCACAGGCCCTTCCAGTCGTCCCAATGCTGGCCTTTTCCAGCAGAGGTGCTAGGTGGACACCTGCAGCAGATGGAAGATAGGGGCCCTGACCCAGCAAGACCCAGAGGACTAACAATACCCACCCCTTCAGCTGTAGCATTGCCCCAGTCTGTGGTCACCAGCAGGTCACTTGCTCTGTGGGAACCAGCAGTGGCTGCCTGCTGTTCCCTGTGTCTGAGACACTCCTTCCTCAACTCACCACAAGCTCCTGCCCCTCGTCCTGGTGTTCACATACCACCTCCTCCAAGACACCGCTGTGTCCCTGGACACACAGGCGACAGCAGTCTCTCGGTGCCACCACCTTCCCCCTCCATCTCCATCTCCTTTGTCACATACTCCCAGAATTTTTTAATTCATAGCATTCATCTGTTCTAAAATGATCTTGCCTTAGCTTGGCCTGGTGGCGTACCTGTAGTCCCAAAAATCAGAAATTATGAGTTGGAGGCCGGCCTGAGCCACATGCCAAGATTTTGTCTAGGAAGGAAGGAGGAAAGGAGGGAGAGAGACAGGGAAGGAGGGAGGAGACAGGGAAGGAGGGAGGGAGGGGGGAGACCAGCTGGAAGGAGATGGTCTTGCTACTGTCATGCTGGTTTCTCATCTGCCTCCTGCTCTAAACTAGCAGACACTATGGTTTCTGTCCTCGTTACTGCCTGATCCCCATTTCCTAGATGAGGACCCACTATGTGACTGTCATATTGAAAATTACACCAAGGGTGGATGTTAAGTGAATGAGCCAGGAGATTTCAGGAGTGGCAGATGTCTGTAGATAAAGCATTCGCCATGCAAGTATGAGTCCAGAAGTCAGGTCCCTAGAACCAACACATGAAAGTTAGGCAGAGATGAGGGGACCTTACTGCTCTAGAGACAGAGACAGGAATGTATGCTCTACTTCACCATGGACACCTTCGTGGTGTCTAGCTGAACTGGTGAGCTCTAGGTTCAGCAAAAGACCTTACTTACTTCCATAAATAAAGTGGAGAACAATCAAGGAAGACACCAACATCGGCTTTAGAGCCACACACACACACACACACACACACACACACACACACACACACGCAAGGTTCCAACTTCATTATTATGAGACAGCTGAATGCAGATAGCTCTCTAGGACCCACACAGCCCCTCAGCACACATTTTCAGAGTGGCTGTTAAGTATCACATGGGCACCGTACCAGTCACTTCAGGTTCATTACCATGGTTGAACCTTACAAAATCCCAGAAAGGAAACCTGTGTCCTCTATGTACAGAGGAAGAAAGGAAGATTCAAGACCTTGCTCCAAGACACAAAGAAGGAAGCGAGAGCTCGAGGGTGAGGTGGGGGTCTACCTGACTCTGGAGGCCTTTTTGCAGGGGAGTTAGTCCACACTTCATCCCCCAGGGCACTGTGTGCCCCCAGAGCCCCCTGAGCAGGTACCCCACGTTTCCCATGTTGCAGGTCTGGTGATGTCGGCCATCACAGTGATCATCCTGGTGCTCTACTTCACCGTGGACACCTTCGTGGTCAACAAGAAGCCGTGGCTGCCCGAGTGCACGCCTGTCTACGTGCAGTACTTCGTCAAGTTTTTCATCATTGGAGTGACAGTGCTGGTGGTCGCTGTGCCCGAGGGGCTCCCCCTGGCCGTCACCATCTCACTGGCCTACTCCGTGAAGGTGAGAGGATAGAGGAGTACAGGGCTAGCTGGCTTATGCAGCCCTCACCCAGGATCTGTGGGAGACCTGGGGATGTAATGCTGGGGTTGGCTGATGGGTTGGGACTCAGAGGGAAGATGCAGACAGGTTCCCCAAACCCAGAAGCATGGGGCACACTAGAGAGCTAGACCCTGGCGAAAGGGACCCGTTATTCATCACTACCATGCACTGCCTCGTGAGGATGCAGCAGGGGGCTGCTGGACCTTCAGTTCTTTCAAGAGAAGCCTGACATTTGGAATTTAATGGAAACTGCCCAAATTTGTGTTAACAGTCAACTCAAATTCAAAAGTAAAATAGGAATGAGGCATAGCTCAGTGGTAGATGACTTGGCCAGCATGCATGAAGCCCACAACTCAGTCCGTACCACTAGGAAAAAAAAAACCAGATTGCAGCTACATATAGCATCATACAGCTAGAACCCGTCCCTATGTCACCAAATGCAAGGAAGAAGTCTGGTGGTCACAGTTACAGAGCCCTTGGTAGCCACAGTATGCATACAGTGCATCTCAGGTGTGAAAGAAGTGGTCCAAACCCACAGAGGAATGTAAATTAATGTAAATGTAGTAAATGTAAATGCAATTGAATGTAGTGTCATATAAGCTTTTGCTAGCCAACTTCGAATTTGGGACCTAAGTACCCGTTGCCTCAGCACAAGCAGTAGGGAACCGGATGCTTCAAGTCTGGCTCTCTGTGGATCCTCCCTTCCCCCCTCCCCCACCCCAGATTATCCCACCTGCTCCTCACTTCTTTGGTACATGGTGTTCCACACCTTGGAAGGCAACATACCGGATTCCTGGTTCCCAGAATCCTAATGCCAGGATGTCACTGCAAAGGTGAGAAATTGGTAAGGATGCCAGAGGGCAGGGTGAGAGTCAGTTTCCAAGCTGGAATTTGGACTGGGCTCTGCGATGTAATTTCATACAGAAAGAGATCTCCGGACAGGTGCCAGCAAGCGGCACTTCTGTGTAAGGGACACTACCCTTATCATCTCCCTTTTTTAGAGTTCTCAAAGAAACTCCGTCCCACAAACCAAAGCCCAAACAGGGTAACTCTTGCATGGCTATGGAGAGACCTTCCCCCACACCCCATTTCCATCCTACTCAGCTCACGGTGTCTGTGAATTTGTGCTGAGTAGTTTGAGGGAAACATGAGTGATCTCTTTGTATCTTTGGCTCCTTTAGTCATTTTAGGTCAAGTGTCTTAGGTCAGTGATAAACACTGAGACCAGCCTTTCTTCTCTCTGCCTGGCTCTGGAGGACCTCTATCAATGGCACAACAGTGACCACTTGGGTTGGGGCTGCCCAGAGACAGGGTATGATCCAGACATATCGTTTTTAAAAATGTAGGACTTTGGGAAGTGGTCTGGTGGCAAAGAGTGTATGAGAACCTGAGTTTAGATCCCCAGCACCCCCATAAAAGCTGAACATAGTGGCATATACATGTAACCCCAAAGCTGGAGAGCAGAGACAGGCAGATCCCAACTGCCTGTCACCCCAAGTTATAATAAATAAATGCTATCATACAGAATATTGCCAATGTCACTTTGGTAACATAAGTCTCTATCGCAACAGTCCCTTTGCACTGCTTTTCGCTCTCCTTGTGATGAGTTACAAATCCGTAGGCATAGACTAGAACTCACTCCATCTGATTCAGTCTCTACCAGCCTTCACGTCTCTCCTTGCCAGATGGGGTCAGTATGCCAGCAGGGCCTGCCTGAGAATTACTTTATTTACCATGACTTGCTTAGAAACCTAGAAAAAGCTCAGAGTATGGAGCTGGGTCAGGAAGAGAGGTGCATAGAAGAAAATAAATGACAGTATGTACGGTAGGGTGTTAAAGAAAATATGCTAGTATTTGAGCTGTAACTCTGCTAGGTGGTAGCTTATGGCTTGTTTTTCTATATTAGTATTGAAGAGAAGCTTTGTGGATTTTATTATGGAAGTTATAATATGCTTCATTATTGAAAACACAATAGACTTGAGAAAGAAGTCAATAAAAATCTGAAATTCAGGCTGGAGATATGGGTGAGTCAGTAAGAGTTCGAATCCTAGCACCCACATACAAGCTAGGCATGTAGTGTGTGCATCCGTAACCTTAGCACTGGAGGGAGGTAGAGAGAACTGTTGGACCTTGTGGAGGTGGAAGTAGGAAGATCCAATTGTCCTTGACTAGACAGTGAGTTTAAAGCCAACTGAAAGTCTAAAATTCTGAAATCTAAAATTAATAAATTTAATTATCCAAATTTTTAAAATGGTCCAAACAACTTAAAAAGAAGAAGGAGGGAGGAAGTGGTGGAGGAAGGAAGAGGGTCCCACACCTGGACAACAGAAGCATATGAGGCAGCCAAGGTCATGTGCACATGCGGAAGGTCGAGAGGAGGCCGAAGCAACTCTGCCTCACTCCTCACATTTACTGGCACCCTGGAACCCCTCTCCTTACTTTGCCTCTTGCCTCTCCCTTCCTTCAGAAAATGATGAAGGACAACAACCTGGTGCGCCACCTGGATGCCTGCGAAACCATGGGCAATGCCACGGCCATCTGCTCGGACAAGACAGGCACGCTGACCACCAACCGCATGACGGTGGTGCAGGCCTACATCGGTGACATCCACTACAAGGAGATCCCAGACCCCAGCTCCATCAACGCCAAGACCATGGAGCTGCTGGTCAATGCCATCGCCATCAACAGCGCTTACACTACCAAGATCCTGGTAAGTGGGCAACAGCAAAACCTCTACCAGGGGGAGTACCATCCTCAGAGGATGCAAAGGTAACTGGCAGGTGGAGTACTGGGATGAAATTGTCAGCTCCTGATCAATTGTGAGATAAAGGACTCATTTTTCCTTGAGTTGGCATTCTACTAACATTGCTATCATGTTTGTACAACCAAGAGAATTGATGGTTGTTATTATTAGTGATCACTACATTATAGATTTTTATTGTCTTGTCATTGGCCCCCCCACATACACACACATGCACACACATACATACACATACACATGTTTTCATTACTTACCTTTTGCTGACTTAGAGCTCCAAACACTGCGACCAGGACTTGGGCAACTACTGAGTGGATAAAGCACTTGATACTAGAGTTTGGGTCCCCAGAACTCATATAAAAGCCAGCAGGCATTGCGGTCACTTACAATCCCAGCACTCTGGAGGCAGCCGGCTAGCTCCACGAGCCAGTTGATCAGCTCTGAGCTCAACTACAAAGTCCTGTCTCAAAAAAAAGTGATCAAACACCCAACATTAACTTCAAGTCTTCATACTCACCCCACACACGTGTGCACACACTCACACACACACACACTGCACACTCACACAGCTGTGCACAGCAGGCACCACATATGTGCAGTCTTTAGGCCTGCTGATTCGATCAACCTTGAATCAAAAATCAGGAAAAGGTCTGTGCAACTGCAGCAACATGGAACGTCTATGGGCATTTGCCTCTCCTCCCTCCTATCTCAAACAGAACACAGATCAGCTATTTCCACCGTGTTTTCATTGTGCTCCCTATTCCAAATCACCAAGAGATAATTGAAAGCACATAGAAGCGTGTAAGTAGGTTCTGTTGCACTACTGTCACATTTGGGGACTTGGGCACTTGTGGGTATCTGGTGAGAGTTCTGGAACCAGAGCCCTTGCAGCTGGATGCTGACATCCAGTGTTCAGACCAGGCTCTGCAGGACAGTTGTTCAGGTCGCCCCTGGTCACGTTCCAGTGGTGGCTCAGGTGGGCAGCTCTGCTGATATCAGAAGCCATGGGTCTCAGTCCAGCCTGCTCTGCCACACTGGCTCCACTCTGCGTGGGCTGAACTCTCGCTGACTCCAGAGGGCTAGTCTAGGCCTGTCAGAGCAAAGAGAACAAGGTTGAAAGAGATCACAGGTGCAAAGGATCTCTAGAGACCTGGGCTATGAGCTGTCACAGACACTTTGCCACATTACATTGGGCAACACAGGCACATCAGGAAACCAACTCAGATTGGCAGAGTGAGATAAAGATGTCCCCTCTCATTAGGACGTGTCCCAAGGGCCTGGGCTTGAGGAGGAGAACCAGTGACTGACAACTGTTTTTTACAAGCCATCCCCTCCCATGATGCTGGAGTTAGTAAAAATCACTGAGAAAATAACTTCACTAAGCTTCACTAAGAATAACTCATCATCTCAGCTAAACCACCTGTGCTTACTGTGCCGGGAGCCCTGCTTTGCTGACAGGCACTGATCACCTCGTGGCCATTAACCCGAGTTTTCCCATCCAGATGTTCAGCACCCAACTGTAGGCATTGCATGCAGCTGTTCAGTCAGCTGGGCTTTTGTTTACCCTCCAAATGTGCCCCAAACCTGACCTCCCTGCCTGCTCCCAACTTGAGTCTGTGAGAGCTGCCAGAAGTGTGGTAGAGTTGGGGAACATATAAGTCAGCTGCAAACGGTCCAGGGCTGGTAAGGGAAGGAAGAGCCGGCCGCTTCCGCACCCTCCGCCAGCTGAGCGACCATCCGCAGCCCCCTCGCTGCAAACAAGGAGAGGCAGAACTGCAAAGGGGGGAAGTAGATCACAGAACATGTGCGGACAGATGATAGAGCACTGGAGGTGGAGGGAACGTTCTTGTCTCCTCCCCATTCAGGAAGCAAGGGAGATGAACAATGCTTTATTCTGTTGCCCGTGCCTTCCAAAAATAGCTGAGATGCTGTTTATGATCTTGTCCTGCGAATGTGGCAGAGAGGGGAGCAGGCAGTTCCCAGAGCAGACCTTAAGTCACATGACAGTCCCAGGTATGGGGGGTTATAGGTTTGGATTGAGATGCCTGTCAATCAGCCACAATCAGATGAGTTCTTGTGATCATCCCAGAGGACTGCAGGGACTCGTCTCTGTTGAGCTGTACTCTGGAGCACTAGCAGTTAAGTCTCCAGATGTATGTCTGGGTAGCATACAGGTCAGAGGTAAACCAGTTCACCCAGGGCAAAGGCACAGCTCTGGAAGTAGGGGACGGGCTGTGTTGCTAAAGTTAGAGTCAGGGTCTGGGTCCCAGCAGTCCCTCAACAATCCAATTAAAGACACAATCAATAGAGAAAAGTAGGCTAAAAAGACTTATTCACTGTGGCCACACTGGGAAGAGAAACAAAGAGACCCAGTGACTCTGCCCCAAGTCCATCTTCAGAGTCTGGACATGAGGCTTAGGTTTGAAAGAGAGTAAGAAGCATGCTTAGCTAAGCAGCACTGGTCAAGCTGAGGCCTGCCCATCCTGACTCATCTTTGTCTCAGCTCCAAGCTGTCTGCAGGGTGGCCTAACAAGCTGTCAGAACTCTGTGAAATTTCTTTCTGGGAAGCAAGCTCCCCCTCTGGCTGGCACTGGCCTTCATTCATTGGGGAAATTCCAGTTTCTCAGAGTCTGTTGTTTGAATAATCTAACAGTCAAAGGAAGGGGCACAAGTGTCTCTTTGCAACATCTTCATTCCTCCCATTGTAGACAGAGACCTGGGAATTTGTAATCCAAGTCAGGAAGTCATCTACCTCTTGGCCAGCAGTGGGTCCCCTGCCATGTCTCCAGGCCGGCGTCCTAGAACCCTGTGCCTGTCTTCCTGGGTCTTTCTGAAAGTAACACCACAAATTTCGTTCTTCTGAGGCCAGAAGCCAGCAACATAGGAGGGACAGCAGAGCATGTGGCTTGAGTGAGCATTCATTTAAACACATCCTTTGACATGGGTTCTAACCCTCAGTAGTCATATGAATAAAACATTTCTCTCACGAGAAATGATAGAATTGTTCCAGGTCAAAGCCAGCTCATCCATGGCAAGTGCTTATACAGGGCCTGGTGCCTGATTGGCCCGAGGTACAACAACTATGTATGGTCATCTGCAGTGAACCGCCTTCAAAGAAAAGTACACTGGTAGTTAATGTCATATCAGGTGACCTGTCATGCAGAGGCTGGAAAAAGAACAGAGGGCATTAGGCTGGAAATGGGAAGGGTCTTGCCTAACTGTCAGCTAGAGACAAAGCTGGCCTATGTCATCCCTGTAGACAGCTGCTGCATCAGAAGGTCCTGATGGGGTTCTGGTCTTCAGAACCAACCCTACAGTACCTTTAGCCTGTATTGATCTTAGAGCCAGGTCTGCAGTCCACAGGGCCACACTCATACTAGGTCTTGACTAGATAGAGCATAGGCTTTTCTGAGCTCCTTTACAGGCCCCTGTGAAGCCTGAGAGAAACTGGGGCTGCTTGGGCCAGGACAGAAGTCCAGCCATCCTGCAAACCAGGACTGTGGCTTCTTCCCACCAGGTAGCATGATGCATGCAGCAGGAGGCACACATAGTGTCCTTGTCCTGAGGTTAGGACAAGAGCTGAGCCAGGGAACATGAGACCCCTGTGGGTTTTAGGCTTCTTGATAGTGAGAAACAATTGAGTCTCCCCTGATCCTCTGGAATGGACTGAGAAATATTGCATGGATAGGTGAGGTTAGTTGATTGGCAGATAAATGTATCAGTGTGCGATGAATGAGATAAGGGAGGGAGGGGAAAATAAGGATAGATGAATGTGGATGGGGTGGATAGATGGATGGATGAATGGATGCAAGTAAGTGATGGATAGTTGGATGGATGCATGAATGTAGGTATGTGGATGGATAGATGGGGGTTGGATGGATAGGTGATGTATAGCTAGATCGATGAATTGGTCAATGGGTGTGGATGAATGGGTAAATGGATGTGGACTGGTATCTAAAGAACAAAACACAGGAGCGGGATTGGGAATTAAGGTGTGAGAATATCATAAATTCACTCTAATTGTGCATGAAACACTAGAAGAATAAAAAATAAAATTAAAAAAGGAACAAAAGGCACAGACAAATCGAGAGGTCTCTGAATTGCTGAATGTAGCTGCCACTCCTGAAGGTGGTTACAGAAGAACCCAGCTCAGCAAGCTGGAGGCAGAGCACTGTGTGGCTGTCAGCCTGGATTGGGGACCCATTATCAATCAGTGGATGTAGATGGATGGGTGGATGGGCAGATGGTGGGTGGATGGATGGATGGGTGGATGGATGGATGGATGGGTGGATGGATGGATGGATGGGTGGATGGATGGATGGGTGGATGGATGGATGGATGGATGGATGGGTGGATGGATGGATGGGTGGGTGAATGGATGGGTGGGTGGATGGATGGGTGGATGGATAGGTGGATGGGTGGGTAGATGGGTGGGTAGATGGATGTGTGGGTGGATGGGTGGGTAGATGGGTGGGTGGATGGATGGGTGGGTGGGTGGGTGGATGGGTAGATGGATGGTTGGATGGGTGGAGGGGTAGATAGATGGGTGGGTGGGTGGATGGGTGGGTGGGTAGATGGACAGATATGTTGGCTCATGGGTGGGTGAGAATGAAATGATAGGAGTCTCAGGATGGACCTGACATGTATTCCTGGGGTAGCAAGGGAAAGAAGCTGGCCCAGAAGGAGACCTACAGCAACACCACTGCTGTCACACTGCTGCAGCCCACTGTGCTGAACTTTCCCATAACCACCCTTTGTGGTAAAGGCTGCATTCAATTTGCCCAGATACATCTCCACTGGAGTCCTCGTAGACTGCAATGAAGTTTGGATGAGGTTAATGTCAATGGAGTACCCAGTACAGCACTTCAGCACAGGGCTAAGTATACCACTCAGCATAGCACTTCCCACATAGCAGAGCTTAGCCCATGTCAGTCTTTGTCCTTGAGGCTTCCATTATTCTTTTTGAGACTTTCCTCTGTAGTTTCCTGCTTGACCTATTGCCACCCCACATTCTTTGCCATTCATCAGGCCAGGAAAACAGCTATCGATACATCAGATAGCCTGCCACTAACTTCTGACCAGCGCATAGTACACAGCTCCAGAGACTTTCTGAGGAGTTACCCCAGGGGCAAAGGGTGAGAGTGGGCACAACCCACAAAGACCCACTGGCCTAACAGTGTCCAACTGGTTTGGATTGTGTGGGGATTTTTACCTGAGCATGTCTGTAGGGCAGAATGCAGTAAGAGAGGAGGGAGGGGGCTACTAGGGGTCTAGGGCAACAGACAATCCCTGATCAAGTTTCTTCCTGTGTCCAGGAGAACCACCCCAGGTGCAGTTGCTAGGTATGCAAGGTAGTTAGTTGGCAGAGAAGTTGGGAGAGGCCCAGGAGGCCAACCTCAACCCAAGCACATCCCCTCTGAGAACAGGGGTGATCACGTCCCACTCTTACTCGGAATCATTAGGAGTTTAACTTGTCCTCCAAGGAATGCATGAGTCATCTTTCAGAAGCAACTTCCCTGCCTCAAATCCTGGTGCACCCTCAAGTCATCTTTGCAGTCTCCAACTCAGAAGTTCCGGGCTCATGGCATCTTCTTGTTGCCTTGTTACCCTTCTCCAAACCACGACCTGGCTCAAACAGTTCTTAGGAAGACATGCTGCTCTTCTGCCCACAGTCATACTGCCTTTCGGGTTCACACAAGTGGCCTTGGGCTCTTGGAAATACACAGACCCCTCCCTTGATATTTGAATATTAAAATGAGGATGGTATGTGTTGCTTGAGCTCATGCGAGCACGTAGCAGGCATGTTTCTGAAAATATGACTGTGGAGAGATTAAAACAACTTCTTCCTGGAGCCCCCACGTGACTCAGAAGGAAGGTCCCTGGCAAGGTGGGTTTCCAAGCAGGTGAGCCCAACTCTGCGTGATTGGAAGCCCCAGGATCTAGCATGCCCCTGCCTAGGATGACTGTGGTGCCACCTGATCAGGGAGCCCCAGGAACCCCCAAATGGCAGGAGAGATAATTGTATCCCTGTGAACCATAGGAGCAGGCCAATGGTGGGCAGAATGGAGCGGGAAGTGGCTAGAGGAAGTGGACACATCAGCTCCACTCCCTGGGCCCAGCCAGCTGCAGGGAGACCCCTGGTCAGGACACACTCTGCAGCTGGGCTCTCACCAAGACAGAGGAACCAGGGAGTTTGGAAGAATACACAAGGACCGTTGTAGGCAGGATGTGGGATAGTTCTGGCAGGTGACATGGAAGGGAGCTCTAGGTTGCATTCGGCAACTGTTTTGGTTTTTATTTTTTACAAACACCATCTTTAGGAGATGTTTTATGACAAGCGATCCCACATCAGGAGTCCAGCGCTACCAGCTACCTCACACACACCTCCTACCATACAAAACCATACATACCATACAGCACACACCTCACACCTCATAGCACAAACCATACAGCACACACCTCACACATACCTCACACTACAGAACACACACCTCGCACCATTCACTGCACTCCAACCACATCAGACCATACACATACACCATATACCTCACAGCCCACACAGCACACACCTCACACCATAGCATCACACACCAAACAGCAGTCTCCAACTCACACGCACACCATACCAAAACCTCACGTGGCACACTGCATGCACCTCACTCTTCACACTGTATACACCACACACATACCATACACAGCATACAACTCACACCAAGCACAGCGCACCATGCACACATACCACAGTGTACCACACATACCCTTTACCTCACGCTGCACACACCCAAGCCTGCACACAGCACACACCATGGCCCAGGCACAGCTCACACTACACACAGCACACCCCACACACATTTCATGTACTGCACACTACATACCACAGAGGGTCTGCCTCCCTCCCTCAGCTGTGCCCCCTCCTTCCAAGCAAGTCCAATCCTGAACTCCTTTCCCCCTTACCGCCCCCACAGGGCAGGAGCCCTGTAGAGAAACGCCTCCCGAAGCTCCTACAGCGAGAACAAAACCTCTGAGCTTGTCAGGATGAAAAAGCCAGAGACGAGGGGAGCCGCCCGCTTCTTGGTAACGCACGTGGGCGATTGTAGAGCTCGAGTTCAGAGCCGCAAATTGAATTACGGGAGGAGGCAGCCCTGCCATTTGCAACTGTGGATTGTTGGAAATCCTTCTAGAGGAAAATTAAGATATTTCACACAGGGTAATAAAATGCCGGGTGTTGGCAGGCGTGAGTGCCCTGGTCCTCTTGGGCAACTAAGTAATTAAGCATTTTCATTTAAGTCCTGCATGTCGTCATTTCCTTTCATTAGTGGAAGGGTTGGGAAGCTTGTGGGAAACAGAAAACTCTAGAAATCACCAGAACGTTTATCATTGGATTATTTAAAAAAAAAAAAACTTCATACCCACAATAAGCAAGCAGAGACAAAGGGAAACTTAGAATTCATTGTGTTATACACCCCTCTGCTTCTGAACGATCCCCCATCCCGAGTATCTCTGAGCAGGGAGCACGCCACAATGTGTGATACTAACACACAGGTCAGAGTGAGGCCAGGACCCTAGAGATGTCCTGAGCCACGTCTGTGCCCAGGGTCCCTGCTCCTCAGCGACCTTGTGCGGAACAGTCTGCTTCAAGGAACCCATTGGCTTTGCATCTGCTGCAAGCCATGCACAGCTGAGGAAACTGAGGACACATTTGAGTACAAAGTTCTTTCCTTCCTGTGCATCCGTGGGTCCCATCAATGCCTGTGTCACTGTGGGGCTCTGGTTTGCTCCAGAGCCATCTGCGATGCAGTAGTGGGGAGCAGGCCCAGAACAGATTCTGGTCTTGCATCACCAGTCCAGCTGGCATCTAGAATCCACCTTGTATTCTCTCCGGAGGCTCTCAGGAGATAGGAAGGCAAATGAGGGTGGGTGGGGATGATGGGGACAGAGGATCTTATGCGGTGCTGGCCTGAGACCAGGCAGAGCCTCTGTGGTATACAAGGGAACACAGATGTGATTGTTGCTGTTCATTCCTCTCTCTCTCTCTCTCTGGGACTATTAGGGTTATGGGACAGCTGTTATCCCTCTGAAGGCCCCTCCATGGAGTGTCTGCTCATTAATCCCAGGAGGGCTGAGTGCGCATGTCTGGGGGCACAGGAGGGAGGTGACTCTACTTGCATAGTTACATTCCTACAGCCATTTGCTGGTCTCCCCTCCGCTGTCCATGTATGTGCAGGGCACCTCACACTGACCTTAGTCTGATAGATGGGGCCACCATGAGCCATCAGTAAACTGTGGGCAGGTACCTACTGTGTGCTGAGCCGTGGGAACCCTGAGAGGAATAGAGAAGAGGAGATGGAATCATGGAATCAGCTTTCAGTTGGTACTTAAGGAAGAGGAGGGAAGGGAACGGAACTCAGCAAAGGTGTACAGGAAGTGAGAAGTGCTGGGCAGACACAGCCATGCATCACTGCCCCTGCTGACAGAGGACCAGCAATATACGGAAGAGTGTGTGAAAGGAGCAAGTGGAGAAAAGGGCCAGGAGCAGGAATGAGTCCATTGCAGCTTATTCACGAAGTAGAATCTATATGGCGATTGAAAAGGCACAAAGTAGAATGGCAAGCACAAGCCAATCTCAGGAATGGAGTGTGGTACAAGCAAAGGCATTCAGTGTGCAAAGCTGTGCCACATGTTCACCCACAGGCATCAGGCCAAGCCCTGTGGACGTGTCACTATCTAAACATGTTTTTTCACTTTCCTGTGTATGTGGTGGGTACATGCATGCATGTTTGGATGTATGGGTGCACATGCACATGGAGACCCGAGGTTAAGATCGGGAATCATCTTCAATTGCCATTCTCTTTGAGATAGAGCCTCTAGTCAAAACCCAGAACTCTCTGATAGGGCTAGTCTGGCTAGCCTGGCTTGCTCTGGGGGCTCCCAGACTCCACCCTCCAGGGCTGTAATTATACGTGGATTGCCATATCCATTGGGCATTTTACATGGGATCCGGGGATTCAAACTCTGGTCCATTTGCTTGGGTGGCAAGTGGTCTGAGCCATCTCCCCAGCCCTGTTCAAACACTTTCTATATCCAGAAACAGCCATTCCATTTGATCCGACCTAAATAAAATTCACAGTAGACGGCCCATCAACAACCAAAAGCAACAAGTCACTGGCACATGATGCCGTTGACCTGGATCCTCCTGGAGCTTATGCTGAGCGAAAAGGACGATCTCCAACAGATGCATGTGTGAGTCCATATACATGGAAAGCTTGAAGTGCAGGGGGCGCGTGGATCTACACCAAGCACTTGCTCAGCATGGGCAGGAGCCTGGGTTTGGTCCCCAGTACTGCGCAAAAAGAAAACAGAAGTAAGGAAAGCATTAGTTCTGGGTCACCAAAGCCAAGAAGGGTGGTGGCCCTAGCTGCTAAAGAGTAGCATGGGGACAGTTCCACTGAACTTTCCTGAAAGGACGTTGCCGTAGTCACAGGCGTCGGCAATATCCAGTGCTCATATCCACAAGTGCAAGGAAGCCCTGCTGGTGCCCAGGGGAGGCCGTTGCCCCTGCCCTGCTGTGACACTGTGGCTGCGATGTCGCAGGAGGTCAACACTGTGGGAAACTGCAGGGCATGTACCCACCAGCCTCTCTGTTATTTCACTCTGAAGATTGAAATTCAATTGAACGCCCAGTAACAATTAAAATCCAATTAATGAAGATCTTGGCTGAGTCTGAGTTAACGCACGAACTGTGTAGATGGGAAGAAATAAATAGAGGACTCCAACTGGACCTGACGTTTTACTTCTTACAAAAATCTAAAACATGGTGGTATAAGCCCATAGTCCCAACACTTGGGAGCTGAAGACAGGAGGATAAGACGTTTAAGGCCATTCTCGGCTATGTAGCAAGTTCAAGCCAGCCAGGGATACGTGAGACTGGGTCGCAAAAAACAAAACGAAAATAAAAACAAGGATGACTATGGTCACAGTACATTATAAACATGTACAAGAATGTCATAATGAAGCCCATTATTATTTATAATTAACATATGCTAATAAAAACTTCTTTAAAATAACCCAAAAATCTAAAGCATATGTAAGAATATAACTGTTTCTTAAACCATCTTTTTTACATTGGAAAGTATAGATTTATCGGGAGCTTTTTGAAGCCTAATTAGTCATCTAGAGCACCATGGTCTGTGTCTCAGCCCACGGCCCCAGAGAGCCTGCTGCTCCTTCGAGGCTCAGCTAGGTGGCAGCCCTGCCAGAGGTTTTCCTGTGGCCAGTCCTGCCCGGCCCAAGCCACCCCCACCTCTTTCCACAGCCCCCGGAGAAGGAGGGCGCCCTGCCTCGGCAGGTAGGCAACAAGACAGAGTGCGGCCTGCTGGGCTTCGTGCTGGACCTGAAGCAGGACTACGAGCCAGTGCGCAGCCAGATGCCCGAGGAGAAGCTGTACAAGGTGTACACCTTCAACTCCGTGCGCAAGTCCATGAGCACCGTCATCAAGATGCCCGACGAGAGCTTCCGCATGTACAGCAAGGGCGCCTCGGAGATCGTGCTCAAAAAGTAAGCAGACCAAGAGCGTAGCGTCACCTGGGTCCCAGGCTGGGCCCCCTGCAGGGGTGGAGGGGCTGGACAGTCACGCAACAAGGCTCCACCCAGGTCCCCACTGCTGTAGCCTTATAAGCCTCTCCCTGAGTCACTGGGCTCCCTACATCTGCCCGAGTCACCCTCACCACCACCCTCACAGCCCTCTGGCTCTGCCTGCTTTGCAAGGATATGAGAGTCACCAGCCTAGGTTCATGGTTTTGCCCGTCATCTCTGCTGTGGCTCATCCTCCCCTGCTCTTGCTAAGGGACCTGGGGCAGGCATTGCAAGAAGGCCACCTGGGTTTAACCGCCTCTGTCTACCAGAGCCTGCTGTGTGCACTCAGGCATTATGGGATTGGACTGTGTGGGCAGTGGATGGCCACCTTGGCCAGGAATCTTGGGAGGGGGACTCTTTGGCCCCTCGGTGGGCTTCATTCATCTGCTCCCCCCAACATACACACATAGGTGCTGTAAGATCCTCAATGGGTCGGGTGAGCCCCGTGTCTTCCGGCCCCGTGACCGGGACGAGATGGTGAAGAAAGTGATCGAGCCCATGGCCTGCGATGGGCTCCGCACCATCTGCGTGGCCTATCGCGACTTCCCCAGCAGCCCGGAGCCAGACTGGGATAACGAGAACGACATCCTCAATGACCTCACCTGCATCTGTGTGGTGGGCATCGAGGACCCCGTTCGGCCTGAGGTAGGCCCTGGAAACAAGTTCCCTGCTGGAAGCCCACAGGGACCTCCCACATACATGCCCCAAGGCCAGCCACGAGTAAAGCACGGCCACGCTGAGCGTCAGCCTGCTCAGGACACGGCAGAACCCGCAGTCTGCCAGCAGAATGTGCTCTGGGTCTCGATCTATCTCCCTGGCCACAAGGGCTTTTCCCTCTTGTCTACTGGGGGACAGACATGGAGTTCGCCTGGACTTGGAACCTGTCACTCACCAGTAACTGGCAGTCACCACAGTCCAGAGCTGTTCAGAGGGTATCGTCCTTGGGAGCTCAAAGCACAGCGGCTCTCCACGCCGTCTGTTCGCCCCCCCCAGAAGGGGTTTAGCAATGCCGTCCTGGCCCGATGGCTAACACCACTGCAGTCTGCCTTCATCCAGCAACCAGGGACAAGGCTCCTGAATCAATCACAAGTCGCATTCCTGACAGAAGGCCTGGGTGATGGCAGACATGTGCCCAGCTAGCTCTGTACCCAGAGGGAAAGTTCAGAATTCAGTGTGTTTTGGCAGGGTCACGCAGGAAAGAAAGGCTATGTAGTTTGTGACTGCCCAGACAGGCTTGAGTCTGCATGGAGAAACTCGGCTTCCCGTCTCCAAGTGCATCGAGCAGCCACAAAGAGAGCTCAGGACCAAGGCTAGCCCATGAGTTTGCCCCCTCTTCCTCCCAGGCCAGGTCCATGTTGGCCTCGGCTGTGAGGTTTGTGTGATGCCTTAAGACCATCTTCTCCCACCAAGGGCAGAACACCTAGCAGTGTTCTCTGGGGATTGGGGGGGGGGGCGATGGGGGTTACTCCCTCATCTCTCAGAGTCTGAGTGGTTCCTTCTTGAAAGAAAAAAAAGTAGGAAAACTGTCCTCCAAGTCCCTTGTCCCCGTGCTGTAAAAGTCTGTGTTCCAAACACGTAAATCCCAGAGGTTACAGACATGGAAGTTGAGGGGCTGGAAAAGGGTGAGAGACAGACCGCAGGCATCATGTAAACTTGGGTTTCTATGTGTCAATGTTGTGGGTTGTGGTACATTGACCCAGTTATGTGACCTCTCCAGGCCTTATCCATATCCAGGGGATAATATTATCTGCCCCCATGTACACGCATCCCCTGTGATATGTTGAAGGGTCCAGTGACACACGGATGAGCAGTGATCTAAGATCTGGCTTGAAGTTTGCTCAAAAACCAGGTTGTTCTCTTTCTGTTGTGGCCTCCTCGTTGATTCATTTCTCAGGACTCTGTGATACTCAACAGCCCAACATATGCATGGCCTTTAGAAGGTTCTAGTAGTGCTCATGGAATGAATGAATGATGAGAATGAATGAATATGGTCTCCAGCACCCCCCCCCACACACAAAGTGGGTAAAACAAGGCCTTCATTTCAACCCAGATCCTCCGGCAGCAAGGACGACCAGCCCCCCTCATGTAGTACCCTGCAGGCCACAGCTCTCTTGGGACATGAGGCCAGTTATCAGCCTCTTGGAACGAGGAGGCCCACTCTTCACCAGCTGCTCATGGACTCGGGCCTCACAGAGGTGTCATCTCCTTCGAAATTGCCGGGCACAGGAACAGAGGCTTGTGCCCACGTTGCGCATGGGATCTTCTGTCCCAACCCACAGCTCCCCGTGCCATCCCCCCTTCATAGCTTCCTGAGACTCCATACCCACCCATCCTGCCCCCTCTGGCCTTGGAAATGTCCTGTGATGAGACATAAGGGCTGTGGCCACAGAAAAGAACCAGCAGGAAGAGGGGGGACAGAGAACGCTAGGTTCAGGGCCTCAAGGCAGAATACACACACACGCACGCACGCATGCACCAGTATTTTCTGATGGCAGTAGTATGGTCATCTAGATAACGTGCTTCAAGATAGACTTAGGAAAGGGAGGTTCCACATGCAAGTCACCTCCCCTACCTGGGCTTCAGTCTCCCTGTCTGATTGTTCAGCAACTTCCAGACTTTGACATATTCAGCCCAGAGCCCTTCCAGCCCTCCCACCACCCATCAGTCATCCTACCCACCACCCTGTCTGTCTCACCCTAGAATTGCACAATGCATTCGAGAGCAGGGGTTCCCTCTAGGAACAGCAGCTTCGGGGCTCTAACTGCCCTCCTGTTGTCTCTGTCCCACAGGTGGCCTCACATGAAGCTCTTCCAGGGCTTCGGTTTCCTTGTCAGAGAAAAAAAAAAAAAATTAACCGTTTGATGGTCACAACTGCAGAACCCAGCAGGGCTGGAGGGTCGCAATTGCTTCTTCCTCCTTATGCTGGGATAAAGCCTAAGGCTTCGGGCATGCTAGTTCAGCCTAGGCGGCACCATTCAAAAATATAAAAAACAGACCCACTGAGTCAGTGCTTCTGAGACTAGCAGAGAGGTTTTTTTCTTGCTTGCTGTGAGGGATTGGCATGTGTAGAACCAGTTCAAATAGTTGGAAAGCACCAACAGCGTGAAACAACTCCCCCAATCTGCAGCCCCTTTCCACCCCAGTTCCTGCCTCAGAGGCAGCCCCTCATCCCCCCACCCCCCATCTCTTGTCCCTGCCTCGGAGGGAGCCACTATCTCCATTGTTTCAGACCATGTTCCAGGAGTGTCCTTGTCTGCACTGGGTATACTCTGCACACTCTCCCCACGCTGTCCTCCTGTGCCCCCCCCCCTTACACACCATTCTACTCACCTGCCTTAAGTCCCCTGGCAAGGTCCCTGCACTGGGGCAGGGGGGGGGGCAACTAGGTGGAGGGAGCCTTGTTTGGTGGGTCCCCAGTCTTTCCCAGGCTCATTCTGCAGCTGCAGGTCAATGCTCTCCACCGCCCTCGGTTTCCCCAGGGCAACATTGCCTTCCTCCCTCAAGACCACCAGAGGCCAGAGCCAATTAAAACATGCTCACCAAGTCCCTGTCCGATAGGCCCCATGCTAACAAGACCCAGCATGGAGGGAGCTGTCAGGAGAGCATCGGACTGAGACAGGCTGGGTGGGCTCTCGGGGGGTGTTCAGAGTCCTTGGAGTCACAGACAACGGCTGTCACCAGAAACAACAGATGTTTAAGAGCCTTCATGTAATGAAAACAGGAAGCGTCCATTTCCTGGCTGGTTTTCCTCAGTGAGAACTATCTAGGATAATTTTAGCCGCTTTTCAAAAAATTTAGCAGCAATTTTATTTATGTGGAAAGCATATTTCAACCAGACCCATGCCCCTGAGACTTGAGTCTGAGTCATCTGGGTCTTCAATGTTCAGAGCAATTAGATGCTTCGTAGCTGTTTGTTGACTGACTGAATGAATGATTCCAGGAATATCCAGAGAGCAGTTTAAGGAAACACCCCCTCGGGTGGAGGGATCTAGACACTCCATGAGTGGACGGAGCATAGCGCGTGGATATGAGTAAGGCTGAAATGTGGAGGCTAAGGGGGGAGGATGGTCCAGGTAGCAGCGCCAGAATGTGCAAAAGCAAGGAAGGGCAGTTGGAAAGCACAGCTTTTCATTACCTTCACAAAATGTTGGATGCATGCAATCAGCTTATGAAGAGAACAGGTTGGGTTTGGCTTACCATAGATGTTTCATGCATGATAGCAAAGAACACACAAGAAACAGGTAGTTACATCCCAGGGGAGAGGAAGAGGAAGGTAGAGGTAGAGACCAGTTCCTTTCCTGGACACACACCCTACACAGCCTAAGGCTCCATCTTTTAAAGGTCCTGATACCTCCTGATGGCACCACACAGAAACCAAGCCTCCAGGGCACACCCTTTAGGGACAGACCTTACACGAGCCGTCACAGATGCTATCTGGGGGGAACTCATGAGAATCCTGATGTGTTTATGGGAGAAAAGGCTGGAAAGGAGCTGGGAGCCTCTTTTTTTTCCAACCTGAACCAGTTTGTTTGGCAACACCTAGAGGATGGTACATTTTAGCCCTGAGACAGTCTTTAAGGTGGGAATCTTCCTAAATCCCGGCACCAACTCCCTCACTGCCAGTGTCAGACTTCCCGTGACTCCCACCCAGCAGCAGCGGGGCAAGGCCTGGCTTCGGCACCGCCTGATCTCAGGCCCCTCCATGGCCACCGTGGTTCTTGCCCTCCCCTGCAGGTCCCAGAAGCCATCCGCAAGTGCCAGCGGGCAGGTATCACAGTCCGCATGGTCACCGGTGACAATATCAACACGGCCCGGGCCATCGCCATCAAGTGTGGCATCATCCATCCTGGGGAGGACTTCCTGTGCCTGGAGGGCAAAGAGTTCAACCGGAGGATCCGCAACGAGAAGGGGGAGGTGAGCGGAGGCCAGGGGAGAGGGTCCCGCCCCAGAGCGCTGCAGGACAGAAGACAGTTGAGGTACCCAAAGACCTCTGAAGACTCCACCGACCCACCCTTCCCTTTGTCCAGATTGAACAGGAGCGGATCGACAAGATCTGGCCCAAGCTCCGGGTGCTGGCTCGCTCCTCGCCCACAGACAAGCACACCTTGGTCAAAGGTAAGGCCAGTAAACAAGCCTGAGTTGGGACCACCTTGCAGCTTGTCCTCAGAAGTGGGAGGCCTGGGGCTGGAGAGGTGGCTCAGGGGTTAAGCCTCTGCCTTGCAGGTGGAAGGTCCTGAGTTCGTATCCTAAACCCCACGTATAGATGCTGGATGGAAGCGGGGCGGCCTGCGCTTCTGGTCCTGGTAGGGCGGAGCCTGTGAATCCCGGGGCAGCGCAAACGAGGAGGTGGAGGCCGTCCATGGTGGCTCCCAAATTCGCCCGTGGTTCTACACACACACACATACACACATACGCGCACACATGCACACACACACAATTGAATAAATGATAAAGAAAAAAAAGAGAGAGAGAAGTGGGAGGCCTGCCAGGGATCTTCCTCACCTGGAGACCCTCTGACGTCACCTCTTTTTAGCAATTACAGTGAGAACCATAGTGGGCTCAGAGCAGGAAGGGAGGCTGCAAGACTCTCTTCTGGGCCTCTAACCTCCTCTAGCAAACAGTAAGCCTCCGCCCAGCACATCTGAGACTCATGGCTGGAGAGTAGATGACATTCGCCGAGACATTTCGTTTGGTGGGCGTGGTGCCTCTGCTACACAGAGCCTCATGTTCTACATGCTCTGTTCTCCTGTCTGTTGGTTTTTATTGTCCCTCCTCTAGAATACCATCCACTGCACTCCAGACTGTCCCAGAACTCATGAGTTCCAGACCCTAGACAGTCTGGTCTCTGGAACCCCATTCAGACCTGTGACCAGACCACGGGGATGCGAGGCCCTGGGAATAGCAAAAGTCAGACTCCTTCTCCCTCCTGCCTCCTTCCAGCAAGAGGGACGCCACTTCCAAAGCCTGGGTAGTGGGTGCTAGGCACTCCTGGAGTCTAAATTCACGTCCTGGCTCTGTCACCAACCTGCTCAGAGGTCTTGGCAATTCTAGGACTCAGTTTCCTTAGCTGTGAAATGATCAGGCGGTAGGATTCTTTCTTCTGCCTAGGATCACACTAGGCATGTTAGAGTCTTGTCTTAAAGGAGCTGTCTGTCCTCCTGGACATTGATGGAGGCCGAAGCATCCACCCTGGGGACAGAAGCACCGGAGCTCTAGGACTACAGACCCTGCAGCAGAAGGCCCCAGCCTTTCTCCTCCCTCCCTCATTCACTCAGTAGTCATGTGCTGAGGACCTCCTGTGTGCTTTAGCTGGTCCTTCCCTGGGGCATCCATGATGTATGTTCCATGACTGTGTCCCTGCACAAAATGAGAGGCTGTCCCAGTAGCAGAAAGGGTGTCCTGAGCGGGCCTCAGCCTATAGCTCAGGCTGAGGAAGGTGTGAAGTCAGGCTGGGGAAGGACCCTGTGGCTGGTTTTGGCACAGGGGAATCATGCAACATGCATCTGCTGAGACCCCACTGCACGTCTCCATGTCCTGTGGTTTTTAGTGCGCAGCCAGGTGTTAGATATCACAGAATAGGAACAGATCTGACGAGAAACCAACCATTCTATGTAAGACTGGCTTACAGAGGCTTCTATGGGCTCTTGATGTCTGAGTAGAGCTGCCTGGAACAGCTAGTCATTGAACCAAGAGCAAGGGAGCCTGAACTTACATGGGGTGATGTGCAGGGGGGGAGGGCTGGAAGCTATAGCCCCAGGACTCCCACCTTCACAATGGTAGCGGTGTGTCCTGTCAGGGACCAGGAAAGAAGGATGCCCAGGAGTGAAGGATCCCCAGGAAGACAAGAGGGAGGCCTGCCTAGGAGGAGAGCCCAATCCACTGTGGGAACAGTTCAAAAACTGGGAGGACAGGACAGAGATATGGCCACAGGGAAGTCCCTGGTGAGCTGTGAAATGGGAAGAGAGGGGTAGTGCACAGGAAGAAACCCTCCTCCTCCTCCTCTTGCCTCGGAGGAGACCTGTGCTGGCTGAGGGCCAGGGGAGATGCAGACCTGCCTTCCACAGCAGGAGCCAGGCAGGTAAGCCGTAGTCGTGGGACTCAGGCTGCCAGCAGATGTGAACATCCAGGAGAACTCCTGAGGCACCAAGTTTAGGGACTGGGTCCTGATTGGGGCAGATAGAAGACAATGTCCCAAGTCGGGGAGCTCATCCCCGCCCCCACAGACTGTTGCTGTGGGCCCAGCTCAGGCAGAGCGGCGTAGGCAGACACACTGATGCTAGGGGCAGCTGGGATCTGTTCATTCTGGTTTTCACTGGGTTGTTGAAGATGAACGTCTATAGAAAGGGCAGGCCAAAAGAGTTGGGCAGGGGCTATGGCCAAGGCCTCCCTACATATGACTGGATTCCCCAGGGCTAAAGATTTGCAAACCAACTTGTGGGAGTCCCTGGAGAAACAAAGAACCCCTGTGTGTAGACAAAAAGGGGACCAAGTTTCTAGGTATGGTAGCTGCCATTGTGGTCAAGATCTGCTGAGAGCAGGCAGAGCTGCAAGATGGACAGGCCTGGCCACAGAGGCTCTGAGCCAGCCTGGGCTAATGAAAACTCTGATGGGCAGGAGGAGCTGGCAGGAAAGACCAGATGGAAGGCCACGCTGTGGTTCAGGGCTGGCTAGACTGCCCGTCCCACCGGTGGCCCACATCTGAGTGACCCCCTCCCTACAGGCATCATTGACAGCACACACACTGAGCAGCGACAAGTGGTGGCTGTGACGGGGGACGGGACCAACGACGGGCCTGCCCTCAAGAAGGCCGACGTAGGCTTTGCCATGGTAAGAGCCACTCACAGAGGTCTTGGGTGGTGTCTGGTGGAGATCAAAGGCCAGACAGAGGAGAGGAGCTTTAGCCTACCTTCCATTCTCCGAAGCTCTTGAGCCCCACACTGGCCACATAGGTCTTCCTAGACAGTGTGGGCAGTGCTCTCCTGGAGACGCTTCTGTCCTGCCAGATGCCTACACATCAGGGAGGAAGGGCGTGGGGAAACAGGCTTCCCAGGGGTGGGCTGTGTCCCTCTGAGATCTTCAAGTCAAGGCTAAGGTTCCCAGGGCTGAGGCTGAGTCGGGGTGAGGACAGCAGTATGGAGCCACTCACCTCCCCCGGCTGCCCCACCAGGCTCCTGTCCCTGTCCCCTACAGGGCATCGCAGGCACAGATGTGGCCAAGGAGGCCTCAGACATCATCCTGACAGATGACAACTTCAGCAGCATTGTCAAGGCTGTGATGTGGGGCCGCAACGTCTACGACAGCATCTCCAAGTTCCTGCAGTTCCAGCTGACCGTCAACGTGGTAGCCGTGATCGTGGCCTTCACAGGGGCCTGCATCACGCAGGTGAGTTCTCAGGGGAACACACCCTCAGCAGGAAGAGGGAGGACACTGTCCCCCCCGCCCCCCACCCAGCGTCATAGATTGGATCACAACACGGGGTGGGCATCCGTTGTGGTATCTCCAGGGAAGCTCCGCATCACAGCCCCCTGATACAGCTGCCAGCCCTGTGCAGCTGAGGACACGAGGCTCGGGAGAGGTGATATGACGCTGTAGCCCTGTAGACAGGAGACCCCACCTGCCAACCCATACCACTCTGGTCCTTGCTCCTGATGCTGGAAAAGACAAGCCCAAGATAGAGTGGCCAGCTGAGAACCAAGAGCCAGTGGAGCCCTGGAGGGTCCTTAACTTAGGTGGAGTGCCTTGTGAGGGGCTAGCTGGTGGGAGACAGTGGGGTTCTGTCTGCCAGATCACTGCTGCTGGGTTTCAGCAGGTTGTGCGCCGAAGGGGTAGATCCAAGTAGAAAGTGGAATGGTTCCCTTTTTTCAGAGGCACAAGCTGAGGCTCAGAGAGAGGGCAGCATGGCCAGGGCACCTGCCTGGGTTCCTAAAGTCCTGGCACTACGGTTCGCCTGCTGCTCCCAGAGCCTGGCCTCCTGGTCAGTGGGTGAGAAGCTCCCTCTAGTGGCATTTTAGGGACATTGCCCTGGAAGCCTTAACTCAAGGCTTCTTGGAGACTGGGCAGATGCCAATGGGAAAAACAGGTTCCTAGACAAAGGTCAGTTGGCCAAGGTCCTCTCCTGAGTGGTCTGCGCAGGCTTTGGTGGGAAACAGCGGACTTGGCCTGAAGCATTGTGATCAGAGATGGCGAGGGAGCAGGAGTAAGCCCAGAGGGACGGGCCAGCCAGAGTGGAGATGGGGATATGGCAGGAGGGCTGGGGAAGGAGGTACATGAAGTGGGGATAAAGGCAGGAAGGACTCATTTGAGCCATTGTGGTTTCAGGGTCAGTGGGCTTCCTGGGGGAAGTGGACAAACCACTGGGTAGAAAGAGGCCATGTAGGGGAGAAGGGGTCTCAGCCACCAGATAAGAGGTACACAGCGAGGGAAGAGCAAGGAAAGGGCTCCAGGTGTAAGGAAGGAGCAAGATTCTCTGAGAGGAAGGACAGCGACCAAGAGGCTAGGTCAATGAGAGGGGGCGGTGGGTGACACAGAAGTCAGTTGGTGACCTGAAAGCAGGGCATTTGGTGTGGGCAAGGGCTGGGCATGTAAGGAAGGAAAGACCAGTAAAATCAATTCCTCCAGAAGCATAGATGTGTGCTGAATTCGAGTACATTATTTACAAGACAGGAGAGATCTGAGCCAGGAAGTGGGTCTTGACTTCAGACAGGAGAGGACCCCACCACCAGGAGGCTGCAGGGGAGGAGGGCGTAGGTAGGCGGTAAATGCAGCTCAGTTCATGAGGTGACAAGAAGGCTGCTGAGCCTGGAGGCTGGAGCTGTGGGGGATGCTCAGCAGGGTAAGAGGGGCTCCAGGAGCCTGTCCCACATCCACTCGGGAACCCCGAGACTGGGCGGCCTGCGATAGGAATCACACCCGCACTTCATGGCAAAGGCACGGGCTCTTCGTGACAGCCCCTCCCAACCCCCCAGGACTCCCCACTGAAAGCCGTGCAGATGCTCTGGGTGAACCTCATCATGGACACATTCGCCTCCCTGGCGCTGGCCACCGAGCCGCCCACTGAGACGCTGCTCCTGAGGAAGCCCTATGGCCGCAACAAGCCTCTCATCTCCCGGACCATGATGAAGAACATCCTGGGCCACGCCGTCTACCAGCTCACCCTCATCTTCACCCTGCTCTTCGTGGGTGAGCACCCCAACACACACGACCTTCCAGCCCAGCATGGTCCATACCCAGCATCCAGATTTACTCGTGCTGTCCCGTTTTCCTCATAAGAAGGTAACTGGGTTGCTCAAAGTCGCAACAGGGAGCCTGGGGCAGAGCCAGGCTCTGTCTCAAGCTGGCTGGTCCTAAAGCCAGGGCTCGCCTGCTGGTGGCAGCTCCCGCACTGAGCACACACTGTGCCAGGTCTCGCTCTACCCCTGGCATCCTAGGGTAGAGGGATTCAACCCTTTCCTGACCCCTTCTGGCACCTCTCCATGCCCCAGGGCACATGTCCCTGTGGAGGTGCCCATGAAGAAGAACACACTCCACAGAGCTTCAGTCCTTTCCCCAGTACCTCCACTGAGAATTAGTTGTCCCAGTTATCCGAGATCCAGGCAGCGAGAGCGTTAGTCAGCCTTCTGTCACTGTACAACGAAATGCCTTGACGAAGAGAAGGTGGTCTTAGCTCACAGCTGGGTAGACCACTGTGACGATGACCCCGTTGTTGTAGGCCATGTATCGTGGAGGAAGGCGGTGAAGGAAAACCATTCACTCCATTGAAAGGAAGCCAGGGTCCCACAATTCCCTTCAACAACATGTTCTAATGGCTTAAAACCTCCCACTAGTCCCACCCCTTAAAGGGTCTTCCACCTCCCTGGGGGCCCGAGATGTAGTGGGTGACTTTCGAAGCGTGCAGAGGCCCCCACTCTGCTCATCATTGCATACACGGGACAGCGTTATACCCCACTGTCCTCAGCAGTCAGGAGGTAGAGACGGGAAGGTTAGAAGTTCTAGGTCATTCTCAGTTGCGAGCTTGGGGGCATCTGAGACAATGAGAGACTCTATATCCAAAACAAAGCAGGCTGAGCTACCACGGTGTTCACTGAGTAAGGTGCTCAATTCTCTGAACCCACGTGGTAGAAGGAAAGAACCAAACTCCCACAAGTTGTTTTCTGGTCTCTACGTGAGGCCATGATATGTCTACACACACACACACACACACACACACACACACACACACACACACACACACAATATAATTAAAGAAAAAAAAAAGGTACCACTACCTCCCAATAGTACCACAGCCTGGGGACCAGGCCTTTAACCCATGTGCCTTTGGGGCACACTTACCTAACCATAGTGAACTTTCATGAGAGTTCCTGTCCTCTACATCCTGATGTACCTGCCAGTCACCTGTTCTAAGGTATGTCTTCTGGTAACACAGCTGGCTTCCACCTGTCTGAGATTTCCACAGAAGGGATGGCAGGTCCCCAGCTGTTTGCTCCCTAGAGAAAGGATCTGCTAACCTTCGTCCACTCACCAGGCAGGCACCACAGCCCCTCCCTGCCCTGTGTCCAGGCACAGACCCATGTGCGGGTGGCTCCTCTGCTCCCACCCTCCGCCCAGCCCCATCCTTCAGCTGGCAGACTCCACATGCCACACCCCGATCCTGTCACACCCTCAGCCAGGGCCCTGACCAGGCATGCTCCTGCCCTCGGCCCCCCACTCTGCCCCTGCCCTCAGCCCCTCCCCCACTTCGTCGGCAGGCGAGAAGATGTTCCAGATTGACAGCGGCAGGAATGCACCTCTGCACTCACCGCCCTCAGAGCACTACACCATCATCTTCAACACCTTCGTCATGATGCAGCTCTTCAATGAGATCAATGCCCGCAAGATCCACGGGGAGCGCAATGTCTTTGACGGCATCTTCCGGAACCCCATCTTCTGCACCATAGTGCTGGGCACCTTTGCCATCCAGGTAGCTGGGCTCCACCCTAACCTGGGTCGGGTGGCGCAGCGTGGAGCCCTCTGTGCCGGCCACTGACGGCCCGTTCCTTTCTCTTTGTCCGTCTGTCCCCTCTGACCTCCAGATAGTGATCGTGCAGTTTGGTGGGAAGCCCTTCAGCTGCTCTCCACTGCAGCTGGACCAGTGGATGTGGTGCATCTTCATTGGCTTGGGAGAGCTCGTGTGGGGCCAGGTATGTGACAGAGGGGTACAGGAGGGACCAAGACCCAGCCTTGGTCCAGACTCTGACACACACCTGCTGCACACTCCAAACAGGGCCCTTCCTGTTGCTCAGTAGCTGAAGAGTAGGACTGGTCCAGACCTCTAGTGCTGGCCACTTGGGCACCACTCTGACTTTTGCCTTTTATCTTCATAGTCCTGCTCTTGGTGTTTCTTCTTTTAAATGGCATCATAGAATTTTGTCCATTTTGGTTTTAGCTTAAGTTTACTTGCAAAAGCTATGCTGCATTACTGACATGCTTGCCAAAACAGTAATACTGTGAACATGTTGAAAGACTGAGCTCAGGCCTGTCGTGACGGAGAACCTAAAGCCAACTTGCTGCTGGGGTCAGCCAGGGATATCCTGGGGCTGGTGATCTGTTGGGCTTCCCAGAGACTCTAAGCACTGTGAGGACAGATCCTGCCAGGTCGCAGTATGCTGGACCTGTGCCATCTGAGGTCCCCTTGGCTTTGGGGGATGCTGCTCCGGTGACCACAACTCTGAGCCAGAACATTCTTTCATCAGGTTCCTTCCCCACATTTGCCCAAGCTCTAGGCATACATATACACATGTGTACACACGTGCACACACCTCTGAGAGTTTGCAGCTCAATGTCTTCTGACCCAGAACACTGCTTAGAAGTGTCTACAGGCTGGGCCAGAAAGGATTTAATCACAAAGTTTCAACATCCAGGCAGCAGGGATACTACAGACCTGAGACAAGTTCCAACTTTCAAACTGTCCCCAAGCATAAGTCACCAAAGTAAGAAAATGGACAGTCAGGTGGCACATATTTGTAATCCCAGCACTTGGGGCTGCTGAGGCAGGAGGATCACCACCACTGGAATCTTGACTGAGCTACATAGACCCTGATTCAAAAATGTAGAACATAGAGGAAGAAAATGGGGGGGGATTACAGGTAGGAAAGCTCCGATACAACAAAGACTCGGGAAGTGACTCGGTGGCAGAGGGCCTTCCTAACGTGCGCAAGACCCTAGATTCCATTCCTAGCACAGCAAGAAAATAAATCATGCCTAACAGAGAAATCCACTTACAAGCTTTCTCTGGAGAGTTGATAACTGAATTGGATATGCACCCATACCCTGCGATCTGTTCAGTTTCCCTGAGCACCCCAAAGCCCTGTACCCTTAGGAAACCCTTGGGACGCAGGGAAGCAGACTCGTGACTGCTAGGCCGATGCCAGTGCAGGTCCTGAACTCCCCGGGAGCCTGAATAGGTGTGGTCTGGCCCAGGCGCCTCTGACATCCATTTCATCCTCAGCCCCAGGGCCAAGTCCTGTGGAAGGGAGAAGAACACAGTGAGGGGCCTCCCCTCCCCACAGGGGCACTGTGACTCACGCCCCCAAGGCCAACCACAGCAAGCTCCAAACAGCATGCATGCGGCACCAGGCTGGGTCTCCACGACTCCCCGGGCCACCCCTTAGCAGGGGTCCGCAAGTTGACGTGGGTCCCGCAACCAGTAAGGCCTGGGATGCTCCAAGTCTGGCCACGTCCTCCAGAGAATGAGTGGATTTAAAAGCCGCAGTACGAGATGGCAACGAGAGGGTTAGAATGGATGGGAACGGTTAAGGAGGGAGCTGATCTCATGACCGAGTACGCCTGTAAGAAAAGAGAGAGGATGGTGGCGACCGGGAAGACAGCCACGACTGTGACGCCCTGCGGGGTGTGCCCCTTGCAGGTCATCGCCACCATCCCCACGAGCAGGCTCAAGTTCCTGAAGGAGGCAGGCCGGCTCACCCAGAAGGAGGAGATCCCTGAGGAGGAGTTAAATGAGGACGTGGAGGAGATCGACCATGCAGAGAGAGAGCTGCGCCGCGGTCAGATCTTGTGGTTCCGGGGTCTGAATCGGATCCAAACACAGGTGCGGGGAGCTGCTAGGGCTGGGCTGGGCTCAGCTGGGGGCCGGGTGAGGGGATAGGGGCAGTGTGCACCCCTCATTCTCTGGTGGGAGGGAAGGTGGGCAGAGGGACCTGGGGGCTTCCGTGATCCCCTCTCCACCCATGCCCACCTTAGGGCCCATGCCACGACCAGTCATGTGCGCACACCACCTCCGAAGAAGCAGAGTACTTGCCCCAGGAAACGCAGCCACTCAGCCCACGGAGGGGTAGGCACGGGAGTCATACCCACCAAGAGTTTCCAGGGGAGCCTTTGAAGATGGGGAGGTGTGAGGGCTGGGGAAGCAAGAGACTGCGGTGACTGGGGCAGCTACAGGAAGGGCACACAAGACTGGAAGGAAACTGAGCCCCATGCCCTGCCTCCCCCAAGGAGTGCCAGGCACCCTACACATGAGCACAGAGCCTTTGCTTTCACAAGGCGCTCCAAACACTGTCTTGACTCCCCCAGGTGTGGAGGAAGTTCTGAGAAGCAAGAGTGAAAGTTCCACATGTGCAAGTACATATGTGCAGGACAAGGACACACAAAAGAGAGGGTGGGCGGAGCGCCGGCCCAGCTAAAGGCAGGCTCCTTTCTAGAACTGTAGCTGTGTGGAACACGACACAAGAATGAATGCACACATGCATGGCCACACACATACATACATACACAGACACGTTGCACACACAGACACATACAGACACAGAGACACGTATACATGTGCACACACATACATACACCCACATAAGCACATTTCACACTCACACATAACTTTAGGAAACGAAAAGAGAGTGTCACCCCTATATCCTTCCCCCAGCACTCCAGGACAACACTGCACAAGGCTGGTCACCTTGCCTCCCCAGGAGGGGTGGACCATCAGTTGTAGCAAATAGGTCCACACCTACAATGCCTGCTCCCCAACTTTACCTCCTTTGAGTCTCAGAGCTCCGAGAGGTGGGTATGACTCACCTGCTGTGGCATCCTGGCATGATCTGGCCCGGTCAGGGGAGCCATTTTCGAACCCAGAGCTGGGTTCACACAGACCTGGACTCTCCTGCTCTGATAGGACCCTGGTAGCTCCTGCTTTCTGGGAGGGTCGGGGTAAGTAGCAAGGCCCTCACAGTAACTTTGGGTGTGAGCACCTCAAAGCTTGCCTCCCATGGGCACTGTTGTGGGCTTGGTGCTTTGCCACTTAGGGACACGCTTGCCAGCTACACGGCATTGCTGTCTGAGCCCACCTAGCTAGTAAGTGATGACACCCGACATTTGGGCTTCACTCTGTCCATTCCAGGCCCCACCTGGCCACACTAGCTCCATGCCTGGTTCTGCCCTCCCTTCCCAACGCCATGTTGAACTACAGCCACCTCACTGTCCAGCCCCCTGTCCCGAGCCGCTAGTGAGGGAAAAGTCAGACCCTGTGCCCTCTCCCCCGCCGGGGACCTGGGGGTCGCAGGTGGGCCTGGAGCTATGCAGAGGTCTTTCTGAGCTTTGGAGTGTGTCTGATATTTTCGTTTTAAGTGATGTTGTCCTTGTCGCCGTGGCTGCGGCTGTTCTGTGACGTTGCGCCCGTCAGTCGTGTAGCTGTGGTGTTCGTTCTTCTCGCAACTTGTCTCGTTCTCTCCTCCGTTGCAGATTGAAGTAGTCAATACTTTCAAGAGCGGGGCCTCCTTCCAGGGGGCCCTGCGGAGACAGTCCTCCGTCACCAGCCAGAGCCAGGACGTAGCCAGTCTCTCTAGCCCTAGTCGCGTGTCGTTGTCCAATGCTCTTTCCTCTCCGACCAGCCTTCCTCCTGCTGCAGCTGGGCGTGAGTGTGACTCCTTACCGCCTCTGCTGGCGCCACCAAGGCCAGCTCCTGGGCGGGCAGGCGGGAAGGGGTATTGGGGCGGGCAGGGGTCACCGTGTAGCCCAGGGGGCTGAGGGGCCACAGGGTTAGCTGGGGTTAGGGTCAGGGGTTACAACCAGCTTGTAGAGGATCATTAGAGCCATAGTGGTAAGAAGGTCAAAGTCAGTCTATGGGTCACCAGAGTCAAGAGGCTACCAGAGAAGAGATCAAAGGGTTCCAATCCCCCCACACACACACACACACAGTTTCCAGAGGCCAAGGGGAATATTTACGAGAGGCACAAGGCCTCTCTAGGGTCCTACTTTGTCAGGGAAACCCTGGCTTTGAGGGCCAGGGTCAGCATGTACAGTGAAGTCCATTTTGAATTCAAAGGCAGGCAAAGATTCAGCATGGTTTGGTCAACCCTAAAGCCCCTCAGGTTAGAGTCACAAGGCTCAGGAATGAGATAGAGCCCAACCAGGGTCATACACATGCTTGATTTCCCAGAAGCCTAGATGGCTGAAGAAGACAGGAAGCTGGGAGGTCACTGCAAGGCAGAGGTCACACAGTCAGGAGTGGCCGACCACCAGGAGATCACATCTAGAGGCCCCGTCCAGCATTGACGATCCCTGCCAAGCCACACTCCCCTCCTTGCACATCTAGAGAACCAACCCCAGCACTCGAGGTCCCCTGCCCCTTCACATGCCCCTCCCTTGCACAACTAAGGATTATCAGCTACCTTATAAATCCTCCTCTGCAGAGGGGGAAACTCACTAAAGTCTGACCCCTTCCTGGGCAGGTCAAGGCTCCTGGCCCATCTAGCTGACCTTAAAAGTGCTGATCTAAGTTTTGACATGCTGCCCTTCTCTCTGAAAAGCAGCCTGCGGGATGCATGGCTTCTTTCCCATCTGCCTCCAGGAAGACCCTGCGCCATGGGGCTCCTGACCCTGATCCTCCCACGCAGACAAGATATAATGGTCACCCCACCAGCCCTCACCTTCTTTGATAGCTTCCGCGCCTCATCTCTTGATGCTTTATCGAATGTCTCTGCCCCCACCCAAGACCAAAATACCCACGACACGCCTCACTGCTGGGCAGGAGAGGACCTGCATACGGCCCACGAGCTCTTCCATTGTAGTCCTCTGGCAGGAGGAGGCAGGAGGCGCCAGGAATCCACTAGTGGCCTATGCCTATGTCTCCTGACCGCCCTGTGATGCTAACATTGAGGTAGATCTGAAACGGGCCCATCACAACTGGGCTTCCATTCACAGGAAACAGCCCTTACCTCAGTGAGTGGCCCTTACCCAGCTGGCCTTTTCGCCCTCCTCCTTGTCCCTTTATCAGCCTAGCTCTGGCCATTGCGGTCCTGAGTTGCCACGTGTTCCCGTGGAGACACACCTGTTGGTGGCCCTGTATCCCCTGCGTTGACTTCCGGGTGTGTGGCTTCAGAGTACAGGCTTGGCTTTTTTATCTGCCTCCTTGTTAAAGCAAGGCACTTTGCCCTGGCCACGATGGAGATCATGCGACATTCCGGGGTGCCATTAGCCCTTGAAGGTCATCCCTGCAGTCAACCCTCAGCTTAGTTTTTACTGTCTAGAAGAAAGCGCTGTCCTCCCACCTCAGCAACTTCCTTCTCCCACTCCCTTCTGCAATGCTATAAAGCAGGACACCAGTCCTGGGACAATTCCACAGACGGGCCAGACCTGTCTCCTTCCAGGCCAGAACAACCCCCCTTCATTCCATGTGGCCCTGACTTTAAGAAAGAGGAGGCTCTGTCCTGTCCCTACCCAGCTCTTCATTTCCTTCCCACGAAGTCTGGGCATGTCCTCTGCCCCCTTCATCTTCACTTCCTTAACAATCTCATTCCTGCCCTCTGCTCTAGTCAATCTGTAATTCTGGGTCTCTTTGGACCTTTTCTTGGATATGGGGTCTCAACAAGAGCTTAAACACCCCCTATCTAAAGGCACTGGCTCCCAAGGGGATCTCCACCTCTGCAATTTCAACATGCTTATTTTGATCACCAGGGTCATGATGCAAATGTGAGGTAAATATTCCCTTGTCCTGTGCTCGGATAGTGCCCTCTGGCTGGCAGACAGCATTCCTTCAGAAGCCAAATGCTATCTTCCTGCTGGAAGGTATGATTAGGCAAAGAGGGGGCAGAAGGGTCTTGGTGGGTGGGATGCAGCAGAGTATCCATGCCATCAGCAGCATCTGCTGCCTGAGGTCCCCAAAAGGAAGAGGACCATGTGTCTCATTAAGACAAAAAAAAAAAAAAAAAGGAAGGGGTCATGTGCCCCAGGGCTCAAACCTTGATCTTCTGAATAATCAAGAGCTGATCATGAGGTCCGGGGCAGGCAGTGTGTATGAGGAGATCGCCGTGCACCACACGTGTGAGGAGTGCAGCCAGCAGGCTGAGCCCAGGGCAGTAGGAGCTTCTCTCTTCTGGTTGCACAGGAGAGCTTCATTGACACACCCCTACTGCTGTTTGATTGAGCCCCACTCTATAGTTACTTTACACAAGGTATAAGGAGAGGTGGGAATACCAGTGTAGCCACAAACAGACGGGATGTCCATTTGCTAGGACCACAGAGTCATCGGAGGGACGGGAGGCGAGCGACAGCGTGTACATAAAGCCTCAGGCCGCACCGCTGCACTCACGTGTTAGGCAGCCAGCCTGAGCAGGGAGGTGGCCAGTCTCCCGGGAGCCAGTGTCCTTGCCGACCATCTCCCAGGTCCACAGAGGATTCCCTACACTCTGGGGCTGAAAAGCTGCACCTTCCATTAAGCCAGGGCCTTATCCGACTCCTCACGTGGCTGCCCAAAGCCTCCACTGTCATCCGCCCTAGATCTTTGCCCATCTCAAGCCAGCTTTGTCCTTAACGAGTCTGAGGCAGGCTCTAAGCTTCTGCTGCTTCAACCCCAGGAAGCTGAGGGCAGGAACATCGCTCCTCTCCAGACACACCCCTCCCACATTCACAGGGCCCCACCTGTGCCCCATCTCCTCTTCAGACTGAGTTTGGGGGATGGATAGGGTAGAGTGTTTCAGTCAGAAGCACAGACAGGGGCAAGAAATGAAGCGGGGTCTCTTCTTAGCTACCTGGTGGTAACTTATGTGGTATGAGCTTGGGTTGGCGAGGAAACAGCTTGCTTTTGGGGTGCCCTAGACCTCTCTGCTGTCTGAATATCCCATGTCTTTGTTTCCCTAGAGGGCTAGAGAACCCTGGACACAGAGTTCAGCAAGAGAGAGTGAAATTAAAAGAGGTTGTGAGTCTTTAACCTTGAGCCTGAAATGAATGTGAATCAATCCCAGATTCTTGGCTTCCTTGAAGCCGGGTAAACATTCGAGTATGCGGAGCCCATCTCAGAGTGGGGTCTCCCCCAGCCAGACTGGTCAGACACTGGTCAGACCCCTGGGGCTGATGAAAGTGAACCCACAGAATTCCCACCCACCAGCCCCCTCTTTCTTTTCCTCTCCCACATGTCACAAGACTTCAAGAGGCTGTTTTTTTTTTTCTTTTTTTCTTTCCCATATATATATATATTTTTTTCCATTTCAGCAGCAGAGAGAACCGAAGCGGAGACTTGAGGTGGCCGTGGCGGGGTGTCCCCAAAAGTCTTGTCCCCACAGTCTTGTCCAGATCAGTCCATTCATGTTGTCTCCATGCTGGGGGGAATGGGGGACCTCATCACGTCATATGTCGTCCCCTCTGCGTTGTCAGTCACATGACAGGGACCTGCCACTGCCCCTTCCCCAGCTCAGATGTCAGGGGCCCCACACAGTGTAAAGCCCCAGAAGGCCCATGCACAGGGACGTGTCACTTCCATTCTGCAGAGAAAGAAAGCGTGGGCTGGGGGCATAATTCAGTTAGTAGAGTGCCCTCCTAGCATGCAGCACTTTCCATCTCAGTGTGCCATTTACCCCAGAATTTTCAAAACAGACAAAATCAGACAATCTGTGGCTCACTGTAGGGGGCCTGAGGCCAGCCTGGTCTATAGGAGACCTTGTCTCTGAGCAAACAAACAAACAAACAAAAAAGGGTGAAGAAATCAAGGCCTGTACTTTTTTAATTTTGCTTTCCGATACTTGACCTGTCTATCAGGAGGTCAGAGGACTAATAACAGAGACACAGGGATCCAGAGACCTTCACTGTTAGCGCTGAGTCTGCTGGAGACTCGCTAAGGACAAGATGGCCGGCGTCACAGTGACAGTGCGGACGCTCGGAGCGCCTGGCTCCTGCTGGGCTCCTTGCCTGCTCCCAACAAGCTGGGTTTTCAGACTCCCCAGCATATGAAGAGGAGAAAGGACAGAAGACATACGAAAGTCATCCCCGACTAGTTAGAGAAGGCCCGTGGAGGAGGAGAACTGAGTAGAAGGCAGTCAGCCTGCAGGACTCTCTCAAGCTCAAGCAGGATGCCCAGTGAAGGCCAAATTGAACCCCCCTCTCTACTCCCTCACTTAGCAGGAGGGTCTACAGTGAGCTTTAGAAACAGAAAGTCCCCCTCAGCGGAGACAGACTCAATCGTCAGTGCCATCTAGAAGTTTCGCCTGCTAGGAAGAGGGGTCTCCCTACCAGAGTTCAACGGAGGTAGCCTGGTTTAGCTGAGCTCAAATCTGGGATTTTTCAAGCACCTCCCCACGACTTTACATGCCACACAGGTCTCCCATCCTGCAGCCAAGGCCGTGCCCGGCTCTGCCCTCCGTGGCATTCGGCCGTCTTGTTTTCTCCACCTCTTTACCGCATTTGTGGCTAGTGCCAGGAAGAGAGCAAGAGGCACCTTTGTCTCAAATCCCATCACGCCATTGAGGTGCCAGACACGTTCTCCCTTCCCAGGCTGAGGATCTCTTGCTTCCAAAAGAGGCTCCTCCTCACCGTGGGAGGCAGCTCAGAACACGGTCCGCCAGTACTGAAGCCCTTCTGGCCTTTCCTCTTCCAAGCAGAAGCCAGGCTCCTTGTGTTCTTCTGAGGAAAACTAAGCCCTGGAGAGCTTCCCAGCTGAGAAGGGAGCACCTTGCGGTCTGAAACCCTCACCACACTCACCCCGCCCACTTCTGGGGACTCCCTGGGGAGCTGAACTTGGATATCTACTTGTGGCCTCTTTTGGTTTTTTTGGTTTGTTTTTTTTGGTTTTGGTTTTTTTTTTTTTTTTTTTTTGGTTTTGTATTTTCAAAGCACAAATAGAGCAATAAACGCAAAAAGCTCCAGGAAACAAGGGATCCCAACACAAGCTGCGATGGCCAGCCAGGGCTTTGAGCCGATACTCGAGTGTTTACCTCCCAATTGCATGAAGGAAAGAAACGCTGGGTACAAAGGACTTTGTTCACATTGTGCAGGCTTCCAAGTGTAGCCGTGTGTCAGTGTGTGTGTGTATGTGTGTGTGTGTGTGTATGTGTGTGTGTGTGTGTGTGGTCCCCACCCCTGTGGCATGCTCTCCACCCCCAGTGTGCGGTCTGCGGCTCCTCCGTGCTTCCGGCTGCTTCCCGGCTGCCGTGGCCCTGCGCCTCAGAGAACCTCCTGGCCATGCTTGCTGTGCCGCCTCGGCTTGATGTCCCCTTCTCTGTTTGGCCCTCGTGTGTCTTCTCTCATCCCACCTCATCCGACCGTTTCTCCTTCCTGTTCCTTCTCTGTGTGAGCTGTTCCATGTGGTTTGATTTCTTAACTGTGTGTGGTTTGTGAAAAGTTTTTTTTTTTAACAGTCTCTCCTCTTTCCTACTTGCCCTCGGCCCCACTCCACCTCTGCATGGTCAAATCTCTGCTGTGATATTAACAAGGCTCAGTCTTTCACTAGGTCGAGTGGCTGACGGAGTGGGCCATGCTCCGCTCCCCCCTCCCCCCTCCCCCCTATCCCAGCACCTCTCTGATGGTGCTTTTATGAACCTACCTACTACCGTAGTTCTGACCCAAACCCAAGCCACTTAAAAACCAACTCATGGATGTATCTCCCCTGCCCTCATTCCCGTGAGTGGTCATAACAGCAAGTGGATCCTGAGCCCTGTCCTCCTCCAGTCCCCGGCCACCAGCGCGGGCCCCAGAACAGCTTCTCACTCCTGCACTTCCCTTGCAGATCCGCGTCGTGAAGGCGTTCCGTAGCTCTCTCTATGAAGGGTTAGAAAAACCCGAGTCTCGAACCTCCATCCATAACTTCATGGCTCATCCTGAATTCCGGATCGAAGATTCCCAGCCCCACATCCCCCTCATCGATGACACAGACCTGGAAGAAGATGCCGCGCTCAAGCAGAACTCGAGCCCGCCGTCCTCACTCAACAAGAACAACAGCGCCATCGACAGCGGGATCAACTTGACCACCGACACGAGTAAATCAGCTACCTCTTCAAGTCCAGGAAGTCCCATCCACAGCCTGGAGACGTCGCTTTAGCTGAGGCCGCTGTCGCCCGCCCGCCGCCAGCCACCCTCACCACGGACCCCGTACCTGCCTCCGGACGCCTACCCCTACAGGCACCGACTCCCCCACACAGCAAGGAGCCTCGGCAGGAAACCACACCGTGCATCAAGAACACCCACAGACCCTTTCTTTGGCTGCGATGCTGTTTGAACTCTTTTTCACTCCCAGGCAAGAGTCGGGGTTCTCCTGGGGGCAACGGAGCAACACAGTGGTTTTCCAATAATTAATAATAATAATAATATTAATAAGAGCCCTTCTTGGCTCCAGACACGGACCAGCCATATACCCACCCGGCCACTTCGTCCCCCGCATGAATGTACCAGACACTGGATCCTCCCCTCGTTTGGTTCTTGGGGGAAAAGGGGCTGGGGAGGGGGATTTTTTTGTTTGTTTTCTTAGGTCGGAACTGCAAAAGACTCTTTTCTGAGACTGTTTATCCAATCCACTGGTCTGTGAGGTTTGAAATGTTTGCGCAGCATGGTCTCAGATGTCTAGATTAATTTAATAACTTTTTGAAATTGCAGAGTTTAACTCTCTGAGCCGATTTGCATCAATGGAACCTAAGACCTTCACAGACACTCATGAGGTTATGTCCATTCTTTGTATCTATATCAACGTATACATCTCCAATCCGTATACGTACATATAGATAGGTAGATATATATAAAATATATATATATATATATATATACATGGATATATAAAAGTTTCTTTGCCGGCATGTTGCCTTGTTTCTGCTTAAATTGCTCTATTTTAACTTATTTATGTCCTAAAAGAAGAATGTAATTTGTTTACAAACCTGTAGATAATGTCTTTGGCTATTTGTATGGTTTGAGAATACTGGTGGCCGAGGCGCCATCCAACAGCTCGGCCCAACAGATGCTTCCCCTGGATTGCAACCTCCATGTTTTACAATAGCCATGCTCTGATTTTTGCCTGCTATTTCCGTTCAATAAACGTCACTACCGTGGGGAGGCTTAGACACAAAGCCACATGCACCCAAGGATCCATCCCGAGCAGTCGAGCAACATGCTCCGTAGACGAAGGGAGAAGAGGAGAGAAGGCCTCCTGTGTTTGCAGTGAGCAGCCGCCCAGGCCTCGGGCTGCCAGGGGCTGCCAGCACCTGCCGAAGGCTTTTTCTCTCAATGAAACTCACTTGAGTTTACCAAGAGCATCTCAGAATGGACTTGTCTCTCACACTGTCTGCCCAGAGGCCGAGGTAGTGTTGAAGACATTACAAACGCTATTGTGTTGATTTTTTTTTTGTTGTTAGTAAGTTAGAGGTTTATTTCCTTATAAAACAGTGTCTGAGCTGTTGGCATATTGGATGAGGGTCGGTATGGCTTGCTGCTTTTATTTTTATTTTTGAAGAAGAATAGCCTTTTTCTCTGCACTATTTAGATCCGAATGAACCTTATGATGTGTATATTGAGATGTATTCGGTGTGATTTTTAAACCAAATTGTCTTCCTGTAGTCACAATATATACTGTAGCCTTTTAACAGCAAGTCCTGCTTTCCCAAACAGAAAGCCATTCTGAAATCCTCCCATATCACAGGTGAGAAAAGGTGGCTATCCCCCCAACAATAACAGCACTAGTAATCCCACTTAATAAGAGCTTATTTAATTGTCTGTTGGCCTCTTAACTGCTAAGCACTTTGTGGGTCTCAGCTTTTTTCATAAAAAAAGAACTTTTGTATTTAATACAAAGTTTGCTTTGAGACTTTTCAGCATATGATCTTTTTCCATAAACTTGTACAGTGCAAAAGACATTTTGAATACCATGATCGATGATGTCCCATGCTTCGAGGAAAACTGAACCCTTTTGGCCTTGCTTGCGACCTCTGTCCTTCACGCCAACCCTTCCCACACTGGCCCCACTGTCAGCCTGGCCCCGACCCTCCTCCAGGCCCAGAGAACTCTTCCACTCACAAGATGACAGCCACTCGGGAAAAGAGCCATAGTCAGCTGGGAAGGGCCCGTGTCTGGATGGCTGTGGAAAAACTTGAGGGGTTTGGGGTTCGAAGTCTGCCCATCCCACCTGGCAAAATTTTTCTGTGAGGAAGACCTGTGTGAAAGAATGTCACGAAGAAACGTGAATGTATCCAGGAGAGGAAACTGCCAACCCCAGTATTGGCAGGTCAGCCCCAGATGTGCTGACTGGATTCCAATACCAACACCTCCAAAGCCAGTCCACACGCCCCTCTGAGCAAGGAGAGGCCCACACACACGAAACCTGGGGCAGCATTGGAACATGGTGGTTTTGCTTGGAATTTCCTTTCTCATGTTTCTCATCTTTCACCCCTTTTTTTGGCCATGAATCCATCCATGACCTCATTTCCCTGACGCCAGGGTCATTGTGCTTGCAAGCTAAGGTCCCCAAGCCTGGAGGCAAAGGAAGAGCCAGCTTGGGGACACAGAGCCACAGACGCTACCAAGGAGGCTCAGTGTTGGGGTTGGTCTCTTGTCAGGAATGAGGGATGTCCCATCTCTACCCCTTTCACACATGCACACACGCACACACACACATACAAAACACAGGAGATGGTTGGTTTGTCAAAACTCACTGTAGTACACAAAGCTTGCACTCTGCGTCCTATATTTAGCAGCATGGGGAACGTTTGGCAGTTCACCCCATTAGGGGGTCAATAATTTATGACCATTCATCTGTTTTTATGAATTTTTTTATCTAGACAATAATTGTAAATAAAGAACTCACCGTCTCTGTTCATTTAATACTATGCAATGGTTATGCTTTCAATGGCTGGCTCTTCTGACTCGCACAGGGTGATTTCTGACATGTGTCTGTGGCATTAAAAAAAAAAGCCAAAAAAAAAAAAGAACATCAACCAGAATCTAGGAAATCTCTACTCTGTGATGTCTGCTCTTTACTAGTATGTGAACCCCCACCTTCCTTCCAATCCCCCCTCCCCTGCACAACCAAGCAGGGCTAAGTCAGCTGTGAGGTCTAAGCTCACCAACTTGTCTCCCCAAACCCCAACAGATAAGGGCGTTCCAGAGTCACCTACCAGTGGAGGAGGAGAGGGACAACTTGACCCCCAATTCGCACACAGCATTCCGAATTCAGGAGCAGCCTCACTTCTGACTCTTGTCTCTACTATAACATAAAGCTAACAAGAGGGAGGCACTCTGCTTCTGAAACCAGACCAATGATAGTGGCTGACCTCACGCCTTGAATCTTCCTTAGACTTGGGCCTACTTCTCAAGTCTCCCTTCTGGCCTCTAACCAGCCATCTCTGGCACCAACCATCCATTTTTAACTGCTGTCACTCTAGAATGTTCTATCATGTGGCACGATGAGCCTCCCAGTTATTCTCTCATCTGGTCTGCTGAGAAGTGTTAAACTTCTGCCACCTCTCACCCCAGACTCTGGATCCTGTCACTCTCCCATTACTATCCACTCAGGGCCACTAAGTGCAAAGCATCCTGCATTCCAGAACATCAGAGAACCCATCATCTCACCTGTCCCCTGTGTCCTTGAGTTTCCAGAAGCCACCACATAGGAACCAAAGTCAGCTACTGTGACTGTGCCAGGTGGCCTTTGAGTGTCCCTGCTCTAGACAAAAGGGAGCCTCTCCCAGACCCAGAGCTAGGCAAAGATATGCGACCCAGATGATACTAAATCTCAGTTTGGGGAAACACGTATTTTTGTCTCCCTTGCCCGAACTGGCTTTTGCTTATTATTTTATTTGGTTTGGGGTTTTGGGGGGTGGGGCTGGGAGTCACATCCTATTCAGTAATTCAGTTTCAGCACTTTCGGGATGCAGAAATGTCTTGCCTGGCTGTTCTTAGCACACTCTGCCCCCTCCCCATGCCCCCACGCTCTAGCTATAGGAGGCTGACAATCTGCCACACGCTGACAGGCCTCCCACCCAAACCTCTCTTCTACCCCAGCATCTAACACCCCCTTCTTAGAAGATCTGCTGCGAAGGACCTTTCCAGGGCCAAGGTTCCAGTCAGATCAATGGAAGTTCCCAGATCTTTCCAAGGTCCAAAACAAGCCCTCCTGATTGTAACAGAGATCCAAGTCAATCAAGAGTGGAACCCCATGCCTTGGGCAGCTGACATCACCCCCTTCTCCCCAAAACAAGAGGTTCGAGGCTGCTTCACCCTCCCTCCAGCCCCTCGGTCTGTTTTGTAACGTCTGTGGTGCTCTCTCTTCCGGGCCTTTCTTCTCGGGGGTCGCCACACTTTGCTAACTCTTGTGTGCACACCTTTTATAACAGAGTGGCGAGGGAATGGTGCCGTCTCCAGCTTCCACGAGCTGCCCAGGCTCTGGGGCTCTGGGATAATCGGGACTGAGAAGTGACTGTGCTCTTATTGTATACTTTTGATTTCTCTGTATCTCTGGCTTGTGCTCTTTGTAACTAATGGCATTTGTCTGCCTTTTCAACACTATACTAAGCAATAACAATAAATGCACACGTGGAAACGCAGGCACAGTACCCATCCCAACACCTTTTTCCGAAGGACAGGCGGGCTCCCTCCCTCCGTGAATTTAATGCTGGAGAAGTCAAACCCCTGGATGAGAAATGTATTGTGCTCTCGGTCACACCATTAGCACACCCGCTACCTGAGGGAAGCGAGCTTAACTTGTTCCCAGACATTACCCCACCTCGAAGAGGAATGCTTGAGGGAAGGGTCTCCGGAGGAAATGGAGGGATTCAGGTGCAAAGTGGCAGGAGATGGAGGGATAGACCAGAGGGAGAACTGGGGGATTCAGACGCAGAATGTAAGTGGCGTTCTCAACTAAGGAAGAGACAAAGGGTAACCTGATACCTTAGGAATCTGAACTGGACAAACCTCTTCTGAGAGTCCAACAGGAAAGGGAAGATGCCACACCACAAAACAAGGCCCAGTGTTACTCCAAACACTTAGAGTTCTATTCATAAATTCTCACATGGGTCACAGTGGTTCACACAGTCTCATAGCCAAGGTTCATTAATTCCAACATCAGTACCAGAGAAGGTATTATAGGCTGAACATCTTTAATCTGAAGCTTTGTGTGTGCCGACATGATGCAAAAAAAAAATGGAAAATCCCACACCCCCAAGCTGTGCTTCATGCACAAAAATCACATAAATTACCTTCAGATTGAGTGCGTAGGATTATAGAAAACAAATGAATTTTGTGGTCAGACTCGGATCCCATCCAAAAATCTCTCATTGTGGCTATGCAAATATTCCAAGGTCATATCTGAAGCATTCTTGGTCTCAAGTGTTTCAGTTAATGATACTCAGTTGGCGTGATTCTTCCCTCGTCACAGAGTAGGAGTCAGCTGCTCAGAGAGGAAAGGAGTCCTCGCAAGTAGAAAGTGGGGTACTGGTACCTCACTGTCTCCAAGCTAGAGCCGGCACCACAAACCTGCAGAACACTGCCGTTCAACCCACCTGCAAATACCTTACAATCACCATTGCTCATTCTCTTCAACTCCAGTGTTTTCACAGAGAAACTCTCTTAATAACAACTGTGCCTTATACTTTATCTTCACCTCTAATGTGCCCTTTCCCCCGCTTTCCACTGGATAAAAGAGAAGTGCTTGACCTTATCAGCCATATGATCAATGGCTCAGGCACCATGCAAAGCTAGGGCCTAGTGGTCCTTGAAAAACAGAAAGCCAAGAGTCCCCTAAGCTTTGCTCCCTGTTCTATCCTAAGCCCCACCTCCATACTCCTGCAGTATTTCTCCCGTAGGATGGGAAAAGTCTCAAAGGCTAGGTAGGAATTAAGTGCCTTGCCACTGCCATGTCTGGCCCTTAGTTCTGTTAACATCCCACTCTCCTGATCCCTCTCCAAATCCCCTCCACAACCTGTGCCCATTACATTCTTTGATCTGGTTGTGGTCATCTCATTCTGACTTAACCTTAGAGGACCCAAGGTTCCACCCTAGGCGACTTGCCCTTCCAATGTCTGTAGGGGAGCTGGGGGGAGGGAAGTCAGGACCATGTGTATCCAAGCTGTCCTGCAGCAAGACATTTTTCCTACAATGCTTGTGCGGAGATTCCAGGGGCCCTCCCTTGGGGGAAGTCTGGGTGCTAGTGGTTCAAGACAATGAGGATTGGTTACTGGTCTCCAGCTATAGAGGCTACAGAATTCCCTCATTGCCTGGGGAAATCCACAAAAGACCTCGGAGAATCCCTTTGGAAAAAACACTTTGGAATCTCTTTAGTCCTCATGGCTTAGGAAGAGCAGAATGGTTCTCAGTCCTCTGGGAGATCTGACAACAATGAGGCACTAGAGCGGTGTACTCATCCCTCACAAAGTTAGTCTCTACCATGTTCATTACAAATCCAGATGCACCTAGAGCCACAAGGTGAATCTGTAATTATCAATCCTTTCCTGTATGGATCCAGAAACGATTGGTTAAGATAGAAAACCCTCTAGTCATCGGTTCGGATTCCAAAGACCAGGATCAGGTAGCCATAGCAACCAGTCCTCAAGCGTAGGGGCGGAGCCACGAGAAGGCGTGACGTGACCTCCGGAAGACCCGGAACCTTTGTGCGAACCGAATGTGTTTCTGACCGGAAGTTTCTGAGTAACGGGCCGAGGCGCCGGAAGTGAGCTGTTCAGCGGCGCCGTCTGGAGCTGCCACGTTCGAGGACAGGAGTTACCACTGCTTCAGCGATGGTGAGTGTCAAGGTTCGGGCCCCCGTGTGCTGCGCAAGGTTTAGACCCAGGGTGGTTCAGTCTCCTACGCTCCGCGTTTGTATCTGTCCCCGCGGACTTTCAGGGCGGAAGGCCGTGTGTGGACGCCGCGGAAGGCTCAGGAGCCCGCGGCCCTGGCCGCTGCGGCGCCTCCGGCTCCTCCGTGCCCGCCGCCCGCCGCCCTCTAACCGCGGTAGCAGCTGCTATGCAGCGAGCCCTTTGTGCGCTGCAAGGATCGCTCAGCACGCACTCGGCTCGTTGTCTTGGGGAGCAGATGCTGCGCTCAGCTCTTGGCATTTGTGGCGGAGCCATCATTTGCTGGGCACTTCAGGAAGCTGATGGCAGAACGAGCCAAGTGATTCTGAAAGGAGGGTTTGCGATTTTGCTTGTAGTATCTGTGATTCTATGGTGTATCTTCAGTCCTCCCCGACTCACTGAATGAATACATGAGAATGGACCGCGGGGAAAGTCTCTGAACTGAGCATGGCACAGTGGTACAAGGATCCTCTCTGGAACTTTCTTTGGTTGCTAGGTACTCTCCAAAGTTCTCGCAGGCGTTATTCAGCTTGGTCTAGATTTGTAACCCTGGTGATTCTAATAGGGTGAGTTGTTTGGCGTGCAGGTAAGCGCCAGGTGCCCCGAGGATGTATTCTAACAGCGTTAGCACCTGCTCCCATTTGAAAGTGGTCAGAAACAAAGATAGATCTAAAGACCTTTGGTAAATCTTTCTGGATCCACTTTTCCCCTCGGCCAGTGGGAATGTAGTGTATTGTCTTTACATGAGAGATGCGATTGTTATCTGCTGGGTCTCTAGTCCCAGCTGGGTGACTTGGAGAAGTGGTCCTCCTCTCTGGCTTCTTTAGTTCCTTAGTCTGTCATGTGATTGTAGATGCCAGTGCACCTGGTAGGTGCTCATGTAAAAACTGTTAATAACCTGGGTGTCTTGGCACGCAGATGGCTCTTCCTTTTTGCCTTGCCACCCCTCAAGCACACCTCATGTTCAGAATTCTTCCAAGAAACGTTGTTTACTTGGCATGTGGTGCAGAGCTGCTCCACAGCCCACCTCTCTGAAAAGTCAGACCTTGTCTTTTCAGACAGGATCTTTCAGTGTAGCATGGTGTAACCAAGTCTCAGGATCCTCCCTTCTCAGCCCCCTGAATTGTAGGCTCACAAGTGTGTGCCATTACAACCAGCTCTGAAGCTGGCGTTATTCAGGCTGTGTAGCTGGAGGACTTCATGAGACATGTGAGATGTGGAAGTGGTAAGAAATAATCAGTCCGCTTTTCTACCCAAAAATGCAAGAGAGTAGTATTGAGCAAAGAAAAATGATAACCATTTTTGTTTCTTTCTTCACTCAGTGAATGGTCCTTCTGTCTGCCAAACGTTGTGCTAGATAATTTCTAAAGAGAGTCAAAGCGGCAGGTGGATTCAGGAGCCCACCTTCCAGAGGAAAAAAGAGATCATGTGCAGTGCTGTGGGCGTTAAGGGCTGTTGTTTTTGCAGCAGTCTAACTGATTGGGAGTCTGAGAATCTTCAAAAGAAAGAAAGAAAGGGGGGGCTGGTTTGACTGAGACCTCAAAGAGTGGGTAGATACCCCCGAGGACCTAGCAGCTGTTCTCTAGCCCTACAATCTAGACAGGTCTGTCACAAGTGGGAGACCAGGCAAGTACCCTCAGCAGAAATTTGAATCAAATCCTGGTCTCCAGTGCTTGCTTTGGCAGCACATGTACTAAAATTGGAATGATATAGAAAAGATTAGTGTGGCCGTTACGCAAGAATGACAGGCAACCTTAGTCTCCAGCAATAACTGCCTGGACATCAGAGGCTCTGTCATCCAGAAAGGGAGTGTAATTCCTCTTGAGAGCAGCCAGACCTGGTCAGGCTCTTTCACGCTGTCCTTTCTTTTTTTTTTTTTTTTTTTTAATTATTTATTCAATTGTGCGTGTATGCATGTGTGTGTGTGTGGGTATGTATGTGTGTGTGTAGAACCACGGGCAAATTCGGGAACCACCATGGACGCCTCCACCTCCTCCTTGTTTACTCTGCCCCGGGATTCACAGGCTCCACCCTACCAGAACCAGAAACGCAGGCTGCCCCGCTTCCACCCGGCGTCTATACATGGGGTCTAGGATACGAACTCAGGACCTTCCACCTGCAAGGCAGAGGCTTAACCCCTGAGCCACCTCTCCAGCCCCTCGCACTGTCCTTTCAATGGGTCCTTTCTACTAGAACTTCATTTTTTCCCTGTCATGCAACAAGTGCCTCCCTTTACCTAAGGCCCATCGTGGGTCTGTCATCCCTCCAGTCCTTAGGCTCCTCCTATCCAGGAAATGACAGTAAAGGATTGATCTGACTATGGCCAGGTCGTTTATTCTTATTCTTGTTACCACAGTCTCCAATACAAAGGAAGTCCTTAGCTGAATGTGGGGGTGCATTTCCGTAATCGGAACACTTGAGAAGCTGATGTAAAAGAATGACAGTAAAAGGCCAGCCTGAACTACAGAGGCCCTCAAGAACATTAGAAATTCCCAATGACATGAATGAAATGATTGTTGACTGTCATCAGTGAATTACCAGTGATCTCTTTGGTTCTAGGTGTCAGTAATTAATACCGTGGACACCTCCCATGAGGACATGATTGTAAGTATCCATTCAGTCTCCCTCCTGGGTATGGACATGGGTATTTCCTTCCTTGAGTGGGCTTGGTTTGCCTTCACATTTCCCTTTCATGGATCACTTATGAGTCAGGTATGGCTCTGCAGTAGTTCCAGTCAGTCAGCATGGTCATTCTGCCTGTGTATCTTCTGAGTTAGCAGAGCTGTGTCAATGGCCAGTCTTTGCCTGGGAAAACCTGGCAGTACTTTGGAGCTCAGGCCCTTCTATTTCTAGTCCAGTGACATGCTCAAAACTGAAGCTGAGTGGGTGCAGAGCTTTGACAGTTATCTTCTTCCGGTGGTCACTTCTCAGCCACGCTGAAAGGGGATTAAGGAGAATAGGAAGTCAGAGGTGGTCACAGTGCAAGGCAGAGTAAAACTACCTCAGACAGCAAGTGACACTTAGTCCTTGAGCCTGAAGTCATTACTGAGGGTGTTTCTCAACAGTCCAACTCAGAGCTCATTCTAGGACTTCAGAGGAAGGTCCAGAGGTTAAAGTTTCCAATGAGACACTGAACTTGCTTCCTGGAGGCCAAGCAGAGAGTGGGACCCAGGCCAAGTGACCTTAGCATTTCATGCAGGGTTCCTGCTCCCAACCTGTCCACTATCACTCACTTTGCTTCAGGTTTATATTTATTTGAGAGAGAGCCAGAGGGAGAGAGAAAGAGAATGTATGCATATGTGCTGTGGCCAGAGGATAATTTCAGAAATCGGTTCTCTCCTTAAGCCGCGCAAGCTTCCAGGAATTGAATTCAGTCATCAGATTCTCAGGCAAGTGCCTTACCATTGAGCAATCTGGCCAGCTCAATTTGAAGGCAGTTATGTGTATGTTGTTAGACTTGGTCAAGAACAGTCTAGTTAGACCACATGACTAGAGGTGCCCCAAGATGCCTTTACCAATGTCTTACTTCCATCCTCCTGGGGACACTGGGACATGCTGTCTACTTGTGTGAGTTGGTTTGAGACATTTGTGTGCTCACTAGCATTCTGCTCCAGAAGGGCTGTGGAATGGCTGTGCAACCTGCCTACCAGGAAAGCAGGTCTGAGACAGTGGCGAGGTGCCTGCCAAGAATCGGTGCTTTTCTTGAGTAGGAAGGTAATAAAGGAATGTTGAGTTCTGCACAACACTTCTTTGAAAGGTGTTGTGTTTGAAAAGTGTGTTATTTCAGGTGACCACAGGAGTGAAGACTCTATTCCCAAAACCCGCAAGGTAGCAGGTAGCATCCACTGGGCTAGACAGAGCCAACTAGCAGGGGAATGAAGCTCTGAAGGAGAAGCTAGGCTAGTGCCTCAGAATAAGGCACAGAACTGTGGGCAGCATCAACAACCAGGAAGTTATTCCTGAGAAGTCGGAGCAGAGGTACTTGGGTAGTGCTTCCCCTGGGGTGGGGAGTCAGGGAACCAGCCACACATCTAGGAAAAGGTTTGCAGAGACTCCAGGGCCTTGGAAAGGACCTGTATGTCTACAGGGACTCTGTGTCCAGACCCAGCAACCCTCACATAGAGAGCTGGTTGAGGCCTGCAACAGACCGAGGCTTGCCGTTAGTCATCAGCCGTGGGGTCTGGGCTGAGTTGAACTTCGGGGTGTCTTCCTCAGTAGTTTGTGGAACCTGGGACCTGAGCAGGGGACCTGAAAGGAGGAAGAGGACAGCTAGGTCAGCTTTTGTCCTTCTATGAGACCCCCTGAACTCAATTAGAAGGAGAATGCATGGGGTCTGCAGAAGCATATTTGGTCCCTTCCAGATGAGTGTCACCTGCAAAGGAACTGAACACTAACATGCTACTACTTACCAGGGGTGATGACTCCTTGAGATATAAGTTCACACAGAGTCTGGGCTGGGCTGGGCCCTAGCTGGTGCCCCCACCCCCATCCTGCAGGCTCTCCCACTGTCCTCCCTTTGCAGCATGATGCGCAGATGGACTACTATGGCACCCGCCTAGCAACCTGCTCCTCAGACAGGTCTGTCAAAATTTTTGATGTTCGCAACGGAGGGCAGGTTCTCATCGCCGACCTCAGAGGGTAAGTGTGGGCAGCCTGCAGAAGTGCTCTGGAGTGGGTTGGCTGCTCAGACCTGAGAGGAAAGGGTGAAAGCCAGACCGAGAGAGACCCCAGGGTGCCTTAAGCAGAGAGAACGCCCAAGACCCAGACCCTTCTGCCTCAGTGGACACACAGTTAAGGCCAGGTGCATCCAGCCATGAGCCCCAGTTCTGCCAACCATCTTCTACTGAAGACTTGAGCCAGGTCAAGTACTTTGCCTTCCGGAGCCCTCATCAGTTTTCAACCAATTGAGCTGCTCCTGCCTCCTTCCCGAGCAGGCAGATGCTGAGCCAGGGCTTTCCTCAGTGTGGTTGTGCTGTGAACCACCACAGGCTCAGAGGCGAACACTGCCAACCTGTCTGCCTGCTATGATACGGGTTTGCTTTCTCTCCCACCAAGATGCCGGAGGTCCTGACTCTTTGTCATAGGCACATCTCTGCTCACCCTTTTGCATGGGTGTGGATTTCTGAACTGGGGGTAAAATCCAGGGTCTGGTAAACCAGGGAAAAATGGTTCATTTATGTAACTCTGAAATTTAGCATTTTCTTCCATTTCGTATGCAAGCCAGAAACTGCAGTAGTAGTACCTGTCGTTTTGTCACCAACAAAAGTTGCAGGTGTTTTCATCTTACGTATATAGTTACTATAGCTGTCAAAGAAGATGATATCATCTTAAAATTACAGAGGTTGTGAAGCCTGCCTCCAGAGTCTCTTATTTGATGTGTTCATAGAGGTGCAGTTCAGCATTTTAGAAACTCTATTTCAGGGTACGGGGTTATCCTTTAAGCCTGGTGGTGTGTCTTTTGGTTCCTGACTTTGATCAGACTATTCAACAAAGTAAGAACCCACATCAAAGTGGTGTGTGATGGCACACAACTACAGTCCCAACACCTGGGAGGCAGAGGCAGGCGTATCACATGTTCAAAGCCAGTCTGGGCTACACAGTAAGACCTGGCTGGGGGGCGAGGGGGGACTGCAGACAGGTGGGCATTCCGTATCGGCTCATCTGAGTGAAGGAAAACAAGCTCAGGGTGTGTCCACTGGGGGACGCACAGCTGGATGATCCCCTCCCTGAGTCCCTAGGATCCGAGCAAAAGAGGCACGTGCCATGCTCCTAAACAGAGCCTGTGGCTGCATCAACAGGGCAGAGATGTGAAGTTCTGGAAGGACCAAAAAAAACCACACTTCCATTCCTTTTGATGTCAGTTGAAACCCTAGTTTTAAAGTGAGGTGTTGGGAGTGATTCTGTTCTCAGCTCCCCTCTACATGTGGGAACATTCTGCTGTCCCTGCCAGCCAGTCAGAAATGACACTGTGGGTCCCCTAGTTGTCTTAGCATCATCTGATCTCTCCCTTGCAGACATGAGGGGCCAGTGTGGCAGGTGGCCTGGGCCCATCCTATGTATGGCAATATCCTGGCTTCTTGCTCCTATGACCGGAAAGTCATCATCTGGAAGGAGGAAAACGGCACCTGGGAGAAGACCCATGAGCACTCGGGGCACGACTCCTCAGGTGTGCAGAGTTGTGGCAGGCAGGAGGGATCTTTGGGAAGGGTCTGACCTTCCCCTTGGTGGTGCTGTGCGAGCACAGGGATCAGATTGGTTGGCTTTTTCACTGGTCTGTCCAGAACAGAGGTGAGTCACCAACACTTATAGCCAGGCCAGAGCAGGGAAGAACAAACCTGTACAACCAGACTTTTTTTCCCAATTTATTTATTTTTTTAGTTTTACAAGCATATTGAGTACTAATCCCTGCTTCCCTCCATCCCTCCCTCTCATCCCTCCCCCCTCTTCCCTCATCAGGCCATTCCACTTTCTTCCACCTTCCTACCTGGCCACTTCTGTGGACCCCAAGGTTCCCTCTAGCTTGTCTACTCTTACGGGAGTTCAGGCCTCTGTGGCATACCTCCTCAGGGCACCCCACTGATAGGCAGCTAGATTTCTGGAGCTAAGTCGGCCATGGTCTTGATGAGATATGTTAGGTATTATATGTCCTTCATTGACAAAATGTCAAGTGGCCACTGGTGATCCCTATGGTTTTTCTAAGAATTTAGCAAAACAGTAGAACTGAGATGAAGCCTGCTCACTGTGCTTCCTTTCTGCAGTGAACTCTGTGTGCTGGGCACCCCATGACTACGGTCTGATCTTGGCCTGTGGGAGCTCGGATGGGGCCATCTCCCTGCTGACCTACACTGGAGAAGGCCAGTGGGAGGTGAAGAAGATAAACAATGCTCACACTGTAAGTACAGCACCCACCTTCCACGTGGGGTGCAGGTATCCCTGCTGGGCAGTGGGCTGGGAGGGGACTACAGATCAGATGCCTCTTCACTCTGAAGAACGTTTTAGCACAGAAATGGCGCTGACTCCTGCCCCGAATTTTCGATGCAGGTTCTGGGATCTGAACTCAGATCCTTTTGCTTTTAAGCCAAAGGCTTTAACCTTTGAGCTGTGCAGACTCGGGTGTTGCAAACATTCCTCTTGCCATGTTTCTGACTCTGTCCCACAGGTTTTGTTTCCATTTTCATTTGACTCGGAATTTTTCATGTTCCCTTTGACTTCTTTAATGACCTATTCAGAACTGTTATTTAGTCTTTTTTTTATTCCTTGCAGTGTCAAAATACCTAAGTGAATGGTTTGCTTTGGTTCAGTAATTGCGAATACAGTGTGCCGTGAATGAGAAGGTGTGTGGCAGGAGCATGAGACATGGGCGCTGGTGCTGAGCTCACGTTCCTTGTTATTCACTCTGGGACCTCAGCACACATTCACTTTACTTCCCTACCCAGCCTTTCCTGAACACTCAGACTCCAGCACTGGTTAACTCAGAGATTCTGAACCATCATAGTCTCCATGTAATTATATAAGTTCTGTAGTTTAACTTGTTACTCACTTCTCGTTTCATTCCATTTTGATCAGAAAACATTGCAGCATATTATTTCAGGGTTGGTTTTATTTAAGAGGTGGTGGTATTTCTTTGAGACAGGGTTTAGCCCAGACTAGCCTCAAGCATCTTAAGTAGCAAAGGTAGGTCCACCTCCCAAGTGCTGTGATAACAGGTGTGACTACAATGCCCAGTTTTATGCAGGGCTGGGAGTGGAACCCAGGGCTTTGTGCATCCTAAACAAGCACTCTGCCAATTGCGCCACATCCCCACCTTTTGGGGGGGTTAATCTATTGGTGAGAGTGCTTATTGAAATGCCAGTCTCTCCCTTTAATAGTATTACTCTTATAAGTTCATGTACTGTTTTTAATCTTTGTCTTCTATGGAGACAAGTTACAGCCAGCATACTATTGGGTCTTATCTTTTAATTCAGTTGTCTTTTCCCTGATGAGTTAAGACTGTCTACATTCGGAACCTGAGGCAGAAGGATGAGACATTCAAGGTCAGCCTGAGCAGTGCAGTTAGATTAATTAAATTGCATTGTTAGTCTCCTTCTCGCTGTTCTCGTCTTAGTGGTTTGATGGTCACACTATAGTAATGCTTGATCCTTTCCTCATTTGCATGTGGTCTTTCCTAGTGGAGTTTGTTCCTTCACTGCTCTCTTGATAGTACTTCTGTACTTGGACTTGTGCAGGACTTCCTGACCTTGTCAGCTACTGGCACATATTCCTTTACAGGCCTAGAACTTTGATATGAAGTCCAGATTGGCCTCATACTTGTGGCGATCCTCCTGCCTTTGCCTGTCAAGGGCTGGGATTAGGCATATGCTACCACACTCAGCCCAATATCAGGTCTTTCTTTTCCAGTTGCTTATTTGCTCTAGACAACATCTTCTATAATCCAGGATGACTTGAACATCTGAACCTTCTGCTGGGATTGCAGGTGGACACTGCCACACTTGATTTATGCGATGCTGGAAGCAAACCCAAGGCTTTGTGAATCGCATTGTTAGTCTACCAGCTAAGCTATTATCCTCATTCCTTTTGCCGAGGAATCTGCTTGTCTAACGGGTTGCATTTAAGCTAATCCTACACTGCAGAACGAAGCTGGACTTCTTCGGGGTGGGGCAAGAGAGGGAAAGAATGGGGCTCATGGGCACTAGCTGTATGACAGACCAGTGCTGAGAACTACATGGAACCACAGGCTTCGGTCTGGGGTAGTTTCTCAATGTTGGACAAGAACACATCACCACATGTCTCCTTTGCAGATTGGCTGCAATGCTGTCAGCTGGGCCCCTGCTGTGGTTCCTGGAAGCCTCATAGACCAGCCATCCGGGCAGAAGCCCAGTTACATCAAGAAGTTTGCATCAGGTGGCTGTGACAACCTCATCAAGCTGTGGAGGTCAGTGGTCATGTGGGCTGCTCTTGACAGAACACGTCTACCCTGCCTGCCATAGCTTAGCCAGTCCACAGGAAGTAAGGTCAGCTTTTTGCCCTGGACAAAACACCCTGTTCTTTTTCCAAGCATTCTTACTGTTCCACCTAATGCCCAGCCTTTGGAACTGTGGAGGAAAAGAGGATTTCCTGGAGGCACTCTGGACAGCTCAGCAAGCTGAGTAGAATTCCACAAGCTCTGTGAATAAACAAGAAAGGGGCATCTCTGCCAAGGTGGGGTGCCTGCCCACTCCCACTGTATTCACCTTTAGGTTTCCTCTCCAGGGAGGAGGAGGACGGCCAGTGGAAGGAGGAGCAGAAGCTAGAGGCACACAGTGACTGGGTTCGAGATGTGGCCTGGGCCCCCTCTATCGGTCTGCCCACCAGCACCATCGCCAGCTGCTCCCAGGTCAGGCCCACCCCCCACTAGCCTTCCAAGATGCCTAGTAAGGAGGCCCTAAGCAGGGAGGAAGAGTTGCAGGTACCTTGGATCTGTGCAAGTGGTTTGAGAATTAGCCTTGGGATCAGAGGTCTTCTCCAGGCTCTTACGTATTGAGGGGAATTCCAAGCCATCCCTGGCCACTCACTCTCCTCAGACACCAACAGTTAGTATCTGTTGCCACCACCCGGGAGGGATGAAACAAGAAGCAGACCTTATTTTGTTGGCTGCTGGGTGTGGTTTAAGACCACTCTGTTCCTGAACCCTTCGGAGCAGGAAGTCTGTCCTGTCTCTAGATTGTGCAGAGCTCTCAGGTTAGAGGATACTAATCCATCCTTGGCATGTGTCTTTCTTAGGATGGTCGAGTGTTTATTTGGACCTGTGATGATGCATCAGGCAGCATGTGGTCACCCAAGTTGCTTCACAAGTTCAATGACGTTGTATGGCACGTGAGCTGGTCCATCACTGCCAACATCCTGGCTGTGTCAGGTGGAGACAATAAGGTATGCCCCGTTTTGAGGCCATCTTTCCACAACCGTGAACAGGCACAGGGCATGCTCCCACCTAATGACAGATAGAGCGCATCTTTCAGTCTTGACTGTCCCCTGCTATAAAGGAAGAGAATTGGCTTGTAGGGGGTCATTGTCTAAGGGTCACAAAGGTGCAAGGTAGCAGAATACCTGGCACTTCATCTTCATGGATATCACTGGAACATGCAGCTCTGACCAAGACAGCTCATAGCACTTCCTGCCACCTGTGGCTTGGCCACTGGAAACATGAGCTGAAAAAGCACCCACTTCAGTACTCAATCTTGTAAAGTTAGTTCTGTGTTGCAGAGGAGGGACGAGTGCACAGTGTCCCTTGTGCAGCTCACATCGTCACTGTGGAGATACATGTATACAAGATCAAGATTCAGTGACTGAAGTGCTTTGTGTTCACACTACACAGACTGCAACACTTGTGAAATATCATATCCAGTAACTGGCTACCACTTTGTATCTGAGTGTGGTGTCCTTCCTGTACTATGTAGCCAGTTAACAGCTCATCTGCACACCACACTGATAAAGACACTAAGGTGACTCTATAAGCTTCTACCTACAATGGTTCCAGAACAAACTAGGCTCAAACACTAGGCTCACGCAGTCATGCGGTGGAATTCAGAGGCACCTCATGTACTCCTTTAGTTACTGCCCAGTCACAGAATAGGGGTGTACAGCATTTGGTGTGTGCAAATGTATTTACCTCTGTGGCACTCACATCCTCAGGGGTTTGCAGAGCAGTCCCAGTGACAGTCACCCTAAAGCACAGCAGGACTGTTTAAAATCCAGTCATTCTCCCACTTTCTACTCTTCACAGACAAATTTTTCAGCTGTTTGTCCTGAGACTACACACAATGCTCTCCTGACTTCTGTGTGTTAAAGCTTATATACCCAGGCGGTAGATATATATATAGTGACTTTGTGCTCTAAGGACCAGCGTGCTTTTGGCCACCCACAGCTAGCTGTCACATGAGCAAGGAATATTCCTTGTTCATGTGGCTGTTACTTTCCCTTCCTTTCTTAGTTCTGTACCTGCATTTTCCTACAGCTGCAGTGGAGAACCAGAGTGCATGCTGTTTCCCACTATCTGTGTGCTGTGGTTCTGGAGGACGAGGTGGTAGAGAACAGGCGCAGAGCTGTGACTGCTTTGACTTGCAGGTGACCTTGTGGAAAGAGTCAGTGGACGGACAGTGGGTGTGCATTAGCGATGTCAACAAAGGCCAGGGCTCTGTGTCGGCCTCCGTCACAGAGAGCCAGCAGAACGAGCAGTGACGACATGGCCGAGACTCTCCACCTCCAGGACGCCCTTTCCTGGAACCAAGCAGCTGGGAATGGGGCGCCAGCCTTACTGACATCCAGGCCCAGAAATGGGCACAGATGCAGCACTGTGCTCCTCTGCCTTCATGGAGCCCAGGTGGTTTGTAACGTATTGCCTAGCAAATGAAAGCATTGCTGTTAGGAAGAAGTAACTATTATTTTAAGATTTTTCTTAAAGTATCTTTTGGTTCAATCTGTTTCTAAACTAATAAAATCATACTGCTTATAATCCCTGCGGCTTCATCCCACCACCACAGCTGCTGCTGACATGAACACCTGTGTGATCCATCTATGTTCAATGACAGTCCTCACCTGGCACTATGAACTGAGCCCATGGCCAGGCCTTTGGTGACATTGGCCCTCTCTGGGTACCTCTCACAGAGAGAGTGCAAGAGACTAATGAGTGCAGATAGCCTACAAGATGCCATCAGGATATTAACGAACCTAAGCATTGTGACATGAGAGATCATAGAGTTCTCATTCTGACTGCCCCTGAGCCACGTACCAGTGCTCAACAATGCTCCTGAACCAGCAGTCAGCGGTAAATAGCACTGGCTAAAACCTGTGACGTACACGGCACCTCGGGTAAGCCAAGGTTGAAGTTCGCCCCACCATGACTCGGCTCACAGCAACCTTCACACAAGAGAGACCAGCCACTCAGGACATTGCAGAGCCCCCTCATTCTTCTCCCTGCTCTGTCCACTCATTTCACAAGCCAAACCTGTATGTTGCTAGCAACTAACGAAATGAACAAAGAGGTTTAACTTCCTGCCTGACTCACAGTGGGTTGGTTGCAGCTCAGTGAGTCCCAGCCAAGCCCTGGTTCCAGCACTTGGAGACGAGCAAGAGGAGCACCATGTAGTCAAGGTCAGTCGTGTCTGCACAGCACGTGCAGAGCTGCACATTGAGAACCCACCCAAAAGGATGACTTAATACACCTCTAACTGTCCAGGTGGCTCTGGACCTCAAGAGCAAATTGTAAAAGGATCAAGCTCATATATGGTAGCACTGTATGATAAAGTCTCGCACTCTAAAGGAATCGACAAGTGCCAAAACATCCAATTCAAAACTAAGCTATGAAAAAAGGAAAAGACGAGACTAAACCAAGACAAGAAAAAAGATTTGTGACTTGGGTCTTGCTCAGTGGTAGAGCTTGCCTGGGAATTGGGTTCCATATTGGGAATGGGGGCAGTGCTGTTGGTCAGACCCATTACCTGTAATCTTGGGAAGCTAAGGTCATAGGACTGAGCCACCTAAACACAGCAATCTACTGTTTCAGACCCAGAAGTGAGACCACAGAATTAGACCTAAGCACCTTTAAAACAGCTATTACATAAGGAAAAATGAGAGAAATGCAAATGAACTTGAAATGGATTATTTCTAGAAATGAATGCCCTGGTTGAGAATGACAGGTTAGACAATACAGCAGAAAAAAATGTGAACTTTGACACCTGCCTACAGAAAGCAAACGGGGGCGTGGGGGTGAGAAAATGAACCAAGGAACTTGTTATGTGCAGGACACTATCCTACATTCTGTGCACAGTTTTGTCCTGGCAAGGTGGGAAGCTGTTACAGTGAGACAGCTCAGGGAGTAAAGCACTTTTTTGTGGAGGTCCAAGGATGACTTCAGGAATCCTGAATTGCTTCTACCTCATTAATGCCTTGCTCTTACACCTGGCATTTTTACTTGGGATCGGAGTTCAGACTTAGGCCTTTTGCTTTTGAGACACAATCTTAACTAGAATGGACCAGAGTGTCTCTCCAGAGCCTGCTGTGAGGTGTCTGGGCCCACGAGCCAGCATAAACCCAGACTTACATGCAGGAGACAGACGTGGGAGCGGTAGGAATTGATCAGGCATCGGGTCAAAGGAAGCCTAGATGTCCTCCATCATCTAAGCCAACTTTATTGTAGCATACATGAGTATTTATAGGAAAATCAAGAAGCAGGGCCAAATTCTTTACAGGATTATGTAAAACGTATACATTCCAGTTAACAGAAGGGGCAGGAGTGACATCTACTTGTGTGGGATCAGACATGTCTCCAGATAGAGTTAAAAGCAACTAAAAAGGAACGGACAATGAATACCTCAAAGCAGAGTTCTCTGGTCCATGCATTAACATATCTCAAATGCATAGGGAAGGAACTGTAAGGGAAAGTTTTAACCTCAACAGGCCTGAGAAGAACAAAAGCAGTCTAAGAACAGACAGGAGGTAAACTCAACTCCCAGAGGAAGGAATTCACCGCCTTTGTCTATGCAGGCAAGAGGCAAAACTCAACTTGCAAAGGGAGGAGTCCCTAGCAACTGTCCATTCCAGATGTTTACATGTCATTCTCCAGAGAGCAGGCTTTAGGCCTGATGACCCCACAGTGAGGGTGAAGTGATCTGGGTATATGGGAGGTGGAAATGATCCCTGGAGCAAGCTTGTCAGACTAGTTCAATCTGCATGGGGCCAGGGGCCAGGTGAGAAGCCTTGATGCACGTAAGGTGGAGAGCAATGGAGACAGACACTACATATGCACGCACACCACATAGGCAAAAGACGTCTGTTAAAGCCCAAAATTTTCTATACTGCCTTAAAATTATAACCCTACAGCCCAAGATAGCACCGAGCAAAAGAAAACTAATATATACGTACAACCCTCATAATAAAATTGCTCAAATGAAAGAGCGATCCACACAGGAGCAGGCACAGGGAGCACTGTGCCTGCCAAAGCCCCTGAAGTGCAGGTGCAACACAGACGTTAGCTCCTGTTACCCAAGAGGAAGGTTAGATTTGGGGGGGGGCACGCTCATGGTTGCAGAGACTTCAGTCTCTGCTTTGCTAAGTTGTCTTGCCTTGGGCGTATGGTGGTGTGGTCTGTCAGGGCGCATGTGTGTGGCAGAAGTGGCCTGTTCACCCGGTAGCAGCCAAGAAAACAGGAGCCAAACACCAGTATCCCTTTCACACGCTTCCACCTTCCCCTTCCCTTTCTTTCATTAGACCCCATCTCACACTAGCATTAGAGACTGACACATGAACCTCTGACTAATGTTCATGACCCAAACAAGATGCTTTAGCCCAGTGTGGTGGACACCTGTTGTCCCAGCACTCAGGAAGTAGAGTCGAGAGGTTCGGAAGTTAAAGGACTCAAAAAAAAAGTTCAAGAACTGGGGAGATGGCCCATTTGGTAAAGTACCTGCCATGCCAGGTGAAAACCTGAGTGCATCCCCAGAACCCATGTAAAAAGATGGCACCTGGGACTTCCAGTCTAGCCAAACTCTCAAGCTTTCCATGCTCAGAGACACCCAATCTCAAAAAAGTTGGAAGGCAACTGAGAAGAACCAATATCAACCTCTGGCCAATGTACCAGTAACCCCAGCTATGCAGATGCTGGGGCAGGAAGACGAAACGAGCCCAGGACTGCAGTGAACAAAGTAGCGAGAACTTATTTCAAACATGCCAGCCAAAGTGGGGCATTCAGAATCCTAGCTGAGGCAGCACCACAAATTCAAGGCTGGCCTGGGATTGTATCACAAGGCTTGTTTTCATTCTTAATATGTGAGCACGTGCATGCCACAGCATGTGTGTGAAGACTGGAGGCCAACTTTGTGGAGTTGGTTTACTCCTTCCATCTTTACATGGATTCTGGGGATCAAACGCAGGCCATCAGCTTACTCAGCAAGAATCACTACCCTCTGAGCTGTCTGTCTGGCCCACAAGACACATTTTTATTTATATGAACTCTATCTTTAACTCACAGAGAGGAAGACAAAGGATGTGCTTAAAAAAAAAAAAAAAAGACCCTAAACAGGGCTGGTGAGACATGCCTGTGAATCCCACATGGCAAAAGGAAAGAGCCAACTTTCAAGTTTTCTCTGACCTCCACCAACCAGTGTAGAAAGGCAAGTCCCTCTCTCCCTCCCTAATAGAATATCTTGGGGAAAAAAAGAAAGCGATACTAGACACTGATAAAAGAAAAGACAAGGGTATGTTAGTACCAGATGAAAAAGTTACCAGAGCTGGAGCGATGGCTCAGGGGTTAAGACTCTGCCTCGCAAGCAGAAGATCCTGAGTTATGATCCCAGGTCCCATGTAAAAAAAAAAACCAGACAGGGCTGGAGAAGGTGGCTCAGGGGTTAAGCCTCCGCCTTGCAGGTGGAAGGTCCTGAGTTCGGATCCCAGATCCCACGTATAGACGCCAGGCGGAAGCGGGGGCGGCCTGCGCTTCTGGTCCTGGTAGGGCGGAGCCTGTGAATCCCGGGACAAAAGGAGGTGGAGGCGTCCATGGTGGTTCGTGAATTTGTCCGTGGTTCTACACATACACAGGCACACACACACGCGCGCGCACATACACATGCACATGCGCACAGTTGAATAAATAATAATGATAATAATAAAAAAAAAATTAAAAAAAAAAAAAGGCAGCAGAAACCCACATCAGCCTGCACTTCTGGCCCTGGTGGGCGGAGCCTGGAAAATCCCAGACCAAAGCAAATCAAGATGATTCCCGAAGTTATCCTTGGTCCTCTACAAGAACATACATACACACACACACACACACACACACACACACACACACAAGTTTAAAAAAGAAAAAAACTTTAAAGAAAAAAAGCTACCAGAGACAGGAATAATAAGAGGATCAACTCAGGAAAACCTAAAAACTCTAGAAAACCAACAGTTCAGAATGCATATGTGGGTGCTGATGAAATAGTTCAGAGGGTCAGGCACCTGCTCAAAAACCTGTCGACCTGAGTTTCATTCCCAGAAACCTACATGGTAGGAGAGGCTAACCAACTTATGTAAGTTTTCTGGCCTCTATCCATGTGCCATGCATTCACATTCACATTCTCTCTTTCCTCTTTCTCAAATAAAATATTTTTTAATGTGTATGTGCCCACAGGAGGTATGTGAAATGAAGTAAAGAACCGTCTGTGATTATAGTAGAACATCTTTGTCCTCCTTTAGCAACAGGACAGTGTGTAGAACACGCACTCCTGCCCCTCACTGTACTTAACTAGTTTTTACAGACACTCTTCCCAACAAAGCTTCAAGGCATCTCTGATTATTAGATTTGGGTGCCAACTTGACAGTTGCAGGCTTTTAGGGCACAGTAGAATCGATAGTTGGAGAAGACCCCTGAACAGGTACAGGTGTGGAAAACCAGTCCATAGTGGGTGGTGCTTTCCAGTGGTGGAGGAGGTAACAGGATGTGCAAGAGGAAGGACTTACTCTTCCCGGGTCCTGTGTCACTTGCCGTTGAGCCGCTCTGAGTGCTGCTGCTGCTGCTCCATCCGTGGCTGACTCAGAGCTCAGTCTTTCCACCTTGCTGCTATTCCTGCTGCCTTTGGAGCCTGGTCTCTAGTTCTTGGTGCTGTTCATAACGACATCAAAGCTCAGCGTCCTCAACCCTCCAGTGTTATTGAGACGAGACTTTCTCAGGATCCTTCAGCTTTGTGAGACATTCGGGCCAATGAATGCAGCTACGGACAGCTACTTTGAAGGACACTGCTTTTATTGTGAGTTGATTTAATAAAGTTATTTTTACATATTATACATTCATTCTATCAATTCTGTTCTTCCAGAGAACCCTGACTAATTTGCATCCATCTGCTCCTAGAACTTCCCAAGACTAAACAGCTATGGACCTTAAGTCTCAATTCGAAAAATGAGGAAAATGGGACACAACACACTGAAATAATGGTAACGCGATAGCTAGAGCGATGTCAAACATGGGAAATCCTCAATATTTGGAAAGCTTAGCAACACTCTTAAGTCAGTCCTAGTCATAAAAGCCGTGCCAGCAAGTGGAGGAACAAGGTGGGGACTGCCCGAACATCCCTTCACCTGTCTTTGAGCATGTGCTGCTGGTCTGCATGTGTGCAGGCACACGTGTGCCACCATGTGCAAGATGGAGGTCAGAGGACACCCTTGGGTGTTAGTCCTTCTTTCACCTTGTTTGAAACAGGGTCTCCACACTGCTGCAAGCTCTACTTTCATCTTCATCTCACTGTGAATGCTGGGGCTGGGCGAGTATTACCATGCTTAGCCTCACATGGGCTCCTCATGGATAGGAAGCAAGTGCTCCACACTCTGAACCATCTCCCCAGTTCCTGTCCTGTGGTTTATAATTGTAGCTTCGGAGCCATGCAAATGCTTAACAATGAAGTCATAAAAAAATTTTCCCTAAAGCTGGGGGGACGAATCAGCAGTTAAGGTGCTTGCAATGCCAGCAAGTCCCCAGAGTTCAGATATCTGGAATCCATGTCAACGCCAGGCAAGCATTTGTGGCATCTGTAATCCCAATACTCAGGAGGTACAGACAGGAATTCCCAGGCAGGCTTTGGGTTCAAATCACAGACCCTTCCTCAGTGAAAAGTGGGGAGCAATGGAGGAATACACCAGACATCAACTTCTGGCCTCCATCCACAAGTTATAACAACCAGACAAACTAGAGTGACTTAATTTTTTAAGAGTTTTTTTTGTTTTTGTTTTTTGTGTGCACGTGTGTGTGAGTGTGTGAGTTTGTGTGTATCAGAGGATACTGTGTGTCCCTGTGGAAGACCAAGAGTGACTTCAGGAATCATCCTGGATTGCTTCTACCTCCTTTTTGCTTCACTCCAGGATTTCTAGGGCCAGAAGTGCAGGCCACATAAGAACTGGAGAGATGGCTCAGGAGTTAAGTCTCTGCCTCACAAGCAGATGGTCCTGATTTCGGATCCTGAATCCCACAAAAAAATCTGGCAGAAATGGCAACAACTTGTACTTCTAGTCCTGGAAGGCAGAGCCTGGGAAACTCCAGTACAAAAGCACATAGCAGGTAGAAGCAATCTATGGTGATCCCCAAAATCATCCTTGGGCCTCCACAGGCACACACAGTGCCATCTGATACACACAGAGACACACATGCCTAAATAAATAAATTTTTTAAAATGAAACAAAAAGCATTTTGATTACATAGTAACCCAGGCATGGTGGTGTACACTTCAAATCCCAGAATTCTGGAGGCTAAAGCAGAAGGATTGCAACAAATTTGAAGTCAGCCTCAGCTACACAGTTCAAAGCTAGCCTGGGTCACATAGTGATAACTGTCTAAACCTACTCCAAAAATTTTATGGTCCCTGAGATAGGGCCCCCAAACTGGAGGAGTACCCCCTAATGCCACACCCTACAGCAACCCTATCCACATCTGAAGTAGCTAGAGAACTGTGTCATCCCATCTGCCTCCTGGCAAAGGGGTATTTGTTACCTCTTCAGAAGGAAACTAGAGCAGGAGACAGAAACTGGTAAACAGCTTGGAGATCCGGGACCTCAGAAGCAATAGTTCTATTCTTGTCCTTGGCAGGAGCCAAAGAATGTCCTTGATTTTCTTTCTTCAGCTCAATCTACAAACTCAACCCTATCGACCTATTATTACCTCTGTCTCTGCCTCTCCCAAGTAACCATTGTGCCTTTCTTCTGCTGCTGCTAACGCAAACCTGTCAGGAATGTTGGCCAGAGCATGGACACCTTGTGGAGCCTCTTGACCTCCCCATGCTAATGGCCTGTACAGGACTGTGCTCTGCTGACATTCATCCACTCCCATGCCCCTGCTCTACGTCCCTAGCACGTTCTTGTAGCCATAATCCTCACCATGCATTCCCTATCCTAACTTTAAGCTAGCTGTTCTATTTTAGGGTTCTCCCACCTTAAGGCTGAACAATGGCTTTCTTAGCCACCAGGTTCTCAGCTCTAGTAAGACCTATATTTCTTTAGTCTTAAGAGCTTTATGGCTAGTAGTAACTCCACTATTGCACACAGGGAAGTGGATACAAGTTCGTGTGCATGTGAGTGAATGTACAGACATATGGGGGTGGGTGTACACATGTGTGCCTGGGGGGGTATTTGTGCACATGTGTATGGGGGATGTGTATGCACATATGTGAACATACCTACATGTATAGGTGTTTATGCACCTGTGTGTGGGTGTGAGGTGTATACACATGTGGAAGTGGGGTTATGGGAGTGGGTGTTGTAGTTTGGAAGAGGAAAAGAATGGAGAGCAATTCCAACAAAGTGCAAATGCCACATGGAAGTCTATGAAAAAAAAAAAAAACTAACATGAGGGACAGATATAAAAATACAAGTTTATTAACACTGAGGGCTTGGTGGCCACGGGAGCCATAGTGTTAGCCATACGGCGGGAGGGCGTTAGAGCAGAAGAGATGGCTCACAGTCAGGACCCACAGACAGCGTGGTGGGAGGAAGTCTGAAGGCAGCCCAGACGAGAGAGAAAAAGAGAACTGTCATGGCCTCAGATGTTGCTAAGACACTGTGGGTGTTGCTAGGACAGTACAAGGTGGAGAGTGAAAGGTCCTCTCTGAAGAGCTTTAGGGTGAAATGGTCAGAGATTTGGGGTATGCAGTAATGTTCCAGCAAGGATGGAGGCTTCACAAAATGGCAAGACTGTGGCTAACAGATGTGTGCATGCACCTGTGCAAGCGTGCACACTCATGCACCTTCATGCGCCATGCACCTGTGCACGCATGCACCTTCATGCACGGGGGAGCTGCAGGTTCTCATCAGGTGTCCTCATCACTCTTCACATTACTTCCTGCACTGTGAGCTGTCACTGAACTTGGAGCTCTCATGTGGCTGGCCTGGCTGGTCAGGGAACTCTAAGGCTCCACTTATTCCCCGGGCACTGCGATTACAGGCACATGCTGCCATGTCTGCATTTCTTTTCGTAGTTGCTAGGGATGGAACTATGCATGACGAGCACTTACCAGATAGGCCACCTCCCAGCCACAATTCTGCTATTACTTTGCAAGGAGTAAGCTGAGATAGAGCCCCTGCCCTGTGGTACAGTGTGGAGGTTGTCAGGCCCAAAGCCTGCTCTCTGGATGATACATTAGCATCTGAAACAGGCTGTCACTAGGGGCTCCTTCCCTGGAAGGTTGAGTTTGCCTCTTGTCTGCAAGACAATGGCAGGCCTAACTCCTCCCCTTGGAAGTAGAGTTTACCTCCTGTCTGTTCTTGGATTGCTTTTGTTTCTCTTAGAAATTGGCTGGGCTGTTCCTCCTCCAAAAGTTCCACCCTGTTTATCTGAGATATGCTAGTGCACGGACCAGGTAACTCTGTTTTGAGGCATACATTGTCCATTGCCTTCTAGCAACAAGGTGACATGCCTGTTTACCTGTTTATCTGGCCCCACAGCAAGAAAAGGTCCTGCCTTTCCTTTGTTAACTGGAATGTATACGTTTTTACATAATCCTGGAAAGTATTTGGTCCTGCTCTTCTTTGATGTTTTCCTGAATTTGGCCCTGCTCCTTGATCGTTTTCCTATAAATACTCATGTACGCTACAATAAAGTTGGCTTGGATGATGGAGGACATCCTAGACTCCCTCTGACCCGATGCCTGATCAATTCCTACTTCTGTTTCCTGCACGGGTAAGTCTGGGTTTACACTGGTTTGTGGCCCTGGAGAGTACAGAAAAGACTAGGGGGAATAAAGTTACTGTTTATATTGTAAGATAAAGCAAGATCAAGATTATTTTGTTAGTATAATGAAAAATCAGTATTATAAAAAGTAAATGGTTGGGAAGCTGGGGATGGTGTCTCATACCTGTAATCCAAGTGCAGGGAAACTGAGCTAAGAATGCCAAAAGTTGAAGGGGAGCGTAGATAACAGAAGCCAGTGCTTGTGCATGCCTATAATCCCAGCACCTGAGAGGCTGTGGAGAGGAGCTGAACTTTAAGACTAGCCTAGCAGTGAGAGCCTCACTGGGCTGGGGAGACGGCTCAATGGCAGAAGTGCATGCCATACAAGCTCTAGAGCCCGAGTTCAAGACTGGTTTATGCAAAACACCACAAAGCATGAGCTTCTGCAATCCCAGTGCCCCACAGGGAGACTCTGCAGAAGCTCGTGCACCAGCTACCATGGCGTGCTTGGAATGCATGGTTTGCATAGCACACACACCACAGAACATCAAGGACACCCTGTCTCAAACAAAGTGAAGGTGTAGACCAGACCCTGAGGTTGTACTCTGACCACATGTACATTCTGTGTCCATAAGCATGCGTACACATGTACTCACACACAGTGTATCTTGATACAGTAATCTTCAGTGGTTGGCTCAAACTCCACGTGCACCAAACCTTGTATCCCTGTGTTTTTTTCTGGACAGTGATAAGCTTAACTGATAACCTGGGCACAGAAAACATTAGCGATGAAAGAGCAATTCCAGCAGCACACTGTAATAAAACTCACCTCAAATGTGTGAGACATGTACGGTGGCATGTGTCTAGTCCAGCCTCCCTCAGGAAGCCAAAGCAGGAGGATTAGCACAACAGATCCACCTCAAAAAAAAAAAAAAAAAAAAAAAAAATCCTACACACATGAATTGCTGATTTTTAAAATTTTCCATGTAACATTTCCAGGTCATAGTGATGCTGGCTAATTCAAGCTATGCAAAGTGCAACTTCAAGGAGGCTCTGTGTCCGTGTATCTGACATACTCTACTTGTCAAAAGTAGGGATTTCTACTCTGTTCTGGGAGACTGCAGAGCAGCATGAACGCACAGCACTTACCTGGTCTCAAACCTCTCACCCACTAATGGGAGCCTTCTCAGGAAGAAGCACACAGATGAGCCTGGAGAATCCTGGTAGGACAGACAGCTGTTAAAAACTGGGGTCCTTTCACGAGTACCCAGGATCAGTCAGTCACTTCAGGAGCCTGAAATGCATCACATAAAAATTCAGTTCATAAGAAAAACCCTGGCAGGTGTGAAGGACCAACTTTAACCTTGAATATTAGTAACGAGTTTAAAAGCTCAAGCCATCTGGCCTATCTCATGCAAACAATATACCCAAAGAATAAAATAACTGCAGGAAAAATGTAATGCACACTGAAGGAACGCATGACCAGGATTTGACCTTTTGTAATCTCTAAGAAATAGATGTAGACAATTATCTCCAGTGATGAAGACCAGTAAATGAAAGGGGCTTGCAGAACGGAGCTGCGACAACACTTGAGCTCATGAGTGGATCTTGTCCTTAAAACATCAACAAAATGGTTATTCTAGCCTTTCCAGATGGCTCAGTGGTTAAAGGTGTTTGCTGTTCAGGAACAATACATGAGTTCAACCCCCAACACTCACGGAGGAAAGAACCAAAGTCATAATTTTCCTCTGATCGCCACATATTTGTCCCCACATACCCACACTCTAATAATAGTTTTTTAAAAGTTATTTATAACCAGAAGAGAACTTCCAGGGATGCCTGTCAAGCTATATACTCCAGGGCCCCACTGAAGATCTACAGGATCAGGCCTGAGGAGTTGCGTGTGCTTACAAGCGTTCCCTGCTAATCCAGCTTGGTGGCACTCGTGTCGCTGTCCAGCAGTTGTACAGCACTGAGACCCTGTTTTCAGGGGTCCTTGGCCTGGGGCTCCAGCCAAGAGGCAAGTGATCATACCTGGGGTCAGTGCCTGAAGAGGCCGCCCAAGATCGGGAAAGAGAAAGGACCCAATGCATGGGGTTGGCCTGGTAGGATCCAAATACAACTCTGTCCTGCATGGGCCCTGGGCCAGTGCTGGGCTGAGGGCACACGCTGGAGAGAGAGCAAGATGCTGAAGACATGAAACTGCAGGTGGCAGATGGCACACAGCAGGGAAGCCAGTGGGACAGACTGAGTAAGCAGGGACCAGAGGATTGCTCTGTGAACACCATGGACCCAGACACAGAAAAGCCACTGGATTCAAAGATTTCTTAACAACTTGTCATTCAATCATATGAAAGGGAACAGAGAGGGGAAGACAAATCACTTATGTTTGTATAAAAGGAGAATTCTTAATTGCAAAAAGCCTAAATACTAAAAAAAGAAAAAAGAAAAAAGGAAATACTCTGGATATATTTAGTAGATATATAGTAACTAATATTAAATTAATTTCGCCAATTGGTATGTTTTTTAAGGGAGGTATTCTGTTTTCATTGTTTCTTGATACAGTCTCACACTGTACCCCAGGGTGACCTCAAACTTGTGGCAACCCCGGCCTCCAGGTTACAGGTATGCACACCATCCCTGGCTGTATTTTTTTTTTTTTTTCTCAGTCCTGCTTCAGCCTCCCAAGAAGCTGGGATTGGCGCACACAGTGTCCTGCTTTCCTTTCCATTTTTAAACATGGCTGTTACAAACGTCCTAAGTACATATGAAGATCTACTTAAAGACTGATTACACATCCAGGGAAAATGCTGAGCTGGGAGCCAGAACCCCCTAACACAGCCTTGCCAAGATGTGATGAAAAATACAAAATGATGTGCTTGCTAGAGCACCAAGTCAGCGCAGAAGAAATTACGGTGCCAGGTTTATTCTCAGCTCACAGCCCACCCTCTGCTTACCCAGCAGCCCTCTAGTAAGAGATCCCCACACTATGGCAAACTCCAGGTCACCTGCTTCCAGGACAGGCTGACCCCACGCTCAGAACTGTCACACTGATTTTTGCCACTACCCAAAAAATGGCAAAGGATTCACCTTCCTTTCCTGAGTCCCAGGGTCTCCCTGAGCTCCTTTCGCTGGGACTGGGGAACATTTCGCAGCTCACTTGACTCTTTCCACAGCTGTGGGTGGGCAGCAAGGTACACTTGGGCGCTTCTTACGTCAGACTTTCCTTCCTACCAGCCTCCGCTCTGGACTCCGAGGCACGCAGCTAGGGTCCCGGCTCCAAGGACCTCTGTTCCCTAGACAACCAGAAGTCGTGGGCATTTGCTTGCTTGTGGCCTTATCTAAAATCAACACGAGCAGCTGCCTCCAAGGGCCAAGTGTGTCCAGTGTCATGCCTCAGCAGGTGCCTGGTTGCCACGCATGGAAGCTCCCCGTTCTTGGGGACTGTCATGCCTCGGCAGGTGCCTGGTTGCCACGCATGGAAGCTTTCTGTTCTTGGGGACTGGAGGCCTAAAGTCTTCTCAGGACTGTGGGTTACTTCCCCACCACTCCAACTTCAGTCCCTCTGGGCCCCTGAGATCAGGTTTCTCTCTTAGGTGGGTGAGAGGACTGACTGTTCCTGATACACTGGGGTCTAGACATGGGGTTTCTCACAGCAGCCTGAGCCTCCCCATCTCTCTTGAGTTTCCACTAGAGTCTAATCCCAGGTCAGGGTGTCAATGGGCCCCAAACCTACCGTCTTCTTAATCGGCACCTTCTTGGCTGGACATCCTGCCTCACCCTGCCATGCAGAACAGTCCGGTCACTACACCACCATGGTCACTGTAGCTGCAGGGACCGGTCAGAAGCCTTTGCTGAGCTGGACAGCCAGGTGAAGGCTTCAGGTCCCTTGGGGAACTCAGTTTTTCTTAAGAGTTGATGCTGGGTGTCCAACCTGATGAAGTCCTCCAGGAAAGAGCAATTCCTGGGGCCAGAGTGTGCTGGCAGATGTGCGCTGACGCCACAGACCTTACTCAGCATCACGATCCCCTCCAGCCCACCTGACTCGCTAAGTACTTTCACATTCACTCTTTCATGTCCTCAAAGGACATGAAGAAGAGGTGCTGGGATCTTTGAGGAGCAAAATCCTGTAAGGACTACCAGTGCTGCACTTCCAGATCCAGCTCACCTGTCCCTCCTACAGCAGACATCTCTTACATTAGGGTTAGACACCTGTGGAGGACTGTGTGGCAAGCCAACACCAGGTGAGGGAGGACACGACTCAGTGTCAGGCACTTGCTTAGCAGAACAAGGCCCTGCAACAAGATGGCCAAGCAGTCACCTTTCACTCTCCAAAAGGTTAAAAAAAAAAAAATACGGTCACTGGGCGAAATTTCCTCTATGCCTGCTCCTCCTCACCTGGAAGGAAAGGGCAAACTAAGGTCATGGGCTACACAGACCAGACCTCACAGTCTCTCTTTGGCCTCCCCTCCACCATGGTCACACCCATGCAGGCACCACAGGGACAGTAGGCGTCAAGGCCCAACCCACAGCCAGTCTCACTTCTCCTCTCTGGGCACCTGATGGCCACTGTTGACTTACTCCCCAAGGACAAGTGAATTTTTAGTTTCCAAGGAATGCAACTCAGCCCACACAAACAGGCTCCCTCGGAGGCAAGGCTTCTGGATAACACGTTAGGCTTCCTATATAAGGAGCAGCCCGCCGCCACCACCAGCTCCTCCAGGCATCACAGGTAGGTGCTCTCAGCTCCGTGTGTGCGCGCGCGCGTGCGCGCGCATGCGCGCGCTCACAGGGATTTATGGTGTGTGACTGCTGGCCACCCACTTCTCTGAGCCTCAGCTTAGCCGTCAGGTTCCCGAGTGAAGGACAAGTGACCATGCAGTGGATGCTCTGCGCCACCAGCATGCTGAGGTCAGCTGTTGTGCATTCAGCCTGAACAGTCTAAAGAGAGATAACAGCACAGCCTTCCGCTCTCCAGCCCCGGGGTGATGGGGACATCTAACCTGCCTCAGGCTTCCTGTCCCTGCTTGCTCGCTGGGCTCTAACGGGGCATCACGGGGACAAGACATGCTGCTGGGGACCCTCTCTCCACAGGACCATTTGTGCCCACCAGGGAGGCCATGTTCTCTGCGGGGACCATTTGCAGCCTGCTGCTGTTTAGCATGCTCTGGATGGACTCGGCCATGGCAGGCTCCAGCTTCCTGAGCCCTGAGCACCAGAAAACCCAGGTGAGCCCCACATCCACCCTTCCAGAGGTCTGCTGCAGCACCCCAATCGGCCCCCAGCTGTCACACTTAGGGCTTCAAGCCTGCTCTGGGTCTGGCTGCCTCCCCTTCAGAATACTCAGCCTTAAACAGAACGTCTCAGCCAAGCCTGGTGACACACACCTGCAGTCAGCCCTTGGGAGAAATGAGGAGGTAACATTGAGAGCAAGGCCAGCTTGGGTTACAGAGCGAGACTCAGCCTCAAAACAACTAATTTAAGAAAAATACTTTTCTCCTTCCTTTTAGCAGAGAAAAGAGTCCAAAAAGCCACCAGCCAAACTGCAGCCCCGAGCTCTGGAAGGCTGGCTCCACCCAGAGGACAAAGGACAAGCAGATGGGACAGAGGAAGAGCTAGAAATCAGGGTTGGTACCGGACACCATGTGCTAGGGGGTGGGAGTGGGTAGGGCAGGGCTGGCGGCTGTGCATGATGCCCACTCAATCCACTCGGGCATTAGTACCGAGAGCTCTCCATGGGCTTCAGCAAGGTCTGTGGTGAGCAAAATGACTAGGCTCACTGTGACAAAATGACTCCCTATGAGAGGAGCCATGGGCAAATTAGAAGTTATTAGCAGCCTGCACGTGTCGAGAAAAGCCTGATAGTGTAGGTGAAGAGGTGGAGCAAAAATCCTCGTTTGCACTGGGGCCTCCTGGATTTGTGTGAGACTGTAGGGCCTTGAGACTTAGCCTGGGCAGATGAGCAAGCTACCAGCCCAGGTAGCCAGCCCACATCCACGAACTTCAGACTATTGGGAACAGTTTTGCTGACAAATCTTGCATGGGTAAGGGAAAGACTAGAGACAACCCAAGGGTTGGGAGGAGGATGTCCATGAAACCTTCCTTCCTCATAGGCTGAAGTGTTTCAGGAAAGTTTGCAAGCAATTAGGTACAGATGGGGGGAACACCCAACAGAACCTCTTGACCGGTCCCTGAGCTAAGTACTATGACTCTGGCTACACACAATGCAAACTACAACCTTGATTATATTGCAGAGGGGGGAGGCAACCCAGGACTTCACACATACACAATATGCATGTGTTCTTATCCTACATACCCAGACACTTTCTACCCTAATTACAGATCACTTATTCTCTACAGTGCCCCGTAGGTTGTGCAGAGCTGACATTATTAACCCAACTTCATAGACAGGAAATAGAATTTCAGAGAGGTTAACACACTCCCTAAGATACCAGAGCCAGCTAACACCAATACATATTCCACCAATCATTAGGAGTCTTTTCTTGGCCCTCAGGGAAAACAGGGCTGTTATTACTTCCTGTGGGCTCTGGGCACAATTGGAATTGGACATCAGCATATCTGACAGGTGCTGGGCATAGCAGGAAGGAGGCCTAGGGCATGTTGGGACAGGGATATGGTCATAGCTTCCCCTCCAGCCTGGAGCTCCCCTCTCTCGTCTTGTTCCCTCCAAGAATCAGGTCTCGGAGACCAAGTTCCACCCACTTAACAGACAGGCCCTGTACCATCAAAGGAGGGACTTTTTCAGGTCTCATAAGGTCCAGTGTTATGATGCTGTTTTTTAACTGGGTGTTAGCCTGGGCCATTCCCTGATGGGAGCTTCCCATTCACGTCAGGCAGGTAATAGCCCACACTGACCACAGGGTGCAGGAGGGCTGGGAGGTCCCAGATTCTTGAAAAATAGTCCTGCAGAGGAACAGACTATTTCCTGCTACAAAGCTGCAACCAGCTGCTTTCTCCTGTGGCAGCAGTGCAGGATGCAGTGTAGCAGGTGAGGACTTGGGGTGGGCAGATTCAGAGTCTTGCTCTCTAATTCGGCGCCTCCATCTTCCTGTGTGAACTGCAGGCAGGGCTACTGCATTGGGGACAGAGGATGCAAGACCAGAAGGTGACCTTCCCACACTCTAATACACCTTTAAGGACTACTCACTCACGTGGCCAGGCCCCTTCACAAGACACTGAAAGATTGAGGAGATAGATGGCTTAGCAGCTAATAAAAGCAAAGTATGGATCCCCAGATGCCATGCAATATGTTGGGTAGATGTGGTAGTCTGCAACTGCAGCCAGAGAAGGCAGAGCCTAGGTCTCCCCAGAGTAAGCTGGCTAGCCGGACCAACTCTTTATGTGAGCTTTGGGGTTTACAGACCCAGTCTCAAAAAAATAAGGTGGAAGAGCAATCAAGGATCCCTAATTTCCCCCTCACATGCATGTTCCCCACACCCCCCCCCACATGCAAACATGTATGAACACATGAACAAAACCCAACATACACAAGAAAATGGGAAAAACCGCCTCAGGGAAAGGGTGTTTCAGACAGGGTGGGGCAGGTGTGGCTGACCTCTGAGTCCTCCATGCCCTGCCTTCTAGTTCAATGCCCCCTTTGATGTTGGCATCAAGTTGTCAGGGGCTCAGTACCAGCAGCATGGCCGGGCCCTGGGGAAGTTTCTTCAGGACATCCTCTGGGAAGAGGTCAAAGGTGAGTCAATCCCCAAAGGAGTTGAAATCACCTTATGGTAAGTAATCTCCCTTCCTTACCTACCTGGCTGTGTGGCAGTTCAGGCAGCCTTGGGCAGGTCCACCTTTGACAGTTGTTTTCCAAGAGCCAGCGTTACCTAGCAAGGTCCAGCTGGCCTGCAGCTATAACTGCAGTGGTGCCACACCTGTGATGGAGAAAGCCACCTGGACAAGCAACCCCAGGCAGGGCGTGGGCACCGCCATGTTCAGGAAGCTGCAGATGAGCAGAAGAGGTGGTGTTTTGCCTGGTACTAGGATAAAGCTCAGGGCCCTGTGCATGTGGATGCTACAGCTGAGCTGTACCCCTTATCCTTGGTTTTCAATAGTTAAAAAAAAAAACAACTTAAAAAAAAAATAAAAACATTCGGAATGGAGAGGTGGTTCACTGGGTAAGAGACCCTGAATAAGGACCGGTTTAGATCCCAGCACCCATTTAAGAACAGCCCCACTCCACGGGACTCAAAGATTCAAGCAAAATGAAAAGCAATAGAGCAGGACACGCCGCGCCCTCCTCTGGCGGATATACCTTATCCATACTGCAGACAAACTTCCCCCACTGAGGCAGCACAGCCCCTAAGAACAATCGCTGGCCACACTCACCATGAGGAGGAAAGCAAGACTGAGGACAGGAGTGCTACAAGGGCACTCACCCCAGATCTCGACCCTCATACGAACGCCACCCTTCCAATCTAAGGCCAATACGCCCCGTCCCCATCACAGCACAGCACTTCTGGCCTGGCCACATGGGGACAGCCATGTTTGTTGACTTAAGAGCTCGACCTGGAGGCTGACCTGACCTCTTGTTTTTCAGAGGCCTCGGCTGCCAAGTGACCACCTCTCCAAGGCCGCCTTCTCCAGCTGCTCTGCCTGGACGCCTCTGCAGTCACCCCAGCACTCTGTACTTCTCACAAATAAACATTCAAGCTGTATACAAAATGTTCAATACAAGAATTTATTTCAAAGAGGTAAATATCACATTTTACTTAAAAACAATCCAAAAAAATGAAATTAAACAACTCTTAAGTTTATGATCAATGAGAAGAGAAAAAAAGCCATGTAGCAAAGCAGGTAGGTTGGAAACTCAAGGAAGCCTCGTCCTAGTAGACAAACCTTTGGGGCAATGTGTGGCGCAGGTTGGAAGGGGGGGGGTCAGTAGGCACATCACCAAGGGGCACAGCTTCTGAACAGCCAGCAAAGAGTGTGGCCACAAAGATGCCAGGTGACAGCATCAGTCAACATCTGCCCAAGCATGCTGAAGCTACGCTAGGAAACCTAATGATGGCGCACTCATGCCACACAGTGCATCACACCCCTTGCCCACCACTGCACATTTCACAGTGCCAGCTAGGTCTCCCAAAACATTCCCCAGACTACCACGCACAGCGGATGATCCCCAAGTCCTACAGCCGAATTCCATGTACAGTGAAAGAGTCCCAGAACGGGTGAAGATGGGTTCCCCAGCACTATGGCGAAGATCCCAGAGAGCAATGTGAGCACTGGGGGGAAATAGGGAAGCCACTCTCCATGCACCCAGCTCATGGGGCTCCACAAGCCATGCGCCTTCTTGAAAGGGATGCCACCAACAGCACAGCCACTGACCCTAGCACATTTGGCAGGGACCCTAAAACTCATCTGTTGAGCTGCCCAGCATCACCTGGAACTTAGGAACTAGACTGGACCCACAGCACTCCTCTCCCAAGAAGCCTAACAGACTTCCCAAATCTATGATTTGGCATCCCCAGACCTTGTCAGTCAAGACAGCACACAGAGCCGGGTGGTCTGTGGCATGGTTGGAAAACAAGCTGCTGAGTCCCCTCGTCCCACACCCCCTTGCTCCAGCAACAGGTTATGTCGCCTTTAATCCGCCCCTTAGCAAACAAGACACACATCATCTCTTAAGATGATCACATAGCAGCAGTGGTCAACTGTCCTTACCCAAACACCTGGTTCAGCCGCAGGACTAACCACACACAGCATGACTATACCATGAGCATGCCCTCAGATATTGCAGAACAGATGACAGAAAAAGCACAAAAGAAGGAAGAGGGAGACTCTCCAGACCTCCAGGCCATCCCTCATTCATCCCTGGCACAAGCCCTGAAACTCTGCCACACTCTGGCATCACTCAGCAGTGACACCCACAGCTAAACCACCTGAACTAACTGGAGGACTCAGTGCCAAGTAACGGTCTGAGCAGCCTAGAAAACCAGCTCCTGACCTGGCCTAAGAACCCACTGGTTAAGCGAAGAGGACCATGGAAAGGCTCTGGGCAGCATGGCTGGGCTCTCTCCCATCTGTCTGCTGTGGTCATCCCTTCAAAAAGCAGACGCTGAGCATGCTCTGGCCACAGCCTCTCTGCCAGATGGCTCAGTGGGCACAGCATTAACGTGATTACCAGCTGCACAATTCATACAGAAACCATACATGGCACACTGCAAGAGGGTGTCTGACACAGCAGGCACTGGATTATCCTAACAGCCACCATTCACTGTACCATACCATGTTCTCAGCACTTACAGGTGAGCAGGATTCCCACTTATAAGCCTTCATACAGCTCAAAGAAACAGAGCAACTCTCCCAAGTTCACACAACAAACACCCAAAGACTCAACGAAGGTTGTAGTACCCAGATGGGTGGTAGTTCCACCTTAAAGAGAGCTGCTTCCTGACCCTACTGCAGAGGATCGGCAATTTCTTTTTTCAGTGGTCAATGAAACACCACTATCTGCTCTTCACAGAGATATACCAAATTTTTCATTTTCTTTCATCATCCATCAAATGAATTTGGTGGAAACAATCATTTCAAGGGGATGAGAACGTCAGAGGAAAAGGCAGAATTGACTGGCAGAAGGATCAGTTCAAGGGTCATCCTTCCCTATATGCTGAGTTCGAGGCTCTGTTTCAGAAGGAGAAACCAAGGTTGGGGAATAATAGCAAGCAGGTGTGTCCCTCCAAACCTGTTCTGTGGCAGCTTGCTTTCTTTTGCCTTTTTGTTGTTATCAACTTGTTTTGCTTGTTTTTGAAAGAAGGTCTTGCTATGCTCCCTCAGGCTGGCCTTAAACTCCCAATCCTCCTGCCTTAGCCTCTCTAGTGTCAGGATTACAGGTGTGCACCACAGCTCAAGTTTCCTTGAACTCATTCCTTCAGGCATTATGAAATGAGCCCATTGACTTAAGAGTCCCTGAAGTAAACAAATCAAGAAAAAAAAAGTTCTAAGAGGACAAGACTATTTTTTCTGTTTAGCAGGCACACCCATGTCTAACTTGGTCTGAAGGGTTCAGAAATTCACAAGCAAGCACAAACAGGTAACGTGCTCACGTGAGCCTCCTTCCTTGAGCTGTGGACACTACCGATGATCGAGTCACTAGCATCAGGTAGGGCTGGCCAACCTGACCATGTCCTTGTCTGATGGCCGTGTGCTCTGGGGCAGCTGTCCTTTCAGAAGTGAATGGTGACAAGGAAACGACGCCATCCATCTCAAACACAGAATGAAGACAGACCAGGGGAGCCCATGGTCGCCATAAATCGGCCAAGACAAACATGCACAGGACAATGTGTGACCATGCGTGGGGAAGGAGGCAGCAGGTCCAGTTGCTCTGCTGTCCCCAAGAGGCTCCCTTTCCCAGCTTACTTGGGGTCAGGACACCTCAGAACAACATTCAAAAAAAAATCCATTAAAAAAGTACCTAGCAACCATTAGACATTGACTGCTCCCCGCGAACCAGAGCCCGGACAATACTGGCCCAGCACCACCCTGTGCACAAGACTTCTCACTCCCACTCGGCTGCCCTAGAAAGATCCCCAGAGGCTCAATGGCTGTACCTGAGCGCACAGCAGTAATTCTGCTGAGGCGGCACTTCTCAGGTGCCTTCCAGCCACTTCCTCTCAAGCAAGAGTCATCATTGCCAACACTCAGATCCCCAGGTTGTTCAGTGAAATTAGCCCCCTCATCACTGAGAGAATCTAGGCAGACACAGAGTGTGGAGGTGGCTTCTGGATTCACTTTCCAGAGCTAGCCAAGGTAGGGGAGAGATGAAGTACAGCAACATTACCCAAGCCCCGAACCACTCTTCTGGCACACACAGTTCCAGAGAGGGAGCAGACAACCCTCCTGAGTCAGGGCTTCCACTCTAGTTGGCTCCTGGAATGCCCTAAAGTAGGGCTAGCAGGTCCCTTGCAGGTAGCACAGGGCTTGTACAACACAATTCATTCAGTGCCAATAAGTACTTTGACACACTGAACAGAACCCCAAGTCTTCAAGGAAACCAACTCCCCTGGTCTCCCCATAGACAAATGTGAGGTAGACAAAAGCATGACTCACGTGAGACAGACTAAAGAAATACGGGCCATTCCCCAGAGCCCAGGCAAGGAGCAGCCCAGGTGGACAATGGACAGTTCATCCTACTTTATGGGATTCAGGTCTATCTTCTAGGGACGCCCAGAGGAACCACTGTGGTACCAGACCAAAGAATTTAAACTTTGTCAACCGGCAACAGGGTCACCTCACATGGATTGTGGGGCCAGCCCCACCTCCAGGACTGCACTTTTACAAGGCACCCAAGGACAAATTGCAGCTCCCCACTTGAAGCACCATGCTGTTCGAAAGTCAGACAGGACAAGACCAGGGAGAGGTCCAGAAAGGCAGAGTGCAGTCCTTTTTTCAGACTCCAGTTGCTTTACACTGGTAATCAAACAGGGCCAAGGGCCCCACAGCTCTGGAGAATGCCAGGGGGGTAGGCTGTGCGTGCGAGACGGTAAGTAGCATGAAATGGGGAGGATTTTTCTGGTCACACGCTTCAGAAGAGTGTGAAAATGTAGTCTGGAAAGGCTAGGCTTGTGACTAGACTCCTGGTCAGCAGCAGCTGGGGCGTTGGATTGAGCGTCCTCGAGTATCTACCCAGGAAAGCTCTTCCTTCAGTTCCAGTACTACCACTCCAGCAGGGAGGGAACGAGAAAACAGGCACCAAGCCCTGCTGCCCACACCTAGTTAAGAGGCAGCCATGGAAGAGCCATCCGGGAAAGGAACTGGTGGGAAGAGGGTCTGCATCCGTTGCAAGAAACACCACCTCTGAGCCAAACCTGAGAACCCCCAGACTTCCCACTGGGGAGCTCCTCTGCAGAACTAAGAATAGGTTACACACTCGAGTGTGTTCAGAGGAGAAAGTGACTTTATTCACACACTGCCGGGAAACACAAACCACAGAGCAGAGCTGGACTAGCCAACTTAAGTGCTCATGCACAAGTTCTTGTTCACTGATTACCCCAGAGATTCTGGCCAGCAGGTGAAACCCTGATACCCTCCTACCCCTTAAACTGTATCCATTCTATAGCTCCCACCCACCCAGCTAGCAGCTGAAGCCTTGTGACGAGGTTCCAAAGATAGCGTTCCATCGCGCTTTACTCTGTCCCAACAGGCTCTTCAACACATCCTTCACCTTGAACACAAGCAGATGGAGCCAACACTGTCAGGCCGCTGGTCATCCTAGAGGATTTGGAAGAAAAAAGTAAGTTCTGAAACATGTTCACACACAAGTCAGTTCAATGTCCACTTGATTCACACACTCTACCAGGTGTGTCCAACCCTTTGACAATACAACATGACGTCATCTACAAAATGCATGTTCGTGAACCAGACAATTGAGTTACAGAGGGAGAAAAAGAAAAATCACAAAAAAAATCTCAGTGTTTGAAAGAAGTTTATAGTTTTGCATTGGCTGCACTCATAGCTGTCCTTGACCGCATATGGCCACTGGGCTGTGGGTTGGACGCGCCTGTTAGTAGTCTAACGCAAAAACACAGTTGAAGACTCATTCGCTGACTGTTAAGAAACATAATGTGTCTCTCATGACCTCTTCTGGGAGACTGCCAGTGTCCTCCCTGTTCAGAGACTATAGAGGCGACTGGTGTTCTCTCGTAGAGCAGCCAAGGTATGGGACAGCGACTCCTCCTTCACCCTGGCGATCTCTCGAACCGTGTGCAGAGCCAGGCCCGGGTGGGCATACTGGCAGAGGCTTCTGGGCACCTGGAAGACAGCAAGGGTTTAGAACATCGCTGTGTCTTCTACACATAGCTGTCACATAGAAAATGTCCCCCATCCCATCCCCAGCAAGGACCTCTTCGGGGCTGCCCTGTAGAGACCCCTTTACCTGCAGGTGCAGGGAGAGTCCTAGTCATGGGGGGCTCTGGGTGAGCAGGGTCCCACGCTTCCATGGACTACCCTCTACAGGGTAGGGCTTTGCACTGCCTGGAAGAGAGCGGTTACCCTTCAGCTTCTCAGCCCCCCGGACTTCTGGTTCTGCAGAGCAACAACAGGGAGACACCTACACAGCCCAGGGCAGGACCTGGAGGTCACTTGGGCTTGGACCCTGCCGACCTCGCCTCAAGTTGGCGTGAAGACAGCCCTACCTGGCGAGGCAGGAAGTAGGGTGCGTCTGTTTCCACGATGATCCTGTCCAGTGGGATCTGCCTCAGGGCATCTCGGGCTTCCCAGGCAGACGAGTAGGTCAGCACTGCCGTGAAGCCCACCGACATGTTGGGAAAGTACTTCAGCAGCGGCTCAATGACTGGGTAGCTGCCAGTGAAGCAGTGCCTGTGGGAAAGTCCTGGTCAGGGGCCTTTGTGGGAGCCTGGGCGGCAGCCCCAGTTCCACTATCCCCATCAGTGAATCACAGGAAAGGATGACTTGTGCCCAAACTGACACAGGAGAAGAACACTGAGCCAACAGCAACATCCTGACCCCACGCAGCACTAGGCAGCACTGCCACAGCAGTAGACACAGGTTCAGGGGCATGTGATGGCAGAACTAATGCCAGTCAGTCTCCAAAGGCCACACCATAGCATGTGAAACCCAGTCTGTATCCCGAGGACCCCAAAAGACCAAATGAAATGCTGGGGCTGAATCACAGGCAGCTTTCTTCAATGGTTCAATCAACCACAACTCCATGGTAGGTTGTCCTGACCCTACTCTAGCTGTCCCATCATACTATCTTGAATGTTGGCCCTCAGTGATGACCTAACAAGTCAAATTGACCCAGAGAGGCCTCATCCTCGCTTCAGCACCCAGAGGGCACAGGAAGCGGCAACACCCCTTCTGCCATCTGCCAATTCACAATTTGCAGTGCAACCTCCCTGTATTTATTCTGCTCATCCCTCTGGCCCATCTAAGCAGCCCACTTGGGCATCACTTCCTGACCCCAGCCAGCCACCTTAAATTCAAGGACCTCTGCTTGGGTTTTCTCCACACCTGTGTCCACCTCACCCCCACACAACGCAGGAAGGTTACCAAGAAACCTATCCATCTCTGACAGCTCCTCCAGGAAATCCCCAGGGCCACAGCATGTCTGGCACACAATGCAGGTGCTCAAGGGAGCTTTCTAAGTGGACTTTGGCTGACACTGCAATACCCTGTGCTTTTAAGGCTAACTGGAATAAGAGGAGATTTCAGCCAAGGCTGATGGCACATTTGTAATCCCAGCCATGGGGAGAAAGGAAGATCAGAAATTAAGGTCATCCTCTGCCATACACCAAGTTCAAGGCCAAGCCTGACAATGTGAGACTCTCACAACACAAAGAAAAAAAGGGAAAGAACTATCTTTTCAAATGATCTGGAAGGTTGTGTACTGAACTACTAGAACCTCTTCCATTTCTAACCATGAAGCCTCCTTTCTCACTGGTTAATTTTAGGGTGTGAACATAAACTTATGCTGTACAAAGTCACAGATCTATGCACGAAGAATAGCTAAGTATCAGAAGTTTCACAAGATTATATGCCAAGCCAGAGTCGGCCATATAACACTAGGTCAGCTAGGGTTGCCCTGCTGACCATCTTTAAACAATTACAATTAAAGGGCTCCCAGAACAATCCCTATCATCATTTCCCTTATTGAGCTTCTGTTTTTTAAACTAGTACAGTATCTCCTGTGCCCAGAGGTCGCAGCTCCTGACCTATGAATCTTGTAGTCAGGGGGCACAAATTTTTTCATGATGTCCAGAAGATCTTCATCAGCTTCTCGGCAGTGGATGACCAAGGGTTTTTTCAGAGACACAGCCAGCTGTAGCTGTCTCTCAAACACCTAGGTGAAGAGGAGGAGAAAATAGCTGGGTCAGTGGCTGGTTACCTCTAGGGAGCCTTACAGTATCTAATTCTTTACTTCCAACGTACACAGAATCCTAATCACAATTCGTGTCATGGCTGCTTACTACAGAGCACAGTGTAGGAAGAGGGTTTAGCCGGTAAGCAGCACAATGCTAGTTCAGGCAATCCACATACTGAACATGGGGTAAAAGAAAGGGGTAAAAAGAAAGACGAAGAACATGAAGTAGGACTGAGGAGACAGATGAGCACTTAAAGCACTTGCCACGCAAACAGACGACTGGAGTTTAGACCCCAGAGCCCATATCAAATGAGGGTGTGTGTAGTGCCCACCTGCAACACAGAGAGCAAGCTGGCTAGCTGGCTCCATCAGCAAGCTCTGGGTCTTATTAGAAACCCTGTCTCAAAAAGAATAAGGTGGAAAAGCAACTGAAGAGATTGTGGATATCAACCCCAAGCTTCCATGAGCATATATAAATGCACCCACACATATCCCCGTATACAGATACATGAAAGCAGAAAGAAAGAAAAAGAACCTAAAGTGTGTTGCTTTCTAAGATGGAAAGCAAGTACCATCTTCATATTAACCATGAAAATCACAAAACACCTCTCCTTTCCTTCACAGAAAGACTGTAGGGCTGAGCGCATGACTCTGTGATAGAAAACTTCCAGCATGCACAAAATCCTAGATTACATCTCCAACACTGCATGCCTCCCAAATGAAACAAAATCCTCAGTGGAATAAACAGCTATGAACCGGGCATGGTGTCGTGATTAACAGCCCCGGCACTGAACAGGATGAAGCAGGATTGTGAATTTGAGACTGCCTTGGGACACCTATCAAAAATTTGGTTTGAAAACTAGATAAAAAAAAAAAAAAAAAAATTGTAGAATGGCACCAGAGACACAGCATGACAACAAAGACAATTTTAGACATTTTAAATCATTTAGTTCCAAAGCAGATGCCCTGACTGGAGTGACATAGACAGATCTAACCCAGCAGACTGGAGAGCTAGTTACCTGGTGTTGCTCAGGGACAGGCGTGGTGCACTTGTACGAATAATCCAGGCCCATTTCCCCAAATGCTACAGCCTTGGGGTGCCGCAGGGCCTGTAAAAGGTTTCTTTCTTGACTCTCACTGTAGTAACGTGCAAAATGAGGGTGGCAGCCAAAGGCCCCCCACACCAGATCCTCTTTCAGGAGCTCCTCCCACAAGCCATCAGTCAGGGTTCGAGGATCACAGAAGTCAGAGATGCAGCCCTGAAATTCCTTAGGGAAGGAGTTACTGTACAATTTTCTGAACTTTGTAAAGGTCCCTTTGAAAGACAGCTTAGAGTAGAGCATGTCCAGATGACAGTGGGTATCAATGAAGCCCTCCTCTAGGCCAGACTCCTGACGGCCCCTCGGCAGGGAGCGGGACATGTGTCCTCCACGGTGCCGAGGTGGTGTCTCTTCACGGAATGTCCTCTTCTTCGCCTCTTCTTCAGATTCTGATTCCGACTCCTCCCAGCTTGTGGAGGATCGAAGTGAGCGGGACTTCTGGGCCCTGGTATCTTGGGTGGCCTCCAGGCCTCTGGAGGTTCTGTGGGTACTCACTGTGGGTGTGGGGCAGTGACCAGGGAGGTGGCTCCAGCTGCTCTTCCCAGCCTGGGATGAGTCATGGCTGCTGCTGCCCGCAGACAGGTAGCCCGGAGTCTTGGGGCCACTGGTCCAATAGCTAGCATAGTCACACCATGGGCTACTATACAGATGAGGGGGGTACATGACAAAGTCAGCAGGGAAGGAGGGCAGCTCCTGAGCTGCCGAGTATGTCAGTGAGGCAGGTTCTTCCTGAGAGAACCGTACTGTGGCCAGTTCATCCACATCGGACCAGTCGCTCCCTGAAGAGGGGTGCTCGATCACCACTTCCCTGCCTGCGTGCTGTGAAGAGGAAAGAGCAGTGAGTTAGTCTTCCCATGCCACACCCACCCGTGACCAGTGCTGTGGCTGCTGGGCAGCCTGCCTTCTCTGGGAACTGACTTTACTCCTCATGCTGGGGTAGTTAAGGCAGCTTGTTGGGAGATGGGGCCTATAGCAATCAGATCAGATGGGGCATCAAGAGAGTTCATGACTGAACACTGGTAGCTTGAAAAACTGGGGGCTGGAGACATGGCTCAGGGATTAAGATTTACAAGCAGAAAGTCCCACTTAAAAAGAGTTCAGGTCCCAGGTCTCACTTTAAAAAATCAGGCAGAAATGGCAGCAGCCTACACTTCCAACTCTGGTAGGTGGAACCTGGAAAATTCCAGGGCAAAGCAAAAGGAGGTAGAAGCAACCCAGGATGATTGCTAAAGAAAGGAGAGAGGGAGAGAGAGAGAGAGAGAGAGAGAGATTGATTGATTGATTTAAAAAAAGAAAGAAAAAGAAGAACTGGAAGATAAGCACACACAAACCCTCATCTCTCCCAATATGACTGGTAGCAAAGTGGCCCTCATCAGATTTGCAGCCTCTTGACCTATGATAAGCTAGCCAAAACAAACCTTTTTCTTCACAATCTGACTGTGCAGTGTACCTGGCTAATGACAGGAAACGGACTGAGCCTTGGTAGAACAACGACCCTGGCCTTTGAAATGCAACACTACTTTGCCCTTCTCTGGTCACCTTGCAGTTTCCCAAAGGTAGCCAGATGGATGCAGTGAGCACTTACATGAGGTTCAGGGAATAAGTCTGTGATCATGGTGTCACATTGCCCCCTGAAGGAGATGCTCTCTCATACTCTCAACAACCCTACTCTAAGAGCTACTAGAACTCTTCAAGTTAGAGAGCTGCTGGAAAGGCCTAATGTTCTCCAATGTGCTCAAAGCCCACCTATTAACACCTACACCATAACAGCTGTAGCAGATTTGCAAAAGTCACCACAAAATTCTTGACATTACTGTCCGCTGTGGTGGAGGCCTGTGATCTACCCACCTTCAAAACATGTTACTGAAATCTCCCTCTTAACAAGTACAAAGTGATGTTGTGTGCCCTTCAAGGCTCACAAGAGACGGGCATATTCACCTAATGCTCTGGGTCAGCTTGGAGAGAAGCCATCCATCATGTAGGAAGTCAGGTCACTCTTTGAGGCTCTGAGTGGGGCAGGTGCAGTGCAGGTCAGAGGCCTGCAGCCCAGCTCAGCTGACACCAGCATTAGCTGTTGGCTATATACATCTGGCACCTTTGGGCCAGACAACACAACCCTCACCAATGCCAAAACATTAATTAACAGACCTCACCCCATGCCTGCCCCAAGAGAGAACTGCCCAATCCATTTCTTCTGAATGTTTAAATTCCTTAAAATATTTTAGAAAAATAATCTGTAAGAACAATTCGAGAATTACATGGTCCAATAACATAAAACTTCTATCAACCATGACCATGAAGAACTCCAGTCTGAGCCAACATCACTCTATTTACACCCTTGTGTACCTGAAAGCTCAAGCATCTCTCATGTACTTAACATGAGCTTCATGTGTACTTAACAGCTTGGTGTGTATCTGATGCATTAAGATGGTATTCTATCACATGATTATTAAAATCATTTATACTACAAACTATCTTAGTATATTCTTAAGTACAGTGACTTATGCATATAAGTACTTTTAATTTTGCATATGAAAACATGTGCATGCAAGTTCACCTGTGTATGGTTCATGTATGCATGTAGAAGCCTAAGGGTGACACACCCAGTGACTTCTTCTCTCTCCCCCCTTTATACTGAGGCAGTACAGCTTGTCATTTTGATAGTCTGGCAACCTGTCTCCATCTCCTGCACAGAGATTACAGACAGGCTGTTACAGCCATCTGACTTTTACAGAAGCTCTGGGGTCTTCACACTTGCACAGCTTACAAGTTGAACCATCTACCAACTCTTTTTGTGTTTCAGAGACAGGATCTCATTGCACAGTTTGGGGCTAGTGTGAAACTTGTGATCCTCCTGCCCTGGCCTCTCAGGTGCTGGGATCAAGGGGAACACTAATAAGTCCAGCTTATTTTACCCCTTTCTTTAATAGGTCTGTTCTGAATGTATTGAGTAGAAATGCTCAAATACATTTTTTTTTTAACCAAAAACTTATCTCTTGGAAGAACCCAGGCTGCTTCTTACTCCCCATGCAGCTGAGACTGTGAACTCTCGATCTTCCTGCTTCTGCCTCCTAAGTATGGGTACAAAGCAAGGAAGGCACAGCCATGCCCAAAAAGAATTACTTTTGTTTTGTCTCTGTTTCCATATGACCACTACACCCTCACACCGGTTTGCGTTTTGGGGGGCTTTTTTTTTTTTTTTTTTGGCCTGTGTCTCTGTATGTTTCTGTGGAGGCCCAAGAATGATTTTGGTAATCACCCTGGATTGTGCTACCTCCTCTTTGCTTTGCTTTGGAGTTTCCCAGGCTCTGCTTTTGGGGTCAGAAGTACAGGCCACGTCACTTCCGCCTAACATTTTTTATATAGAATCCAGGATCCAAACTCAGGACCTTTTGCTTACAAGGCAGAGGCTTAACCCCTGAGTCATCTCTCCAACCCTACTTTTTACCTTACTGCATTTAAAAAAGTGATAATGGGCATTTTAAAAAGTGATCAGAGGACAAAGGGGCTTGTTTCACAACCCCAGTGATCCAGGTTTGATCCCCAAACCCATATAAAGTTAAAAGGAGAAAAGCAACTCCACAAAGTCTTTAATCTGTACATGCATGACATAGCATTGCTCTTGGTTGCCCTCCAGAAAACAACATAAGACCCTATTACTGAAGATGCAACACACATGGATCACAGGACATGGACAAAAACCAGCTGGAACTGGTATGGAAGCTTCCTCTTTACTGGAAAGCTTACACAGTACCAGACAGTACTACGGAAGCTACTGAGGAGAAAAGCAATCCAAGGTCTTGTCAATCTGTAAAGCTGCAAGTTACAATAACCACCACCACAGCCAAGAGAGGACCGTCCATATAATAGTGGCAGGAATATCAAAGAGGCAACCAACAGCTTTCCAATAGGATTTAAGGCCTACTTGTCAGAAGGGACCACGTTCCTGTTATTGTAAATTAAAACAAGAACCTATGAAAGGGAAAGACATAGGTCTCATGGATGTTTAATATGAATGTTTAGTATAAACTATGAATGTTTACTATGAAGATACTATCTCAAACTGTCTTTTAAACTCTTACTGTTTGTACCCATAGACTGGAAGAGCACTTAGCACTCAAACCTCAAGCCTCCTTCTGCAACAGAAAGTGTTCACTACAGAAAAGCACAACTGGCCAAAATACAGAAAATAAGCGATTACAGACTGACTACCCTAAACAGGACATCTAAGCCACCCCTACCCCCACCCCTGCACCAAGACTCAGGGAACATCTCAGAAGACAGATATAAGAGCTTGAAGTGGGGCAGTGGTGGAACAGATGTGCTCTCCTGAACATGGCAGGGCTGTGGTAGTCACAGTTTCATGACAAAGATGAACTAAACAAACTGTCCTATCAACATCTCACCAAGAAAAGAGAAAGATCTCAAGAAGCTCTACACCTCTCCCTGAGAGACTGATGAGGACTAAGGCTGATAGGGAAGAAAAGTTAGGTGCTTTCCTTAATGGGAATACACTCTTATCCATAATAGGTGCTGAAGCATGAAACTTATCAGGCATACATCATCAAAGGCAAACCAGATGAAACAGAGTGAGCCACACCAAATGAAGACTTGAAAAAACAGGAGGGAGTCTGGTAGGGGAAATGAAGGGTTGTAAGGGGAAAGAGAGGAAACATGAGACTGGGCATTAGGAAGTGAAAATATCATAAATTCACTGCATTCATGTATGCAACAATAAAAAACAAAATATTACTGTAAGAGCCAGAAAATTCAAAAGGGACCAATGAGTGGAAAGGTGAGAAAGAATGGCTAAGGTGAAACCTTTTAAAGGGGAGATTTAGGATACCACATAGGTGTATGAAGGTGTAACAAGTAGGGTGAGGGATAATAATAATTGGGAAAAATAGCTGAGGTGGGGGAAGCCTGAGGGGATGTGAGATAGAAGGAACAGAGGGTCTTATAGAAAAACCTTAAAACTGTGGAAGGTAACTCCAAAAGAACCTCCTATGTTAGTAATATGTTAAAAAACAAAAAAAAGTCTTTTAAAGGAAGGAACAAGAATGAGCAGTCCCTATGCAGAAGAGCACAGAGTAAGGAAAATAGGGCAAAAAAAAAAAAACACCCACAAAAAAACAAACAAACAAAAAAACCCTGAGCTGATCCACTTAGAACCAGTGACGAAATTAAAAAACCGTACTAGGAAGTAACAGAAATCTAACACTTCCTGATAACATGTTGGTCAGAGAGGTCTCAAAGGCCCCCAAATATTATAGGCTTTTGCCTTTGCCCTTGATTTTTCTTCAAAAAACTGACAGTAAGACCCTATTATTGAAGACAAAACATATATGGGTCACAGAACACAGGCAAAATACATCAACTGGAACTGATCTGAGAACTTCCTCCTTGCTGGATAGCTTACACAGTACCAAGGATTACTGTAGCAGCTGCTGGGGGAGAGAAATAATCACAGGTCTCATCAACTCACTATATCTCCAAGATGCAATAAAAATCACTACGGCAACAGGTGATCAACAGTATAATAGCGGCATGAGTATCAAGAACACAACCAACAGCTTTCTGATTGAACTCAAGACCTGCTTGTCAGAATGGAACACATTCCTGTTACTGTAAACTAGAACAAGAACCTAAAAAAGGGAAGGAAATAGATCAATAGAGAAGAACAGACTATGAACCTAGATAGGAAGGCAGTACACCAAACTGCTCTGTAAATAGCGGCTATTGAACTCATAGATATGAAGAACACTTAGTATTCAGCCTAGAAGTCTTCTACAACAGAGAATGGATTTCAACACCTTGACAGGACGCAGCCTAGAGCAGTACAAGAACAGTGAAGTGGACAATGGCCAGCCATAATGTAGGGTACAGCGACAAGGCAAGGCTCACCCAGAGTCAGACCAACCTAAGGCTTAGGGAACCTTGGGGGCAGGGGGGGAGGCAGTAAGATTATAAGAACCTAAAGATGGGAAAGTCCACCACTGGACAAGATAGTCCATTCAAGGCAGGACTGCTGCATCCAGAAACTAAATGCGGTAAGACGATTTCTTACCAGACTTGACATAATGACTGACATATCAACATGCCCCCACAGACTATCGAGGAACTCGAGAGATGAACATACAAAGGAAATCTTGGAGACTAGAGCTGGATAAATGAAGGGAAATGCCCCTATCAATCAGTGGGATGGCCCAAAGAGGGACAACTTGGTATGGCACAGAAGCCTGAACCCCACACGAGTAGACTTGTGGGGTCCATAGAAGTGGACAGTAATGGGATGGATTGACACAAGGAAGGGTGGCAAATGGGGGAGAGAGGGGACGGAGGGAAGTAGGGATAAGTACTCAATATGCTTGTAAAACTAGAAAAATAAAATAAAATAAAATATATAGGAAACTTGGGGATTCATAAGCCCTGAGTTTTACATGGAAGGAAGGTGAGAAGGAGGGAGGGAGGAAAACACAAAAATTGTATATTGGAAGTGGTCACAGGAAAAAGAAAACAGCTTGCCTGATACACTGGGACAACCAGTAACATAGACAAACTGCCAGCAGCAGCAATGTGGAGCTAAAAGCACTGCCTCACACCATCAAACCCTCAGCCACAAAATAAGGAACAAATGACCTGCTGTGCACTAGGTGCAGTACCTGGAGGTACCAAACATCAGAGTTAACTCTCTGGTTATGAGAGTATTTATTTTGGGGGCTGTGGGGGGTGTGCTCTTACATAAACATGGATGTTTGGAAGCCAGAGATTAACCTGGGGTATCTTCCTATGCTGCTCTCCATCTTATTTTTTTATAGGTCTCTCATTGAACCTGAATTCAATTCTGATTCGCTGACCAGAAAGCTCCCAATACCTACCTGTCTCGGTCCCCTTCCTCCTTCCCCACCCCCCAGTGCTGATGTACATCTCCAAGCCTAGGTTTTATGTGGGTTGGTGAACTGAACTTTAGGCCCTCCTGCTTGCACAAGCAAGCACTGTACCACAGATCTCTCTCTCTAGTCTCCTCCCTTTCAGGGTTTTGTAAAGATAAATGCATCTTTTAGAGATACATACTGCAACATTTGCTGATAAAGATATCACGGAAGGTATCACTTTGCTCTGAAATGCTCCATGAAAGAGAAGAGACACAGCCGAAGACAAGTTGAGCCTGGCTGAGAACTACAGCTGAAGTTGTGGGCAAACATCAGAAATGCTTCAGTTTGTCCATAAAAACATGCTAAAAATAAAATTAAAGCCCAGCATTGTGGCACACGCCTGTAATTCCAGCACTCAGGAGGACTGTGTGATGGAGACAGCAGTCAGAGCTACACAGCAAGATCCTGGCTCCCCGAGAGGTGGCTCAGGGGTTAAGCCTCTGCCTGAGTCCTGAGTTCGTATCCTAGACCCCACGTATAGACACCAGGCGGAAGCGGGGGCGGCCTGCATTTCTGGTCCTGGTAGGGCAGAGGCTGTGAATCCCCAGGGCAGAGTAAACAAGGAGGAGGTGGAGGCTGTCCATGGTGGTTCCCGAATTCGTCCTTGGTTCTACACATACACACATACATACACACACGCATACACGCACAATTGAATAAATATTAAATAATTAAAAAAAAAGATGCTGGCTCAAAAGACAAAAATGGGAGGAATGACAGAGTGTGTATATAGCACAAGTACAATGTGAAAAATACACTAGCAACTAGAAATAAATGTACTCATGATATCTCTGTTCTTGAAGAGCTCATATACTTAGGTTAGTCAAGAAAAAGTTTTGGATTTGGGAGGAAGGGAAATGAAAAACTGCTTATATTCAAAACTGCCTTAAGCTTAAACTCATACAGTAAAACTTCAAGATTCAAGGGTCTATGTCAGTAAGGGTCAATGACAGTCTTGTCTACTGCTGCACACAGCAGTTGAATACTGGAACGGAGCTGCACAGCCCCTAAAACCTAACACCTCACTGTACACACTGTGGATCTTCACAGAACAAGTTTGCTAACCCCTGTAGTAATTAATCTTTCCTTAACCATATCTGAAAAACTACCTTGTTTCATACAAAGGAAGAAACAGCACAGAACAAGACCAGAAGATGATCTGAAATGCTAATCAACACTCCTGCTGCTTTACCAGATACCTAAATGCCAGTCTATCTATAAATAGGAGTTGATATAATTTTGGAAAATTCATCTGTAAGACAGAATGTTAGGCAGAAAAAAAATGCCTACATCAAACAGACACAGCAACAGAGTGCATGTGTGTGTACATGTGCACATTTCCCAGAACCCATTTAAAGCTGGGCATGTTGGGATACACCTGTATTCCCGTCCCAGAAAGGAGATCCCTTGAGCTCACTGGACAGCTTAGCCTGGTCTACTTGGTCAAGTTCGAGCCCGATGAGAATCCCTGCTTGAAACAAGGTGTAAAGGGCCCAAGCACATATAAATTAGCTCAACTACCAGCATCTCTCTCCTATCACTCTTCCCTTCCATAACCACAAAAGAGGGTTAGGACTGGAGATCAGTGTCAGAGTGCTAGCATGCCTAAGGCCCTAAGTACAATTCCCAATAATGGTCGGAAAAACAAGAACATATAGCTACAGAAGCTTATCTGAAGGTTAAGTCTACCTAGATGAAGAAAACAATTTTTCAGATTCTCTTGCAGCTAGATGTTAGCTTGGATTCCAGATGCTTTCCAATAGGCATGAGCAGATCTGTCATGTTATTTTGAACCAAGCTCTTAAGAGGAAGAACGAATACTGTCTTTTCTCTCTTTCCTGGCCTATGTACTATCAGAGTGGTCATCTCAGACCATAAGATGGAAACTTTATTGCACAGAGTAGAGCATCAAGACAAAGAGGCACTGGGATCATCCTTAAGCAAAGTTCTGCTTTGTTTAAATCACTATCAATTTGGCCTTTTTCACAGTAGCCAAACCTACATGACAGCGAACATATTATAACAAACAAAAAGTGAGTTGAGGTTTATGAATAACTGAAGAAAATGTTGGAAGAGAGCCACTAAATGGTCTCCAGGAGTCCATGCTAAGTACTACTTTTAATTAATAACATCTGGGAAAGTAGAGATCTGAGTCAAAGGTAAAACTTAGCACACCACAGGGACACGGAGACACAGATGACACCTAAGATAATTTTGTTTAGGATCAAATTAAAAGGACTGAATACTAGATACATTTAATCAAGAGGATGCAAAACCCAGTTGTGTGGTGTGCACTCACTTACCTTTTGGATATCTACATGTGATTCAGAGTCATCAAAAAATTCTACAGCTGGAGAGGGCTTGTCAATGACTGTCCTTCGATCACCAAATGGCTCCTCCCTGAACTTCTCTTGAGGGTCTATGACCACTCTTTTGTCACAGAAACTGCTCTTGTCTAGCACAGACTCTTCTTCCACCCTGACCTCTGGGGATGACTCCTCTTTTTGGAGGGCAGTGACTGTGACACTCCTAACTGATCCTTCCAAGTTCTCAGTTGGTATGTCCACACCCCTGGCTGGTCCTTTCATGCTCCTGTTTCTAGCTAGCCTGTCCGCGCTTGCAGTGAATCGCTCCATGCTCCTGGGCGGTCCTTCCGCGCTCCTGGGCAGTCCTTCCGCGCTCCTGGCCGGTCCTTCCGCGCTCCTGGCCGGTCCTTCCGCGCTCCTGGCCGGTCCTTCCGCGCTCCTGGCCGGTCCTTCCGCGCTCCTGGCCGGTCCTTCCGCGCTCCTGGCCGGTCCTTCCGCGCTCCTGGCCGGTCCTTCCGCGCTCCTGGCCGGTCCTTCCGCGCTCCTGGCCGGTCCTTCCGCGCTCCTGGTCGGCTGTTCCACATTCTTGGCTAATCCTTTCACACTCCTGGTTGGCCTTTCTCCTCGACTGGGACGCTCTCCCAAGCCTGGCCTCCCCTGAGCAGCAGCAGCCTCTCCCTTCCTCTTGGGCATGGATTTCCCTAGGATGCCCTGGATGGCCTTCAGGTAGATCACAGTGGAGCCCTGGTCTCGAAGCCCATCCTTCTTTCTTCTTGGGACCTTGTTTGGTTCCTCCATAACATCGCTCTGACCCTCAACTTCAGCTGCGAATTCAGAGTTTGTGGAGTTTCTAGAACTATTTTTAGAATCAACCTAGAATTATAAAAGAAAGATTTTGAGAGGCTGTTTCTAAGAGAAATTTCAAACCTGGAGCTCCTGGCCAATGCAATCAGTGGTGGTCTCACAAGTCCAGTAGAACCTGACCATAACAATGTAACAAGAAACCACCCGTCGCAAAGTGCCACACAGGCCTCAACTGCTACCATTTGTTAACATTTACTTCTCAGTGCATCAGATAAGATCCCTTAACTACCAAGGCAATGGGGTCCTTAGAGGATAGTGACATTCCACTGCCCACAAGCTTCTGGGAAGCAATGCTTCTCCAAAGAACAGCTCAGTTTCCCAGTCGGTCCTGCATACCACAGTCAAGTACACTAACAACTCAGCAAGCGGAAGGGTCAGCCCCAAGTCTGAGGGAATTTCTGCATCCCCACACCTAAGCCTCTTTCAATCTTCTATCAGCTCATTCCCCAAACCATGGCCTTGCTGTTAGGACTATTCTTCCAAAGACGGCACAAGGGTCCAAGTCACTCTCCCTCCCCACAAGGGTTCAAATCATTCTCACTCCCCTCCCGTCCCCACCCAACACCACCTCTACAGAAACACAGGTGAACAGGTGAATCTCAGTCCCTTTCTTTACCTCAAGAGTCCACAGAGAAGAAACTAAGCTGTCTGTAAGATTAATAATTTGTCACGGGGCTAGAGAGACAACTCGGCAGGTAAAGGCAAACGGTTACCTAAGTAAGTTACATCAGGAGAGAAGTGAGCGTTGTCCTCTGCAGAAGTTCACTGCATTGTATCCTGCACATTTCTCTACCACCCCCAACAGTTTAATTAAAAAAAAAAGAAAAAAAAAAAAAAAAAAACTTACTACGACACTCAGATCCTCTCTTACCCTGGCAGGGTGTAAGATCACCTAGAGTCCTACCAGAGGCACCAGAACCCCAAACACGTCTCAGCTGTGACCACACTTGCCATTAGTCCAAGGCATTCTACAGCCCCTACAGTTTGTACCCCTATTAAACTCTCAAAAGTAAATACATTCACACCAGATGTAGTGCATATACCTATAAACTTGGCACATGGGAGGCTAAAGCAGGGGCATCGCTGAGAGTGGAGGCTGGACCACATTGTCAGTTCTAGACCAGACTGGGCCATATATTACAACCTAGTCTCAAAAAAGTTCAGGAAAAGGAAGTCCACATTGCTGAAGACAAACACACTCTGGTTACAGGATACTGAGAAATCAAACTGGATGCTTCCTCTTACCCCACCGCTGACCATGCAGAACAGCTTCTGAAGAGTTTCACCTCAGGACCAAGAGGGTGTGGAGCAGCTGCTGAGCAGGAATGTTAGTAATGCTACCCAGATGAGATCCTGCATACTGCATCACCAACCTGCCAAGCAAATACTTTCTGATAAGTAAAGCCTGCTCCACAAGACAGAATTCACACCCAGCACTGTAAACCTGATCAAAAGCCAATGGCTCTAGACAAGCAAGATGGCTCCGAAAATAAAGGCACTTTGGCTGGGCAGGCCCAACCACCCGAGTTCAATCTTCAAAACACGTATGGTAGAAGAAGAAAACCAATTTCCAAAAACTGTCTTTTGACTTCCGCATATGTACATGCCTACACACACGCAATATATTTTAAATGACTAAAAAAAAATTTTTAAAGCCAATGCTAGAGAGGTCTTGGAGAAGCCACCACTACTGTTTTTCTACATGAACTTGATATGCCTTCTGAACGTTTATGCTTATGCCCACAGGTTAATGCTGCTATCGCCTCTGGTCAAAAAAGCTTCTTTCAACAGTGGGCAGTGATAAATGCACACACTGAACTAGTCAAAGTGCTGAGAACAAGTGAGCACTGATGTTCAATCCTAAATGAGCATCTATTTCTATCCCCCAGGCTGAGAGCGCATCCTGGAAAGGCTGAATGAAGGAATATAGGAGTTGGAGGAAATGGCCCAGAGCTAGCCACTGCACTCCTGTGCGCTCAGCAGCTGTGGTCACCAGCACCCACTCAGAAAGGGAGGAAGGGTTCTCGAGGCCACATGCTTCCTTGAGAAGCTGCAGTTAAGTGGTTGCTGGGGCAGAAAGACATTTTCTTCAGTGGTGTAGCCCAGGCCACAGTAAGTAACCTTAATTAAACTGACCAGTTCACACATAAAGATATGAAAAAGGAGGGCTAGAGCTGGGAAGAAAACAGGAATGGCAGGAACACGATGGTAATGATAAGTAAATTATGTTCAAAATACATACAAATGTGCGAAAATGTCAAAAACACATTGTGTGTGATACACCTGATAAAAAGTTTAAATAAAATAAATTTAAGAAAACCAAAGAAAAAAGTCTACATCAAACTTAATCCTTTTCGTCATGTCAGTGAGATAGCTCAGCAAGAAAAGTGCCTGTCACAAACTTGGCAACCTGTTAGATTCTCAGAAGCCCATGTAAAAGGACAGAACTAACTTCTGACCGAGTGCCATGATATGCATGCACTGTATGTGTGCTCCCTTTCTCTCCAAATATACAAAACATTTTTTTAAAAAATCCTCTACTGTGGCAAAGTGGACCTTTCCAAGATTATCTACCTCCACAGGAGACTGGTTAACTAAACAGACACCAACACTCAACCCAGACAAAAATGAGGTTGCTGGGCTGGAGAGATGGCTCAAGGGTTAAGACTCTGCATCACAAGCATAAGGACCTGAAATTTGATCCCAGGTCACACATAAAAAGGCCAGTAGGAAACTGGCAGCAGTGGTTTGCACTTCCCTCCCTGTGGGTGGAGACTGGGAAATCCCAGAATGAAGCAAAAGGAAGTAGAAGCAATCCAGGATGACTTTTGGTCTTCCACAGGGACACAGAGTGCCCTCTCATACACACACATACACACACACACACACACACACACACACACACACACACGAAAGTTAAAAAAATATGTTCTGCTGACCATGTCACATACAGGAAGCATGCAGACATGCTGGCCAGTGAAGGCTACAGACGGCCTGCTCAGGAGAAAGGGAAGAGGCTCCTACTTCATAAACCTCTGCTGTTTGAGTCTTTTCTCTCCAAGCAGCTCATTTATTTGGAAACAAATCAGCAAACATGTAAACAGTAATAGTCCAGGTATACTTTAGCCTGTAAGTACTTAAATGTTGCCACCTGTCTGTTTATTGGATGAAATAGGGCCTCACTTTCATTGTTTCTCTCTAGAACTTAAGGTTTTTGTTAAGCTTTTTTCAGCTTGTTGGGGGGGAGGGAAGGATGAGGGGAGAGTATGGTGCTGGGGACCCAAGAGCCTTGCGCATATCAGGCACACACTCGACTAAACACAGATTCAAAGGCCAAAGAAAATGAAGCTAACATGAATGTCAGTCACAGGTGACAGAAGGTAGCAGAGCTGAAGGCAGACCTTGAACAGAAAGGAGAGGGAACAAAGCAGAAAGATCAGCCATCATCTCTCTGAGCAGCACTGCTATGAGGTGTGCACTACTGAAGACAGGAACTCATCAACACTCTTCGAGGTGCAAACCAGCTCCGTCTGGGTGGTATAGCACCGGCTGTGTAGTGGTGAGTGTTCCATGTGTCCCTGGGTGGCCTCTCTAACCAGCTACCTACATTGCCCTTGGATTTCAACAGGTGCACTCACACACCCAAAATAAAATTGAAAAAATTAAAAAAAAAAAAAAAACTGGCACTATGGCACACACTTGTAGTTCACAAGAGGTCAACAAATGTCTGAGGCTTGTTGGTCAGTCAACTTAACTGCTTACAGCAGGTTCTAGGCCAATGAGAGGCCCTGTCTCAAAACACAAGGTAGATGACACCCAAGAAACAGTATAGAGGGTGACCTCTGCCCTCAGCATGCACACACATGCTGCACTCCAGCATTCAGGAAGTGGAGCCAGGGGGATTAGGAGTTCAAGGCCAGCCTCAGCTATGTGAGACCCTCTCTTGGAAAACCAAAAGGCAAAGAACGGAAAGTCAACTTTAGTCCTCAACTAACAGGAATTCAACAAAACCCAGAAACAACTGCCAAGGAACATACAAAGTGGGCAGCAGCATCTCCAGTGAGCAGTGCAGCTCAGCGACAGTCTCTAGATGAATTTACACATATCTGCTGAACAAAAGAAAGTTTGGGCATTTTTCAAGTGGGGATAAACCCAGCACACACTGGAGAGAGTGTGTAAGTGAGCTGGGCTCCAGATGCACAGTTCCCTGATAACATTTGGGATTCCCACACTGCATCCATGCTCAATGGGAGACATCTTTCCAATGCAAATGTGCCTCTCTGAAGACCCCTGCAGAAACTCAGTTAATGGCTTGGAAAACACTGCAAAATTCTTTGGCTACTAAAATCATGGGGCAAAGTGCCCTACCAAGCTGTCCAGCATCTATCTGCTCAGGGCTCTGTCCCCACAACCACACTAAAATCATGGGACCACATCCTCTTACTTCCCATTACCACCACAGCAGGCCACAAGATCACAAACAATGCAAGATTACAATTAATTCTCATGTGTTGACAAACCAAAGGAGACCCCCAGTGGCCTTTCCTCAGTGAAGATAAATCAGTCTTGGATTAGACTGACACACAAAAGAAGTCACAATTTTCACTAAGTGGCAATTAGCAGCAGAGTCTGAGAAAGCAGAAACTCCTGAAGCCAAACTCACTCAGGTCATACTGTCTGAATACAAGTCCACCTTGAGTGGACTTATTGAGTGGTGACAACCATTCATCTGGATGATGGAGATTATCACACACCTTGGTCACGTTCAGTAGTTTTGCCAAAGACAGCTTTTCAATCTTTTGTAAACTTAAAATTCCACTTGCTCTTATGAGCTCAGACTCTACAGCCCACACAGAAAGTTTGGGCACAGGCTGGGAAAAACCCAGTGGCAGAGCACATGCTTATTATTATTAGCAACCATAAAGCTCTCAGTTCAATTTCATCGAGGGAAAAAAACATTGAGCCCAAAGGGTTAACCAGGATAAAGAGCTGAACAACCTCATAAGCAGAATAAACAGCTGAACAGTCTCACTTCTCACCCCCACCACAAAAAAAAAAAAAAGGAAAAAAAAATCTACCAGGAAAGCTGAGCATGGTAGCAAGACCAGATTAGGTTATATGACATCTCTCTTGAAAAAATAAGAAAAACACTAGAAAATACGTAAAAACAAACCCCTCCTCTGAGAGCTTCCCCATCCCCAACTAGCTACTGCGTGCATGTGGGGGGGACAGGGAGAGAACCACACACAGCAGCCAGAAGACAACTCTTCTAGCCTTTACATAGGTTCTGGGGACAGAATTCAGGCTGCACTCATCCTCCTTGCAAAGCACCTTTCCAGCCATCACAGTGGCACCCTGGGCTGGTTTAAATGCTTCTGTGAAGCCACTTTTTCTAGGAATAACCCAGCTCCCCTCCATAGAGATCGCTCTTCAACATACACGATGCCCACTCGCTGTGGAGCTCCAAAACCTAACATACAAGAGCCCTTGTCACTTGACAATCCCACACACCTACAACACAGCTGGTCCTCAAAAAAATCCATTCGAAGGCTGAATGAGACAGAGTGGACCTACTCTGCAAAGCCCTCCGAATCTTGACCCCTTTTTGTTTCCACTGAGGAAGGAGACCATTTTCAATACTGACTAACGAACTTCTACAAAACCAGGGAAGCAAACTCTTGAAACCAGACGCGGCTGAGGCTCAGCGGCGCTGTCGAAGGCCGGTCCGCGGGCTCGGCCCGGACCCTCGGTCTCCAGCGCTCGCTCGCCAGCGGCACCTGAGCGCCCCCGAGTCCCAGAGGCCGCTCACGTCACCTTCGGAGACAAGAAGCGTCACCCGCTACTTGACAGTTTTCCAAGTGGTTCCAAAGCGTCACCAAGTTTGAAAACTTCTCTCCCGAGCTTCGGGCTCTCGCTTTGAGTCTGGAGTGGGCACGGGAAAGACTTCCGCGGGGACCCCGACGTGGCTCGACCCAACCCTCCGCCCCGGCCCTGCCCGCCTCCTCCTCAAGCCCGTGCGGGGCGGCGCCGGCCGGAGGCCGCGGCACCTACCTCGAGGCCGGCGCGGCCCCGCGGCGCAGCCATGGCTCTCGGGGACCCCTGCGCCGACGGGAACCCGCGGGGGCAGCGAGCCGCGCGGCCCCGGGAGGCGGAGCCGCTCACAACGGGGCCCGAGGAGCGCGAGGGCGGCGGCGACGACGACGAGGACGAGGACGAGGACGAGGAGGAGGAGGAGGAAGAGTTCCGGCGGCGCGAGGAGCTCCCGGGCGAGCTGTGCGTGCGGGCCGCATGGTGGTCCCGCCGGGCCTTCAGGCGCTGGGGGCTGCCGACCCCCCGCGCACGCGACGCGGAGCTCCGAGCGGCCCGGCTGGAGGGGGCCACATCGCCGGGCTCCCGGGGGCGGCTGCGCTTGCTGGGGCGCCCGTCCGCGGCGCCGCTCCAGTGGTACTTGACCTTGCGCCGCTCCGACGCCATGGGCACCTGCGGCGGGAGGGCGGCAGCTGGGACCCCCCGCGCCCCCCGCGACCCCGCCCGCGATCCCCGCCCCCCCCGGCCCGCGACCCCCCCCCCGGCCCACGACCCCCCCCCCCGCCCGGCCGCCGCGAGGCGCAAGGTCAGAGCCCGAGCCCCGCCCCACTGACCTTCCGCCGCTCTTTCCTCTGCCCATCCCAGTCCGCCGGGGGTCGGGGATGCCAGGACGCCCCGAGCGGCGCAGGAGGCTTCGGTCCGGCTCGCGCCCCGCAGCGCCCCCGAGCTCACCAGCGCTTCTGGCGGCGCCGCGCGGCTTCCGAAGCGCCGCGGTCTGGGCCGCCGCACAAAGCTCTTCCGTCGCCAAGGCGCTTCCCGACACGCTCTAGGCGCCCCGCATGGCGGCCGGAACCCGCAGGCCCCGGACGCCGCCCCGCCCGGGCCTCGGGGCCCGCCGCCCTCGAGAGCCCGCGGCCCCGCGGCCCTCCGCGCCGGGCTCGCCGCCCGCCCTCCCTCGTCCTGCGGCGGCCCGGCCTCCGTCCGCGCTGTGCCCCTTCCGCAGCCTTGGCGTCCGCCGGCGGAACCAGCTTCGCGGAACCAGCCCTAGGGCCCGCGGCCCGGCGTACGACGGGGCGGGGCCTGCGCCTCACGGAGAGCGCCTATTGCTCCGAGAGGAAAAGGGCGGGACTTCGTGCAAGATCGGACTCTATTATTGGTCAAGCGGCTTGGAGGTGGGGTCCTGCGCCTCGCGAGGCTCTGCGATTGGCTGGACGAGACACGGGGCGGAGCCTCTTGTGGCTTGGAAAGCGTGGGGCTGGGGCGCGGGCGCAGCGACTCTGTGCGCTCGGCGCCGACAGGGGGCGTCTGCGGGCCGGGTACTGCAAGACTCTGGGTGCAGGCGGCTCCGACGCTTTCAAGTCGGATTCCCGCCCAGAACCATCGCACCCAATGGTAAGCATTTCACAGCGCAGGAAGCTGTGGCTCACAGAGACCAAGAGACACACCCAGAAAGTGGCAGAATTGGTGCTACCAGATGCAAGCCACAAATAAAGAACGGAGAGCCAGTTTGTGGGTTGACCCACTATCAGCTACTCAGGAAGCAGAGACTGGAAGACCACCAAGTTCAAGGGCAGCCTCCTCATTAGACTGGGGGGGGGGGTTGCGAGCCAGATGCGGTGGTTCACGCCTATAATCCAGACACTTGGGAAGTCGAGACTGAATTGCTGAGTTCGACACCAAATGAGTTCAAGGCCAGCCTGGATTATAGAGGGACCTCATCTCAAAAAAAAAAAAAAAAAGGCATATACCTGTAATCCCAGTTTTTAGGAGGTTGGAAGCCAGAGTTCAAGGTCACCCTCAATCACATAGTGATTTCTAGGTCAGTCTGTCTAAAACCTCCACATCCCCCCCCAAAAACAAGAAATATAGTTCAGTAGTAGACCCTAGATTTTGATCTCTTTAGATAAGCAAAAGACTACAAAAAAGAGATTTTTTTAAAATTGCATACAAGAGGCTAATGTCCTTACTAGATAAAAATCCTGTAAGGTAATCAATACATGGAAACAAATCATGAAAGGCTCTTAGACACAGAGATGACTATTTCAGCCATTTAGAACTACAAATAAAATAAACCACCTATTAGTTTGACTAGACCAAAAAGCATTTGAGGCACAAGTACATAAAATGATATGGACTGATTAGAAAGTGTATTACTTTTCTCCACGCTGTGACCAATACTTGAAAAGAAGCAGCTTAAAGTGTTGAGTTGGTAGTGTTTGTGATGCAAGTGAAGCCTGGACTCCATTCCCAGGCACCAAGTAAACAGGCAGGGTGATGTGTTTGATCCCAATGCTCTGTGGAGGTGGAGGCAGGAGGATCTAAGATAGAGACCAACCTAAGATGTTTTCTCTCAAAAATAAAAATAGGGGGCTGCTGTGCTGGCTTAGTGAGTAAAGGTTGCCATGCAGGTGTGGTCCCTGGAACCTACATAAAGGGAAGTAAGAGCCAATGTCACAAAGTTTTCCTCATTGCTTCATGTACATGCACATCATGTACATGCACATCACACACACATATCACACATGTGCATGTTTGCACACATACATTTTAAAAAACTATTTGCAGGGATGGAAAAAAAAAAACTATTTGCGGAGAGCACATGCATGCTATTTCCTTCCACTGTGTAGGCTTCCAGGGATCAAGTTCAGGTAGGTCACTGGGTTGCAAGCATTTTTTTTTAAGAGCTATTTATTTCAGCGGACCATTGGAGGGTCCAGTTCATCATGGGAGGAAGGCACAGCAGCAGAGAGCAAGGCTGCTGACACTCAGCCAACTTTTTCTTTTCTCCTTTTTCTTCAGCCCAGGCCCTCTATAATGCTTTGTCCTCAGAAACAACTGCAGTGACAGGCCCAGAAGTGTGTTTGTTACATGACTGTATTAAGTGGACAATTTTGGAGATTAATCATCACAGAACTTCAAACTATAAGTGGGCATGAAAACAACTTTTAATATCCATAGAAGAACTGGTCATACAAATACTCCACCCTCCTATAGTGGAGTCCCAGATAAAAGCCATCCTAGGTTGAATATATTCTAAGTTGACTAGAAAAATGGGCTAAGGGGGTGAAAGTGCTTGCTACACAAGCATGAGGATCTAAGTTCAAGACTCCAGAACCAATGTACAAGATGGACACGCTTAGCTAATCCCAGTGCTCTTACGGAGAGATCTGAGGCAGAGACAAGAAGTTCTCTGGAAGCTCATCAGGCAACTAGCCTGGCATATGCAGCACAAAAATAGTGAAGAGACCTTGTCTCAAATGAAGCGGGATGACAGGACTGATACCTAAGCTTGTCTTCTAACACGTGATGCCACAGTATGCATGTGCCCACATCTGCATACATGAATGCACACACTGGACACACACAAGAAAGAAAAAGGAAAGAAAAGAGAGAGGAAGAGAAGGAAAAAGAAAAGAAAAGGAAGGAAAGAGGGAGAGAAAGGGAAGAAAGAAAGGACATTAAGTCAAATACATTCTGTAAACATTCAGTTCATCTAGATATAAAAATAATTAAAAGATGTTGACTTTACAAATGTTTTATTTTATAAAAAGACATCTCTATAATTACTTTAAATAGGGTATTTCTAGTGAATTAAGAATAATTTTATTTCATAAAAGATTTGTAACTTTTCAAAAATATATTAATTGCCTAGCTTCATCCAACTTGTGAAGATTCATATTAATAAAAATCTGATTAAATGCCTATATATATAAATTGCATAAACATTACCTACAAGGCAGAAATACATGACCCCTTTTTATTTATTTTATAAAATTGAACAAATCCATACGCAAAGTACTTCTGTGGCCACTGCACCTTCCCTCCAAAAGTTGAAGCAGGGAGTGAATGAACAGGGGTTCTCTCACAAGAAAACTAACTTACTAGCAGCAGAATCAACATGAGACTGTTTCTTCTGATTCTTCTCCCAGCTGTAAATAACAAAACCTCTAAATCAGGTCTCCATTACAAACACACATTAGTGGATGGGGGATGATGAGCGGGGCAAACAGCTGATGAATACTTCAGGATCACAAGATGTAGAAAGTCTCCACGTCCTTTGTCAGGTGTCTGGATTTGGCAAAATTTGAGTCTGAGAATTGAGTCAAGAAACCCATCAGAACACAAACAGGGTTTTTCAGAACATGGACGTCTGCAGCAATTGTTAGAAATGTGACTCACAGTCAAATATTTCAGGATGCCACAGGCATTGCCTTTGTTCTGTTGTTGAGGAGCTAGAGCTTGCTGGGGTAACAGCATTTCATGGGAGTGGTGATCGTCACAAACCTCCCCGCACCCCAACGAACTACAAAGCTGCCCACATCCTGAGGTCATGTACCAGGCGTTCCACACTGGCCTCCTCTGAGTAACAGGTCACAGGCAGGAAGACCATGCCCTAGATGTTGGTGTCTGTATAAACCAAGGGCCACTCTGATGAAACGGAAGCTGTGTCTTGGTTGGCCTGGGCCTCTGCCTCAGGCCTTTTCCTCAACTGGACACTGTCCAGTCGAGTCCTTAGCAGTGCTCCAAACATCAGGGGTCAAAGAGCTCAGCGCTGTCCAGCTTCTCCTCTCTATAGAGCAGGATGTTCTCCATCAGCTTCCTTTTGGCCTCGTTAATCTCAATTTTCCATGATGTTTCTGTGGCTGAAGTGCAACAGAAAGTGAAAATATGTAATTGGGCAAATGCCGAGATTAAAATTCTTCCAAAGTCAGATCTAGGTATCACACCTGCAAGCAGCTTCTGCCTTTGCAGAGAAGCCTGCTACCTTCCTTCCCCCTCCATTCAGCCTGGCTTCCCTGTTCCTCCCCAGGGGCATGGCCAGAGCCTAAATCATGAGATGTTTATAGTAACTTCACTGATCGGCCTCCCAAATTTTTTATTCCACAAGGAAGGCTTAGCATATTTGGACTCAAGTGGCAGTGTTGGATGGTGTCTTCGGAGGTGGCTGGCAAGACAGTCAGGCAGGAGGGACCACACAGATCCTTACTGGAAGCTTCTCTATGTGCAGTGGGACCTTAAAGCAGGGGCGACATGCATTTTTTTTTCCTTTTTCCATTTTCATGTATATGGTGCATAGGGTGCATGTGTGCACCTGTGTATGTGTGGGCATAAGTGAGTAGGTGCACATGTATGCATGTAGGGGGCCAAGGTTGATGTCACAAATTATCTTGGATCACTCTTCCAACTTATTCTTTTGATGTAGTCTCTAATCACACCCAGAGCTCACCACTGGGACTAGCCTGGATAGCCAGTTTGCTCTGGAAATTCCTAGCCTCCACCTTCAGAGGCTGAAATTGCAGGCTGACTGCTGTATAAATGGCAGCATTTATATGGGATCTGCGGACCTGAACTGTGGTCCCTGGCAAGCACTTTAACTACCGATCCATATTCCCAGCCCACCTTGTATTTTTATAAGCCATTCTAGCAGGAAATGGTGGAATACACCTGTAATCCAACACTCAGGAAGCGGAGACAGGAGGACTGTAAATTCAAGGGCAGCCTGGGCTACACAAGGAGACTATCTCAATAAATAAATGAAATAAATAAATGAAAAACACATGCTTGCCCAGGCTCACACCTGCAATAATGGCACTTTTGAAGCTTAAACAGGAGAATTACTATGAGGTCGAGGCTGCAGAATGAACCCTACTTCAGCCTCCTGAGGGAGATCTGACCAAACTAAAGAAACGAACAAACAAAAGTCACTGCTCTGGGGCTAGGAGTGCCGGTAAATGTAGGTGCTTGTTCACCAAGCAAGCATGAGGCCCCAGGTTCCCTCCCCAGCACCACACACATAAATATGGAAACAAAAATAAAGTCATTGTCACTGGCTCCTGAAGAACTGGTGAGTCAGGAGCAAGAGTGGCAGCAGAGATGGACACGGAAGAACGCAGAGCCAGGTGGCGGGAATGAGGAACAACTAGTTCCCCCACAGTCTGGGAACTAAATGAAAACCCTGGGTGAGGAAGGCAGAAAGATCCATTGACCCAAATTAGAGACATGGGGTGAGTAAGCACCCCATGCTTACCATCCCGGGATGACCGATGGACTGCGCAGGCCTCGGCTTCCCCACTGAACAGAGCTGATCCTACTCCGCTCTCGGCCTGGGGAGGAGGACAGGCAGCCCTTGGGTGGGAGGCCACTGTCCCAGAGGAGGAGACGTTGGGGTTGCAATTGTCCACATCGTCCGTTTCTTCTGGGGTGTTGGAAGACTCGCCAGTGCCCTCGGAAAGCCCGCTCCACGGAAGGGACACCTGAGCTCGGAGCTGCTCCTCCACCGCCTCCAAGGAGGCTTGTGCCTTGGGAAGACAGACAAGATGGATTCAGGAGCCCTTCCGAAGCCCCAAGCCTGGCGCCTGGTACCTCAAGGGAGAAAGCTACACTTGCTGAGAGAACAGTCAGGATGGTGCTGGACTGCCTGGACCAAAGAGCCGTGAGCCCAGAGGAGTCCATCATTGCCCCGGCTCCTCGGGCCACAATGATAGGACCAAGGGTGGACGTGTGATGCAGACTGTACAGGTTGGCCAATCAGAATTCCTATCTTGTTTCTTTTTTTTTTTTTCTTTCATCTAGAACTGGAAACATTCCCTTATGCTTTCTAAAGGTGGAAGCAAGTACCCTAAAACACAAGAACTCATTCATAATTGAAGATCACGAAGCCCTGACAGAAGAAAGCAGAGACAAGAGATGAAGAGAGCACCAGACACATGGTGGACAGCAACGACTCCAGCACTGAAGAGCCTTCAACACCAAAGCAGTACCTCCTGGTCCTCCAGTTTTATTCACTCCCTCATTCATAGTCTCTCCATAACTGCGTCTGTGTGTCTAAGACCTTCCATTGAATCCAGAGCCTTGAGCACATGTCCCAGGATTCCCTAAGCTGCCTGGGCTGAACTTGAACTCACTCCGTAGCCCCAGCCAACCCTGAACTTGAGATCCTCCGCCCTCAATCTTCCCAAGTACCTAGGGTTAGATCCCCACCCCTGGTGGCACACATACATACACACTCTTAACAGATCTCATGTCCTCAGTGAAAAAAACTTGGAATGTGAATTCATGTATTCAATACAAGATGCACAAGTTTTATTTTAAAAAAATCACTGGACATGGTGGTGCATGCCTGCAATACCAGCCCTGTAGGCTGAACATAGGAACGAGAGCTTGAGGACATTTCTGGGCCACTGAGTAAGGCCCCACTGTGAGTTTTTTATTATTATTTTTTGTTTTGTTTAAAGATTGATTTATTTATTTAGTGTGTGTCTGTATGTGTGTGTCTCTGTATGTTGTCTATGTGTATCAGAGAGCATATGTGTGCCTAGGGAGGCCCAGAGGTGACTTCAGGAATCACCCTGGATTGCTTCTACCTCCTCTTTTCTTAGCTCTGGAGGTTACCAGGCATAACTTTCCATAAACATAGGCTATCACCATTTCCTCCTGGCATTTTTACATGGGCTTTGGGATCAAAACTCATGACCTTCTGCTTTCGAAGCAGAGGCTTAACCCCTGAGCCATCTCTCCGAATTTACATTCCAGGCCTGACATTGTCAGCTAGTGAGTGGTAGGGCTGACCACCAATCAGAGACCTTGGTTTCCCAGTCTGTGGCCCATGCCCTTTAGTCTGCATGACAAATGTCTCATCCTTCAACATCCAGTTACAATGTCAACTTTTGAGATAAATATTCACATGATACCCAAAAATATTTGCCAGCTAAAAATTGCATTCTTTTATAGCTATATGTGGCCCACAGGGTACTGAGAAAAGGTGATGTGGGCATTTCTCATTCATGTTTTTAAAAGTAAGAGTGTAAGGATGTATCCTTTTCTTTTAACCCCTTTACTTGTTGGGACAAGGATGTGAGGGACTGAGCTGGAGCGGCCATTTTGGACCCTGAAATGGAAGTCGCCTGGATGACGAGTGACCACACAGAAGGAGCCTGAGGCCCCATCAATACTGGATAGAAACTGTTAGCCGGAACACAGTAGACTCTCCTATTTAAAACCCACTGTATTTTGGCATCTCTATGATAGTAGCTTTTCCTGAGCTTGACCCGATACTGAACAAACATTGGAATAAATGACAGCTGCAATGAAAGTGGGTGACTGAGGGACAGATCTGCTTAGAATAAGTCAAATCCTTGGTGACATAAGAACTCCCTACTTTGCTCCAACAGTCCTCTAGCCCTGGGCTTCTTTCCTTATCAGCTTCATGATAAGTCACTCTAACCAAATAGTTTGTGTCCCAGCCACTGGCTTGTCCTCCCAGGCAGATTGGGCTCCAGCAGGTTCTGGCTTATGAGTAGCTCTTCCCTCAGCTCAGGCCACGTGCATGAACTGACCTGCTTAGACTGTTCCTTGGTACCTTAAACTTTGGTTTCCAGCCAGGTTCTTCACGATGAGTCCTTGCCACATGCAATTCCTGGGCAAGGACAGGAACCCCAGGACATTGGGGCAGGGATAGTCTGCTCAGATGGACAGACTCCCCAGAGACCAGCGAAGGACTGACATGGTAGTTCTTGGACATTTGTTCTGGTCTAGCTGAGGATGATGACTGGGGCCTGTGGTACCCAGTCATCCTCTCCCAGACACAGAGGGGAGGGGGAGATACGAAGCAGACCAAGCAAGGCAGGAAGAGCCCACCTCCCATCTGAAGCCCAGTCACCCTCAGGGCCTTGTGACCACCAGCCCTCCCACTTGCAGATTGGGCTCCAGCAGGTTCTGGCTTATGACAACACAGACCAGTAGCCCCAGAGGTAAGGGAGGCACTGGCAAATAGGAGCTCACCTCCTCCAGGCTGGCATTGCGTCTACGCAGGCAGAGGCAGACAGCTGTGGCCCAGGCCTCTGCGCAAGCCTCAGGCAGTGGCCCTGCCCGCTTGTCCACATGGTTCCTGCAGATCTCTTTGGCCACCACCTTCTCCACACCCATCTTCTTGGAGCAGAGCAAGGCACTGCTGCTCGGGATCTCGCTGAGGAGCAAGTCTTTCTGTGGAAGGAGCAGGAAGCCCTGTGAGCTGTGGGTGTGGCCACTGCAAAAGTCTCTTAGAAAACCCCAAAGGCAATTTAAAGACAAAAAGTCATCCCAAAACAAGTCCAACGCTCAGGAAGTAGAAAATGCACAGGAAACTCCCTAGTTTATTCACACACAACCTCGGCAACCTCAACTTTTCCAGTCCCAATGGCTCCATCAGGAAAATGGGGACAACGAAAAGCCCATTCCTAGTGCCACATAAATGCTAATAAAATGACTACCTAAAGCACAAAGTTTGACTCCTGACAGAATATTCGTGACCCCATGGCTAAAATTTGCATAATATATTCATGTGAATATTGAAAGCTACCATTTGCATAAGACGTATTACATGCTCAGCCCTTTAACTTAATCTTACTAACAATTACAGGGTCCTTTCTGCCCCTGTTGGTGCTATGGTGCCCATGATAAAGCTTATGGTGACAGGGACACAAATTAGAAGGTCAGCTACCAAGCGCATCAGATTGAAGGGAAGAGCCGTGAATACAAGTGAAGGGGTCATAGCCATCATGAGGACTGAGGCAAGATCACAAGATGTTCACAGGTACCTTTCCCAAAAGGCATTGAAACATCTCGCCAAGAAATATGTGAAGAACAGGTGCTGGAGCCATGGCGCAGTTTGTCCAAGTTCTCACTGCACAAGTGTGAGCGCTAGAGTTTGGTTCCCAGTCCCCACATGAACACCAGGCAGGTGTGGTAGCTCACCTGCATTCCCAGTGAGTGAAGGCAGAGACAGGAGCCCTGGAACAAGCTGGCTAGCTAGATTAGCCATCAGCCACCTCCAGGACTTTTTTTTTTTTCTTGAGAGAATTCACACATACCCCAGGATAGACTCAAAAAACTCACTCTATATACAAGTATGACCTTGAACTCAAAAACCTCCTGCTGGAGATTAAAGACATATATCCTTGTGTCTGACTGTAAGTATGTTTAGTATAAATTGTAAATTTTTTGTCTGTAGAGCTGGTTGTTTTTTTGAAACCTCAGTCTAGTCCCAGGCTGGCTTCTAACTCAAAGCAATCCTTCTGCCTCATCAGCCTCTGAAAAGCTGGGATTACATTTGATATGTACATGTACATATGTAGATATTGCACACATAAATATGTTTTAGATACATTAAATATTTTATGAATAAATTTAATGCATACTATTATATTATGTGTTTTGTTCATTTAAATCATATTTAATTTAATTTTATTTACTTTGATATTAGAAATTGAACTCAGGACCGTAGTGCTAGACAAGCATTCTTACCACTGAACTCTCCCAGATGCAACAGGATTGATCTAACATTGTTAAAGCACATTGTTCTAATATATAACTATATTAACATTTGAAATAGTTTATGGAAAAAATATACTTGTGAAATTCTTCATACCTGTGATTGTCTTATCTAATTAGTGTATGTGTTATTTTTGTTGGTCTGTACTTTAATGCCAAATATGTATATGCTTGAAATTACATAAATTACATAAGTTATATGTGATGAAACATATTCTAAAGTTCCAGAGGTGAAGAAAGGATTATGAACACGTTTCAAAAAAGCAAAAAGTATATGTATGTTTCTATATGACATTTTATCTATATTAGTTTTATGACATTTATAAATATTTCAATATGCTTTCATTAATATCCCATGTGCTAAACACCTATATAATATTTTATGCTATTGATGTATTCTAATGCAAATGTCGTGTATGGTGACACATACCTATAATTCCATCATTTGGGAAGAGGTGGAGGCAGGTGGGTCAGGAGATCAAGGTAATCCTTAACTACATGTAAGATCAAGGTCAGCCTGGTCTACATGAGGCCCTGCCTCAAAAGGCCAACTCCAGGCTGGAGAGCTAGCTCAGGGATTAAGACTCTGCCTCAAAAATAGAAGGATCTGGGGCTGGAGAGGTGGCTCAGGGGTTGAGCCTCTGCCTTGCAGGCAGAAGGTCCTGAGTTCGGATCCTAGACCCCATGTATAGACGCTGGAGCTAAGGCTGCCTGCGTTTGTGGCCCTGGTAGGGCGAAGCCTGTGAATTCTGGAGCGGAGTAAACAAGGAGGAGGTGGAGGCGGTCCATAGTAGTTCCCGAATTTGCCCCGTGGTTCTACACACACAAACTGAATAAATAAAAAAAAAAAAAATAGAAGGATCTGAGTGCAGATCCCAGATCCCCTGTAAGAAATGCCATGCAAAAATAGCAAAGGTCTGTACTTCTTGCTCTGAAAGGTGGCGCCTAGAAAACCCCAGAACAAAGCAAAAAAGTGATAGAAGCAATCCAGGGTGATTCCTGAAGTCAGCCTTGGACCTCCAGGGGCACACACAGTGCCCTCTGATACACAAGATATATACACACTATGCCAACCCCCCCAAAAAAAGGTTTAAATAACCTTTTTAACATATGTCATAGTTTGAAATGTGTCCCCCACAGTCTCATATGTTTGGCAAGGTCATGTCACCTTGAGAGGTGGAGCCTTGCTGGAGGAAGGCAGTCTCAAGGGGTGGGCCTTGAGGGGGATTAGTCCCACCTTACTTCCAGGAGAAGTCTGCCTTTGCAGCAAGCAGTCTGCAGCTCTCAGCTTCCAACATGTCTGCAGTGACTTAGCCTCCTCCAGCTTTGGCCTGCCAGCCAGCCATGCCGCCTCTGCTTTGAGAGACTGTCCCTTCCCTCTGGAACCGTAAGCTGAATAAACCTCCCTTTCTCCCTAAAGTTGATCGACTTTGAGTGCTCTCTCACAGCAATAGTTAAGAGTAACTGTTACAACCTATTTAAGTAATACCAGCTGGAGGAGTGGCTCAGTGGCAGATAGTTTGCCTCTATGTGTGATGAAACAACAGGCAAAGACGGGAGAATTATCTGGAAATTTGTGTTTCTTGAACAACTTTTCAATTACTGGAGAGAGCTGAGACTGCTCTTTCTGTGGATTCTAGCGCTCAAACTCAGGTTGTGAGGGCAGCACAGGAAGCTCCTCCCCCAGAGCTACTGCGCCAGCATTGCTTGCATACTTTTTAACACCGATTCAGTGTAAATTTATTACTTTGTGCCATCTTTCGTGTAAATCATTTATAACAGAGAAAATAATCTGGAGAGATTGTCGGTCACAGGCTATGACATTTGCTTCAATAGTAAAACAAGGGCTGAAGATGGGGCCTGTGATAGAGCGTTTGCCCAGCATCTGCCTGATGTAATTACACAGCACTGCAAATAAAAAAGAAAGAAAGGAAGAAAACTGAGCAAATTTTGTGGTGGCAAATGCCTATAATCCTGTCTACCTAGACAACAATAAGATCTTATCTCACAGGAAAAGACATGAAATAAGTAAATAAGCCCCATGGTGCCTCAGTTTCCCCACTGGGCAAATAGATGGTTTTAGGATCTGAGAACATGGCAGACCTGCCTTCAGCAGGAACTCAGCATTTGGAAAGTAAAGGCCACTAGCTGGCTGGGGCACGTCTGTGGGCTGCACAATCCCCTGCATGAGCTTGGCCTTCTGAGTGTTCATCTTTTTTCAAAAGTGATGGTGTTCAGAGTAAGTCTATCAGTAAATAACAGCTAAGCATGTGATTGGTTTACAGAGAGGGGTTACCTCCCCCTACTCCCACCCGCCAAACCCTACTAGAAAAGAGATCTCATCTCTGGAGCACAGCAGCCAAGAGTGACAGCCTTCAGCATAGATGGAGATTCCAGGACCCAGGTCAGGCTCGGTGCTCAGGGATGCAAGCTGGGCCGGGACATAGTGTTCTTGACCATGAACTTAGCAAGTCTTGGGAACAGCAGCCAGGGCACAGGACATACAGACATACAGAGCAAGGGCTGGAGGAACAAGCAGAGACCATGGGATGCAGGCAGCAAAACCTGACAGGGAACCATCTGCATGGGATGGCCGGCCCACTTCACGGTGACAGACAGAAAGAAAAGAAGGATGGACAGAAATAGAAAAAGAGCCCCACCAGGGAACTGTGGCCAGACATGGTAGCACACACTTGTGATCCCAGAACTCAAGAGGAAGTTGAGGCAGAAAGATGGCCAAGAGCCAAGAATTTGAGGATATCCTGCACTACAGTGTGAGACGCTGAGAAAAAAAGAAAAGAAACAAAGAGAGAGAGAGAGAGAGAGAGAGAAAGTAAGGAAGGAAGAGAGAAAGGAAGGAAGAAAGGAAGGAGGGAGGGAGGGAGAAAGAGAGAGAGAAAGAAAGAAAGAGAGAGAGAGAAAGAAAGAAAGAAAGAAAGAAAGAAAGAAAGAAAGAAAGAAAGAAAGAAAGAAAGAGAAAGAAAGAAAGAAAGAAAGAAAGAACTGGTTAGATGGTTCAAGTAGGAAAATTGATGCCACACAAGCCTAATAACCTGAGTTCCCTCCCGCATAACCCACACAACAAGCCAGATGCCACCCTGACAGCCACCTGCAGTCCAGCACTCCTATGGCAAGAAGGGAGGCACAGACAGAACTGGGCAGGAGCTCACAGAACAGCAAAACAACAAGAGAGACCCTGAATCAAAAGGTGGAAGAACCAACTCCCAAAAGTAAGTGGTCCTCTGACTTCCACACGTGCTATGGCATGCACTACTTACATGCACACACTTACACACAAGTTACAATAATTTTTTTTAACTTAAAAGGCTGAAGATGCAGCTCAGTGGTAGAGCTTTTGTTAAGTATTCGTGAAACACTAACACAGGAAGAAGAAAAAACCTAGGATGCCTGTGGCAGCATGGCTGAATCTCATCCTCTCATCCAAGACCCACGAAAAGTGTCAGGTTTGAGGCACGATAGGTATCTACATTGCAGCTCATTCACAACATTTCTGAAGAACTGAGGGAACTGAGACCCATGGCTGGCAGGTGCTGGAATTGGGACAAGGAGCTTTTCTAGAGGGACAGACATGCCTACATCTCAGCTATGACAATCGTGACAAGACAGGATACAGTTGTCAAAACTCCGTGCTGTCCACCAAGACACATGAACTGGACCTCTGCAGTGACAGGAGCACAGCCACGGTGCCCACAAGAACAATGCTCTGGCTGTGATGATTAATTTTGATAAACAAGTTTGAGAACCACCACAGAAACCAGTCTCTGGGAGTTTCCGGAGTTGTTGAACTGAAGTGGGAGGACCCACATTAAGTGGGAGGAACCACCATGCCCTGGGGTCCTGGCAAGAGCCGAGCCAGCATTCATCTTTCTGTGTCCCCACAGTGTGATCAGCTACCGAGCTGAGGATGATACTGATCTTAATCTTCCACCTCCACCACTCAGTGCTGGGATTCAGGCACTGTATCATCAGGCTGAGCTAAAACTATATTTTTTATTATTATTTATTCAATTGTGCATGTGTGCACGCGTGCGTGTGTGCGGGTGTGTGTGTGTGTGTGTGTGTGTGTGTGTGTGTGTGTGTGTGTGTGTGTAGAATCATGGGCAAATTCGGGAACCACCATGGACCACCTCTACCTCCTCGTTTACTGTGCCCCAGGATTCACAGGCTCTGCCCTACCAGGACCAGAAACGCAGGCTGCCCCCGCTTCTGTCCGGTGTCTATACATCGTGGGGTCTAGGATCCGAACTCAGGACCTTCTGCCTGCAAGGCAGAGGCTTAACCCCTGAGCCACCTCTCCAGCCCCTAAAACTACATTTTTTAAATGGTATCTTTGGGCTGAAGGTACTGAGATTCATACACTGGAATAAACCCCCTGGTCCCCTAAGTTATTTGGGTCCTGTATTCATTCAGCCATAGAAGATGAAACTAACACAGGCAGACAGGGACTGCCCCAAACCAAGTCCCCAAGGGCACTGGCCTAACTACTTCACAACAGACCTCTGCAGCATGCAGGGGACTGATGTTCAAAGGGACAGAGCCTGGAGTTGAGCAAAGAGCAGCCTCAACCACCTGGGCAGAGAGTCCACACCAGGGTGCTTTGGGGTTCAACCACAAAAGAGCCAGTGTCCAACAGGCTCAATGCCCAGTCTGTCAAGGTCCATGATGGAGAGGACTGAGGTGATCCAGCACTGGAAGCAGGACAGAGGACACAAGTTCAAACCCTGGCTCCACCCCTGAACTTCAGGTCCTCAGCTGTCCTTTGATGGCATTGACGCCACATGGTGGGACGACAAGGGTGCTGAGTAGCCAGTCTCGGGTTCCAGCTCTGCTGCTCAAAACACTTGTAGACTGATACCACAACCCATCCCAGGAATTCTGCCACGATTTAGAAAGACTGCAGAGCCCACAGGCAGGATGAGGTGGGTGGGTGAGGGTGTCATATATGAACCACTCTGGGCTGAGGCCTTAGGACATGTCCATCATGAACAAAGCCCTCCCTGCCCTGGCAGTGGGCCCATGAGCATCAGATGACCCACCAGATATGACTGGATCCCTTACCAGATAGATGGGACTGCGATCCTTGTCCATCGCACGGATGCCAGTGAGGACCTCAGCTAGCACCTGGGCAAGACAGAACAGTGGTCAGCATGGCCCAGGACACTTGTGCATGAGCTCTGCCTCTGCATCTGTTAAGTAAGGTGGAGCAGCTGTGGGCACTGCAGGAGGGAATGGTGAACCCTGAGCCCCCTTCCCCCTCCCATAGCAGCTACAACAGCATCTCACTGGCTGCCATGATGAAGAGTCGTGTGCTGACAGGACAGACTTGACAGTCTCAAGGGGGAGGGCACCTCTGCAGCAAGAGAGGAACCAGTGGGGATGCTCAACCGCAGAGGGAAGACCTGGAAAGAGCAGGAGACCCCTGTGCCTCAGCCACGCAGGCCTGAGAAAGAGGAATCCTCCACAGGGACCACTTAGCGCACACATTGGGTGTCTGGTGCATGCTTGTAATCTCAGGAGGCTGAGGCCAGAGGTCAAACACAAATCTAAGGCCACTCAGACTCCAGTGAAGTTTGGGTCACCCTGGGCTACAGAGTGAGACCTGGTCCCAACAACCAACCAACCAGCCTGAGAGAAGTACCAGTGCTGTGGCTGCACCCATAGTCCCGGGACCTACAGGTGGAGGCAGGAGCCCACTCCATATCAAGTTCCAGCCCACATGGGACACGTGGCCACACCCTGTCTCAAAACATCTAAACACAAGAGCAACCGAAGTTCAAAATCACAGCCATGTACCAGTGGCAGAGCTGAGAAAAGGGGGGAAGGAATCAGTGGGGACTCAGAGCTCGAGTGAACAGTAGATGGATGAACACTTATATGTGATAAGAACTGATGGGGGGCTGAAAGAGCAAGGCAGCGAATTGTGTTACTGGCTGGGGATGCTCAGTGTGCAAGGCCTTGGATGAATCCTCACACCAAAACAGTCTTGAGGGATGGGAGCATGGAAACATGGTCTCATATACCCAACTTGGCTTCAAACTCACTGAGTTCAGGATGACCTTGGACCTGATCATTCTGCTGCCACAATACTGGGACCACAGCCTCCCTTGCCCCCCCCCACACCACAGACATCATGGTCCGATATGCTGTGCTAAGCATGTCACATTCGCCATCCCATCTCTCTATATATACATTGACACCCCATTTTACAGAACCCAGACACAGGCACTAATTGCTGGGCTAGGCCATACTGCCTGGCAGCTAAGGATGCATCTTGGGGTTTTTTAGCTTGCTGATTTGTTTAAGGGAAGATCACTGGATTCTCAAAGCATCAGCTAGCCGTGCTTGGAGTCTCCGAAGGAGGCACGGGCTCAGCATGTGGGCAGAGTGGGATGGAAGGAGCTGAATCTGGGGTGCAGAGGTCCAGCTGAGGGCAGATGGTGGCTCTGGACAAGAGCTCAAGAGGAAGACGTGAATAGACAGGAGACTGCGGCGAGAGACAGGAAGTGCAGGATCAGAACTGGGAGGAAGGCAGGCGCAAGGCCTAAGCCCGAGCTTGGCTGAGATCAGACAGTTGAATTTGTCCATCACAGCTTCCCTGGCTGACACACTCTGGGAAGATAAGCCGCCATGGTCAACAAGCTCTAAGCAAAACTCTATCTCATCTCCTAATGGAGAACCCGCTTGGCTTTGCCCGGCTTTCCTCCGCACACACGGTGCTCTCCCACCCTCTCTGGCCACTGACCCTTTCAACACATTAAGCCTGCAGACAACTGAAGAAGCTGAGAATGTTCTAGAGAGGAACTATGTATCATGGGGTCACACTGTGTTTTTCAGAATGTTCTCAGCACCTGCTCATGATAGCAGGGTGGGGTGGTGACAGGGAGGATGTCACATGAACACACAAGTGGCTATGGAGGGATTGACAGATGGTCAAAAATGAGTGGAAAGTGTTGAACAAATGAGACAGACAGCCGGACACTGGCCAGGTGGAAATGATGAAGTCAAGGGATGACCGCAGCTTGACAGAATCTGGGGAGCCATGGGTGTAGCTACTTAAAGGCAAGATAAACTTTTATAACAGACTACAGAATAAATATTTTAGATTTTTCTGGACCATAAATGGTCCCTGTCACTGCATTTTGTTCTTTTCATATAATTTTTAAAAAATTTTTGGGCTGGAGAGATGGCTTAAGGGTTAAGCCTCTACGTTGCAAGCAAAAGGTCCTGAGTTCCGAACTCAAAACCCATGTAAAAATGCCAGGAGGAAATGGCTGTGGCTTGTACTTCCAATCCTGAAAGGTGGAACCTGGGAAACTCCAGAGCAAAGCTAAGAGGAGGTAGAGTAATGAAGGATGATTTCCAAAGTCACCCCTGGCCTCCACAGGCACACACCGTTCCCTCTGATACACACAGACACATACACACAGACACACATGCAATAAATAAATAAATCTTTAGAAAATGTAATTTTTTACATGGATTTCAAGGTGAACTCAGATGGTCAGGCCTGGAGGCAAGTGTCCTTTCCCGCTCAGCCATCTTGCTGGCTTTTTTTAGTTTTTTGAGACAGAGTTTGACTCTAGAGCCCAGATTACCCTCATCTCACTATGCAGCCCAGAATGGCCTGCAACTAGAAGCAATCCTTCTGCATCAGCTCCTGAGTGCTGGGATCACAGGCATGTGCCACTGTGGAAAGCACTCACTGCTTACAGGCCGTACCAAATATACATGGAACCTGGGCCTGGTGAGGCCCACCTGTAGTTCCAGCTACTCAAAAGGCTGAAGCAGAAAGCTCACTAATTAGAAGCCTGCCTGGGCTATAGACCAAGACCCTGTCTCAAGAAAAAAATAAACAAAAATACTTACTGGAAATAAGACTCGGGGGTAGAGCACTTTCCTAGTATTAGTGAGGCCCTGGGTTCCATCTTTGCAGTACGGGGGCAAGGAAGGAAAGGAGGGAGGGAGGAAGGGAGGGACAGAGGGAAAAAGGGAGGGAGGGGAGGGGGAAGAAGGCTGGGGAATTGTATCAGTTGGTGAACTGTTTGCCTTGTGACCAGAAAGACCTGAGCTCCATCCCCAGAATCTACATAAAGAGCCAGGCATGGCGGCACGGGTATGGTCGCAAGTACTTGCCATTCGAATGCTGGGAGGTTGAAACAGGATCTCTGGGGCTGGCTGGCTGCCTGTTTGGTCTAACCAAGTTGGCAAGCTCCAGGCCAATTATAAACCCTATCTTAAAGGAGGGGGACAGTGCTTGAGAGTGACACCAGCACACACATACACACACACACACACACACACACACACACACACACACACACACACATCCTCATTTAAACAAAAAAGATAAGGGCTGGAGTGATGGCTCAGGAGTTAAGGCTGTGCCTCACAAGCAGACGGTCCTGAGTTCAGATGCCAAGACCCATATAACAACAACGCCGGGCAGAAATGGAGGTGACCTGCACTTCTAGACCTGGTGGGCAAAGCCTGGGGAATCTCAGAGGGAAGCAAAAAGGAAGTAAGTAGAAGCAATCCAGGATGATTATGAAAGTCACCCTTGGTCTTCTATAGGAACACATACCATGCCCTCTGATACACACACACACACACACACACACACATGCGTGCACTCACGAACTAAATAAATTAATCAATTTGTTTAAAAGACAGCATGTCTCAGATCTGCCCTGTAGGGCACAATTCACAGCCCCTGCTGCACTTCTTTGGGAGCCCTGTGCTTGCAGAATGGCTGTGGAAAAGGCGCATGAGCACAGAGAATGAAGGCTTACTATTCCACAACTGAACATGTCCACTTGCTTGGTTGGCTGTCCCACCCTGATGAAGGTTTCTGGCAGATACTGCAGCTGAGGCCTGGAAGAGGTGAGTCTTCATCATGGTGTACCTCGACCGTCTGTCGGCAGAACACAGGTGGGCCACTGGGTGAGCCAGCTTGGGGGTAAAATTCTGGTCTAGTAACACATTGGAGCTGTAGGAAAGCAGAGAGAATCTTCTCAGGCTGGATGGGAGGCAAGTAGGCATTGTCAGCCATCAGGTGGGAGGTCATAGAGCCTCCCTCCCGCGCTGTAGAGCTCTATGTCAGCCCAGAGAGCAAAAAGCAGGGTGTCAGGAAAGCAGCTTCCTCCCTCCAGCAGTTGCCCCAAGATATGACTAGAGAAGTGTAGCTGCCCAGCCCACTGTTAAACTGATTTTTCCAAAGCTGGCTGGCCACAGCACTAGCTTGGCAGGTTCAAATCTAAATACAACATCTGACTTGACTTGCCCATATATAAGGAATAACAGAAACTTTAGAATATTGTAAAAGAGCAGCAAGTCATCTAACTAGTGGAAGTTAATGCACAGAAAGTGTTGGGGAGGGCTGCTGGGGGCTAGGCTATAAACAAAAAGCTAAAAAACTAAGCTTGAGTGCAGCACTAGGTCCAAACAGTACGTTAAAGAGAAGACAACAGGCAGCTCTTCGAGAAGCCCACATGCATGTTCCCACGTGTGTCTCAGATTCTTCTGGACACCTCTTAACTCTCGTACTTAAGCCTATATTAATATATCTTTATGAAATCCCAACTCTGATTCATTAAACAAAAAGGAAGGCAAGGAACGAAGGAAGGAAGAAAGGAAGGAAAGGAGAGAAGGGAGAAGGAAAGAAGGACGGAGGAAAGACATTGGGTTAGGAATAGTGACATCTCACACCTGTAATCCCAGGGCTGAGCAGCACTGAGGATGAGCTATATAAGGCCAGCTTGACTACATACTTGCCCTCACAACAATAACCTGTCTCAAAAAGAAAAGAAAAGAAAGAGTAGACAACAACATCAAACACAAACACCTACTTTAGAAGAACTTAAATAAATTGTGGATCAATTACTCCAGTAATTGAGAGGGGAGTTTGTGATGTGCCAATAAGTTGGGGTGGCAGGTAAGCAATAGATTCTCTTCTGTTAGTTTCTTTCTCAGCACAACTGTTGGTGCAATTAAATAAAACTCGGCAGAAGTGGGGAGCCTCTACAGTGGCATGAGCCAAGTAGAAGGGAGCTTTGGGGAACCCCAAAGTCTATGGTTCTAGAGCTACTCTGCTACATTTTCTACACACTTCCCATGCTGCTGGACCGCAGATAGGGATCTCTCACTTGTAGCCACATGGTACTGAGATGCTGAGACAGAAAGCTTCCCTGACAAGATCTGTCACCACTAAGGAGGGCAGGGAGGTGCTGACAAGTTCTTGAACAGGTGGCTCCCATCGAAGAGGTTGGGCAGATGAGGCCCAGGGCTACCAATGGAATCCAGGCTGGATGTTGAGCATGCTTGGAAACAAAAGTGGTTCAGAAAGATGGTTGTGGTGATGGTAATTGGCAGTTGTACATGTAGGATGAAAGCAGACAGTGCTCCCCAGGAACACTGGGCTCTCAAGACCTAAGAAGGAAAAAATGAAAGTTTCCAGAGGAAGGGATGTGTGAGAGAAAATCCGTAAGAAGAGAGACAGAAAGGGGACCATGAAGAGGAGACGCCGCTGCCTTACATGCTAACCTGGGGCCGGTAGCCACATCGCACGCTGGCCTGCTCCAGCTTCTCACCTTTTGATGTTGCTGTGGATGATCTCCAGCTCATGCAGGTGCTTGACTGCACAAAGTAGCCCTGAGCAGATGCTGGTGCGCAAGGGCCATGGCAGTAGTTCTGAGCTACCCTAAGAGAAAGAAAGAACAGAAGTCACCCTGCACCTTTACAGTCATGATGGCCCAGTCCTGGGTGTGTTGTTATCCAACCTACACAACAGGGTTTGGCCAGTGTGGTGGACTGGCACAACACAGTGGTATCAGACAGATCTAGGCGTAAATCCCAGCTCAAGGCACAAGCCGTGACTTTGGAAAAGACACTTAAGGCCTCTGAGACCCAGTTACCTAGGGATTAACATGAAAATGCTGGGCTGGGGCATAGTGTGGTGATGAGCATGGCATGACATATGTAATGCCCCAGCTTTGATCCCCCACCACCACCAAAAAAAGGGAAAAAATGTTTCAGGAGTTAAAGTCTTTGCCTTGAACGCAAAGGGAGATGAGTTTGGATCTAGATCCCACATACAAATGCTGGACAGATACATGCTGTCTTGAATTGGCCTGAGGCAGAGCTGGGAAACTCCAGAGCAAGCAATAATTTAAGATCCAGGGTGATCCCCTATGTCACTTGTGATATGCGGGTGTCACTGACAGTTACTAGCTGGGCAGACACCCTGGAAAGCTAGTCTTTGAAAGTAAACCGCCCTAGATCTAGTCCAAGCTCTCAAGGATCTTCCAACTGCATCATAAAAAAGGGCCCCAGACAGTCCCCTTGCGCTGTGAAATCGTTCTCCATTCCGGTGCGGGTCCATTCGACCTTCCAAGATCAGGTCCGACCCTTAGCACTACTGATACGACTGAGCAACTAGCCAGCCTCGTGAACTCCCTACTGACACCTTCGTGACACCTGCCAATCTGTGCACGCATAATTTCTATATATATATATATAAAATATATTTTATATATGCTGTGATTTTGCCATGGAACCTAACAATAACATTCAATGTGCACTCAACATCCTCTTTATGATATTTGCACCATCCAATGCAAATGGTACACATATATGCACACACAGAGAGCCTACCAAGCATGCAGAGACCCTATTCAATCCCCAGCACTGCATAAAAACTGATAGTAGCACACGCCTGCAATGCCGACACTTGGGAGCTAGAAGGAAGACCAGGAGACCAAGGTCAACTTCTACTACATAGTGAACTTCAGGCCTGCCTGGGCTATATGAGATCCTGGCTCAAAACAAACAAACAAACAAGCAATAATGATAAAATAAAGAAAGTGTTCATGCCTGTGTTCTGGGGTTTTAAAGCATTCTAGTGAGTTCATGGGGTACTGGGAGCATGGCACCATCCCCAGGGCATGCTTGGCTGATGCGGCAGCAGCTCTGACAACAGCTCCCTAGACAGGTAGGAGGAGAGCTGGAGCTGGTGTCTGCTAGCACACATCCTGATAAGGCCTGCAGGACAGGATGCGTTCAAAGCCCTCAGCAAGGTGTCCCAGCCACAAAGCACTCAGACGGTCAGCCACCATTACTGCCAAACAGTGGTTTAAGGAACACATGGAAAACTCTTCCCGACATCTTAACCTTGAAACCAATACTTACCTGAGCCTGGAGTCTGTCCTGCAGCGAGCCATTTGCCATGTAGGGGTAGATCAGGCTGTGGAACTGCCTTCCCATGCAGAAGCCCAGCAGATGGAAGACATTGGGGTGGCAGCATCTGAACCCAGCATCACACAAAGTCAAAGGTGTCAGGTATCAGGTGGCAAAAGCCAAAGGCTGGTCCTTCTTCCCTCCCTATCCCAGATGCCACAGGCCCTGAACTGAGGGCCTCATCCTGATTTCCCTGTCTGCAGTGTGACAGCATTCCGGCCCCTGCTCATAGAACTCAGGCCCAAAGAACAACCGTGAATGGGTTGCAAACAAGCGGCACTAACTTTACAATCTGACCCAGGTCACCAGGGACTCCCATTGGTCAGAGCCACACTTCCTCTTCCCTTCCTGTCTCAAGGATCACTTTGGGGGCCCTTTCCAGCAGGATCCTCCTCCATTGCCATAGTCTGAAATGAGGGCTCCTATAGCTGAGCACTTGTGGGGTGCACTGCTCCAAAGGGCTGTTACCAACTGCATTCCATACCTGGATGTCCAGCCGCATCTCTGCCCTATACCTACTTCTCCAGCAAGGCCATCTCCTGGGCCAAGGGCACCCTGTCCCTACAGCCCCCCAAAAGCCTCTTGTCCTGTACACTCAGCGAGTCATCGTATACCAGTGCACATAGACTTCCATGTCCTTCTCCTGTGCTGGGAGTCACAGCCCAGCACATCTCTCAGGATAACAGCCTCCCTTGACCCACTTCATACTTCCACACTCTCTAGTCACACTCTAGTGTCCCCTGGACCATGAGTGTGTTTGAGGCAGGGCTTGTAGTCAGCACTCCCGACTGCCTGGGAAAGCACTGAACCCGTGAGAAAACCAGTGAGTAAGAGAGTGACCCCACAAGGACAATGCAGAAAGTATAGGCACAGCTACACTCTGGCATCCATGAAATGAGTGTATACTAGTACACACACACGCTTCCCATTCACGTATGTCAGAAGAGAAAGCATTTAAAAATGACAAATTGAGGGCTGAGGAGATGACTCAGTGAGTAAAGCCTTTGCCTTCCAAGCAAAAGGACCTGAGATCAGATCCCCAGATCCCATGTGAAAATGCTAGGTGGAAATGGCATCACCCTGTAATTCTGCTTCTGGAAGATGGAGCCTGGGAAATCCCAGGGCAAAGCAGTAAGGAGTTAAAGCAATCTAGGAGAGTTTCTGATGCCATCCTTGGGCCTCTGTGCACAGGCATACACATTCAAATGTTCTCTTGTACACAGGTACACACATATACACATATATATTCACCCACATGCAAAACACACAAGCACACACACACACACACACACACACACACACAGGCAAATTGGGCCTGGCCTGGGATTTGGCCTTTACTGCTATAGACTTTAACCTGTTAACTTTTTCTTTCTGTGTACATGTGCTCATTCACACACATACACAGGATGTGCTGAGAATGGAACCCAGAGCCTCATGAATGTTAAGCACACATTCTACTACTGAACTACATCTCTAGCCCCTCAGCCAGCTGGTGGCATAAAAGGTAAGGTAGCGACTCTTCATTCTCTGTGGCTCACAGACTCTAGCAACTGCCCAACTGTGCATTATGCTGGGAAGCAGCCACAGGCAATATGAACACCAGTAAGCACACCACATTCTATTACAGCTTACTACGGACACTGACGTGTCAGTTCCGGGTATTATTATGGATGATGGATTCACTTCGACCCTTTCAGAATATAAAAATCACTGTCAGTTCTCAGGCTGCAAACATTGACAGCCCTACTCTACGTGGGCTACGATTTTAAGATGATTCACCACCAAACCAGTAACGAGTGAGTGTCTTCTGGTCTCAGAGGACGGGAGACAGGAACGGTCGTCTTCCCTCATGAAAGGGAAGAACTGGAGTGAGCCCAGCTTCCTACAGAATTCTAACCCAAGCATACACTTGCTGCATGGAAAAGTATGAACTTGGCACACCAACCCTGCCGATTACTAGCCATGTGTTCTTGGGTGAGACACCAAATCTGTCTGGGTACCAACTTACTTATCTGTAAAACTATCTGGTTGGCTACAGTATTCTTGTGAGGACAAATGAGCTTATATGATCCAAATGTGTCCCCCAAACTTCAAATGTTGGAAATTCAATACCTAAATTTATAACTAACAGTATTTAGAGGAGGGTGCTTGGAGATAGTCAAGATTAACAAGACCATGTGTGGAATGGATCAGTGGCTTACAAGAAAACAGCCCAGTTTGCACCCACATTCTCAGAGCATGATGCTCTCTGCTGAGACACAGCAAGCCAAGGCCTCACTGGATGCCCTTGAACCATCAGCCACTCTCTGAGGTTCTCAGTGATGGCACAGAAAATGTCCCAAGAATAATGTCAGTACCTACTGCAGGCTTGGCAGGCAGGGAGTGTTGCCTGAACCTGGCTATCACTACTAAGCCAGTTTCTGCCAGGGAGCTCACCTGAGGCACAGCTGCATCTCTGCCTGCAGGAACCTGTCTTCGGACTCTGGACTGGAGCAGGTTGGCTGTGGGGAAAGAAACGGCTGAAGGGCACAGATCCTGCTTAGGCCCTGGCCTCTGACCTCCTGGGGACCCCCAGCTTACCTCCCTGAGCTTCTTGAAGACCAAGGCCACCCCGTGCCTTTGGCCCCAGTAGATGTCAGCGAAGGTCCCCTCACTGATTCTGAAGCTTTGTGCAAAGTCGCTGGTCGCCTCAACCACATCCTCCTCACTCCAGGACAGACTTTCCTGCCGAGGCACTATGGCGCTAAAATCCTGGGGATGCAGAAAGAAGGGGTTGATTGTGACGGCAGCTCGCTTTCCCTGCTACTCCAGGAGGCCCTGGAAGACTGAGGAACCATCTCGCCTTTTGCAAGGTGGGTGGTTGGTTGCTGGGAGACATAGATAGGCCTAAGTTCAAATCTCAGATCCATCTCTGAATTGCTTTGTGTCCTTGGGTGAGTTACTTGGTCTCTCTGAGCCTCAAATTCCCTACCAGCAAAAACGAAGCTAAGATAGTACCATGAAGAGCAATCTGGAAGACTCATTAAGATATGCGTGTTCTGGGGACCAGGCAGCTGAGACGGGACCGAAGACTGGCCTTGGTCTGATCATGTCCTCACATCCTGTCCCACTCCAACTCCAGGGTTTACATTCAAATGACCAAACCAATTCTCTAAGCAGACCTTTGGAGACAAGGGCAGAGGGACACTGTAAACAGCTTTTTAAAAACACAAGTGCACATAAATTTAAATCCTTTAATTATGAAATTTAAATTCATTCATCATGTGTATTATGTGTGATTGTGTTCATGCCCATGTGTGTGGGCATGTGGAGCTACACAAGTAAAAGTCAAAGGACACCTTCAAGATATCAGGTTTCTCCTACCTTGTGAGCTCAGGGACAGAACTCAGGCTTGTTAACAAGTTCTTTATCCACTCACCTTCAAGGAGTCAAGTTTCTCCTACCTTGTGGGCAAACTCATTATAATCACATTGTCCTTGGCTGTTGAAATTCAGACTATCTCCCACCAATAAGACACAATAAGATTTATCATCGAAAATCAGAGTATAAGGTGGCAAGATAGGTCAGTGGGTAAGGTCAGTGCTTGTGAACCCGGCGCTATTGTTCAATTCCTAAACTGACCCACATGGTGGAAAGGGAGAACTGACTTCTGAAAGTTGTCCAGTGACCTCCATCTGTGTGCCATGGCACACACACAAAAGGCTCTCTCGACCCCACAAGAACAAATGAATAAAATGATTTTAAAAAATTTGCATGTGGGTAAATAAAAAAAGAAAAAAGAAAAGAAAATTAAAAACGAAAGCCATGAAATGCAAGAAGTGCAACTGTAGCATAACTACACAGCTTGCATTTCCCCAACACTGAAGCACAGCTTTCCTTTTAAATTAGTAACTCATCCTTGAAAATGATTAACTACTAATCACAGAAGAGGTTCATTAACTAGACCCTGGGACTGCTGCTTTCTCCCTCAAACGCAAGCCCGACACCTAACGCTTAGGACCATGGAAGCTTTCTAACTTCTTTTACAATCAGAAAAAAGGGGCTAGAGAGATGGCTTAGGGGTTCTTGTAAGCAGAAGAACCTGAGTTCTACTCCCAGATCTTACCTAAAAATGCCAGGTAGAAATGGTGGCCGCCTACAATTCTGGCTCTGGAAGGCAGAGCCCAAGAAACCCAAAAGCAAAGCAATAAGGAAGTAGAGCGATCAGGGTTGATTCCCAGAGTCACCCTTGAGCCTCCACAGGCACACACACTCAAGCACCCTGTTATGTACACACATACATACATGAGCTCACACACAAATATTTTTAAAACTCACCAAGCCACCCATATTTATCACAGAACACAGGTTTACTGCTGGCCACAGTGGATGCTTAGAGTGATGTCTTAAGTCTCCTTGCTCCTCCCCGCCCCATGCTGGTCTCAGAGAATAAAGAAACTGGTTTTTGAGAGGTCCCCAAGCCAGGACATGACTAGGGTAGATTTACCTTAGAATCTGAAGAGGCAGGGAGATTGGTTTTTAAGGAGCCAGGAGCATCCTCCTTGGATGGTAGCGGGTGTGAGTCCTGCTGTTGGGTCCTAGCTGCAGCAGACCCTGGAAAGGAGGACACAGGGGTCATCATTCGACTGGAACTCATCCCAGAGACATCTCTCACTCTCCAGCCAACATGCTCCTTGGGTGTCGGTTTCTTTAAACCTTGTAAGAACTTATAACACAGGTGTGATTTCTCATCTCCAGGTGGACACAGGAAGCTGCTGCATGGCCCAAGACCATGGATAAGTAAGGGGGGGATTCCCTGTATTGCTCTGTGGCCTGGCAGAGCAGCCGAAAACACAGAAAACCCACCCACTGGGCTCCACAGCAGATGCCAGCACACAGCCCTGGAGACAGTGAAGCCAGATGCCCAATGGATCACACAGGCTGGGTTCTAGAAGGCTCTGCTAGGAAGGAGCACTCAAGGCTGGGGGAACTTGGCCAATGGATGTGATACAGAAAAAAATCAGAGTGGTGAGGGAAAGGCCCATCCTGCAGTCAGTAAGCAAATGCCTGCATCCTGTTCCAAATGCTTCACACACACATTCATCCACTCACAACAAGCTCAGGACAAATGGGACCTGCAGATGGAGAAATGCAGCACAGAGACGTTAAATAACTTTTCCAAAGACAGAGAATCAGTGGCTGAGCATATGTACTTTAAAACCCTTGGTGAATAGTGAGATTCATAAGGAACCAGGCCTAAGAGAGATGGCTGCCTATAATTACAGCTGTGGAAGGTGGAGCCTGGGAAGCCTTAGAGCATCAGCTAGTCAACTAGCCCCAATGGTTACAGAGTTAGTTCACCATGGGACTTGTGAGTTCAGTTCAAGGCTAGCTGAGCGACTCAGTAAGTCTCAAAATTATAAATAAGAACTGGAGAGATGGCTCAGGAGTTAAGTCTCTGCCTCATAAGCAGAAGGACCTGAGTTCAGATTCCACATTCCATGTAAAAATGCCAAGTGGAAATAGCAGCGGTCTCCACTTCCCACTCTGGAAAGCTGAGCCTCAGAAACCCTAGGAGGTGGGACAACTCAGGATGACTCCCAAAATCACCCTTGAACTTCCCATGGACACACACAACACCCTCTGATACCCTCTGATATATACACCCACATACCCCAATAAAATAAAATTTAAAATTATTTTTTAAAAAGTAAAAGTACAGTTGGGGATGTAGCTCAGCACAGTGCACTTACTTAGCATGCTCAAAGCACTAGACTCAACTCCCAGTGAGAAGGAAGGAAGAAGGAAGAAAGAAGGAAGGAAGGGAGGGAGGGAGGAAGGCAGGGAGAGAAGGAGGCAGAGGGAGGGAGGGAGGGAGGAGCAACCTGCAATCAAAAGGATCACAGAACTTCAAATTTGGTCTACATAGTGCATTCAATGCCAGTCTGAGTTACACAGCAACACCAAAAACACCACACAAAAAAGGAAGATTCATAGCAGAGGAACAATCAGACATTCCTCAGATGGAAAATGTTTTTGATAATTCTTGAGCATCCAGACTGCTTCTTGTCGCTTCCCCCGCCCCAGGCAGAACATCACAGCCATTAACAATGTCTGCCTGCAGCGGGCATCACAAGTAACCTACAGGTGCTCTGAGCACCTGTAGACGGATGTGTACAAGCTCCACACAAATACACGCCAGTGTGAATATGGCATGTTTGTGTGTTAGGTGTGATTGGGCATGTGTGTGATGTGTATGTAAGAGTCTGTTTGTAAAGTGTGTGTGAATATGTGTGTGTGATGTATGTGCATGTGGTATGTATGTGTTAGTGTGTGTGTGATAAGTGTCTATAACGTGCACATATGTTTATGGTATGTGATGCATATGAGGGTGTGCGCAATATATGAATGTGCGTGTACACATAAAGGTCTCCAAAGCTTAAGATTAGACTCTGAGTGCCTGAATTTTTTCTCTAAAACAATGGCAAAACTCAGTAAAAGGCCGGAATGAGCAGGTTAAGCATATGCTCTGACCTCCTCACTGGGGGGTGAAACTGGGGTTTTCCAGGAGCAACCGGGTGGATATCTGAAGGAATGAAGAGCTCCTCTTGGTTCACAGTTCAAGCAAACAGACATCGACTTTCAACTCTGTCAACAGCCACAGGGACCATCCTGACCAGCTGGGGGCATCTGCTCCTGAGGCCACATGAGAGAGCCACACTGAGGGGAGCATCTGGGGCCCACCTCCACTGTCGATTCTCCTTTGGCAACCACGAAAACCACACCTGCCCCTTATCTGTAGTTGCTGAATCAAAAGACTACACTTTTTTCTTCAATAGCTTCAGTTACAGAAACTAATCCAGAGTCCTTGGCCAAGAGTGAACATTCCACATGAGACCTGGCTGGGATGTCTGAAATTTTCCTGACGCCTGCTAATGCTTAATGGGCACTTCTGCTTAGCAAGTGCTTCTGAAGTGGAACCCAAAGTGCCCGATTCTTCTTTTGAGTGGAGGGGCATTGCTGTAGGGCCTTACTCTGCACCCTGGCTAGCTTCTGTCTCCCCAGGGCTCGGGTGACGGGATGGTGTGGGCCCTGTTCTCATCTTGCCTTACAAATGGAGAAACTGAAGAACAGGGGGACAAATAAAGATTTGAATATGAGTGCATCCACCTGAAAGGCAAGCCCCTAAGAAAGGACCCCGGGCAGGCAGATGACAGTGAACTGCAGCCTCACAGGGTGGATCTCTGGCTTGCTGACCGCCAGCTGCAGAGAAGGGAAGCCAGCGCAGCCCTAGGGGAGAGGTGGTCAGAATGGAGACCTGGGACAAAGTCACCGGCTGGCTATCCTATTGTCTGGCAGGCTGTACTCAGTCCTGACTCGGGCCCAAGGGCCGGAGACAAACATGGTGTGCTCCCTGAGGCCCTGGGACACAAGTATTCACCTCCGTGAGTTGTCTTCTGCTCAATGACCTTGAGCAAGCTTTTCTCTCTCTGCCAAGTGCCCTATAATAGCAACGGATCTGTGACTAACCTGGGAGGAAGAGTGGTGGGACTCTTCAACTCCCCACCACTGGACTGTGGACAGAGAGGTGCAGGTCTTATGGTCAGGACAAGCTGATTGGGACCTGCCAGACCCAGGTGGCACAGCCTGGCAGCACCTCTCCTTGGCCAATTGCGTCTCCACTCGCACTTGCTTTCCTTAGGTAGAAAACAAGTCACATGACCGGCCAGAGTCAGACAGCCATGTTCTTGAGGTACTTACAGAAGGGTCTGGGGCACAGACAGCCCTTTCAGCAGAACTAGTAACAAGGGGGGCTGAGGAGAACTCATAGACACAACGTAAGCCTAACATGTGAGGCCCTGCCAAAAAAAAAAAAAATCTTTGGTGAACTTTGTTTCTGTGATTGTCATAAAAACACCCGGTAGCATGTGCCTGTCATAACCCCAGTGCTGGGGAGGCAGAGGCAAGAGGATCCCAGGGGCTGAGACACTGTCTCCATGCAAGTGGATAGTCTCTAGGGATGAGCACCTGATGTCCTCTGGTCTCCACAGGTGTGTGCACACACATGCGCACCCGCACACACAAACAGAAATGCACACATTAATTAAAGAATACCTGCATCCAGAAAGGCATCCGGCTTCACAGGCTGGCCCTTCTGTTTGTCCTCAGTGTTTCTTCCAGAAGGGGTCACAGGCCCTGGCCTCATAGCATCTTGGTAGGCTGGGAGGGGAGATGCACTCTCAGGAACCGACTTCCCTGAAAACAAGATGCAAAGAAGGTGGTCACTGTTTCAGAAGGAGGGAGTTACAGATGGGCGGGGGGCTCTAAGTCCTGGGCTCCTCCACAGTATGCATGCGCACACTCGCCATCCTGCTAGGTCGCTTCGTGCATGTACAAGTTCAGGCTGTTCTACAGCTTTGCTTCCACACAGTGGGAGCATGTGTACTGACCCTACATGGGAATCCTATACGGAAGCCATGCCTTAGGAGAGCCTCCAGCTCAACACCCTTGCACGTCATCCCTGCCGTGGTGAAGGATCTGAGCTTTGTGCAGGCTAAGTGCCTAAGATCACATGTCCAGTGAACTTCGTTGACTGAAGAAGTCACCTGCCTTTCTAAGAGTTCGCACTTCCCCTTGGCAGGGGTTTGGGAAACCCCAGAGGAGCTAGGTGAGCGTGTAGAGCTGGTCTCTCCACCAGCTTCCTCCCTCCTCTGCAATTCCCTGGTTTACTCTCCTTTCCCTCCTCTAGCTCAGTGATCCTGGCTCTATTGCCAGCCCCTAGGAGGCTGAAATATAGGTCTCCCCACATAACAAGAAGCATGGTGGCTACCCAGTGCCTGCCTGCACAGTGTCTATACGTCTTGCTCTAGATTCTTCCATCTCTCACTTCAGACAAAGTCCAGACTGGAGAGGCTGGGGGCATGGTTCAGGGGTGGAGTGTCTGGCTAGGTGGGTGAGGAAGGCAAATGAACAAACACACTTGGGGCCCTGGACTCTCGGGAGGTTTGAAAGCAACCAGAATGAAAGGCCAGCGAGAGCTGCCCAGCTGCCCAATGTCTCCCCAGAGGGGCTGGAACGAAATGACTCCAGAGTGTAGCAGTCCAAGAGGTAAGGGGTTAGCTGAATGTCTCGAAACAAGCACTGCCCTGGAAGGAGCTTCTCAAACCCCAGCTTGGAACAGAACTAGTAACACCTAAGTTTGCATGGCGTAGTACTTTCATGAGAACATGAAGATCTCCTTAATTTCCACGACAACTTCTGGAGGCTGGAATTATCTGCATGCACTCGCTGGTATGTTGGGAGTGATGGGGAACCTGCGGCCTCACTCGCACATGTTAGGCAAGATTTCTACTGCTGAGCAACACTCCAGCGTTCTCCCATATATATTTTTTTAATTTAAGAGAAATGATGGGGGGGGGGAGAATGTATGCCATGACACATGGGTAGAGATCGAAAGATAACTTTCAGAATTCATTCCTCTCATTCCACTGTATGGACTTCTTGGGATCCAATTCAGGCCGCCAGGTCTGTAAGCAGAGTTAACTACTAAGCCAGCTCACCAGCCCCCGTGATCTTTTTTCATATATATTATATATATATATATAACTTTATTTATTTATCTACTTAAGAAAGAGTATAAGAACATGAAGGAGCCAGTATAAATTGTTGGGCTCAAACACAAGAACTTGGCCGAAGTGGTGACCATGTGCTTTCAGTACTTGGCTCCACACTGACTTTGGGAAGAGTAGAGTGGGAATTCTTTTCATTGGAAACATCTTGAATGAATCATTTCAATTGTTAAGGTTTCTTTTCATCTTTATGGAAAAGTATGACTTTGTTAAAGTATGTTTGACTTCTTCAATGACCCAGTGCCAATAATGTTGCAGGATGATGAAAAGGAGAGATGACTCCAAGTTGTCAGGCGTGTGATATCAAAGGCAAAGCAGATAGAACCCCATGGGCCACAATGTGAAAGACTTGGAAATAGAAAGAAGTCTGACAAGGGAGAAGAAGAGCCTGATGGGACCAGGAGGGGGTGTGGGGTTGGGGTTAAGGGGTGCAAATTTTGAAAGTTCACTATATTCATATATAATGCATAAAAAATGAAGGAAAAAAAAGAAAAAGAGAGGTAACTAAGAGGCACACATGTTCCTGCTTTGGGGTAATATGTAAAAGCACAGAAGTCTACACACGAAAATACCCAACCAGTGTTACAATAGCAGTTATTTCTGGCTATGGAGATTAGCAGAATTTTTATTGCCAGTTTTTTTCCTACAATTTTCAACAATTCATAATTTATTTGCGTAGCTGAGTATACTTGTTAAAAAAAAATCAGTGAGGAGGTCAGGTAAATCATGCTAGAGGGTACTCCTTCCAAACTAGCCTGCACTGTACCTTCATGGGGACCCACCCGGTCCAACATGCAGGCAGACCCTACACGGAGCCCAACCTACTCCTTTCCACGTGCTATCCGAGACATGCACTTGCGCTGTGCCGTTATGGCTCCCACACTGACTCTGGATATCTGCACTGAGGCAGGAGGTGGTGAGACCAGCCAAGGGAGATCGTGCAGAAAGCTGGGGATCCCTCCTAGACAAGGGTGAGCAGACCAGGACCACGGGCCTGATGTAAGCACTTCATCTCCCCCTGAGTCCTGGGCAATTGGGAAGGGTGTTTTTCATTGTTGGTTTATTTAGTTTTGAGGTTTTGTGGGGCTGCTTTATTTGTCGTTATTTTTGTTTTTGAAAAAGAGTTGCATGTAGCCCAGGCCGATCCTGAACTCAGCTGAGTGCTGGGATTTGGGAAGGGCGTGATGGGCAGCCAATTCCTCATGGCAGCCTGGCCACACGGCCTCTGTTCATGGACCACAGACTCTTCACAGCCCAGGAAAAGAATGTAGTCCCTTGGACAAATGACATCAAGCCAATGGCTGAAGTGAATGCCAGTCCATGAACTGGTCTGCCAGGGAGTGTCCACAAGCGAACACCCAGGGTATTCCCAAGAGAAAAGCAGTAAGTCTGAGACTCAGATTTCTCACCAGTAATGGGGGGAAGGGGTCATCCTGCCATGACTTAACCTCAGGTCTTAACTGCAGTGACGATTTGATTCCCTGGTGCCAGGATTAGAACCCCCAGCTCAGAATTATGCAGTGAACCACACCCTACACCATGACCTATTTTGCTGTTGTTCAGCACAAACCTGTGCCTTTCTGTGCAACCATATTAGTCAGGACCATCAAGGGCTCTGGGCACTCGCGGCTGATAATGGGCTCCGGCATAAGGGACTTGAGAAACTTCCCTCGGTGTATTTACACTCAAGGGAGGGAGAGTCACGCTTTTCTCTTGCTCTCTGTGCAGTGACACAAGATGCAGCATGTCATACGGAAGTACGTGGGGGTGGGAAGAAATGCAAGGGGAGAAGCAGCATAGGAGGGATACAGCCTGGAGGTAACCTGTCAGCACCCTTGGGTTAACCCTCATCCCCCAGGCACACAGGAGATACCTAGTCACACTTGGAGGTCCCCGCCTGTCAGCTGACAGCCCTAGGTCAGGCCCCACTGCGTCAGGGGCCCTCGGCTTCCTGAGAAATCCCCGGGACTGTGTGCTTTGGATTTAGATCAAATCATCTATATGCAAACAACAGAAAAGGCTGGAAAGCATCCAGCGTCTCTTCTGGAGACATGGTTCAGGTCTAGATTGCCTGCCAGGCAGGCCTGCCTGCCACGCTCTACCCCAATACCACAGTATATAAATGCAAATTTATGAGACAAAGCAAAAACATTAAGCCTCTTCATTTGTCCTCCCAGTGGACAGAAAGAGCCAAACAGATCTTGGCTTTTTTAACGGCAGTAAACACTGTACTGAGAGACAATGTGGCCTCCGTCCTGTTCCCAGGAACCAACCCAGCCCCTAAACCACCTACCCACTCTTTCAGCTGCGGGAACAGGAAAGGCACTGGGGAGCTAGGAGACAAAAATAGAATACCACGCGGAGAGGTCGGAAGAGCAGTCCACCTCACCCTGGCAGACAGAATTCCCCCAACAAGCTCTTGCTGTCCCCAAGGATAAACAAGCTTTTTTCCCCTTGAGAATGAACTCCCAATGGTATTCATCTCCTGAGGGGAATACAAGAATCACAAATTCAAAAGCTGGGTGATCGGAAGATCAACCTGGGGGCTACAGTGCACCAGCCTCCACTGTGCACTGGGAGGGGCTCCTGCCTCCTCCGTGGAATCACAACACACAACCCCACACACTTGGAGTATCCCTGCGATCAGTGAGACGAGAAATGCAGACACCCAGGCCCTCGGCCAAGGCAGACATCCTATGCAGACAGCCATCAGCCCTCAGCTCTCCAGGTGGGACAAGTACAGACTTAAGGCACTCTGAGGCTGGGGAGCTGGCTCACGGGTTTAAGCTTCTGCCTCACAAACAGAAGGACTTGAGTTCAGGTCCTGATCCCATATAAAAACACTAGACAGAAAAGATGAGGGACTGCATTTCTTGCCTTGGAAAGCAGAGCCTGGGAAACTCCAGAGTAAAGCAAAAAGGAGATAGAACAATCTGGGATATTCCCAAAATGGCACACACAGTGCCCTCTGATACATACAGACACACACAGACAGAGGCACACACGAAAAAAGAAAAAAGAAATTATTTAACTGAAATAAAATAAAAAGAATTTCTTGCTTCTAATTAGGATCTCTAAGGAAAAGCATTTGAGGTAGAAGGCTACTTTTGACTTTTTGTTTTGTTTTGTTTTGTTTTTGAGGCAGGTCCCATGTAACCCAGGCTGGCTCAAACTCTCTGCAGCCAAGGATGACCTTAAACTCCCGACCTCCTTCCTCTGCCTCTGGAGCACTGCACTCACAGCCATACATGAGTTTCTGCGGTGCTGGGGTGGCACTGTTCATCATCTCAAACGCTCGAGGGGAAACTGAATCTAGGGAGGCAGCAATTTAGTGGCCACGGGAACAAGCACAGAAACCAGGTGGTGGCAAAAGTGAGGATCCACTCTCACCTGCCCATGGGACTCATTGCCAGCCATAGGAGAAGGGGTGGCTTGGGGTTCTCCACCCTGCCAGGACCCCTGGGAGGAAAGGGAGTGTGGGTAGAGTTCAGAGACAGCTCTGATGGCCGTGGGCACCTAGTGGTTCTCGTAGCCTAGGAGCTTGCTCCACGTGGAGCTTAACCCACTTATGGGGAGGAACAAGCTGGCAGAGGATGGAACCAGGCCCCGGACAGTATGTGGGGTGCAACTTCTCTCTGATTCGTGCTTCACAATAACCAGCTCTCTCTCATGAGCAAGGATCACTTCCTGGAAGCAACCTGGCCAGCGTCCCATCAGTTAAGCACTGGCACTGAGCTTGCCAGCAAGGTGGCTTCGTGGCAGATGCGCCCCGGAGCTGCTGGGAGTGAAGCCCCCCTGGGGAGATGAAGTCATCAGAACTCACAGCAGTATCAGGCTGCTGCCCGTGTGTTCTCTTGAGCATCTAGCTCAGGGAGTGGCTCTGGGACATGGGTCCAGCAACGGTCTGTTTTGGTGGCTAACCTGCAGTCCCAACACTCAGGAGAAGTGTCTTGTGTCTGAGTTCATCGAGGACTGCACAGAGTTCTTATAAAGAGGGAGTCACCCACAAGTTCGGAATGGACAAACAGGTCTAGCAGAGTGTACACAAGCGAACCTCCAGGCCCCAAAAGATTCCCAACCGCAGAATCACATGGGAGGCCTTGGTTGAACCTTGCATACACAAAACAAAAGAACTTGAAGGATTTGAATATGGAAAGAAACTAAAGGGGAGGAAAACAGAGGGCAAGACAATAAATTGAAGTTCTGCATACACATGTGACAACCAAGAAAAAATTCATCAATAAATAAAAAAGGAAGAAAAGGCAGGTAAGATGGATGCTAAATGGGTGAGAGGCCGCCAAAAACCAGAAAACCTCTAAGCCCACAGGGTCAAAGGAGAGAACCACTTCCAAAAGTTGTCCTTTCATCTCCACACATGCACCTGTTCCTTTCTTGTTCACTCTCTCTCCAAACTCTCTCAAATAAATAAAATGGAACTTTAAAAAGGGGTCCAACTTGCATTCTGTGTCCTGTACATACTGAGAGTGAAACCTGCAATACTGCTCTCCTTTGTTTATTCTGCCCCTGGCTGGGCTCAGCAGGGAAGATTCCTGAAAAAAGGCTGCTGTGCTAAAGGCCTCCTCCCTGGCTTCTGGGAACTTGTAAGAGTGGCAAATCCTGGCACTGCTCACTGAGACCAAGTTCCCAGCAAGGTCCTCATCCTTGGGAGTCCCTGCCCTTCCCCTCAAAGTGAACGTGATGCAATATTTGCATATCTGTTTTAATTCTTAGATTGACCCTGCAAAGAGCCTTCTAGAACAAACTGTCACAACTGAAACCCTTGGAGTCAGACGCCCATCTCAGGAAAAAAGCACACCTCTTCCAACCCTTTTTTCCTCTTCCTCCTAATCCTTAGGCTCTATGCAGTATCTGTGGTTCGATATGCCATGTGCACACACGGCATCACAAGCGCACTGCACGTAAACACAGCAGTCTCTATCCTGTGATCATTATGTCCTGTATCACTGGACACTCAACTCTGGGCATGCAGGATGGCTCAGCAGGTAAAGGCATCTGCTGCACAAGTTTGATGATCTGAGTTCAATCTCTGGAACCCAGAGGTAGCAAGAAAGAACCAGCTTGCGGCACATGCATACCCACACACATCAAGCTTCATGGTAACAAATAAATAATGCTTAAAAACTTCCCGACTCGGGGCTGGTGCGGTGGCTCAGGTGTTAAGCCTCTGCCTTGCAGGCAGAAGGTCCTGAGTTCAGATTCTAGACCCCACGTATAGACACCAGGCGGAAGCGGGGGCGGCCTGCGTTTCTGGTCCTGGTAGGACCGAGCCTGTGAATCCCAGGGCAGAGTAAACAAGGAGGAGGTGGTCCATGGTGGTTCCCGAATTCGTCATGGTTCTACGCACACACACATACACGCACACACACATACACGAACACACACACACACATACACACACACACACACACACACACACGCACAATTGAATAAATAATAAAAAATAAAATAAAATAAAAATTAAAAAAAACCCTCCCGACTCAAGCAAGACATGGGCAGGCAGATCATCCTTCCAATGACTCCCTCCTGGCACATCAGGGAGCTTATGCCCATTACCTGCTTTGAAGACTCTGCCCATTACTCTCTGTGGAGACTCACCAGTGCCTCATTCGTTTACAGTACTACAGATGGGAAGCAACGGTGCTTTACCAAACAGACACTCTGATATTATACTACTTAAATAGAATGGATTTAGAAGTTTGGGATTGAGAAGCTCAGTGATAGCATGCTGCAAATGAGGTTCAATCCCAGCACTGCAAACAAACAGAATTCCAGATCTAAAGTGGAAGGACTCAGTATGAGAACCTTGGAGAAGGAGTACCTGATAAACCTCTCACACACAGAGCTCAGGGACAGCATCTGGATGGAGGACCCGGGTCAGTAGAGACACAACAGATGGGGAGGTCAGCCCTGGCAGGAAACTCGTGCTGCCACAGTGCTTACCCAGTATACATTCGATCCTTCCCATATCCCAGCCTCCCGTGCAATCAGGCTGCAGTCATGCAAATAAGTCTGGCCTAACCATCACTTAAGGAACAAATGAGGAAGGAGCAAGTGAGTCTTTCTGGTGGCTTCCCCTGCCACTCAGACCTTGGAAGTCACACATTCCGTAAGAGACTTCAAGGACACAAGAGGTGGCCTGCCCTTGTTAACGCTCACACAAGTGAGCGATGGGTTTTCCTAGTGAGATTTCAGGGTTTACCTTACCACAGCATAAAGCAGTCCATACTGACTAACACATCCTCTGAGGACAATGGAAATGTAACTCGTAGGCACACAGATTTGATGGACCACAGCCCAACACCTCATTCTTCCCCAGCCCTCCTCATGCCCCCAGAACTTGGAAACCAGTTCTTTCTTTATTCTCCTGTCATGACCAAGCAGCCTGTGAGCTAGGGCTGGGAAGGAAAATCAGGTGAGTGTCCTGTGATCATCATCTCTTACATTTCGAAGTTTTCTGGTTCAAAGCAAAGTAAACAGGGAAATACACATTTTCTGGGTATTTGTTTGCGGCAAGATCTCCTATGGTCCAAGATGGCCTCAAACTTGCTATGTACCCAAGGCCAGCCTTTAACTTCTGATTTTCTGGCCTCTACCTACCACACTCCACCAAGCCTGAGGATACCCATTTTTCTCAGGGGGAAGTGAAACCTTCAAATGACCTATGCCAGTGTGGGTGAAGGTCAAACAATAATGACCAGTGATGGGCAGGTTATGTGACTTTGGGCAAGTTACTGAGATTCAGTTGCCAGCTCTATAAAACACAAGAATAAGAGTCAGGAAGACAAGTGCCTGCTGGGATATGCCAGGTGCCAAGGGCGAGTGAGCCCTCAGATCCAGAGACCTGCTGGCAGGGCAGCACCAAAGCTCCGCAGCTCCAGAGAATGAATCCATGTTTGGTGGCTTCCTGAGGATGAGGAAGGTTTGTAAGAGAGCCACGCAAGGTTCTGCCTGAACCTCACATGGGAGAGAGGGAGGGGCGCCCTGCTTCCTTAAGATAGCAGCTCAAATTCCCCCACTGGGGAGCCCCTCTCCAGGAAGGAAGTAACTGTGGCCAACTGTCAGGGTTGCGCAAGTGGGACTGCAGGGAAACACAAAACAGCAAGAGAATGAGTTGGTGTGCAGGTCTTCCCTAGCATGTTTGAGGGTTCCATCCTCAGCAACCCCCCCAAAAAGAAAAAGAAAACTCACAGGAAAAAGACAGATGAGGAGGGAAGCTCACACACCTCCCATCCCTTCCGAATCTCAGAGGGTCATCTATGAGCCACTATCCGAACACTCACGAGGGAGCAAGAGAGTTTCATGTCACAGGTCAACTTCATGGGATTTAGAATCATCCTGGGCTTTTTCTAGATTAGGGTGTGATAAGAAGACCCACTGTAAACATGGGTGGCGGGAGACCTAGACTAAATAAACAGGAAAAAGGAGACTCTTCAAACTGCTATACTAATTAAATACAAGATATAACACCTCAGAGTAGGATGCCAAGTGGTGAGGACCTAGAATGGCAAGCTAGTGACTTTTTTAAAACCCACTAAGTAAAAATCACAGGTGGTCATTTGTTGCAGTTCTCCTGTATAGTTGCTGATAAAATCACCATCCAATATCTTAAGGGAACAAGGGGTTTATTCTCTTACAATAGTGCGATTACAGTTCTTAGTCCAACTCAACGGGAGAGCTCATACCAACACCAGGGGTGAGGAAACTGGCCACACCATCTCTACAAAACAGCTGAGAGAGGGATGATCCTTACTTGCCAGACCAGCATGTCTAACCAAGTGTACACAAGGATGTCAACTTCCTCAACCAGCTCTCTATATTTTATTCACCTGTTCAGGGTCTAGTCCCACCCACCATGGGCTGGGGTTGCCCCATCAACTAGACAATCTCCTTGCAGATTTGCTCTGGGTTTAAATCAACTACCAATTATCTACAAATGTGCCCAGAGTTCAAATTCTCAACCATCAAATTGACATCTGTACCTAACCATGACATCATTATTTTGGACTAAGCTCTTATCAGGGTTGAAGCAAAAATGGAGTCCCTCGTGCTAACAGTACTCATCAACAAACTGAAACGAAGCTGCTCACTTGGGTTTCTGAGAAATCAGGATCTAGGGACTAAGGGTCAGATCTCTCCACAGCTTTAATTGCCAGTAACTAAGAAGCTACCTCTGCCTTAAACTTTAAACAAAAGCATGGCACCCAGGAGATGGAGTAGGGGAACCTGGGTTCTGGGCTACACTGCAAGACTGTGTCTCAAAAAAAAAAAAAAAAAAAAAAAAAAAACAGCTTAAACAACACAATGAGAGCCAGTCAGTCAGTTCTCCTTAAAAGGAGATTATGACTGATCCCATCCTGCTTTTTATTCTCCCAACTCTAGGATCAAATGTCTGGTCCTAGGCAGGAGCTGACCCAGAAGCACCCTCAGGCACATCTTTCTGCTTCCTTCAGCCCCTCTCTACAAACAGCCTCCTTTGCTGCATTCTTTGAAACAAGTTTGTGTGATTTCATGGAGAGACTCTGCCTGGTTCTAGAATTCCAGGCTGTTAGTCTTTAAGTGAAACCCTAATTTTTCCTTTAACAGTTACCAATCCACTTACTATTTGGGCAGCTTCTAAGAAGGCTCCAGGTAAATGCATTTAGTTGGGAGGAAGCATAGGCAACCTGAGCCCAAAATCAATAAAAGAAAGATCTAGAACTAAGACATGTATAGGCTGCATCTCTGGCTATGATTACCACAGTAATGCTGATTAAAAACCCAGAGACCAGAAGCATCTAGTTTTGGGTGAGAACTAGATTGCCAAAGAAACCACAGGTCTAATGTGATGAAAGGATGTAATGATGTGACCCCTGTGGACGTCTGTTAGTCCAGGAGCTCTAGACAAGGGCAGGTTCCCTCCACTTCCTTGAGGCTAAGAAGGTGACCCAAATGCCTTGCCCTTAGGCCAAGATGGAAACACAGAAAGCCAGGCATCTACATGGATGGTCTTAAAGCTAAGGAGCATCCATCTGCGTGGATGGTCTTACAGCTAAGGAGCATCCATCTGCGTGGATGGTCTTACAGCTAAGGAGCATCCATCTGCGTGGATGGTCTTACAGCTAAGGAGCATCCATCTGCGTGGATGGTCTTAAAAGCTAAAGTGACAGAGCAACAGCAGGTTGTAAAATCAGACTGTGGTGCTTACCCCAAGGCACTTGGAACTCAGAGATGAGATGGGCCCCAATTCTCTGCATGTGTTCGTTTGCTTACTTTACTTGTGCATGTGGGGCAAACCCTCTACCACTAACCCGCCTCTGGGCACTGGTGACCTGCCCTTCTATCAAGTTCTCAGGTGACACAGATGTTAGGAAATGTTGAGAATTACAAGAACGGGTATCTCAGTTTCCTTTCTTGCTGTGACAACAAAGGAGACAGAGTTTACTTGGCTCACGGCTGCAGGTTGCAGTCCATCCTGACAGGGAAGTCACAGCAGCAGGAACCTGAGGACCTGGTCATATCACATCCACAACCACGGGCAGAGGGCAACGAGAGAGCCTCATTGCAGCTGCTCAGCTGGCCTTCAGGGTCCCTCTAGGGAATGACCCTACCCCCATCCACCATGTTGTATCTTCCCACTTTGAAGGAATCAAAATACATTCTCGGGGCTGGAGAGGTGGCTCAGGAATTAAGCCTCTGCCTTGCAGGCAGAAGGTCCTGAGTTTGGATCCTAGACTCCACGTATAGACGCCAGGCGGAAGCAGGGGCGGCCTGTGTTTCCGGTCCTGGTAGGGCGGAGCCTGTAAATACGGGGGGGGGGGGCAGAGTAAATAAAGAGGAGGTGGAGGTCGTCCTTGGTGGTTCCTGAATTCGCCCGTGGTTCTACATATACACACATACACACACACACACACATACACACATGCACACACACGCACGCACACATGCATGCACACAAACGCATACATGCACAATTGAATAAATAAAAAAAAAAAAAACACATTCTCTAGGGACACCAGAGGCCTGCATCCTGAGTGCCAAGTGGACAACTGCAACTGACCACACATGGGGCTGCCATCCAGCCAGGGGGCACACCACTAGATTTGGTGGCTGCTACATACAAGTAACTGTGTGCACTGGGGCTTCCTGTTCCCATCCCACCAGTGAACTGTGGGTGTATGACAGGAGGGATGCATATAATGTGTCTTTGATTGAGATATGCTGGATCATTAGAAGGTGACAGACAAGATCCACAGATCATGGGACAATGGAGCATTTCTGCACACAGACATCTGGGTGGCCAAAGGGGAAGGCATATGGCAGAGATGCAGAAATCCCAGACCCAACTCCTCACAGACTCAAGTTTTCAGGGTCAGGGCAAACATGGTCCCCAGCGGGACTACACACGGCCTCCAGCCTAGGCTCAGCCTCCAGAAAGCCACCAATCACTGCAGTGCGTGCTGCCACTGGACAGCTGGGGTTTTTTTCTTTCCAGGTTCTTGCTGTGCTAGGCAAGTGCCCAACCTCTGAGCTATACCCCAGGGCAAAGCTTCTATTGTGTGTGACTTCCAAGTATTGTTCTGTGCAATTCTGTCTTTAAGAATAGTTTAGGGACTCGTGGTGTATTTCAGTGGTATAGTGCCTATCCAGCATGTTTAAATTCCTAGGTTCCATTCCTAGAGCTAAAAATAAACAAAACTAAGTGATAGGCAAAAGTTTGTTGTTTTTCAAGTTGAGTGAGTTAATAATCTTAAGCAAGTAAATGGAAAATAATGTTTAACTAGTGCCACAGTTAGAGAAGGGAAAAGGCTTTGACCAGTTCTCATGCAGAAACCTAAACCACGGCACATGCACACTGGTTGTTTACCTCCGAACAAGGCAGGAGCTTGACGAAAAACAGCAGGAATCAAAAACGGGAAGTGGCCCTGCCCGGAACTCAGATGCTTCCAAAGGCAGCGGAGACTGGGGTCTGGGGACAACCCTAATCTTTCTTCCTCGGGCAGCTTCAACAGCAGAGCAGAAAGAGGGAGAAACACACTGGGGAAAGAGAGAAAAGGGCAGGAGAGACGGGCCCATGTCTGATTTCTAAGCCACCACACTAAGGAACAGAGCCTGGAAAAGGCTGGCAGGTCTGGGTGGACCTCATGCCCTTGGGAGCACAGATCTCTTGGTCATTCTTAGCTTGGGCTGGAGAAGGGCTGCGTAGTTGTCCAGAGTGGTAGTGAACACTCAGTAGGGCCCCCACTCCGCTCCCTCGGGACTCAGTGCATCCTGCTGCCGTCTGCCACGTGTCTTTAGGTCTTGGGCTATGGTGCTTGCTGACCTCAAAATGTTAAGATCTTTCCCAGATTAGTCAACAGTCTTCTGACGTCAATGGCCAATGGGCGTATCCACCTGGAGGCCTCTGTCTCAACCCTCAGGGCTTCTCTGCTTGCATACAATCTGACAGGTCACCCCTGCCTGTCCTAGACTTTTCCCTGGCTCCACCATCTCTCTCCCCAAAGTGGACTGGCCACATATGAACCAGCAGCTCTTCCCCTGCCTTCTAGAGGTCTCCCTCAAAAGAGTTTGAACCTACAAAGAATACTAGCAGTTCTTTCAAAATGTGACCAGAGAGCATCTCAGGTTCATCCAAGCTGGTCTTGAACATGCTATGTAGCCAAAGCTGACAGCCATGCTCCATCACACTCAGGTTATCTTCTGGGATCTTGATTTACTAGAAAAGACACTATTGGATTAGAAGGTTCAGCTGGACAGGTGGCTTCACCCTCTGCAATGTCAGCACTTGAAAGGTGGAAGCAGAAGGATTACTGTGAGTTTGGACCAGCTTGGACTACACGAGAATCTGTCTCAGAATAAAGGAAAATGTCAAGAAGAAACAATCCCAAATGCTGGAGAGATGGCTCAGGGGGTAGGCCTCTGCCTTGCAAACGTAAGGTCCCGAGTTCGAATCCCATATCCCACGTAAAAATCCCAGGCAGTAATGGTCGGCACTTCCAACTCTGGAAGATGGAACCTGAGAAATACCAGAACAAAGCAAAAAGGAGGTAGAGCAACTCAGGATGATTCCTGAAGTTACCCTCAGGAACACAAACAGTGCCCTCTGATACACACACACACACACACACACACACACACACACACACACATGCAGAAAATAAATAAATATTAAGAAAAAAAAAAAAAGAAACAATCCCGAGGTCGGGCAAGAGTGATTAAGGACATGCTGGTTTCTGTACTGGAAGAGTTTGTAGCCCATAACATGCTATTTTGGGAGATAGAGTGTGGGTTGACAAAGAGTCTCATGTAGACCAGGATGGCCTCAAATTCTCTGTCCACCTCCAAGTGCTGGGATGGCAGGCACCATCATGCTGGCATACGCCACACAGGCACTGTCATGCCGGCCTATGCTGCACTGAGGAGTAAACCCAAGGCCTCATGCATACAAAGCCTCATGCATACAAAACAAGCACTCTGCCAACTGAGCTGCATCCCCAAACTGACAATACGGTTCCTCTTACAAAGAAACACATTCTAGTAAGACAGACAAGAAACTCCATGCACGGATGTGGTAGCATGCGATTTTGATCCCAACTCTTGAGAAACAGAGGCAGGAGGATCAGGAGGTCAAAATCATCAGCAGGTACATAGCAAGTTCGAGGCCAGCCTAGGCTACATAAGACTGACTCAAAAAAGAAAGAAAGAAAGAAAAGCAGGCCATGAGGGAGCTCAGCAGGTGGGGCTCCTATTCATAAACCTGGCGGCTCGTGCTCGATCCCCAGAAGCCCACACGGAAGAAGGAGAGAACTGACTTGACCTCCACTTGTGATCCATGGCATGCAATTGTTCCTTCTCCGTCCTACCCTCAAATAAATAAAATTTTTAAAAGGGGGGAGAGAGGAGGGGTCAATGATGATCACTCATTGGGCTTGTAAAACTAGAAAAAATAAATAATTAAAAAAGAGAGAAATATAAGGGGGGCAGTGAGGTGGCTCAGCAGGTGAGGGAACATTCAAAGTCCTGGGCCCTGTTGGGTGTTTTCATACAAGTGTCGTTATGCTTTGTCCTAATCTGACCCTTCACCCACTGCCCTCCCTCACCACCCTCCACCTCTCTAGTTGGTTCTCTTCTTTCCCTGATAGTCCCTCTGTCTTTCAGGTTACGCATTATTTCCTGCTCTCTTAAGATTCCTTTATCCTCTCTGATCCCCTTTCTAGTTTCATGATCTATACACATACACCATACACATGTACCACACTCATACACATACAGCACACACACATATGCCATACACAAAAACCACACACACATGTACCATGAACACGCACACCACACACACACACATATACCATACATACATACATCACACACACATACACGCCCTTTCAATCTAGGATCTGTATATGAGAGAACATGCGGTGTCCCTCTGAGACTGATTTATTTAACTTCATGACCTCTGGGTCCATCCATCTTCCTGTGTACATGGTGATTCCCTTTTCTTTATGGCCGAATGAAATTCCATTGTGTATATGTACCATATTTTCTTTATCCATTCATCTGTTGACTGACATCTAGGATGGATAAGCTGTTTTTACGTGCATTTCCTTTAGCAGCACTGAGGAAAGAACCCAGGCCTACCACTAAAACCAAACCCCAACACTCAGTAGTCCTGCTGATAATACTTGGTAAAGAAATGGCTGCATGCATAAATGTGGGACAAAGCGAGGTCTTGGGGCTGGGTGCCTCAGCAGCAGAGGCTTGCCTGGCCCATGTGAGGTCCGAAGGTTCCATTCCAGCACTGATAAAGCATCAACAAGGTTTTCAGGTAGGAATTTGAACGGCGCTGAGGCTTGCTTGAGAGCAAGAGTCACTTACAGCTCAGGACGATCTGGGCAGCACGGTAGAGCTCCAGGTGGCACAAGAGGTCCACCAGCTGCTGGACGGTGGCCTGCCGCATGGCCCACCACCAGAGCAGCTCCCGAGTGATGCTCACGCCCTGCACTCGCTCCATGGCCTTGATCTTCCGCAGCTGTGTCAGGTCTGTGATGACGTAGGAAGCTGGAGGGTGAGTGAGGGAATTCTGCTTAGAATCAGAGGCAAAGAACTCATTCTAGGGTCCTCCCAGGATCCACCCAACACCAGTCCTAATGAACATCTTGGGGGACAGCGCATGGGCACTGCCAATGTGGCTGCTGGGAGAAACAGGAGAAAGACCACATGAGCCAACACATTGCAGTCTTTCTGCTTGCCGTGGTCACATCACTAGTGCAGGGCTCAGGGGAGCACAGTGCTGCCTGCTCATCCTCTAGAAGGGACACTTCTTGCATCTCCTTGGTTCATGGCCTCATCTCCAAAACATAGAACACTGCCTGGCCCAGAGCAGGCAGGCTAGATGCAGATGAGGCAGCTGAGTTGTGGAGGTGTTCCCCCTTCAGGCTAACCCTACTCTTGTAGGACCCCAATAGGAGCCTACTGAGCTCTTGGTTCTCTAAGTTCCAGCCCTGGAGGAGGATTCAGTAAACCTAGGAGAGACCGAACAAGCCTAGGCCACTGTCACAGGGATCAAGACATGCATGCTAGAAAATGCTACCAATTGGGCCCTAAACGGCATTAAACATTTTTTATATTTATTCATCCTGTATGTATGTCTGTCTGCATGTGTCACCACACATGTGGAAGTCAGAGCACAACTTGCAGGAATTGATTCTCTCTACTACTGCACAGGGTCCCAGGGACCGCGCCTTTCCCCGATGAGCCAAGTCACTAGCTGCGCAATGGCATTTTTAATGGTGACATAATATTCCACTGAATTTACTGACACAAGAGAAGCTTTTTTTTTTTAATTTTTTTATTATTATTTATTCAATTGTGCGCGGGTATGTGTGTGTGTGCGTGTAGAACCACGGACGAATTCAGGAATCACCATGGATCGCCTCCTCTTTGTTTACTCTGCCCGGGGATTCACAGGCTCTGTCCTACCAGGACCAGAAACGCAGGCCGCCCCCGCTTTTGCCCTGCGTCTATACGTGGGGTCTAGGATCTGAACTCAGGACCTTCCGCCTGCAAGACAGAGGCTTAACCCCTGAGCCACCTCTCCAGCCCCAAGAGAAGCTTTTTTTTTTTTTTTTTAACTAGAGCTTCTGTTTTCCTTTTTAATCTGGGGCTGTAGTTCAGTGATGAAGGACTTGCCTAAGCATGCACAGGACCCTGGGTCCCCCCTCCCCAGCACTATAAACAAAACAGAACAGAAATGAGGAGTAACATAACCAAACTTCAGCTCTCAAATTTCAGAAATCATGGAGCAAAAAATTTATGTGTACATAAAGTCATGTCACTGGAAGGGTACAGAGATACAGCTTAGTTGGTAGAGTACGGCTTACATGACTGAGGCTCTCGTGTATGTGCTAAGTGTCAGACAGGGAACAAGCTCAAGGATAGACAGGAGGAAACCAAAACTCCTCAAGAGCTTTTTCTGCTTGGACAAGCTCAGGAGGTCGGAGGAGGGACAGAGACTAGGGGCAGAAAACCATGGAGGATGTCAGAGCCCAGAAGTGACACACCTGCGATCACACTGCACAGCCCTGTCCCCTCTGGACAGATAAGAAAGCACAGTGACATTTTCCCACAGAGTAGGCTTCCAGGAGACGTGCTTCTTAGGAATGGAAAGTTCCAGACTTGTAATTTTAGTCACTGGAAACCCCAGGCCAAATTCATGCCCACGAGGAAGTGATGTCAGCGGGGCCCAAATCTGCTTCCAGCTGCTCAAAGTAAGGAGCGGAGAGAAGAGGAAGAACAACTTCGCAGGCAAACATGCCTGGCTCAGGCCGGAGGCTGAAGACCCTCCCTCGCTTCCTTCCTCCCCTTCTTCGCTCCCCTCCCGGTTCTCCACCCCCACCACGGGTTTCACTTTCTTCTCAGGAGAAGCACAAAATGGCCTCTAGGGTACCTTTGAGATGGGATCGTTTAGTTCCATGAAAATGACCCATCCCACTTAACCCAGGTCAAGACAGGCAGCAACCCCGGAGGTCACCGACAAGGGGCCTGCTGGGCCACAGCTCTCCCTGACCCAGGCACTGTGGGACATTTAGAAAGGAAAATCAAAGTCCTCCCAACCTCTCCACACCCACCTCCCTCGTCACAAGATCCACCTGACAGATCCCAAGAAATCTGCTGGCTACATTTGGTCTCTGAGTCGCAATATGTGTGAGTGCTGCAGTTCAGATTCACAGCGCCTCCCCCCAAAGGCCCAGGGTAAAGACTTGGTTCCCAGCTGGCACTGACAAGGCGAGGTCAGGAGGAGTCTTCTGACTCCCAGAAATTATGCTCTTGAGGAGGCTCTCAGACCCAGTGCTGCCTTCCTTCTTCCACATCCTGGCAGGAAAATGAGAGGTTTGGCTCCATCTACCCTGCAGGCTTATGGTACTGCATAGACCCACAGCCACAGGGCCCCAAACCACACGCTGAAATTGCTGAAATTCTGAGTCAAACAAACCATTCTCTTTATAAGCTGACTTGCTCAGGCACTTCTCATAGTAACTGAAAGCTGACTGATACAGCATGCGCACAGTGCAATGTCAGAGGCCAGACCCTGAGATTCCAAGGCCTTGTTCACCCCTTCCAGCTGCTTATCTAGAGTTTAGGGAGGTCTTCCGTCTCTCCCCAGCCTCGGTTTCTCCATCCACCTGATAGGATAGCACTGCCTCAGGGGTAGTTGTGAGGTCTAGATGGGCTCTGTGCTCTGAGGCACTGGGGACAAAACTGGGCTCATTGAGGGACATCAGCGCAAGCTGCATAACCCGCAAACTGCGTTAACGACCTGCACTCAGAAAACCTGTCACATCCAAGGGGAGATGGTCGCTCCACATCTAGCCCCCCCAATCTCGTGGAAAACCTGACTATCCTCTGAGTCCTCCAGAGAGTGCCGGCCAGCTTCCAGAAATGACTGCCCTGAAGTCAGCACTCTCTTCCACTCACTAGATCCTCCCTGGCTGGGGGAAGGAAAGCTTCATGTCCCCTCAGCCTCCTCAGCCTCCCAGCAGCTCTCTGGGGTGGACATGACCAATGAGGAAAGGTTCAGAGACACATGGTCACTTGCGTGGGGTCTCACTGATAGACACACGCTGTGCACTAAGAGTGGGACACATGGGTAAATGAGAGAGAAAACTTCCACCCCAGGGTCTTGCTGTAAGAACGTCACTGCACATGCGCTCAGATAGAGCCCACAGTTCCCTTCTCCAAGAGCAAGCAAGCATAGCTGTGGTCAGAGCAGTGACCCGAGGTGGCCACCGTCTGCCCACACTCAAGTCGGTCAAACGAACGGGATGTGGTGTGATTTTTTTTTTAACTCACTTTAGAATCTTCCCACGCCCCACTCCCTCCCACAATCACCACTACCTCAAGGGACCACGGTTTTCTGGGATGTCTCGCTCTGGACTAGAGGGGAGATCAACCACTGCCAGATCCCATCTTGAGGAGCTCTGGACCACCAGGAAGGGCTGGGACTCACAGCAGCCTCCCAGCCGGAGAACAGATCTGCCCTTAAATGCAGATCAGCCAATCAGCAGCAAGAGAAAGCAAGCCCGGTAATGGGAGCAAGAGGTGACTGACGCATGGAGCGGAGCGAGGAATGAAACTCTGAGGGAGAGAGCACATGAGCTGATTGCCAGGCCATGGTGGACAAAATGATTCCCACTCCAAAAGTATCATATTCCAGACCCCAAGACCCTGTGAGGCCAAAGGGACTGTGCTGAGGCCACTAGGTGAGATGTAGAGGAAAAGGGATTGTCCTGGATGGCCCAGGTCAGCCCATCATTACCAGGACCTTTCTAAAGGGAGGCCAAGAGCAGAGCGATCTGAAGACTGTGCCATGCTGGCCTGAGCTAGAGAGAGTAACAGAAGTATGGACTTCCAGAAGAGCAAGAAAAGAAATCTCTTAAATCGCCACCCAGTTTGTGCAGCAGTGGGAGGAACCAACACAATGGTCAATGGGAAGAGTGTTGCAGGTGAAAAGGCCCTCAGTTCAGGGGTGGCGAGATGGCTCAACAGGCAAGGAGCCTGCTGGCCAACCTTGAATGCTGAGTTCAATCCCTGCAAGTCCACATGGTAGAGAGAAATGGCTTCTGATCTTCCGCTCTTCAGATCTTCTGACCTCCACCTGTGTACTATGGCATGCATGTTTTTTCCCCCTCTCTCATTTTTTTTTCCGCTCATGCAAACTTAACAAGCACACCTGTCCCCTTCCTTCTTCCACCCCCCCAGCTCCCTGCTCCCCTCCTCCGCTTCCCCCCTCCCTCACCATCCCCCAGTGCCTCCCCCACCTCCCCGGAGCATCCTTTAATGTGCATGCCAAACTCTCCTCTGGGTCCTCCTTTGCGATGAGGTGCAAGGACCCAGCAGCACTTCCCAGAACCCTTTCCTGTGTTCCCCTTAAGCATAGGAACACTACTGTGGCTGTCAATCCCTAGCCTCCAAAGATCCTAGTGCCTTAAGTTCATGCTAGACTTTGTGGGGTCAATAATGTGTTTTTCCCTCTCTCATAAATAAATATTTTTAAAAAGCCCCAAGTCCAGAAAAAGCACAGTAGTAAAGCTGAAAACAGGGAATGAGGGTGTGTGTGGGGAGAACGCGGGTGGAGGGCCAGAGCTGGGAGGCTGGCTGAGGAGTTCTGATGAGATCCTCAGTCACAGAGAGGCCTCAAGGACTGTGGACAATTCTACTTTCAGGGCTGGCAAACTCAGCTGTTCTCCAAAACAAGCATACAAATGGCTAATGAGCCCATGCAAGGACTCAGAAACTGCCGCTTCACAAGTGCTCAGATGGTAGAAGCAAAGGGAGGGGCCATGCAGCTTCAAGAGGAGGAGAGAATGGAGAATCATGACCCTCCAGGCCTCCTGTGGGAATGTGAGCCAGCGTGAGCTGACAGTTTCTTCCTCAAATGGTACGACACAGTGACCACGTTAGTAAGCAGCTCATGCTTAGGTGCAGACCTAAGGGAAATGAAACATACACCCACACTAACACTTGAACACAAATGTCCACAGAAGCATTAGCAAAGAACCCAGGCAATCATCAACTGGAAAATGGACAGACAGAATGTGCTACAGCCATTCAATGTAGAAACACTTGGGTATGAAAAGAAATTCACGGCTCAGTAGCAGTGTTTTTTTTTTTCCTCAGTATATGAAAGGTCCTGGGTTCTAGCCCCAGCATAAGAAAGGAAAAAGGAAAAGAGGAGGGGAGGGAAGAGAAGAGGAGAAGGAAGAGGATGAAGAGGAGAAGGAGGCAACTCTGTACTGAGCTATGCTACAACATGGCAGAACCTTTAAAACACTCTGAATAAGGGGGCTGGAGAGATGGTTTAGGGGTTAAGACTCTGCCTCACAAGCAGAAGCAAACTCAGACTCTGAGTTTGGATTTCAGGTTCCATGTAAAAACTCCAGGCAGAACCAGCTGTGACTTGAACTTCCAGCCCTTGTGGGCATAGCCTGGGAAATCCCAGAGGGAAGCAAAAATTAAATTAATTAATTAAAAGAAAACACACACTGAATGAGAAATCAATCATAAAGGACAATATATGTATGAATCTGTTTACATGAATGCCAAAGTAGGAAATGTGACAGGCATTAGAGAAAATGGGTAGAGGTGAGAAATGGCATTTAAGAGGTACAGGGAATCATTGGGGGGGGCAATAAAAATGTTTTAACACTCTGGAATAAATGTTCAGTTTTGTGAAAATACAAAATGCTGCTGACTTGCTCTTTAAACCACATAGACTGTATATGTAAATTATGATTTTATTGCTTATTTTTGACTTTTTAAGAAAAGGTCTCATTACAGCCCACGCTGACCTTGAACTGATTCTCTGACCCCCCACTGGAGTTTTTACTGTATGTATCACTATGCTTGGCTTGAATTTTTTGCTTCTTTGAGATAGGGTCTCGCCACAGCCAGGTGCTCTTGAACTCTCCAGAGGATTAAAGTCAGGGTCCTGCACAGGTCAGGCAACAACTGGCCAGTGAGCTATGACTGCATCCCAGCCGCTGACCTCTCCTGCCCCGCACTGGGCCTACAGCTTGCACCACCATGCCCAGCTTTATTCTTCTGCTGACTGAACCAGAACCTCAGGACAGTAAGCGCACATTCTACCACTGAGCCACGCCTCAGCGACATGAACCGAATCCCAACAAACATGTTTTTGAAGCCATAGGTGTGCCCTCTGCATGACATCCTAGGAGCAGACGTTCTGGTCTGCAGTTAAGGCTCATGTGGGAAAATGAGGTTTCCACCCACAGTTGGTCACTGCCAAGAAACATTCACAGTTGATACACAATCATCCAAGTGATGGGACACAGAGAGGGTCAATATAGTCACCGACATCATCCAACGAGGGCAACTGAGGCTTCTCAACTAGTGACACACTCTAAAAAGACATGCTGGAGATAAAGCCCTAAGCTGCTAAGAACGCATGACCGGGCAAGCTGAAATTGAGGCAGGAGGACTGTGAGCCAAGTGAGACTCTGTCACGAAAAAATAATAATAATGATAGAATAAATAGATTAATAATTGCCGTCAAGGGGAAATGACTGGCAGACACTGTGTGTGTGTGCGTGCGCGTGCATGTGTATGTGTGTGCACATATATGTGTGTGTGTATGTGTATATGCGTGTTTGTGTGTATATATGTGTATGCGTACATATCTGTGTGAGCATGTGTGTATATGTGTATGTGTGTGTATATGTGTGTGCATGGGAGTTCCCTTTCTTTTTCTCACTTAATAATTCTTCCTTAATCCTGTTAAAAAAAAAAGTGTGTGCATGACATGTGTGTATGTGTGTGTGTGCATGTGTGTGTGTGTGTGTGTGTATATGTTTCAACATATTAAGAGGAAGAAAGAAGCCAGTGCATGTGATGCAAGCATAAATAGTGCAGGGTGACTGAAGTGCTATCTACACACAGATGTGTGTGTGTAGAGAAAGGCCAGAAGGCGTAATCTTGCGCACTCTGTGACTCCTGGGTAAGAACACAAGGGTTAAAGAGGTTGCTTAGTGGGTAAGAGAACTTGCTGTACCAGCAAGAGGACCTGAGTTCACTTCTCCAGGGCTTGTACTTGCAACCTTCGCCCTGTGGGTGGCAGAGACAGGCGGATCCCTGACTTCAATTCAGTGAGAGACCTTGTCTCAGGGGAGTAAGGTGGAGCGTGGTTAGAAGATACCTGACAGTCTCCTCTGGGCTTCACAAGTGAGAACACTGCATGAACCCACACATATGTGTGTACATACCACATACCACACACATATGCACGCAGTCGCACATATACATACACACCCATATACTCACACACATATGTATTCATACTCATATGCACACACACTCTCAACACATTTTTTAAAGCTAAGAAGTCAAAGGACACTACCAGTCACCAGCAGGCGGCGGCTGGCCCAGGGGCTGAGGAGGATAGATCACTGAGGAGGATGGCTGAGGAGGATAGCTGAGGAGGATGGCTGAGGAGGACGGATCGCTGAGGAGGATGGCTGAGGAGGATTGCTCCACGGCAGGATCTGTGCTAATTTCTCTGCTAATGCACCCACTACATTTTCTGTTGTGAACCAATTGCTTTTCTTCTTGATTAAAAAGGGGTTTCTGAGGGGCTGGAGAGGTGGCTCAGGGGTTAAGCCTCCGCCTTGCAGGCGAAAGGTCCTGAGTTCGGATCCCAGATCCCACGTATAGACGCCAGGCGGAAGCGGGGGCGGCCTGCGCTTCTGGTCCTGGTAGGGCGGAGCCTGTGAATCCCGGGGCAGAAGGAGGTGGAGGCGTCCATGGTGGTTCGCGAATTCGTCCGTGGTTCTACACACACACAGACACACACGCGCGCACATACACACGCACATGCGCACAGCTTGAATAAATAATAATAATAAAAAAGGGGGTTTCTGAGATGGCTCAGGGGTTAAGATTCTGTCTTGCAAGCAGAAGGACCCATATATAAAATGCCAGATAGAAAGAGCAGTGGCCTGTACTTCAAACTGTAAAAGGTGGAGCCCAAAAAGGAGATGGAAGCAATCCAGGATGCTTCCCAAAGTCACTCTTGGACCTCCACAAACATATATAGTGCCCTTTGATAGACTGACAGACAGACAGACAGATAGACACACACACACCAAAAATGAGTGAATGAATGAATGAATAAACAAATGAACAAACAAATAAATAAATGAGGGTTTCTGTAACTGAGTCCTACCAAGTCTGGGGCAGCTGTTTCTTATGGTAGGTCTGTCCTGGTGCATGGTTGGGATACTTGGCAACACCCCTGGTGTCCATTTACTACAAGGTGTGACAAGCAGAAATGTGTCCCAACATTGGCAAGTGCCGCCCAAGGAACAAAGCCATCTCTAACTGAGAACCACTAGTTAAAATTTTATTATTTCTTTTTTCTCACGGCTAGGAGATGGAACCCAGGGCTCTTGCACACGGTAGATAAGTACTCTACCACTGCAGTATCCCAGCTTTAAAATATATTATTATTTGCTCAGACTGGAAGAACAATGCATAAATGTCTACTTTATCATCTTCACAAGTGTACATAGTAAATACTCTTTTTTTAAGTGCTATACTTTATAATGTCAAAAAAACTTTTGCAATTTTTTTGAGACAGGGTCTCATTACCTAGATTGTCTCAGTAAGTACCTGATCTTCATCTCAAACTCCTGATCTTCCTGCCTCGACCTCCCAAGTGCAGGAATGACATGCTACACTTCCATTTCTGACAATAATGTAAATGTTTAAATTTAAAAACATCTACTGAAGGCTGCCATAATCTTAGTGCCTGGCAGGAAGAGCTGCCAAGAGTTCAATACCATCCTCAGCTACACAGTCAGTTCTGGGCCAGCCTGGGCTACATGGGACCTGCCTCAAGAAACCAAATGCAAGCAAGCAAAAATATAGACATGTATATATGTGGTACTTAAAATTAAGTGGCAACATTTACACTGACTTAAACCATAAAACTAATAATGACAACTTTCACTATTTATGACTTATAAAAATCATACTATGATGCTAATGGGGCTGAGGCCAAAGCTCAGTTGGTCCAATGCTTGCCCAACACCCACGAAGGCACGGATTCCATCCCCAGCACCACAAAAACACACATGTAATCCCACTGGGATGGAGGCAGGAAGATCAGAAGTTCAAGGTCACCCTAGGATACATACAGCAAGTTCCTATGAAGCTTGTGTTACCTGAGCTCCTGTTCGTATCCTTCACCCCCTCACACACAAATTAACACTGAGATTAGGTGTGATGGTGTGGGTCACACTCAGGAGGACAAGTTCCAGACCAGCCCCGGTACAGAAGGACAGAAGCACAGTTCAGTGAGACAGTGCTTGCTTACCAGGCACCAGACCCACATTCAGTTTCAGGGACTAACAAAATAATAACAAAACAACGAAAGGTGCGTCCTGTATATTCCTATCAACTTTATAAAGCGGCTGTACTTATCAACTCCCATGTACATATTAAGAAGTGAAAGCTTACAGAGCTTCAGAAAATAGCCCCATTTCTCAGACTGAACATAACGGGGCTTGGAAGGCAGATTTCGATTTGGAAAACAGACTGGCAGGCAGGTTTGTCACACCTAGATGCCACAGACCTTCAGACAAAACTCAGACACAAAACAGGCAAAGCACATCAAACAGCTACAGTGTAGGGAGTCCTGGAGGCGCCAGACACCTAGGTTCGAATCCTACCCACCTTGGGCACTTGGGCAAGGCTCTGTGTGTAAGTGGGTAAGGGACACATGGGGTTCACTAGCCGCTTCGGGGTTTGGTTCCATAATGAAAGCCGAGCCGGCACCGCAGCAACCCACACCGCGAGGGCTGGCGCTCGGTAACCAGAATGCCGCGGCATCGCCGGCATCACCGCGGGTCCGAGCTGTGTCCTGGCCGGTGGGTCACCAGGCGGTGCCCGGAGGGCAGAGAGCAGGAGCTCCGATCCGAGCCGGCGTGATCGCAGAGGGACATGTGGCCGCGCACTCACCGAACTGCATCCAGTCCCACTCGCTGAGCGTGTCCATATTGCGGCACAGGTCATCCAGCACCCAGGAGGGCAGCTGGTAGATGTAGCAGGTCATGGCTGGCTGCACCGTGACTGGGCGCCGGAGGCCGCGGGAGCCACTTCCCTAGAGAAGGGTGGGGCGGGGGAGAGGGGGCGGGGAGCAGAGCGGGGAGGGGGCGGGGAGAAGCCGGGAGGGCCAGCGCCCCCCAGCGGCCATGCGGTGAGCGGCAGGACTGCCCCGGACAGCGCAGCCAGAGGCTGAAGGATGCTGCCAGCGCCCCCCGCGGCCGGCCGTGTGCGACAGGCCGTGCCACCCAACCGCACAACAGGAGGGAGAGGGACCCCCACCACCTTAGCTCTGCAGCGGCTCCCAGACTAGGGCGAGGAAGTTTGCCTGGTCAGGAAAGGAAGAAAATGTGCACAGACTCGGCAGGTGCATCTCAAGGACACATCACTGCAACACTGATTCTCCAATCCTCTAAATCTCAGCTTAAATCACCTTCAAGCTGGAACTATACAGAATTTTGCCTAGAATTAATTCACAAGGACCAGGTTCAAGTCCTATGAACATTTTTTAATTAAGTTATCTGCTTATGAGAGGGAAAAGAGAGAGAGAGAGATAAGGTACACATGAATCCCATGTTGAATACAGTGGAAGTTAGATGACAACTTTCAGAAGTCATTACTTGCTTTCCACCACAAGGACTTTTGGGGATTGAACTCGGCTCACAAGCTTGCAAACCGAGCCCTTTTTTTGTTTGCTTGCTTGCTTTTGTTTTTAATTTGGAAAAAGTCATTTCCAAGCTGGACACCTGACATCAGCTACTGACCCCAAGGCTAAGGCAAGACAATCACTTGAACCTAAAAGAATGAGGCCAGCTTACCTTAAAATCCTTGGTGGTTGTTTTTAAAGTAATTTATGGAGCCTGGTAATGCTACCTGTAATTCCAGCTACTCACTGGGCCAGTCTAGGCTCCAAAGCAAATTCAAAGTGAAGTGGACAACTTACTAGAGTTCTGCCTCAATTTTTCTTTTTTAAGTATAAAAAAAGTTTGGTATAGAGCACTTGCCTGGCATAGCAAGGCCTGAACTCAATCTCTAGTACTGAAAAAAAAGGTCACATTGTTAGATGACCTTTACTCAATGGCTCTTCTACAAACACTAAACATTCTGGCTTTGTATGGCGGTAGATGCCTGTGGTCCCAGCACTCAACACAATGAGGCAAAAGGATAACAAGTCCCTGCACAGCCTGGCTGCACAGCAAGACACTGTCTCAAACAGAAAACAAACAAGCAAACAAACAAAAATCCAACAGCTGCCACAAGAAAAACCTTATTGCTGCCAAGTTCAAACATGCCTTTTTCACTTTGGAGTGTGTAGCATACACCTACATATGTGTGCAGGTGATATGTGGAGGACAAGAGACAATCTTGGGGGGCTGGAGAGGTGGCTCAGGGGTTAAGCCTCTGCCTTGCAGGCGGAAAGTCCTGAGTTCGGATCCTAGACCCCAAGTATAGACACCGGGCGGAAACGGGGGCGGCCTGCGTTTCTGGCCCTGGTAGGGCAGAGCCTGTGAATTCTGGGCAGAGTAAACAAGGAGGTGGAGGCCTCCATGGTGGTTCCCCAATTTGTCCGTGGTTCTACACACACATACACACACACACACACACACACACACACACACACACACACACTCACACATATACGTACATGCACACACGCACAATTGAATAAATAATAAAATAATAAAAAAAGCTTTAAAAAAAAAGAGACAACCTTGGTATTCCTCAGGCACCATCGACCTTGTTTTTGTTTTTAGGTCTATTAAGAACTTTTTTAGGGGGTGCTGGGGATTGAACCCAGGTAAGAATCCATTTTAAAGGATTTGATCATTGCAAACAGAATGCGTGGGCAGTGGCTTTCAAAGGGATTGAAAATAGTTCAAGAGAATTTGGCTCTGAATTTGTACCTTCTCTCCACAATCATGATGTTCTAATCAGTCATTTTGCCTTAAATCTTCAACACAGGTGTGGCACCCACCCCACCCCTAAGAACTTTGGCTTATATACCATAATAGGAACTCCATTCATGAGGGACCATGCATTTCTGGTGTAGCACTGTAATTCCTGTATTTCATATACTGCTGGTACACAGTACTCACTCAGCAAATCCCAAGTCCCTCCTGCTTTCAATCTAACAGTTACTAGTAACGTCTGTGGGGTCAGCTCCCAGGCAGGCCTCATTCAACTTTTCTGATTGAACAAGTTTCATTGTCTTCCACCTGACAGGGAGAAAAACCTTTTTTTTGTTCAACTTGTATTTTACTGAAGTTTCATGTTTCTAGTTCACAAACTAGTTTTGTAGGTTTTTCTGACATACTCAATGCTTTCACCACCCTTTCATGAACGCACGTCAAGCATATCTAATTTTTCTGTGTGTGGTTAGGAGGCTGGGTGTTGAGGGACATGCTGAGCAGCAGGGAGCCCAGGGACCAATAGAAAATGGTACTGAGATGTTAAGAATGCATCCGAGTCCCAGAAGGAATTAAAAAAAAAAAAAAGAGGATCTCAATAGTTAATCCAGGCTAACCTTAAACTCAAGATGCTCCCTCCTCAATTCAGAGAGCTGGTATTATAGGTATGTATCCCCATGAGAGGCTCCAAAGCACAGTAATCTTTGATGCATTAGGAGAGAAAACACTGCATGGTGTGGGGCTTCTCACATCCAGGGCTTGCTCTCCCATTGAGCCCCGCCCACTTTCTATCTCTTTAGAGCTCTAAATTTGCTTTTAGAGTTAAATAAGTTAAATAAATACTGAGAATTTATATTTTCCATATACCTCAATCCAATCCCATCCTCCTTAGTTTTCCCTTTACAACACTACTTGTTCCCTATCAGTTTCCCTCCTGTGTTCACATCTTTTTGTATATGTGGCCCACTGAGTTTCATTTAAGCTGCCTTTGATAACTTTTATCAGGTAAAAGTGGGTATAACATTGAGGAGGGCATCTTTCCCCTTCTGTAGTGAAACACTGAAAGTCAACACAAAGCTTTAGAGAAATGTTGAGAGCCAGCACACAGGGCAATAGCTCTGTCATGTCCACAAGATGATGTCTGACTGCGCCTCTGCCACACTTGAGGCTTTTGCATTCTTACCACCACCTCCTCTGCAATGTTTCCTGAGCTTTGGGGAGATGGGGGTGGCTTAGATGTCCTGTTTAGGGTCTAGTTGTCCTCAGATGCTTATTTTCTACACTTTGGCCAGTTTTGATTTTAAGTAATAAGCACCTTCCATTGCAAAAGGAAACTTCTAGATTGGGTGCTGGGTGTGGCTCCAATCTATGGGCATAATGATAAATGTTTAAAAGGCAGTTCGATTTAAAATTTTATGACTAACCCTTGCTAATAGCCCCCTAAGGTCTATGTCTCCAATTTTATAGGCTCTCGGCCTGGTTTGCAGCACCAGGAATGTGTCCTTGGGGAAAAGCAGGTCCTAAGATCGACTTTTATAAAGCAATTGGTTGTCCCCTTAACAGTCATGCCACTACTACCCTGATGGTGCTGGCACCTCTGACCAGGATGGTGTTTATGTGACTTGTAGCTTTCAAGGATTATGAGACTGTTGATTGCTTTTCTCTCCTGGCAGCTTGCACAGTACTTTGCAGTACTGTGAAAATTAACCAGCAAGAAGACTTCCAGAACAGTTCCAACTCATTTTTTCTGCATCCTGTAATCAGTATGTGCAGTGTATTTACATCAATAGTTTCTGAAGGGCAACCAAGAACACCAGCAAAAACCTATATGACTTTGGGTCCTTTGAGATGTCTCTGACCAATAGCTTATTAGAAGGTATCACATACCTGGTACTAGGAATTTTGTTTATTTATGGCTTTCTAGTGGGAGCATATTGGGGTATTTTCTGTTATACCCTCTCTTCCTCTCTATATTCCCATGGAGGTTATGCTTGTTCACTCTTTAAAAAAAATTATATACATAGTAAAATAGGTTTGTCTGGTTTTATCTCACCACCTTAGGACTATTATCCCACCATTTCATCCCCTCATCTCCCCTGCCCCCTTAAAATTATTCCCCTTTCCACCTTACTGTCATCTTCATTTGTGTGTGTATGTGTGTGTGTGTGTATCAGAGGGCACTGTGTGCTGTAGAGACCCAAGGGTGACTTGAGGAAATATCCTGAATTGCTTCTACCTCCTTTTTGCTTCACTCTTGGACTTCCCAAGCTCCACCTTCCAAAGCCAGAAGTGCAGACCACCACCACTTCCACCTGTTTTTTTTTTCATGGGATCCAGGATCAAAACTCAGGTTCTTCTGCTTCTGAGGCAGTCTTAACCCCAGAGCCATCTCTCTAGTCCCATCTGTTGTCTTTTATATCTCTTCCTTTAAAGTCTTCATCTCTTCCCTCACCACCCTATTTTGTGTTTAAGATGACTTTTGAGACACCAAGATCCTTGGAGGCAAGGGATTGACAGCCACAGTAGTGTTCCTATGCTTAAGGGGAACACAGGAAAGGGTTCAGGGAAATTCCACTGGGTCCTTGTACGTCATCGGAGAGGAGGGCCCAGAGGAGAGACTGGCATGCACATTAAAGGATTCTCTGGGGATTGGGGGAGGGAGGCACTGGGGGATGGGGAGGGAGGGGGGAGGGGAGGGGGAGCAAGGAGGTGGGGGAAGGAGGAGGGAGGGAGGGAACCGATGTACCTACTAAGTTTGTATGAGCGGAAATAATAATAAAAAATGTTTAAAAAAAGAGAGATGACTTTTGAGTTGTGTGTCTATAGACACAGAGTGACATCAGGAATCATCCTGAATTGCTCTAACTCCTTAATGCTTTGCTCTGCTGTTTCTCGGCTCCATTTCTTAGCCATTTCCACCTGACATTTTTACGTGAGATGGGAACTCAGATCCTTCTGATTATGAGGCAAAGGCTTGAACCCCTGAGCCATCTCTCCAGAGAACATCTCTTCCCCCATCCAATATATTTCTTAAGATTGGGTTGGCCTTATGCAGCTGATGACCTCGAACTCCCAATCCAACCCCTCCGTCTTCTGAATCCTAGGAATACAGGCTGCATACTTTTCCTTCTTAATCATGGTCTGCCTTAAAAAAAAAAAAAAAAAAAAAAGTAACATGATGCTTCATTTTTAACTTAATTTTTTTAGTGTGTGTGTGTGTGTGTGTGTGTGTATCAGAGAGCACTTTGTCTTTGTGGAGGACCAAGGGTGACTGGGAATTTTAAATTGGACCTGGAATCCAAACTCAGGACCTTCTACTTTCAAGGCAGTCTTAACTCTTGAGCCATCTCTCCAGCTCCATTTTTAACTTTTTAAAAAGATAAAGGTAGGGCTGGGTTTAGTTCAGTGAATGCTTACCCAAGCCTTAGTTCAAGAAGAGAAGGAAGGGGCTAGAAGAAACAAGTTAAAAAAAAAAAAAAATCCAGATGACTGAAAAAAAAAAAAAAACAATATTTTTTGTAGTTTAAAAAAACACAACACATCCTGCTTCCTTTACTTAGCACCATTTAATGTATTAAAAAGCAGCTTTTTCAGAAAATTCAAAACAAGAAACATCACCATCTCTGAAGAACGAACATTAAAACATTAATGAGACTCCAAATGAACAACATTATTCGTACTACAGGTCTTCAATCTTCTTGGGACAACATTAAAAAAAAACAAACCAGAGTATCCAGACTGCTGGTTTTGATCAGACAAACATGAAATCTTATTTTAACACATAGTTTAAAAAAAATAAAACCAGTATTGCAAAACTGCAGCACCTTCTAGACAAGCCACTTCTAGGCAAGAACACACTCTGACCCACAGCTGTTTCATAAACACAGGCTCTAGAGGTACAACACTGAATGAGAATCCCCACTCCATGAGGGGAAAGTCATTTTATTTGATGAATAATAAAGGGGACCAGGCTTGGTGACACTTCCAGGGTTGAAGAAAAACTAGAGTTCTCCTCAGTCAGTTTCACTGATCTTAAGAGCGTAGGGTGGTGCCCAAAGGAACCGCTGTTGCCTAGAAATACCCCAAGTATTAGTCACAAAAGGAAGGTGACTGACATTTATGCCATGCTCATAAGAACATGGAAAAATATTTAAGCTACAAAGATAAATGAAAAAGTAGGATACAAAACTGTGTATAGTGAACTCTCAACTATGTCTAACTGGCTCATTCAAAATGTGTCCTATAAAAAAGAATACTTCAAAAAGCCACTGGTAGTTATTTTTAAAAAGTGAATATAATGACATTCGTATTTATTGTCTTTTCTGTGGCATGAGCCATACCTGGCCTTTTCTAAAATGTCCTCTACTGAGGACAGCAGAGCCACAGATTTAAAAATAAAATAAACTATTAGTTACAAAGTCTGACAGAAGTAATGAATTGAGTCAGTTGGTAGGAGTCCATCCTGTAAGAAAGGATGTGAACATTCAGGAAAACACAAAACACTCCAGACTACTGTAAAAATGGTTGGGACTGACTAGAGAAGGGGTGAGCGCCAGTCTCTCTTCTGGCTGGGTGTGGCTGGGTGAAGAGTGAGTCAGCCCTGCTGATGGAAAAGCTGCAGGAAAGAACAGGAATCCCCGCGCTTGGCCTCAACATAGCTATATCAGGAGTGAATACGAAGCTAACCTTTGCCATTTTTTGTGCAGACTTGAAGCTACTAAAACACTCTAAGACCATAGCTGTGGAGAGCCCACCCTGGCTCAGAGAAACAAAAGTGCTGCTACAGAACTGGATCAAAATGGCCAGACCTGCAATGCAACATGAAGGAGCCAAGGCTGCAGGGCTGAGCTACAGCAGGACCATCTCAGAAACAAGTAAGAATATCAAACTGTGGTGTGCGCATCTGGTCCCAACACTAGAGAATCCGAGGCAAGAGCATCAGGAATTCAAGGAAAGCCTGAGCTTAGGAGACTCTCTCAAAATGCAAAACAAATATCAAATGCAAAGTGGAAAAAAGAAAGTATGACATGGAAAGTTACAAGTACTTTCTAGGAAAACAACTCTAAGATGCTGACTTGCACACTTTGAGGCCTCTAAAAGACACCAACCCACTTTGTACGGAAGAATCCAATGGTTGATGCACTAGACACCGGGGCCTCTAAAAGGAGAGGCATCTGCCCCTGCCCAAAGGACTCCATCGTTTCCAAAGCAGAAGTGAACACACCACCATCTGTTACAACAGACACTGCTGCTTCATTACCAGCAAAGGACACTCTGCAAGTCTCACTGGATCATGCATAAACTTCCCTGACTACCAGGGTGAGTGCTTCCAGAAAGGGCAAGAATGCTGGCACTTTGTGCAACTTGCCCTGAACATCTGCAAGCCTAGTACTGCTAGTTAACTTTCTTTTAAGAAACAGAGTTGTGTTTAACTCCAAGAACGAACACTCTGAAACTAAATGTAAGTGACCTGTCCTACATCTAGAACAAGCTCCATCAGTGCCATCAAAAGCTGAGATGCAGAATGATTTTAATTAAATTCTTCAGTCTCCTCTCCCAACCGCTGGTTTTCAATGTACTCTTGGGTCAGCCGCTGTATGTCTTTCCGAACATTCGGGTGGTCTTCCAGGTCTTCATAGAGTGACCTGGCGATGTCCAACCTCCTGTAGTCCTCTGGCTTGACAAGGCTTCGCACAACCTGAAGGCATCGCTCTTTCAGGGTATACACTGCAAGGGCAGGAAACCGAGTCCTCAGTGGCAGATCAGGCCTCAGAGCCAGGATGAACAAAGAACCAACCCAGTCAGTTAATCTAGATAATCTCACTTGAGCTTTGAAAGGTGAACACACATGTGGCAGTGTTTTATCAGTGTTATGTCCCAGTGCTTGTGCCTATGTACAGTAACCTCGCTCTTTTATCTCTTGATTTATTTAGAGAGAAAATAGACACATGGGCACCTAGCATGTGTTATGGTGAAAGGACAATTTTCCCAAGTCAATTCTCTCCTGTACCATATGGGTTTCCGGGCTCTAGCTCACTTAGCAAGTTTTACACATAGGCATCTTTACCTGCTGAGCCATCTAGTTGCTTTTGTTTTTAATTTTTTAATTTTTAATTTTTTAATTTTGTATTTTTGTGCGTGCGTGTGTGCATGTGTTTGTGTAGTATCACAAGAACCGTGGAAATCCAAGGGTGACTTCAGGAATCATCCTGAATTGTTCTAACTTCCTTCAGAGCCTGAAGTGCAGATCGGTGCTGAATTCCATCTGGCATTTTTATGTGGAATCTGGGATTTATACTTAAGTCCTTCTGCTTGCAAGGCCATCTCTCCAGCCCTGTTTTGCTTTTTGAAAGGATCACTAGCCCAGGTTGGGTCTTGAACTTGCAATGTTGCCAAAGATGACTTTGACACCTGATCCTTTTTGTTTCCACAGCCTGAGTGTTGGATTACAGTGTACCACCACACTTGGTTTATACAGTGCTGGACAGCAAGCCTACAGCCTCATGCATGCTAAGCAAGCTCTCTACCAACTGAGCCACAACTCCAGCTGGCAACTTGCTCTTGAAAGTGGCCTGGATCTGCGATTTTTCTCAAACTAAATGTGAAGTGACATTGTTAACTCTGAGCCTGTTTTAAAGCCCTACTGAAAAGACTTCATCAAGAGGGACACAGCTCTGTGATACCTGGAAGCAGCAGCTCTAGACAAGTGCCATCAGAAAGCAGCCACACCAGATGCTAAGAATGAGAGGAATGACCACCCTGCAGAGCTTGCTCAGCCCACACACAACAACAAAAATAGGGGGTAGGTGTCTCATGACAAGAGATAACAAAACAGTGTGTGGTTGGCTTTAGTGGTAACAACTGCTTTTTAAAATTCACTTGGAACTGGGCACAGTGGTTCACACTGTTAATCTCAGCACTTGGGGAAGCTGAGTCAGGAATCACCAAGGGTTTAGATTAAGCCTGAACTACATAGTGAGTTTCAGTGTAACCTGATCTCAAAAAAAAAGTCAGGTTTGGTTTTTGTAAAAGTCTTCAACCCCAGTAATTAGGAGACAAAGATAAAAGGATTGGAAGTCTCAGGTCTGTCTGATCAGCTAGGACTATACAGCAAGACCCATCTCTGAAGTAAAACAAATAGCTCCGTTGGTAAAGTGCTTGTGAATCAAGCTTGAGGACCCAAGTTTGGTTCCCAGAATCCACATAAAAATTGGATGTGGCAGCACATACTTGTAACCAATCCCAGCTCTGAAATGGTGAAAATAGGAGGATAACTGGTTTTGCTGGCTGGCCAACTTAGCCAAATCGCAAGCTTCATGCCAGTGAGACACCCTGATGTCTTCAAACAAACAAAAAAAAAACACACAGGGTTGGTGGCTCTTAGGAACAAAGTTGACACATACCCATTACACATGTATACACAAACAAATACATAAACAGACAAACACATACATGAATAAAATGGAATTGGAGATGTATCTCAGTGGGTAGAGTATGCTTACTTAGCATGCATATGACCAGGGTTTAATCCCTAGCACCACATAAAACTGGGCATGGTAGCATAGACCTATAATTCCAGCCCTTGGAAGGTGGACTCAAGAGCACCCAGGGTTCAAGGTCACCTGTGATTACATTTCTAGGTCTGAGGCAAGCCTGGGAAACGTAAGATCCTGTTTTAAAAAAAGAAATAAACAAACAACAACAAAACCAGGTCCACGTGTAGCATGAATAGGTCATTAAAAAAAAAAAAAAAAAAAAAAGAGAGGGATTCACTGCAGTGAGACTTGTCCTCACCAGACCTGCATAATGACTGACATCCAACATGCCCCATAGACTACGAGGGACTCAAGAGAGATAAGAACATGCAGTTGGAACCTTGGAGAGTGAAGCTGGATGGGCGGCTCAAGGACAGGTAACTTAGTATGCTGCAGAGGCCTAAACCCCCACAAGAGTAGACAAGTCAGAGGGAACCCTGGGGTCCACAGAAGCAGCCAAGCAGGAAAAAGGGAGGAAGTGGGATGGACTGATGAAGGGAAGGGAGGGATGGGGAGATGGAGGAAAGCAGGGATAAGTACTCAATGTTTGTAAAACTAGAGAAAAATAAATTTTAATACAACAAGGAGGGGCTGGAGAGATGACTCAGGGCTTAAGTCTTTGCCTTGAAGGCAGAAGGGCTTGAGTTTGAACCCACATGGAAATGGTGGTGACCTGAACTCCAGTCCTGGAAGATGGAGTCTGAGAAACCCCAGCACAAAGCAATAATGATGTAGAGCCACCCAGAATGCTCCTGGAATCACCCTCGGGCCTCCACAGGCACACACAGCGTGCTCTTTTATATACACATATACATGTATACATACAGCCCTATACATGTAAAGAGAGGAAAGGGGGGCTTAAGGAAAGTAGGTGTGAATATAATCAAGATACATTGTATACCCATGACAATATCAAAGAATAAAAATCCGTTTTTAAAGGTTTATTTACTTATTTGTTCTGGAGTTTCCCAGGCTCTACCCTTCAGGATCAGAAGTACATGCCCCCACCATTTCCGCCTGCATTTTTCCGTGGGATCTGGGATCTAAACTCAGGACCTTCTGCTTGGGAGGCAGAGGCTTAATCCCTGAGCCATTTCTCCAGCTCATAAAAATTACTTTTTAAAAGAGTAAAAAATAATAAATTCACCACAGAACTTAATGTCCTATAAAGGCAAAATTTCACCAAACCTCTTTTTTATTTATTTTCATGGGTGTCTATGTGTCTTTATGTATCAGAGGGCACTGTATGTGCCTGTGGAGGCCCAAGGGTGACTTAGGAATCACCCTGAATTGCTTCTACCTCTTATTTTCTTTGCTCTGTTGTTTCCCAGGCTCTGCCTTCCAGAATTGGAAATACAAGCCGCCATTTCCACCTGCTGTTTTTACATGGGATCTGGGATCAAAACTCAGGACCTTGTGCTTGTGAAGCAGAGGCTTAACCCCGAGCCATCTTTCAGTCCAAAGCACTTTTTAGTACACACATATCTTGATTAACTTTGCTTTGATTTTGCCTCTCATTATATAGCCCAAATTGGTCTGCAAGTCATGGTCCCCCTGCCTCCATCTCCCAAGTACTAGGATTATGTGTACCATCATGTGTATCTTACCCACTTTTTTACAGGATCAATATTCACATATTAGTTTGAATTCCAGAAAGTTTCAGGAAGTTATGGGTTTTTTCTTTTTTTATTCACAGGGCATCAGTTTCTTAGGGTTCAATCTAATAAAAATCATTTGAGCATTAAATAATAGTACACTAACATACTAACCTTTAGTTAACAATTTTTAACCTCTGATCAACACAGTGAATTTAAATGCATCAAATTAAAAACATTATCTTGGAAGATATTAACAAGATAAGTGGTGAAAGAAGGGCTGGTGAGGTAACTCTGTGGGTGAGACACCCGATCACAACCAAGTACCTGTCAGTGGTTCACTGTCAAGAGACCCACATGGTGGAAGGAAAGCACTGGCTTCCAAGAGTTGTCCTCTAGCCTCCAGCCATGTGTCATGCATGCATGTGTGCTTATTTTCTCTCTGTTTCAAATAAGTCAATAAAATATTGAATGTACATAAACTTAAGAAGCTGACAACAGATAAATCATGGTATCATTCTTCCCCATACAGGGATTGAACCCATAATTTGCTGCATGCTAGGAAAGTACTCTACTACTAAGCTATAGCCCCAACCCTCTTTTTATTTTTTGAGGCAGGGTCTCACTGAGTTTCTCGGTTTGACCTTAAATTTACATTGACCTTAAATAACCTTGTGATCCTCTGGCCCAGTTTCCTGAGCAGGTAGGATTACAGGCTCAGTCACTAAACTGAGCTTCTTTGACCTCAGAATCCAGCGTACGCGTCTGCACCAAGACTGGAGAACCAAAAGGCATTCACGGCTCTATGATCAGATACTTAGACTTGGTCTGTCTTTTTATTTTATTACTGTGTGTGATGTGTGTACACAGACTGCTGCATGCACCTGTGTACACAGGCAGAGGTCAAAGGAAGATTATCACCATTACCCTATTCCCTAGAGACAAAGCTACTCATTAAACTTGGAACTAAGCTGGCAACCATCAAGCCCCAAGTATCCTCTCATCTACCTTCCCTAAACTAGAGTTACAGGCAGACGTGGCCACACCTAGCTTTTTACACGGGTGCTCAGGATTTGAATTCAGTTCCTCATGTTCATACAGTGAGCACTCTTACCATTCCCCAGCCTCTGAGCCCGTCTCTTAAGAGCCCGGAGTGTTTTTGAGACACCAGAACATCTTTGTTCAACCCAGGACATAGAAAAGAAATACTTCCGTTTTATTTATGGGGGGACAGAACATAAGAGAGACTGGACAGCCTGTCTACCTCAGGCCTTTCCAATAATCTGTCATTACAATAACTATCATGCCATTCAACAAGTAGGACAGCCATTTGTGGTGGCACACTCCTAGAGCACACAGCTCTCAGGAGGCTGGGGCAAGAGGATCACTTTGAGTTCAAGACTAACCTGAGCTCTACAGTGACTAGGTTAGAGTGAGACCCTGTTTCAAAGAAAGAAAAAGAGACTAAACATCAGTACCTGGCAGTGTGATGTTCGCAAAAATAGGCTGCCCGTCAACATTGAGAGATGGCACAAATAATTCAGTTTGATTAACCAGAAGCCCATCGTAGGTCCCTGCATCCCTGAAGAGCCAAAGGTGACCTGTTAATACAAGCAGAGATTGTTAGGAGCCATACTGGTCTGCTAAGGCACCTGATTGCCCTGCAAAACTTGCCTCCTGTTTTGCATTCATGTCACACCAAGCCCCTGCAGAAAGATCTACTTACACCTGAGAACATAGGCCTAAAGAAGGCAAGTTATGTGCTGAAGGAAAGAGACAAAAAGCAGAGAGAACAGATCTGAGCTGGCAACCACAGTAGAGAAGCAAAATCTGGATGAAGTAAGTAAATGCAAGTCAAACACTTCAAGCACCAGGAAGCACAAGCCAGCATGTAGCAGAGGCCAAGAAGGATCCATGCTGTGAACAGGAAAATGTGATGTGGAAAACAGAAGAGAAGTAAGTTATCTCTGGGACAGAAGGCGGGTGGGGGATAGGAAGGGCAAGAAGGATCTCAGTGAAGGGACAGTTCTAATCTATAACTTCACCTAGAGGTTACAGTGTCAAAAATGCATCAAGCTTTGTTTGTGCACTGCACTGTGTAAACTGTTCCTTAATTTAAAAAGTACAATACATGCAAAAAAGGGTGGAAGGTAGACACAGGAAAGGATGGAAATCTCCACAGACAAGCTTCTAAGGAGTAAGCTTGCTTCAGAATTCAGCACTTGTTCATGGGGCACAAACTCACTTGAAGATTCTGTGGGAGATTTAAAAAAAAGTAAGTTGGTGATTTTCACAGTGTTGTATTCATGTCCTTCCACAGGATAGGCAAGTACCTTAGTATTAACTGTATCCCCGCCATAAAATAGCAAATTTCTTGTTTTTTGAGATAGGGTTGAACTATGTAGCCCAGGCTAGCTTGTAGCTTGCTTGCTATGTAGCCCAGGCTGGCCTTGGACTAGTGATGATTCTCCTGATGTAGTCTCACAAGCACTGGAATTACAGACAAGTGCCACTAGGTCTGACTGAAGTTCCTATTACATTAAGTCAGCAGAATAGAGTGCAGCCCAATGGCACAGCGCTTGCCTACCATGCGGAAGGACCGAAGATTCAATTTCCAGCACCACAAAAACAAATCATAAATTTGATAAAAAGTTAGCACAAGTCCCCATATATAAAATAGGACACTACAAAAAGAATTCTCCCTGGAAACACGCTTTGCTTCCTCATCAAACAGTGTAAGTTATTTGGTGTACAAGACTTCAACAGCCTAGAGGCTGAGAGGATGCTGGTGCGGTGTGGACAAGGCATCAGGCTCACCACTGGGAGGCTGTGAGATGCCCTGTGCAGGGCCATGCTGCAGGAGCAGGTCCCACCAGACGCCAGAAGCCAAGCAGAGGTGCATCTGGCTTTGGACTCCCCAGTCTACTTACCTGTCAACCTGAGTTTGATCCCCAGAATGAAAGAACTAAGTTCCAAAAGTTGTCCTGCCGGTCACACCTGGGGCATGGCAAGCTCTCCGTCTCCCAAACCCTCTCAAGTAAATAGATTGAGAAGCATTAGCTTATTAGTTCGTTGCTTTCTTTGAGACAGGGTCTGGTAGAGAAGGCTGGCTTAGACCTCTTGTCTCCACCTCCCAGGGCTGGGATCACTGGTTTTCAAGGACACACCTACTTTCTGAGAAGTCAGCACAGCACTGGGGCCCATAAACTCAGCAAGCAGAGGCCTGAGGCTAGAGGACACCACAAACTTGTGTGTGTGTGTGTGTGTGTGTGTGTGTGTGTGTGTGTGTGTGTATGTAGGGCACTTTGGGAATCATCCTGGATTGTTTCTACCTTTTTGCTTCCCTCTGGGATTTCCCAGGCTCCACCCACCAGTATTGCAAGTACTGGCCCCCAGGATTTCCGCCTAGTGTTTTTACATGGACCTGGAATCTGAACTCAAGACCTTCTGCTTGCGAAGCAGAGTCTTAACCTCTGAGCCTTTTCTCCAGCTCACACCGCAGACCTTTTATTGCTTGGCATTTCCTTTTCTTGAACACAAAGTCTCAGTCTTATCCCTGGCTGGACCTTCAATTTCTGGCAACCATCCTGCCTCATCGTCCCACCTGCTGGTATTACCCGAGATCCCACACTTTTTATCTGTAGTGTGAGGAGTCAGGACCTTGCCAGGAGCCCAGGCTGTCCTTGAACTCATGAAGCTCCCTCCTCAACTTCCACCATTACTGCTGGCAGCCACAGCCAGCTGTGGGTGTTGTTAGTGTGTGAAAGTGCCAGGGCCAAAACATCTTTCTCTAAAGTTGCCATCACCTTTTGGAACTTCCTCCCCCACTACTCAACGCCCACAGCGCCTCGGGCGAGGCTCCCAGGCTAGTCGCTGAGTCCACGTCCCAGTCCAGGACGCGCTCCCCGGCTGGGCAGGGTCGGCCCCACCCGCGAAGGGGGTGGGGGGAGAGGCAGGGGGATACGGGGTTGACCCGGCTGGTGAGGGTGCTGCGGGGAGGAGCGGACGGCTGCGGTGCGAGCGTCGGGGCAGAGGACAGGGGGCGCTGCGAGGACGCACGCACGCACCGGGAAGGGGGCGCGAGCCCCTCCTAGGCGCCAATTATTGAGGGCTTAAAACTCAACAGGGCGTCCCAGAGCGCAGTCCTGCTCGGCCCCGCGACCCGGGCTGTGTGCCCGAGGGGGCGCGGCGGTGGGGGGGCTCCCTGCGTACCTCGGTAGCTGTGGATGCGGCGGCCCGTGCCCGGAGGCAGCGTGGGATAAGGCTGCGGCTCGCCGTCGAAGTTGAGCCACACGGGCAGCACGACGCGCGGGCTGCGGTTGCAGAAGATGACCTGAGACGGCTCGCGCGAGTTCACGGAGCGCAGCACGGGCCGCGGCCGCTCGGCCTCCATGTCGGCGTCGGCGTCGGCGCGCGTCTCGGGCTCCGTCCGCCGCGCGCCGTCCTTCTCCGGCCCCGACCTCCCGGGGCCCCGGCCTGCCCGGCCCCGCCTCCTCTGCGCCCTCCGCCCCTCCCCGGCCCGCCTTCCGCGCATGACCTCGGGCGCCTCGGGATGCCGGCGGGTGGCTGCAGGCGTGTGCGTGCGTGCGTGCGTGCGCGCTCCCGCCGGTCGCGAACCCTCGGCGCGCTCCGGAACCGAGAAAAGCCTTGGAAATGCCATCTTGAAACTGCAAGAGCGTCGCAGGGTCCTTAAGCGGCGGGGGACAGGGAGGGGGGGGAAGGGGGAGCCCCGAAGTGGGAATGGAGTTCCCACTGCAAATTTCAGAGTTGTTTTCTATTGCTGCACGTTTATTTATTCATTTATCTGTTATCTCGTTTGTGCCTATGTTCCACAAGGCGTGCGTGGAAAACAGGACGCTTTATCGGGAATCACGTCCATTTTTGGGTTCCTCCAGTGAGCCCAAGTTTCAGGCTTCTGACGAGTCATCGTTGACCTTTTTTTTTCTTCCCTGGGTGAAGACAGTTTTACAATGGAGCCCCGTCTGGCCCACTGTATAGACCAAGTTGGCTTCCAACTTGCAGCCATCCTCCTGGCTCTGCCAACTCATGCAAACTTAAGTTTCATTTATTCTAAGACTTTCACAGTTTTGCCGTATTTTCCCTGTCATCTACACTATGAAGTTTTTTCATTAATTGTGTCTCTATTTTAAGTATTTTATTTGAAAGAGGGAGAGAAGGTCCACACATGTATGCCATGGCACACCAGTGGAGTCAGAGGACAACTTTCCATCCGCCATGTGGGCTTCCAGGAATGGAACTTAGGTCACCAAGTTGGCAAGCATGTGCCTCATCCACTAAGCTATCTCGCCAAACCAATGTCTCTACGAGTTTTAAAGAGTTCAGCTGAACACCAAAAGTAAAAATTTACCTTCCATTTCCATGCCCGTCACCTTGAATCACTGGAGATGTTATCAGTTTGTGTGTATGCTGTTTCCTTTCAAAGAGACTTAAACATATGAATATAACATAACAAGCTTAAGTTATGTCTTTGGCACCTTGCTTAATATATTTTCCAGTTCCATGCCCTTATCAGCAAATTCTACAATTTCATCCTTCTTTATAGCTGAATAATATTCCATTGTATAGATGTACCAAGGTTTCATTACCATTTGTTGATGGACATGTTAACTCATCCCATTTTCTTGCTATTGTAAATGGAGCTACAATGAACATGGAGAAACATTCCATGTTCTCTCTTATATATGGATCTAGCATAAACTCTTATCTGGAGCATTTGGCTTGGAATCCCAATGCGATTATGGGACTTGTTGTACATAGTTTATTATAGCTATTTATGAGCCTGAGATGCTTGGCGGGCTGACAAATTCTGTGGTTTGAGATTTGAAGGTAGGATTGGGCATGTTGGGGTGATTGAAGCAGATTTGGTAGAGGTGCCAAGCAGAGATGCACCTGGCTTTCAACTCCCCAGTCTACTTACCTGTCAACCTGAGTTTGATCCTCAGAATGAAAGAACTAAGTTCCAAAAGTTGTCCTGCCGGTCACACCTGGGGCATGGCAAGATATTGCATGGCAGATATTGCAAGTTAATTGATAAATGCTGCCTACTGTGTTGGAAGATTTGTGCAATGCTGTGTCCCTCATAGATGGGAACTATGGATTTAGTGGATTTTTGGATGGGTGTGGGGTCCCTTTGTATTTCTGTCTTTGTGTGTTCAAGTGGTACAGTTGGAATCACACATTGTGATGCTGGGCAAGGAAACAGTCTCTGAGATTTTAATTCTTCATCTTTCAAGTAGTTTTTATTCTTAGGGTCTCATATATCCCAGTTTAGCCTATCACTTACTATGTAGTTGAGGATTTCTGCTCCTCCCAAACCCCATCCCTGGCCAGGTGCTATGATTCAGGGTAGGCGGCAGCATGCCAGAAAAGAACACTTACATGCTTAAGGATGTCAGGTGTCTCTATAACAGGATTCTACTTACAAATGAAAATATTGGATCAAGTGTCATAGTTGGGCACAGGTGTCAACTTGATATTTGAGGGTTTGAGTTCTGGTCATATTTGCAGAGAATCAGTGGTTGAATTAGGCCCAGAGCAGACCTACAGAAAATTATCTAAGCCCAGCCCATGGTGGGTGGGACTAGGCCCTGGAATAAAAGAGAGTTGGCATCCTTATGTTCACTTGGCCAGATACGCTGGTGTGGCAAGTAAGGATCATCCCTCTCTCAGCCATTACGTAGAGGACTGTGGCCAGTTCCCTCGGCCTGGTGTTGGTGCACGCTCTCCCATCAAGCTGGACTGAGAACTATAACCGGACTGTCGTTAAGGAAATAAACCCCTTGTTTCTTTACGCTGTTTGATATTTATCAGCAACCATGCAAGCAAACTGCAACAGTATCCCCTAGGCAAAATGCCAGCGATTGGATGGGACCCAGGTCTAGACATGAAATTCATGTTTCATATGGCTCATCCACATAGTCTTAAGTTTTTTTGTGTGTATATATTCATGTGCACATGTGGTGTGCATGCAGACCAAAGGTTGGCCCCCATTGTCTTCTTCTACTGTTTGTTCCATATTTTTTGGGAATAGTCTCACTGAATCTGAAGCTGGCTAGATAGATGGCAAGCCAGCCCAGGGATCCTCTGTCTCTGCATTCCATGCATTGGGATTGCAGGCAGGCACCACATCTGGCTTTCATGTGGAAGTTGGGGATCACGTTCTGGTCTACATGCTTACATGCAGTACTTCACTGACTAAGCCATCTTCCTAGCTCCCGTATCCTCAAGCTGTCTGTTTTGACAATGATCCGCCACGGAAGTGCCAAGGACACTCTGAAGAAGACTACAGGGACAATGCACTCAAAGAAAGAAAAAAAAGAAAAAAAAAAAAATTTCCCTTAGGAGTCTCGTGCTGAAAGGAAAAGGACAGGGCCTGTGTGCTTACCAGCAGGAGCTTGTCTCCTAGACAGCTACCTCAGTTCTGACTTATCAAATAATCACCCTAAAGAGAAATCAGAACTATAAAAAGATGAGGAGGACACACCTAGGATAGGACGATTATGTATATATTTAAATCTGAACCTCTCGGCAGAACTGGTACTTGTGACTATATGCCTTCTTCAAAACACTCCACCAGTTCATAAAGCCAGAACTGAAGAAGACAGGCCCATGAGATGGCTAATGGGGAATAGGCAACTGCCACACAAGTCTGATGACCTGAGTTCAATTTCTGGAGACTATGTAAAGGTGGATGAAAAGAATGACTCCGTAGTTGTCCTCTGACCTCCAAGAGCACACACCATGGCTTATGTGTGCCACACATCATACATGAGAAATTAAAAAAGGAGGAACTAAGAGTATAAGGGCAATAACTAATGGAAAAATTAATGTCTATAGGAACGAATTAGTATTTGCAGCACATATAAATTCTCTAACATGAAAATCTCTACAGAAAAAGCTTTTAGCTATGAGGTTAACATGTTTATCAGAAGTTTTGGATACCAGCACAAACTTCTCCACTCTTCCACTTAAACTACAGTTCTTTTCAAAGGAAGGAGGGTTAGCATGTATCTTAAAGAGTCTACTTCTTTCACTGCAGTGAACTTGTGCAGAGGTTGGTATATCAACAGATCATAAACATTGGAACTGAGCCAATGCGCTCATCTTTTATTGCAGTGTGGTGCACCTACACGGTAAGCACTTGTTAACATCCGCTAAATGACCTATGACTCCAAGAAGAGTAAGTCAGCCAAAGGACTAGTAAGCTGCCCGGCCTACAATCAGAACAGCTGCACTTGAAGGCTTGTCAGAGAAAAAATGCTCTCCTACCACGCTGCCTAGAGTAGTGAGCTATCTCAGCTCTTCTCCCCACCACAATCACACCAGTCAGATAAAGGTGAGGAGTTTATTAGGGAAACATGAGAGCCATAGATAACCCCAAGTGACAGAAAACAGAAAATGTCCCTTCAAGCCATCTGGGGGCCTGGCCTTGACCACTTCCAAACAAGAATTGAGTGGATTGCCCACAACATTTTCTGGCTACACTGCCAGGATATGTCTCAGCCAGGACTGCCTCCACCTCCTCCCACAGGTGGGAGAAGACAGACAGCTGACAGAATCAGTGCAGATGCAAGAGCTGTAGGGAAGTCAGAGAGAAGGAGTGAGAAGCAGGGAGGACCTGAACACAGTCCCAGCCTTTAGCTCTGAACACCTCCAACACATTGACAATAGTTCATAAAATGTACTGAAAAGGTAAAATGTCTAACGGTGTTTCCAAGGGGTCTCCTGGACTTCTACCCCCATGCCACATCACATCCCAGATGAACATGGCAGAGCCCAAAGGCCACTTTTGAAAAAAAAAAAAAAACAAGAAAAAGCCCTGTTGCTCTTTAAGGAGAGGAGGAGCGGAAGGCTGCTGGGCCTTTCCCACATGGCCTGCAATCCGTACAGCAGCGTCCCAGCAGCAGCGCAGCGGAGTTCTAGGTGAGTGTCTCACCTTTTGTCACCTGTGAAAGGAAAACTGACATTCATACACGTTCTAAGAAATAAAGGCATGCTACTTTAGAACCTATGCAATAAGGGTAGAAAAGACACCTTAAGAGTCACACAAGCTAAATCCTGACAACATGCATAACTTTTTAAACAGTTTCTGCCTCCAAGTTTGTGCAGATCTCCAGAACAGTACATGCCACACTCACCCGTGCTTCAATGTACTCTATTCTCCGCTCAAGAGCTGTCAACTTCTCATTTAGGGTTGCAAGTCTTGAACGACAAGACATATCTAATAAAAGGAGAACCATGTTCAAGATTAATGTCTCTCCAAACATACCCCCCACACCCTTTATGCTGCAGGGGAATAATTCATCATGCCAGGTACACGTGAAGAAACAGGTGAGAAGTATCTTAGCAGCAAGGTGCTCAGCTGCTGCAGAGAACAGAGGACACCCATGCCCCGATCTCTGGAGTTGATACATGTATGTGACACATGGCGAAAGGAACTTAGAAGTGAGTGGAGTCTTGAGATTCTTGATTTATACTGCATTTTTTAGGCTGTTCTAATCTGAGCACAAGTCCACGTAGATGAGGGGCAGAGAAAAGGGGATCACGCAGGGCCAAAAAGGAGATATGAAGCACGGAAGGGACTCAACTTGCCACTGCCCGCTAGAAGGAAAGAGGCCAAACAGAAGAGATGCCAGTGACCTTTAGAAGCTGATTTAGCTTCAGCTGATACAGTGACCTCAAGTCTCACAAACAAAATAAAGTGAATCCCACCAACAACCAATGAACAAGGAAATGGATCCTCAAAGAGCCTCTGGAAAGGAAGGCACCCAAGTGTTCAGTGTTGCTTTCTGACCACACAGAATAAACTTACTTTTTTTATATTTTGTTTTGTCATCTTGCAAAACAGCTCAGCCTTAAAGTGACACTTCTGTCCCGACCTAAATATATGTATTCCAAGATGCTGCGTTTGTAGAGAATTGTTTCAGCAGCAATATAAAACCAGCACGCCAAGATGCACAGATTCACAACAGGCCAACAAAGAGTTCCAAGAGAAAGGACATACCAGAAAAGAAAATACAGATTTCCTCGAGGTCACAGTCACACAAACTCTGAGTGTTTGCCCTGCATTCAATTCCAAGCATGTCAAGGAAGAAGGGGAGGAAGGGGAGAGAGGAGGAGGGAGGAAGGAAAGGAGGTAGGCAGGACTGTTGCACAAGGACACTTACTGGAGCCTTTTCAGAACTGGGGAAAACTTAAGGCCCTAAATTTCTTCTGTGAAAAGCAGCCCTAGTTCCTCTCCTTTCTGCAGAATTCTTTTTTACCTCACCCCTAACTCATCTTCCCCTCTGCAAATGCCTCCAACTAAAGCTATTCAATCATTTTCCCTCAATTGTTCTCAATGTACATGAGACAAGGGCGCTCGCTGAGACACAGTGATTACTTACCTCCTCCAGCTGGTTGTCAGTTCCCAACCTGTTTTTAAGTCTACAGTACTCACTCCCTCAATCTCCCACACGATGACTCAAGACAGCTGTGCTGTGCTCCTCTCCCCTGGCTGCATTACCGCAGTGCCTGGCATTCCTTGTGACAAGTCTTCCTACATACTCATCCTGCTCAACCTCCACTTCAAATCATACTCCTCTCACCTGTCTACACATGCCTCAAAGTCTCAGCTCAAACTTACCTCTGGGAAGCCTTTCCAGATAAGCATAATTCTCTATTTTCTGAATGTATTCAAACTGAACTCATTCTCTGGTTTGGATAAAACATTTTGAATAAAGAATTACAAAATAGATGTTATGTTCACTGCTTATGATGGTGAAAAGCCATTATCAAGTACCCAGCATCAAAAGGAAGTCTAGAAGGGATCACATATAACCTTAACACTCTAAAACTCAATACTGTTTTTCCAATTGGTTTCTAGTTTTGGGGAGGGGAATGTTTTGTTGAGTATATTTATACAGTCCAGGTTTACCTGGAACTCACTGTACAATCCAGGCTGACTTGGACCTGAGAATCCTCCTGCCTCAGCCTCCTAAGTGATGTGATTGCAGATGGATGCTTCTACACTGGCTCTTGAATTGTTTCTGCAGTCAAGTTTCAGTGCCTGGATGCATGTTGAGACTTACTGAAAATGGAAGAGTTTGCAATTTGAATACAAGAAATAACCTTTTTCTTATAAGCAAGGAAATAAAGACTTTATTTCAGAATTCTAATACATCCTAGACTAAGGAAATAGGCAGGATTCTAATCGTGAGAAACCTCGAAGAAATGATGATGCTACTGGCCAATGCTAGGAGTTATTACTAGGTAGTTTTAAAAAAACTGTAGCGTGAAATGAATACTAACTAAGCCGAAGAAAGTACAGCACTGTGACCCAAGGTAAAAGTTAGGACAATTTGGGGGCTGGAGAGGTGGCTCAGGGTTTAAGCCTCTGCCTTGCAGGCGGAAGGTCCTGAGTTCAAATCCTAGACCCCATTATAGACGCTGGGTGGAAGTAGGGGCAGCCTGCGTTTCTGGTCCTGGTAGGGCGGAGCCTGTGAATCCTGGGGCAGAGTAAATGAGGAAGTGGTGGAGGCAGTCCATGGTGGTTCCCAAATTCACCCGCGGTTTTACACACTTACACACACACACACACACACACACACACACACACACACAAGCACAACTGAATAAATAATAAAACAAAATTTTTAAAAAGTTAGGACAATTTGACTAAACAATAAGATGGACCTTCAACACAAGCAGGAATTTATAGACACTAACAGGCCGAGAAGCTAACACTTCTTTAGGACACACAGTACCTCACAATAAGCTCCTACATCACAAGGACAGATGGCCTGGCTGGGATGGCTCAGAATGAAGGTATATGGGAGATATTTTTCAATTCTAGTCCAGAGCCTGCTCCTGGGCTTTGGTATCTGTGGGGTTTGTGTTGTGTTTATGATGATCTCGTTCAGTGATTCAGACTCAATGTATACTGTTTGAGGAGACATGTGAAGTATAGCAAACCTGCAATTCCCTGACACAGTCATGTGCTCTGCTTGTGCAGGAAACTCCATCTGCTCCCTTCTCTATCGATGCCAAAAGACCACCCAAACCACAGAGAAGACGGCAGTAACATCTAACACTACTGTGTCCTCTGGAATTCATGAAGTTTCTAGAAAACAGACTGCCATCAATCTAGGTCTTTATTTTTAACCCCCTCCTATAGTCAAAAGCTGACATGTGAAGAAAAATAAAGGGAAAAATGTTATTTTAACATTCTGTTTTCATACTTAGCTAACAATTCTGCAATACCTGTGTGTCAGATACCTCAAAAAGACTCAAGTGTCAGAAGGTCGAGGCAAGATGGTTTGAGTCCACAGGTGGACTCCAGCCCTTGTCAGAAAGACCAAGAGAGGTGGTACATGCCTGTACTGTCAGAACATAGGAGGCTAAAAGAGCTGGATAAGAAGGTAGAGTCCAAGGTGGGATACACAGTGACACCCAGTCTCCAAAAATAGACAGACAGACGGACAGATAGATAGATAAAGAGAGAGAAAGGAGGGGAAGGAGAAGAGAGAGAGAGAAAGAGAAGAAAAATGGACAATATCCACTCCCAAGAAATTTAAAATTGTGGACCAAGGAGACAATTCGATGGGTAGAGTACTTGCTCACAAACCTGGCAATCGGTTAAGTTTCTGGGAGCCCACATTTGGAATGAGAGAAGTCACTTCTAAAAGCTGTTCTCTGACCTCCACTTGACACCACGGTATGCATGAATGTGTGCGTGCATACTTTCTTTCCGCCCTTTCTTTTTTCTTTGACAAATATTTAAGAAAAAAAAAAAAACTACAATTGTGGCTGGGTAGTGTCGTGCATGTCCACAATCCTAGCACTCTGGGGGCTGAAGGAGGAGGATCCTGAGTTCTAGACCAGCCTGAGACAGTCGAAAAACAATGGGGGGGGTTATAAAAGAAAGACATACTCTCTTGGGTCTAAATGCATGCCATCTAAAAGTTTAACATGGCCAGGGACAGTGGTGCATACCTATAGTCCTCATTACTTAGGAGGCTGAAGCAAGAGAGCTGAGATTAGCTTGTGGAACAGTTAGGCCCCAATTCAAAACAAAAATAACACTTACTAAGAGGAGGCAAGCAACAAATCTTAGGGAGACAATATGAGAGGTCTCAGGCTCCATCCACAGCACCATCAAAAAAGAAGCCCTTGGGCTGAACGTGGTTATGCAGCTACCCAAGGGAAGGAAAGTTTCCTTTCGTTGTTTTTAAAAGTTTACTAACAATGTGAGAAAGTTTTTTTTTTTTTTAATTTATTTACTTGTGAGAGGGAGAGAAAGGGAGGAAGAACAAGAAACAGAAAGAAAGGTAAACACATGCACTATACTGTCTTCTAGGAATAAAATTCAGGTTGATAAGTGGATGACTTAAGCCACTGAGCTATCTCATTAGCCCAGAAATTATCATCAGGACCCAAGTCTGGATAAGATGCTAAATCACTCTTAAATTTTAAAAAGCAGCCCCAGTTTAACTTAGTATTGCTTTTATCAATCTACTTTGTTTATATTATGCAAAGGACTATGTTCACCACTGTGCATGTGCACAGGATAGGCTCTCTCCTTCCACCCTTATGTGAGTATGAGTTCCTAGGAATAAACTCAGATCATGAGGCTTGGGGGCAAGCGCTTTTATCTGCTAAGCCACCTTTGTCAACCCTGATTTGGTATTTTCAAAGTTTTACTAACTGAACTGACATTACTTACTTATGAGCAAGATGAAAGAGAAAAGAGATTGAAGGTAGGTACATGGATGACATGGCCTATAGGTCAGAACAACTTTCAGAAGTCATGATTGGACACTAGTACTTTGGTGCACCTACCAGATAAATGAAGTCTTTTAATTTTGCTTGATAAATTCTCCATGCAACGGATGTCCAACATTCCACTGCCTCCCCAGGTTGAGCCAAAGATGCAAATCTATGATCCTGTCACAGTCCACCTGGTCTCCCCAAGCATGAAACATTTTATTGTCTCTCTTAGACACAAAATCTCATGCTTTAGCCCGGGGCTACCTCAGACTCCTGGCAATCCTCTCACCTCAGCCAAAGCATTACAGGCATGAGCAATCTTTTATTTGATACTTCCTCTAGGAGAATGTTTAGAGTAAGGAACATTGTAAACAATCTCTAATATTTAGCTCCTAAGTGAAGTCAATCATGAGAATGTGAAATAACACAGAATTAAAAAAAATTTTTTTGAGGGGTCTGGAATTTAGGGGTTGATATGTACCTAACATTCATCAGGTCCTGCCCTCGAGTCTCAGTACTACTCTTAAATTAAACTACATGGAGGAGCAAAACAAGTATATCGGCATCTCTCAATGTTTTTAGTTTCACTAAAAATAACCTGTGGCCTTTTTGCACCTCACTGAAGCCTGCTTTCCTTTTCCATTAGTCATATTCCCTCCATTCACACTCCTTTAAAAACACTTTTAATACTTTTTTAGGGGGCTGGAGAGATGGCTCAGGGGTTAAGACTCTGCCTCGAAAAGCAGAAGGTCCTGAATTCAGATCCCAGGTCCCATGTAAAAACACCAGGTGGAAACAGTGGCAGCTGCGGCTAGCACTTCCGGCCCTGATGGCAGAGCCTGGGAAATCCCTGAAGGAAACAAAAAGGAGAAAGAAACAATCCAGGATGATTCCCAAAGTCACCCTTGGACCTCCACAGGCACATACAGTGGTCTCTGATATACACACACACATGTAAAAAAAAAAAAAAAAAAGTTAAAAAAATAATAAAGTTTGCTTGACCAAAAACAAACAAAAAAGTATGGGGCCTTTAAAAATAAAACTTTAGGATGCGTGAGCTCTATAATTTAATTATTCAATTATAATAATTATAACTATACAATTCCCTATTGTAATCTCTACAGCAACTGTGTGAGAATATGCATTACTGGCATACACATTTGTTATTATCCTCATTAGCTATATTGGAAATCTACTACACTACATAAAATCACAGTCCTAGATACCTCGTAATTAAATTTTAATATAAAAATGTAGTGGCATTCACCACCAATAATCCCAGTTTTTAAGAAGCAAAGCCAGGAAGGACACACAATTTAACAGGTATTCTGGTCTGCAGAGTGAGTTCTAGCCCAGCCTAGACCACAGAGTAACAGAACCCTGTCAAAAAAAAGGGGGGGGGGAGTTCTGCTTTGTTGTTATCGTTACATCTTCAAAATGAGAATTTCTAGCTTAGTACTGTGGTCCAGTTAGAATCACAGTGCTCAGGGGATCGAAGCAGCAGATCGAGTTCCAGGCCAGTCTGGGCCAGTTATCTGTCTCAAAGTAAGGGGGAAATGGAAATGTACATTTTTTTGTTTGGTTTACAGGCAGGGTAGCCTCAAAACCGTAGGGACTCTCCCTGCCTCTGTGCTAGCACTCTGCCCAAGTGCTAGGACTGCAGGTGTAAGCCACTACATCCAGAACAGTGCCACAGGAAAGAGTTGTGGTAACATCTCGTTCTTCCTGATGATTTTTTTTTTTCCTTTTGAGACTGCCTCATGTGGTCCAAGCTGGCCTCAGAATCTGTGTGGTGAACGGTATCTTGAGCTTCTGACCCTCCACTACCTCCTCAAAAGTGCTGGGACCTCCGGTGGGTTATGCAGTGTATGCAGTACTGGGAATAGAACCCAGGGCTTCATCCATGCTAGGTAAGCACTCTAAGTAAGCTACAAAATCCTCAGCCCTTTGCTCATGCTTTCTGGCTGTTTTTTTTTTTTTTTTTTTTTCTACTGTTTTAACAAAACTATTTTTTTTTTTTTGAAGGATCTGGGGATACTAAGATGTGCATGCTAAGCAAGTGCCTTACATCTGAGCTGCACCCTGGAACACTGACCAAAGGTCACTGTCACCTTTATGCAATGTAAGATTTGTAAAAATAATCATTTTTTAAACATTTTAATATGGCAGTTTCTTCTATTAAGTCTAAATTGCTTAACGTGGGCTGGAGAGATGATGGCTCAAGGGTTGAGACTCTGCCCCACAAGCAGAAAGTCCTGAGTTCAGATCCCAGGTCCCGCATAAAAAAAACGCCAGGACGAAATGGTGGCCTGGTGGGCAGAGCTTGGAAAATCCCAGACTGAAGCCAGGAGGTAAAAGCAATCCAGGATGACTCCCAAAGCCACCGTTGGTCCTCCACAGGGACACAGTGCCTTCTGATACACACACACAAACTAAACAATAAATAAATAAATAAAATTTTAAAAATGAGTGAATTGCTTAATGTTACTAACTAGTGGAATCAATGTGCTTAAGTTAAAAATAAACCCACTAGATGTTATCCATATGCATCTTGTAAATTACCTAAGACAGTCTTGCACTCGGAGAATTGTGAGGTGCAAGTTTCTGTTATGTATTTCTTGCCCTGAACACTGAGCAGTGCAGAAAGAACTTAAGACCTGCGGATCACATCCATGACCGCTGGAAAAAGAGGTCTGTTCAAAGCACCTGTCTGCTAGCTCCGAGCAGACTAAGCACACGGAGCCCTGAAGCATTGCCAGACAGTAGGATGCTGCGAGATACCCCAGGTCCTAAGGACCCAGGACCCCACTTCCGGCGCGGCCCCCCCAGCTGTCAACTAGAGAGCGCACACCGGACGCGGGGAGGGTAGTTCGAAACCACTGGCCGGGGGCTTCCGACTTGGCCGAAAGCGGCGGGGAACACGCTAGCTCGCGGGGTGCGGAGGGGGAGCGCATAGGAGCGAGGGACCGAGGCAAATGGGCATGTGAGTGGGCGCGCGGGGGGCGCAAGGAGACCGCCAGCCCGGGGCAAGGCAGCGCCACCGACAGGCCGAACAGTGTGGGGCGCCCAGGAGGAAGCAAAGCCGGCCGCGGCGGCGAGCCCGGCGTCCGCGCCGCGCAGCCTCCCTCCTCCCCGCCGCCCCTGGTCGCCCGCTGACCGAACGAGTTGAGAAAGTCCGAGATTTTCTTGATGCTGCTGGTGATGATCTCAATGTACTCGCGGTTCGCCCAGTCCTGGTGAATCTCTCGCTGCACCGGGTCCTCCTGCCCCGCCATGGCGGCCGCCTGAGAAGAATTACTGCGCAGGCGCGCCGCCCTGCAGCCTCTCGCGCGCATGCGTCCGCGACCCGCCGGCACTGTGGCGCGCATGCGCAGAGCAACGCCCTCTCGCGCCGGCCCGCCTCCCACGCGTGGAGGACAGAGGCGGCGGCGTCCCGGGAGTGGGGAGGGGAGGGGAGGGTGGCAGCGCGAGGTGGGGGATCCGGGCAGCGGCGGGATGGGTCGGGGGCGATCCGGGGGCGGCGGCGACTGAGTGTTCGGGACTCGGGCCTCGCGCCCACGCCGGCACCAGCTGCTTAGCTTGTTAGGGCGCGCGTGGGTTCCGCGGCCTCCGCACCCGCTGCACTCGCCTGCTGCCACAGCCGCTGCACCCGCATTTTAAAGACCTCTTTACGACGTAATATGCTGTCCCATCTCACGTGTACCGAGTAAATGGCGGAGACGCAGTGATGGACCATCTGAAGTAAAGCTGCTGAGGCCGTAGTTGGTCACAGAGTTAAGCTGTTGAAAAAATCCCAAATCTTTTGATTGTATTATTTCATTAAGAAAACTTGGCGGGGGGGGGGCGCTGGAGGGATGGCTCAGGGATTAAGACTGCCTAGCAAGGCATGAGGTCCTGAGTTTGGATTCCAGGTTCCATGCCATTCCAGGTGGAAAAGGCAGTGGCCCGCGCTTCTGGCCCTGTGGGCAGAGCCTGGAAAATCCCAGAGAGAAGCAAAAAAGAGATAGAAGCAATCCAGGATGATTACCGAAGTCACCGTTGGTCTTTGTGCGCATAAAGTATAAAAGAGAAAACCGCTCGTGAACTAGACATTATTGCACACTCCTATAACACCAGCAACTCAGAAGGCTGAGACACGGAGGATCTTCATGAGATCTAAACCAGCTGGACTATATAGCATGACACCCACACACACCAAAAAAAAAAAAAAAAATCATGGGTGGGTAACACTTTAATCACAAAGATAATCTTTTTAATACTATTTACTATTATTGGAAATAACTAAATGTTTAGTTTGCTATGGATCAAAGTCAGGGCGTACCAGTTTTACTACAATGCAAATAAACCTTTTTTTTCCCCTTCCAAAATAGTCTGCCACTTATGAATACAAGGACATTCTGATTTCACAGGATATTAGATTTGGACATAACACATACTTCTCAGAACACATTTGTTATTGCTACACAAAGTGTACAAAGGGCTGTATATAAATTGTCCTAATAGTATGGAGTCCTTTGTATCCAACATTCTTAATTATATGAACTTGCTTCACAGAGTTTCATATTTTAAACTTTTTTATTTAATTTGTGTGTGTGTGTGTGGAATCACGGATGAATTCGGGAACCACCATGGACCGCCTCCACCTCCTCCTCATTTACTCTGCCCTGGGATTCACAGGCTCTACCCTACCAGGACCAGAAACGCAGGCAGTCCTTGGCTTCTGCCCGGTGTCTATACTTGGGGTCTAGGATCCGAACTCAGGACCTCATGCCTTAAGGCAGAGGCTTAACCCCTGAGCCACCTTTCCAGCCCCGATTTTCATATTTTAAAAAGCTATATAATACTTTTTTTTAAATAGTGGTGTTTCCTCTAATAGGAGGAAATTAAGAAGAGATTGGAGGAAGCTTGTAATTCCAAACTATTCGCATCTCTTTCAAATCTTATTTCTGTTTCTGCCTCCATTTTGTGACTCCCTTCCAGATTCTTTTCCATTGACTTCTTCCATGGGGCATACATACATGCTGTGGGCATTGGACTCTGTTGGCCTTACAAATCAATATCTCAGTCTGACCTACCTTTTTCAGTCTCTTTCCATTTCCCTTAGCTTCACCTAAAGAAACACACAAAAGGTGTTGCCTCTTATTAGTTCTACAGTAGCTAGACACAGGGATTGTTAGATATCAGGCATGTTAAAAACAAAATGGGGGGCTGGAGAGGTGGCTCAAGGGTTAAGCCTCTGCCTTGCAGGCAGAAGGTCCTGAGTTCGGATCCTAGACCCCACGTATAGATGCCAGGCGGAAGCAGGGGCAGCCTGCATTTCTGGTCCTGGTAGGGCGGAGCCTGAATCCCAGGGCAGAGTAAACAAGGAGGAGGTGGAGGTGGCCCATGGTGGTTCCCGAATTCGTCCGTGGTTCTATACATGCACACACGCGCACACACCATACATGCACAATTGAATAAATAATAATAAAAAAATTTAAAAAAACAAAAACAAAAACAAAATGGCTCAAGCTGATCCCCCTTCCCCCATATGCACGAGCTCAAAGGACCTTCACAGTTCTCAGTTTACTTAGATTAAAAAGCTCAGTCCTCTCAAGGATAACTCCACAGCCCCTATCCTGTCTGCAACCTCTACACAACCCCCAATCCACCTGCACCTAAGATAAACTGGCATATTTCCCCAAGGACTTTCACCTATCCTGGGGTGAGCCCTCTTTCCATTCCAGCACTTTTCCAGCTTCAAGCCCCTGCCTTATAAAAACATACCCAAAGTCTAGCTTGGCTGCTGCTCTCTCATCCAGAGACAGTCACCACATTTGCTTACTAATAAAATCTCCTGTGTGTATATGTGCTAAATCTTGGGTATGTGTCTCTGCGTCCCCAGCCTGAGGTAGGGGGGGCTTTCCCAAAAATTCCCACAGGGATAATTCTGTGTGTACAAGAGCTCCATTGTTAAATGTCTCCCCCCAAATATTGCCTGCAAATAATCAGGCCCTGTGTAGCACTGGGTGGACTCTTCCCTTCCCACAGCCATCAGTTAACTGATACAAAATTTTTCATGGTGAGGAAAACATGTTTCCCAGCACAGTACATTAGGATTGAATGGTTCTTTTTAAGGTTTAACAGAAGACTGAGGAAAAGATTCCACTCAGAAAGCTAAGGAAAGACACATGTATCTTTCTTTTGTCATGTGGGAATTTATAATTCTGTCACATACTCAAACCATTCCAGTACATCAACAAAAGCTTTCTGGACTCCGTAGCACTGTCAGTGTGCAGGATGTAACAGAGGCTACACTTTAACATTAACTACAGATCTTAGATCTCTTAAGGTCTTTTATACCTGACCGTGCCCTTTGATCAAACGCTCACCGCACATCGGTGTGATGCGGTGGAGACATCTCCACAGGGATAGGATTCGAACCAGAGCTCCTGGACTTGGCATTCGGAGGGGCAGAGGCAGATCTTGACGCCTGCCTCCCACCCCGGTGCCTCCAGCTCCCCTCCCCCTGCCGGGGGTTCCGGCTCCGGTGGTCCTGGGTCACAAAGGCGGTTGCCAGGCGCCCAGTGGAGCAAAGATGCGGCCGCTACTCTGGAGCGAGCGATCCGCGCGGAGTTCAGAAGGTGAGCGCCCGGCCCGGATGGTGATGGTAGGACCAGGACCCGGCTCCCACCACTGCCCCGGCCTTGGCCAGGGCCGTGTGGCCCCTGCTCCCGGGGAGGGACCTCCTGGGAGACCAGCCTGTTCTCCAAGCGCTCCAGCCCCTCGGGATATGTTTACAGTTACCGAGAACCTCAGCTGCACTCTGGCGCTGCCGTCCCCTTTCCCAGGTGCGGAAATCAAGGAACCCGGTTTCTTAAGAGCAGGAAGCCTGTTTGACCAGGACTGCCGGGTGTGTCCTGTGTGAGACCCACTAGAGCAGCTTGAACAGAATCCCCAGGTTTCATCCCCTCCTGGGAGGGATGACAGCGACTTGGTGATGATCCTGGGGTAGAGAGGGACAATTGTTTTGTTGAAACCTTGTGGAAGAGGTCAGAAGCCCTCTCGTTCCACCTTGTAAAGGCTGGAGATCCAACGAAGCCTTTTACCACTGGTTGTTTCCTCTTTGAGAGGAGTCAAGGACGGGATCCCTCAAAATTTTAAGATTTTCAAAGTTAATACTCCCCATTCCACCTAGTCAGGCCCCTCTTGGAGGTTTTTTGTTTGCTTTGTTTTGTTTCTTAGTCAAGGTCTCATTGTGTAGCCTATGCTGATCTTAAATTCACAACCATCTTCCTGCTTCAGTCTCCCAAGTGCTGGGATTATAGGCTCGAGCCACTATAACCAGCCTGGATATAAATCCTTAAACTCAAGATATCAAACATCATAAGCCTTTCAAAGGCTGTCTGGAATAGATAACTGTCCTTTAGGGTCAGTTTCTCATTCTAAGGCAGGCCAATGTTTGGATGCTTAGTAATTTGCAAAGGGGTTGCATAGATCATGAGAAACATACAGTTGAAGGAAACCAGCAAATTTGTGTTGTATTATCACTGTCAAAGGGCATTTCTGTTGCTTGTTTTGTAAAATGAACCTGTCTTATGATGGTGGAAGTACCAACCTTTCAGTGTTGGCAACTACTGGAAGGACTGGGATAAAAACTGCTATCTTTTTTGGCTGAAAAAAGAAGGGACAGAGAAATATACCTGGTTGGAAAGAAAAGGGACCTGCAGTGGATGACTCTTAACATAGCACAGGTAGATGTTCAAAACATTAGTTTCTCCTGACTTCAGCAAAACTTACATACTGTCAATTTTGAAGGAGAGTCATAGGAAATCCAAATCTTACTGGAATAAACTTAAAAAAGTTAACAATACTTTCCCAGCCCTTATCTTCAAAGAAAAATTAAGTGATTAAACAATGTATTATCTTAGATTTAAAACAAAAAGACCCATGGGGGAAAAAGTCAATCAATTTTAAAAACTGGCTTTTGAAAACCCCAACTCCTACCTAGCTTGTGTAACTCTCCAAGGTAGTAGGTACATTAGTTGCCCAGGGTTCTGGAAAGTTGCTCTTTGATATCAGAAAAGCAAAAGGCCAAGAGCCACTGTCTACGTAAGAACAGTAAAAACTACAGGTTACTTACAAAGGGACACGTCACTAGTCCTCACAGCATAAGCACCCTCCAGAATCCCCTCATGGTTTGTACGAACACAACTTCTGGTCCCTATCCCCGAACGGATTTCTCGCTCTACAGGTCTGAGGTAGGGCCAATACCTTGCATTTTGACCACCTTCCCAAATGAGGATGGAGTTACCAGTCCCAGGGATACTGAGAGCCACTTGTGGTTAGATCACGAATGCTTATGTGATATGAACTTTCTGGGTTCTTTAGTGACATGAGGTGTCGTCATGAAGTCCCAGCAGCCTGGGCCACATCAGAGCCATTGAGTGGGATACTCCATTTCAGACAAGTTCATCACATCTGTAGCAAAGGCTAACGTTTCTACAGAGGGTGTTAGTACACATACCAGTTGCCATGTGTAATATACCCTTTATAGAATTACTAATGTCCTTTCATCTACTACAACATGTTCATTGGGAACCATTAAATAAGTTGAAGTCAGTAATGAGAAAGATGTGAACTTGCACAGCTGTGTCCCACCGAACGCACACAGGGCAATTCCATGTTTGATTCCTCTCCTTTAGGACTGTCAATGGCAGGATACCAGCTCTGGTCACCATGGACCCCGCTGGATGAGAGCTTCCAATGGCTGCGGCACACAACACCTACGCCTTCCTCCAAGCACCCCTTCAGGGCCTCTCCCTGCTTCCCACACACCCCCTCTGACCTTGAGGTGCAGCTGTGTTTTCAAGAGGTCACACTAGTCCTAGATAGCCCACTCTTGGAACCTGGAGAGAGTCCCAAGTTACCCTGCCACACGTCAGAGCTCCGAACAGTGAACAACAAGAAAGGACTGGTCAGGAAGCCCCAGCCCGTCCGCCTCAGTGGAGTGGATTCTGTGTTTGGCAGGGTCATCACAGCTCAGCCACCCAAGTGGACTGGGACCTTCAGAGTTTCGGACAAGTCAGCCTTCTGTAAAATTATCAGCAGGGAGCACCAGTGGCCCACTGGACTTAAGGAGCCTCAGATTCAGATGACGGTGACAATGTGCAAACAGATGCTCCGCTCTATCCTCTTGCTGTATGCGACATACAAGAAGTGCACCTTTGCCTTGCAGCACTCCAAGTAAAGGGTCCCCATCTGGCCGCTGGGCTCCACACCAAGCCTCTCTGGCACGCACCTGAGCTTACATAAACCTCTCCACGTATGTCAAATTGTGACATCATCTCAGATATTTTGCCTTCCTGTAAGCAGAGACAATTCAGGAGTTTCCTCCTCTCCTTTTCAAGACAGGGCCAATGGTACAGAGCACTGTGAAGTTGAACAGACATTTAAAAGTCGAACTCACATTGGCATGTACATGTGGTAAAGAACCATTAAACAAACCCTATAAACCAAGCAGCCTAGTGTGACTCACTTAGATACTGAAGACAACAGTGAGCTGGGGAAGAAGGGCGTGACAAAAGAAAGAGATGTATGGATTTCTGTGTTCCAGACAAACAGGGCAAAAAATCTTTATGTGGGTCAAGACTAGTTTAAAAAACAGCCTTTCCCCACCAAAAAGACAACAACAGAAACCTAACCCCACAACCCCAATACTAATGTGGGTAGAAATACTAATGAATGTTACAGTTTTTACAGCCTTGCAAGAAAGAACTTATCAGCACTGAGATGGGGGTTTCTGGCAGAAGACAGAAAAGCCCCCGCCCCCATTTCAGTTCCCAATGTTCCATACTTATAAACTACAATTAATTTTGTGTAATTTTTAACTAGATTGTAGGTGTAATTCAGAATAATGTGGAAATAAATGTTATATATACATACAGTCAGCAGAAGTTTGATGATGCCTTTTCTTCCTTCATTTTGTACTAATAATCAAAAACATTAAAAGGCAGCCAAAATATTCTTTGGTCAATGGCAAGAAGTTCGAGTCCGTCCTCTAAGTAGATCATAAAGACAGTCCCAAAGAAAATGAACAATTTTTAGGACAGGGACATGAATTTAGGGGGGAGAGCTATGTTGGCACCAGTATGACTACAAACCTGCTCAATTCCTCCTAATCCTTGAATGATGAGAGAAATCTAAAAGGAGCAATAAGGTAGCTGAGGCAAAACTTGGAAAAGACTTTATTTGTAGAGCTGGTACAAACCTAACTGTGGAATAAAAGGAAGTTTCAGAACTAGCTCCCAAAGCCCAGAAGCAGAAGCCAGTGTCTTCCTCTGTGGGGAGCTCAGGCTCACCCCACCATACCACGCTGCTACACCAGAACCCTCAGTTAGGCACCTGGATGGTTCAAGCAACTTGGGAAAGCCACAGGTGAATTACATAAAAAACTCTCTTCAAAGACAAAAATAAGATGATTCTGGTTACAAACACAGACAACAGACTTCAAACCCTCAGCAGCAAATGGTAAGCAGTTGCCTGAGATGGGGAAGAGGCAGCTGAGTCCTTGTGTCTAGCTAGAGCTGCCATCACTTTCTCCGCTGTCCTGTTCCTTTTCTCTATCACTTGCTTCGTCATCTTCACCATCCTAAGGACAAAGGACAAGACATTTAGACCACCTCTTGCAAAGTAACTCTTGGATTTAAACTAGACTATTTTCATTTCTTAAAACAAATGCTAGAATTTAAACCATCCAAAGATGAAGTTCTCATTTTTGAAATTCATATGTAGCTGTATGTGTAAATGTGGGATAGGTACACATGCACGGAGATGCTGGGTGTCCTGCTCTAACACTCTCCACCATACTCTTGAGAATAGGCCTCTCACTGAACCTGGACCTAGGCTGACAAGCAGCAAGTCCTAGTGACCTTTACCACCCACAGCATTGGGGAACGCATGAGCTGCCCACTTGGTTTTGTATATGGCTACTGAAACCAGAACTCAAGTCCTATGCTTGTTCAGTAAGTACTCTTACCCAAAAGTCTTCTTCTAAAGCCCCCCCACTGCCACTTTTTAAAAAATATTTCATTTTTATTTTATTTTTGAGAGTGTATGTATCAGAGGGCACATCAGAATGTATGCCTGTGGAGGCCCAAGGGTGAGTTCAGGAATTACCCCAGATTGTGCTACCTCCTCTTTGCTTTGCTCTGAAGTTCAAGTGCAGGCCACTTCTATGTGGCATTTTTACATGAATTCGAGAATCCAAACTCTAGAACTTCTGCTTGGGAAGCAGAGGCTAAACCCCTGAGGCATCTCTCCAGCCCCACTCCCACTTTCTAGAAATTATTTTTGTGATAGGGTCTCCTATAGTCCGAGCTGTTTTTGCAATCACTGTATAGTCAAATGTGACTTTAAACTCCCATTCTTGGGGCTTGAGAGACGGCTCAGGGTTAAGACTGTCTGGAAAGTGAAAGCAAAAGGACCTAGTTTATATCCTGGATCCCACGTACACAATCCCAAGCATCTGAACTTCTGACCCTGGTAGATGGAGCCTGGAAAATCCCAAAGGGAAGCAAAAAGGAGGTATAAGCAATCCAGAATTATTCCTGAAGTCACCCCTTGGTCCTCCACAGGACACACAGAGTCCTCTAATACACACGCACATATACATGAACAAATGTGTGTGCGTATATATATACATATATATATATGTATATATATACGCACACACATACATGTAAGTGACTAAAAGTTAAGCTTTTTTTTTTTTTTTTAGATTCCCATGTCTCTGTTTCCCAAATGCTGGGATTACAAATGTGCCCCACTACATCCAGCTTTTCTTTTTCTTTTTTTTATTTTTGAGATAGGGTCTTGTTATGTAACCCAGGCTCATCTTTTAACTCACGATTCTCTAACATCAGCCTTCCTTATGCTGACATGATAGACATGTGCCACTATGCCATTAATCTGGACATATCATGGATTATAAACCAGGATCATGTTGGGAGGTCAATTTTATATTGAATCATTTTCAAATGAACCAGATTCACATGATTTTTTAATAAGCAACAGGTCTTCACTTCTGTTTCATACACAAGACATGGAACAAAATCACATGATCATTTAATAAAGAACAAAACTGGTTTATCAGGTGACGTCTGTAACCGCAGCACTTAGGACACACAGGCAAGAGGATCAGAGTTCAAGGTAATTCATTGATACATAGCCTGGGATACACGAGACCCTATCTTTAAAAAGAAAAAAAGTACCAGCATACATCACAAGTACCAGCATACATCCAGCACAAAACTGCCTAATTTGCAACTCCAGTAGGAGAGAATACAGTACATTGCCAACCTCAAATTCCTTATGAGAAAAAAATAAAAAGAGAACCATACAGAGAGACATTTCATAGTGGACAGCTTTCTGCATCAGCTGCCAAAATTCTATCACAGTCAGCAGGGGTTCTTCTGACTCTTGGTATAAGAACCAAAGTGAACTACAGTAAAACTTGATACATTTGTATTAGCTCTCGCTACATTCACAAAAGCATCTGTCCACAGAAAGAATGAGGACCTCTATTACTCTGCTCTGTCTGATTCCAGGCTTCAGCTTTCTTGTTTGCCTTCGGTCATGCCAGAGCAAACTTAGGACATTAACTGCCTTCTCAATATTCACAATATGCCTATCTTTTCCTTCTTCCCATTAGAACAGTTCCACACACAAAAATCACAGAAAACAGGAGGTTACACAGTGGAAGGGAATTTCTCCCTCTTTTCTTTGTTTTTGGTTGCTAGAGATTAAATACAATGATTTTCACAATCCAAGTTCACACTCTACCACTGAGATACAATTGGAAAGAAAATTCCAACTCTATAATACATGCCACAATTTGAGAGATACTTAAGAGTGAGTCTAAGGGTAACTCTGTCTGCTTGTGAGACAGTCTTACCCCTGAGCCATCTCTCCAGCTCCCCTCTCCCTTTCTTAAGATTATTTTTAAATCCTGAGGCTCTTACACATGCTTTTTGTAGAAAATGAAGATAGGCATAAAGTATCTGACAATAACTGACATAAATAAAAGCAAAGTTCTGTATTCTTCGCCAACACGAAACAGTTAATCAGACAAGGGCTATGCAGATACCTCCACTGCTCTGCTCCTGGAGACCTGGGATGTCGTGTCATCCTCACTCTCCTGGGAATACTGGGAGGTAATCTCTTCACCCTGAGGAGACAGGACCAAGACAAATGGCGGATAGGTTGAGTAGACTTGGGGTCTGAAGGAAGGCTGAGCTTACAAGTAATACAGAGGAAGGTATTCTAGACATTCAAAAGACATCAAGGTGGAGCCAATATTTAGGAAACAGGTATTGAACTCCATATTTCTGAGATGCCCATGGCACTGATGTGAAAAGCTTTTTATAGGTCACATCAGTGACCTATAAAAAGTAATCAATGACCTATAAAAAGTCCATTTTTAAAAATAAGTATTTATTTCATGGTTACACATGGAGGTCTGAAGACAATTTATGGAAAAGTCACACGGCTCTGGGATTGAACTCAGGTCTCCAGATTTGCTAGCAGGTACCTTTACCAGCTGAATTGTCTTATTGGGCTTACCTCTCTCCCTTTCTTATTTTTTTAATATTTATTTGTTTGTTTTGTTTGTGTGTGTGTGTGTACACTGTGTGTCCCTGTGGAGGACCAAAGGGTGACTTTGGGATCATCCTGAATTGCTTCAACCTCCTCCTTGCCTCTTCATCAGGGCCAGAAGTGCAGGCTGCTGCTGTTTCCACCTGGTGTTTTTACATGGTACCTGGGATCCAAACTCAGGACTTTCTGCTTGTGAGACAGTCTTAACCTCTGAGCCATCTCTCCAGCTCCCCCCTCTCCCTTTCTTAAAATTATTTTTAAATATCATACTTTAAAAACAATATTTTTATTGTATGTGTGAGACAAAAAGAGAGGGAAAGAGAGCAAATGTATGCATGTCATGGCATCCATATGGAGTTCAAAGGACAACTTTCAAAAGTCAGTTCTCTCCTTCCACTATGTAGTTCTCTGGGGATTGAACTCAAATCACCAAATTGGTGAGCAGATGCTTTACTTTCTTGCCAGCCCCAGAACTTTTTTTTTAAGACTCATTTTGTGAATAATTAGGGATGCATTTGTGCCATTCATACATGTTTGGAGGGCAGAAGATCACTTTTTAGGAGTCAGTTCTCTCCTTCCACCTTCTCATTACTTCTGCTGCTGTGCTACATATTCAAGCTTCTGTACCCACCTCCACCTCACTGAAGTGCTGAGCTTACAGACACAAGGCTAAGGAGATTGCCTTGTGGTTAAAACCCTTGTCTTGCAAAGAAAAAGACCTGAGTTTGGATCCCCATGTAAAAATGCCAGGGCAGAGAGTGGCCTGTAATTCTAGCCCTGGAAGGAAGGGTCTATGAATCCCCAGACACAAGCAAGCTAGCTAGCCAGACTAACCCTAAATAGCACATTCTGGGTTTAATTAGAGAGCCAGGTTCACAGCAAAAAGATGGAAGAACAAAGCAAAGATGGTTCTTAACATCATCCTTGGGTCTCCACAGGAACACACACTTAAGTGCACTCATGTACATACACCTGCGTGTGTGTAAAATACACACATGCATGCACCCCATAGACACATTACATCAAAGAAAAAAGACCCTGTTTTAAAAAAATTAAAATTCCCTAATATCTTAAGATAAATGACCACCAACATATCAATCATAAATTAAAAGAATCAACCTCATAAGGTTGGCTTGATTTAAAGGAAAGAAGCTCAGCCTCTGTTCACTTCTTTTCATATACGTTATAGAACTCAGACAATGCAAGCATGAACAAGAACTTGGACCCTAAAAGTACTAATACTGTAACTCTAAGGCAGTATTAGAAGCAACACATGGTTTCAGCCAATCAAACAGCTGAAAGCTCTTGTTACAACCAGAGAGCATTTTCAGTAGTAAGTGACTGGTTTTGGGGGGGGGGAATCAATAAAAGTTTGTCCACATACAAAAATGTTGCTATGAATCTGCCTTCAATAGAGCTGATAAGTTGCTCTTCTGGCAATTGTACTAATAGGTCCCTCCTTGCTTGCATTAATGAAGAGTATAGCCAATGACAAGAATAATGAACAACATGCTCTAACTTTATGAACTTAGAAAGTCATAGACATCACAATAGCAGCAGGTTTTCTTCCCTCTCTCCTTACTGAGGTCTGAGCCTAGGTCTTCACACAGCTAGGAAAATACTCTACCACTGAGCTATATCCCCAACCCTCTTTAAATTTTTATTTTGTCACAATCTCAACTGAGTTGCTCAGGGTGTTGTAGAGCTTACTTACTCAGTAGCCCACTAAACCTTAAATGTGTGATCCTTCTGCCTCAGTCCTACAAATGGCTAGGATTACCAGCCTGTGTCACTAGGCCCAACTCAAGGCAGTTTTTTGAGAACAGAATGGGAGTCAAGGTTTATCACTCATGGTCCAAAAGCTTACCTGCAAGTCTCGGTTTTTGAGATTACCCAGCCAGAAAGCTTCTCTACAATTGTTGAAGACTAGCATGGCTTTCACTCTGCAAACTAACAACTCCAGTGACTTTTTGAGGAAAGGCACATGTTTGGTGAGTCTTGTATCCTGGTGAATCTGAATAGAAAAAAAAAATCTAGGCTTATCATAACATATGCCCACCAGCCTGGCTCAGAAATCTGTATGTAAAACTGCAGTAGTTTGGCAGAAAATGCCAAAAACAATGTCAGCTAAAAAAAATTTCAAAGGGTAAAAGACAATAATACCATCAACACCTCTAGATTCCTCTTAATAAGCTCTGTGAACCAATCATCAATGAATTTACTTCAAGATATTCCTTTTTTTTTAAATCTTTTTTTTTTACTTTATTTATTCAAGTGTGTGTGTGTGTGTGTGTGTGTGTGTTAGAACTGTGGGCGAATTCATTCGGGAACCACCATGGACCGCCTCCACCTCCTCCTTGTTTACTCTGCCTGGGGATTCACAGGTTCCGCCCTACCAGGACCAGAAGCACAGGCCGCCCACCCTTCCGCCCGGCGTCTATACGTGGGGTCTAGGATCCGAACTCAGGACCTTCCGCCTGCAAGGCAGAAGCTTAACCCCTGAGCCACTCTCCAGTCCCCCCACCCAAGATATTCTTAAGTCACTATCATAATGATACTAAACAACAGAAAAGTAACTCTGATTAGCTTTGGGTCCTTAAAATTACATTATTCAGCACATTTTGAGTGTATAACCAGGGAGTGAAAATGAGTATAAGAAAATGCTTTAAAGAATCATTTGGCTTGCCAGCAGCTACAGAGGTCTAAGTTTCTATGTTCCTTTCAAATTCACAATAGTTCACCAAAGGTTAAAAAAAAAAAAAAAAAAAGGGCTTTAATTGGAAATACCCATTAATGCTAAAACATTCTCAGACCAAGATACATTCCTTGATGACCAGGTAGTCCAGCTGAAAAGAATTGAAGACAGCTACTTGCAAGTACTTTTCATCTCCAGAAGTTACCACTTATACAACACCTCTCCTACTAGCAGTACTTCAGCAGCACTTCCTACTCTCTTCACCCACAAAGATTTGGCTGCTTTTGTGACAACATCTTGCTGTATAGCCCAGGCTGGCTTCTGACTCCATCCTTTTGCTTCAGCCTCCCTAATTCTGGGATTATAAGTGTTCACCAGCACATCTGTCCCATCTCAACCAGCAACTAGGGATTTGCCTAATCTGAATAAATGCATCTTATCCTAATTTGAAAGCTGAGCCTGTGGCCATGCATGTATTCTCAGCAGAGAGGCTGAGACAGGAAGATTATGATTTCAAGGCCAGCCTGGGCTACAACACCTAATCCTCAGCCCCCCCCCCAAAAAAAAGTTGTTAAAAAGGAAGTATTTGGTTCCCATGGACCTATGGGCCTCTCAACACAACAGCAATATTGGATTAACCCAGCATTATGACTTACTTCCTTCTTACCTTGGAATGTCCACACAAGTGATGAAGGAGTCTTGTGTTTAATTGGAGGGTTTCCAGTAAGCTCAGAACATCTTCCTGAAGACAACAAAATTCATGAATATCCTAGTATAAAGTCAATTTCATTTTAGATGCAAAATGTCCTTGTAACAAGGGCTCCAGAGAGAATAAATGTAGGTTTCAGTCTACATCAATAATTATTAGGAGTACTGATGATCTTGAACTCCTCCTTTACCTCCTAAGTGCTATGGTGCCAGATGTGCATTGGACTGCAATTTAAGTAAGCTACCCTGTCTCAGGCTTCCCATCTGCAAATTAAACTACCACTATCTTTTTCTCTTTCATGATGAGGGGTAAGTATTTTTCAAAGTTCAAATTGCAACATATGTGTAAGAAAAAAATTATCTATACTGTTCATTGTAACACTGAAGAGTTTTTATAACACAAATGAGCTTTTTAGAATTTATTTTCAGTGCTATGGATGGTGGAAGACAGGACTTCACCTATGCTAGGCAAGCATATGTTCTATACCTTTATTCTCATTTTCCCTAAGATTAGACAAACATTAAGAAGCAAATGATGCACTGACAGGAGCTCCTGGGTATGCAGCAGCATCATGAACTTGGTAAAGGGAACGACCACCATCAGATCAGGGGAGAGCAGAAAGGTGGGTTTGAAGCAGAGGGATTTGAGAGGTTCAGGTTATTTGGACACTTTGGCTATAGCTGATGTGGTGTCTGGTAGAACTGTGGGCTCAAAATATGGACAACAGAACTCTTCCTACCCGAAGCCCCAACCCAGGAATCAGCACAACATATCTGCTATGAAACTCTTCAGAGCATGCCTTGGCTCTGCTCTCTGCTCTTACCCGATGTTTTCTAAAACTGAAGTCTAGGAGCGGCATACACTGTTTCAGAAATGCTTCCATAAAATGACGCCCATACTGGAAACAAAGACACACTGGTGAGCTTTGATGGAGGGTTTTACTTGAAAAGCCTCTGACTAAGGCAACATAGGCCACTTAGCACAGGGATTTTTATATTCTCATTTTTATATATAAAACACAATTGGCAGTGGTTCAAAAGGTTAATTTGGAGGATGTAATTTGGAAGATTTAGTTTTCACCAAATGTGGAAACTAAAGAGGCCTGCTAACTAAGCTCCAAAAGTTTTTAGGTTTTTTTTGGGGGGGAAGAGATGTCTGTGTAATAGAGGGTACCATGTGTGCCTGTAGTCCAAGGGTGACTTCAGGAATCCTTCTGGTTGTTTCTACCTCCTATTTGCTTGCTTTAAGAGTTTCCCAGGCTCTGCCTTCCAGGATCAGAGATATAGGCCACCTCCATTTCTACCTGGAGTTTTCATATGGGATCTGGGCTTTGAACTCAGGACCTTCTACTTGGGAGACAGAGTCTTAATTCCTGAGCCATCTCTCCAGCCCTAAACTACAGAATTAAGTAAACTTATCAATCCCAGACACAGTCAATGGCCAGAGTCCTTGCTCATTTTACAAGGGAGAACACCTAAGAGGGTTTGAAATTCTGTCTCCTGGAGAATTAACTTATCCGAAACACTGCACACAACCAATTTTAAATGAAAAAAACTGAACCCCCAATTCACCCACCTCCCATTGAGAGACTGAAGAAAGGAAAGGAGGCCACAAGATACCAAGAAAAAGGATACCATGTGCTCAGAAGGAGTCAGCAAATCTAGGAGGAAGAGTTCCCCCATGACAGTCTTTTTAGGTTAACCTTCAAATCTAGGGCCAATCTGAGAAAATCCCATGAAAGAGGAATCAGGCAACTAACATATAAGTCCTACATTCACAAATCACTTCAAGGGCTTTTTTTCATCTGCTTTATGGGGCTAAGGACTAAACGTAGGGCCTTACACGTGCTAAGTAAATGGTCTGCCATTCGTTTATATCTCCATCCCTGTCCCTGTGGTTTAAAAAGAGAGCTATCGACGACTCTTCTCTGTTGCCCAAAAGCCATGGCAGAGATGGTGAGTTCTGCTCTTAAACTCAACTGCTATCTTCTCTAGTTACCCAACTTTTGCAGAAAAACCTTGTCTTCCTTAAATTACTACCTATTATCACAACCTCTGGAGACTGAGATGTGACAAGGCACTGTGTAATTCAATCCTGCTGTGACTCTCTCCAAAATGATGCACAGAAAGAAACACTTAAACAGAGCCCAGAAAATCTCTTACCTTCAAGCATGCGTGCAGAACAGGATAATTATCGAATACCTAGAGAAGTGAAAGAAAACAATCGAAACTTGAAGTTGGCTTCTTTGAGTGCCCAGCCTATTTCCTGCTGTGCACATGTGTGATGTAGATCTTTCTAAAATGAAGAAGGCATGTCAACCATGTGACAGGAAATCATTTTAAAGAATAAAGGAGGAGAATATGGAGAAGGAATATGGAGCGTAAGGGATCATGAAGTTGGGGAATGTTGCAAAGATGGTACTATTAAAGGCTGACATTTTGATCTAAAACCTTAAGACCTCACAAGAGATAGAAAGGAGAGAGAACAGCATTCAAGGCTGAAGGAGCAGTCTGCACAAGATCTAGTATATGGAGAAAACTGTTCACGAAGGATAATAAGGCACTGAGGGCTGGAAGGGGTGTGCTCTGACCGAGCACCCAAGGCAGGATGGGAGAAGATGGGGCAATGAAGATGGCATGTGGCACAGGTAGGAGGCAAAAAGGAAAGGAAAAAGACAATGGCCTGAGAGAGAAGGGGTCACTCAGGATTGAGTAGATTAGGGAAGAGGGGAAATAGATCCGAGGACGGTGAGAAGAGCAAAGAGGGTTAATTTTGGAAGCCAGAACCCTTAGTTTCTATAATTAACTGGTATGACGAGTCAGGAGTCCCCACACTCACTTTCATGAGATTGAGGAGGATACTGAAGTCTCGAACAGCCATGTTCCAATAGAGCAGCTTCTCTTCATGAACCTGGGGACAGCCAAACACAGGTGCTGGAGTTGTGGTCAAACACTTCTACTATCCTCCCAGTAATAAGCATTCCTCTACTCTCCTTCCAGAGAGATGCAGTAACCAGTGCACTCACAAGAAGGTTCTCACACTTGTGGATACTAGGTTGTTGCATATATTTCCAAATAGGTAAAGTCTCTGCAGCTTATCTGCTATCACGAGACAGCAGATCTCTGTGGCCTTAGATTCTCTGCATAGCCCCTGACTATTTCAGTTCTGATTAGTAGTCTGTTAAAGCCCACAGTACCTTAAAGAGGCTGGCTTTTCCAGCTGAGAGGTGGCAAACTGGGAAAGAGCCAGGGGAATAGAGCATGATTCTCACCTCCAATCAGAGAGCAAGGAAATCAAACCAAAAGTTCCAAAAACAAAACAAAACAAAAAAGCCTCCTGAATCTTAGTAACTAAGCAGAAACTCTAGCCCCAAGAAATAAGAATCAACAATGCCCTCAAAGGGTGAAGGGAGTATCTCATGTGTCTGAAGCACCTGCTGTGAGTCTGCTGCTGTGCCAGCCTGAAGACCCTTCACTGTCTTCTGAAGTTCAGTCATCATCACACGGAAGAAAATGACAAAGGTGTGCCTACAAAGAGAAAGCAGGGACATGCACATGACTCCCTGCTGAGGAAGAACATCCTAGAAGAAACTAGGGGAGCTGTAGTAACATCTCTATGAACATTCTTTCATCAGGATCCAGAAGGAGGGGAGTAGAAAGGATTAAAAAGGATTTCTTGAGCCCAAGAAAACACCCACAAAACAACTGCATTAATGAGAAGAGCTAGCCCGGCGGCAGAAAAGCAGTGAAGTCAGGAGAGACAAAATTGAGAAGCTTTTCTGACCTTCATTTTCTTCAATAGTAAAATAATATCTACATCTTACAGCATTTACTAACAAGATTACATAAGAAGAACACATGAAAGTGCTTTACAAACTGGAAAGGTTATACAAGTAAAAGATAACTATGGAATTTTTTTTAAAGTATTTATTTATTTACAGTGTGTGTGCGTGTGTGTGTGTGTGTGTGTGTGTGTGTGTGTGTGTGTGTGTCAGAGGGCAATGTATATTCCTGTGGAGGACCAAGGAGACTTCAGGAATATCCTGGATTCCTTCTACCTCCTTTTTGCTTCACTCCAGGATTTCCAGGGCCAGAAGTGCAGGCCACTCCCAATTTCTCCTGGCATTTTTACATGGCACCTGGGATCTGAACTCAGGATCTTCTGCTTTTGAGGCAGAGTCTTAACCCTGAGCCATCTCTTGAGCCCCAACTGGAAATTTTAAGACGTAAACCTACTGGAATGAACGTTAAATACAATAATCACTTATTGAAAAGGTGGGTAAAATATTGGAGAAATAATCTCAAGGTATTTGTTTACATTTATTCATTTGTTTGTTTATACTGTGTCATGCTAGGACCAGAACCCAGTCCTCACACATACTAAGCACACATGACCACTGGCTACATACTGTAGCCCTAGTCTTAAATGTAAAGGATGAAAGCATAACTAAAAGGGAACTGCTTTGAAAACCATGACATTATATTCCTCCACAAGGTACTTTTACATACTTTGTTTGGTTTGAATTCCAAAATATCCCCCACAGGGTCATGTTTTGAACACTGGGTCAAGCACTATTTGGCGGTGCCTGGCTGGTAGAAGTAAGCAGGTTTTTGAAAATAATACCCACTCTCACTCTGGTCTGTTTACTTCCTGTTCTGTCCCATATGAACAAGCAGCAGCCTCATACGCCAGCCACTGAAATCACGACCCAAAATAAACCCTTCCTTCTTTCAAGTTTTGTTCTGGTAATACATTAGCTGAGATCTACTTGAAGAAATGCATAACAGACTTATATGCTGAAGGGATGAATGTAACCTACTATCTATATCAGACTTAGATAGAGCAAAGTAGTTATTTGGAAACTACATTATACAGTGTGATTCTATCTTAGGAAAAGATCTATAAGCAAGAACTCCCTTACCTGGTCAATGTAGGGAATGTGGAGGAAGATGCGTCTTTTGGAGAGTTGATCAGTTCTGGGACACCAGTACCAGCAATCTCCTCTATGGCCTTCAGAACACTGCCTGTGTTCTCCAGATACATGCTTCATGGAACGTCATAGGAGTGTGAGCACACGATATAGAATTACTAAGTCAAGAGCTCTCTCTTGTGCTCTCTGCTTCCTGACTATCACGATGTGACCTATGGGGTGGTCTACCTTACTGTGGCAAAGAAACAATGCTGCTATTGACTAGAACCTTTGATACCATGGACCAAAATAAATCTTCCTTCTTTTAATTTGGTTTTCTCAGGAGCATTTTCAGCGATAGAAAGCTAACGTAGTAACCATGGGCAATTACAGTCAATATGTAGAAGTACTCTACGGAAATCTGGGAAGAGTTATTAAGCAACCTGCAATAGCCCATGCTATCAGATGGATAGTGATCAATTTGCAACAAACACTAAGGTTTCAGATATTCAAGATATACGTTGAACCTAGTGACACAGGCCTGTAATCCAAGTTCAAGGTGACATTGGGCTTCAGAATGAATTTAAGGCCAGTCTGGGCAAATCAGTGATACCCCGCCTCAATATGAAAAGTAACGGGGGCTGTGGTTATAGCTTGGTGATAACACACCAGGTGAAGTTGCCAGTACGAAAAAACAAAAAAACCTGCAGAACACAAATTCCACAGAGGTCACAGGAACAAGACACAACAATGATTGATATATTAGAAACCAGCTGCCATTACAAATATGTCAAATAGTAATAAATTTTCGTAAGGCAAAAAAAAAAAAAAAAAAGGTTTCTTTCATGAGGTGATAACCAGGTAAGGTTTTCAAATAACTTCTAATATTAGTAACAAAACCTGCAGACACTCATCAAGTTTGAATTAGCAATGGAGAGCTGGGCGTATAGCGCACACCTGTAATCTCAGTAGGAGGTCCAGGAGTTCAAGGCCAGCCTCAGTGTCATGGTAAGATAAGAGCAGCCTGGTCTACATGAGACCCTGTCTCAACAAACCAAAATAAATAAAAAAGAAATACAATCAGACACTTTGGAAGTGATGGATATTATCTTGGATATAGAGGGAAATAAATATATAACTCATTATTAACACAACTGTAGACTTTTACACTTTCTAGAACTGGATCTAGCAACAACGAGTTAGCTGAAAACAGAAAACAGAATTAGAGGACCATAAGATCTGCAGATCAAACCGTGCTCATTTTAAACATTAACTTCCTGGTAACAAAAGGCCATTGCTCAGTTAGAAGATGACGAATCCCAACAATAGAAAAATGGAAAAAAGCAGTTTGGTTCCCCTAAAGAAACAACATCTCACCAAAGCAAATCACGGAGTTGGTCCTTAAAAACAGCGTTCTTCTCTTTCTCCACTTGGGGCCATGCCCGACAGAGGAACTGTTTGGCCAGGGAAGCTGATGGAAAAGAAGATAAAAGGCATTTCAGTATGGGAAGATGTTCGTGCTGTATGTGGGTTATATGGGAACTCTGTTCTATCACAATTTTTCTGTAAATCTTAAATCATTAAATTTGAAACATTTATTAAAAAATACTTGGTGCAAAAAAAGCACTAATGTAACTGTCCATATTTATGGAATACAATGTATAGTAACTAGACAATTCACTCTTATTTTTCAGGTTTTGGGGAAAGAATATTTCTAAAAAGAATTAAATTTTTAAATTTAACATTATTTTTTTAAAGATAGAATCTTGGACTGGACCGGGATGGGGGAAGAGAACTTGGTTGGGAATTCTTGCCTAGCATATAAGAAATGCTAATACCTCATAAAACGAGACAAAAAGGCACACACCTGTAATCCCTGAATTTGGAAGGTAGAAGTAGGAGGATCAGAAATTTGAGGTCATTCTCTGCTACATACCAAGTTTGAGGCAGTCTGGGATATGTGAGACCCTGTTTTAAACTTAGGGAGATCAGAGTCTCCCTCGACAGCCCAGGCTGGCCTCAAACTCATAATCTAATCCCCTTTCTTAGTCTCCTGAGTATTGGGATTATAAGCCCAGCAAGCAATTTCTAAAAAAATATTTGAGAGGGAAAGAGAGAGGTGTGGTATTGGAGGAGAACACACATGCATGCCATGGCATAGCACTCAGGTGGAGGTCAGAGGACAACTTTTAGAAATTGTCTCCTTTCACCATGTAGGTTTCCAGAGAGTGAACTCAGATCTCCAGGTTTGCAAAAGGCACATTACCTGCTAAATTATCTCACTGGCCCCTAGCAATTTTTATTTTTTAAATTTTGTGTGTATACATATACGTATACACATATCAGAGGGCACTAATTGTTCCTATGGAGGCCCCAGAATGACTTTGGGAGGCATCCTGGATTGTTTCCACCATCTTTTTGCTCTAGGATTTCCCAGTTTCCACCCACCAGAGCAGGAAGTGCAGGCTGCTGCCTGTTTTTTTTAGGTGGGACCTGGGCTCTGAACTCAGGATCTTCTGCTTCTCCTTGCAAGGCAGAATCTTAACCCCTGAGCCATCTCTGCAGCCCCTCAGCAACCGTTCCAGTAACCGTTCTTCCAGAAATTAGCTTGCCTAAGACTTAACACATCCTACAGGCTATCCTTGTCCTGAAGCACACACACAAGGCCTTCTCTTCCAGAACCCTCTTTTGTCTAATCCTCTTCTGTCTAATCTCAGTAATAAAGGTTTCTCTCACACATTCATGTACCTTTCAGCTCATGCTAACAAATGGAATATTCATGGGTGAGTTACATTTCAAAAATATGATAAAGAATGAAGAAAAAGGTCAAAAGTGCTGGGCATGGTCATAAACACCTGTAGTTCCAGCACAGGGGAGGCTGCAGTAAAACAAAATGGATTTCAAGGTCAACTTGGTTACACAGCAAGACCCTCTCCAAAAAGAAAATTAAAAGAAAAAAGTATATGATATAGATATATGAAAATGTTGAGCCAGCAAGTAAATAAGGCACTTACTCCCAAACCTAGCAACCTGGGAAGCTGAGTTCAATCTGCAGAAGACTACATGGAGGAAGGAAAGTTCTCTGCTGACCTCCACCTTTGTACTATAACATTAATATGTACTCTCTTGGTTTCTCTTTTCCTCCTCCTTTCTCTCTAAAGAGTTTTTATTTTTAAAGCCTTTTTAAATTTGTGTGTGTATATGTGTGTGTGTGTGTGTGTGTGTGTGTGTGTGTGTGTGTGTGTCAGAGGGCAATGTATATTCCTATGGAGGACCAAGGATGACTTCAGGAATATCCTGGATTCCTTCTACCTCCTTTTTGCTTCACTCCAGGGTGACTTCAGGATTCCCTCTAGATTGCACTACCTCCTCTTTGCTTTGCTTTGCAGTTTCCCAGGCTATGCAAGTGTGAAAATGTCATAAAATACGCCTAAATCAATGTTAAAAGATCAAGGAAACAGTCAGTATTTCCTCTCTTGTTTTCAATTTCTCTTTTTCTCCTACTTTATTAACTTCATGGTTATTTTCTTTTTTACTAAATGATTAAGGTAATTAAAAAAGAATATGATTAAGTTTTATATGGGGGTCTGGTGAGATGGCTCAGCAAGTAAAATGCATCTGTATCCAAACTTGTGACATACTCAATCCCTAGAGCCCACATGGTGCAAGGAGAGAAGCTACTTCTGAAAATTGTCTGCTAACCTCCTTCTGCATGTGTAACAAGGCATTTGTGTGCCTTCCTTTTGTTTCTGTCTCTCTCTCTCTCTCTCTCTAATGAATAAGTTAGTTAATTAAAAAAAATTGTAGGACATGGTAACACAAGCATATAATCCCATTACTTAGGAGACAGAGGCAGGAGGACAGGTACAAGTCCAAGTCCAGGCCATTTGGGGTCACACACAGAAATACCCTGTCTTTTAAAAAAAAGAAAGAAAGAAAGAAAAAAAGCTGGGAGTTAAAACACTGTGACAGCAAAGGCCCAGGGTTATGATCCTTAGATCCCACATAAAATGCCAGGTGAGTGTGACAGTCTGTCTGTAATACTAGCTTCAGAAAGCAGACACTGGAATCCCCAAAGAAAGCTGTCTACCCAGACTAGTGTACTGGTGAGCTCTGGGTCTGATTAGAGACCCTGTCTCAAAAGAATGAGATGGAAGAGGAATACAGGATAATTCCTGATATCAACTTTAGACCTCATGGACAAACCCATACCTATGCTTGTGTGCCCATACATGAGCCCACACACATGGGAACACATATAAGTGCATGTACTCCCACCACGTACACATGAAAATGGGGGGGGGGGAGGAAAGGAGTAAATACAGACAAAGTTATCAAGCACTAGAGAGGTGTAGCTCAGTGACAGAACATTGATACAGCATGTATGAAACCATGAGTTCAATCCTCAGCACAAAAAAGAAAACTACGGTCTGTTAATAACCCAACCAAAGTTATATTAATGTTATAGTTTCTTATGAGAAAAACGCTCTCTTTGATGAAGTAAGGGAGTATAGCCAAGGATATGTGGGAATTTACATTAAAAAATGTCCAAAGTTCTGGGAAATCCCAAGTTTACAAGCATTAGTTGTTAATCCTATTCACAACCCTCCCAAAAAAGGGTCTAGCACATCACCAAGTTTTTCTTTCTTCTGAGCAGATGCTGTAGATTTCTCTAGAAGAGTCATCAAAAGTCTAAGGAGATAAAAACCACACTGGAAGCTGGGAATGCTATGATGAAAATTTTGCAAGTAATTGAAGCTCTGGCTGTAAGAAGACAGGAAACAAAACAAAAACAGTAGCATCACATGTGCTAAACATATCATTGCGTCCTCATAGTCCCCAAAGCCCTCTTATTTAACAAACGGGTCACAATTCACCTCATTTTTAAGTTCTTTAATTCCTTTTTTTTAATTTATTCAATTGTACCCTGTGTGTGCGTGTGTGCGCGCGTGTGTGCTTGTGTGTGTGTATGTGTAGAACCACGGGAGAATTCGGGAACCACCATGGACCACCATGGACCGCCTCCACCTCTTCCTTGTTTACTCTGCCCCGGGATTCACAGGCTCTGCCCTACCAGGACCAGAAACGCAGGCCGCCCCCACTTCCTATACGTAGGGTCAAGGATCCGAACTCCTGCAAAGCAGAGGCTTTACCCCTGAGCCACCTCTCGAGCCCCAAGTTCTTTAATTCCAATTGCTTCTTTTTCTTTTAATAAGAAAGGGAGAGAGAGAAAAAAAGAGAGGGGCTGGAGAGATGGCTCAGGGATTATGACTCTGCCTCACAAGCTGAAGGTCTTCAGTTCAGACCCCAGTCCCATGTAAAAACCCCAGGGAGAAAGGGTAGTGGACTGTACTTCTGGCCCTGGTGGGTGGACCTGAGAAATCCCAGAGCGAAGCAAAAAAGAGGTAGAAGCAATCCAGGATGATTCCCAAAATCACCCTTGGCCCTCCACAGGGACACAGGATGCCCTCTGATACTCATGCATATGCATGAAAAATACATAAATAAACATTAATTAAAAAAAAAAGAAAGAGTATAAGGGTGCTGTGGCACACATGGGGAGGTCAGAGGACAACTTGAGGAAGTTCTCTCCTTCCACCATGTGGGCCTTAGGAATCAAACTCAGGGGGCTGGAGAGGTGGCTCAGGGATTAAGTCTCCGCCTTGCAGGCGGAAGGTCCTGAGTTCGGATCCCAGATCCCACGTATAGACGCCAGGCGGAAGCGGGGGCGGCCTGCGCTTCTGGTCCTGGTAAGGCGGAGCCTGTGAATCCCGGGGCAGAAGGAGGTGGAGGCGGTCCATGGTGGTTCGCGAATTCGTCCGTGGTTCTACACATACACAGACACACACACACACACAGACACGCGCACATACACACGCACATGCACACAGTTGAATAAATAATAATAATAAAAAAAATTTAAAAAAAAAAAAAAAAAAAAAGGAATCAAACTCAGATTGGTAGGTTTTCACACAGGCACCTTTTCCCATTAAGCTTTGACCTATGCTCAAAGATTTTTAATTACTTCGGAATTTATATATACATACAAATACATATGTAAGTGAAAAAGCACATGATGAAAAGAATGATCTGATAAATATAAATTTTTCTCACTAAACCACTGAGAGAAATTATTTGTCAAAGAAATCCCGCCAATCCAGTTCCTAGGGGACACACCCTAGGGTCCACAGTCCACTCACCTGACAAGTTCCTCCAAGGGTTGTTCCTGTTCTATTGGCTTTAGTCGACTGACAAGGACCTCTAGGGCCGAGTGTAGAAAATGCTGGTTTGCAAGATGAGTAAATCCTTTCCTAAAAGGAAGTCCAAACAAATGGTTTGACTATTTCAGGAAGATTACTGAGGCAGTATCTTAGGATCCTGGTTACAAGTTTATACCATCAGTAAGTCAATGGAGTTTGAAAAAAAAAAAATTGCAAGGAAGAAACTCAAGCACAGATCACATATTAGATTAGAAGCTGAAATCCAGCTGAGCACAGCAGCATAGGCTGGTCCTCTCAACTTGAGAGGCTGGGGCAGGAGGATTTTGAGTTTGCAGCCAGAATGGAACTACTTGGTAAATTCCATGCTAGTCTAGTGATATGAATCCCTGTGTCAGAAAAGAAAAAGTGGGAAGGAAGGGGGGGAGGAATGTAAAAGGGGGGGAATGTAATGCACACACAATTGTCTTTCTTTAAGTACCTAACATAACAGTGCTAGCAGGTCTATTTTCCAAGAGAAAAGGCTTTCCTTGTTCCCTGCGTTTTTCTTCTCTAAAACATAGGACTAATTTTGTCAAATTACTAAGTCAATGTCCAGGCCACAGTAGGCATTCAACGAAGAATGCATCTTTTCTCTAGTAAGTTGAGTCTTGACAGTTCTATCTTCCAACTGTTTTCTATTGCCCCTTCCTTCATGATCCCAAACACTTCAGGCCACACCCCTTATCAAGACAAGTGTAGGTCACAGCAACACTGTTGACTCTCTTTTAGTTTTTGTCTCTTTCCAATCTGAGTGGCACACTACTGCCAAACTCACCTTTTATTACATCAAGACTGATTTTTTAAAGAGTCCAAAAGTGCTTTCCTAAACAGTATTTAAATTCTTCTGCCAGCAACATCCTCCCCCCCTTTTTTTTCATTTTTTGAGACAGGCTTATTTGGTCCAGGGATGTCTCAAACACACTATATCTGAGGATGATCTTGAACTCCCAGTCCTCCTGCATCCACTTTCCAAGTGCTAGGAAGATAGACATAGGCCACTATACCTGGTTTATACAGTGCTAGGGGTTGAAACCATGGCTTTGTGCATGATATGCAAGTACTCTACTACCTGAGTTATAGCCCCACCCCTAATCTTGTTTTTCAATTAAGCATATATATTTTTAATTCATGTTATTATATGTGGTTATATCACAACTTATCTATACTGCTTTCATTTCTCTTGGTTACCAGTAGATGAATACTTTGTTGTTTCCACTTTGTAGCTATTACAAATGAAGAAATGATAAACACTCGGGCACAAGACTTTGTGTGGAAATCTGCTTTCATTTCTCTTGGTTAAATATCTATGAATGAATTGACTGTGTCATATGGAGGTATATGTCTATTTAAGAAACTTGCCAACTGTTTCCAAAGTGGAATTACCATTTTCTAGTCCCACCAGCAGCATGTGCGCACAGCAGCAGCAACTCACTCTTACCATTGCTCAACGTGGCTTTTCCTTTAGCCTCGAAGTGGGCATGTTGTGCTATGTGCATCACTGCAGTTGTGTAACAACTAATAACAAAAAGGATCCCTTCTTGTATTTGCTATAAAAAAATCTCCTTAATGAATTGTGTATTCAAATCTTTTTGTCAGACATTGCTTTTAAGCACTGAGGATACAAAAAGGATTAATGTCTGCCCTCACAGAGATCAGCAGAGAGTAAAGATTAACAAGGAGTAGTAAAATGTGTTGTTTATCGTAGGAGAATGCCAGGGTGTTAGAAGGGATTTGGAAGTCAGATAAGAAAGAGGTCTACTTAGTCTACGTAGGCTAGAGAAGAAGCAGATCTCAAGGGATTCAGTGAGTATGAAAAAGGTAGGTAAGGCTCAAATATTGAGGAGACCCTGGGAAGGCTGTATGTGTGGAAACCTTTCAGCTGAAAGTCAAGTCAGTGCTGATATGAACTCAGTCTATTGACAATGCATGAAGACATTGGGTGGAACAGCAGAGGACGGACAACAGAGAGTGTGAAAAGTTATGCCAAAGAGTTTTAACTCTAGCATCAAATCAGTGACCACAAGTAGAGATCAGACAGGGTTTGTGTTGGGAAGATCATTGGGACTCTTCTGTGAAGAACTGAAGATGGAGTTAACTGTGATGCTTGCAGGTGAGAGAGGATAAAAGTGTGGAAGCAACGGATAGGAACAAATATGAATCACAATAAAATCTACAGGATTTAGGGGTCACATGTGGAAAAGAGATTAGAGAGTAAAGAGAAGGAAAAGAATAATTCCTGAAGAAAACACACATGCACACACATACGACTCCTGGTTTTTGGCACAGAAAACTGGTGTTATCACTTAACAAACCAAGCAAAGCTGGAAGAATAGTGTCAAATCACTCTGCTTTGAATGTGAAAAGTCTGAGATGCTGGAGTGTGAGTAGAAGTCGGATGAAAGTGCCTATAGCTAGAAGATAATATTTAACACAGATGTAAACTTGGGTAACATGCCCCAGAAACCTGTGGATCATGCAGGGTACAGCCATGGGGAATACTTAAGAAACAAATCTTGATTCCTACTTTTACCCATACTATGCCTTTTGACATTCCCTGAAGACCATTGTGATGGTTAGTGTGAATTCTCAGTTTTAAAGGATCTAAAATAATGAAGTACATACTGATTGTGATGCTATTTTACCAGCAGCTTCAAACTCCTGCCCCCTTGATTGCTCTGCCATGACGGAGTGTGCCCTTAGAGAGTGAGCCAGAATAAACCCCTTTCTCCCTTAAGTTGCTTCTCAGAATATTTAAAGGCAGCATCAGGAAAAGTAATTAAGGCAACCACCTACACTTCAAGGACCTTCTCAAGGACTAAGGATATAGATGAGTTGGTAGAGTGCTTGCCTATCAATCACAAAGCACTGGTGAGCTCCACGCCAATACCACATAAGAACTGGTGTGGCAGCACATACCTGTAATCAGGAAGTAGAGGCAGGAGGATCAGATAGACTAGGATACATGATACTCCATCTTTAAGAATAAAAAAGGGCTAAGAGATGGCTAATGACTATAAGTGCTTATCACACAAATTTGACAACCTGAATTTGGATCCCCACAACCCACATGAAACCTACATATAGGAGCACAGGTGACTAATCTCAACTCATCTGTAGAAAATGGGAGGAGATGGTTGCATGTAACAGTAAAGAGACCCTTTCTCAAAAACAAGGTGAAAGGGGAGGGCTACTGCCTGGAAGTTGTCCTCTGATCTCTGACCTCCCCATATACACTGTGGGACTCAAACACCATGCCAGGAAAAGACATACACATCCAAATGTCACACATATAACAAAATAAGTAAACAAATTAACAAAAAATTTAAAGGGCCTAAAAATGCCTCAAAATATCCTATCTCACCTTTTCTACCACATAATTTGGAATTTATTTAGAATTTGCTTAAAAATAATCCTTTTTAATTTAATTTTAAAAATTTGTGTGTGTGTGTGTGTGTCTGGGTGTATCAGAAGGAACTCTGTGCCTATGTAGGACCAAGAGTGATTTGGGAATCATCCTGGGTTGTTTCTATCTCCTTTTTGCTTCACTGTGAGATTTCCCAAGCTCTGCCTCCCAGAGCATAAAGTGTAGGCTGCCACCATTTCTACCTGAATTTTTACGTGGGGTCCAGGATTTGTACTCAGGTCCTTCTGTTTGCAAAGTAGAGTCTTAACACCTGAACCATTTCCCTAGCCACTCCCCAGGAATTTTTAAGGGGTTTCACTGTTACCCACTCTGCTATCAAACCTGTGAATACAAGTTGTTTTCCTGCCTCTGTCTCTTTTGCTGAGACTACTGAAACTCCACTTCCTAATTATTACAGAATGCTTGATACAGGAAATAGAAGAAATAAGATGACCAGATTTGTTACTGGTTAGCTAATCAGCAATCTGGCTAGTTCATCAAATCAGTTAGTAACAGTAGCTCCAAAAGACTTAGAGGTAACAACATCAAATGGAAAAGAATAAAGTTATCACAGTAACAAGGTATGGAATCTTCCTCTTCTCTTCTACATCTCATTGCCTAATCATCAAGGAAAAGCAAGTATATGCTCATCTTTCCTACTAATTATCACACTTCCCACACATACTTACCAAGCAAAAAATGCATGAAAAATCTGCAGCAGCCTCTGGTAACAGCAAGACATTACATGGTGCTCCTGAGCTTTCGTTCCTGGTTGGTCATCTATTCTAAGATTCTCAGCAACTAAGCACTAGGAAGAAAGATGGTTTCAGTAAACTTCTTCCAGTAAACTGTTTTCACCTGTCTTCAGCCTTTCTCAGCTAAAAATGAACCCTTGGCAGCTGCCTACAGACACTTACTGTGAAGTCTGCTAGTCAAAGCAACCCAAAGTCTACTTATGCTTATTCTCTAGCATTCTCGCATTCTTTGAAGACCACCCTTGTCTCATTAGGCTGCTTGCAGTCTTCTACTGCTGAGTCTGCTTATTCTCCAGACCTCTAACACAGAAAGCTTTTTACTTTCTACCCATCTCCCTCCTCCTAGCTGTCAAGGTCTCTAGCTTGCCTATCCTAATGTTTCTGTTTGAATAGAGATTTCTACCATATAATAAAACAGTTTTCTAACCTGAAAATAGTTGTGAATGCTCTCCAGATGGTTACACATTGGGGTCAACAGCTGGACAACACAATGAACGAGGTCTTGGGCAGATCTCTGATAAAGGTGTGAGAACCCAATATTCTGGTTTCTTTTATTCTATAATAAAATCAGAGTTATGAGGGAAAAACTGGATATATTCTCTAAAACTAATAGTATGTTAAGGAGTTTATAGTCTGTTAAGGAGTTTAGTTAAAGTTGTGATTCCAGACAGGAGTAGATGGAAGAAATAAGTTACTTGCCTAGGAGATAATAGTCAGACAAAAGGATAAAAATCTGTCTTAGCAAAGGAAGAAAAATTCCTTTGCTTTCAGGTAACTGAGAGAATGACTTTGGCAGAATAAGAAGAATGTTTGAATAAGAACTACAGGCCTGTCAGGTGTGTAGTGCACACCTGAAAACCAGGCACCTGGGAGATGGAGGCAGAAGGAGGATTCAAGGTAATCCTCAGCTACACAGTGAGTTCAAGGACATGATATCCTGTCTCAAAATCCAAAGTATAAACCCAGTGTAATTAATGAGGTTAAAAATTCACACATGCAGAACAAATAGTTACTATAAATACAGATTTGCATATTTTACTGTTTGTATCATCCAACTGCTTCCTTCAATGTTAAGTGCACTTCTGTACCTTACACATATATCTGAAAATTAATTTGAGAGGCTGTTAAAACCAAACTGGAAGCCTCACTGTGTAGCTCAGTATCTGAGTGCTTGCTAGCATTCATGAGGTCCAAGGCTCCATCCTTGGTACAATACATACATACACACAGACTATGTACACACATTCATACATACATACTATATACATATACGCATATTATATATACATTCATACACATTTATACATACATATACACATACTATATACATAAATATACACATATATACATATATATGTACATATATAAATAAATAACAAAAAAATCCTAAGTGAAGATCAGCATTCAGAAATGATCAGGACACTTAGAAATGTATATATATTTTTATTTTGGGGGCTTCTTCTGTTGTCTGTCTCAGAATTCCCCTTTCTTTCAAACTAGGCCCTATTATTTACTAGGCTCTGCCCCAGCACTCCTTTGTTAGGCAGCACCCCCTTTCTAGGGTGAACATGATCCACAAACAGGACTCCCACCATAAACTTACAAACCCAAACACAATGGCAAGTTATTCACTACTAACACCTCCTTCTTGCATCCAAATCTACTAAGCCGAAGCCCTACGATTGTGCCTCTGCTAACCTTGAGGAAAGGGATTCTTCTGGCAGAAGATATCAGCATATTCTCTAACTTCTGGGAGAGATCTTCCAACAAGAAAAGCAGCTCAGAGGGCCCGAGCTGTACGATTTCTGTAGCCTGTCAGAGGGAAGAAAAAGATTTCCATGTTCTACTTACTAGATTTTTGGTATATTTCATGTTCACACCTCCCAAGAAATAAAGAAATGAATCTGTTGTCTAATAAAAAAGAAAAGAATAAACTCATCTAGGTAGATGGCCCAATGAAGAAAGCATCGCATTTGCTCTACAAGCATGAGGTCCACAGTTTGGATCCCCAGCACCCATATAAAAGCCAAAATGGCATGGCAGCCAGCCTACAATCCCAGCCCGCCTGCAATACCAGTCCTCAGGAAGTAGAGACAGGAGACCCCCAGAATAAGGGGACAGCTAAAAATAGCTGAAGTGTCAGGATTCACATTCAAGTCAGAGACTCAGCATTAGTAAATAAAGGGGAGGGTAATCGAAGGGAAAACCTGACATTAATCTTTCTCCTTTACCCCCACACATAAACATTCACGCCCACACATGAGTACCCAAAAGACACACACTTGAAAAAAGGTGGGATTCCCCTGCCTCATATAAAGAGTATTAGTTTTGCTGCCAACTTATAAAAAAGCTACAATAAAATTTTAAGACAAATTTTCAAATTATTAAAATAGTAATCTGAGGGGTTACAAAGATGGTTCAGGGATTAAAGCCTTTGCCTCCCAAGCAAAAGGACGTGAGTTCAGATCTCCACATAAAAATGCTGAGTGGATATGGTGGTGCCTGACTTCTGGTCCTGGAAGGCAGAGCCTGGGAAATCCCAAAGCAAAGTAATAAAGAGGTATAGCAATTCTCAATGATTTCCACTGTCAGCCTTGGGCCTCCACTTATACACACTCAAGTGCTTTCTTGCACTTACACTAGCACAGACATGCATACACACAAACACACATGAAAGAATGAATGAATAAATGAATGAATGAAAGAATAAAATAGTAAGTCAAGATAGTATAATTTCCAAGTTATACTTTTTCTCTAGAAACAAATTCTATTTTTTTTAAACTATGGACCCAAGATGCATTTCTTAAATTAAAAAAAATTATAATAATAAATAATTAGAGCTTAGCATGATGGCACAAACCTGCAATCCCAGCACTTCAGAGCAAGAGACAGAAGGATCAGGAATTCAAGGTCATCTTTAGCTACATAATGAGTTTCACGCTAGTTTGGACTGAGGCTCCGTTTCAAAAAAAAAAAAAAAAAACGAAAACAAAAAAATCAATGGAATTTGGTCTTCCATATTCCATTTTTCCCTTACCTTTTTTTCTGATTATAAACTGCAGAAAAGATCTATGTGTATATTATATGGCAAAAGTAGAAAGGGTGAAATTGCTTCAGTGTTCATTAAGAATATTTATGCATAATTTCCATGAATGTTGATATTGAGTATCTTTCTCTATTGCTTTTCCACTTATTTCTTAGTTAGGTTTTTTCGCTGAACATAAAAACTAGCTTGTTGTCAACAGCTTCAGGGTCCACCTGTCTCTTACCCACCAAGTGCTGCATTACAGGCCCATGCCACCACACTTGGCTTTTATGTGTGTGCTGGGGATCCAAACTCAGGTCCTCATACTAGTGAAGCAAACACTATCTGCTGAGCCATCATCCTGGTTCCAATACTGTATTTTAAAACCTCTAATATATTGAAAAACCCCGTGACTTATAAACAGAATATGATGAAGTTTACTACTCATCATTATTCTCACATATTAAGGACTCTGAATCAGAAACTAATCTTCTTCCTTTTTCTCTTCCTCCTTCTTTCTTCTCCTCTCTCTCTCTGTTCCTCTGTCCTGCCTGTCTCTTTCTCTCCCTCTTGTTTCCTCTGCCATGCCTTTCACGCAGGGATACTATACAGGTACTCTACCACTGAGCTGCACCCCCAGTTTTCCAACTTCTTTCAACATCTCAGTGTTCTTTTTGAAATAAGAGTAGACCTCAAAGACTTGCTCAAGGGTTGAGTCTGAGATCCCAGACAGCTACTTACTTCAGTGTGCATTTCAGTGTCTAAGATGAACTTGGTCACAAGTCCACAATGTAGTACAGAGAACACCTCAATGTCCAGCTCCCGGAAAAATGCATGGTAATTCTGCAGGGATACTACTGTCTTTCCTTCCTTCCCTGTAAACTCCTAGGAGAAAAGCAGCAGTAACCAAAAGAAAACTCAATAAACAAAGTAAGTCTTGTATATTAATCTTAATTTTTAATGAGGATTTCAAAGCCCAAATATGCATTCATACTTGATAAAATTATAATCTTACCGTATCACCATATTCCTTTCAACAAAGTCCTAAATATTCCCAAAAATATCAGCAATATAAGCCAACATTAACAGCTGTGTTGGCATCTAGTTAGGGATCAACTGCCAGGCAAATCAGGGCATATGGGATGGTAGAGACATGAGTAGGAAGATCTGGTTTCAAATCTTTGCTCAAACTCTGAGTCTCTGTTGCCTAATGAATCGAATATAGAAATTAATACTAACCTTGGCTTTGGGGGAAATTAGATGAATTATATAGAATAACTGAAGTTAAAAACATGTTGTCTAGGAAATTTCACAAACACTTGAAATGGACTTTGTGAATGGTACAGGAAAGTAGATTACTATGAATCAAGTACCCCAAACTATACCAGGCATTTCAAGTTATCAGACTTCACTATTGTTTTGCTTTAATGTTCATTTATTTATTCATTAATTTATTTACTTATTTATTTACTTATTTGTGTGTGTATGTGTGTATGTGTGTGTGTGTGTGTGTGTGTGTGTGTGTGTGAAGAAAAAAAGAGAATAAGAACACTATGGTTTGTATGTAGAGTTCAGAGGACAACTTTGGAAAGTCCGTTCTCTCCTCCCATTACATGGGCTCCAGGGATGGAACACAGGTCACCAGGGATCCATGCAAGTGTTTTACTCACTGCATTTGCCCATGATGGAACCATTTTCACAAGTCCCTGTTGTTTTTAATTATTTTTACTTTTTTTTAATAACAAAAAGTTTTACTATATAGCCCACCTGGCCTGTAACTCATAGCAATCCTTCTGCCTCAGCCTCCTAAGTGTTGAAATGACAGGTGTATGCTACCATGCCCAGCTCACTGAGAAACTAATAGTCTGGGATAAAAGAGGAAAGAGTCTAAAAGAAGTACATATGAATGTGTGCCCTCCTGGGTATGTGAACACAATCTTGAAACCCCAACACTCAGCAGGTTGAGGCAGTGAGACTGAATTCAAGGCCAGTCTGGGTTTAAATTAAGACCTTGTCTCAAAAATACAAGGGGAAATTTAGTAACTACTGTTAAGAAAGAGAGAATTTAAAGTACTATTGGCATGTAAAACGAAAGGAGCAAATTATGTAAGAAAATAATTTGGGGAAAAAAACTAATAGCAATAGGAAGAACAAGAATTTTAGAGTTTATTAAGAACTCTGTGGCCAGGTGCCACTGTGAGACCCTGGAGACATCACTGGACGGACTTTTTTTTTTTAATTTTTTTTTTATTATTATTTATTCAACTGTGTGCATATACGCGTGCATGTGCACGCGCGTGTGTGTCTGTGTGCGTGTGCGCGTGTATGTCTGTGTATGTGTAGAACCACGGACAAATTCGCGAACCACCATGGCCGCCTCCACCTCCTTCTGCCCCGGGATTCACAGGCTCCGCCCTACCAGGACCAGAAGCGCAGGCCGCCCCCACTTCCGCCTGGCATCTATACGTGGGATCTGGGATCTGAACTCAGGACCTTCCGCCTGCAAGGCGGAGGCTTAACCCCTGAGTCACCTCTCCAGCCCCATCACTGGACTTTCTTACCCCCTATTTTTTGCTCTGTAAAGTGCAGCAATTAGAGCTGGCTTTCTATAACTGTCACTGGACAGTCACATGTCTTTGTCACAGACTTGTTACTTCAATACCTTGTCCAGCTGGCTCCTACCCAATGGCATAGTGTCACATTCTGTATTGTCCTCTGTTGAAAGTATGCCCGAGGAGGAAGCTTTGTTGTTTTCTGCTTTTTGTTTCTTTTTTCCTTATAATGCAAAAAGAAAAAAAAAAAGATAAATTATTGATAAGCATACTTTGCCAAATATCACTACATCCAGGAAAAAAATCACAAGAGACAGTATGATGGCTAAAATTATACAACATGGATAAGCTTTCTTTTTTTTATTCTGAATATGTGTGTATATGTGTATCAAAGGGCATTGTGTATGCCTGTAGAGAACCTAGGGTGACTTCGGGAATCATCCTGGATTGTTCTGTTTCCTGTTTGCTTTGCTCTAGAGTTTCCCTGGCTCTGCCTTCCAGAGCCAGAAGTTCAGGCCACTGCCAGCTCCACTGGCCTTTTACATGGGATCTGGGATCTGAACTCAGGACTTTTTGCTTGTGTGAGGCACAGGCTTAATCTCTGAGCTATCTTTCCAGCCCCCAACATTGATAAACCTTCTATTTTTCCAGTTTCTGATGCCTTAAGATAGATTAATTCATTGTGCTCAGACAGGACATAACTCACCCATCTTTCCTTTGTTTCTGGTTTTTGCTGAAGCAAAAGTGCTATGAGGTAGTACATCTAAAGTTTCCAAGTCAAAGTTTGCAAGAGGAGGAACATAGTCTGGGGTGACTGAAACAAGAGAAGAAGCAGACTCAATAACTACCAATTATATACCATCATTAGATGGGGAATGAAATCACCCAAACAGCTAAGATTGGTTTCCAATGGAAATCTCCCTTTCTCCCCTTAAAAAAAGAAAAAAAAAAAAAAAAAAAACCAAAATACTGGTTTCCAAAATTACTAAATCTAACAGTAAAAGTTTAAAGACATATTCTACTCATCTGACAATTGCTTTTGATAGCAAAATGGTGGAGAGAACTTAGAGAAATATCATATTACATGATTATGATCAAGTAATATAAAACCAGTTAGACTATGATATAAAATAACCAAGCAAATGAAAAGGAATTAAAAATGAACTTACATTTAAAATCTAAAGAACATACATTTCGTCACATAACTGGTCTGAATTTCCCTCTGAAAATCAAGCTAGTATTTTAAAGCAACCAGCTAACTTGTCACGAGGTAGAAGAGGTCTTTGACATTACTTCTGGGTCATGGCTCCACTTCATAATGCAAAGAACACTTGAAGTGTAACATCCATAGTATTTTGACAACACCCCAATGAATTTAAAATATTTGCTTTCTTAAACAGTAAAATCTCTTGGAGTAATGATACCTCTGATCATCACACATTTTCCTTTACTTGGAGATGTGCTGGACTTTATCCCTGAGCAAGTCTTAAAAGCTAAGTTTTTCTCATCACTGACCTATGAGGTCTGGAACACGGGATTTTACCTGCCAAGTACTGTTCCAGGATTTCCTGAAGTTCTACAATATCTTTTAACCGAGCAAGAACTTTCCCCTTCATCTCAGGTGATGTTTGCTGGCAGAAGGCATTCACAACCTGAAAAATGTAAATTACAGCTCCATCCTCTGATGAGTTTGTTCAGGTTCTAATCTTATTAGCATTATTCCCCCAAGAACTAGATGTCTGTAGGATTAGACTGTAGTCTAATTAAAGTTCCGGAGACTCATGTGTTAAAGCTGTAATCACTAGGAGACTGCTTTTGGTAGAAATTGTAGAACCCCCAAGTCCCTTCCAATCTTTTTTTCTAGCTATGAGGTGAATGGTAAGGGTTGGAGAGATGCCTAGCAAGCAGAAGGACCTAAGTGTGTTTTCTAGATCCTACACAAAAACCCCAGGTGGTAATGGCAGTAGCCCACACTTCCAGCTGTGGAAGGTAGAGCCTGGGAAATCCTAAAGGAAAGCAAAAAGTTGATAGATGCAATCCAAGTTGTCTCCCAAAGTCACCCCTTGGGCTTCCACAAGCACACACAGTACCCTCTGAAACACATAAAACAAATTCAAAAAAGGGGAAAAATTAATTATAAACATTTTAATTGACCCCAAATTGAGTGATCTTTCTCAGACACCGTGTTACAATAACTATATTTCATAAGTTCTACCTAAAATTTTCCTAAATATTTTTAGTGATTTACAACTTTATAGTTATGCTAAGTTAAAAATAAATATTATATAGAAGTCTAAGTCATTTTGAAGAAAATATTAAACTTTCCTTCTTTCTGTGTGTGTGTGTGTGTGTGTTCTGAGACAAGGCGACAAAATGTAGCCAGTCTGGCCTTGAACTTTTTAGTCAACCTTCCTGCCTTGGCCTCCTGAATGCTGACAGTTATAGGCACACATACCAAACTTACTAGACAAACTACTAGTTCATCTATTATGAACTTACCATTTTTACAGAGTCTAAAGATATTTGAGTATGTTAAGCAACATGTTCTTTTGCCACCCTAATTTTTTTTTAACTTATAAAGCATATGAGTCTAGCGTGGTGGTTTATACCTACAGTCCCAGAGATGATGAGGTGGGAGGATTGCAATGAGTCTGAAGCCAGCCTGTGCTACATAGGAACATGCCAGGTCAGCCAAGGCTAATCATGAGACTCTATCTCAAAACCAAGATGCATATATCTCTAGAGATGAAATTGTCTATTATAAAATGTGCTAATCTGCTTCAAATTGTTAGTATGTTTTCTCTGTGTCTTGTTTTACTGTTGAGACAAGGTCGCATTTGTCCCAGGCTGTCCTCAACTATGCAACCAAGGATGACCTTGAACTCATGATCTAAGTTCTATGTTCATAGGCTGTGCCGCCACACCCAGTTTTATACAGTGATAGAAGTGGAACTGAGGGCTTTATGCATGCTAGGCAAGTACTCTGCCAACTGAACTCCAGATCCAGCCAATCCCAGTATATGACAGACACTTCACAACTTTTCTATTTCGCAGTTCTCTCTATAACATAAAGGCTACAGATGGACAAAAATTATAATCAATATATTTAAATGAAACTGTAAGAAACAATAATAGTGAAGGAAAACAGCAAGTATTTAAAAAAATTAAGATGCGTTTTTGTTACTTTTTAAAAAAAACCATTTTTGTCCTGAAGCACTTGTTTAGAAATTATTTAAAAGTAGATCTAAACTGAGAAAGAAGAAAGTTTTGGAGAAAAATCTGAATGAATAAAGTATTGAAAGATTAAAGTTAAAAAAAAAAAAAAAAAAAACAACAACTAGAAAGGGTTGGAGAAATGGCTCCGGGTTAAAACTCTGCCTTGCAAGCAGAAGATCCTGAGTTTGGAAAGTCCCATGTAGAAACGCCAAGTGGAAATGGCCTCCACTTCAGGCCCTGGTGGGTAGAGCCTAGGAAATCCCAGAGCAAAAGAAGGAGATAGAAGCAATCCAGGATGATTCCTGAAGTCACCCTTGGTCCTCCATAGGGAGACACAGTGCCCCTCCCTCTCACACACAATAAATAATTTTAAAACAAAAAAAAATTAGACAGTTTTGTTGCAGTGATGGAAAATAGCATGGGCTATAATACGAAACTGTCCTTTCAGGTTGAAAGAAATATGACCTTTAATCTTTGTTGTACTTACTACTAGTTATAATTAGGTAAAATATTTGGATGGTACTCACCTTAACAAAGCAATTCTACTATTTAATTACTAGGTAATTCTACTATTATCTACATGATCTTGGCTGAGTATGTAATCATTTGGAACTTCTATTTTTTCAACTCTAAAACCGGAATACCAGTTAGACAGTACTGCAGTTAAGTGCATCATACATTTTAATGACTTCAGATTCTCTATACTTGATGTTCTATATGTGTGAAACAAGAACCATAGACAGTGCTTGCCCTGGCAACATCGGAATTACAATTGTGATGATTGACTATATTTATTCAAGTGCATGTTGTTCTGAGAAATAAAATTCGAGACACAGGCAGTGAGACAGCAATGGAATTCTGCCATTATTGTTGCCCTTATAATTGTTGAGTACAAAGTCTTCTGAAGGAAGGGAAACCACTATCCTTTTATCTTCCTGATTCCAGTGAGCATGCCTATGTGGAGAGGACCAGAATTTTTATAGTGGAGAAGCTGAGGCCACTCAAGGCAGAAGTAGGAATGTGAGGTAAGGAAGCTTGGAGGAGGTAGTCAGGCTACGAAATTGGGTTCTATGCATTCTGACTGGTGACATCAGAAAGTATATATAGTCAAGGCACTGTGGGATATATAAGCCAGAGAAACACACAGGCACTATGCTTAGTAGGGACTTTTTAAGGAGTTTTAGAGGAGACAAGACAACTGTTTTCTTTTGAAACAAATACACAATAAATGAAACATTCCACTGATTCCGCTCACCTCTCGGAACCAGTTTAGAGCAAGAAAAATGAGTGAACACATGAACGCACGCTCTTTAGCAGACATGGAATCTAGCTTCTTTCCAGGTTTGAGGTCAGTAAGGAACAATGGACAATCTGAAAGAGAACAAACATTTCCAACATTGGTTCTAGTGGAAAGAACTTGGCTGCCACTCTTGAAGTTATTTACTAGCCCCTTTAATCCAGATTTGAGAGTCAAACTTTGATTCATCTAAAAATACGCTTCCAGGCTGGAGAGGTGGCTCAGGGGTTAAGCCTCTGCTTTGCAGGCGGAAGGTCCCGAGTTCTGATCCTAGGCCCATGTATAGATGCCAGGCGGAAGCCTGCATTTCTGGTCTTGGTAGGGCGGAGCCTGTGAATCCCGGGGCACAGTAAACAAGGAGGTGGAGGTGTCCATGGTGGTTCCTGAATTCGTTTGTGGTTCTACACACACACACACATAAATACATACACACGCACGCACACACACGCATACACGCACAATTGAATAAATAAAAAAAATTTTTTTAAATACGCTTCCATATTAGTGTCAAAATATGTCCATACTATATGGTTTTCAGCAAATACAATTACAGAGAGAATGAGAAACAAAATGACCAACTACAGTAACAGTGATTCACTAATCTAGTAGGAATCCATACCAACTACTTTGCCTTTGGAATTTCCTATTATTGTTATTTTATAAAGGGAGAAAATTCCTCACACAGCAGATAGAAGTCTTTATCAGAAAGATCACAAAGAAGGAAGAATCTGAGAGCTTCATTCTATACCTAAGAGACCATCGATCTCCTCCAGGTTTCCATCATGCTGTCTTTCCACACAAAGTCTCAGCAACCGGAAATGGGGAGCCAGACATAATGGTGACATCAACCTTGGAAGGGAAAAAAAAAATCCATATGGAGAACCACACTTTATTAATACTGTGGTCAAATTAGTCTATATCTATAAAGAATCCACTTTTAGAATTAATGAAAAAACAACAATTAACTCAACAGATGCACATGATCTAAAATGAAGAGGCAAGAGAGACATGAGGTGGATGTGAGGGCAGAGGCAGCCAAGGTTGTTCGTGGGAGGAAAGCAACGGTCAAGGGACAGAAAACAGCCTAGCACAACATCTACTGACTCGCAAGAGGTACACAAATCTCAACCCCAGGGACAGAGAAACAAGGAACATCCTCTAATTCCTCGAAACACACCCTATCCCAGGAGAACACCGACTTGAAACCCAAAGGATGTAAGAACATGGAATTCTCTATGAACATTCACAATACTAACAGGCTTGATTCTTGTGAAGTCATTTGCGTCCCATCTTTTGGGAACTCCTGAGACAACAACATTGGCAGGAGGTTGATGGCAATACCGTCGTGAGCACTGTAATCTTCTAGCCCATACAGAGCTTTTACGGGAAATGGAAAGTCACTGTGAAGAGAACCGAGAACCCAGTATCCCAAATCAGGGCTAAACAAGGCTACAAAAAAAAAGCACTAGAACAAACCAACAACAAACAAAACCATTAGGGGAAATTGTACACAGGGAAAACAAGTAGGGAACCTTTTGGCAATTCTAGAGCTGGGATACAGGACTGTTAGGGCTCCAGTGGGGAAGTTGAGATGGTGTGCAAACTGGATATGAGGTCAAGCGTGGTATAAAGTTTGTGTCAGCACCTGTTGTGGTTCACCTGTATGGTTGCTGATAAATGACCATCAAATGGCTTAAGGGAATAAGGGGTTTATTTCCTTATGACAGTCTGGTTACAGTTCTCAGTCCAGCTTGACAGGAGAGCATGCACCAACACCAGGGCTAAGGGAACTGGCCACACCATCACCACACAACAGCTGAGAGAAGGACAATCCTTACTTGCCAGACCAGCATATCTGGCCAAGTGTACAGAAGAATGCCAACTTCATCAACCCGTTCTCAGTATTTTATTCACCTGTTCAGGACCTAGTCCCACCCACCATGGACTGTGCCTTCCCCATCCGCTGGACAATCTCTTTCAGGTTTGCTTAACTCAACTACAAATGTGCCCAGAGCTCAAACGCTCAACTGTCAAGTTGACACCTATGCCTAATTATAACAGCACCAAAACAAACAAACGAAAAACACCTGACACAGTTTCTTCACAGGTATTTCTTAACCAGCAGATAAACAGCACTTACCCTTCTGGAACAATGCAGTCTACCACAAAGGCATCTTGGAAATCATTAAAGACGGTCTGTCCAACCCACTCCTTCAGGGAAGAAACAAAGATAGTGTCTGGGGTGTATTTGCCAGGTAAACACAGATAAAGAGTTGCTAACGTTTGTAAGCCTCCACTTCCTCATTTTTAAAAAGTGAATGATAATTTTTACTTCAATTTTGTGAAGAGGAAATAAGAGACATGTGCTCAGCTCAGTGCCTGATACAGAACAGGGCTGTCAAATATGGGTATCTATTAACATCATTGAAAATTCGTTCTTATCAGCATCGCTATTATTATTTCTGTTACTAGGTGAAGAGGGCTTCATGAAAGCCCTCAGACAGGGTGGGACAGACAGTTTTACCAGTGAGAACTTGTCAGAACTCACAGAATAATCTACTTACATGGTATAAAAGAGGGACAGACTTAGTATGTAGCAAAGTACCCTCATACTTTGTTACTTTAAGAAAAGATGCTTGGAGAGGACTTTGCTACCTTGTGTCTAGAATCCCAGCACTGGGGGAGAGGCAGGAGGACTGCACCAAGTTTGAGGCCAGCCTAGTTTTCATAATGAATTCTAGGTCAGCCAGGCTATGTAATGAAGATTGTTTTTTAAAAAAAAAATCGAGGGAGGGCTGGAGAATAGCTCAGAGGCCTCTACCTCGAAAGCAGAAGGTCGTGAGTTCAGATCCCAGATCCCACATGAAAATAGCATGGTGGCCTGCACTGCTGGCTTTGGTGGAACAGAGCCTGGGAAATCCCAGAGTGAAGAAAAAACAGGTAGAAGCAATCCAGGGCAATTCCCAAAGTCACTCTTGGGTCTTCACAGGTATACCACGGTGCCCTCTGATACACACACACACACACACACACACACACACACACACACATACACACACACACACACACACACGCACATACACACGCACACACACACAAAATTAATTAATTTAAAAAATCAAGGGGCTGGAGAGATGACTTGGGGTAAGCCTTTGCCTCAAAAGCAGAAAGTCCTTAATTCAAATCTCAGACCTCATGTAAAAAGTTAGACAGAAGTGGCAGCAACCTGTACTTCTGGATCTGGAAGGAGTAGCTTGGGAAAACTCCACAGCAAAGGAAAGAGAGGTAGCTGAATCCATGGTGATTTCTGAAGTCACCCTTGAACTTCTACACGGTGCCCTCTGATGTACACACATACACACACACACACACACAAAGGTAAAATAATAAACAAACAGTATGTGTGGGGGGAGAACAATACTTGGCCTTACCAAGGTTTGTGGAGCCAGCTTTCTTTCTTGAATCAGGTTGGCAAATTCATCATAATAAAGAGAGGATGCTGAGGAAGATTGCTCACTACAGGAACGAACCAGCTGCAGCAAGGAAATCACCTGGAATAGACACAAGGAAAGAAAACTGCAGCCCTTGGGCTGTGGACCCTTGCTAGATACATGACCACACTCAGTAGTTGACTTCCTTTCCCAATCTTGGTGGCAAAACTCTACAATACTGAGGTATTATCTGACCACATCTTGTCCAATCACATTCCACACTCAAAGCCATCAGGTCCATGTAGTCAGATTAAATTTTTTAAAGCCAAGCTTTGATTATGCCATTCAAAGGCTAAGAAACTCTTAAGGTCTACCTTGGCTTAAAGAGTATAATAAAGACATCATGCCTGAAGTTAAGGTCCTTTACATTCTGCCTGTAGATAAACTTTATATCAAACATTCCATTCCATTCTTTAATCTTTGATAGCTTGCATGCTGGAAAAGTGTTCTACAACAGAGCCATACCCACAGGCCAACTTGTTACTTTTTAAATCCCACGTGTATCTTGCTAAGAATTTACACTTTGGAATTGGAGAGATGGTTCAGTAGATAGAACGCTTACTGTGCAAGCATGAGGACTACAGTTCAGATCCCCAGAACCTATCTAAAAGTCAACTGCAGCAGCATCTGTAATCCTAGTGCTCTTAGGAGAGACAGGAAGTGGACAGGAAAATCCTAGAACGCAAGAGCCAGCCAACTAGGTATACTCAGCACTGAATATCAGAGTTCCTTCCTAAATAAGGTAGAAGTCAAAGACTGAAAGGGCTGTCCTCTGAACTTCATAAGCAAGCTACAGCACATATGTACAATCAACCCCTCTCCCACCACATATACACCCCACCCAAAAGAAAAGAACTTAGGAAAGAAAAAAGAAATTAGGTGAGATGGTTCAAAGGATAAAGATGCCTACATGCAAACTTGGTGATCTGTGTTTAATTACACACACTATGGGATCGATCTCTCTCTCTTTTTCTCTCTCAAGCGTATTTTTAAAAAAAAGGAAAGAAAAATTTCAATTTAATTAGGCTAAACAGAGCCAGAAATAAATGTAAACCAAACTAACAGATTATAAGGGCCACACACACAATAAAAAAAAAAGATAAAATTCATAAAAGCTGATTTCAGGCTAGCTTTATTTAAAGCAAAGCTAAGGTGTAAGAAAAGGTTTCAATGTAGATTTAAGTAGGGGCATTAAACAGAGGATATGAAACACCCCCCCCTCACAAAACGAAACAAAACAAAACAAAGACAGGAATGTAGGAAAAAGACTTACAGGGAGAAGATGGGGTTATCAGGATTGAGAGGGAGATAAGAGAAGTTGGGATCTGAGATCTGAACTCAGGTCCTTCTGCTTGCCAGGCAGAGACTTAACTCCTGAGACATCTCTCAAGTCCAAGAGATTTATTTTTCTTTTTAAATGAAATATTTCATCCAAGGATATAGCTTGGTGGTAGTATCTGACACCATATACAAAGTCCCAAGTTCCATTCCCACCATTGTGGAAAGCAAAAACAGAGCAACAAAAAACCCCACACTTTTTTCTGAGACAAGAAGCAACACCTTAGTTACTCACAAGCATGCCTGAGGAATATACAAACTCACCTGTGTGCAGTATCCACTGTTCAGATCAGCTCTCCCTTGGGTCAAATTAGAAGACGTATTTCTACCAAAAAAAAAAAAAAAAAGGTATTTTGTCTCATTTTTGTCATATTTTAAAACAGCTGGTAATAAGCTTCTTTCAGAAAAGAGTGGAGAAGAAAGTTCATGTTGTCGATAAAAAACATTGATTACAGCAAAGGATTATCCCACTCTCTCTCTCCAGTGTCACACCCAGTTATCTGGGTTTATTCTGAACTCCTGGGTACCAGTGATTATTTTATCTCGGCCTCTGGGGTACTGGGACACTGCATGCCCGCATGCCAGGCTGATGAGTATTTTTAAAGGTACATTAGATTATTAATGATTAAAAAAAAAAGCAGTTTTTAACTTTTTCAAATGGGGATCTGACCACATTGTCTAGGGTGGCCTTGAACCCTTGGCCTCAAATGATCTTCCTGCTTCAGCCTTCCAGGTAAGTAAGAGCAACATGCTGAACGAGGGAATTTTCTTCAGTGCACAGTATATGTTTATCATAGTTCTAGGAATTAAATACTCTCATTAACTCCATGAAGTAAATACAATTATCACCATTTTACATAAGTGAAACTATAAAGGCAGAAGTAAATAACTTACTCAAGATCACTCAGCTATAAACAACAAACCAAGATTTGATTCCTAGCAAGCAGTTTGGCCACAGTGAATAAGTTAACCTCCACACTGCGGACTTCTTAGACTTTTTTTCTCTTTCGATTATTAATGTAGTTGTCTGTCCTGAGACCTTATGAAGCATAAGCTGAACTGCAATGTCAGTTTGCAGTGAAATTTTATCAAGTCCCAGATATGATGCATCTTTAGATTCTACAATTAGGACATCAAAAGACAAGGGAGGAATCTACAAATAAAACCTATTTGCATTAAACATGAAGTTCCAGACAGGATTAACACAGCAACACAGAGACCTCAACTGTCCAATGTCTAGGTCAGGGGCAGACCCAGAAAAATGCATTCTAGGGGGAAAAAGATTACTTTTTTTTTTGAAAAACTTCTAGCACTATGCCCCTGAACAATTCCTACTTTTTAACTATGAAACTATAATGACATAATCTTAGAAAATACAGAGAAGTTGCAAAAGGAATGCACAACTTACTGCTTTAATGTCTACTATGAAAACAATGACTACACAGTACGTTATTTTTGCAAAGCAGCAATTTGATTAACTGATCTGAATTATGAAAGTCAAACCTTCACATGTACCTTTCTTCTGAGGCCATGATGCCAGCCATGGTGACTGCACCAATAATCCCAATGAGCTTGTACTTGAACACAGTGCTTGAGAGCTGCTTTCGGATCACCAGATGCAAGTCATTCTGCAGTGAGACAAGGAGGAGAATGAAGACGCTGGAATGGCACAAGAGTGTATAAATACTGAAGAAAAATAATTTATAGGAAGGGTTATTATTATCATTTATTTACTGTGTAGCCTTTCCATTACATTTCTCTGAGTCTCATTATTCTCATCTATAAGACAAGAAGGTTGTTTTAAGATTTATAGACAAATTATAAAATATCCCCAAGTAATACCTAGAACAAAGCATGCACCCAACAATAGCTGTAGCACTGTCATGGTGGCTGCTCAGCTAAAATAAGTTACTCAGAAACATTCTTTAAAAATATCTCATTTATGGGCTGGAGAAATGGCTCAGGGATTAAGACTCTGCTTTGCAAGCAGAAAGTCCTGAGTTTAGATCCCAGGTCCCACTTAAAAATGCCAGGCGGAAATGGCTGCAATCTGCACTTCTGACCCTAGTGGGAAGAACCGGGGAAATGCCAGAGCAAAGCGAAGAGGAGGTAGAAGCAATCCAGGATGATTTCTGAAGTCATCCTTGATCCTCCACAGGGACACACAGTTTAAAAAAAAAAAATCTTACGTATTTATAAACTTACTTTTTTGAGAGTAAGAGAATGAGAGGGAGGAAAGAAAGAAAGGAGAAAGAAAAAGAAGAGAATGAAGAGCAGGCACATGTGTGGAGGCCGGAGGACAAATGATAGAAGCTGGTTCTCTCCATCATGTGGACTCAACAGATCAAACTCAGGTGCCAGGTTTGAATGCAGGTACCTTACCAGCTCAGCCATCTTTCTGGCCACTTTGTTTTTTGAAGACCATTTTGCTTAATTGGGTTCTCTTGGAATTCCTTATGAATTTTAGTATGATTTTTAAATTTTATATCTATATGCTTCTGTGTGTATGTACAAACATCCAAAAACATTTGCAAAGTTGTCCTCTGACTTCCACACATATGCCTTCTCTCTCTCTCTCTCTCTCTCTCTCTAGCTTTTTCTTCCTTTTTCTGTCTCCTTCCCTCTCTCCCTTCCATTCACCACTTCTATAAAATAAATAAAACACTTGAAAAAAGAAAAAGAACCAAGTTGGAAAGCTAATACTTTCTAAATTTTTTTTTAGGCATGGTCTTACTATATGGCCTAGATTTGCCTTAAACTCCTATGCAGTCCTGACTAGCTTCAAACTTGCACTCCTTCTACCCTCATCTGCACTGTGCTGGGATTACAGGCATGTGCATCACACCCGAATGCTCACATTGTCAAAATCTGCAAAGCTACAGTAATGAAAAAAAATACTAGTATAAGATATATTAAACCAGTGGAAGAGACTGAAAATAAACATTCACAAATTTCAAAACCTTCAACTGATTTCAGAAAAAGTCCCAAGACCATTCAACAGGGGAAGGATAGTCATCATATCACAACAAATAATTCTGTAAAAATTGGAAATTCACGTGTAAAAGAATGAAATTAAACCAGAACCTATACTATCAAGGTAATAACAAAAATTACACGAATAGCAGACTTCAATTCAAGAGCCCAAATTTTCTTTTAGATGAAAATCTTGATCTTGGAACTGATAAAAGTTTCTTTGTAAGTATAACATCAAAAGCATAAACAATAACAACAACAACAACAAATAGATAAATTGAAGTCCATGAAAACTAAGCACTTTTGGGCCAGTGAGATAGCTCAAGTGTAAGTACCTGCTCACAAACCTGCGAGCCTAATCAAAGAAAGCACTTTTGTGCCAGAGAGATGGTTCAGCAGGTAAAGAAAGGTACCTGTGAGGAAACCTGAAAACCTGAATCGGATTTCAAAACCACACACAATAAGAGAGAACTAATTCCCAAAAGTGTCCCCTGACACCATGGCACATGCATGCCTGCACATACTCTCAAATAAATAAATAAATAAATAAATAATAAATAAACAAATATAAAACAAAAAATTAAGCACTTTTATGCATCTAAGCACACTACCAAGAATGACAGCCAAGAGCTGGGCGTGGCAGCATTTTTACAATCGGTACTTGGGAGGTGATGCAAGAGCATCAGTAGTTCAAAACCCTCCTCAGCTAGTGTGTTGAAGGTTAGTCTGGGCTATGTTAGACCTTGTCTAAAAGAATGGGGGGAAGCAACATTAACTGGGTAACCTGGTGAATAGCTGTACTGATAGCACTCAAAGACATTCATACATAAGGAATGAAAACTCAAGTTCAGCTTCATAAGAATTGTGAGTTTGGGACTGGAGAGGTGGCTCAGGGGTTAAGCCTCTGCCTTGTAGGCAGAAGGTCCTGAGTTCGGATCTTAGACCCCACGTATAGATGCCAGCGGAAGCAGGAGCAGCCTGCGTTTTTGGTCCTGGTAGGGCGGAGCCTGTGAATCCCGGGGCAGAGTAAACAAGGAGGAGGTGGAGGCGTCCATGGTGGTTCTCGAATTCGCCCGTGATTCTACACACACACACACACACACACACACACACACACACACACACACACACGTGCACACACGCATACATGCACAATTGAATTAATAATAAATTTTTAAAAATTAAAAAAAAAAAATTGTGAGTTTGAGGCCAGCCCAAAGCAAGTTACAACACTGCTTCAAAATAGCAAAGAACTTAAATAGATACTCTCAAAGAAAATATCAAATGGCCAAAGAGAACGTAAGGGAAAGCTCAATATCATGTCATCAGGGAAGCATAAACCTGAACCACAAAGATGCCCAGAATGGAAAGCAGGTTGTGAGGTCACAGAAGTAGGATCCCTAATGCTTTCTTGAAGGAATGGTGTTGCTGTTCTGAAAACATTGATAGTTCCTCAAATTATCAAATGATAGAATCACAAAATGACCAAGCAACTATTTCTTAAATGTATACTGTAAAGAACTAAAATTGGGGCTCAAATAATACCAATATTTAAGTGGTCAGAAGGTAAAGTCAACCTGTATCCACTGAGGAATAAAAGAAAGGGAAAAAACATGTAGTGGATATACATACAGACTACTCAGCTATAATATTATATATATTATATTATATGTTCAAGTAGAACCTATGAACACAGTTGAATGCTGAGGAACATTAAGTAAAACAATCCAGACACAAATAACTGTGGGTATGTGTGTGTGTGTATATATATATACACATATATGTGTGTGTGTGTGTGTACACATACATACATATATATATTAAGGTGTCTAGAATTGGCAAACAGACTGAAGATTAGGAAGCACTAGGGAAGTAGATGAGGAATTATTGCCAATTTGAGTAGTCTACTCAGGATGATGAAAATGGATATTGGGTATGTTTGTATATCATGAATATTTTTAATGCCACTGATTTATATATTTAAACGTGTCAAAAATGAGAGATGGCTCAGTGAGTAAAGCATTTTCAATGCAAGTCTGATGACTTTGGATCCAGAGATAGGATGTAAAAGCTGGACACAGAAGCAAAAGTCTCTAATTTGTGTGTACCTATAGGAAATGAGAGGCAAAGAAAGGAGAATCTCCAGATGTTTGAAAGTCAGTGACCCTGACTACACATTAGAAAAGAGACCCTGTCTCAAAAATAAGAAGGGAAGATGAAGAACGCCACCCAAAGACTGTCTTCTGACAGCTAGGATGTGTTCATGCCCACCCCAAACAGCACGCGCGCGCACACATACACACACACACGCACACAAACTCACACATTATATGTACACAAATGACAAGAATTTAAATGGTGAAAGTAGTACATTATATATATATATATATATATATATATATATATATATATATATATATATCCACAATTCAAAAATAAGATACCAAAGCAGCTTTATGCCATTATAAAACAAGTTCTAACATGTTCTGCTAAATGCAGAAAACAAGGTGTAAAGGAGAAAGGGAAAATAAAAATATAGGTAAATACAAATTTATAAATGCACAGGAATCTGAGAAAGCTCTAAACTAGTAACATCCTCAAGGGAGAAAAAGAAGGAAAGTTATTCTTTACTGCATAGCCTTGTATACAATTTGAATTTCATATATTATCTAGCCAAATAAATTTTTTTTCATGTTTAGATATGGGTGTACATTTGTGTATAGGTGTGGATGTGTGTAGAGGAGGACATGTATGGGTCTGTGGAGGCCCAAGGGTAACTTTGGGAATCATCCTGGATTATTCTACCTTCTCTTTGCTTTATTCTGGAGTTCCCAGGCTTTCCCTTCCCGGGACAAAAAGTTCAGTAGCAACCATTTCTTCCTGGCCTTCTTACATGGGATTTGAGATCCACACTCAGGTTATTTTGCCTTCCAGGTAAGAGCTTAACCCCTGAGCCATCTTTCCAGCCTCCCAAACAACTTTTTTAATGAATGAATGAATGAATGAATGGAAGGGAGAGAGGGAGGAAGGGAAGGAGGGAGGGAGGGAGGGAGGGAGGGAGGGAGGGAGGGAGGGAGGGGAGAGAGGAAGGGAGGGAGGGAAGGAGGGAGGGAGGGGAGAGGAAGGAGGGGTTGAGGGAGAGAAAGAGAAAAAGAGAAAGAGAGAGAGAGAAAGAAAGAAAGAAAGAAAGAAAGAAAGAAAAAAAGAAAGAAAGAAAGAAAGAAAGAAAGAAAGAAAGAAAGAAAGAAAGAAAGAAAATGGAAGAAAGGAAGGAAGGAAGGAAGGGAGAAAAAGAGAGAGAGAGAGAAAGAAAGAAAGAAAGAAAGAAAGAAAGAAAGAAAGAAAGAAAGAAAGAAAGAAAGAAAGAAAGAAAGAAAAAGAAAGAAAGGTAGGTTATGGATTAGTGCCACAAGATGGCACTACAGATACAAAGAAAATATGAGTCACAACTGCAACCTAATAATCTCTCCTCTTTTTTTGCTGCATTCATTTGGCTTTTTTCCAGTAACTGGAGCCTAAAAAAAAGCAAACTTAGATAAAGTCATCTCCAATATAGATGTTCCTAAGAAAACAAGAGAATTCTGTCTCTTCACAGCACTCGCTACAGAACTCAAAACCTTCACTGTCAGTGACCATGGACCCAAGACCCATCTCTATTGCTATAGGTTGGCCTTTTGTTGTTACTGGTGCAGGGTATCACTGTGTATCTCAGGCTAACCTGGAACTTACTATCAAGATCAAGCTAGCTTGGAACTCATACTCTTCCTTTCTCGGCATTCCCAAGTGCTAGGATTACAACAACCATGAGCCCCCATGTGTGACTCAGGCTAGGTTTCTTGAAGAAAAAAAGTCTAATAGAGCATCTCAGAGTTGGGTATACGGTCGCACTTCATTCTATGGTAAGAAAACAATGAACAATTATCAGGACTGTTTCACTACTATTGTGCAGGCTACAGTAAGCATGTCAAGTAAAGAGATTTAAAACATTCTTCCTCAACACATAGCCTCTTACTTGGAGGTGGTTGCTGGTTTCACACTCTTTGCTAAATGCTAGTGTGCTGAGAATATAGAAGAGTTTTCTCATTTGCCGAGGGGACATATTCTCCAGATAATCTAAAATGCCCTGTAAGGAAAAAAAGGTCAACAATGAGGTCAGTAACTACGATTTTTTCTTCTTAAATCATAAAATTATCCCATTACACAACTAGTAGGTATTTACCAAGGAACTCTAGGGCAAAGTACCACAAAAAGGCAAAGAAAATGTGATACATACAATGAAATTTTTTTAGCCATAAAAAAACAACATTTGCAAAAAATGGATACAAATGGAAATACATATGAAGCAACTAAATCAGTCTCAGATAAATATCGCACATTCTCTCTCATTTGTAGTTCCAAGATTTTATATAGATACAAAAAACCATATATGCATACATGACACGAAAATAGAATTGAAACTAGGGGAAAAAACTGAATTAATGGAATAAGAGACAGATAAGAAAGAGAAAGAGAAACATAGGAGAAACACACTTAAATGATTATATACATGTATGAAGATGTCCTCGTTTAACCATATACCATATACATGGAGTAAACATTAATGAACATAGTATGTATGTATTTGAAAAGTTAAAATCCTTATTAGGACTTCCAAGTGTCTTCTAAAAGGCCATGTATTGAGGGATTAGACTTCTGGGAAGTGACTATATCCAAAGGGTCCTAACCAAATTAATGAATTAATCTCTTTGGTGGCTTTATCATCTAAGACATGAAGAGAGATCTTGAAAAGAAGTGCAGCAAGGTTGGAAGAAGTACGTCACTGGGCTTATGCTTAAGAAACACACTTCTTATCTCCTCTCTTTGCTTCCTGGCCACCATGAGTCAGCAGCTTCTGCCACATTCTCCCACTGCTATATTGACTTTCTTCCTTGACATCAGGCACTAAACAAGAGATCCAGCCAATTGGACTAAAACCTCTACAACCACGATCCAAAATAAATCCTTTCTTCTTTTAAGTTGTTCTCTCAAGTATTTGTCACAGCACTGGAAAGTAAAACAATCTCCTTATGAGACACACATAGAGATAACCAAGTACCTGTCCCTCAAATTTTATACTATAAAAGTTATTCCGGAGCCCCAAAGCTTTGATTTCTAGAAACAAGCCAAAGGAGCTTACGTAGCTTTTAAAATCTATCTAATCAGAGACTAGCTACTTATGTAGCCTGGAATGGTCTCAAACTCTTGATCCTCCCACCTCTCTCTCTCAAGTGCTAGGACTACAGATGCATATCATGGCTCCCAGGCTCCTGCTATGTTATCTACAGGATTTTATCATTATTACATCAGTAGTTTAGTGACTTTCTGATATTTACTACTCTTTACCGTCAAAGGCAATGGTCAACCTCTCTACACACAGCATTCAAAAAAGAATCTAGCACATAGATATAAAGGCTTTCTGAATGAATACAGAAATGATGATTATTGCCTGCCATCTAACTTTCTATCCACCCCTCCCACACTTAGAGTGCTCAGTATCTAAAGAGTACAAAACAAATGACAGCTAACCAACAAATGCCACACAACCTGATACGAATGAATGAAAGAAAATACATTTTATGTAACAGTGCAGCCAATACCTTTACAAAAGCAGCATTCAGTCTCATAGCAGATGGATTCAGTACAATTAACTCAAGGAGGATGTCCAACGCAATATCAATTTCAGCCACATTTCCACTGCAGACATGGGTCACTAGGGCGCCAACCACTTCCTACACAGGGAAGTCAATAGGATAGTATTAAACAGCAATATGGCAAAGGATTCTAAAGGGATTCACATCTAAGGTTTTCTAATCACTCCCTCGCTATTTTCTCATTTTCATTAAAGTTTGCTGCAGGAGACCAGTGAGTATGCCAGTGTAATTAAACTATCATAGTCTTTTATCTTTTTTCTTATATGTATGTGTGGGGTGTATGTATATGTTTCTGTGCATGGGTGTTCATACATGGGTGGGTACACGTGTACAAATGTACTTGAGTTTTATACCTGTGGGTCCAAAGATGATGTCTGTCAATAGTCATCTTCAATAGCTTCTCCACCTTATTATTGCGAACCTAGCTCTCTAATTAAATCCAAAGCATGTTCGTGCACACACACCCCAAAGTAAGTGTATGTGTAGAGGACAGAGGACAACTTAGAGATGGCTCTTTCTTTTCACCATGTGGGTTTCAGGATAAAGCTTGGTGGAAAGTGCTTTTACTTACTGAGTTTTCCTCCTGGCCCTATCATATAATCTTTACTTCTTTTTTTTTTTTCCTTCATACTCATTCTGCAGTCCTGGCTTCCTTGATCTCATTCCTATGTGCCCCAGGCTTGTCTCAAATTTATGGTAATCCGCTGTATACAAAGTGTTCATCAGCAAGTGCCACTGCCTATCCTGAATACCATCAAACCTTGACCTATTTCCCATAATCCATCAGTGAGCACTATGTAAGAATTCCTCAATGTGCTCCATGGTATAGTCTTCCTTTTCTATATGAGTTAAATTTTACTCTAAGTTGTAACCGAACTTATTCTAACAATAAGAGGATGTAAAAGGAGGAGGGTGACTAGAGCGATAGCTCTCCAGCAGATAAAGTCCTTGCCAGATTCAATGTAAAATGTCAGGTGAATGTGGCAGCACACTGGTAACTCCAAATTAGGAAGAGCCTGGGACAAACTGGTGCACCAAACTAGCCCTATTGTTGAAATCTAGTTCAGAGCTCCAGCCTCAAAAAAAATAACGAGGAAAGAGTGATCAAGGATGACTCCTGATGCCAGTGACTCTGCACACACACTTATTCATGTACCTGCTCACGTACATAATCCCACACACGAAAACATGCATACATACACATGACACGCGCGCACGCGCGCATACACACACGCACACACACATACACAAAACGTAAAAGTTAAATAATAAAAAAGAGGGTACAAAACCGCCTCTAATGCTGCTCCCTGACACCACAGGTGGCACCATTTTCTCAGCTACTACACCTCACTCACCACAGCTGCATCAGCTCTTGTGCCTCATATTTAAAATAAAATCTTTTTTTTTTTTTTTAAATTTTTTTTTTTTTTTTATTATTATTTATTCAACTGTGTGTATGTGCGCGCGCGTGTCTGTGTGTGTGTGTATGTGTGTGTAGAACCACGGACGAATTCGCGAACCACCATGGACGCCTCCACCTCCTTCTGCCCCGGGATTCACAGGCTCCGCCCTACCAGGACCAGAAACGCAGGCCGCCCCCCGCTTCCGTCTGGCGTCTATACGTGGGATCTGGGATCCGAACTCGGGACCTTCCGCCTGCAAGGCGGAGGCTTAACCCTTGAGCCACCTCTCCAGCCCATTTAAAATAAAATCTTAACAGTACTGTATAGTGAAAAACATATGGCAACTCTGCCTGTTAAGCCAAGTTATTTAAATTAGATTGGATCTGGATCTTAATCTTTTTTTTAAAAATTTTTGTGTGTGTGTGTGTGTGTGTGTGTGTATGTGTTCCTGTGCAGAAACAAGGGTGACTTAGAGGATCACCCTGGATTTCTCTAACTCTACAAAAAGCACATGCAATTTATTAAAAATTATATTTCTGTCCATTTCTTTGTTTTCTCCTTACTCAAATAAATATATTGACATACCTGCTGGCAATAAGCATCAAAAAATTTAAAGGCATATTTGTAAAGGAAGCTGCCAAACATAACTATTCTCTGGTCTTGAGCGTGAAACAAATTCTGAGCCATCAGCAGAATGGATGGACAAATATCCTTAAGAACCTAAAAAAACAGAAGGAAAAAGAAAGTGGGAAAAACTTAGTAATTATACTGTGGAATCAATCAATGTTGTCTCTGAATAGAAGAAACCATGTGGGGATCTGGGTTTTCTCACACACCTGTTCTTGTGCTTACTTCTGTTTGACCATGCCAAAAACTGAACCCAGGGATTCGTGCAAACTGGACGGATGCTCCACCACTGACCTACATCCCCAACTCCAACTTTCATTTAACTTTAAGGGAACTTTTTTATGTGTTTTTTTGAAACAGGTATCATATAGCGAAGGCTGGCCTCAAATTCACTATGTAGTAAAGGATGACTAAACTTTTGATCCTTCATCTCCCGCGTGCTGGTGTACACCCCAACATTCAGCTACTTTAGGGAAATCTTAATTTCCATTACGCTCAAAATATTCCTTCATTAGTCTCAGTTTTCTCTCAAGATCAAGGAAATAACACAGATGGACAAGAACTTACACACAACCTGACAAACTCACTTCAATCCCACAATCTATTTTCAAAATATTTATCTGAGGAGAGAAAAAACGAAGGAGAAAAAAGGCAAGAGAAAGTCAAAAAAAGGGAGAGGGAAGGAGAGAGAGAGAGAGAGGGAAGGAGGGAAAAAGGGAGAGATGGAGGGAGAGAGAGAGAGAGAGAGAACAAGTGGCACATTTGTGTAGGTCAGATAAAAACTTTCAAAAGTCAATTCTCTACTTCTACCATGTGAGCCCTGGAACTGAACTGGGATCATCAGGTTAGCACTCAGGTGTCTTTACCCATGGAGCCATCTCATGAACCCATCAATGCCAGTTTACACTAGGTGGACCTGCTCTGCCTTGGTCATGTGCAAAATCAGTTACCAGATAGTAAAATGCTTTATTAGGAATAATGCAATGAAAAATTATGGATGAATTCTTTTCCATGGCAAAAATAGCCCCAAGCATGTATCATTAGCAGGAACTAACAGAAAGGGTTACAAGATAAAATAATAAAAATATTAAACACTCATAAATAGAAAATCCTAAGACTAGGTTGCATATGCTTATTACTTCCTAAATTAAGGGCCAAACCACTGCACTGCCCCTCCACTTGAGCTACTTGAGCTAGGTGTGGAGGCAGGAAGGTGGAGGCAGGAAGACTGAGAGTTGAAGCTACAGAGAAAGCTCAAGGCCAGCAAGACTACAGGAAACCTTGCCTCAGAAATTCAAAAAATAAAATGATATTAACAAAAAATATAGTTGAGTCAAAGAAGTTCAGCCAAAATAAGTTTGGTAAACTTTCTGCTAAAAGAATAAAAATCAATCTTAGGTCTACTTATTAACTCAGAATGTGTAATTAACATTAGCTAAGCAAGTAATACTGCTTGAAAATACACAATTATCTCTGTCAAAGAACAGTACATGGGGCAGGGCAAGTTCAGGCGCCTCAGCAGACCTCAGATTAATGCCACCAGAGCATCTCACTTACCAGGTAATGGTTACAGAACGTACTGTCAAGCAACTGTTCCAGAATGAAGCCTGCACAAATCTTGTTTCTCAGCATTCTCTCGATGGTCTTCCTCAACTGAGTGTTGGTGCCATGGATGATGAGAAGCATCGCCATGTCAAAAGTCTGTCAACAAGTATGTAACAACAGGAAAACAGCTCAATAAATCAGTGCTAACCAAACAGCACCTCTCAAACTTTTTCCATTAAAGTCTGAATCCTGGCAAGATGGCACAGCAGACAGAAGCCATACCACGTAAGCTCAATTCCCAGAACTCAGGTAAAAGTGGAAGGAGAGAACCAACTTCACAAATTTGTCTTCTGACCTACACATGCACATTGTGTGATGTGTGTACCCCTCACAATGATAAAAAAAAAAAAAAAAAAAAAAAAGATAATAAAAAACCACGGTGGGGCTGGAGAGATGGCTCAGGGATTAAGACTGACTTGCAAGTAGAAGGTCCTGAGTTCGGATTCCAGATCACACATAAAAATGCCAATGAAGACTGCACTTCTGGCTCTGGTGGGAAGAGCCTGGGAATCCCTGAGCAAAGCAAAAGGGAGGTAGAAGCAACCCAGGGTGACTCCTTGAAGTTACCCTTGGTCCTCCAGAGAGACACATAATGCCCTGACACACACACACACACACACACACACACACACACACACGCACGCACACGCACACATACAAAGACACAGTAAATGATAAACAATATATATATTCATAGGAGTATATACATTTTCCATAAAACTCATATATGTTGTTCATAGAAATAAAGTATCACACTATTGTCCTCTGGTATTTTATTTTTTTATATATTTTAGTTTTACTGTGTGTCCTCTAACCTCCACACACACTTGCCACAGCATGCATGTGCCTTCACTCACCTTCTCTTTCTCAAACAAATAAAATATTTTTAAAAGAAAAAAAACTGAACTGAAATCACTAAGTCTATGTGATAGGATTTATGATGCTATTTATTCTCTTGTATTTACTGAGATTGATTTGTGTCCGAATGTGTGATTTTAGAAAAGGTTCCATGGATTGCTAGAAGAAAGTGTATTCTTTGGTGTTCAACTGGAATGTTCTATAAATGTCTATTAGGCCCATTTGATTGATGGTTTTATTTAATTGTCTTTTCCTTGCTTACTGTTAGTCCACATGACCTGTCTTATTTGTGACAGTGAGGTACTTAAGTCTCTCATTATTACTGGGTTGGGGTTAGTCATAATAGTCTTAGAAGTACTTGTTTTAGGAATTTGAGCACTACTGAGTTTGGTGCATGTATGATGAGAGTTATATCTTCTTACTGGATTATCCCCAAAACATGTAAAAGCTAGGTGCAGTAGTACCTATGTGTAATCCCAGAGTTCCTATGACAGGATCAAAAATGTTGAGGGGAATCCCCAGAGACTTGTAAGCAAGCTGGCCTGGGCTAATGCAGCAGCAAATGACAAGAAACCATGATCTCAAACAAGGTGGAATTCAAAGACTGATAACACACACACACACACACACACACACACACACACCCCTACATGATAGATGTTTTTTAAAATTAATTTAAAGACTATTACATATGATAAAAGGTTTTAAATCATTCATCCAACAATTAGATTCCCAGCCAACAAAAATCTCAGAAAATAGGATTGGCGAGACAGCTCAGGGTTAAGAGTCTACCTCAAAAACAGAAGGACCTGGGGCTGGAGAGGTGGCTCAGGGATTAAGCCTCTGCCTTGCAGGCAGAAGGTCCTGAGTTCGGATCCCAGACCCCGCGTATAGGCGCCGGGCTGAAGCGGGGGCAGCCTGCATTTCTGGTCCTGGTAGGGCGGAGCCTGTGAATCCCAGGGCAGAGTAAATAAAACAAGGAGGAGGTGGAGGCGGTCCATGGTGGTTCCCGAATTCGCCCGTGGTTCTACACACACACACATACACACATGCACGCACACGCACATTGAATAAATAAAAAAAATTAAAGAATTAAAAAAAAAAAAAAAAAAAACAGAAGGACCTGAGGTTCGGATCCCAGGTCCCACGTAAAAACACCAGGCAGAAATGGTAGTAGGGGCCTTCACTTCGGGTCCCGATGTGTGGAGCTTGAGAAATCCTAGAGAGAGTGTAAAAGCAATCAAGGATGATTCGCTAAATTGTGCTTGGACCTGCATAGGGACATACAATAATACCCTCTGATATATACGCACACATACACACTCACTCAAAAAAAATTTTTTTTAATTAAAAAGTAAAAAAACTCCCAGAAAACAAAATATTCCAACTAAAACCTTCAGAAGAAACCAATCAAAACACAAAAGCTCAGTCATGCAGTTTCCTGACAAAAGAAACTATTAGAATTTAAAGAGAAGCCGAGCTTTTATTTCAACTTGAGAAAATGAGGCCACAGTGAGTTCCAGGCCATTCTGGGGCTGCAGAGGGAGGTACTGCCTCTACAAAACCAAGAAGAAAGGAGCGGGAGGAGCGGGAGCAGGAGGAGCAGGAGCACACAAATGAATTCTGGTCAGGATTACCACAGCATAAGATTAGACATGAATGAATTATGCTGAAACTACCATGAGAGGAAGGTCAGTTACAGAGACACGGGCCAGACCCATGGCCAGGTGGGGTAGGCCTGTTTTGACTGTAATGTGATGTGTGGAATCTTCTGGACACTGTGTTCTTAAGTAATTGGCACAATTAGTAAGTAGGAGCAAACTGATTGGCAAGTCACCCCTACTCAGATCATCTTCTCCAAACAGCCAATCGTTCGAGCAGTCACAGAGAGAGACTTCAGGGAAATCACAAAGTAGGAAGGCAAGCCAGCCGCTGCTGCTGCTTTGGCTGCAGTTCTTTAAATTCATAGGAAAGACAATTTACCTTATGTTCAGCCACTGAATCGATGTTTTCAATTGCCTAGAAAACAAGGGTCATACATTATAACACAGCACAACACATTATTCATGGTTTACTCCATATGTCTTGCTTGCTTATTTGAGAATGAATGTGCTCATCTGTTTAATACCTGTCATTTATGCTTGATGACAATTTTAAGGCTTATTTCTCTTACTTTACACTTACATCACTGACTGCCACCATCCCCTCCTTGACGATCCAAAGATCTTACTCACTTTAATCCAAGCTTCTGAAATAGCTTTCTCATATCTAATGGCTGACTTTATTACATCAAAGAGGAGAATAACACAGTCTTTATTGTTGTTTTCTTGATTTTCTGAATAGCTACAAAAAAAAAGAAGAACAAAAAATTACTTCTGGGGCTGGAGAGATGGCTCAGGAGTTGACTGTCTCACAAGCAGAAGGTCCTGTGTTCAGATCCCAAGTCCCATGTAAAAAAAAAATACCAGGCAGAAATGGCGGTAGGGGGCCTGTACTTCCAGCTCTGGAGGACAGAGGCTGGGAAACCCCAGAATGAAGCAAGAAGGAGATAGAGGCAATCCAGGATGATTCCTGAAGTTACCCTTGGTCTCCACACAAAGTGCTCGCTCTCTCATTCTCTCTCTCTCTCTCTCTCTCTCTCTCTCACACACACACACACACACACATACACACAAATAAAGTAAAATAAATAAATATTTTTTTAAAAAATTACTTCTATTGGGGCTGGAGAGGTGGCTCAGGGGTTAAGCCTCTGCCTTGCAGGCGGAAGGTCCTGAGTTCAGATCCTAGACCCCACGTATAGACGCCGGGCAAAAGCGGGGGCAGCCTGTGTTTCTGGTCCTGGTAGGGCGGAGCCTGTGAATCCCAGGGCAGAGTAAACAAGGAGGAGGTGGAGGCGTCCATGGTGGTTCCCGAATTCGCCTGTGGTTCTACACACACACACACACAATTGAATAATAAAAAAAATACTTCAAAACAAATTACTTCTACTTACCAGATAAGGTCTGAGTTCTTTTTTTTTAATTATTTATTATTTATTATTTATTCAATTGTGCATGTATGCATGTGTGTGCGTGTATATGTATGTGTGTGTGGGGATTCACAGGCTCCACCCTACCAGGACCAGAAATGCAGGCCGCCGCCGCTTCTGCCCCGCATCTATATGTGGGGTCTAGGATCCAAACTCAGAACCTTCCGCCTGCAAGGCAGAGGCTTAACCCCTGAACCACCTCTCTAGCCCCCTGAGTTCTAATTACTACTCATTTTGCCCTGGAGCAGGTCCTCAACCTCACATCTATAATACCTCAAAAAATAAAAAAACTTGTGCTGAGCTATAGTCTAACTGGAATTGATTAAGCTCACTTGGACAGTGAAAAAACAGTACATTACTGTAGTGAACAATATTATAACCAGTACTTGTGGTCTCATTAAAGTCTAACAATCCTGACTTCAGAACAAATATGTGAAAACACGTGACTATGCCAAGAAAAAGAACAACTCTCAAAGAACTCATACCATGCTACACCATTACTTTTCGGCTTGCTTTGGGAGGCCTGAATCCTGGTTGGCAAAATAAAATGCTGCACATTCAACTTCTTTCGGAGCTCAGAAATTACCTGCAGAAAAAGTAAATAGTAGCTATGTGTTCTGATTATTCTTAGTTAGCACGCATAGTCCATTCTTCCAGTGAAACCAAAATAACCCTTGAAATACTGAAGAAAACATTTTATCTACTCAAGAAATGTTTATTTAGTGTGTGCATGTGTGCACAAATGCACACTTGTGCCAAGGCGCACATGTAGACATCAAAGGACAACTCTGTGGAGCTGTTCTTTTTTTCTATTTTTTGAGTTTCAGAGATGAAACTCAGGTTACGAGGTTTGGTGGCAAGCAACTTTAGAATTATCTTGTCCATGAATAAAACACTTCAAATATCAGGAAAAGCTCATCAAAGAGTTGCTGAGAAGAGTTAACACAAACACAGATGCTACATTCCAACCTACAGCAGTTCAAGGAACCATAGAAATAGCAGTATGACCTGCAGCGGCTTCTATCCAGCGCCCGAGCTGACTTAGCTCATGCTATGAAAGCTACTAGGAAAAGTTAGCACTACCAATTCATCTGAGGCCAGGAAAGAGAATTTGACCACTTATTACTTTGTACTTAATCCTGACACACAGTACCCTCTGATACACACACACACACACACACACACACACACACGCACACACACACACACACACACACGCACACTTATTCACTCACTAGGAAGTAATGGCATACCTCAAGTGCATTGGCAGCTGTAACAGAATGAAGAATGAACTTGACTATCACAGGTAAATCATCCAGTCTGACAGATGACAGCTTGCCCAATACCAACTGGCGAATCTAAAGATAAATGCACAAGAACCTTGACTATAGACCTGTTAGGTAAAATTAGAAAAGTATCTTGTCTAGCATAGCTTTCCCACCTATAATTTAGGAAGAAAAACATCTTTTTATTTTTCCTCAAATTGCAAACTTTCAATTATTAATGTCGAAGCTTTTTAAATCACATACAAGTGCCAAGTGTGAAAAGGCATTAATGTCTTCTCTTTTGAAGGCTAAATTCACAAGGACCGGAGGAGAATGTAGCAAAGTGTCAAGCCCTGTCTGCTGCTGTCCTTGGTGCTAAGATCCCTGTGGACATAAACCACAGTAAACTTACCCAATTGTAAGTGATACTGGGTGCAGACAGCTATCCTGCGTACTATGTTTTTGAATGTTATCAGTACAAAAAGAATAACAAAAAGTTATCTTCTGGAATGAGAGTATGTTATTTAGAGAGAAAGCAAGGCCCAGTGAGGTACTTTGGAAGTAAACACTGTGGCAAAAACCCCCCAAGATGCTCATTCATCTCTCTGTCTCTGCCTGTCTGTCTATCTATCTATGGTCTCATATATCCCAGGATGCCCTTTAATGCACAATTCTCCTACTAGGATTACAATGCATGTGCTACCTCGTCCGGTTTATGAAGTACGAGAGATTGAGCTTTCTGCATGCCACACTCCCACCTGACACACAATCCCAGTCCCAAACACATCTATTATTATTTAAAAAAAAAAAAAAAGCTATTCTTATGGGCTAGAGAGATGGCTCAAGACTTAAGCCTCCACCTTGCAACCAGAAGGTCCTGAGTTCAAATCCCAGATCCCCATGTAAAAATACCAGGTGAAAATGGCAGTGTCCTCTATTTCTGATCCTGGAAAGTAGAGCCTGCAAAGCAAAGGGGGGAGGGGGGGACTAGAGAAATCCAGGGCGATTCCTGAAGTCACTCTCACTCTTGGGCCTCCACGGGCACACACAGTGCTCCATACACACAGACATACACAGAAACATAAACACACAGAGACATACACGCTAAACAAAACAATCAATAACTCTATCACAGATGAAACAAAAAAAAGGGGAGGGAGATGAAAAAGATAAAAGTGAGTATAGCTTCAAAATGCAATTTTTGTTATGCATAACTTTTCTCAGGAGGATGACTGACTGACAGTTGTCCGGAAGGCTGGCACTGTTTTGGACAGCAGGGTCTTTCCTACCTCAGACAGGAAGTCCTGGTGAAGTTGGAAGCTAGAGAGGACATCCAGGATGGGGACAGTAAGTGAAGTATTCTCCATCAGTAAGTCACTGTGAGGGCAGAAAAGGAAAAGGATGATTTGAACAGATAATGCTGCAAGATAATGACCTAAGAAAATTATTCTACTTAGAGGGGAAGAAAGGCACGCAGACGTTCCCTGGTATTGGCAATGGACTGGTCTCAAGGTTTTCAGTGGATACTATAATCCTAGGAGATATTCAAGTTCCTTATATGAAATGGTGTAGTTCTTTGCATATCACCTACATATTTTTGTACTTTCAATCATGTTTAAGATACTTATAACACCCAATACAATGTAAATTCTTTATGTAAATAATTGTCAATACTGTGTTGTTTTGGGAATAATGCTCCCCTCCAAAATTCTGTCTCTAACTACACATGGAATTTTTTTTCCTGAATATTTTCAATCTGTAGTTGCGTTTAAGAATAAAATCCAAGTACAGAAGATCAACTGCAATTACAGTCATTAAGTTGCTATTTATAGTAATTCACTGTATTCGACACAAAAACAATACATGGTCATTAAAAAATTCAAATAATCAAATACAGTAAAAATGAAAAGTTGTTCTTTACCATCTGTACTACTCACAGGAAACTACTGCTGAGTTAGTATATACACTTCCTTAAAAAAAAGAAAAAATTTCAAATCCCAACATCCCACCCTACAGTACAGAGTAGTGAGCAAGAGAGACATATACATATGGTACTACATCAGCATACAGAAGTGAGGTCAGTGATGGATTGGGAGAAGGCTCTGCTGAAGGACAAGTTGTATTGTACAGTCAAAGCAGTTGGTACAGTGCACTGCCCAAAGGGAGCAAACTGACTAAAAGCACAAAGGTAAGCAATCAGTAGACATATCTATGACATATCTTTGGTATGTATGAAAGGATAACCAAAGAAAAGGAAGCATCACAAGTAATTTTTAAACTACTCGACACACAGAAAGCTGCATTAAGATGAAATTTGTAAGGCTGGGTTGTAGCTCAGCAGTAAAGCATTTGCTTAGAACACATGAGGCCCTGAGTTCAATCCGAAGCGCAGACATACAAAGAAAGGACAGAAACTATACTAGAGACGTAGTTCTCACTTCTAATTACTACCAAAACAACAGTGCTTTTTACATGAATGGAGTGACAATGGGTCTGAGCAATGGGACTGATGTGGGAATGTGCATTACAATAAATCATCTAGGCACCCAAGAAGTAGATACTCAAGAAGTTTCACATGATTCTGGTGTGCAGTCACATGTGAGAACCTCTTAGAGGAAATGAAACAAAAAGAGTTTCATTCTTCATAAACTGATCTATATGCCTCTCCCTGAACCAGCAGTCATTTTCAGAATAGGTGAATCACTTAAAAGAAAGCAAATAGGAGCCAGGACAATGGCACATGCTTGTAATTCTAGATCCTAGAGCTTGACCTAAGGCAAGAGGATCATAAATTCAAGGTCATACCCATACTCAGCACAGATGAAACTGAGCGAACTATACACAGAAAAAACTAAGTATGGTTGGAAAGAATTAAGTATGAAGTAGGACAGGAAAGGGGGATAAGATTAGGTAGCAAGGGGTGCAAAAACATATTTATGTATGAGTATAAAAAAAAATTAAAAAGAAACAAACATACTCACTATATAGTGTATTTGAACCCATCCAAGTATGTGAGACCCTGCTTCAAAAAGAGAGAGTGGGAAAGAGAGAATAAGAGAAAGAGGGAGAGAGAGAGGGAGGGAGGGAGACTGAGATTGGTCACAAAGATATAAACATATACACCAGCTAGAAAAACAAATAAAAACCAGCTGAGCAAGACCTTGAACTGAAAGAGTATGATCCTGAATTTGTGACCCTCCTACCTCTACCACTTGAATGCTGGGATTATTGGTATGTGCCACCATATTTGGTTTATGAAATACAGAGTATCAAACCCAGCCACGGTTTTTCACATGATAGAAAGCACTCTATATCCCCAGCTCACTTTTCTTTTTTAATTATTCATTTGAAAGACAGAGAGACAGAAGTCAAAGGACAATTTTCGAAAGTTGGTTGTTCTCTCTTTCTACCATGTGGGATCCAGGGATCAATCTGCACAGAGACACCTTTACCCACTAAGCCATCTTCCTGATCTTTTTTGTTTTACTTTAGACAGAGTCTCATGTTATACAGGTTGGCTCTGAGCTTTCTACATACATTAGAATGAATTTCAACACCTCATTCTCCTGCCTCTTTACCACCCAAGTGCTGGGATGACAGATGCATGTCACCATACCAGCACTATTCCTCCTTCAACACTGCAGTGAAGAAGCCCCCATGAGGCAACCTCAGAGGGACAGAACCACATGCTGACTCACCTTAGTTCCTTCCCCACATCAGCATGCTGGGAATCCCCTAGGATCTCAGGAAGGCTGGTGATGAAATCATGTTGCAGGTTCACTGGAGCGACACTGATCAGCTGCATGATGTTGGTGGTGAGGTCCTGTGGTAGAGGATATTATTAGAATTAGAGCGTGTTACTCAGTACTACTTACTCATGAAATACAGACCTGAAATTACTGTTTATACCACTTACAGACTTTAGCTCAAAACCTAAATAAAGAGGTAAATGTGGAAGCTTAGAAGACAGAACAGGGGGGCTGGAGAGGTGGCTCAAGGATTAAGCCTCTGCCTTGCAGGCGGAAGGTCTTGAGTTCAGATCCTAAACCCCATGTACAGACGCCAGCGCAAGCAGGGGAGGCTTGCATTTCTGGTCCTGGTAGGGCCGAGCCTGTGAATCCCAGGGCAGAGTAAACAAGGAGGAGGTGGAGGCGTCCATGGTGGTTCCCGAATTCGTCCATGGTTCTACACACACATACATACACACACACGCGCACACACATATATGCACAATTGAATAAATAATAAATAATTTAAGAATTTTTTTAAAAATTGGGCTGGAGAGGTGGCTCAGGGGTTAAGCCTCCGCCTTGCAGGCGGAAGGTCCTGAGTTCGGATCCCAGATCCCACGTATAGACGCCGGGCGGAAGCGGGGGCGGCCTGCGTTTCTGGTCCTGGTAGGGCGGAGCCTGTGAATCCCGGGGCAGAAGGAGGTGGAGGTGTCCATGGTGGTTCCCAATTCGTCCGTGGTTCTACACACACACATACACACATGCGCGCGCACATACATACACACACACACACACACACATGTGCGCGCACATACATACACACACACACACACACACACGTACAATTGAATAAATAATAATACAAAAAAAATTATTAAAAAAAATTTTTTTTAAATTAAAAAAAAAAGAAGACAGAACAGTTGGTAATTAAGACCTTTCCTCACAAGAATGAAGACTCAGAACATTAAAAAAAATAAAGTCAGATGTGATGGGGTGTGCTTATAATCCTAATACTGGGGAGAAGAGGCAGGCAGATAACTGGGCTTTACTAGCCAGTAAGTAACTTGCCTACTTGGCATGTTTCAGGGCAGTGAGAGACCCATCTCAAAATAAAAAGGGCAAGGGGGCATGGATAATGGTGTCTGAGGAACAAAATCCAATTGTATCTGATGGCCTCTACAGGTATGCGGATATACACATTGCAAACATGGAAAATGGATACCCAAAATTCACACAAAATAGAACATGTATTCAGGGTGATTGGCAGATCCAAAATTAGAGCTCAGATGAACTCCAAAACTCATGTTTTTTCTAAATAAAGATTTAGATTGGAATATATACCAAAAATTAAGAGAATGATCTTAAGAACACCTGAAAAGAAGCTGGACATGGTGATTACACTGGGCAGAAGCATCGGGATCACAGGTTCTAGATCAGCCTGGGCTACACAGCAAGCTGTAGGCCAATCAGAGCTACACAGTGAGACCCTCTCAAAAAGCAAAGAAACCAAACCAAACCAACCAAAACAACCAACCACCAAACAAACAAACAATACCTGAAAAGAAGTAAGACCTCAATCATTGACTCAAAACAGATTCAACATCACAATGGTGCTTACATAAATCACGTAGTTAGAAAAACTTACTAAAGATTTCCTCAATATATAATCAAATTAAAACATTTATACTGAAAAATATAGTTTCAGAAAGTAAAAGCAATCTCTAGTTTTCAAAAGACTAATAAACATATTCCCAAATATTTAATTTGTATATAAAATTATATCCAGTCTTTACAACTGGATAATCTTCTCTTTCTTTATTTGTATGTGTGTATGTGCATATGTAATATCATGCCGCTGCATACACTAGGCTAGCTGGGGATTCTTCAATCTCTGTCTCCCATCTCACAATAGGTACACTGGCATTACAGACAAATGCTACCCCACACATATAAAATATCCAGTTTAATACAGGTTCTGGGAATTAGAATTCATGTTTTCCCACTTGTAACAAGCACTTTTCCTGTCGGGACATCTCTCCAGTGTGTTTCTGAAGTAAAAACAAGGTTTCCCTATATAGCACTGGCCAGCTTCAAACTGATCTTTTTGACTCAGCCTCCCAAATGCTAGGATTACAGATGTGCACCACCACACACACTTTATGCTTCTTTTTTGGAATACATTTAAAGGGTCAAGATTCTCAAATTATAAAAGCTTAATAAAGCTATTGGATTTACAGAAAAATGTAAAACTTCTGTTTAGAAATATAAAAAAATTCTACAAATTGCAAAAATTTGGTCAAAACATTTTTTTCCATTTTATTTATTTATTTATTTTTTATTATTAATTCAACTGTGTGCATATGCGTGTGTGTGTGTGTGTGTGTGTGTGTAGAACCACGGGCGAATTCGCGAACCACCATGGACGCTTCCACCTCCTTCTGCCCCGGGATTCACAGGCTCCGCCCTACCAGGACCAGAAGCGCAGGCCGCCCCCGCTTCCGCCTGGCGTCTATACGTGGGATGTGGGATCCGAACTCAGGACCTTCCGCCTGCAAGGCGGAGGCTTAACCCCTGAGCCACCTCTCCAGCCCCTTTTTTCCATTTTAATATATGTGTATACATATATTTTGGGGGGGGCAAAAGTTAATATTGAGAATCATCCTAGATCACTATTGGGAATCACCCTAAATCACTTTTCCATCTTATTCTTTTGATGCTGATTCTCTAATCGCTGACTGGGCTAGTGTGGGTAGCCACCTTGCTCTAGAGATTTCCAGGCTCTACCTCCCAGGGCTGAACTTATAGGCAGGACTACATCTACCAGGTATTGTAGCTGGGACCTGAACTCCTATTCTTTACCTTGCACAGCAAGTGATTTACTCAACCACCCAGCCATCTCCTAAGGCCAAAGTTTTTCCTTTTTCTTCTTTTTTTGGGAACAGGGTCTCACTAAGTAGCCTAGGCTGCCCTCAAACTTTATAGGCTCTTCCTGCATTTGTCTTCTAAGTGCTGAGACTGCTGATGTGTACCATTAAGCCCAGCTAAAAGCTTTTTTTCATGTTCTTTATTTATACTTTGACAGTTTCATATGGGTATACAATGTATTTTTCATATCAACCCACCACACCTCCTTCTCCTAAGAACTAACAAGTTCACAACTTCACGTCCTTCTCTTCTGATTTTCTGCTTTAATAACCCATCAAGTCTTATTAATGCTGTCCACATTCAATGGGTACGGGGCCAACCTCTGGAACCTGGACAACCTACCAGCTACAAAACTGAAGAAAAATGACCCTTCCTCCCTCAACAGCCCTAAAAACTTCTAAATCAATAAGGGCATAAAACTTACCTTGCTGTCCACAATTCTTTCAAGCCATTTTAGTTGATTGATAATGAGTCGAGACATGTTGATTCCATCACTGTTCATGCTGAAATGTCAGAATGAGAAGAAGGAATTTAGTTGCCTGTTTCTCCTGCTTCCTCTCTTGTTCTCTCTCACCACCTTTTTTGTTGTTGTTCTGGGTATGGAACTCAGGAAGTCACACATGCTAAACAGGTGCACTATTCCTGAGCTATATCCCAACACCTGAGCTTAGCTGACTACATAACAAGCATTAATACTGCACAAACTATTTCAACTGGTCAACTGACATTATCATATACTTGCTAGATATGGGTCACTGTGTTAGACACATAAGTGATACCAAAAAAAAAAGGTACTTTCTCCACTGCCAGCAATACATGGTGAATGTTCCTAACTCGCTGGACTTTCTGCAAGAAATGTGGCAGGCACCAACCCCACAAAGTGACACAGTACAAGAAGGGCAAGGACTCTCTGTATGCCCAAGGAAAGCGGTGTTATGACAGAAAGCAGAGTGGCTATTGTGGGCAGACCAAGCCTATATTCCGGAAAAAGGCTAATACGACAAAGAAGATTGCGCTGAGGCTGGAGTGTGTTGAGCCAAACTGCAGATCTAAGCGAATGCTGGCTATTAAGAGATGCAAGCATTTTGAACTGGGAGTCGACAAGAAGAGAAAGGGGCAAGTGATCCAGTTCTAAGCAGATGTTATTATGAAGGCAATAAAATAATGAACTGATAATCAAAAAAAAAAAGGTAGACAAATGTTTGTATGTTAGAAAAGATGTCTAGAAGAAAATGCACTAAACTGTTACCTACAGTCATAGAGGTTTTTGAGAAGAGGGAAAAAGAGGCTAAACTATTATCTCTTTAACATTGTATGACTTTGTATGTGTGCTGGTGTGTGTGTTAGGCTTGAATACATATGAAGACCAGAGGTTCTCCATTTAATTTTTTTTCAGCTTTGTGTGTGTGTGTGTGTGTGTGTGTGTGTATATCAGAGGGCACTATATGTCCCTGTGGAAGACCAAGAATGATTTCAGGAATCATTCTGGATTGCTTCTACCTCCTTTTTGCTTTTGCTCTGAGATTTCCCAGTCCATCTATACGGACCAGAAAAGCTAGCTGCTGCCATTTCCACCTGGCCATTTTTTTTTTTTACGTGGGACCTGGGATCCAAGGTCAGGATCTTCTGTTTTTGAGGCAAAGTCTTAATCCCTGAGCCATCTCTCTAGCCCTCCATTTTATTTTTTTAAGGCAGAGTCTGCTGCTGAACCTGGAACTTACCAAATTGGTTAGACTGGCTGGACAAAATGTCCCAGTGACCATTCTGCCTCACTCTTGTCAGTGCTGTAATTACTACCACACACTACTGCACCCAGCCTTTTTACATGAGTGCTTGAGATTGAGCAAATACTCTTGACAATATGGCTTTGCCAATGAAAAATTTAATCTTTGATATTCTTCTATTCATGAATTACTTGTTCACAACCTTTGTCTATGTTTCTATTAGGCTCTTCCTTTTTTATCCTGACACAGAAATTTTAAAATATGTAAGGTAAATAAACAGCAGCATTTAGAGAATACCTGAGACCAACCAATGGTTCCCATCTTGGGAAACAACCACTATTGCTACTTTGTTGTATATCCTTCTATAAATAATTAATGCATATAGAAACATGTGTAATAGAAAAAATCCTGGTAAGTTTTAAAAACAGATGAAATTTCAAAATAGACCCTTCGAAAAAACTTTAGCAGTCACATAACAAGTTGACATGATAAATGTGACTGGATGACACTTCAGAGGAAAGTTTCCAGAGAGATTCTTTAGAACATAAATGTACTTTAATCATTTCAAAATAATTCTACGTTTTTCTTTTTTTCTCAGATAAAATATCATTCGTTTATTTAAAACTTAATTCTCACCTTGAGTACGCAAAATACAAACTCCACAAAATGTTCATTTTATTTTACTTTGTATCCACTTACTTTTCAAAAAGAAACTGTGGTAACTTTTCAAATAATATTTTGATAACAGCGGGCTAAAAAGGAAAACATACAGAGTTAGGAAATGGTCTCATAACCCATAACAGACTATGTATAAATATTCATTTTAGGTCAAAACGGTAAGCAGGCTTGTTGCTCAACATCAAGTCAGTAGCTAGATGGTACTAAAAAATGTATTACAATGCTGAGGGGACTCAATAAGGTGGAGTTAATACGAGATGCTACAATTCAGGAAGATGAAGGTGTCCTGAGAACTTGCGAGGAAGGACACTTCCCATCTACAGAGCATTAGGTCTGACCAAGACACATCATATAAAAGTAATTTCTACCTTGAACCATCAGAAATAGGTTGGTTATTCAGTAAAAAAAGAGAGAGAACAGTGAGCAAAGAAGTGTTCATGGAACTGAAATATGTAAAAACATCTGTCATAGATGTATTTTTAGGAAGCTGGCAAAATTATCTACAGATGTCTTATTTCACTTAAATGTATATTTTAATAATTAAAAAAAGAAAGATCAGCATATAAGCCTGAAGTCTCCAACCAGCGTTCTTTTTTTTTTTAATTTTTTTTATTATTATTTATTCAATTGTGCGTGTGTGGGTATGTATGTGTGCGTGTGTGTGTGTAGAACCACGGACGAATTCGGGAACCACCATGGACGCCTCCACCTCCTTCTGCCCCGAGATTCACAGGCTCCGCCCTACCAGGACCAGAAGCGCAGGCCGCCCCCGCTTCCACCTGGCGTCTATATGTGGGATGTGGGATCCGAACTCAGGACCTTCCGCCTGCAAGGCAGAGGCGTAACCCCTGAGCCATCTCTCCAGCCTTCCAACCAGCATTCTTGAGGAAAGAGGATATACATTCTTACAATTATTTTATTTTTAAGTTTTTAATATTTTAATATTTTATTTCATTATAAAAGAGAGGAAAAAATAAGAAAAGAGTAAATGAGAGAAAAAGCACACATATATGCTATGATGCATGTGTGGAGGTCACAGGACTTTTTTAAGTATATTCTCGCCTTACACCATGTGAACTTCCAGGGATTGCATTCAGGTTGCCAGATTTACAGGATATTTTACCATCTGAGCTATCTCACCAGCCTATTATTATATTATTATTATTATAGTATTCATAGGGACTGGTGGATAAAGGCTTGCACACAAACCTGGTGACCTGAGTTCAATCCCCAGAGACCACATGGTAGAAAGGTAGAAACCAGCCTCCCAAAGTTGTCATCTGGCCTTCGTGAGTGTCCTGTGGCACAAAATGTACCTGTTTTCTCTCTCTCTCAAACCAAATAAAATATTTCTTTAAATGTTCATAGATTGGGGAGATGGCTTGGTGGATAAGATGCTAGCTCCACAAAATGTGAAAACGGAGTTAGAATACCCAGAAACCAAACATGGTGGTCACTTTTAATCCCAGCATTTGGAAGGCAAAGACAAGGAATCCACAAGGCAAGTTGGCTCACTAGCCTATCAATTTGGTGAGCTCTGGATTCAATTGAGACGCCTGCCTTGATAACAAAAGTGGAGAACCGTCAATAACAGCCAAAGTCAACTTCAGACCTATAGACATACATTCACACATGCTCCTACACACAAACATACATATATACACATCCCTCTATCCACATACATACGCAAAAAAATACTAAAAAATAAATGAAATTTTTACAAAAAGAATATTTAGAAACTGTCTATATTTCGCATAAATGTTAGGACACAAAAGCATTGAAAATTTATCTTCCAAAATACTAAAAACTGATATTTAAGGCAAAATTAAAATATGATTACATATAGTAACTATTAATCCATGAAATGCAGGTTTAAAAATATTATGTTTTCAAACAAAGAACTTCTCTTCAAAAGAAATGAGCTTCATTTCCAGTGGAAAATAAGAGATAAGGGCTTATTATGATTTTCAGAACACACATAGCAAAAGGAAAGAACTATTCCACAAATTGTCCTCTGACCTCTGTGTAAGTGCCATAGCAAGCACACATTCACATGCAAGTGCCTGTGCACACTCGCACAAACACACAACACACTCAATAAATAAACATAATCTTTTTAAATAAGAGATAAAGAGAATAAGATAAGAAATAAGATAAAGAGGAAAGTGGAAGGATGGTGTGGGAGAAAGTACTGGGTTTGCAACATTTGAGGTATTAAAACATGTCAACATACTGTCTTTTCAATCATTGAAAGACAAAGGAGGAAGCAAAGGGCCAAGTCAAGTAAACAGCTAGAAACTAAATAAGAGACGGTACAGAGGAGCATACAGCAGTAATTAAAGTTCTGAGTACATCATGTGGCTTTACAAAAGCCACATACATAAATAAATTTTTTAAAAAAGAAAAAGGAATCTGATTCTAAAGGAACAAATGGGATCAAATGACCCATGCTAGTGGCAATGATCAAATAATGCAGAAGAAATTTTCCAGACTGATCTCAGAAAAAGTCCTGAGGTAAAGTCTGCAAACCAAACTCTCTAATTAGCCCCACTCTAAATCTACAACTCTAAGTGCTTCAACCACTAAAATTAGTCAGTACTACAAATCACACCCATCAAATGTTCTCAGGAAAAGTGGTACAGTGTTACCTGTAATAAGTCAATCCCCAGAAGTAGTTTAATGAGACTCTTGGAGTAAGATGTGTTCATGCTGTTGAAAAAAGAAAAAAGCTATTTAGGAGCCAGCAAAATAGTTAGTGGGTAAAGTACCTGCTTCAACACCTGACAAACCCCCAGAAGTCCACTCCTCTGACCTTTAGACAAATGCCATGACATGTGTAAGTAACCCTCTACCCTCACTCTCTGTCAAGTAATAAATAATTTTTAAAAAAGGAAGTTTGGGGCTGGAGAGATGGCTCAGGCTTGTGAGCAAAGTCCTGGTTTGGATCCCAAGTCTCACTTAAAAATACCAGGTTGAAATGGTGATGGCCTGAACTTCTGGCCATCATTTCAATCTCAGAGTGAATTAAAAAGGAGGCTGAAACAATCCAGGATGATTCCCACGGTCACCCTTGGTCCACCACAGGGACACATAATGCTCTTTAACACACACACACACACACACACACAAAAAAAAAATCATAAATAAACAAGTAAATAAATGAGAAGTTCTGGCTGGAGAGATGGCTCAGGGGTTAAGTCTCAGCCTCAAAAGCAGAAGGTCCTGAGTTCGAATCCCAGATCCCAAGTAAAAAAACACCAGGAGAAATGGCTGAGGCCTGTTCTTCTGGCCCTGAAAGATGGAGTCTGGGAAACCCCAGAGCAAAACAAAATGAGGTGGTACAATCCAAGCTGAATTCCAAAGTCACCTTTGAACCTACTCTGAAATACACACATACACACACACACACTCCCCCCCCCAAAAAAAAGCTCCCAGAATTTTATAAGAGGTGTTGTTTACTTTGCTTTAATGTTTTTATTACCTTTCCTACACAAAATTGGTTAACTATACAACCCTTCAAGATTATATTGAAATATAATCTTGAACAGATTCTTAAACTGAGCATGGAAAGAGAGCCCTTAGTGAGGGAAACAGACACACATTCTAAACATTCTTATCCTTTGCCTTCTGGTCTCAAATTTAAAAGCTTTAAAGTTATGTTTAAACTGAGAAGAAAAGAGAATTATAATTAAATGTAAAGGTATCTGTTCCCCACCACAATCCAGTTAATATCACAATTGCCAGGAATTGTCTGCCTCCTCATCTCCAAACCTGGCTTCCTCATCCTGCAGGCGTTCACAAGACAAAAGGCAGTTCCTGAAATTGCCACAGTCCTCGATGTAAGATTCCAGGCCATTAACAAATTCTTCCACCACCTGAAAAAGAAAGTTTTAAAAATGAAAGATACAAGATAAGGATAGGATATATAGTTTAACATGGGCCCACTCAACTATATGCCAATGTCTCTAAATTCCTAATGCTACAACATTTCTGGCAAAAACAGAAGTATCACAGAAAAATACATACTTTGGGATAAGAAGGATGTTTCCTCAGAATCTGAAAGAGCTTCTTCTGGAAAACTATTTGATCCACATCTACAAGGAAAAGATGGCTGATCACCATGATCTGTAACAGCTACTATTTCTCTTTCCTAAAGAGAAATTTCCTGTCCAATAACACCATTACAAACATTTTCAAACTAATTTTAGAGTCAGACTTTTAATTATTTATTTTATAGGGGGGGGCACTGTGTTTCCCTGTGGAGGACCAAGGGTGACTTTGGGAATCATACTGGATTGCGTCTACCACCTTCTTGTCTGCCCACCAGAGCCAGAAGTACAGGCCACCACTGTATCCAGCTGACATTCCTGTGTGGGACCTGGAATCCAAACTCAGGACCCTCTGCTTGTGAGACAGAGTCTTAACCCCTGAGCCATCTCTCCAGTCTCAAAACTTAAAAAAACAAACCAACAAAAAACCTTATTTTGAGTGTGTTTGTGGGCACGCATGCACATATGCATCTGTGTCTGTGTATATCAGAAGGTGTGTGTGTCTGTGGATGCCCAAGGATGACTTGGGGAATCCTGGATTGCTTCTACCTTTTTGTTTTACTCTGGAATTTCCCAGGCTCTGCATTCCAGAGTCAGAAGTATAGGCCGCCGCCATTTCTGCTTGATCTTTTTACATGGGATCTGGCATATGAACTCAAGTTTTTCTGTTTGCAAAGCAGAGCCTTAACCCTTGAGCCACCTCTCAGCCCTACAGCCAAAACTTTTAAATGCACAGTAAAAGCCTTAAGTTGAAAGACAAGAATTATTACATAATTGATCATGTGGTGAAATGAACACTTAAACAGTAGTTGGCAATAGTGGCTTCCAAATAAAGAAAAAAACTGTCACCAGATAGAATTATTTTCACCAATTGGGTTTTCTTCTTTTTTTATTGCAGTTGTAATTCTATTAGCAGGACAGAGGACCTATATCCTAGGACAGGGTTTTACATAGCTTTCTTCATTTTCTTCTCAAGTTATTCTGACCCAGATATTTGTTTCCTGTGTATTAACATATCTTGAAGGCTGGCAAGATAGCTCAGTGGGTAAGGTACTTGATTGCCTCTAATGACCTTAACTCCATCCCTGGAAGCCCAAATGGTAGGAAAGAAATGATTTCCAAAAGTTGTCCTCTAACCTCCACCCATGTACCATAGCATGCACATTCTCTCTTGCTTTCTCTCTCTCTCCTCTCAGATAAGTACATAAAATATTTTCACCCATAGACACATATATGTCAAACAAGCAAAAACAAGAAAAATGGGCTCAGTGAGTAAAAGCACTTGCACAAGTCTGGCAACCTCACTAGAATCCCAGAGAAACACATAAAGGTGGAGAGAATAGAGGCTATGAAATTGTTCTCTGATCTCCATATGCATGCTGTGACATCTGTGAACTTACACACACACACACACACACACACACACACACGCACAAAGACAATAAAATGAAGCAAAATAATAACATTAAAAACTCCATGAAGGACAACTAGTAATATGTAAATATTTTTCTTAAAAAATCTAACATAAAAAGAAAATAAAAATTACAGGGACTTCACTTAATATGTATTAACCAGGACTTTAAGACATAACAACATTCTCTCAAGATAGATGATTGTCTTAGTCTAATCTTCATGTGACTCTCTATTTAGGAAACTCATGACTTCTCCTGAGCCTTTTCAGTTGAATTCAAAAATGTGTTTAGATAAAAAAAATTACCCAGTTGATTTTGATTCTCTCCACTTTTAAGGTAAAGTCCTGCTGTCTTGAGAAGCCTTACGAAGACACTGCCACTTTCTTGCGCTTCATCGGGACTGTGACATTTCTTTGTCTTCTTAGAAAGTGGCTGCTTATTGGTTTCTGAAAATAAGCAAAATTTTCAATAACATGAAAAAAGGGCTGGAAAGATAGCTCAGAGGGTAAAGGGGCCTTTGTGCAAACCTAGCAACTAGAGTTCAATCTGGGTCCATATGGTGGAAGGAGAGAACTGAATTCTCAAAGTTATCCTCTGATCTACATTGTTCTGTGACATACAGATAGGTTGTCTTCTTTCTCTCTCTCTCTCTTTTCTCTCTCTCTCCCTATCTTTCTCTCTCCCTCCCTATCTTTCTCTCCTTGTCTGCTGTCTCTCAAATAAATAATTTTTTAAAACATAAAGAATATGACCAAGGGGCTGGAGAGGTGGCTCAGGGGTTAAGCCTATGCCTTGCAGGCGGAAGGTCCTGAGTTCGGATCCTAGACCCCACGTATAGACGCTGGGTGGAAGCAGGGGCGGCTTGCGTTTCTGGTCTTGGTAGGGCGGAGCCTGTGAATCCCGGGCAGAGTAAACAAGGAGGAGGTGGAGGCATCCATGGCGGTTCCCGAATTCGCCCGTGGTTCTGCACACACATACATGCACACACATACACACACGTGCACACATGCACAATTGAATAAATAATAATAATAAAATAATAAAAAAATTAAAAAAAAGAATATGACCAAACATAAATGCAAAGATTAAAATGCAAACCCAGGAATAATAACTCTAAAGGGGAAAAGGGGAACCTGACACGCTCCTGAAGAATTATTACTTAATTGATCCTATAGTGAAATGAACACTCAAACAGTGATTAGCAATAGTGGCTTCCAAATGAAGAGAAAACTGTCGCCAGATAGAATTATTTTCATCAACTGAGTTCTCTTCTTTTTTTATTGGAATTATAACTCTACAGTTTGTATTTTATTTATTTGAGGACAAGAGAAATAAATAGTGCACACATGCAATGCCATGGAGCAAGGGTGGAGATCAGAGAACCACTCTCAGAAGTCAGTTCTCTCCGTCTGCCGCATGGGTTTCTGGGGACAGAACTCAGGCCACCAGGTCTGAGAACAAGTATTTTACCAACTGAACCTCAGCCAGTCCCACCAACTGAATTTTCAACGAAGAATATAAAACATGCCACTTCTAGCAAAAAAAAGAAAAGAAAAGAAACTTCTTCCACCTAAAATCTACAGTAGTGTTTCTCAAATTATTGTCTATAAACCATGTGTTGCAATCACTGGGAGCTTATTAGAATAAATAGTCTAGGCTTTGTTGCAGAGCTACTGAATGAAATCCTGGAAATAACTTCTTGGAGGCTGGCAGATTTCTGAAAACAATCCTGACTCACACCAAATTCAACAATCAATGACCTGTGTCAAAACCAGGCAGTAAAGGCAGGGTCTTCTGACCAATACCTAAGTGCTGTCTTAGGTACTTTTTCTATTGCTGTGGTAAAACACTTGACATAAGCAACTTAAGGAAGAAAAGATTTTTATTAGCTCACACTTTTATCTGTCATGGAAGTGTATCATTCAAGAAGGAACTTGAAGCAGATGGTTATATGGCATCCATAATCAAGAAGAGAAAGCAATGAATGCATGTCCTTATCAGTTCTTTGAGTTCAATCCCCAGAATCCAGATAGTGGAAAGAGAGAAACATCTGACCTCTACTATGTGCACCATGGCACACATGTACACATACACACACACACACACACACACACACACACACACACACACACACACACGAAACGAAACGAAAAGTAAAGAGATGCCTGGGAATATAATCCAATAATTCAATGACAGAGTACTTACCTAGCATGAGTGAAGCCCTAGGTTCCATCCCTAGTACTGCAAAAAAATAAATAAATAAATAAATAAATAAGCCTTTCTAAATATCATTTGAACTTGATATTTTAATCATTCTTAATGTTTTTCAATATCATCTTTCATAAACATCAGTTGAATATGTCCATAACTCAGACATGAATATCCAGGCATAGTAGTAATACATACATTCTCAGAATCCCAGCACTCTGGAATTTGAGGCAGGACGATCTTGAGTTGTAGGACTACCTGGGCTACCCAAAAAACCCTGTCTCAAAAAGAAAAAAAAGAAAAACAAAAAAACTTTAATCAACTCAGGTCTTCTGTAAGATCCTGTCTCAAACAAACAAAAAAGGAAGATAGGAGGAGGCGAAGAAGTAAACATTAGCACTAAGTATGTAAGACAGACAAAATCCTTCTGAAATATTATAAGTCATCAAAAAATATAATTTTAAAAAAGTGTTAACTGATATTCCCTATACAGGGGACCATAAAAAAAGAGGAAAATGGAAATTTCTCTGAAATGTTCCTACCAGAAGCCATGGACATTAAATAAGTTTCCCAATGCCAGGCATGCAATACGTCCGAATCATCTGTTAGTCAAAGAGGCTTCCAAGGCCCCCAAAACAATATAAACATTTGCCATTGCTCTTGGTTGCACTCCAGAACTTGACCTTATTGCTACAGACTTTACAGTTGAAGACACCATGCTTAGGGATCACATGATATGGAAAAAACAAGCTGGAATGGATATGGTAGCTCTCTCCTTACTAGCTAGCTTTCACAGTGCAGAAAGGATGATGTAGGCTGTCAGGAAAGAAGAGCACCAATGGCCTTATCCAGCTGTGAATGCTGCAAGCTACAATAACCACTTCTCAAACAGGAGGAGACCATTAGTACAATGGATCCCAGGTCCCATGTAAAAACGCCAGGTGGAAATGGTGGTGGCCTGTACTTTTGACCCTGGTAGACAGAACCTGGGAAATTTCAGAGCAAAGCAAAGAGGAGGTATAAGCAATCCAGGATGGTTCTCTAAGTTACCCTTGGTCTTCCACAGGGACAAACAATGCCCTCTTAGACGTATAAGAATAACCAATCGCTTTCTGACTGAATTTGAGGCCCACTTTTTGGCAGAACACACTTATCTGGTAGTGTAAACCTAGCCAAATAATCATGGAAAAGGAGACTATAGGCCCCAGGTGGAAGTATTTGATAATAAACTACCACCTAAACACTTATCATTATACCCATGATCAGAAAAACTCTCATCACTAGGTAAGAGGTATCCTTTGCAATGGAATATGTGTAATGCAGAAAACCACAACTGGCCAAAGTGCAGAGAATAAGTGACTGTGGAGTCTAAACAGGACAGCAAAATCATCCCCTACCCCGAGGCTCAGGGATTCTTTTGGAAGAAGAGTGGTAAGAATTTAAGAGCCTGAGAAAAAAAAAAAAAAAGAATTTAAGAGCCTGAGGATGGAGAGTGGTATCACCAGACAATATCCTCTGGTCACAACAGGGCTGCTACACCCAAGAACTCACTGCAGTTCCATTTCCACAAGATGTGCACAATAATTGGCTTATCAACATTTCACCGTGGATGAGGAAAGATCTCAAGAAACACTACATCTCCCTGAGAAAATGACAGACAGGAGAAAGGGAGCTGCTTAATTCAGCAATTTCCCACTAATCAGTCGTCGTGTCTCAGCAAGTACTCAGGCAACTTGCTAATAAAGACATCCCAGGTGAAACTCAATGGCTCACACATGTAGACATGAAAGTAGGAGGGAGACTGGCTGGAAAGAAGAAAGCATGAAATGAGACAGAAGAGGGGTAGGATAAGGGCAAGGGGTGAAAACATATAAATTGACTATATTTTAAAAGAGGGGGCCAAAAACCTGTTTAAAGATTAAGGCATTCTTTCAATTTTCTAAACATGTATTTATCATGTGCACATGTCGTAGTGTGCATCCAGACATAAGGCCAACTTCCAGGAGTCACGTCTCTCCTTCTACCATGTAAATTCCAGGGATAAAAGTCAGGTTATGAAGCTTTGCAGCAAGCACATTTACTGGCTAGGCCATGTCTCACAACCTTTCTTTGTGCCCCAGGACCAAGATAATGTAGATAGTCTAGAATAATTACAGTAATTACTTTTATAAATGTGGAGCCTGAAGCTTGCAGACTACCCAAAAGTCATATATAGAAGTAGAGCACAACTCAAATCCTGAATCTTTGTGTTCCATCCATGAAGCCTTGACAACTGTTAGGAGCTGGCAAGACGACTCAGTGGGTCAAGGTGCTTTTTCACCCAAACTTGGTAACATGAGTTCAATCTCCTAGTGCTCACACGGTAAAAGAAGCAAACTGATTTCCAAAAGTTGTTCTCTGACGTCTACACACATGGAAGTCTTCTAACCTCCACAGGCATGCAGAGGCAAGTGCGTGGCTGCTATCCCCTACACTCTTGCGTTCTATTCTATTAAATAAATATTAGGGGTAGAGAGATGGTTTAGGTGTTATAACTCTGTGTTGAAAGCAGAACAACCTGAGTTCAGATCCTGGATCCCATGCTAAAAAAAAACAAACAAACAATGGGGTCTGGAGAGATGGCTCAGGAGTTAAGACTGCCTCATAAGCAGAAGTTTCTGAGTTTGGATCCCAGATCCCATGTAAAATGCCAGGTGGAAATGGTGGTGGACAGAACCTGGGAAATTTCAGAGCAAAGCAAAGAAGAGGTAGAAGCAACCCAGGATGATTCTCCAAATCACCCTTGATCTTCCATAGGAACACACAATGCCCTCTAATACACATAGACACACAAAATAAATAAGTGAATAAAAGAATAAGATAGAGAGAGAGAGAGACAGACAGAGAGAAAACAACAGAAAGAAATGATAGTGGCCTGCACTTCTAGCTCTGGAAGACAAGAGTCAGGAAAATCCCCGAGCAGAGCAAAAAAGGTTGATACAGCCAAGATGATTCCTGAAGTCATCCCTTGGGCCTCCACAGTATGCACAATGCTCTCAGATACACACACACAACCAAAAAGAAAAGTAAAAGAACGAAATATAAAGTATTAAAAAAGAAAGACAATTGAGAAGTAGGACCTTTCTCTTTACGTTTCTGACACATCTGTGAGGCAGACAAACCAATAGTAAGAGACACTTACTTGTGGCATGCTCTGTCAGGGCTTCTTTATACTGAGACTGGGTGAGTTTTCTTTTGGAAACCATCCTGATCAAAGTCTTCTGTACTTAAGTTACTTCCTAAAGCAAAATCAGGAGTTGGAGATTTAGCTTGCTTGTCCAGAAAGCACAAAGTTCTGAGTTCAGTCACCAGCACTAAAAGAAAAAAAAAAAAATCAGGAAACAGAAGAACTCTCCAAGAGTTAACTTTTAAGAAGTTAAAACTATAGCTCAGAGAAAATTGCTGAAAACATAAACAGAGAGTTTTAGTCTTCACTTTAATAACATGTAACCACAAATGCTGGGATGGCAAGATGGCTCCCAGGGCGAAGGTTCTTGCTGTCAAGCCTGACCAACTGAGTTTGACTTGCAGAACTCACATGGTAGAGAGAACTGACTCTCACAAGTTGCCTCCTGACCTCCATACACATGCCACGCACATGTGTACACTCCCCATACATAAATAAAAATACCTTTTAAAATTCCAAACCCTGAGAACACCTCACTTCTCTTCCTTTCAACTGCAAGTAGTTTGCAGTTTGCTAGACGTGCAGTTTGCTAAAAGAGAAAAACCACATCTCTTAAAGAGATTCAAGATCCCTTATCACCTTGCCTCAATCTATCGTTCCCTAACCTCCAATACTATGTCAAGGGTTGTGCCAGAGACAGGGTTACAAGTGTAAACAAAACAGATATAATTCCCTTCACGTTTTTAACTACAACTGTGTAAATGTTACCAAAGCAAAGTATATAGGTACTATGATTGCTTACAAGGAAATCTGATCCAGCTGGGGCTAGGGCTGAGTGGCAGAGACAAGACCTGAAAGATTTTTTGTTTTGGTTTATCATTTTCAATGCCATAACCTCTTGAATATTAGGCAAGAGCATTACTACAGAGCTACATTCCTGCCAGAAAAAGCAATCTTTTTAAGCAGAGATATGAAGACAGAAATTATAGTCAGTAGATCCAGTGTGTCACAAGACTACTTCATATGACATTCACATGGAAATAGTAACGAGCCCAGAGTTTAAAATGATAACGCACAAAGACACATGCTGTTCGAGTTTGTCCCCTTACTCCAGAACCTTTCTGGTTTCTGTGTCTTTACACAGAGGCATTCCGTTCACCTGAAATGCTTGTATTTGCCTGGAAATTCCTTCTTATCCTTAAAGACTCAAGTGTCATCCAACTGCAAGTGTGCAACTCCTATCACTCCGTTGGCTAGTCCAGCTTCGTTGCTCTCCAGGATACACCTGGAAGCACTTACCGCATCATACTAGATCGCAGGGGAGGAGTCTAGGGGGCAGGAATCCACTTTCATTATCTGTGTTTTAGTGCTAGCGTAGTATCTAGAAGCAAGAAACCTCTACAATTTAAGATGCAGCTCAATGGCACGGCACGTGCAGGGCCCTGAGTTCACCAGCGTGCCCAGGTAGGTTTCCTTGTTCCTCTCGCTCCAAGAGGACCTTCCAAGCCTGGACCCAGCACCTGTGCTCCCTGGTTTACTTTGCTGAGCCCCAGCCGGCCCGGAGCTCGCTACGGAGCTGAAGTCCTGCTCCCCACCTCCCGGGGCTGGGACCCCAGCTTCTGCTGCTACCTCCCGGGGCTGGGACCCCGGCTTCTGCTCCCCATCTCCCGGGGCTGGGACCCCGGCTTCTGCTCCCCGCCTTCCGGGGCTGGGACCCCGGCTTCTGCACGGTCCGACGGGGCTGGGACCCCGGCTTCTGCTGCCACCTCCCGGGGCTGGGACCCCGGCTTCTGCTCCCCATCTCCCGGGGCTGGGACCCCGGCTTCTGCTCCCCGCCTTCCGGGGCTGGGACCCCGGCTTCTGCACGGCACCGCGGGCCACACGCTACAGACGTCGTCCGGTTCCACAGACGCCCGAAAGCCCCTGGGGCGAGGCGGGTCGGCAGGGCCCGGCCGTCAGAACGGTTCGCGGCGACGGTCTCCCCGCTTGGTCACTGCGCCATGCGACGTACCCGAGGGCGGACGAGGACGCCTGGCTGAGGCGCGGGGCCCCGCGGGGAAGCCGCAGGGTGAGGCCCCCAAAAGATGCGGATGCCGCTTCGCCCACTGGCTGCCAGACGAGCCTGTCGCCGCCTTCAACTTTCCCGCCGGGAGCGACGCGCTCTGACGTCACGAGGCCCGGCGGGGCGTGACGTCGATGTTCCGCGCCGGAAGTCGCGACCCGGCGGCCCAGCTGGAACTAGTGCGCGGAGAAGCGAGGCTGCCCGGGATCCGCCACCGGCCGGGCCGAGGGGCGGACGGAGGCCCGGAGCGGAGACCCGAGCGGAGCTCAACGGCTCCCGCCGGCAGCCGCCGCCCGACGAAGATGGCGGGTCCAGAGCTGCTGCTCGACTCCAACATCCGCCTCTGGGTGGTCCTGCCCATCGTTATCATCACTTTCTTCGTGGGCATGATCCGCCACTACGTGTCCATCCTGCTGCAGAGCGACAAGAAGCTCACCCAGGAGCAAGTGTCTGACAGGTCCGTACCCGCCGCTCTCGCGCCGCACTCGCTGCCCGCGACCTTGATCAGAAAGCGCAGGAGCTCGGGCAGTTTGCCGGAGTTTGCATCACGCCCCTACTGGCAGGTTGACCTTGGCGATCTTCCCCGTGTTCTACTTTTGCCATCTGTTAAGAATGGGGAGAACAGTACCCACCTAACGCGGAGAAGAGCCATGTGGGTTACATTAGATGCTGTCCGAAAGCCTGTAGCACAAGTTCCGGGACTTACCAAGTGTTAAAGTGTACGTTGCTGATATTCGTAGACTAGTAACCAGCTCTCGGTGGGGAGATCTGTGGACTGTTCTGCTTCATCCTTTTGTTAGGAAAAATGCTATTTGTCCTTGAAATATTCCATCAAGTGCGTGTCTAAATTCACGTTTTACAGAACTACTGTGATGCCTAGCTGAGAAGCTAAGAACAACGTACTTTGTGAAGTGTAAGGCTGCCTTTAGAGATGGGAAGAGTTGTCATAACCACTTCCCCTCATATGCTTTCTTACAACATTTATCCGAAATGACTTTACACGTGCCCCCCATTAAAATAAATAACAATTTCAGTCAATTCTGATTAGTTTCAGAGACCATCACAAGAAAATGCTACTATTTCTTTGTTGTTTTATGTATTTATGAGAAATAGAGAGAGAGTGCATGGCTCATAGGTGTAGGTCAGAAGACACCTTTCAGAAGTCACTTCTCTCTTTCCACCAAGTGGACTCCCAGGGATTGAATTCGGGTGGCCAAGTTTGTGATCTTACCAGCTGAGCCATCTCTCTGACCCTGAGAAAGTACTATTATTTATTTAACATGTCCTGATCACTTAGGAATCACTTGTTTTAGCAAAGAGAGTAAGCTCTGGTTCAGTAGTTTCCACAGATGATAGTGTCTAGTAAAAACAACATTGTTGCTGGGTTTTGCTGGGTTTATTTTTAAGGTTAATTTCTTTTTATGGCACATAGTAAATGGATTTTTACTTGGAGGAAAGATTGTTTGAAATTAAGTAGTGGACTGGGGATGTGACTTAGTTGGTAGAGTGCTTACCTAGCACATACTCTGCCCTGGGTTCCAGTCCAGTTCACCCAACCTCTGTAATCTCAGCATTGAGGAGGAGGAGGCCTCATGACCAGAAGTTCCTCAGTTACATAGTGAGTTTGAAGCCCATCTGAAATAAATAAATAAATAGTTACAACAAACCCACATAGAAGAAGGGTGATATATAAAGGTATAAAGTGTCTGATCATCATGTTCCAGGTGAATGACAATGACTACTGCCCAATCATACTGAGAAGCTGTATGAAATACTCTTTGGTGAGCACTTACATTAACACACTTAAATCTCAAAGCAACTATGAGGGCACTATTAGTCTGTGTCATAGAAATTGAACTTCTTTTAGTTCCAAGGTAACGTGTGATGACATTCAAGTTTTCAGCTTAGTCTTCTGGTCCCCAAGCCTAGAGCTTTTTTTCACTTTTCCACCAGTCCATTGTGATTGTTTTTGTTGTAACATCAGCTTCAAAACAGACCAGCACTATCCCTTTGGAGATAACCTTAATAAGTTAATTTTACCACAAACAAGAAAGTTATAAACAGATGTAGAGAGCGTCAACACCATTCAGCAACTATGGGTACCCACAATGACTTAATTATCATTTTATTTTTATAATAGCAAGAAATAACCCACTTTTGCATGTGAAGAAAAAGAAACCAGTGAAATTAAATATGAAATTAAATTAGCATGATTCCTAGCTATAATTCCTAATCAGTTTTCTGCCCCGGTTCTCTTTATGATTTTTGCAGGATGGTTCTGAATGTCAGCAGACCCACTTCTCTCTTTTCTATCCCCAGAATGAAATTCACAATTGGTGCAATCTCCATGCAAGAACTTTTTAAAAAGCAATATAACACTGTACTTACAATAATCAGGAGAAATAAAAGGAAAGTGACTTAAAAGGTCATTTTATTTTATAAGTACTTGTTTGTACACAACTGTCCTATGAGTTGGATTGCGAATGTCATATACATGCACCTACCTAACTGTAAAATCATTATAATAGGGCCAGGTCAGTTGTAAGCTCGTACAGTTGTATAGCACAGAAGGCAGGACTGATTCTGAATGGGGTATTGTTACTCATAACGTTCTAGACAAAACTAAATTCAGTTTTTCTTGTTTACTTGGTGCTAACATACTTGTAAACTTAGTAAATATAAAACTTGTGTTCCCATCTACAATGGAATTAGGTTTGAGGTTCAGAAAATTTAAAAGTGAAGTTTGATGAAGCACTTAAAAATAGTGTGGAACATGAACAACTCCATACAACTGCCCCAGCACTGATGAGCTCTGGCAGGTATTGATCTGCAACAGACAAATGACAGCTACGAGCCATTTCAACTTAGCCCTATCATTTTCACAATCAACAAAGTTCCATCTTAGCCAGACATGGTAGCTTGCCTCTGTTATCCCAGCACTTGGTAGGCTGAGTCAGAAGCAGCACCATGAGTCCCAGCCAGCCTGGGCTACAATGAGAGTCTGTCTCAGTGCCTGTCCCCTTCTCCCAGCTGAGGAAGAGGTCTGTAGAAAGCATAGTTATGCACATCTGTAAACCCAGTACTTGGGATAAGGCAGGAGGATTAAGCAGGCCAGCCAGGGCTGTGTGGGAAAACCGTGTCTCAAACAAAATCCAGGTTGCCTTAAGACCCTCTAGAAGACACACCATCCCCAGGGACAGTCAGTGCTCTAAGAAAAATTTAGCTCTCTAGTTCTAACTGCTCCTTAAAGTGAGGTGGTTGGACCATGCTGCTCTGGCATGGTATAAACATGCCTAACCAAACTTTGTTTTTCACTTGTTGAACATTTTTCTTAGCTACAATATAAATTGTCATTACCCTTAATAATCACAAAATGGAACATTGTCTTAAGTCAAAATTTCACTCTGATTTTTCTAAAAGGACTTAAAGCAAAAGTGACATATGAATGAGTAGAGTATATTGGACTGTATTTGGAGACAGACTGTATGTAGAAAATAGTCCTCAAACTAAAAGAATATACTAACTCTTTAGAAAGGGAAAAAAAAATTGCAGATTCTTAAGAATTAGGTATTTCAGTTTGAGAGGTACTAACTTTAAAAACTAAAGTTCCAGGGCTGGAGAGATGGCTCAGGGGTTAAGAGAAAGCAGAAGGTCCTGAGTTCAGATCCCATGTTAAAGAAAAAAAAAACTGCAAAGCTGAATTACAAGAGGTCTGCACTTCTGGCCCTGGTGGGCGGAGCTTGGAAAAATTCCAGGGAGAAGCAAGAAGAAAGTAGAAGCAATCCAGGATGATTCCTGAAGTCACCCTTGGCCCTCCACAGGAACACACAGTACCTTCTGATACACACATACACACACACACACACACACAAAATAAACAAATAAATAAAATATTTAAATATTTTAAATTAAATTTAAATTTTAAATTAAATATTTGAATGAATAAATTTTTTTTTAAAAAAACTAAAGTTGCAGGGCTGTCAAGATGGCTCAGCAGGCAGAGGCCCTCACACAATCCTGAGGAGCTGAGCACACACAAAGCTGGAGGAGTCGCTCCACAGTCGCCCTCCGCAGCGTCCGCATCGCTCACACCATAGTAAAGTTTTTTTTGTTTGCTTTTTTTAATTACCTGAGGTTTTGCCAAATGTGTTGATTCTTTATTCTGGGTATTCAGGAGGCTGAGGCAGAGTATCATGCATTCAAGGCCAGCATGTGCTATGTAGTTTTTTTTTTTTTAAGTTTTATTCTAAGAAAATGTCTTTTAATTGCAAATTACCAAAGCTATCCAAGCACAAGGACTTATTTTTAGATATTCATGGAATTAAAATACAAAATTAATCTTTTCTTTTAGAATTTTTACACTTTGGGGGATATAGTTATGGATCTCAGCCTAAGAATTTGAGCATTTAGAATATACGGGATAATTAGGCTTGTCTCCATTCCTCAATTACAATTCTAAGCACAGTTCCACAGCTTGCTCAGTGGTTTGAAAACAGGAGATGTAGCTGAGTTTCTGATTGCCCCAGTGCCTGGAAAAGACCTGAGTTACCACACAGTGAACAGGTTTGCATAGCTGTGTGTGCTATACTGTGCTATGTGCTCTGGCACACAAAGTAAGACAGCACTATAAGCCCCTGCTCCCAGAGTTTGAGTCCAAGTGGTAAAACACATGGAGAGAATCGATGGTGCTAATGTCGCACCTAAGATGCGCTGGGCGTGCCTGAAGCACAGGAGTGTGGTGCTGCAGGGCTCCGCTCCTGCTCCTGGTCACCAGCTCGCACAGTGGGAACTGCACTGCCTTACACAGTCTGGCTCTTGCTTCTTCTCCCAAGTTGCTTTCATATTCCTATAGTTCTCTTTCTTTCCCCATGTGGCCCATCCTCAGATCCTCAGAGAATAGATTCTGCCACAGGGCTGTGCTCAAGGTGTCTGCCAATACTTCACTCCAGATAATTCCCACTCGTTCTTAAGATTCTTCTCTTAGTGACTTCCTAGAACTAGTTAACTCCTGCATCCTCCACTCCCATGATACCATTTAGCTCTGTAGGACATGCCAGCCGAACTTCATGTTTATTTCTGTAGTTATTTTATTTATTAATTAATGTTTTAAAGACATGCTGATCTCAAACCAATGAAGCCAAGGATAATTTTGAATTCTTGATCTTCCTGCCTCCAACTCCAGAGTTCTGGTATTATAGATTATAGTCACACAAACACAGTTCTGGCACTTAGAAGTTTAAGAGATACGCGTGCATTAAAGTCTTAGTCTGTGGTTGCATAGAATGTGGTGGCAGCTTAGTGATCACATAGGTAGTAAACAGACAGAATTTGAACCCATCCATCCAACACTAGAGCTTGAGTTTTCACTCATTGATGTAGATCCACTGCTTCGTAAACTGTGAGTGGTGAAGGACTAGTTCGGGAGTTCTGCTGGTCTATTTTTCAAATTATTTAAATTTTATTATGTGTGTCTTCAAATGCAGTTTTATCAAGTCACAGCATATGTGTAGAAGAAAGAAGAAAACTTTGTGAAGTCAATTCTTTCCATCCACTTTTTGGATTCTGGGGGGTCCAGTCAAATGTCAGGCTTGTGCTCAGCAAACACTTTTACCCACTGAGCCATCTCACCAGGCTCAGGCTAGCCTGGCCTCACTAGATATCCCAGGCTAGCTTCAAACTCTTTGCCATCCTCCTTCACAGCTTCCTGAGTGCTGAGATTACAGGCATAAGACATCATACTTGACTAGCTTTTTTATTATTATTATTACAGATTACAACTATTGCAGATTACAACTGTGAAATATTTTGCACACAAGTTGAAGGTATAGTTTAGTGATAGAGCCCTTTACCAAGTATTCTTAGTGTCTATACTTCACCTCCTCACAGACAGCATAGGCCACACAGACTAGCTCGCAGGGAACAGAACATTTTGTGCACCCCTTCTGTTGGCCTGCTTCTGTCTGTCTTCAGGCCTGCCCTCATTTCTCTGCAAATGAAGAAGTTCCTTCTTTTATCCTCTCTCCCCTTCAGTTCCCAGGTCTTCTGAGCAGCATCCAGTTGCTACCGTTCATGCAGAGAAAGCTCCTCCTTGGCTCATTTTGAATTGAGAAAAAGCTAAACGTAGTGTCCCACATGTGCCTTCCACAGAAATCTTCACTTGTTTCCAACTACAGTCACCGTGTGGAAAACTGCTTTTTGAAAACCCGAATTTGGTTTCAATATGTTATATTGGTTTTTAGGATACTTGAATTTTGGAAAGTTTCCACACACAGCCAATGCCAACCAGGTCCTTTCTTGTGTTTAAGTAGGTCTTGTGCTTTGTCCTTTTTCTTCTAGTGTTTCGCTTCTTAAAATCTCTTTGTCTTGTTGTTTTTTCAGTCAAGTTCTAATTCGAAGCAGAGTCCTCAGGGAAAATGGAAAATACATCCCCAAACAGGTACTCATTTATTTTTTCTTAAAAATCTACACTGTGCCCGACTGAGGGCAGTAGGTATCTGGTTATTTTCTGAGAGGACTCTTGACAGAGTTGGAGGTTTGCAGCTCTATGATTGCTGCCTCAGCCTCACCTGTCTTAGGAAATTGTTTCTAAACGTTACTCAGCTAAAGTGTCGGGTCAGTTGGGAGGAGACTGACAACTCAGAACGTAGCATTGCATTCAAAAACCTTTCAACCGGTCCTCTGGAGAATACATACTTTAATGGTTTACAATGTTATGGTTCTTATACTTAAATAAACTTTTCTTTTTCTACTAGTCTTTCTTGACACGAAAATACTACTTCAACAACCCAGAGGATGGATTTTTCAAAAAAACTAAAAGGAAGGTTGTACCACCTTCACCTATGACTGGTATGTTTATCTCTTCTCTCACCTTTAAGAAGGATATAGCATAGGTAGTTTTATTTAAATATTACATTATGGACAATAGCGACGTATGGAACCTTAGAAGTCATCTGATCAGATGTGTGTCCTTTGGAAGGAGCTGTGTTCTGAGTTTTTTCACAGCACCCAAGGACATGCACATGTCACACTAAGCAAGTCTTCCACCACTGAGCTACAGCACAGCCCTGGCAGGGGACCAGTGAAAGTGGAGCTTTTTCTAGGAAATTTTCTGGGAAACTGACTGTATCAGCTCAGGGGATGGTGGGGAAGGTTAAAGTCATAGTCTTTGGTCTCTTCATATCGCCCCTCCATGGACCATGCCTGTGGAGCCCAGTAGAAAAGCTCCCACTGGGGCCTGCTGCTGACAGGTACCACCCACTTCTGCCTGAATGACACCCTGTTCCTTCCCAATACTAGCTGTTTCTTTGCCAAACATTTCTTGCTCAATCTACAGTTTTGCCCTAATTTTGATCTCTGTTTTTATTGATCCGTACATTGTGAAAAATAGAGCATATCACAATGAAACAAAACAGCTTACCATTCTAGGTAGCCACATCTCCTCGTTTTAGTGCCTCAGTGTATGAGGTTACGTGCTCTGTTTAAGCCCGTACAGAAGACGCTAGAGTTTCAAAAACTTGAATAGTGAAAGCAGTATAGGTATGAAAGGATAACTGGCTGCACTAATAGTCCTGGGACTACAAATACAGCAATATGTCCTTCTCTATCCCATTAAATTGAGGATGATGGAAGATTGCCCAGGGCCTGACTCAAGGACAAGGGACATTGGAGGGAAGACCAGCTTCTGAGATCTTTCGGAGAGCAGTCTGACAGTCTCTTTTTCTGGATCTGGGCCGTGTACACACTAAGCAGGCATGCCAGAACTGAGCTCCACCCCAGCTCCAAATAACAGTCAGTTTTAAATATATACATTGAACTGTGTCCTCAGCCATCTAGATGTTGGTATTGTTCAAGGAATCAGAGCAGAGCTACATTTTAACTGTTTTTTCTTCAGAAACTGCCTCTGATTCTTTGTGGACATCAGTCTCCAGAAGCCATGTGGTGATGTGTTCCCACCTCCTTAGAGAAGAGTGTGCGTGTTCACACTTTAGCTGCTCTAAAAATAGACTGGCCCAGAACGCTTATGAACTTTTTCTCCCTCAAAGCAAAAATTACATTTTCTTTTCCTCTGCAGCCAAGGTCCCATTTCCACTGACGCTCCGTTTTAAGCCTATGCTATAGACCCAGAATTTTTTCTGGGAATTTCTCCCCACAAAAACACAGAAAACATGCAGGTTTATCTGTTATCTGTACAAGGTAGCATCATTTCTTGACAGAAAACTTGGGAACAATCTATTGTCCATGTAGGCGACTACACAATGGAATCTATCCAAAGAATGAAAAATTGAGAACTAGGTATTCCAAGTGAAAATAACACCCTGAAAAAAAATTTTTTTAATCTCTCCTTTTTGGGGGGGGGGAGTGTTGGTGTACTAGGGATAGATAAGGGACTTTTTAAGTGCTCTGCCACTAAGCTGTGTCTTCAGCCTTCACACGATGATTTTTAAAAGATCAACTGAAAGGTGAAAGCATTTACAATACAATCCAAAGGGTCGGAGACTGAGCAGCGCTTAGCATCTCACATTTCCAGGCACTGGAACTTGTATGTTGAAAATGTCTTGCTTAAATTATGGAAACAACGGGAAAACTGTGGTCTCTTCTGTTTTAGATCCCACCATGCTCACAGACATGATGAAGGGGAATGTCACAAATGTCCTCCCCATGATTCTCATTGGTGGATGGATCAACATGACGTTTTCAGGCTTTGTCACAAGTAAGTTACAGATCTAGCAGGCCTTTTCCAAGTCCTTGTTCAGAGAAATCCAGATGCTACTGAGACCCTAATATCTTTTATTATTATTATTATTATTATTGTGTGTGTGTGTGTGTGTGTGTGTGTCAGAGGACACTGTATATCCCTGTGTAGGACCTAGGTGATTTCAGGAATCATCCTGAGTTGCTTCTACCTCCCTTTTGCTTTGCTCTGGAATCCACAGAGGTTGGAAGTATAGGCCACTGTTGTTTCCACCTGGCGTTTTTTTACATGGGACCTGGAATCTGAACTCAGGACTTCTGCTTGCAAAACAGAGTTTTAACCCTTGAGCCTAACTCCAGCCTAAAACCTTAATATCTTGTGTGAAGATGGTAATGTTCTTGGTTCAAAAAATATATAGTATGCTGTTATTTTTTTGGCACTTGTTCCAAGCAAACCCTAGATCCTGGATATGGGTATTTTTTTAGTATTGACTTGTTAGCTGATCCCTAGAGCTGGTAAAGGGTTTTGGGTGAGGAGGAGGAAGAGGAGGAGGAAAGAAGCATGTTCTCTTGACTTCCTTTTCTGTGTGTTAGGGTGGGTGTTTTTCTCTTGGTCTTTTACTAATACAGTTCTTTGCACATGTTCTGCTTAGGTAGTGCAAATTTTTCCAAATAATAGGGCACAGCTCAGCTTGAACTGTGTCCTCAGCCATCTAGATGTTGGTATTGTTCAAGGAATCAGAGCAGAGCTACATTTTAACTGTTTTTTCTTCAGAAACTGCCTCTGATTCTTTGTGGACATCAGTCTCCAGAAGCCATGTGGTGATGTGTTCCCACCTCCTTAGAGAAGAGTGTGCGCGTTCACACTTCAGCTGCTGTAAAAATAGACTGGCCCAGAACGCTTATGAACTTTTTCTTCCTCAAAGCAAAAATTACATTTTCTTTTTCTCTGCAGCCAAGGTCCCATTTCCACTGACGCTCCGTTTTAAGCCTATGCTACAGCAAGGGATAGAGCTGCTCACACTAGATGCATCCTGGTAAGCCTTTTCTTTTTTCCTTGTCAAGTAAAACAAAAACCAAAGTCCGAGAACAACATCTTTAAAGATCACCAATTCTAATTTGCATATTCACAGGAACAAGTTTTTTTTTTTTTTTTTTTCTCCTTTTGACCAAAGTACTATATAAAATGCCAATGGAAGTTTTAAATGAATCTTGCAAAAAAGAGAGAATTTGTCCACCTCTGTGAGCTTAGGAATGCAGGTGTGGACATCCACACCTTCACTTACAAGAGGGGAAGCTTTCCGTCCCTGTAACAGCTTCTCATAAGCAGAAGAGTTGTATTTTGACTCACAGATTCATGACCCCTGGGCCTGTGATGAGGTACGTCGTGGCAGCAACATGTAGTGAAGCCAAGCAGTGCCTCCGTGGCCAGAACACTTGAGAAAGAGGAAGCATCCCTTCAAGAACAAGTCTTGCTGACCTGAACAGTTGCCTAGTGGGCCTCCAGCTCCTAAGGGCTCCTCTGCAGTTCTGCCACAGACAGGGCACCAAATTCTCAACACAGGGCCTGTAGACCTTTGGAGGACATTCCAGATCTAAAGTATAGAAACATTTGTGTTACAGTTTTTCTTAGTTCCAGGCATCATGCTAGATGTGACATCTGAAAGTTTTAACACTGGTCTATACACAGACCATCCATAGCTGGTGCTTAGCACCATTTTACTGCTATTTATTTATAGCAGAATAATAGACTAGAATCCAAAACACTCCAGGGAAACATAACCACAGTGCCTACATCACAGTCAAGTAGTCATATGATCTTACAAACTGCTTTCTCTGTGGTTTTTCAAGGACTGACCTAAAAACAAAGGCAAACGTTTAGAGGAGGAAGGTGAACAGTGAGGATCGTGACTCACCTGGTGAGACAGAGCCGGCTCTGGCTGTGTGAACTTAGGATAGAGCAGACGCAGGAAGCCTTGCAGCACACAGCTCTGTGGGAGGAGAAAAGCCATACTTCCTAGGGTTGCAAGGTCCCATTTGGGCTTAGCAGAAGATGATGGTTTGGAGAAAAGCTTATCTTTGCTCAGCCTCTGGGAGGTTGACCAACATACTTGAAAGGGTAGTGGGAGACCAGCCAGAATGTACAGTTCTGCTTCAGGACACCAAGGCTACTGCTGATCACCAAGACTGCAGATGGGTCATTTACTTATTCAAAGCCTAGTTACGTAACCAGAATGCCTCCTGTCATGTGACCCAATGAAGTACGGAAGATTTCCATCTCCTTATTGTTTTTCATACTCCCTTTAGTTTTCATTACATGCAAGGTGGGAAAAGTGAGAGCGGTACAGCTGCAAACTTGGACTACTTTCCCAGAAGCCGAAACCCACAGCACTCAACATGCTCCCTGCCAGCCGCCTCTGAGTGTCTGCTTAGTGTGGAACACACAGGCACCAGCATTGACTTCCCTAGAGGGTGGGGTTCAGGATGGAGGCCAGTTTCAGTGCTGGCTTATTGTACATCTGTGTTGATAAGGCTACCTACACCCTGTCTTAGGAAATTTCTTACATGTGCTGGCTTGGGCTCGATGGTGTAGAAATGTGAGCTCCATTCATTTCTGAAATAATTATCTCCACTTTTCTTCTTACTTTGCTAGGGTAAGTTCTGCATCCTGGTACTTCCTCAATGTGTTTGGACTTCGTAGCATTTACTCTCTAATTCTGGGCCAGGATAATGGTAAGAAGCTTGTCAGCCTGAAACCATAGGTGCTTCATGCTACAGTGGGAAAATCATAGTCTGTGCTATTTGTTAGTGTAGTTACACAGTGCCTCATTCCTTTGGTTTCTGAGGTGTTGTCAAAGAGTCTTAAAAATTCCAAAGCTCAAACTAGATGTGAATTTCCCTAGCAAGGACTGAGCAAGATTTGGTCACTCAGAGTCTGACCCCTTCATAGGAGGACCAACCCAGTAGGATGGCCTGGAAGCCCAATGCCTAAAGGAGTCTTGGCCGAGTCAGTTAGTTCGCTGACTGGAATCTGTCCAATGCTGAGCTTGGATCTTGTCCTGCTTCGAGTCCCATGGACACTTTCTCCAATCACTCTGTGCCTAACCTGCAGCAGTGCAGTGGTGGCTGTTAGAGCAGGTGAAGGGCATTGTAGTGATATGTCCAGCGTGAAGTGATTGTCGTCATTGTGTCGGGCCAGGGGTTACAGGCAACTAGTCTAGACTCAAGCTCAGCACCAAGCAGCTCTGAGGGCTTTGTGCTCCTGGCTCTGTGGGTACCAGTGCCCACTGAGCCTTGGCACTCACTGTACTGTCTTCTGCAGCCGCTGACCAGTCCCGAATGATGCAGGAGCAGATGACTGGCGCAGCCATGGCCATGCCTGCAGACACCAACAAAGCTTTCAAGGTATGTCCCCCAAGTCTGTGGCCACAGGGTACTTCAGAGGTGTGCAGTCCTTTCTTCGCTACAGTTGCACTTTTGTGGGGGGGTTTGTCCACATTTAAGTACAACTCAGAATTTTTTGACGAAAATTTAAAAGTATGCCAATCAGTTTTAAAATGCACACTGTTTCACACAGCGTGGTGAGACTTGTATTTTCCTGCCTCATCCTATTCACGACGACAGATGTCCTGGCAGTTGAGAGAAAGAGAACATATTCACACTACTTTTATTAGAGCATATTATGCACATTCTATTTTATTACTATAGTTATTCATCTCTCATGGCTAATTTATAAGCTTAAGTAAGTTTACTATAGGTATGTGTGAATGGGGAAAGCAGTATATATAGAATTTAGAACTGTTTTTCAGTTATAGGTCTCCACTTACTGTTTTTCTGCAAACAGACCATCTTGAGAATAAAGAGCACTACTGTGTTTTACTATATTTTAACACTGAATTCTCAAGTCAAGCATAGTGTCATACATCTGAAGTCCCAGTTTCTCAGGAGGCTGAGGCAGGACGACTGCTTGAGCCTAGAGGTTCAAAGCTAGCCCAGGCCACAAGAGACCTGCCTCAGAAAACAAACAGCTGGGGAGATGGCTCAGGCGCTCGCCGTGCAAGTCCAGTGACCTGAATTTGGGTGTCTGGAACCCATGAAAAAGAAAATCCACACACACTGGCACAATTGCTCAACCCCTGAGCAGCTACGGGAAATGAGTGGTGGAAGTTGAAGAGTAAAAGCTTGAGGCCAACGAGCCTGGCTTAATGCAGCTGCAATGAAACACTGTCTCAACCAGGTAGGCAGGAGAGGACTGACACCTGAGGTTTACTTCCACAAAGGCAAGGGAGGGAAAGAGAAAGGGAGGGAAGAAAGGAAGGGAGGGAGGGAGACAGAGAAAAAAAGAGTTCCAAATATAACAGCTAAACATGGCCATTTTTAAAAAAGTCTCTTTTGAGAGAAAGAGATAGAAGACAAGGTATGGATATCGGAAGACAACTTTTCTGAGTTCATTCTGTCCTCTCCCATGTGGGTTTTGGGGATCAACACAGGTCACCAGGTTTGTGCACAGGTGACTTTACCCTCTCTGCCATCTCCCTGGCTCAGGTGTTTGGTGTTTTGAAATAGTCTCATGTAATGCAGGCTGACCTGGAATGGCTTGTACCCAACGTGACCTTTCTGATCCTGTTTCCTCCACCTTGGAGTACTAGCTGTTACAAGCATGCACCACTCAGAGAGCTTTTCAAAGATTGCTTTATGCAATTCAGGTGGGAACACCAACCTCAGCGTAAACTGCTTAACCCGGCTGTTGGTCAGCGTGGCGTCTGCTCCAGACTGTCCCCAGCTCTCAGTGACAACCCCTTTCTCCCTGTCTTGTGTTTTGGTCCTGTGCAGACAGAGTGGGAAGCTTTGGAGCTGACTGATCACCAGTGGGCCCTTGAGGACGTGGAAGAAGAACTCATGGCCAGAGACCTCCACTTTGAAGGCATGTTCAAGAAGGAATTGCAGACGTCAATTTTCTGAGCATGAAGCAGGGAGCATTTGTGTCAGGAACTGAGAGTAGCGCTTAACCTTGTACCTTTCGTTGGAGCCGGAGCCTCTGATAATAAAAGGAGGGTGCAAGGGTGGGCGTGCAGCAGGCTCACTCTTGTCTGAGCCGGCTTCCCTCTGTGTTGGAAACTAGAGGAAAGAGGAGTATGCTGGACGGCATGCTATTTAAAACGGGTTGTGAATGTTCCTTCTGGTGACTCCAGTCAAGTAAGTCAGAAACGGGGGAATACTCAAGCTACCGAAACAAATCACAGCGTAGCAAAAACAGTCTTTGGAAGAGGCATCGTTGTTACAACTAGTTATTACGTTCAGTCAGCCTGACTTCTCACCACAGTAAACTCCTGTTTTCTTGGGATCCAAACACCCTGCATTTTACCTTTAATTTCTTGTTAGTATTTTTAACTTTCTTTCTAAAAAATAACACATTTTCACTACAGAAAATCTAGAAACTAGGGATGAGCAATATAAATCTCCCTGACTGTTGATGCTGAGCCTTCAGAGTGACGCAGAAGCCAGCGCGCCCGTCCTTATTGAAACAACTCTTCAGGGTGAATAACCAGGCCAGGGCAGCCTCAGCAGACCTTTCCTAGCTCTTAATGTCATCCAGTGAAAACAGGTGACCCAGAGGCACCGCCGGACTCTCAAGTGCCTTCGGATCATCAGAGACAGGTTATGTAATACAAGTTCTTGATGTGAACTTCAGACAACACGTCCACTGGCCCTCCGTGGTGCTGTACTGTACATGGCTACTCATTTGGACGAGTGACCTTATGTCCCAGTCCCTCTAGACAGGAGGGAATTTACATCCACTGTCAGAGGGAGCAAGGGCAGCTGCCAGTGGACATGTTCCATAGTTCAGGGTGTACAGGAATGCTCTGTCTACAGTGATGGCCCGGGGAGGTGGCGGGTACCATTTCTGTACCAAGTGGTGGATGTAATTTGCATGTTGAGCATTGTAATGAAGAACAAACGATTCTGCTAATTAAACAGTCCTGTTTCTTTTCTCAGCCCGTGAAGGTGTTGCTTCTGTGGGTTCTGTGCCCGTGCCAACAGCTGGAAGTATGTGTCCTGGACAAGGGCTAGAGTCAGGATGAGAGATGTGACTCCTTGTCCTGAGAGAACGCAAGAGTGGGTGGGTGGGATGGAACTCGGTGGTACTGTGTGAGATTAGTGTACATGGTAGAGTTTTATTCCTAGCATCAAAAAAAATAATAATCATACAGAAGAGACCGATTTTTGAGATCGTGGAACATCTTTCCTCAGGGCTAGAGACAGGTGACTGAGAAGTCATCTCAAGCAGACTCAGGATTGTGGGGCAGGGGTTGCTGCTGTGCTGGAGTGTGAGGGGCCAGTGGCCAGTGTGGGTGTGTGAGGTGGGGGCTGACTGAGTTCGTGAGTATGGTTAGCACCTGTCCTGCTCTCACAGCTGCTTTGCAAAAGGCCCTCCCCCAAACCCCCACCTTAGTCTTCCCTTGGTCAAATTGGCAAGCTGATCATGTGGAAGCTTTGATTGGTTCTTGCTAACAATCATGGAAAGAATACAGAGGAAGGGACAGCGATGTGCTTATCTATAGGCAGTTTGTCAAGAGGTGCCACACATCATGGTGTCTATGGTCACAAAGTGGGAAATAGCCTGGCCACAAGCCAGTAAGTGGATAAATCCAGTAGGGTGTATTCAAGCAATGCAGCAGTAGTCAGCAGTAAAGGAACTAGGAGACATGCCCAGTGCAAGAAGCAGGTCTCCCAGGGACACACACAAGTTAACTAGACACTCCAGCTCTTCCCACTGTTTATGCAATTTCCAGAATTATCAAGTCCTTAGCCTTGAAGTTAGACTGTAGTTAAAGGACGGGAAATGACCGCTGATGGGTCATTGTGGTAAAATGCTAAGAAAGTCCGCTGCAGAGGAGGAAAGATTATTTGGCTCACAGTTTGGGAGGTTTCTCTGTGGCTTCTGGGCCTGTGGGGACATGGCACACCGTGGCAGGAGCACTGGGAGCAGAGCCCCTGGCCTGTCCTTCAAGGGCACACTTCCCGAACCTGTCTCTCTAAACAGCACCTCTTAAAGGTTCCCTCACCTCCTAGGAGTGCTGCAAACTGAGAAACTGAAGGCCAAGTATTAACTCCAGATCCAAACTGTAGAAGGTAATAAAAATGTTCTAAAGCTCAACTGATGGGAGGGGTCATCCCCAGAAACACCACAGAACCCCAAATATGGTGATAGTAGCACATGTCTGAATCAACTAAAAAACACAGTAAGATACAGTTAAGTGACCCAAGACTGGAGATGCATCTCAGGAGGGCCAACCTACCATGCCGGGGGCCGTGTGCGCTATCCCCGGCACCAAGTAAACCTGACGTGGTGGCACATGAGTGGTGGCACATGACTGTAATCCCAGTACTCAGAAGGATTAGAAGTTCAAGGTCCTCCTAAGCTACATAAGTTTGAAGCCAGCCTGGGCTACACGAGACCCTATCTCTAAACTGATTCATTAAATGAAAATATGGAGTAGATCTCAAGCTCCTCAGAAACAGGGAAGGACGAACCCTGAGGCAGCAGCAGCTAGCATCAAGGCCTCCCGTGACTGGCCCGCCCAGATGAAGAGATGAAGACACATGGCTCCTGGGAGCAAAAAGGCCTAAGGGTTCAGCCAGCGTGTTCCTGAGACACTGCCACCGCCAGCTGGCCCTCAGCCAGCTGCCCTCCCAGCTTCTTAGCTCCTGTGTCTCAGAGCCAGTCTGGGAAGATCAGTGTCCCTTCCAAGGCGGGAACCCTTGTTCAGTTCCAAACTCATACAGCAGAACTCTTGAACTGTACAAAGGACTCATCTCTAGAAGGGATGCTGCCAGACACAGGCTTTCTAGTTTTGCTGCTCTTGTGTATATGTGTGGAGGAGTGCGAAGTGCGTGCATGTATGGTGTCCATGGATGCGACTAGCCATGCAGTGTCTGTGTGGAGGCAAAAGGACACCCTTTGGGTATCATACCTTGTTTGGCTGGCTGACGGTGAGCTCAGTGCTCTGCCTCCCATTTCCAGCGGCCTGCAGAGATGATAGACACTTACGCCACTGCATTTCCATGCGCTCCGGAATGCAGTCAGGTGCATAGCGTCTGGTGAGCCATGGCTCCAGTCCTATTTAGATGTTTAAGATAGGATCTCAAATAACCCAAGTTGTCACACTCCTGACCCTTCTGCCTCCACTTCCCAAGTGCTGGGCTCCAGAATGTGCCCCATGCTCAGCTCAGCACGCTTGCTTGCTTGCTTATTTATTTATTTATTTATTTATTTATTTATTTATTTATTTATTTATTTATTTATTTATTTGTGTGTGTGTGTGTGTATCAGAAGGCACTGTGTGTCCCTGTGGAGGACCAAGGGAATCATCCCGGATTGGTTCCACCTTTTTGCTATGCTGTAGGATTTCCCAGGCTCCTCCTACCAGGGCCAGGAGTGCAAGCCACCACTATTTTTGCCTGGTGTTTTTACATGGAACCTGGGATTTGAACTTCTGCTTGAGAGGCAGAGAAGAGTCTTAACCCCTGAGCCATCTCTCCAGCCACTTGCAATACCTTTCTACAGTGGATCTATTGGGAAGCTCTGGCAGCCTTCTGCAGTGCTGTAGTCTCTTGGATCACAGTCTTTTCTCCCCACCAAGTGTCTTTCAATCCCTCACCTGCTACAGAAAACATGTTCTTTGTACTTTCTGTGGAATTCTGCAAATCTTTGAAAGTAGTCTTATCTTGTTTTGTTTTGGGAGGTGGGATTCAGAGATTTTGAGACTTGTTGACTGCACATCAGTGTTACAGGTATTGCCCACTTAAGGGGGTGGTGTTAAATCTTCAAACTGCTTTTCATATAAGAGAGAACGAGAAACAAAGTGGAGACAGCATAACCAATTAAGCAAATGGAAAATTCAACCAATCCTTAACCCAGGAAAAGCAGAATTCCAGGTTTTTGAGTTGACTTGAGTGACTATCACCATTTTAGCTCTGGAGGTACAGAATAATGATACATAAAAACAGTACAGCAAGCAGGGAAAGTGGGAATGGTGAGATGGTGCAGCAGGTAGAGGGGCCTGTGCACAACCTGGTGACCTGGTTCAATCTCTGGAAGATTATTTCTTGAAAGCTTGCACAGAAGCTCACCCTAACGAAAATAATTCTCCCTAGGGGTGCCTAAAGGCTCATTCTGTTGTCAGGTTGGCACCTGTATCTAACTGACAGTCTCTGGATGGCAATCAATAAGTGATATCTAGCTGGGCAGGGCAGGCAGATCAGGCGTTCAAGGCCAGTGTCAGCTGTGAAGCCAGTCTTGACTCCAAAAGAAGAAATAAGCAATGCTGGACATAAAGGCTCACTCCTGTGAGCACCTGCCAGGTGGGGTCGGAGAAGTCATAATCCATGGCCAGCCTGGCTACTGGCTATGTAAGAAATCTTGTCTTAAATGTTTAAAAGAAAAAAGCAAGTGCTATCTAAAACTGGAAAAAATAAACAATCTGCATTAGTAACCTGAGTCTGATGCTTAGGAAATGGCATAAATATAGGAAGAAACAGACTTAAAAAAAAAAAAAAGTGTTGAGAATTATTCTGGGGAAGAGGAATTGGGACCAAGAAGGAATAGGGTCCTGAACCTTTGATTGTAAAGTGCTAGACCTGGTACAAAGTAAAAGATTCTGAAATGGGACTGGAGAGATGGCTCAGAGCTCACAAACAGACGTTCCTGAGTTCAGATCCCAGATCCCACTTAAAAAAAAAAAAAAAAAAAAAAAGGCAGAAAAGGCTTCAGCCTGCACTTCTGGCCCTGGTAGGCAGAGCCTGGGAAATCCCAGAGCAGAGCAAAAAGGAGGTAGAAGCAATCCAGGATGATTCCCAAAGTCACCCTTGGTCCTCTACAGGGACACACAGTGCCTTCTCTCTCTCTCTCTCTCTCTCTCTCTCTCTCTCTCTCTCTCTCTCTTTCTCTCTCTCTCTCTCTCACACACACACACACACACAATAAAAATAAGAAGAAAAAAGCCAGGGCTCCGTGTGCTCACACTGTGGATGGCCTCCCGTGGGCCGGTACTCCCTGTGCTCATACCATGAACTTAGTCTCACAGAAGGTGGACAAAACTGCTCTTCCTCAGCTTTATCATGTATTCTTAACCATGTAGAACTAGGAGCTCAATCTATCTACATCCTTAATGTATATTTTATTGCTTACATATTATTTTATATTGTCCAATTTAAAAAAATTAGGACATAAAGGCAGGAGGTGGACATGCTAGGGAAATGTTCAGGGGAAGTGGGAGGGAGACAGGGGTAGCTATGATCAAATGCATTGTCTGCATGTATGAAATTGTAAGAGTGAAAATTAAAAAAAAAAAAAACTGCTTAAAGAAACAAACGAAAAAAGACTCTGAAACAATCAGATCTGTGAAGGTGCCTGGGGAGCTAACATCTGAGACCGCGTGTGAACACCAACCTAAGACACTCTGGCCAGGTGAGCGGAAGTGCAGCTCAGGCCAGCTGGCAGAACTGGCCAGGCTCCTGGGTGGCCTGGCCGCCACCTGTTCTGCCTTTTGTTTCTGTGTGGCGCCTGCCAGAGCAGCCAGTCAGAATGAAGATGTCAGCCAACTGTCCCTCGTTGTCTGTGCCGGAGCTTCCATCACCGCCAGCCACCCCTCCTGTGCTAGGTCCTTCTCTCTCAACCAGGAGCTTCCTGAGCACTTCAGGATGATGGCTCGGGACAGTGCTGCAGGGATGCCCGCAGCTCTTTCAGTGCGGATCCCAGTCTTCAGGGGCTGACTCACAGCAGTGGGCCATCCGGGAGGACTGGAGGTTTCAGCTCCCCCCTTCCAGGTCATACAGAGGCAGAATGGCGTCGTCGCTGTAGAAAGCATGGCTCCCAAGTCAGGCTTGTGGGCTGTTAGTTTCTGTGGACCCTTAACAAGTCCCTCAACTTTTCTGAGCTGCAGCTTGCTGGCTGCCAAATGAAGAACAGAGCAATACAAAGAGGTATTGCGAGCATGTAAGAAGGCTGGGGATGACTCAGCAGGTAAGAGCACCTGAAGAAGAGTTCAAATCCCCATGGCCCTGGCACCATATGGGACAGAGACAGAGGAACTGGGCTTGTTGGGCCACCAGCCAGCTCTGGATTCAGTAAGAGACCCTGCCTCAAAGGAATGGGGGGGGGGGAATGACAGAACAGGACATCTGATGATCTTTTCTGGCCCCTCATGTACACACAGGTGTATATATATCTAACAATCCAACAAATGAATTTTGAAGCGTGATGCACACAGGCATGTAACACAGCTCTGCGCAGACTAAGTGTGTGGTCAGTAGGAGCTATCAATTACCACTCATCTCATGCTTGACTTGGCAGTGTTCCTAACCTCCATCCCATGCCTGCTACCCCAATATTTCCAGGGTCACATGGAGAACTTCTAGACAGAGACCTCCCCACATACACCTGACACCCAGTGTTCCCCCACTGACGTCCGCCTCTTAGCCTCCAGCCCTTTCTTGCCCTGTGGTCAGTTTTCATCTTGGCCCCTGGCCAAAGGGACCAGACACGCTGCCTCTGTCTGAGCCTTGGCAGCCTCAGTGGATTGGTTAGGAACCCCATGGGATCGGGCTTCCTGCTCCAAACAGGGCAGCCAGTAAAGTGTTGTGGAGGGGGCGGGCAGGGTGAACCACACTGAAGAGGGGAGGCAGGAGCCCTGATCCAGTTTAGGGCATCTTAACCAGAGGGTTGAGGAGATAGCTCAGTTGGTACCCCCATAAGCATGAAGACCCATGTGGAAGTGAAAACAGACCACTCCCTGGTACTCACTGGCCAGTCAGTCTAAATAAGCAAGTCTCAGACCTGAGAGAGGCCCTGTGGGTGACAGCTGAGGCTGGCCTCTGGCCTCCACATAAACATACACAAGCCCATCAGAGTCAGGAGGGTAGGGAGTTTCCACAGTGCCCTTCGAACTGCCCAGAGTGTCCTCCAAAAGGAACTAGCTCGTGACTGTCAGGAAGAAGAGTGAACTGTAGACAACCCCTCAGATGCCATTTGCCTACTGAGTAGAGAATGACCCACAGCATTGAGCAGCTGCCTCCACTGAACAAGTTAACACAGGCACAGATTGCTGCTTCCAATGCACACAGCTCCGCAGAAGACCCAGTAGATCCAGATTGCAAGATGTGGCAGCCAGGAGTGAGTCAGCTTCCTGTCACTGTGATAAAACACCCTAAGATCATCAGCTTGTGAAGGGGATGATTTCTTTTGGCTCATGTCTCAGAGCTTCGGTCCATGGTGGCTTGGCCTGCCGCCTTGGCTTGCGGCGTGGTACATCGTGACAGCAGCACGTGGCAGAGGAGACTCGTTTACCTCATAGTGGCCAAAAAGCAAACAGCAAGAGAGGAAGGAGCTCACCCCCATGACTGCCTTCCATTCAGCCCCACTCGTAAGGGGCTGCCACCTCTGCAAAGCACCATGGCCGGTGACCAGGCCTTTATTTATGGTGGGCCCTTCAGATCTGTACCATAACAGGCCACATTAATGGAAAACAGAATCTAGGAGACAGGAGGCTTCGGCTGAACTCACTTCTAGGAGTCACAGTGTGGGTACACTGTTAGCAGTGAAATGGGAACAGAGGGGACTGAATATGTGGCTCAGCTCATGAAGTGCCTGTCGAGCACGCACCAGCTCTGCTGGATTTGATCCTCAGCACTGCATAAACCAAGCATGGTGGCACATTCACACGGGAGATCAAGAAGAGAGGATCGAAAGTTCGAGGTTGGTCTCAGCTACATAATGAGCTTGAGGTCAGTGGGGATACAGGAGACCCTGTTGGAAGAGGGGTGGGAGGGGGGGCAGCTAACAGGAGAGATGTTGCCATGGTGAAATCTCAGAATCCTGTTCTTCAAGGAAAGAGAAATGAAGGGAGAGATACCTTGCGTTCGGAAGGGGCTTGCACATGGTGAGAACAGGAGAGCTGTACACACAGTGTGGCCAAGTGGGAAGAGCCTACTCTGCGCCCTGGGCTGAGAGAACTGCCAGGCCAGGTATGGTGGCACGTGAGCCTACATTGAGGCTGCTGGCTTGCTGATCTCTGAACTCCAAACAAAAGAAACTAGACAGCCCAAACCAAAAGAGCTGCACACTGTAAGAAGACCCCCCGCATTTCCCAGCTGTCAGAGACTGAGACTGAGCCAAATGGCTCAGAAGGTGCTCGTGTGCAAACTGGTGTCCTTAGCTTGAGTCCCAGAGCCCAGATGGTAGAAAGAGAGAGGTGACCTCCAAAAGCTATCTTCTGACTTGCGCATGTGCGCTGTGGTGAGTACACACCTGTTTCCCCAATTCAAATAAATAAAAAGCTTCAACATGGAGCCAGGGAGATGGCTAAGGGGTGAAAGTGTTGCAACACAGGCAGAAGTACCTGAGTTTGACTCCCCATGTCCCATGGAAAATGCCAGGTGGGTGTAGTGACCCATCTGTAATGCCAACATGGAAGGTGGAAAATAGGAATCCTCAGAGCAAGCTGACTGGTCAGACTAGTACTGTTGGTGAGCTCTGGGTTTGATTAGAGATCCTGTCTCAAAAGAAGCAGCAGATTGAAGAGCTATGAAGCACAGAGCACACATAAAATGGGGAAAAGCAAACCTGCAATGTGCCAGATATGACTGAGGGCTACGCCTGCTTCTCTGAAGGAGCATGGATGGCCACGGAGACTAGCCTAACTTGGGGGAACTGTTTACTTTTCCATTTTTTGGGAGGGTGTGGTGGGACTGGGGATACTGCTGAGGATGAACCCAGGGCCCAAGCTTCGTGTTAGGTAAGTGTTCCACCATTGAACTACACCCCCAACCTTTCTTTTTCTTTTTTTTTTAAAGGGACAGTTGCCATTCTGGTCACAAGAGAAATACATGGTGTAGAATATTGATCAACAGAAAATCATTTGAAAGTCACATCTATCCTTCCTTACTGCCTATCACTCACATGTAGGGCTGCAGGCCACTGTCCAAAACGGGACCATCCAGAACAGCGTCTGAGAGACTCCAAGGCCTGCACATGTCACTGTGCTTACTGCAGTATTGCCTAGAAGCCACCTGACTACCCATCAGCCAATAAGGGAACGTGAGGACTGGCAGAGGAAATGCCAGTTCCCATGCCATGCAACACTGGGCGGCTAACTGAAAGAAGACAGTAGAGCAAATATTGATTATGTTCAAAATGTCTCTGCCATGCGCCGTGTGAAACCAAACACTAGCTGGCCTTGAACTTGCTACACAACACAAACTCATCTCAAATTCCCTATCCTATCGCATCCTCCTGAGAGCCAGGATTACAAGTGGTTACCACAGAGCTTGGACACATGTTTTCATCAGCAAAGCAAACTGTGGGATTGACAAGGGTTACCTCTGTAGACAGCACTGAAGAGGCAATGGGTAAAACAAGTGTTCTTAGGCCATTTCTATGTAGTGTAAACTAACGCAATGAATGACTGTTATCTTTACAATTTTAGTAAATAACGATTTGCTCTAGAAACATCTCTGCCTCACTGCCTCAGAGCCCAGGCCATTTCTGACGGCCATGTGATTCTATGTGTGCAATTCCCTACTGGACAGAGTGTGGTGAGGGGCATCTGAGGAGGTGGGCAGCAGCTCAGTATTAATCATGTTCTTGTCTAGGATGCACGAGGCCCTGGGTTCAATTCCCAGCACTGAAGGGAGAAAAACAGGCAAGAAAATAAAAGGCACATAGTATGTCCAGAGGGACCTGGGGCACTAGACAGTGTTCGTAGCCCCTGAAAACATCCATACGTTTCTGCTGGGAAACTACCTGGCAGGTGGCAGCGCATGCAGGTGTGGCTGCTCCATCTGTCCTGCTAGCTAAAGGCTAGAGACAACCTAGGTATCCTACCTGACCTTCTGATGACAAGAATCACTCTGGGCCTATGAAATGGCTCAGCAGGTAAGGCACCTGTGTGCAAATCTAACAATCTGAGTTCAGTCCCCTGGAGCCCATATGTGGGAGGATAGAACTGATTTCCTAAAGTCATCCTCTGATCTCTGCCCATGCACCATGGGCATTCAAGTGTGCCTCTCCCATGTGCATTAATAAATTGATAAATATTAAAAAAAGAATGAAGTACATCTGTGGATGCACATGTGGAGAATGCGTCAGAATATAAAGTGATGGGGACTGAGGCAGGCAAGTCATGGGACCAGCAAAATGTTCAACAGGCAAAGAGAGGGGCACTAGATAACCTTGCCACCTGAGTCTGATTCCCATAAGCCCACGTGGTAAAGAACTGATCTGGGAAAGATGTTCTCTGACCCTGGTCTGTGCACATGGTTTGCATGTATGCACCTTCTCTCTTTTGATATTTTTAATACACAAAATATTTTTTAAAAGCATACAGTATGTTATCTCTATTTAATGTACATACAGATCTGCTTGGAGAAAGACCAGAACATGTGCATCAGGCTATAGGTAAGACTTACCTGTGAGTGTGCCTCTCTGTAAGGATATGCATAGAATAAGAGGAAATGAGCTCATGAAGTATGCACATAAAGCAGGGGATTGTAGGGTACTGTGGACTTTTCTACATGCCTCGTACAGGGCTTCGGCTACACTCTTAGCCTGTCAAGTGAGAAAGAGGGGAGGTCAGGATTTTCCATCCCCAAGAGGAGCGCCTGCGCCTCTGTGGGCGGGCTCGGCGATCAGATCGGCAGCGCCGGGCTCTGCTGGCCGAGTCTGAGCATCCCGGAGGATGCAGCGCGGCGAGCGGCTGCAAGAACGCGTGCAAGGTGAACGTAGGGCTGCGGACGCAGCGCGCAGGTGAGGAGCTGCCCGAGGGAGGGGGCGATGGCGGGACCCCGGCAGAGAACGACGCACGCAGAGCCTGTCCTAGGCCCGGGAGTCCTGCCCTGCATGGTGCCCACCCCCACCGAGGACACCAGGGGAGTCAGGGGGAGAGGAGCGGGAGGAGGAGGAAGAGAGGTAACCCGAGATGGACCAGCCCTTGCACACAGGCTGCCCTGCAGCGGTGAGTGTCGCCCTGCCCCCAGGCTAGTCTCTCCTGGTCTCTGCGGCACAGGATTCTCCCGGCTCTGCAGATCTCTCCATTTCCAGGACCCCAGCGCAGAGGGCGGAGCTGGCTGGCGCCTTTACTGCAGGTGCCCACAATCTCTTGGATCGGGGGTGGTAGGCAGATGGCATGTTATTCACCAGGCCCAGCTCAACCAACTCCTCTGCAAAGCTTTCAGATTCTGCAAGCAAGATGAGCCTTGTGGGCTAACAATATCTCTAGTGCGTGCACTCCTCTGGCTATGTGACCTTGATCAAGTTGCTCAACCTCTCTGAATCTTAGTTGCCTCCTTTCTTCCCCAGTGAAATGTGCACAAGATGTACCTCCTAATGTGGGAAGATTTCGTATAGGAGCCTGACTTGTAAATAGCTCAATATTGGAGCACTGTTATCCACTGATAATGGTGTTAGGGACCCCTGAGTCCATACCTCTAAGAACAGCCCCAGTACCAGCCCTAGAATGGAGGCCTGTTTACAGTACCGAGGCCAGAGCAGAGTCTGGACTTGATTGATGTCTGAGAGGAATTCCCGTCTCTCAATCGGTCTGAACTGAGGCTGGAGATGGACCCAAGAAGCCTTTCAAATCCTAAAATTGCCCACAACTGCTGGTGGTGAGCCTGGGTGAGCTCCTGGAGATGGAGGGGGGATCTGGAGTTAGGGATGGGCTCTCCAAGTGTCCAAGCCACCAAAGATTAGGAGCTACAGAGCCCTGGGCACAGAGGCATCAAGGAGAGACAGGCAATGTTCCTGACACCACCGGGCTTCAGCTTGCTGGCCACTATGGCCCCTCCTGCCTCCTTGGCCTACTTTGGAATGGACTCAGGAGCCAGGACCCTTAGGGAATAGCCCTGGGGTGCAGGTGTGAAGTGAAAGAGCGGACCCAAGCTGGGGGAGGAGGCGGCCAGACCGACAGGGAACCTGGGTCCAGGAGAGCTAGGAAAGAGGGTCTCAGCTGAGAAAAGCCACCTGGCATCTTCCTCCTCTCCCTCTCTCTGAAACACTATTGGGATGCGCCCCAACCCAGTGACTCCCTGGGGCACATGTAATAAAATCCACATGCCTTAGGGTGACCTGAAAGCCCCCATCCCAGGATCCAACTCTGCCTGCCTGATTTCTCCTTCACATGCTGTCCTCTATCCATCCCACATTATTTCTTGAGTTCACTGAGTTCATTCCTGCTCCAGCCTTTGCACATGCTGTTCCCTCTGCCAGATGCTTTTCCTTCACTGTTCGAACACTATGCTCTCCTTGTCATTCAGCATTAAGTTTAAATGTCGCCTCGGACAGGCTCTCCTGGCACCTCCTGCGAGAGTAGATTCTCTCTATCTCCTAAATCCATCTTTTCTTCAAAGCAAAAATTTAACTTCAAAATTATTTGTTGTCCATCCAACTCCAGTGGTGGTGGAGGGAGTGGGCGGAGGTCTTGTCAATCTTGTTCTGCTTTGTTCCCAGGGCTGGGCACACAGTATGTGTTCAATTCATTTGCTGAAATAGTCAAGAGATCGGAGAGAAAGCTTTCTGCACAAAAGCTGAAGACCCAGAGCCTATGGCCTGCTAAGCTGCTACTGTGGGCCTGGTGGCGCAATTATTTAACCCGCATGAGCGCTCCTTTAAGGTAGATGCTCTTGTCGGCATCATGGAAGCTACAATGTGGGGCTGAGGAGGTGGCTCAGCCAGCACCAGGCTTGCCCCACAAGCCTGGGGACCAGAGTTAAAATCCCCAGATGCCACATAAATGCAATAGCAAAAGCATCTGCAATCCTAGCATACCTGCAGAAAATGGAAGGTGGAGACCCAAGAATCTCCAGAAGCTCAGAGGCCGACCCAGCTTACACAGCAGGGTAAAGATACCTGGTCTCAAACAAGACAGATAAAGGCAAGATTCACCATACCTGGAGGCTATCTTCTAGATCTTCAGGTGCCAGTCGTCCACACACTCGCCCATCTCACTATGCATACACTAAGAAAGCCACATCACCGACGGGCAAACAACTCACCCAGATGCCGGTGATGCTGGGATTCCAGCCGGGCTCCTCCTCAGCGGCAAGGGCATGCTCCTGCTCTGTCCTGTCGGAGCTGGCTTTTAAAAACTACCACAGCGAGTGAAAGAGTAAAGAGCAGTCCACACTGAGAGAACAAGGCGCGAAGGCCTGGCACCCATTGAGTGCTGGAGACTACCTGAACAGCGTAGTGTGGCCATGACCTAGGAAGGACAGAAGAGCTTGTGTTCTCTCTTAAGGGCCATGGGAAGCCGTGGAAAGTTTTGAACCAGAAGTGTAGTTTTAAAAGCTTTGAAAGCAGGGCCACAGCTGCTACCAGTGGGAAGTTATAAGACCCTCTCCTATAAATTCTCTATTTATATTCCTCTTTTCTCTTTTGTAGATTCATTTCTTGAAGGTTGGAAGCTGAAGGTTGACCTTGTCATCCAATTAGACCATGGCCCCCAGCCCATTGGTCAGTGTGTGTGGCCTCCTGATGCCACTGTTGCTGTGGTCGCTGGGGGCTGGCCCTGTCCTGGGCAAGGACCTTCCTAGGCCACTTGATGACTCAGATCCCAACCTGATCCCCTCAGGGCCCCAGACTTTTGACTTCCTCTGGAAGAAGCCCAGAAATGATAGCCTCTGGCACAGTGGCCTCCCCCAGACCCCTGGAGAAGGTCCCAAGAGGCCTGCAGACTCTCCCCTGGATCCAGCCCTGCATGGACCCAAAGCAGCCCCCAGGGCCCAGGGAGAAAGACTTCCAGTTACTGATGACCTCCAGCTGGCCCGAGGGCCCAGCTCCCAGGGCTGGGCAGGGCCTCCTGACTCACAGGAGTCTCTGGAGCCCGAAGCACCCCACCCACTGGGTCTTCCTCACTTCTCTTTGATCCCCCCAAGTCCCAGCTCTCACCTCCAGGCAGCTACAGTTGCCCCCTCCCCACAGGAGCCTAGAGGCTCAACAGAACAGCAACCAGCTACAGAAGAGGGTTTGAAGGACAAAGCTAGGACCAGGGTCCCACAGGGTTCCCCCTGGGACTACCACAGCCCTCCCCATACTTCGGTGCCTCAGGGAGGTGTTGTGAGACCAGTGCTGCAGGAAGAGGGTGGGCATAAGGAAGACTTCCAGGAGGCTGCCCAAGGGCCGCTCTTCACTCAGCAGGATTCTACAGCACCCAAGGTTGGTTCAGAATCCCCAGGCGAGGTGGCATCCCCTCAAGAGCCTGGGGCCTGGCCAGCAGGCCGGCCAGACTTGGCACTGGCCAGAAGCCTTCCTCCACTCGAGGACTTCCCACCTGAGCCCCCACAAAAGGCTAGAGCTGGGGAGACCTGGGAACCTTCACCTAAGCAGACTGGCCTCCCTGATGGACAGGACTCCCCAAGTCCCCAGCCGGCACCACCTACAGCCTCAGATGTTCTCAACCGGCAGCTGGAACCAGGTGGGTATCACAGTGGCTGAGTGAGACTGTAAGGGTCAGTGGTCCAGGGTGGTTGGGTATGGCCTGGGGTGTGATTTTCCTCATTCTGGTAAGAGAGATTATGCCTCCCTTCTAAGGGACTGGATTTGGGAGGGGCACTGGAGGTCAGGCAAGATGGTGACTCTCTTTGCCATTTCAGCAATAGCTGCAATGAATGGAGCAGACCCCATTTCTCCCCAGCGGGTAAGGGGAGCATTAGAGGCCCCAGGCACCTCCAAGTCCCTCATTCCTGATCTCTCCGTCCCTGGCCCAGCAACAAATGGAACAGAGAGCCCCATGGGGGCCCTGCAGCCAGGTGAGATCATGGTGGAAGATGGGGGAGAAGAACCAAGAAACTAACGCTGATAGGGGGACTCCAGGAGAAGCCATTTTGCCCTCTTAAACTAGACCCGTGTAACAGGGATCCATCCTGTGCAGTGGTTCTCCAATTCTGCCAAATCACTGGAGCTTTTGGCTGCTCAGTCTGAAGAGCCTGAAACTCTTAAGTAAATACCATTGCCAAATTAGGTGTGGTAGAACACACCTGGAACTCCAACCGGCACCCAAGATGCTCAAACAAGAGAATCACAAGTTCAAGGCCTGCCAGGGCTACATAGTGAGTTTGAGGGTATCATGAGCAATTTAGTGACACCATGTCTCCAAGTTAAAATAAATAAATAAATAAATAAATAAATAAATAAATAAATAAATAAATAAAGGCTGGAGGCCTAGCTTAGCATAGAGTTACTGCCTAGCATATGATGGCCCTAGGGTTCAATTTCCACCACAAGAAAAAAAAAGTGAGTTCACATCCACCTTAGCTTGGCTGCATGGGGGGCACCATGCTAAACATTGCACACCACTCAGTGGCTTGATTGGGTGATATTCTCTCTACTTGACAGCTGTGTTTGGAAAAGTTAATAGCAACCTACATTGGAAATGTGGAAAATCAAAAGCATTCTTTTGCCAGACAAGGTCTCATGTTGCCCAAGCTAATTCACTGTGTAGCTGAGGGTGGTTTTGAACCTCCTGTCTACAGGCCCAAACCATTAATGCCCAGATCTCAAGATCATTTTGCCAAGAATTATTTTAATATTTTATTCTTGCAGATGAAGCGGAAGAATGGTCTGGGCGCCCCCAAAGTCATCCCCCAGCACCCCCAGTTCTGGCCCCCTCCACATCTCGCCGCGGTCTCATTCGTGTCACCACACAGAGAGCCCTGGGCCAGCCACTCCCTCCGGAGCCGTCGGCCAGCTCCATGTCTTCAACCCCAGTCTCCAGCCCCCCAGCCAACGCCACCGCACCTCCCCTGCGCTGGGGGCCCCTGCGGCGGGTGCTGAGCTTCTCGTGGGAGCTCCATGTCTACGGGGTGGGGGTGCTCTTTCTGCTGCCTGCGTTACTGGCTCTAGCCACGCTGGCAGCCGCCCTGGCAGGACCCCGACTGGCCCTGGTGGCTGCTGTGCTGGTGCTCGTGGCTTCAGGGCTGAGATCTGCCTATATGCTCACGGATCCTTACGGCTCCCAGGCACGCCTGGGCATACGTGCGGGCCTGGTCCTCTACAACCTGCCCTTCCCCTTTCTACTCACGGCTCTGGCGGCCCTGACCCTGCTGGGCCTGGGGGCGGGTCTACCACAGCCGCTGCAGAACCCACTCGTGCTGGCAGCTGCGGCGTTGGTGCACGGCGCTGGCTTGCTGGTGACAGACCTGTTCTCCAGGAGGCCAGTGCTCAACCTCCTAACCCAAGGCTTATCTTGCGCCTGGGGCGCGTCCGTGGCCCTAGGCACGCTCTGCCTGTGCCGTCGCCGTCTGCTGGAAGGCCAGCGGGGCTGGGATGCCAGCCCAGGTCCGAGGCTGCTGGCCGTGGCGGGTTCGTTGGGACTGCTAGCCAGTGGCTTGCAGCTGGCGGCCTCACTCTGGCTGTATCCGGGCCCAGGCCGGGAAGGCCGCTTTTCATGGGCTTGGTGGGGCGTCCACTTCTGGCTGCGCCTGCTGGAGTTGACCTGGGCGCTTGCTCTGGCGCTGGCCGCCCTGGCTGCCACGCGTCCCAGGCCGCCCACGGAGCACGCTTGCTGGGCCAAGCTGCTGCGCCTGGCTTGCCCCCCGCCGTCTGGCAAGAGCGAGGTGCCAGAAAGGCCTAATAACTGCTTCGCGGGGCCTAGTGGCATCGGACCCAGCGGCTTGGACATCAGCAAGAGCCTTATTCGCAATGCTGCGGAAGCTGGGCTGCCAGCCACGCCGAGCTCTGGCGCCTGGGGCTCCGCTGCATCACTGGGCCGCAGTCGCCAGGGTGGCCCAGGCCTGTCCCGCAGCAGCATGGGGCCCGCGCCCTCGCTGAGCGAGCTGGACCTGAGGCCCCCTTCGCCCATCAACCTGAGCCGCAGCATCGACGCTGCGCTCTTCCGGGAGCACCTGGTTCGAGACAGCGTGTTTCGGCGCTGTGGCCTGCTTGGTCTGGCCTCGGCGCCGTCTGGGGGTGCTCTGCGGCCGCGTCGGGGCAGCCACACCGATGCCGAGCTCGAAGTTGCCGGCGCTTTGCTCCTCCGTGGCCGCTGCCGCTCGCTCAGCGACGTGTGTGTGCGCGGGCCAGTCGCACAGCAGGTGGTGGACCAGCCGCGCGGCACAGCCGCAGCTGCAGCTTCCGGCAGCTCTCTGGACAGCTTCTCCAGGGGCTCGCTCAAGATCAGCTGGAACCCGTGGCGTCACGGGCTGTCGTCGGTGGACAGTCTGCCCCTGGATGAGCTACCCAGCACTGTGCAGCTGCTACCCGCCCCGACCCCAGCATCAGCCCCTGCTCCTCCCCATGCTGGAGAGCCACAGGCTGGGGTCCAACAGCGCTGCAGGCCTGGCGACTCCCGCAGCGCCTCCAGTGACACGATTGAGCTGTGAGCAGAGGGCTAGCAGGACCTGGGCCCTCCCCTTGATGTTCACATGACATGGCCGACCAGGGCAGTTGAACGTTGGAAAGACTGGCCTTCTGGGGCCTCCACTTGACTGCAGCCCTGGGAGACAGATGGGCTTGAACTCGCCCCCCCCCATTTTGTTTTTAAAATCTATATTTTTTTCAGCAGATATTTTGCACAGAGGCCATTTCACGGAATACAGGGTGGACATGCACGAACTTGACCATGGGAGGCAGGGAGCAGGTGCCCCTGACTCCCCAGAATGGAAAGATGCACCTCACTGTCCAGATTGACTGTCCTCTTTGTGCCAAAGAAATAAACCTTCCCATTTGGCTGGTGCCTCCCTGTGGTCAAGCCAGGATCCTGTATCCTGGAGGACAGTCGGCAGGCCTTTCGCCACGGGAAGGGGAGGGCTTCCACAGGAACCTGTAGTGTCTCACTGAACATGTCTGTTGCCTAGTTCTCAGATCTTAGCCATAATCACCTCCTTTGATTCCTATATCAAGCCTGCCTGGAAAGTATCCTCATGCTCGCTGCAGATGTGAGCAGTGGCTTGGAGGTCAAAGTCAATTGTCCTGAGCCTGGCAGTGGTACTCATCCCAGAAAGTTGGACTCCTAAGTTGATTTCTTTATTGTTCTGCTCTTCTTCATCCGGACAGCCCTTAATTTCCTTGGGTTTTAAAAAACTTCCTCCTGGGTGTTAGTGAGGGGATTGGCGATGGGTAATAAGACTGAAGTGTCCCCTATTTCCAAGACCTTCCTTTATTTCCTGAGATAAATAAATAAGTCAGTGGCTGAAAGGGCAGGGTAAAGACAGAACAGGAGCTGGCAGCATGCACCTTGCAGGAGGACAGTGGTGGCCCTGCCCCTTGTGGGGACCCCTTATCCTGGGTAGGGGGCCGAAGCCCACTTGTAGCCTCCCCAAGGAAAAGTTTTCTTTTAAAATTCACACACACCAAGGAATCTGTCTGTTTGCTGGATGAGGATCTTGTGGCATCCAGTCTCTGGGCTTCTTTTTGCCCCAAGGGCCATGCCTACCCCGGACCTGGGTTGCTCCATAAGGCAGGGAAGAGGTGGTTTATCCTGTTCTCAAAAGCAAACCAAGATGCCCGAGTGCCCAGCAGGAAAGAGGCACAACCTCGGGGGCAGACTAGATGGGAGGAGATGCTGAAGGCGGCGGGGATTATCTACCTTTGATGAAGCCCTCCAGCACGCGGTCACTGCGCTCTGACAACCAGTACCCAGTCATGGCTGCCACAGCCCCAATGAAGATGGCAGTGAACACCAAGTCACCCTTAGCAGCAAGTGTGGCCAGAGCACAGATGATGACACCGAAGAACATCTGCTGTAGGACCACCAGCTCATCCTCTGTCATCTCCGAGAAGAAGCCCGGCGACTCTGCAGAGGAGATGCAACCTGTCATTCCCACCCTGTTAGCAACAGGCCCAGGAGCCGCCCACATACCAGACTGCTGCTGCCAAGCCTATCGGGCTTATCAGGCACACACCACCATTTATTGCTCAGAAGCATTCTGTAGAGGTGGTTGAGACCCTGCCTCACTAAGTGGAAGGAGGTAAGAGGTGAAATACATTGATGCTCAAGGCCTTTGCAGAAGATATTCTGGAAGCTGAGCCCGTATTATACATGCCAGTCAAGCTCCAAGCCACACTGCCAGGTGTGAATTGCACTTGTGTAACCAGCTTGCCATGTGGCCCTGAGAAGTTGCTGTGCCTCCCTGCATCTTAGTGTCCACTTGTAAAATGATAAGCACTCCTATTGCTTTGGGTGGCTTCAAGGGCTTCAACATGCAGCATGCCTGGAACAGTGTATCACCCAGTAAGAGCCATGCAGGTGGTCTCTATCATCATCCTTCATCTCACAGCACCCGTGCCCTATCACAGCTCTAGATTCCAAAGCTTCTACGGGACAGGCTTCACAAGCGAGCCCAAGTCTGACCTCTTTTCTACCTGAAAGGTGAGGCTACCTAAAGTAGGGCAGACATAGGGTCGAGGGCAGCCTCCTGGAGACCAGGCAACAGTGAGGGGGCGGGGCTGTCACTGCTGCACCTGCAGGAGGGGCTTGTTAGCCACTGCCCTGCTTACCCGGGATCTGCTCCTTCACGCAGACGCCGTCCACCTGTTTGTAGCCTTCGGCGCACACACAGCGGTAACTGCCCTCTGTGTTCTCGCACCGCTCCTGCTCTCCTGGACACACTGTCGACTCACACTCATCCACGTCTGAATAAAATGGAGGAGGCATCAGAGGACTGGTAGGCCCCATGCGGCACCCCAGACTGCATTTCACTCCTATCCTGATTGAACCTTTGTTCTGGCCCAAGCAACAGGGCACCCTTCCTTCCCATCCTGTCTATACCCCAGTCTCCAATGGCAGAAGACTCACCAAGACACTTGGAGCCCACCTGCTGGTAGCCAGGGCTGCATTTCTTGCAGCGGCCCGGCCCAGCCCCCATACAGCCCAGGCAGGCCTTGGCACAGTCTAAAGAAGAGAGAGATGAGGGTGAGGGCTGGGTCCAGGTCACCAGGGGCCCTAGAGCCTGAGAAGAAAGCAAGTTGGAGGGACAGGCATAGAGCAGTATCCTTGCCCTACCCCTAACCCCTCCCTGTGTAAGTGGATACAGACCTCGGCACTCATAGGAGCCTTCTGTGTTCACACAGAACTGGTCGGCTGCACAGTTGGCGCGCTCTGTGCCACATTCATCAATGTCTGTAGAGAGGGCATGAGTGGAAATATCAGTGCCACTGACTCAACAAGGAAGCCCAGCGAAACTGTTAGGACTGGACTTGCCTAGAATCACATGTGGCAGAGACTGCAAGCTGACCACCAACTCTGAAGTAAAGCAGCCAGACCCACACTGCCCAGCAAGAGACTGCTTAAGTTAGCCCTGAGACTGAGTTCTGGTCACTAACGAGGATGAAAGCAGAAGGGAGGCGTCCCACTTTCAGGCTGGCATTAGAGCAATCAGCTCCTTTCACTTCTTGAGTGCTGGACTGTCATAGTTAGGCACAGGTGTCAATTTGACAGTGGAGGGTTTGAGCTCTGGGCACATTTGTAGAGAGTTGATGGTTGAGTTAAGCCCAGATCAAACCTGCAAGAGATTGTCTAGCTGATTGGGAAGGCCCAGCCATAGTGGGTGGGACTAGGCCCTGGATAAATCATGGAGAGCTGGTTGAGAGAGTTGGCATCCTTCTGTTCACTTGGCCAGGCATGCTGGTCTGGCAAGTAAGGATTGTCCATCTCTCAGCCATTATGTGGTGATGGTGTGGCCAGTTCCCTTGGCCCTGGTGTTGGTGCATGCTCTCCTGTCAAGCTGGACTGAGAATTGTAACTGCCCTATCGTAAGGAAGTAAACTCCTTGTTCCCTTAAGCTGTGTGATGGTCATTTATCAGCAACTATGCAGGCGGACTGCAACATGGACCATGTCACACAACAGAAAAAAGTAGTATCTCTATGCTCCTTTGGAGACAGAATCTCACATACCCCAAGCTAGCCAGGAGTTTACTATGTTCCCAAGAATGGCTGGGACCTCCATTCTTCCTGGAATTACAGGCACGCACCACATTTGCCGTTCAATCTCTACACCTTTAAACCAGAGTCTCTTGGGATCCTCTGCCACGGCTTAGTCTCTGCTCCAGGCCATAAACCTGGCAAGGACCAAGTTTCCTGATGCCAAGTTCAGTATTCTTATGACTCTGGTTAACCTCACCTTTCCTCAAAGTTCAAAGTGGCACTAAGGCAGGATTAGAGCAGCTCTGCTGGGATGGGTCTCTAATGTCTTTGAAGATCTTTGGAATTCCTGAAGGCCATTCCCCACTGTTGGAATCTCCCTGAAGGAACACCCCTGCTGAGGAACTGACTCCAGTCATCACAGAGATAACATGGCCAACTGCCCTATGAAAGGATTATGGAGATGAGCTCTCTATTTCCAAAGACTTGATCTCTAGCTCCCGTGGGTCCAAGAGCAACTGGGTTGGGCCCCAGTGGGAGTTAACCAATGAGAAAAAGCCAGTTTCCTGGGCTCTGTTAGCCATTTTTGGCACCCTAGTCCCTCATGGCACTTGGAGTGCCACGAGTTCTTTCTAGCTCCTTGTCTGTCTGTCAAGTTCTCTGGTGCCTGCCCCTCATGCATTCTAGTGCCATGAGTCCTATTTCTTGTTCCTTGTTGCTCATGGATTCCATGCCTGGATTCCATAAGTTCTCTGGCACCTGCCTCTCATGGCACTCCACGTCTCGAGTCTATTAGTTCCAGCCTTTCTCTCCTCTAATAAACTCCACCTTAAGCCTCCACACGTGTTCTGCTTTCAGTCTTCAACTCCAGAACACAAGAACCCTGCAACATTGGGACAGTCGTTCCTGTAACATTTGGCGCCCAAACAGAGACCCTGTAACATTTGGCAAGACTGTTCCCGCATCATTTGACACCCCAGATGGGACATTTGAAGAGAAGAAAGACCGTTCCTGCATCAGCACCCCCTGCAAGAAGCCTTTCTTCATCCTGCACCGTCCCTTGCCGAGCTGGGTCTGGCCGTACATCTCCCACCACAGGCAGGTCTTCTGCACTGAAGTGCCTGGTTGAGAGGCCCATGAGAGTGGGGATTGTGCTAGTCTAGGCCAAACATACATGTAGAAGGAAAGAAGGAAGTCCAAGTCCCAGCCCAACCTCCTCACTCACCTACACACTTGAGGTGATGTAGGGCCCAGCCCTTCTTGCACTGCAAACAATTGGATTCCTCAGGTCCTGAACAGCGGGCACAGGGGCCAAAACATGCTAGGCGAAGAGCAAGAAGTGTAAAGACAGGCAGGCAGGTGCCCTTCCTGTGCCTGCCCCGTAACATACCTTTTGGCTACCTACCCGAACATACCAGATGGCTGCCGTTTCGCTCCGCCTCAAAGTAGCCAAGGCCGCACTGGCCACAGGCCTCTCCCCCATAGCCGGCTTGGCAGTCACAGTGTCCGCTGCCCCCTCGCGTCCCTTCCCCTTCACAGTGCCCGTAGCCACCGCAGGGCTTCTCTGTGCCCCCAGGACACGCTGTGGGAAGAACCAACTGGGTGAGTCCTCATACACAATTTGGACATGCAAGAGACAATCTTCAGGCCAGCGAGATGACCCAGCAGTTAAGAGGCGCTTGCCTCACAAGCTTAAGCCCCTGAGTTTGATCCTTGGAATCCATGTAAAGGTGTGTGGAAGAACAGACGCCACAAAGTCGTCTTTTGACTTCATGTAACATTTCATACACACACACACACACACAAAGTTTTTTTTAAAAGAAACTATGTTCTACATAGAAATATTTTTGAAAAGGAAAACTAACTGTAATGTTCACATATTGTGCAAAAAAATACTATCTAAAATTTACTTAATAAATTACTGTGGAACAATTAGGTAATCTCTTTGTATATTCTCTTTCTTCATTAATTTCATTTATTTACCTACTTATTATTATTGATAGGTTATAATTGAAGTCCAGAACTATTAACCTTGAACAGTTCTCCTAAATGCTGAGATTACAGGCATGAATTTCCATGACTAGCAAATTTTTCTGAAGGCTAAACTGATTGTTCTAGTAGCTAACCCTTTACCTGAGCCTATGGGACAGATTATCCTAAAAAGAGCTAGAAGCTAGGCATAGCGGCACATGCCTATAACCCCAGCACTTGGATGTCAGAGGCGAAAGAGTCATCACAAGTTCACAGTCAGCATGGGCTAACAGTTTTAAAAGCTAGTTTAAGTCCAGCTCTTGCCTCAGAGGTAGGACAGCCTAACTGTCTGGCCAGACATGGGAATGAAGGGGCCACAGGTGGGCAGTAGTTATCTACTACTAATGTGACACTCAAGAGCCTTCCCACTGATTAGTCCATTTCAGCACTGGTCAGCTGAGGTCCAGAGAAGTTATCTGAGTAGCCTGCTGACAGGCCAGGTGGGCTACAGCCAAGCCTGGGTCCTCTCCCACCCCAAGAGGAGCTTGGAAGACTCACGCAGGCAGGAGGGCCCAAACGTGCCAGCAGGACAACAGAGCTTCAGGGAATCTGAGCAGAGCCACTGGAAGAGGTCGGGAGCCTCATGCTGCCTGAGGAGACAGCATGGTGGGTGAGAGTCTGAGATGGTGTCAGTGGGGATGCCCACCTCCCACCTCCAGCCTCCCGCCTTGGGAGCTATTCCCATTCGTCAGAAGAGCGAACAGATAGACCCAGAGCCAAAGCCTGGGTTGCTCAGCAAGCCCTCAGATCTGGGTTAGGAAGACCTGCGTGCACCCCTGCTTCTTGGCCAAGTGAAGACCCTACACCATGCCCTGCCCTTACCCTGCACTCAGGGAACCCCAGCCCTGCCCCTGACTCTCACCCAGGGAAGCCCCGGGCTGCTCACCTGTGAAACCACCAGCTCTCCACCAGCTCCTCGCTCAGCTCCAGCAGGCGGTGGCACTGGAAGTCAGATTTGCTGCACACACTCTCCAGCACCTCCACCAGGCGCGTCTCACTGACAGGATAGGGGTGGTAGGAACACAATGCACCCCACCCTCCCTCAAGCTGTGGCAATAACACGGGAGGTGCCATGGGACATAATGGATGGGGACCAGCTCTAAGAATCAGACCTAGATTTGAAACTATTTCTATGACTTTGGTAAGTCACCAATTTGTTGTACTCATTCTCCCCATCCCGCTGTCTCCCTCTTCCTTTTGAGCCAAGGTCTCTGTGTGGTCCAGGCTGGCCTAGAATGTATCTCCTGGGTACTGAGATTACACGGTCTACCACCATGTTGGTGACTTGTTCTTTCATCTGTAAAAGGAGAGAAAAATAACTCCCCTGCATATGTGTGTAGGAAACCTTAGTTCCCACATCTGACCTGGGCTATATCCTCCAGGGCAGGTAGGACTATAAACTTATCACAAGGTTGAGATACATAATGAGTTCCATCTGCAGCAAGGTCCTCACAAATATATAATCTAACAGGTACTGGCAAAGAAATGGAGATACTGGAATGTTCCTATGTGCAAGTGGGAACAGAAATGGTGCAGCCACTTGGCCTGTTTCTCAATAAGTCAAACATGGACCCGCAATGACTCAGCAATTCTGCTCCTGGGCATATACCCAAAAAAAATGACAAACAGGTGTTCAAATGAAAACCTGGACACAATGCTCACAGAGGCGATATTCACAGTGGGTAAAGACTACAAAACAACCCAAATGTCCATCGACTGATGGATGGTGGGAACAATACAATCTACCTGTGCAATGAGATATGACACAGTCATTAAAAGAGAAGAAATGTGCTGCAGGTATCTCACAATATTATGAACTGTGAACACTGCTCAAAGTGAAAGAAGGCAGACACAAAGGCCACAGTACATGGTTCCAAAGGAATAAACAATCCATACAGGCCTCTGCTTGATTAAGCAGATAAGGACTGCTAGGGGTTAGGGGAGGGAAGATCAATGAGTAATTGCTGAATGAGCATAAAAGTTTCTTTTTGGATGATAAAAATGTTTTAGGCCAAGTGCGATAACGCATGCCTGTAACCCCAACACTCAGGAGGCTAAAGCAGAAGGATCACTAAGCAGAAGGATCACTGTGTTAGGCCAGCCTAGGCTGTATGGGAGATTGTATACCAACAAAAACAGAAGTTCTGGGACTAGACAGTGGTGGATATATTGCATTGTGAATGTACTAGATGTCCCTAGAGGTAATTTTGTTTTTCTTTTTAGAGATGGAGTCTCATATAGCCAGGCTTGAATTCACTATATAACTAAGGATGGCCTTGGAATCCTGAACCTCCTTCTTCCACCTTCCAAATGCTGAACCACCACATTCAGTTTTATCCAGTGCCAGGGACAGAACCCAGGGTCCCATGCATGATGCACAAGTACTCTATAAACTGAGCTCCAGTTAATGTTTTTGTATTTTACACTTCTAAAAATTACGATAGGTCAAAAAGACCTCATCTCAAAACACAAGGTGGAGAGGGACCAAGAATGATACCCTCAACATGGACATGAACACACCTGTGTACAGCATATGAATATATGCACATACACACAGATATATACAGTGTGCTATGCATTTAAAGGGTCTGACACAGTACCTGCATACTAGAAGTAATTTAAACAAAAAAAAAAAAAGAAAGAAAGAAAAAGAGACAAAACAAGTCATGTCCTCATGTCACAGGCAAAGAAACTTGTCTATGAGAAGTGGCCTTTCCAAGATTACAAACAGCATGAAGTGCCAACTGAATTTATTTGACTCCACGACTTTTACTAGCCCTCCTCAATGTGACTTTAAATCTATGGCTCAGGCCTCAGCTTTATGGGCAACTCCACAACTTCCTGAGGCTTTATGTACCAACTATATGCTGACACTTCTTGAATTCCTGCTTCCAGTCCTTACCTCTTTCCTAAGCTCGACTTGGATGGAGGCCACTGGAGCATCTAATGGGTATCTCGGCCCCAATGATCAGAGGCAGCACCCAGCTCCACCCCTGCCTTCCCCGCAGTCATACGCTCTTAGGAAAGCCGTGCACCATCCACCTAGATGCCAGGTGTCTATTTCACTTTTTCTCATACCCTCCCATGCATCCTTCAACTGATCTACCTCCAAAACATGTCCAGAATGTCACCCATTATTCTCACCACACCCATCACTAGATGCAATGTTAACTCTGGTTGCTTCATTCCCGGACTCTGCAGCAGTCCCCCTTTCCACAGAAAAAGTGGTTTCTCTACTTCCTCCATGCTGAACTGGCCCCCTATAGTCTGATTGTTACAAAGAGATGAGTGAGCTCTTTATTAGTAAAACCATATCACTTCCCTGTTCCACCGACTTCCCATCCCACTCAGGACAAAATCTAAACTTTCTGCTTGTTGCTCCCTCTGCTCCAGCCATTATGGAGAGACACAAAAGCTCAGCCTCAACCTCTGCACAAATCCCTTCTGAGAGCTTCCTTTTTTGCTTTCAAGTATCTGTTCAAATTGCACATTTTGAACACTCTGTGTCCCACCCACCTGTGCTCCACCTGCTTCGCTTTCAGCCATGCTTTTATGTACCCATTTACTGCTTAGCTCCTCAGGACAAGCTTTCCTTCCCTGCTTCCTGCAGTGCTGTAAGTGCTCACCACCCTTTGTGTAATGAATAGATGCTTCCCTGGAGCTCCTACCTGCTGCCCCAAGCAGTGGGAACACATCCCCTCACAATCTTCTTACCTGTCTCTGTATTTGGACAACTTCTCTTCCTCCCAGGCAGTGTTTCCACCACCAAAGTTGTCCCGAATGGTTCTCTCCAGGCCCTGGATGGGAGAAAATTAGTAATAGCTAAAGACAGAGCCTGATCCATTCTATCGGAAAGCAACTTGCCCAAGGCCATCCGGTTAGTAAGCAAGTCCACGCAGATTCGCCCCGAAGAGCTCGGCTCTCCACGATTTCAGCGAGACTAGGGAACCCTTCCCTTGGGGTTGTCAGTACACCCACCTTGTTGAAGCTGTCCACCAGTGCCCGGCAAGTATGACATGGATGGGGCTCAGCAGGGAGAGACGAATGGGGAGAAGAGGGCTGGAGCCAGACAGATCCTGGAAGGCTAAGAAACAGGATCAGGCTCCAGAGCAGAGATTGGGCCAAGCCCCTCGGGAACTGAGGGACCATTTTTTCCCAGGTAGGAGACCTGCGGATAGAAGGCATAGGAAGGGCTCACTTAGAGGAGCCAGACTCCAGGGGGCGAAGCAAAGGGCCGGTTCTGAAACGCCTCGGCGCTGTGCGTCCAGACCTGCGTCATGACAAAGGACAAACTGGGGTCCTGGAGAGGGAGGGGTGCAGTCGGGTGTGGGGAAAAACCTATCTGTTATTCCAGAAGAAACGGAAGTTATCCCCGTTACCGTAGGGGAGGTGGCGCGGGTCCTTGGCAAAGGGGCAGGGATCAGCCCATTGTTTTAAGGTCTCAGTGAGTCATTAGGGGCCAGATCAGCAGCATTAAGGGGAAGGAGTCAGATTCCAAATATTCGGAGAAGGCCGGATGGGCGGTTTGGGGGGAAGGGACCCGGATCCAAATATGAAGAGAAGGGATTGAGTTCTGAGCTTCGCAAGGAGACAAAGGTGCTGCCCAGAGCAGGCAAGATCCAGACCGGCCTAGACCGTAGGAGGAAAAACACCACCGCCCCAGCCACCCCGGCACGTTGGGTTCAGTCTCCCTAACGCCACCTCCGCCACGGCCTACGTAAAAAGACACCCTACGCCAGCGCCCGCAGTGAGGGGCGGAGCCCGCTTGGCAGCCAATGGCAGTTGGCCATGTGCCATTGCGTCACTTCTCGCTAGCCAACCAGAAGTGGCGCTAGTCTGCACCTGTCCCGGCTTTAAAGGGCCGGCGGGGGTTGAGGGAACTTCGCAATTCGGGGACACACAGATACACAGACACAAATACAAATACACACACACACACGCACACACACACACACACACGCGCGCACGCACACACACACGCGCACACACACGTGTGGATTACATCTGCGTCTGTCTTTATTTTAAGCCCAGTCCCCCGTCCCAGGTCCTCCGGCCCATCCCGCGCCCCGCCCCGGGGCTCCTGGGGGCAGGAAGCAGCTGTCCAGCGCCGGCTGAAGGGTCCGTGACACTTGCTCCGCCCTCTCGGCCAACCACCGTGGGTGGGAGGCACCGGGTGCCTGCAGTGCGCCCAGGAAGGCGGGCAGCTGCGAGGGCAGCGAGAAGACGGGCACGGCGCGGAACAGGGCCGGCACAGCATCGGGATGGAGCAGGCCGTCGAAGCACACCCCGATGTAGCGGCCGGGCGCCCGGCCTTGCAGGAAGTCGGGCAGTACACAGCTGAGCGAGGCTGCGAAGGCGTCGTGCGGCCCTAGTGGGCCGGGCTCAGGCGCCAGGTCCTGCAGCCACTCGTGGCACAGCGCCACGGCCCCGGGCGAGAAGAGCAGCAGCACCACGCCGTCCTCCTGCAGGGTCTGGCGCCGTTGCCCGTGGAACCACGCCAGGGCCCCCTGTGCGCTCAGTTCGCGACGGCTCCACAGGTCCACGACCACACGCAGCGGCAGCTGGCTCAGAGCCGATGCCAGCGCGCCTACCAGGCGCTCGAAGCCCGCGCCCTCGGCGCAGTGCAGGAGCAGAACCGCGCGGCCCTTGGCAGCCGCTGCGGGAGAGAATGGAGCGAACTTGAGTGCCCAAGCTCCGGCTGCTGGGGCCCTGTCCTGCCGGCCATCCTCTTGGCCCCCCTTCCCCACAGCACATGGCCTGCTTCCCGAGCCTCGGCCAGTGAGGGGAGAAGGACCTTGAGCCCGACCCCATCTGCCCTTCCTAGTTCTTCCCAACCGGGCTTACCTTTCACACCCTTCCTTTTGAGGAGGAGGAAGAAGAAAAGCGCAGCGACAAAAAGAAGACAGACCAGCCAAACCAGGGCCCAGCGCTTGTGTATGTCTGCGACACCCAAGGAAAAAGAGCTGGCTAGTCAGAAACCTTACACTCCCCCCCTCCATCCCACCCCTTACTTCTCAGAGGAGAGGAAAATGAGGGATTGCCCCTAAAGTCCATAGTTCCTATGCCAGAGCTGGTCCATGAACATCTGTGTACCTTGATTAGCGACTATACCTCCTGCTTCAGTTTCTATGTGTGCACGAGGTTGCACATAAGCCCAGCAATGCCAAGCCTAGGGAGTGCTCTAGTGCCGTCTCATCAGCCTAGGCTGCCTGCTTGTTCTACATGACTGCCGACCTCCACACCATGTACTCCATGGGCAGCTGCCTGTTTAAAACACAAGTTTTATCCTAACCCTTGAGGTGGTTCCTGCTGTTCCCACCATAAAATCCAAATTCTCTGCCCACTTCACCTCGTGACACCTGCCTCCCAACACTCTTAGTTACATTGATGACACTGAACTATCTCCAAAAGGTACCTCAGGGTGTTCACAAAAATGCAAATTAATGCTGCTTTCTGAGCTCAGGGTAGTCCAGGGATCTTTCTACTAAACCCTTCACCCCACCCAGGTCAGGTCCCAGCTACACTCCAGCAATGACCACATTGACATGCTTAGAACTTTGCACTATTGTAAGACCATACTTGTGCGCATTCAATAGCTCAGGTGCTTGGATATGAGAGGCATTTGACTAGGTTCTTCTGCTTTGCTGGGGTTCTGTCTCTGGTGATCCTGGGATCACTGCAAGTTCTCATGTTGGAGAATAAATGAAAGAATGATCCCATGAAGAGTCTGAAGCACTGCATGCTGTGTCAGCACTGGGGTCTGGCCAGGAATCCAGCTCCCGGTCACAGCCCAAAGGCAGCTCTTGTAATACTCACAGTTGTCCGTGGGGCAGGCCCAGAATGCTCCTAGGTCATCATCCCACAACTGTAAGACAATGAACCCAGAGTCCCAATACCTACCAGTTCTAGACAGCTTGATCAAATTCCCAGCCTGGGGAACTGGAGAGATGGCTCAGGGGTTGTCTTTGTCATGTAAGCAGAAGGTCCTGAGTTCAGGACCTGGATCCCATGTTTAAAAAAAAAAAACCACTAGGTGGAAATGGCAGTGATCTGCACTTCAGGAAGTACACCTGGAAGGTGGAGCCTGGGAACCTCCAAAGCAAAAGCAAAAGCAAAAGCAAAGAGGAAGTGGCTCAATCACTGTGATTCCTAAAGTCACTCTTGAGCCTCCACAGATACACACAGTGCCCTCATAGGCACACACGTAAACATAAATTCTCAGCCTGCACTACGCTTCCCCAACACAGTAGGCTCCTACAAGAGGCTCTGCTTTTGATTAAGCCATGCCTTTTCTGACCTCCCCCATGTCAAATGGGGCCCCCGATGGGGCTGGAGAGATGGCTCAGAGATTAAGACTCTGTCTCACAAGCAGAAGGTCCTGAGTTTGAATTCCCAGATCCCATGACATAAAAAAATGACAAACGTGGGTTGGAGAAATGACTCTTCCTCAAAAGCACTAGGTCCTGAGTTCAGATCCCAGGTCCCACAGAAAAATGTCAGGCAGAAACTGCTACAGCCTGCACTTCTGGCCCTGGTAGATGGAGCCTGGGAAATCCCAGAGGGAAGCAAGAAGGAGGCAGAAGTGATCCAAGATGATTCCCAAAGTGCCCTCTGATACACACATATACATACAAATAAAATAAATTAATTAATTAAACTTAAAAAATGGGGCCCTGGAAGCTCTTCTAGAACCTAACACTTAAGGGTGTGCTTATCCATTTACCATTCTCTAGCCAGCTCCTTGGATACAGGAACTTTGTACCCTTAACTTCCCCTGGGCTGGACACAAAGCAAGCAGGAACAGGTAATAGATGAGCAACGTTCTAAGCACACTTTCTCTGGCACTGCAGCAAGTCCCTCCTGTCATCCACTCACCTGCGTACACTGGCCTGACTGGAGATCTTGTAGCAATTGCTCTCCAAGGTGAGTGGCCTTCTGCCAAGTCAAGGGAAGAGAGGAGGGGTATTGTTACCTGGAGGGAGGGGAGCTCCCTAAGGAGACCACCAGGCTGCAGTTGAGCAGAATTGTGTACAAGAAAAATGCTAGGAGAGTTGAGAGGAAATTAAGCAGGTCTCAGGAGTCTCAGGACCAACAGATATCACACACACACACACACACACAGGCACACATGCAGAGGCACACACGCATGCAGTGTAGAACCTGACAAAATACTGACACAGTAGGGAGAACTGAACGGAATAACAATTGGAGACCAGGTTAGAGATGGAGCTGGAAAGGTCTGTGGTAGAAAGTCCCCTGCTCCTCACCCTGGAGGCCTTGCTAGGCAGTGGGGTACAGCCACTGAGTTCCAAGGCACACAGTGACATGTTGTCGCGGGAACTTCTTGTCTCTACCAGCAGCATGTCATCCTTGAGCGGTCCCAGGGATTCTGGGAAGAGTAAGAGGCTACTGTGAACAAGACAGCCTTGCTGGGAGTTGCCAGTGCTCTCCTCCCATTCTCTGACCTTCACCCTCAGGAGCCAGCACCTCCAGGATTTACCCATGACAGTGGCCCTGTCCCAGCCACCCCCAAGTCCCACTCACCAGCCCACAAGCACTCTTGCAGCTGTACCTTCTCCCAGCTGCTTACCTGTTTGGAAGGGGCTATAATTAGGCCTGGTAAAGCCAGAGTCAGAAATTCCAAAAGAGAGGGGGCAGGCCAGAGGAAGTCTACCAGGCTGCTCTGCACTCTGGGTATGAGATTAGGCAGATCTGGGTTCAGGCTGCAGGACCATATTTCTCATCTCTGGCCTTGTAAAGACACCTATGCTAAACAGGACTTATAGGCTTACAGCACTGTCTGAATCATGCACTTGTTGCATCCCCCCCATATAACCAATTCAAAGAGAAAATTCTCTCTCACCTGATCACCCCTACCTAACAATGCAACCCTGCTCCTCCCTCAGTCCTTTACCTTTTATCCCAATATTCTGATTCAATATGAATATGATTTTTTTATTTCCTGACTATAAAATATTGTTTGTGGGTTCCTGCCCCTCATGACACTCCACATGTGGGGTCCATGAATTTGTTTCTAATTTCATGCCCATCATGGATTTCAAGCCTGGAGTCCATGAGTTCTCCAGGGTGCCTGCCCTTCATGGCACTCCACATCTGGAGTCTGCGAGTTCCATTTCTTCTCTCTTCTATTTTTTTATTATTTATTCAATTGTGTGTGTGTGTGTGTGTGTGTGTGTGTGTGTGTGTGTGTGTAGGGACGAATTCGGGAACCACCATGGATGCCTCCACCTCCTCCTTGTTTACTCTGCCCGAGGATTCACAGGCTTTGCCCTACCAGGACCAGAAATGCAGGCTTCCCCCACTTCCTATACGTGGGGTCTAGGATCTAAACTCAGGACCTTCCACCTGCAAGGCAGAGGCTTAACCTCTGAACCACCTCTCCAGCCCCTCTTCTCTTCTCTAATAAAGTCTACCTTAATCCTCAAAAAAATATTGTTTGCCTTTCTTCATTAGAACATAGGTTCCATGAAGAAGGGGACGTTTATTGGTTTTATTCACCAACATATCTATCCATCTGAGGTAACTAGCACACAATAGATAATCAATAAACTTTTTCATTTTTTAAGACAAGGTCTCACTGTGTAGCCCAGGCTGGCCTCAAACTCAGGGCAGCATAGCCTCCCAAATGCTAGGAATACAGGCTTGAGTCACCATGCCCAACTAAATCTTGAACAAATGTTTTTATAATCATCCTTTAACGCTGTAGAGCAACTCATTCTAGAGGTTCCTGAAAGTAGGCTAATGATAGTGTAATCAAAAAACCCAGCAAATAAAAAGAGCTTTATCCCATCTTGATATCTGCTCTAGAAATACTTGTTGCTATCATTTGCATTAAATGAGAAGGAGGCTGACATGACTTATCTAGGGTCCCATGTACTTCTAAAGTAAACAGTAGGATTCCCAAAGAGGAAGCTGGGCCACTGTGGCTTAGGGACCCAATAACAAAGTAGGGTGTTGAAAGGTGACCTGGATGAGGATTTATGCCGTGTCCCACCCTCAGCCCAGTGATCCCCATTCTGACCTGGACACAGAGGTTGGGGTGTCCCCTCAGCAACGGGAACTTGTAGGCCTTCTATGGAGAACAAAGAATCGGTGATGTCATGAAGGGGACCCAGGACTCCCTTCCTCTCCACTCTGAGCCTGCCTTCCATTTCACTTACGTTCACAGTGATGTTCTCCTGGGGTAGCGGTGGCACCAGTGGCTGGCAGGGGCTCTGATCTGGTCCCTGCCAGCACAGCCCCACCTCGACTGGCAAAGAACACGGTGCTTCCAGCTGCCAGATCAGTAGGGACAGCAGCCGCAACCTGACTGTGCGCCAAAGGTTCCGGTGAGCACGGGGGTCTGCAGAGAGAGGGTCAGGGTTACTGAATACTAGGCTTCAGTCCTCCCACAGGCTCCCAGCCTTGGGAGATCTGCTCACCTTCCTGGAAAGGGCAGAAGCTAGTCCTAACAGCGTCAATGTCAGGCTCCAGGGGCCATACCTGGAAAGAGAAAGGGATCTGCCAGGTCAGTGCACCCAGCAACTACCCATGGGCATGGGCCAAGCCCTGGGCTAGACACTAACATCCATTCACTGGGTCGCATTTCACAAACACTTGCCAGGCCTCACCCTTCCCAGAGCTCTAGATATGCAAAAAAAAAAGTGTTGTGTTCTTCGTGCAACACTGCTGAGTACTTACAGTGTACGCACTCAACTTTTAACAAGTGCTCACTGTCTTAGCAAGTTGGTACACAAGAGGGACCTGAGACAGTGAATTTTGATTCATTCCTCAGTCATTTTGCAAACACCTACTATGTGCTGTTTTGGGGTTTTAAGAGCACTTATATGCTTAGCCCTGTGCTGTGAAATAATATATCAATTCTTTAATATATTAATTTGAGAACAGCTACAGAGTAGTAGCATTGCACATGGTAATGTGAGCAGTTAAATCCCAGAAAATATTCTTGCTGTTGTCCTACTGATGCTGCTTGGCAGTGGAGCTTCATTCACTCATTCATCCGTTTGTCTGACCATCCATTCAACACTGAGCAGCACTATATATCAGGCCCTGGAAAACTGTGTCACGAAGTTATTACATTTTAATTAGATATGATTTTCTTGCCTTCAAATAAATCAATAAGAATAAAATATACAAATGTTAGCAATCACTCACTCCCAAATATTTACTGAGCACCTAAAGTATATAAGAAGAAATTAGACAGTTGTCTAAATATTAAAGGAAGGGATATATGGCCAAGAAAGGGCAGATGAAGGATAAAAAGGAACTAGACTGGGGACAAACTTGGGGCAGAAGTGATAAGCAATACAGGAAGGTCTAGTTGTATGGAAAATGTGGTGGGAGTTGCCTGACCAAAGGCAGAGATGGTGCATCTTGGGTCACTGGATATAACAAACTTTCCATGAGGGGATATGGGGGAAACGTTGCAGGTAGCTTCAATAGAGGACAGACTATGAGGCCCAGAATGTAAGAGTGGTGATGGGAACAGAGAAAGGGCTGAAGGTTTGACCACTCCAGAGACCCAAGCTGAACTGATAGTGAAGAAGGAGAAAGAGGTCAAGAGACTGGAACCTGATGACTAGTTAGATGTGTGATCAGAGAGACAGGAAATAGTTGACATGTTTACACCCAGATTCAGCATTCCTTACAAGAGCACTTATCCACACTTCACAGATAGAAAGTAGACTCAGACAGGCAGTGACCTGGCCAAGGTCACAAGGTTAGCAAGTGGCAAGAAAGAGGATTCAAACCAGCTAAATGCATAGCACATAACAAGCACACAAAGGGAATCAGAGGGGTAATGTAACGCTTCAAGAAAGAGGTAACATCTGAGGGGGCCATGAGGCACAAGGGGCAGGCCTATGGATGGAGGATCAAGGGGCCCATTGTGAACACTTAGCAGACAGACAACATAAAGTAAGGGTACAGGGAGCCATGGTCTCTGCCTCAGGAAAGAGTTTGAGGACAGTGAGCCCAGGATGGTGGATGGCACCCCTTTTCATTTCCCCAGTCCCCTTTCTCCATGCCCAGCAAGACTCTGTTCCTACCTGAATACAGAGGCAGGGAACCAAGTCTGTATGGTTCAGGATAATGGTCTGCGGCCCAGTCTGTGGAACAAGCAGATGCAGAGAAGTTGGAAAAAGGAAGAGGAAGAGGGGAAAGCCAAAGTTAAGGAAACCAGGCAGGCAGAAGCCCCAACAATGTCCCTTGCTTTGGGGGTCCCCTTTGATAGCACACACACATCCTTAATATGGGCATCATCACAAAGTGGACATGGGCCTGGGGAGCAGAGGGCTCACCAGATTGCTCTGCCACCGGGTTCTGGGGGGACCCTGGACCTGATTCCAATATAGTAAGAGGCCAAAGTGCTGCTCCTTGGAGATATCCAGCACCAGGCGCACACTGTCTCCATCTGAAGAAACATTGAGCCAGGGAAGGGCTAGGAGGGGAAACAGAGAGACAGAACAGTTTAGATTTCCTCCACCCCTCTACATAGCCCGGCCTGGGCCACACATGTCCACTGGCCCTTTGAAAACTCTATCAAATCCTTAGACTATGAGGCCCTTGTAGGGCAAAGTCAATCTCTCTCTTTCTCTCTTTCTTTCTGTGTGTGTGTGTGTGTGTGTGTGTGTGTGTGTGTGTGTCTGCACGCGCGCATGTGCACACTTGGGCTAGAACCCACATCTCAGAGCATGCTAGGCAAACACTCAACCAATGGACTATATTCCCACCCCATCTCAAATTAGACTTTTCTCTAGTTACCGGGCCCAAGACAAAGTCCACTGAAGCTTCAGTATGTGGTCTTGGGAAAGCTCGTCTCCCCACCCTCTCTGCAGCCAGTGGGATTTCACAACCTCCTTATAGCAAATAACTGTCATCAGACCCCCTATTCCTTGCACAGTGCTCCTGTTTAAAGTGGAGTCTTCACAATACCTTGCAAGGCCTTAAACAGCCTAACTGACCTCTGTCGCCTTGTCTCCTAGCATCTGCATCTTGATTACTCTGCTGCAGACATACCAAGTTCCTTAATAGTCGTGTGTGTGTGTGTGTGTGTGTGTGTGTGTGTGTGTGTGTGTGTGTGCAAGTGCACATGAGCATGTGTGCTTGTGGAGGTCAGAGATTGATACTAAGTGTTTTCTTCAATTGTTGTCCACTTTATTTTTTGAGACATGGCCTTTCACTGAACCTGGAGCTCACCAATTGGCTAGGTTAGATGGCCAGTGAGTTCTAAGGATCCAAATGTCTTTTCCGAGTTAGAATTATGGAGAATCTGGCTTTTATGTGTTTTTTGAGGATGTGGACTTCGTACTTGCACAGCAAGACCTTTACCAACTGAGCTGTCTCCTTAGGCCCCTACTTAACATCCGTTAAGGGCACTTGACCATGCTGTTGCCCCAGGCCCTCTGCACTGGCTGCTCTTGCCCTGTAGAACTCTTGTCTCTTAGTACATGGCTCCTCCCTCATGTCCTTCAGCCAGGCCATCCACTGCTGCAACCCCCCCCCCTTTCTACCCCTCTTTGATTTTCTCCATAATTCTAGTTGCTATCTAACCTACTCTGTACTTCCCATCTCCATGGGTTTATTGTGTCCTCCCTCACCCCCACCTCTCTCCCAGCTGTAAGGACAGGAAGTTTTATCAGACCCGCTTATTAATTTCTTTCCAATGTCTATACCTATGCCTGGTGCTCATTAATTACTCAGTCAATATTTGCCAATAAGGGAAATAATTGCCACTAACTGAAGAACTGAAACACATGAGGAGTGTCTGTTTTCAAAGCTCTGGTGCTTAGTGGTTTTAATGAATTGCCAAAGAGAAAGACCAGGTTTAAATGTGAGGAACCAAAAAGATAAATGAAATGTTTAAAAAAAAGAAGAAAAAAGAAAATAAAAATAAAAATAAATTAATAGTTCCAAAAACACCACAGGGCTTAGATCTTGCTCTTACACTGCTGACTATGTAAGCTTGTTCATATGTGCACATGCTCACTGAACTCAGCCAGAGGTCGCAGTGCATATCTGTGATCACAGCTACTTGGAAAACTGAAGCAGGAAAATTCAGTTTGAGTCCAACCTAGCCAACATAGTAAGACTCTTCTAAAAAAAAAAAAATAAAATAAATCCCACTCATTGGGACTGAACATTAAAATCAGTACATTTATAGACTTTTCTGTATATATGTTATACAAGCCAAAAAAATAAAATAAAAAACAAAGAGAAACGTAACACCTTGACTTATTTAATTTCACTTCCATTCTGACCTATGAAGGAGTTGGTCATTTTCATGACAGTGATTTGAGTTTGGTTTCCATCTTTTGGTTCCCAATGCCTGGCATAAATTTAGTAGCAATGGTAGTTCACATGGAATGAATGAATGAATGAATGAATGATGTGTTACATGAGCTTCTGAGGTGTAGCATCTCAGACTTGTAGTTAACTCCAAGGGCTCCTCGCAGAAATCCAAACCCTGCCCCTCCCACCACCCAGCCCGTTATCCCTAGCCCCTACCCCTGCAGCTCTGGATGCTGTCCCGGACTTCAAGACCCCTGCAGTCTGGGGAGAGATCACAAAAAAGCCTCCAGTAGGGCTGAGGACTAAAGAAAGAAAGGAGTAACCCAACCCATGGGGATGTATAGAGAGGGATTTGTTGTCCCCAACATACCACCCACATCTACAGCTTGCACAGAGCATCTACTGAGTCCCAAAAGCCTTGTGGTCTGAGGACAGGAAGCACAACAGGGGTGACTAAGGAGGGGGCCTGTTCAGAACCCTGCCTGAAAGTGAGGGGCTAGAAGAAGGCTGACCAGAGGGACAGAGGCCCAGGAGGCCAAAGATCGCCGCTCCTGAGGCTCCAGGGCCACTTACCAGGCAGTTGCTGAGTGACATCGAGTCCCTTCTGGTACCTGGGCTGCGTATAAGACCAGATTTGTACCTCAGCACCAAGATCAGCCTCGAAGCAGTCAAATATCACAGAGCCCTGTGAAGAGAGGGTGGTGGAGAGAGAAGGTGAAGAGCCCAGGATCCAGGCTGGGGGTCTACATAGACTGCTCTGCTTACAGACCACCCCATTCCCAACCAGTGATTGTATTTACACTGTCTTGCCTAAAATCTAGCATTAAAATTGTCTCCACTGGGCTGGAGAAATGACTCAGCGGTTAAAAGTCTGCCTCACAAGCACAAGGTCCTGAGTTCAGCTCCCAGGTCCCACAGGCAAAAATGGCAGCAGTCTGCACTTCTAGCCCTGGTAGACAGAGCCTGGGAAATCCCAAAGGGAAGCAAGAAGGAGGTAGAAGTGATCCAAGATGATTTCCGAAGTCACCCTTAGTCCTCCAGAGGGACACACAGTGCCCTCTGATACACATACATGCATACAAGTAAAAGAAATAAATTAATTAAATTTTTAAAAAATGGGACCCTGGAAACTCTGTCTAGAACCTAACATTTAAGGGTGTGCTTATCTATTTACCATTCTCTAGCCTGCTCCTTGGATACAGGAACTATGTACCCTTAACTTGCCCAGGGCTCAACACAAAGCAAGCAGGAACAGATAACAGATGGGTGCTTGGATTGTGCTGGGTGGTCAATCCTCACATGGCCAGAGGAGTAGAACTCAGGTTTGAATATGTAAGACAATAGCTCCACCACTGAGTTAACCTGAAACTCTTTATCACATACCACTGAATGACCGGGCTGCGCCAGGGCAGCGGGCACATGTACTTCCAGCAGGGCACAGCGGGCCGTGGGGTAGGTCTGGAAGGCAAGCACGACCTGGGCCTGGAGAGAGGCTGTGAGTAGGAGTAGGAGTCAGTCTGACCGGGCAGTGTGCATGATCCTGACAAGCAGTAGCAGTTCAGACAGCTGGTTCTCCTCACCGTTTCTAGATTCCTCCTGCCCTGGACCAGACTTTCCCTCATCTTCAGGCTCTTTCCAGTGCCCTGCAAGGAACACAGCACCAGTCCGGTCTGTTGCTTTGGGCTGACTTTAGGCTGAGATTCCCTTCCAAAGAGCCCACGGCTGGGAAGCAGGGGCCCGGGAAAACCAGCCAGTGTCCCTGCCAGAGGCCCCAGTTCTCATGCCCTCCCCTGCTCTTGGGTGTGCACATGCAGTCACAGGTGCAGTGACTCACTCACCACGCACAGCCAAGTGCACAGCCACACGCATGCAGAGGTCACAGTCGGTCTCCTGGCGACACCGCAGCACCAGCTCAGTCTGCAGGCGAGTAGGCACCAGCACAGGACCTGGGGCAGACACGATGCTTCCGGGCAGGCAAAGCACGTCACCATCTGAGTGTGAAGAGTGGGGGGCCGAAGCTGTTCAGAGCCCGGGTTGATCACACCTGACACCTCCACAGGGCTTTGGGCTTTGCCGAGCTGAGGATAGGCAGGGCAGACTCGGAGCTGGGGCAGTTCCTCTCCCTCCAGTTAACCCGGGAAGTTCTCTTTCTAGAAGTAGCAATACTTACCCCACAGGTGGCAGGACAGGCCCTGGGAAGTAAGAAAAAGTCAGTGTATGTCCCCCAGATCTAGGTAGTTTCACTCAAGACCCTCTCCCCCAACTGCTGCCTCTCTTCTTCTGGGACTGCCTATCTCAAACCCCTCCCAGAAGAAAATGGGACCAGGTCCTGTCCCCCAACACATTCTCTTCCCTCATCAGCACCAGACAGACCAGCCGGGGCAGTTCTGAGGAGGCAGTGACAGAAGCCAGACTTAGGACTTCCATAGGCCACAGACTGAACTCTGAGCCTTCTCCGCCCCTCTCAAGACTCCAGACTCACAGGAGAACAGCGCACAGCATCCTTAGACTCCATAAGCCTCTCCAGAGAACTGACCACAGGGCTTCGGCCCAGCGCCAAGGACAGCAAGAACCAGGACACTGGCATGTTCCAAGTGCTAGACAGCACCCAGGTTTGGGGCCCTGTCCTGCCTTCCCCCCACAAGGGGGGCAGGCACCCCACCCCTGCCACCACTCAGCTCAGTGTCGGTGTCCGTGGAGTGCGCGACAGAGGGGGCTGGAATCCTTCTCCAGCTTAGGCTTTCCCGCTCCTGCCAGCCCTGACTCCCAGGCCAGTTTCAGCTGGAGTACTTTCGGTTTGGCTTCCAGCAGGCAGCCTACTGTTCCCGCCCCGGCTTGTCCCTCCCACCAACACCAGGCTTGGGAGCCAGCAGCTTAGAAGTAGGGTGGTGGCCTCTTCTATTCCTCCTCCTTGGCTGACACCTAGCTGGGAGGAGCCAGGAAAGGCAGCAACAGCTGGCATCATAGCTGAGTAAGAAAGCTCTTACTTACTCTGAATGTCCCTAAAGACAGGACCCAGAGCATTTTCATTCCCGTATGACTCTTGCATGTAGGTCTTGGGATTGTAGGGCCCTCTGGGCCTTCTATTATTGGATATTGGTGTTAGTGTAAGGTATTGGGTTCTTACACAAATCCCTGGATCTCAGTCACAGGATAGGAGCTCTGAAGGCAGAGCCAAAGGGCACCAGAAAGTGGGTTTCATGCCACTGTCAATCCTAGGTTCAGTCCTAGGTGGTGGGGGAGATGGGTGGAGCAAGGGTGAGATGGAGGGCCCTGCAGGCTGGTGTGTAGGCACAGCAGTTAGGCTCACACAGCCAACCCAGAACAAGCTCCAAGCAGGAGTTCCAACTCCAAGGTCTAGCCACACAAGAACAGCACTGTGGTCCTTCATTTATCCATCATAGTCACCTTTATTTGCCTTTCTGAAGTCTGATCTCCTGCTCCACCTCTGCCCTGGCCACTTAGAACCAAAGTTTCTTTTATTCTGGGTCAAGAAAATCTCTCTCCCAAGGATTCTGAGAGGTGGCAGAGTGACACTGGAAGCTTCTAGGCCCTAGTGGCCTTACAGGTTTTTGGTCAGTAGTTCTCAGGAAGCCCCTCTGAGATTTACAGTTACAGGTATTCTGGGGTCCCGATCAGTGTTGCTACAGGACGGGGTCACGGACAACAGAACTGAGTGTGGATCTCTGTTGAGTGGTGGCAGTCAAGTCTGGCTGCCTCGAGCTCCAGCTGGTGACACAGCTCCAGGTGGCCTTGCAAGCACTGCTTAGCCCAGAGGCGACAGCAGCTGGTGGCTTGTGCATCCAGTGCCCGTAGCAGGCGTGGCAGGTCACGAAGGAGCCGGTAGCGTGGTAAGGCTCGCAGCGGCCTGGGGATGTCTCCTTCGGCACAGAGGCGACTAAAGTAAACAAGCCACAGCACTGGACGTGGGACATCACAGAGGAGGGTGTCCAGGGGCACTATGTTCGAGTTACCATGGCTGCAGGCTTGGTTGGAGTGGGCACTGCTCCACAGCAGTAGCACCGTGCCTTGTTCCCTGGCCACACGCTCTTTGGCAGCCCAGAACCACGGCAGTGGTCCTATGTGTGCCACGTGAGTCCCCTCCCACAGATCCACGATCACATTGCGCCCACCACCCAGGGCGGCGCGCAGTAGTTCAGCCAACGCTCCCACAAGACGCCGCTGTGCCTCTGAGTCTGCCGAGTGCAGGAGTAGCACAGGCCGGGCTTGGCTGGGGCCTGGGGACAGAGCAAAACCTGAAGAGGACCAGGAAGTGACTCACACTGTAGAGCCCCCCGAACCCCTATACCCCAGATCTGCCTGAGGAGTCCATCTCCAAAGCACAGAAGCCTTTTTGGTGCTTAAGAAAAAGATGGGCTTCCAGTGAGGTGCAGGCTGGATTCTTACCCTTCACTTCCGTTTGGTGGGTGATACAGACACGAAATGCACAGGGGCCCTATACATTCCTTGTCTTAACCACTCCAGCTCTAGGGCGGGAGATGTATCCCACTGAATAGTGGAGTGTGATCTGCAGTGGCTGTGGGCCAGGCCAAGGGAAAGGAAGGAAGCCACTAACCTAGATACTGGGAAAGTATCAGTCCCCCGTCTGCCCCAAGTGAGCTTACCTGGCAGTAGGTGCCTGCAGATGAGAACCAGAGCGACACCCAGGAGCATGGCGAGGCCAAGCAGCGCCAGGGTCAAGAGCCCCAGGTGTCTATGAGAGACTGAGTCAAGCTGGTCAGACCAAGCCCCCTTCCTCAGTGCCACCAACTCTCCCCTCCCTGGAGAACTCACCATCAGGACACAAGAGGTGCTTCCAGGCAAACTGAACATCGGACCTCCACACCTGAGACACACAGAGGTCCCATCTTTGTGAACCGACCATCCCCTCCTCCCAGGGCATTAGGGCCTGAGGGTGGGGAAGGAGGGGGTCCCCTTGGCTAGGGAATTTCTCCAGCTTTGCTCCTGTGTCTGGCCCAGTCCTAGATCTGCATGGAACAAGTCAAGGTGGGTAAATACCAGTGAGATGGGTTCAATTTTAAAAGTAAGCTTAAAGAGCCAATCGGATAGTTCAGCACATAAGACATCTACTCACAACCCTGGTGATTTGAGTAGGATCCTGGAAAGCTTACATGGCAGAAGGAGAGAACTGACTTTCAAAAGTTGTTCTTTTGTTCTCTGACATCCGCTAGTATACTATTGCATATATGTTCTCTCTCTCTTTCTCTCATAAATGAAGTCCACAAAGTTGGCCAGCTGCAAAGATTTGGAGCTGATTGGGCCAACTGAATAATCAGACACCATTGAATGCTACTCATTGTCACTATAGACACAGGGCAGTAGGCTTTCTATTTTTCAAAAGAAGACAGAAAATACTTTTTAAAAAAAGATATAATGACAACTAATTCCAATTTAAAACATTGTGCTAGTCAAACCCAACATTTTTGCAACTGGGTTTTGCATTTGGAGTGTATGATATAAAGGGAAGGATTCCTTACCAGGACACAACCCCTGGGGTTCAGGAAGGGAATGATGAGATCTAGGGTCATAGGACCTGAGTCTTGGATCTGTAGGAACAAAGAGCAGAATGTTTCCTACAGGAAGAGCTGACTATACCTATGCCACCATTCCTCCTCACCCACATCCATCCTACAAGGTGTAAAGCTGAGTGCCACCTCAAGCCTCTGATCTTTCCAGACCTCCACTGCTGAAACATCGTACAACATACACACACCCAGTACCACGCCTTAGAAAGGTTGCTATAGACACAAACACTGTCCTCCAACAGTTAATCGCTTCCCTCACACCTAGGAGGCATCCTGTCCACTGAGAAGAGTTCTAGAGTCAGGAGGCCCAGGTTCAGATTAACTACTGCCTTTGAGCTCCTAGCTTTCCATGGAGACTGGTTACCTCTCTTCCCTCAGCCACAGTTTATTTGTAGCCAAGGTCCAATAATCTTCATTTTAATGACTTATCGAGAGCGTTGAGTGGTAATATGCATGTGGATCCTTTCATCAAACTGTGAATTTGTTAGCTAACAACAGACTGAAAACTCCAGAAAAGCACAAGTGCCACATACTTTTCTTATATCTCCCAGGGCATAATACAAGACATGCACTGAGTAGGCACTAAATGAATTAGTATTGAATTGGACAGAACTGATTGCTACCCATCTACAAATGGGATGCGGCTCCACTCTCTGTTTTAGGGTTAGCTGTGGGAGTGGTTAGTCTTTATCTTTCAATAGTATCCACTACCTTCTACCTGATACCCCTCACCTGCCTCAGCACCCACTCTCCAGCCAGCTAGCAAGCAGTGAGCCACAAATCTTAAGTGCTTGCTACCACGTGTGTGCTTGGGAACCTCATAGAATGAAAAGCAAATAAACAAGCTGCAAGTGAGCATTTAAAAAAGAACTGGAGCGACCTAGTCATGCGTAGTCAACTTGGTGCTGTGGTTTTGCGGGTGTGTCTGATTGTGGTATTAAAATCAGATACACAGAAGAATCTATTTGTCAACCTCTTCTTAGTCCATGTGATAGAGTGAGACTGGCGCAGTGCTGTATAGGGAGCACTTGAGTGTCCTGGATTCTGTTTTGTGAGAGCTACTGTACTGTACCCATACTTTGTGGTGGCATGAGACCTGGTAGAGCACAGTTGGGGTCAGCGGTGGCATCGACATGATGTGGTAGCAGTGTAGTGAGCTAGGGAACAGCTGAATGTCGGAGTACCAGTCATTGACCTCCGTAAGCTCTGTAAGCTGAGGTGCTCTCCCACTGAGAACCCTACAGGCCGACAGGCCTAGCTGACCCCAGACTAATAGTAGTCTCAGGCTGGCCCCCACTCACCCAAGGTCTACCTCACTGAAGCAATAAGAAGATTGGGGACTATGTACTTGTCAAGAAAACCGAGTGGGGAACAAATCCTGGCAAGGCCATACCTGGCTGACACTGTACACAGGAGGTGTCAAGGTGTCCAGGCCCAAGTCAGGGTGGCTCCAAGCAGCACTGAAGGTAGCACTTGTCCTCGAGGAGAAGTGAAGGATCAGCTGCTGGACCTGAGTATCCATGCTCACAGTCCAAGATGTCAGAGACCCTGTGTATGGGAAGTGACGGGAGCTGGGTTATACTGGACATGGAGATCAGGAAGAACTAGGATTTGCTGGGTCGCTGTAGGGCGATGGTGAAAGTGGGGAATGGGGGGAATGAGATCACTTATTGACTTACCACTCTGGTGGGGACACTCAACATGGCTGCTATTTCCAAAGGAGAACTGAGAAGTGTAGGAATGGCACATGAGCAAGCTCAGGGCACCTCTCTCCCTCCCCCTTCCTTCTTTCCCATAGCTGTACCTTAAAGCAGAGCTGGGGGTGCAGATCCACCTTCTCCAAAACATACCACTGTGGGGGAGAAAGGAGTCAGGGAGAAGGTCCCTGGCTTCCAACCCTGCCCACCTCAGACCTGGGAGAGGGCTGTCCTCACGCCTTCGGACTCTTGAGCCGTGGCATTGGGGATGTCTTCACAGGGGGCAAGCGGGTCCTGCCTCTGGCAAAGGGAGGCTTCCAGCTTTAGTGGGCAGTGGAGTGTCAGGGCCATAATCATCTGGCTGTTCCGGCTGTAGTCAGTGAAGTGTACCGAGTTCCAGAAGTCTGAGTCATCTGGGAAGCGTCCAAGGGTGAGATATCAGCCCAGCTCTAGCCCCACCTTGCTGCCCCCAACCTAGGGCACAAGACAACATATGAAAGTACTAGGCCAGTTCCTCAGCTACATGTGTACTCGGTGGGTGAACACTGGCCTCCAGTGTCCCTTATCACCTTTCTCCATAGCTTTCTTTTCTTTGCCTTTCTATCCTGGGCCTTCATCTGGCCAGCCACTTGTCACCCCCAAACCCAAAGGTTGCAATGGCTCTTCTCAGAACCCGATCTCCCTTTTCTAAAACCAGCTCAGGCACCGGCTCCTCTGAGAGACCCTCTCTGCACATGGGCTTTCCTTTTTTGAGTTCATGCCCTGTGGCCAGCCCTTGGTTGTAACCTTGCCTGTGCACAGGTTTTGCACAACTTGTTTGTGTCCAAGTGTCCTGTTTCTCCTTGAAGACAACACATGTACCCGCTAGGCATCACAGTATTTAAATCAAGCCTCCCAAGCAGCGTGACAGAAAGGGAAGCCCTGGGGAGAACCCGTGGCAGAGCAGAGAGGCCTCTGCTTAGTCCTCTATGGCGCCACCTTGGGTCTCTTTCCTGTGATCCTCTGCTACTTCTGCAATGCTCAGCACCCTGGGGACTCATCTGCAAGCTAATGCTGAGCCATTGTATCACTTTCTCTGATTGACTCTAGAAAAAAATGCCTTTGTGTCAGTCAAGTCTTCCTCTAATGTAGGGGTGTGTGTGTGTGTGTGTGTGTGTGTGTGTGTGTGTGTGTGTGTGAGAGAGAGAGAGAGAGAGAGAAAGAGAGAAAGAGAGAGAGAATTCACACGAGCAACACTCACAGGCTTCTGGCCAGTTCTGGAAAGGACATCTTTTGCGCCTCACAGTGTCCTCTTGCAGATAGGATGCCTAGAAGACAGGGGAGCATGGAGAGCGTCAGGGAAACTGTTTCATCTCTATTGCTCACTCTGATGTAAGCTGCCAGGGCTGGCAGGACACTGAGTAGGGTGAAGTAATGTGGGGTGTGCAATGGGAGGGACTCCAAAGCACAGGAGAAACCAGCAAATGAATGGCTAATGCCTCTTGTTCTCAAACAGAACTATCCCCAGCAATGGGGAAATCCTGAGGCTCACATCTCTCACTTTTAGCTTCCCAGGCTCCAGGGTGTTAATCTTTCATTCTGAACTTCCCAGAACGCATCTCTTGTCCACCCTGGCAGTTGCTTGTTGTATCTGACCTCTGCCTTATATGCACTCCAATGACATTTTAATCCTAGATACCTCAGATTTACAAAGAGAGGTGCAGGATGACAATGGAGGATTAGAAAGGACTAGACTTTGGGAGTCATATGCAACCTTGTCTCCCCAGAGCACATAGTGACAGTGACTATCTATTCTACCTCTGTGGGCTGAGGCCAGATCTGGACCAGAATCTGAGTGGGGCTGAGGTTGCAATCACCCTACTGCACAGGTCCACAGGGCCATCCACCTGTGATCTTGCTGCTCACAGCCAAGCTGACACTACTTCCTTAAGCATCTCAGGAACCCAGGGTCTTTCTGTGGTGCTACTACCAAGCGACCTCTCCAGTCCTACCTGGTTCTTTTACTATTTTTTTATTGTGTGTGTGTGTGTGTGTGTGAAGTGTGAGTGGAGGTCAGAGGACAATTTTGCAGAGTTGGTTCTCTTCATGTATCTACATATGGCTTCTGGGGACCGAACTCAGGTCATTAGACTTGTGTGGCTCCTTCAAAGACCTGATGAACCATCTCGCTGGCCTTCACCTAGTCTTTTGAGACTGACTTACTTGCACTTGCTAAGAAACCATGGATAACCCACATATCTCCCTCTTCTCACCTCAATGCACAGGCAGGGTAGAAGGAATTCATAAGGCAGGTCTGCAGTGTGGCCCCCAGACACAATTTTCTGTTGAGAAAGCAGCAAGGAAGAGAGGCACCCAAGAGAAACCATGAGCATTCTGGGCAGGTCAGAAGGAAGCTGGAACTTTAGTCAATATATCCTATTTTCCTTCTTATTTGGGATTTGTTTCTTCCATTGTAAAATCTCCTCATAGGGTCTGTGTTCTGTACTCTGGCCATTTGCTGGAGGTGCTATACATGAAGTGGGGATGACGAAAGGAATATGCATTTACTAAGTTCTGCCTGTATGCCTGGCAAGGTTCTAGAGGCATTGATTCTATGAAATGCTGGCAACCACACTGAAGTTTTAAACTATCATTTCCAAGGTATGGCATTGGTCTCTGTAAATGACACCCAATTATGCACAGGGACACCTGTGGCCAGTGGAGGTTGAGGTGGGCTGTTTATGGCCTGGATTGTGAGACTAAAGAATATCATTCTGTAAGAAGTAGGCCAAAGGGAACTACAGGGAAGACTGCCAAGACACATGTGACCATTTTGTTATATCAGGAAAACAACTTTGTGTATGTGTGTGTGTGTGTGTGTGTGTGTGTGTTGTGTGTATTGTATTTATGTGTGTGCATGTTTGTATGCAGGAGGTCTTACCCATGCGGGCATGTGTGAAGGCCAAAGATTGACATCAGAATGTTCTTTTCAATCATTTCTCCACCTTATTTTTTCTTTTCTTTTTTTTTTAAAGTCTTTTTTATTTATTTATTATTTATTTATTCAATTGTGCGTGTATGCGTGTGTCTATGTAGAACCACGGACGAATTCAGGAACCACCATGGACCGCTTCCACCTCCTCCTCGTTTACTCTGCCCCGGATTCACAGGCTCCGCCCTACCAGGACCAGAAACACAGGCCGCCCCCTCTTCCACTGGCTTCTGTACGTGGGGTCTAGGATCTGAACTCAGGACCTTCCACCTGCAAGGCAGAGGCTTAACCCCTGAGCCACCTCTCCAGCCCCTATTTTTTCTTTTTTTTTTTAAATGTTTCTTATTATTTATTCAACTGTGCATGTATGCGTGTGTGTGTGTGTGTGTGTGTGTGTGTGTGTGTGCGCGCGCGCACGCAGAACCAGGGACGAATTCAGGAACCACCATGGACACCTCTACCTCCTTCTTGTTTACTCTGCCCCGGGATTCACAGGCTCCACCCCTACCAGGACCAGAAACGCAGGTCGCCCCCACTTCCGCCTGGCGTCTATATGTGAGGTCTTGGATCTGAACTCAGGACCTTCCGCTTGCAAGGCAGAGGCTTAACCCCTGAGCCACCTCTCCAGCCCCTATACCTTATTTTTTCGAGACAATCTCTCACTGAAACTGAAACACCTTTTCCATTATACCAACTGCTGTGAACCTCTGGGGAAATCAACCTGCCTCTATTTCTGCCAGTCACTCTTGATTGGCTTTTCTATAGGTCCTGGAGATTTGAACTCAGTTCCTCACACTTGTACATCAAACTTGTACATCACTTGGTTTATGAAGTGCTACAAACCAAACCCAAGGCTTTATGCACACTAGGCAGGCACTCTACGGCGTGAACTGCATATCTAGCCCTAGAAAGGTTTTTGAATGGCATCTGCATCGCTCCAAGGATCCTGTCACTGGGTATATACCAGACTTAAGTCTCTGTGAGTCATTCATAGTTGCTCTGAGACTCAGCCTACCTGTTTCCTTCCCTCCCAGGGAACAAGACCTGCTGCCTTTTCTGTCTAATCAAGAGAAGCCTTAAAACACTAGAAACCTCCCCTTGTAAGGAGATTGGGGTCATCGTCTTCCTTCCCTTGGGCCCTGTGTCCCCATCGTTCAGGCACTATGTGTTCTGGATCTTCATAGGTGAAAGTACTCCATACCTGGGCATCAAAGGGACTGCCCAACTCTTCACACTCCAGTGACCACTGGTAACAAAGACGCACGCTGGCCTCTGGGCCGGGAGGAATGTTCACCCGAATGGCCCGTGCCTCAGACAGCAAGTCAAAGGAGAACTCAGGTCCTAGGGAGAGTGGAGGACTCAGCAGCCTTGCCTCTTGGCCTTTGCACAGGTATAATTACTCTGCTGAAGCCATCTCCTGTTATGGTCACATACTGTACCTACCTCCAGGCCCCTGTGAGTCTGCTGTGAAGAAACTCTGTGTGCCTTGTGGGTCTGAAGGTTGGGTCCTCTTGAAGCGCAGTCCTTTGTATGATATGGCTGGTAAGGGGAAGGAAATCTGATGTTCTTTCTCAGACAGGGAGCGCCCACCTAGTACCTTCCTCTGTAAGCAGAGAAGAAACTAGCTTCAGGCCAGGAACCAGGAAACTGGACTTATCTTTCTGCTTCTCGAATAAGAAAGACCACAGGCAAGTTGGTCAATCTCTTTAGGCCTCAGTTTTCGTTGCTGTGTAATTGCTATGTCTTTACCTATTTTTTAATAATTTTTAATTATTTATTCAATTGTGCATGTGTGCGCGTGCATGTGTGTATGTGTAGAACCAAGGGAGAATTCGGGAACCACGGTGGACCACCTCCTCCTTGTTTACTGTACCCCGGGATTCACAGGCTCCACCCACCAGCACCAGAAGCACAGGCCACCCCGCTTCCGCCCGGCCTCTATACATGGGATCTAAGATCCGAACTCAGGACCCTCAGCCTGCAAGGCAGAGGCTTAACCCCTGAGCCATCTCTCCAGCCCCAATTGCTATGTTTTTAAACTCCCCCTTGTGGCTGGAGAAGTGAGGGGTCAGGATGAAACAGGTAGGACTGCATCTGCAGGGACAGTACCTGAAATGGCAACCTGTCTCTCTGATGGAACTTGAACTTATAAGAATTTTTGAGCCTCTGTATCAGGAGGAGGAAGCAGCCCCGCTGAAGGCCTGCAGCAGGGAAAACATGCTTATTAGCCACACCTTCATGACCCCTGCCCTACCTGGAGATGTGGCAGAAAGTCATTTTAAATCAAGGACAGCAATGCTGTCAAGTTTCTTCAGGAGCATTATTTTTAACTGAAAGACTGAAAACTGCTAATTCAGAAGTAGCCTATATACTGCGTTCCAGATGAGGCAATGAAAACACCAAGCTGAATAAAAGTACCCCGCCTTACACATGGAAGGCAGAAACAGCATGTTCACAGAATGCAAACATGCTGGGGATCAGTACCAGGGAAAAGATCCACACCTTCATAAAGGCACATAGCTGTTCCTGTGAGTACTGGTCGTGACATGCTGGACGCTCCAGTCTTTGCTAAGGCTAACAGGACAGCAACCTGCTCTGGTGTGCCAAGTGTTGCTGGCCTCAGCCATCCCTCCTCTGAGAATGGCTCACAGGGCGGTTTCCCTTACCTGAGGGATGTGACACCCACTGCGGGCACAGGCAGCGGGGCCAGTGCCAGACCCGAGCATGCCCAGACCTTGCAGGGAGGAGGGCTAACTGAACATGGCAGGGAGTTTGAGCAGAAATTCCTGTGGAAGATGGAAAAGAAGGCTGATGTGGTGGCACGTGCCCATGACTGGGTGACTGGGGCAGGAGAATTCAAGATGAAGGAAGTTCCTTGGGGCTATACTGTAAGACCCTTTCTCAAAACAAAACAAGATAAAAAGGAAAAATGACAGGGTATAAAGAGGTCCCTCTACATCCAACCATCTAGATTTAAAGCTAAGCTTTGACACTTAGGTCCTACAAGTATCACCATTGGAAAATTATAGGACCTGGTATTAGACTGCTCTAGCGGTCAGGTGCGGTTGCTGTAAGGATGCGGTAACAAAATGCATGGGGAAAAGACCAATAAAGTAGGATAGACCATTAGCTATGAAAAAATGGCTTATTTCTGACAATAGTGAAAGGCCAATCAGGAAGGAGCCTGGAGATGGGCTCACGACCCTCATCTTATCCTCGCATAGGTTGGAAACAACTCTGTTCTCACCATACAATCACTTCTCCACTCATGAACACCTCAGAAATTAAGAGTCAGTTGGGGGAGGAACTTCTGTTGCCTGAGGCTGGTCATGTGTGTGGGGAAGGACTGCAATGCAGATCTAAAAAAGTCCTGTACTTTCTCCTATTGGCACCATGCTACTTCCCAGGTTGGAGCTAGAATTCCCATGGAGGCTAGCTGGGATCTAGAACAAAAAGAAGTTAAGGAAAGAGAAGTAGGGCAGGAAACGAAACTCACCAGTGAAACTCTTATCCTGAAGGTGCAGGACCCAGCAGGGAAAGAAAGGAGAAAGGTGTCATTACAAAGGACTCCATGCAGAGGACCCTTTGCCTCAAGCCATCCAGATCTGAGCCCCTCAGCTAGGAGTCCATCCAGCGTCCACCTACTGGTGGACCTCAGCACACCAGGACCTTGTCGATCTCTTCAAAACCACACAGAGGGAACCCCAAGACTGCCAGCAGAACACAGGGACAGACTGCAGAGGTGGGAAAAGGTAGGCAGGACAGTGGGGAGCTTTATCCTGTGCCAGGCAGGTGTCCCACCTAGCAGTGGCACCTTACCACACGGGAGGCCAGTAGGTAGTGGGTGATCCAGTGTGGCAGATAGGGGAAGTCAATCCCACCAGAGACAGAGATACTGATGAGCAGCAGGAGGATGGGCAGGGGCTGGGCTGCTTGTCCAGGGGTCCCCATGGGCTTCTGCAGGCTCAGGGCACCGAAAACATGACCTTCCATTCTGCAGTCAGAAGCGGGGCTTTGCCGTGGAGCTGCAAGGAACATGCAGTACTGCCTGCAATCTCGCCTTGGCTCCACCCTGCCCTATGGCTCCTCCTCTATCCTAACCAGCAGGCTAGATCACATTCCTTCTCCAAGCAGAGTCTGAGACATTTGCTCTCTAGTATAAACTACTCACCTCAAAGACAGGGGGCTCTTGCTGTGGCAGAGACCAATAGAAGCCTGTGCCTCGTTCATTTAGGGGGGTATTACATTTTACTAGATCCTTCTACTCTTGAAACACCCTATGGACCCACCCAGACTATTAACATGACCCAAAACTTGAGTCACTACAGGCAGTAGTGCTTCATCCCCACAAAGAATTAACAGATCTATTAAGATACTGCTCTGCACTGGGTAAGTGATTGCTCACCACTTAAAGTTCAGAGAGAGAGAGAGAGAGAGAACATAAACGAACTTCTATGCCCAGCATATGTATTCTGGCTTCCCAGCAGAATGACTTTCAAGTATAGTCCAGCTTTTCTCTCTTTACCCTTCAATCATTTCCCATTCTTTTTGATAAAGGGCGCCATGCCAAATGGTCTCCAGTTTCAAGACCCACTGAACGGTACAGTCTACTCAGAAAGCCCAAGCTTGGGGGGGGCAGCTGGAGTAGAAGGAGCAGGCCACACACTGACCTGGTTTCCTGTGGTTTCCGGTGTTTTCTGAGGAGGCTCCATTGTTTGCGGGGACCCTCCCCTTCATCCCTCAGCTTCCTCCCCTCATGGAGCACTTGAATTGTTGCAGCCTTCACCTTGGGCAGCACTCACAATGGAAGGAAGTTGGTGGTTGCCCACTGAGTCAAGGCACCTGGATTGTTGTCGTCCTAGACCCCATCTGGAACACACTTTAGTGACCCAACCACAGCTTGCTTTGGGCAATTCCTAAATCTGCGAACCTGTATCTGAAGGCTTCACTCTGCAAAGTCTCCCCAAAATATCCTCACTTTTTTTTTTTTTAAGAATGTTAGCATTTAATGAGCCTCTCCATGTGGCTTCAAGCCACCAGGCCACAGGCACCCCCAATACCCTTAATTTTCTCTTCACTTCTACTGAAGAACTTGGCTTTCACGACAGGCTGCTTAGGTAGCTTTCCCTTCCCCAGAACTTTCTAGTACCCCGATCTCGCCACATCAATGATGGGGGCAGCTCCCATCTTGTTTTAGCAGTATTTACCTTTGTCTGCTCATTGGCCAATGTCCACAGTTTATCAAGGTTGGGCAGAAGCTCTGGCTCCTCTTTAAGTGATAATGCCCCATACCAACTTTCCCAATCTGCATATTGTGAAGTTGATCCTGTGGTGATGCATGCCACCAGTACTCCGCCTCCTGGGTGCTTCCAGTGCTTACCAATGAGGCTGTGGCAGTGGCTCACATGGAACCAAAGTTTCTGGATCTTCTTCAGTCTGGATGGCATGGTGGCGGCCAAAAGGAAAGAGGGTGGCCTAAAATATCCTCACTTTTGAATACATTAGAAGTTAAAAATTAGGGCTGAAGAGATAGATGGCTCAGTCAGTAACTGCTCAAGCATAAAGACCTCAGTTCAGGTCCCCAGCACCCACATGAGAAAAGCAAAACAAAACACATAGGTGGGGTGGTACATCTGTAGAAGACAGGAGGATCGCTGGAGCTCAATGGCCAGCTAGTCTTGGCAAACTGGTGAACTCCAGGCCAAGCAAGACACCCTGTCTAAAAAATACGATGGAAAACACATCCAACACTGACTTCTGGCCTCTACATGCACCTGCACATACATATAAGCATACACACATTAATAACTAGCTGGGTGCCTGTAACCGTAACGACCACTTGTGAGTCTGAGGCAAAATCGTAAGTTCAAGGATTGCATGGGTTATATACTGAGTTTAAGACAGCCTGTGCTGACCTAGTGAGATGGAGTCTCAAAATAAAAAGTAGAAAGAGGGTTGGGCTGCAGCTAAGCGGTAGAGTGTTTACTTAGCATGTACAGAGTCCTAGGTTAAATTCCTAGTACTCATTTTGGTTCTTCTGCCTAGCAATGGATGTTATGAAACAGGTGCCCTACAGTTGAATGAACATAAATTATCTAAGTAGTTATCTGATTCACTGTTCACAAAGCACTTTCAATATTTGATCCCTGGAAACACCTTGTGGGACAGATAAGTGAAATTTATTGTTTTCATTTCATAAAGCAGCAGCAGAAGGGAAGTGATTTGGTCAAGGTCGAAGTCTATAGCCCAGAATGCTCCACTTCTGCTAGCTCCTGGCAACACAGTGCTGACTTCCTGTAGCCTCGCTTGCTTTTCTCCTCTTATAATCACCTGAGGTCTACCTCACATGGGACCATCATTTGGCCTTGCAGTTCATCTCTGCAATGGAATCAGGAAGATCTGAAGAAAAGAAAAGATGGTCAGGCTAAACTAAGCATGGGTTCTACATGTCCCCAAATTCTACCTCACAGCAGCTCCCACCTATATAAATCCAAGTTGCCTAAGGCCAGGTCACGAAGGGAGAGCTTTAATACTATTCTCCAATACTTGTCCTTTCGGATTCCTGTACCTTTTGACCTCCTAAGATAAAAATATTTTGTTAGGGGCTGGGGAAATGGTTCAGGGGTTAAAGCCTTTGCCTCACAAACAGAAAGATCTGAGTTCAAATCCCAGATTCCATGTAAAAACTCCAGGTGGAAATGACACTGGCCTGCTGTGATAATTAAGCCTGGGTGTCAACTTGACACAAACGGTATTAACTAAGCTGGGCTGAGGCCACCTCTGGAAAGGATTATACCCGCCCCAGATCCTATCAGAACCTCCAAAGCTCTCATAGGATTCTCCCAATACTGCATCATATAAAAAGGAGCCACCAAGGAGAACAGATGGCCCTTCTTGCAGCTATGCTAGGAATCGTTCTTCCTTCCGGCTGCCTGGTTTCTTTGACCTTCTAGACTTCGACTAGACTAAGACTCTAGTTCTCCAGCCTTCAGCCATCACCCACTTGACTACCGAACTGAGCAGCTAGCTATTGGCAGCCATCGTTGGAACTACCTTGGCTACTGGCAGCCATCGTTGGACTACCTCGGCTACTGGCAGCCATCGTTGGACTACCTCGGCTACTGGCAGCCATCGTTGGACTACCTCGGCTACTGGCAGCCATCATTGGACTACCTCGACCATATCTGTAAGCCAACTCAATAAATTTCCTATATATTTTATATATATATATATATATATATATTCAATATCCATTCTGTGAATTCTATGACTCTAGAGAACCCTAACTAATACACCTGCATTTCCAGCTCTGGAAAACAAAGCCTAGGAAACCCCAGAGTGAAGCAAAAAGGAGGTAGAAGCAATCCAGGATGATTCCCAAAGTCACCCTTGGACTTCTGCAGGTACACATGGTGCCCTCTTGATACACACATACACACACAATAAATAAGAAATATATATAAAGGAAATTGGTGGCTGGAGAGATGGCTCAGGGGTTAAGACTCAGTCTTGCAAGCAGAGGGTCCTGAGTTTGGATCCCAGGTCTCATGTAAAAACGCCAGGCAGAAAGTCCAGGCAGCAGTGGTCTGCCCTGGTGGGCGAAGTCTGGGAAATCCTAGAGTGAAGCACGAAGATAGAAGCAATCCGGGACAATTCCGGATGTCACCCTTGTCCTCCACAGGGACACAGTGCTTCTGACTCACATACACATCAAATAAATTTTAAAAAATGAAATCGGAATACTTGGTTTTACCACAGTGATCAGCTTCATAGTTCTAAGGGAAGAAATTGGCAATTATCAACAAGAAGGCACAAGGTAGGTGACTGATTTGAAGCAGTCAAATTGGAGCAAAGGCAAGAGGGGAGTCAGCATTGAGGCCTTGGTTATGGAAAGAGGTTGAAGAGAAGTGGATGTCACCTGTTATATGGCTAAATCAGCTAAGAATTTAAACTATAATCATCTTTATTTGGGAACCAAGCCAGTTCAGAAAATCTTGGTAGGCCCTTGAGCATGCTAAGAGTACTTCACAGGAGACTTGTGGCATTCTCATCACAGCCTTACAGTGCAACCCTCTGAAGAAACCAGAGTGGGAGCTCCACGATCTATTCCAGCAACTGTGTGCAGTTAGAGAACCCGAGCATACCAGTTAAGCCAATGTGAACCATGACTCCACTATTCCTTTTTATTTATTCAATTGTGCATGTGTGCGCGTGTGTATGTAGAACCACAGGCAAATTCGGGAACCACCATGGACCGCCTCCACCTCGGGACTGGAAACGCAGGCCGTCCCCACTTCCATACATGGGGTCTAGGATCCGAACTCAGGACCTTCCGCCTGTAAGGCAGAGCTTAACCCCTGAGCCACCTCTCCAGCGCTCACGATTCCTTTTTCTGACTTCCATCACATCTACTGAATACCCAAAAGAAACTATGGATTGAAACCTCAGAAGTGTGAACAGAGTAATAGTAAAGCCTTTCATAATTTGCCTCAGCTATCAGTAACAACAGAAAGCTAGCATAGTCTCTATACTCAGACACTTAAAAATTCTTTGGATATTACTATATACTTTTAGACCCATAAAGGATTAGTAAACATAAATATTCAACTAAAAAAATTCACAATCTGAGCCAAATAAAGGAGAATGTTTTATGGTGAAGATTAAATGCCCAGCCCACGGCAGCTGTCCTGCAGCTGCAACCAAACTTAGGCTCCCCATGATGCCCCCTCCCACGACTATCATGTTTCTAAGTGAGTGTCTATTCATTTCATATCAGAAGGCCCAAGAGAGAGGGTCACTTGAGCAAAACATCTTTTAGGATCTAGCAAACTCCAAACACAAGCACAGGGTAAACAGGGCAGTCTTTATTGAGGTTCTTTTTAATTAAAATGGTTTGCAGTAGAGAGCTCTGTCTGGAGAGAGGGCAGCTTCCTGTCCCATGACCCACAGATTGCAATATTGTAGAACCTTATTTACTTCTTATCTCTCTCAGTGTTGGTGGAGAAAGGGTGTTGAACAGAAGTGTGAGGGGTGGGGGAATGACCAGGGATAGCAAGGATAAGGCTGGGTCTTGAAAAAAAACCTGAAGGGTCTTAATTTCAACCAGCTTAAGTATTTTCAACAGTCTCTGGTCACCCAGTTTAACTAGTCAGGAATATATTAAATATAGTTTTGCCACCTCAGGAGATGTTAACAGAGAATATAATATCTGACACTAGGCGTCAACACCACAGCTGCCCAAGTCAATGGAGGAGAATTCAGAACAACTCCTCCTTCACTCTGCTCAATGGAAGCCCAGATTTCACTCCTCAGAGCTGTCCATCAGGCAGGCTTCATTTTCGTTTCTTCTCCTGTGTGCTGGTAAACCAAGAGTCTAGGAGTTTCTTGCTATAGTACAGCTGCCAGGCATGCACTTGGACTGCCAGTACCAATACCAGGTACATGACGGAGACAGCAGAAAAACCAAACAGGAAGCGGTAGGCCTTGCCATGGCGGTAGAGTTGCTGTGCAGCAGGGAACATCTCCATGCTGCCATAAATGAGGGGAGCAATGGAAAAGAGCCCCATGCTGATCATGGAGAGCACCAGGTAGCTAATGTTGTTTCGGGGGAAGGAGAGAAGGCCCAAGAGAGAGGGCATGATGCTTAGCAAATATGGGTATTCCCACTGATAAGGCATGGCCACCTGATCATGTGACAAGAGCCTCAGGTGTCCCACACTCATCTTGGCAACCAGCAGCAGCCATATGACCAGGTGCACGTAGATCAGCTTCTTGATTTCATACTTGAGGGTTACACTGTAAGGCAAAGCAGAGGAAGAAGGATCTTTCATTCCATTTTTCTGACCACCAATTAAATGTCAGGCAACTGTACCAGATACAACTTTGAATGACACAGTCTCTGACAGGAGTAGGGAACAGGAACAGAGGAAGTGGAAAGAAAGAAAGAAAAGAAAGAAAGAAAAGAAAGGAAGGAAGAAAGGAAGGAAGGAAGGAAGGAAGGAAGGAAGGAAGGAAGGAAGGAAGGAAGGAAGGAAGGAAAGAAAATGAAGTATAAAACTCCTAGTTTAAGTAGTATGTGTTCCAACATACATGATGGGATCATAGGACAATCCTGCATCAGATGAAATGTCAGAGAAGGCTATCTACAGGAGAAAGCTAATTTACTAAATGCTGAAAGAGGACCAGAGGCGGGCATTCTATGCAGAGACAACAGAATAGAGACAGAAAGGCATGAAGCATTTGTGTATTAATGTTTCAGTGCTTCAAGAAATCAGGATGACCAGGATAAATGGAGTGGATAGGATACCTGGGGAAGAAGTTGAAAAAAATATGAAAGAGTAGGCTTAGAGAAAGAACAGTGGTGGCATACCTATAATGTTAGCACCTGTCTCAACAGAAGAATCTCAAATTTTTAGAGGTAGGCTGGACTGCACACCAGACCCTAACTCAAAAAAAGACATGAGAATTCTGAGTAATGTTTAGAAAAGAGACTTTGCATCACAGGAAATACATCTCAGCGGGAGCAATAAGGAAACCAGTCCACTCCGGATACTTGTACAGCTGTACATCTTCACCTAGAAGAAGCACATCTCTTTTCAGTCTTATTTCTCTTGGGTCTCACATGTATCCTTTTCGTACTCCCAAAGGCACGTTCTGCTGCAGAGATGCAGGAAAACATATTCTAGCATTATGAGGTAAGCAGAGGCCCAAATTGGGAAAGGTCCAAAGAGTAGGTCAGTTTTCAAAACTCAGGGAAGAAAGATGCAAAAAGCATACTGGGCAATCCAATGGATTTAATTTAAAAAATTTAAGTTTCTATATTATTATCAAAAATGTGGAGACCATGAAAACATGTGGAACATGAAAACAAAGACCAGCTGTGATTTTATTCTACGCCTAATGCCTAACACAACGCAGGACGGATGAAGGTTGAGTGTGAGATTATCGACTGGACGAGCGTGTTCAGCTCCGCACGGGCGTCTTTACAAGCTCCTGAGACGGGAGCCCCTCTACCATCCGCCTCCCCTCCTCCTCCTTTGCGAGGATGAGGTCTTGCTGGCCGGGAGCTCCGGGAGCCCCGCACCGGGAGGCTGCAGCAGGAGACTCTGCATTGGGGGCCGACCACACTCGACGCTTGCTTCTCAGATAAAGAGCGGCCATGACGTTTGCAAAGCCACGGCCGGGCGCGGCTGCATCCGCTCGGGCACCGGGGGCCTTGGCCGGGAGGCAACGAGACCCGGTCCCCCGACCCCGGCTCGCGAGGCCTGCGCGCAGCTCGCTCACTTCGTACCTCATCTGGTAGTGCGTGGCCACGCGCTCCCGGTGCTGAAAGTCGCTGCCGTCGGTGCCGGCCGCTCGCGGGCCCGCCCGCGATGCCATCGTGCCCGGCCTGACCCGCAGGGCCCCTCACGCCGACCTGCGGCCGCGACGCCCCCGCCGAGCCCCCGGGCGTTCCGCAGGGGCCGCCTCAGCGCAGCTTCCGGCCGCCCCGATGCACTTCCGGCCTCTCTGTCCCGGGAGGACCGACTCTGTGGTCATACTCCGTGCGCGCGCGCGCTCTTCCTGGCGCCCTTTCCGCCAGAGGCCACAACAGGGCTCAAGGGTGAGACTCTGCCTCCCAAGCAGAAGGCCCTGAGTTCGGATCCCATGTCCGATGTAAATAAATAAAGTTTATAAAGAAGACCTTATCAAAAAAAAAAAAAAAAGTCGGGGCTGGAGAGGCGGCTCAGGGATTAAGCCTATGCCTTGCAGGCGGAAGGTCCTGAGTTCAGGTCCTAGACCCCACGTGTAGACGCCGGGCAGAAGCGAGGGCGGCCTGCGTTTCCCGTCCCGGTAGGGCGAAGCCTGTGAATCCCGGGGCAGAGTAAACAAGGAGGAGGTGGAGGCGTCCATGGTGGTTCCCGAATTCGCCCGTGGTTCTACACACACACACACACACAAAATTGAATTGGCTAAACTTTTTTTTTTTTTGAGACAGGATCTCATGTAGCTCAGCCCCTTTAAATCATTGTGCGACTCCTGATTCTGACTCCCAAGAGGTGAATATAGTCTTAAGTAACCACCAAGTCCCTTGCAACTTTGTCCACTGTCCATCGGGCTGGGCTCCTCCTGCACTTACCGAAACTCTTGCAGGAGTTTAAGACTCAGCTGCCCTTAGTTCAGACAGAAACTGGCACCTGGAAACATCCTGTAATTCTACCCTGTAGCACATTTCATTTATATGGTCCCCAAGGTTTCTTATCATAGAGCTCTCAATTACTGACAAGAGGAAATGGCTACAATATAGTGACCAGGTACATGTCCTTTTAACCCAGTCATCAAAGTTGGCTGAACCAATAATGAGCCAAACTGACACCGTGTGCCTTGTGATAAACTAAGAATACAATATCACTTCTGTGATACACCTACCAAAATACTTAGCCTGGCCTAATAATGAAGAAATGACAGATAAACCCCCAAATGGAGGCCATTCCATAAGACAGCCCGGGCTGTACTTTTGAAATGTCAAGTCCATAAAAAATGCAAATAGAATTTTGTGTTATCTGTAGAGGTAGAAAGAATGATAGTTGCTGGGGTAGGGTGGGGTGGGAAATGGGGAGTTGGTGCTCACCAAGTGCAGAGTTTCTCTTTGCGAGGATGACAAACGTTCTGGAAATGGGTAGTGGTGACGGCCGCATCATAATATGGATATGCTGTAAATTAGTGACTAAAGTAATAATGTTCTATCACGTGCATTTTACCAAAATATACATGAGGTTGTGGATGTGTTTCAGCACAGAAAACAAGCATTTGTGAGGCTTGGGGTTCACTCCCAACATAAGTTAGCAGATAAATCAAAAATCTAAAACTGTTTTGTCTAACAAACCAGGGAGATAGAGACTGAAACTTCCTCTCTCTGACTAGCTCACAGGGGTGCTGTGTAGGATACTAGAGGAGAATGGTCATTAAAAGTCCTGGACATGAGCCCTGCACACTGCCTACTGACTGGCTGGGCAATAATGGCAAGTCTATTGTGCGGATAACCAACCTCTGTCTGGTTTGATTCCCTCCCTGTAGGAAGGAATTCACGTCCCTCCCAATGTTGTGAGTATAGGCGTTGCCACTGTGCTTGACTTCTTGTGTCTCTTGATTTTGCTCATGGTATCACAAGTTTAATAGGAAAAATCTTTTTTTTAATTATTTTTTTATTCAATTGTGCGTGTGTTGTATGTACGTGTGTGTGTGTGTGTGTGTGTGTGTGTGTGTGTGTGTGTGTGTGTAGAACCACAGGCGAATTCAGGAACCACCATGGACTGTCTCCACCTCCTCCTTGTTTACTCTGCCCCAGGATTCACAGGCTCCGCCCTACCAGGACCAGAAATGCAGGCCGACATCTATACATGGGGTCTAGGATCCGAACTCAGGACCTTCCGCCTGCAAGGCAGAGGCTTAACCCCTGAGCCACCTCTCCAGCCCCGGAAGAATCTCTTTAAGGTGGTCAAAGGCATGAGTTTTTATTTCACTTGTGGCCACAGTATTTCACAAGTTTCAGGCAATCAAGAGTTTGATAACCCTTCCCAGCACTTTGTTCCTCCTTCAAATGTGAATTCCAAAAGACAAGGACAAAGAACTAAGTCCACTGTTTTCCCACATCTCCAAGCACCCAACAGTATAAAAGTTTACGAAGTGTTCCAGGGAATTCACATGCCTTCCTCTCCAGAGCACTGTGAGGAATCCCTGCCAGCAGGTATGAATTTGTGTGAACTCTGCCTCCCCTAGGCATTGTAGGAGGCATCTGGGCTTCTGTCAGAGCCAGCAGGCTTGAGTCATTCACTGGTCTATGCATCATGGGACACAAAGTACACAAAGTAAATACATGACATGTTTAATAAATGCTTGGGGCATACCTGTCCCAGGGAGGGGCCTGACCCTTTCCCCAGAACTTCCTTGCTGAAGTATGTGGACTTTTCCCTGATTCTACTGTTTATCTTAAGGATTAAGCTGTTTGTGTTCTGTCTCAAATATTTTGCACTGGATGTGTTTCCGAGGGTCACATATAGGCCAGGCTATCTTTGAACTCCCTATGTAGCTGAGAAAATGACCTTGAATTCCTGATTCTCCTCTCCTGCCTCCATATCCCAAATGCTGGAATTACAGGCCTATGTAACTTTTTCTTATGCTTTGATGGTCCCTAGTTTCTTGCCTGTCTGCATTTAGCTTCAAGATCACTTCTCCAAGAGGTCCTTCCTGAGCCCACAGGTCAAGTTAGTTCCCCAGCCATTCACTATGGTATCATGCATTTGCGAAGAGTTGAAAGTGAAGGTAAGACTTTGAGCGAGCCTGCAGGAGACTGATAAACTGATGTGGAACATAATGGGTAAGATCATTTTCTGGCAGGTGGATCAGACAAGGGAGCTGGCGGTAAAGTTTGGGATTCTTCAGCATACTTTGCAGTCTTCTCCAGTTGGATAAAGTTTGCCCCTCTCTCAGCAATTCCTGTGACTCTGGTTGCCTGATTCCCTTGGCTCCTGGTGTTGGTATGGGTTCTTCTACCAAGGTGAACGATGAACTATAACCCGGCAATAACGTAAGCCAAAATAAAACCCCCAAGTTACCATAAACTATTTCATCATGAAATTATCGGCGACGTGAAAGCCAGCTGCAACAATGATGGTGGGCATGCTGGTGGTGTTAACACAAGGTCTCGGGTCACTGCTGCCTTAGAGATCATTGTGTAGTCCAGAATGGCCTTGAACTCGAAGCAATCCTTCTTTCTGTCTCTGCCTCTCAAGGGCTGGGATTGATGCCTAAGTTATCATGCCTAGCTATAGTGCTTTGCTTCTTGTTTTCTTCCTAGAAAATCATGGTCATTAGGAAAGGCAGACAGGCAGGCAAGCAGGAAGGAAGGAAGAAGGGAGGGAAGGAGGGAGGGAGGGAAGGAAGGAGGGAGAGAGGGAGGGACGGAGGGAGGGAGGAAGGAAGGAATGAAGGAAGGAAGAAAGGAAGGAAGGAAGGAAGGAAGGAAGGAAGGAAGGAAGAAGGAAGAAGGAAGGAAGGAAGGAAGGAAGGAAGGAAGGAAGGAAGGAAGGAAGGAAGGAAGGAAGGAAACATACTATTTGAGACAGGCTCTCTCACTACAGAGCCCAACTGTGATGGCCACCATGATTAGAGAGCGTGTCACCAGGCCCTGCTGAATTACTTTGTTTGTGTATTTAAGAATGCTCACACAGCCTGGACTGAACGAATGAATGAATGCTGCCCTTCCAGAAGAACCTAGATCTAAGTAACAACGATAATAACCAAGGAGCGGGGACAGAAGCTGCTTTTGCTGCAAGCAGCAAGTGCTGGCTCTGGTCTGTAGATGTCCCCACTTGAAAGCAAGATAAATGCTCCCTGCCTTGGTGTTGCCTCCGCTTTTGCTGCCTTAAGCTCTAAATCTGATTTCCATCAACACCGCCGCAGACTAGTTAGTCATTTAAGGAGTGTTCATCTAAAAAGCTGGTAACAAAAGATACAGTGCACCAAATCTCTGTCCTTGGGATTCAAGGCTGGAGAGACCAAGGGCAACTGAGCTATAGGGACGTCAAAAGCAACAGATCGTCACCGTCAGAGCAGTACCTGGAAGTCACCTGTAACAGTTACTCTTAACTATTGCTGTGAGAGAACACCCAAAGTCAACCAACTTAAGGGAGAAAGGGAGGTTTATTCAGCTTACGGTTTCAGAGGGAAAGTACAGTCTCTCAAAGCAGAGGTAGCATGGCTGGCTGGCCAAAGCTGGAGGAGGCTAAGTCACCGCAGACATCTTGGAAGCTGAGAGCTACAAGACTGCTTGTAGCAAAGGCAGACTTCTCCTGGAGGTAGGGTGGGACTAATCCACCTCAAGGCCCACCCCTTGTGACTGCTTCCTCCAGCAAGGCTCCACCTCTCAAGGTGCCATGACCTTGCCAAACACATGAGACTGTGGGGGACACATTTCAAACCATGACATCACCTCTAGTCACTGTCCTAAGCTGAAGATTATCCATTCCCTCCCATCTTCCCTCCCTCTGAGTCAGTTCTCCTTTCCAATTCATCTCAAGATCCAGAAACAGGGAGTTTGAAAACATGTGTGTTGGCAGCAGCAGGGCCCCACACCCCAGCAAAGATGATGATCACTCAAAACAAAAATGCAAATTATGCTGCTTGGCTGTACCTACTTACTGCCCACATTGCCATATATTTTTTTTTGTTCTTCTGAAATGAAATCTTGCATCTACTGTCAGTACCTCAAACTCGGGGCTTATGCCACCAGCCCCAACCTGCAGAAATGGCTCAAGTTCTTGCTGAACAAGCAAAAGGACCAGAATTCAGGTCTTCAGAAGCCACTTAAAATGCTGGGCAGGTGTGGCAGCCTACCTAGAAGGTGAAGACTGGAATTCCCAAGGCAAGCTGGTTAGCCACACTGGCCTTATGGAGAAGCTCTGGGTTTAATTATAGACCCCAGCCTTAAAGACACAAGGTAGAAGAGAAATCAAGGATGATTCCAAATATCAACCTTGGATCTCTGCAAGCATGCACACATACACATACGTATAGTCCCCCAGATGCAAGCATGTAGACATACATAAGAAAAAAGAGCTCCCTCCTATCTCTCCTGGTGTGGCCATACTGAATGAAGTCCCGGTTTCATCATGACTTGTCTCCCTCAGTAGATCTTTTAATAAAGTTTTTTTAAACTTCAATTATTTTGCTTGTGTGTATGTGCGTGTGTGTGTGTCAGCCAAAGGGCACTGTGTGTCTCTATGGAGGCCCAAGGGTGACAAGGAATTATCCTAGATTGCTTCTACATCTTTTTGCTTGCTCTGGGATTTCCCAGGCTCTGCATTCCAGGGTCAGAAGGTCAAGCTGCCACCATTTCTGCCTGGCGTTTTTATGTGGGACCTAAGAACTGAACTCAGGATATTCTGCTTTCAAGGCAGAGGCTTACCCCTGAGCCATCTCTCTAGCCCTTCTGAATGGATTATTGAAACAAGAGGTGACATAATGTGGTCTGGTGGGAATTCCACATCAGATCTCGGGCACAGGATTCCAAAAATAATAATTGCTATTTTTTTTGTATGGTTTGCCACAGAATCACTATGTAATTGGCCTAAAACTCCTGATCCTCCTGCCTCTACCCCCCAACTGCAGGGATTATAGGTGAGGACCACCATGCTTGACTAATAGATGCTATTTATTGAACCCTGAAGGTAGAGAGATTCCAACAAGTCCATCTCATGATTCTCCCATCTAACATTCATGAAAACCTGGTAGAGTTGGAGCTGTTTTGATCCCTATTTATCAAATCAAACATTGTTTCTCAAAGAGGACCCTGAGTAGACACAGCTTTGGGTGAACTTGGGAATCTTACAAATGCAATTTCAGGGCCGTGGAACAGCACATTTAGGTTTTGATCCTCGGCACCATGCACACACCAAAAGAAAAAAATTATTAAAAAATAGACAGGTAGACCAGTGGGTAAGAGTCATGCTTGCAAACCTAGCAATCAGAGTTTTATCCCTGGAAACCAACATGGTAGACTCAAAGTTGTCCTCTGCCTTTTTTAAAATTTTTTTATTATTATTATTTATTCAACTGTGCACGTGTGTGTGTGTGTGTGTGTGTGTGTGTGTGTGTGTGTGTGTGTGTCTGTGTGTATGTGTAGAACCAAGGACGAATTTGCGAACCACCATGGATGCCTCCATCTCCTTCTGCCCCGGGATTCACAGGCTCTGCTCTACCAGGACCAGAAGCGCAGGCCGCCCCGGTTTCCACCTGGCGTCTGTACATGGCGTCTGTACATGGGATCTGGGATCCGAACTCAGGACCTTCCTCCTGCAAGGCAGAAGCTTAACCCCTGAGCCACCTCTCCAGCCCCTGTCCTATTGACTTTTGACCTCTGTCATGGTTAGGCACAGATGTCAACTTGACAGTTGAGAGTTTGAGCTCTGGGCACATTTGTGGAAAATTAGTGGTTGAATTAAACCCCAAGCAAACCTGTATGAGATTGTCTAGCTTATGGGGAAGTCTAGCTCATAGTGGGTGGGACTAGGCCCTGGAATAAGGTACTGAGAGCTGATTGAGAAAGTTGGCATCCTTGTGTATACTTGGCCAGACATGCTGGTCTGGCAAGTAAGGATCGTCCCTCTCTCAGCCATTATGTAGAGATGATGTGGCCAACTCCCTTATCCTGGTGTTAGTGCATGCTCTCCCATCAAGCTGGACTACAGACTGTAACCAGACTATCAGTAAGAAAATAAACCCCTTGTTCCCTTAAGCCATTTGATGGTCATTTATCAGCAACCATGCAGGTGGACTGCAACAGAATTTGGTACCCAGGAAGTGGGATATTAAATCTGGTTATATGAACTCTGAACAGTTTTGTTGGAGAAACTTTTGAGATGTTTGAAGTTTTTGACTCTGGATTACAAATACCATTCTGCAGAGTTTGATGGGCCATTTGGATAATGAAAATGCTGAGAGAGTTTGGATTGTTTGGACCCAGTTTGTGATGAGGGGAACAGGGATTTGGTGAAGTTGAATTTAAAGATGATGAACTGCTTCGCTTGATAGAGAGCTGTGTTGGTGGCCATGAAGATCTGGATGTGGAAAGGGCAGGGAACAGAACAGCTGCCATTGTTGGAGAGATGAACATCAATGAAGGAAAACCTAGTGACTTGCACTGGGACAGTGGAAGACATGAATACCACCACATAGCAATTCAGTGGTTTGAAAACCCGGATTCCTTCAGGGACCAAAAGCCCAAGTTAAAGCCATTTCTTGCCCTTTGGAAGTTTTGGCTACCTAGAAAGAGGCTTTTCCAGAGTTAGCACACTAAAGTTGGTACAGCTGTAGCCCGAGTGGACCAAGCTATATTTCAACCTTGCTTCGGAATCTGGCAGTGTCCCCCAGGTGGTACTGGTTTTGGTATACCATTATGAGGTTCATGAAGAGCAGCAAAAGCTTGGTACCAAGTGGCAGGCCTAAAGTTCCTGCAAAAGAAGGTGAAGCTTATAGCTGCAGAGGCGAACCCAAAGTGTTGTTGGAGATGCCAGAACTATGGGATGTATGTTGAGGATGGCTGCAAGTAGAGCTTCAGCTTGGCTCAGAGGAACTCTGCTTTTACAGCTTTGAGCTGCAAACAGGGACTGGGAATGGCTAGAATTTATGAACCACCATGACTACATGATGAGCAACAGAAGATGGACACTGAAATACAGAAGGCAGTATTTGATTTGCTGGACTTGATTCTAATTTGATATTTTCTTATTGTGATAAGATGCTTCTATTTTGATGTTTTATCTGTGTTGGAGTATTTAACTTATTTTGATTTGATAGACTCCTACAGTTAAAATATTTGGGATATTTAAAAAAAGACTTTTAATTCCAACATTTTAATATTTGAACTTTTAATGATTGATATTTTAAATTGGATTATAGAAACTTTTAATTTTGGACTTTTAGAATTAATAAAATTAAATATTTATATTTTAAGATAACTTTTAACATCTGTGGGGACAAGGATTGAAGGTTACAGTTTAAAAGTGCTATGTTTTTGTGTCAAGTTGGCAAAAGAGTGGAGTGTCATAGTTAGACACAGGTGTCAACTTGACAGTTGAAGGTTTGAGCTCTGGGCACATTTGTGGAGAATTAGTGGTTAAGCCCAGAGCAAACCTGCAAGAGATTGTCTAGCTTATGGGGAAGGTCCAGCCCATGGTGGGTGGGACTAGGCCCTAGAATAAAGTACCGAGAGCTGAATGAGAAAGTTGGCATCCTTGTGTATACTTGGCCAGATATGCTGATCTGGCAAGTAAGGATCGTCCCTCTCCCAGCCATTATGTAGAGATGGTGTGACCAGTTCTTTCAGCCTGGTGTTGGTGCATGCTTTCCCATCAAGCTGGACTACAGATTGTAACCAGACCATCAGTAAGAAAATAAACCCCTTGTTCCCTTAAGTCATGTGATGGTCATTTATCAGCAACCATGCAGACAAACTGCAACAACCTCCACCCATACACCATAGCGCACTCTCTCTCTCTTTCTCTCAAATAAATGAAATATTTTTTAAAAAGGTGTGGTGGGGTGGGGCTGGAGAGGTGGCTCAGAGGTTAAGCCTCCGCCTTGCAGGTGGAAGGTCCTGAGTTCGGATCCCAGATCCCACGTATAGACGCCAGGCGGAAGCGGGGGCGGCCTGCGCTCTGGTCCTGGTAGGACGAAGCCTGTGAATCCCGGGGCAGAAGGAGGTGGAGACGTCCATGGTGGTTCGCGAGTTCGTCCGTGGTTCTACACACACACACACACACACACACACACACACACACACACGCGTGCGCGCACTCACCCACACACACATACATGCACACAGTTGAATAAATAATAATAAAAAAATTTAAAAAAAATACTTTAAAAAAAAAAGGTGTGGTGGGGGCTGGAGAGGTGGCTCAGGGGTTAAGCCTCTGCCTTGCAGGCGGAAGGTCCTGAGTTCGGATCCCAGATCCCACGTATAGACACCAGGCGGAAGCGGGGGTGGCCTGCGCTTTTGGTCCTGGTAGGGCGGAGCCTGTGAATCCCGGGGCAGAAGGAGGTGGAAGAGTCCATGGTGGTTCGCGAATTCGTCCGTGGTTCTACACATACACAGACACATGCACACACAGACACACACACGCGCGCGCACATACACACGCACATGCACACAGTTGAATAAATAATAAAAATAATAATAAAAAAAGGTGTGGTGGTACACACCTGTAATCTCAGCCACTTAAGAAGTAGAGACAGGAGGATCAGAAGTTCAAGAGTAAACCTTGACTACATATCACATTCAAGACTGGCCTGGGCTACATCAAGACTTTTTTTTAAAGCAAAATTTTAGAACCCAGTCCAGACAGACTGAGTCAGAGTCTCTGGATGGAACAACATCATGAATCTCGACAAGTCTTTAGGTGTCTTTGATGTAATAAAGTGTGAAATCTGAACTGAACAGCCCTATTAGACAAACAAACAGCACATAGTAGGTATAGTGGCACAAGCCTGTGGTCTCTATAGGGTAGGCGAGGCAGTACCACTTTGTGGCCAGCATGGGTCATATAACAAGACCTTCACAAAACAAGACAAAAAGCACTTTTCTAAGGTATTACGTAATTCAAACCAGGCAGGGTGGTGTATACATGTAATCTCAGCACTTGGAAGGCAGAGGCACAGGATCCAGATTCAAGGGCATGCTTGACTACATAGCAAATTTTGGTGAGGCTTCGATACATGAGAACCTATCCCAAAACAAGCAGAGAAACAAAAAAGATAGAATTTATATGACATACAATCTACTCTTCATCCAACTCTGCTATTCAATGGTTTTCAGCATATTTAGAGCTGTACAGCCGTCACCCAAATGGGCTGTGATTAGATAAACAGAGTAGAACATTTTGTCTCTCCTTGAGGAAACACTATTTCCCTCCAGACATAGCCAGGCATTGTCTGATTTCTAAGGCTTGTCTGGACATTTCATATACACGAACCTATGTACTATGTGTGTGATCTTTTATGACCGGTTTCTTTCACTTTGTATGTTTCCAAGGTTCATTCACCTGGTCACATAGCTTTTCAATTGAGAAATAATGCCTTCTTGATATATGCATTCCTCAACTGATGATGTGTATTGTTTCTGCCTTGTGGTGATAATAAGACTATCATAACCTTTCTGTACAACTTTTGATGTAGAATTTTTTTCTGAACATTTGTTTTATTTTCTTAGTGATGTGTGTGTGTGTGTGTGTAAAAACAATGGATCATAGATCTTACATTCTTTTTATTTGTTTGAGACAGGGTCTCATCCTATAGAACAAGACTGCTCTCAACCGAGGGATGTGTTCCTCTTGTCTTTGTCTCCTGAGTCATGGGATCACAGACATTCCACCATCCCTAGGTTCTCTCTCTTCTTCCCTCCCTCATTGCTTCTCTTCTTGGACACACTCTCACTCTGTAATCCAAACTGGCCTCAAACTTATTGTAATCCTCCTGTCTCAGCTTCCCATGAGTTTGAGTCACCACTCCTAGCCTTATCTCATACTCCTAACTATGACAGATTTCAGTAGTTTCTGCTATCATTTATTAAATAGATTATTGCTAATATCAATAATCACTCCTATCTACTGAGCACCTAAGGTATTTAAGTTTTTACTTTAGGGGGTTTTGTTGGTTGGCTGGCTGAGACATGCTCTACAGCCTAAGGTGGCCTCATGCCATCATCTTTCAAGTGCAGATGACAGTGTGAACCACTATGCCAACTCACAGCCCACAGAACATGAGCATGGCCCACTTATACAAATGAGAAAATCTGGGGCTCACAGAAGTAAAGCTGCTCATCCCAGCTCAAACAGCCACACTGGGGTGGAGCTGGGACCATAGCCTGGATCTTTGCTTTCTGTGCCCTCTAGCCTGGTATCATGTTCTAGACGATACCCTCCTCCAAAACTTTCAAAACATGCCTTCTTCCCTCCTTTCAGGCCTATCTGGAAGTCAGACTGGCCTGCAATCCCCAGGGGAGTGCTTCGAACTCATTCCCTGTACTCTTTTCCCCAGCTGGGGCTGAAGGCCAAGGGAGTGGCTTGAGGGACAGAAATAAAATGGAGGAGTGCCTGGGCTGTTCCGGGCTACGCAGCACTGCCAAGAGGCTGTGAGGCTGAGGGGGAGGTGAGGAGAACAGCTGTGTTGGGCTTGGTGGAGGGCTGCTGGGGATAATGAAGCGGCCTGAAGCAAGTGTGCCTGGGGGGAAGTGGAGAAAGGCCTCTGAACTCATGGGGGCCGACATGAGTTGGAGAAGAAAAGAGTGATTTTACCCGGCTAGTAGGAGGTTGTTTCGTGCCTATTCCTGTGTCCAGTCTTCTGAGGGCTAAGAGGATAGAGATGGCAAAGACTGAGGGACTAGAACAGAAATGGGCAGAGGCCCCTTGGTTAGGTCCCATTCCAACAGAACGGGGCTTTCAGGCTGCATACACTGAGCTGTGAGTCTGAGAGAGGCATTGCGAGTAGAAGGGACCGTCTAGGTCGAGGTTTAGGGCTTTGCATGCAAGAGCAGGACACAGACATATAAGAGAAAAGCTCCACCTGTGCTTTTGTCTAGATTTATGTTATCCAATATGAGTATCTCAAGTCACAAGTCACAGTAGCTATTTAAATTACCTAAGACTCAACAGAATTGCAGATTTAGCTCCTCAGTTATATTAGCTGTATTCAAGGGATCAGTAGCTATGGTATTGGAAAGCACAAACCTCAATAGTCTTCCCCATCATAGAAAGTTCTCTCATCTAGCACTAAGTCTCAAGAGGGTTTAATTGCTCAAGGGCTCATGGGAAAGGGCAGGCTCCATGGGCTGGCTGCCTGTGAAGTCTCTGGACTCTAGGTGACCTTCAAGGCCTCAGCGACATGAGGTGGTGTGACTCACCTCCTGCCAGCGTAAAGTGGACTTTGCCTCCAGGGACAGGAACAAACTAGGCAGGGCCTCTTCAGCCCTGACTGGGCTCCTGAGCTCAGTGTGACCAGAGCCAGGATCAGAGAAACATGGAGTGAGTAGACCTGGGTCTTAGGAGCACAGCCGGGCACTGGGTGGGCTTAGTGGCTCTGCTTTGGCCATAGTTATGTGGGTAGGACAGGACAGAAGGACCAGGGGAGGTGGGTGAGAGACAAGAGACTGGGCTTGTCGGCCAGGGTTGGGATGCTCTGTGTCAAATGACCAAGAGGAGACACCTTCCCTTCACACACTAACCAGTTGTTTCTGCCTCTTTCCCAGGTCCAACACAGTCCAGCTGACTAGGATGGACTATGCCATGAAGTCCCTCAGCCTTCTATCCCCCAAGTCCCTGTCCAGGTGAGGAAAGCCAGGGGAGATGGGAAGGGAAGGAAAAGGTCCCAGTGAGCTGTCAGTTAGACCTTCTAGAACTTTGATGGGTATAAGAGTTATGTATGCATCTAGTCAAAATACAGACCTGATTCAGGAGGTCTGAGTGGGGCCTGAGATTGTGCTGTTCTGATAAGTCTCCCACCTGCCAACATTCCCACCAGTACCACCATCACACCTGGGGTGGGAAGGACCAGGCTCTGAGCTTCACCTTTTCATTCTTGATATCACAGGAGCCCCACACCTACTCTGCCAAGTGGGGTTTTTAATTTCAAAATAATAGATGAGGAAACTTAGTCACAAGATGGCTCCTCAGTTACCTTGCAAAGCTGTAGCAGAGCCAAGTTTTGAAGATGAATCTGTCTGAATCCCAGACCCAGGTTCTTGCACCTCATTGTCTGCCTTGTGTATTGTAGAGCCTCAAATACTCTACACTGACTTTGAGTCTCCCCCACTTCATTGGTGATGTGAGCAATGCCTAGAGACAGAAGCAGGGGTGCAGGCTGGCCTTACCCTTGCCACGCCTCACAGTCTAAGACCCGCCAACATGAACATACCTTGGGAAGCTGTTGGATATTTAGGCTTCACCCAGATCTGTGGAATCAGAGTCTACATTTGAGCATGATCCCGGTTGGCTTTTTTCTCCACCCAAAGTTGAGAAAGTTTTCCTGGGAGCCATCTGGAGTAGGTTTTGGGGGTGGGAAAGAGGGGGCAGTTCGAAGGAGCTGACCTAAGGGCCGAGAACAGCTTATCCTGGTATCTAAACTGTCCGCAGGCATGTGGCAGTGAGCACAGCCGTGGTGACCCAGCAACTGCTGTCCAAGCCTGGCCGGGAGGCCCCCAGGGCCCGACCTTACCGTGTAAGCACAGCGGATCGGAAGGTGCGGAAGGGCATCATGGCTCACAGCCTTGAAGACCTTCTCCATAAGGTGAGGGACCACCTGCACCTCATGTAGAATGTGTGTTTCCTGTTCATTGGGTACCTGGGGGGATTCTTAGCGCCCCACAGCTAGGGAAGCCCCTCGTGACAGTTCTGTTCCCAAGGAACGTAGCGTGCAACCGTGTGAGAACCCATCGCTCTAAGACTGGTCAGGGCAGGAACCTTACGGACCTGTCAGGAGAGAGGTGCCAAGTTTCACAGTAGAAAAAGAGGCTTGAGAGAGGAGGAGAGAAATGGGGGGGGGGGTCACTTCAAGGGGAGGGTATATATAATGAGATGTGGTCATCAGGAACCTTATGAGATCCCCATTTTTGGCCGTGACAAAGAGTGTCTGGGTATCTTTTTAAAAAGCAACACAAAGCCACTGAGGGTTTTAAGTATTTGTGTGGCTTTGTTTTTTTGTTTGTTTGTTTGTTTGTTTGTTTGTTTGTTTTTGTTAGGGCTGCACCTGTAGATCAGGCTGGCCTTGATCCCAGATACCCTCTTTCTTCAAATTCTCAAGAGCTGGGATCAAAAGTTGTAAGAACCATGCAAAACACTTGCTGGATCACTGCAGTCTGCTGCCTATTACTTATGGATTCTGATGCTCACGGCAAGGATATCCTCCTAGAGAAAGCCATTTAGCCATTAAACTCAGGAAATACATACTACAACTACAGACTTCACCGGAGCAATGGTGATTGCCCCTAAAATATTCTTTGTAACAAAAGGATTCCCCACATCAGTGTTACTTTTATAGCCTGGACATGTTTAAAGATAAAAAGCCAGTTGTTTTATTTCCTGTACCTCGGCTCTGAATCACTTATTTCTCAATCCAGGTTGTGCATCTTTAGCAGGAACATGATTAAAAAGAAGTTGTCAGCTGGGGATGTGGCTTAGTTGGAGAATCCTTGCCTAGCATGTATGAGATCCTGGTTTGATCACAATACCTCAAAACAAATGCATAAATAAGTTGCCCTTACAAAATTATGCATAATATTGATGTATCACATCATACCTAATTTTGACTATTTGAAAAAGGTGGAATTGTTGGACTCTCTGTGTAACTTCCTTTCTTTGTGTTAATTTTTTCCTTATTTTTGTTTTGTATTATCATTCTAGTGTTAACCATTATTAAGGCAATGTTCTATACAAAACAACATATAATTCTCTATTAACTTCTTAATTTTCTCACCTACTTTAACAGGGCATAATGGTAGCAGCATGTTGTTTATTGGGGCTCAAATTGTCCCAGACTCAGCCAGAGGGACATTCTTCAACTTGAAATCTATTTGAACATTTTTTGTTTTGTTTTGCTTTGCTTTGTATAAGTGTCTGTGTGGCTCTGTGTGCTTGTATGTGTGTCTGTGTGTATCAGAGGGCACCATATGTGCCTTTCTGAAGGCCCAAGAGTGACTTCAGGAATCACTCTGGATTGTAGCTACTTTCTATTTGCTTTGCTCTGGAGTTTCCCAGGCTCCACCTTCTGGGATGGGAAGTACAGGCTGCCTCCATTTCTGCCTGGCATTGTTATGAGGGATACAGGATCCAAACTCAGGACCTTTTGTTTGCAAGGTAGAGGTTTAACCCCTGAGCCATGTCTCCACCCCCACCTTTTTTTCTTTTTTAAACATAGTGTGACTATGTAGCCCTGACTGACCTACAACTTGCTTTGTAGAACAGTTGTCCCCAAACTTGCCACAAGCCTCTGCTTTTTCCTCCTGAGCACTAAGATTACAGGTGTGCACCACAATACCTGGTTCAACTATACTCTTTTTTTGGGTTTGTGTGTGTGTGTGTGAGGGCACTGTGTTTGCCTCTGGAGGCCCTAGGGTGGCTTTAGGTATCATCCTGGATTGTTGTACCTCCTTGTGCCTTTGCTCTGGAGTTCCCCAGGCTCTGCCTTCTAGGACTGGAAGTACAGGTCACTGCCATTTCTGCCTGGCATTTTTACGTGGGATCCAGGATCTGAACTCAGGTCCTTCTGCTTGTGAGGCAGAGTCTTAATGCCTGTGCTCTCTCCCCAGCCCTCAACTGTACTCCTTTTAAATATATTTATTTGTAGAAGAGAACAGAGACAGAGATCCAGAAACAGACAGAAAGACAGACGGACAGACAGAGAATGGATGTGTGCCATGGTGTACTGGTGGAGATCAGAGGAAAACTTTTCAAAGTCAGTTCTCTCCTTCTGCCAAGCGGGCTCCAGGAATATAACTCAGGTCACCAAGTTTGTGAGCTGGTGCCTCATTCTCTGAGCTATCTTGCCAGTCTTGAATTGTACTCTTTAAAAGAGTGAAGTTTAATAGACCTTTAAAATTATTTATAATATGTGCATGATCTGTGTGAGATTTAGCAGACTTTTTTTTTTTTTTACTATTATTAGTGTGTGGTGTATGTATGTGTGTGTGTACTTCTCACAAATCAGAGGACAATTTTGTGGAGTCTGTTCTCTCTATCTTAACACAAGTTCTGGGGATTGAACTCAGATCATCAAGCTTTGTAGCAAGTGCCTTTACTTGCAAAGTTTTCTCAACCCCCAAACAATGAAGCATTACTAGGCTTGGTGGTTCAGGCCTACAGCTAAAGTATTTGAGAAACTAAGGCTGGAGGAGGATATTCAAGGCCAGCCAGTACTAGAGGTTGTTCATGGCCAGTCTAGGCAACTTGGTAAGACCAGGTCTCAAAACAGAAAGTAAAAGAAAGGTTAGAATATAGCTCAGTGGTAGTGTTTGCCTAATATGTGCAGGAAGGCCCTAAGTTAGACTCCTGTATTTAAAAAAAAAGTAAAACTTTATGGTATTTTAATTGTTATATTCCCATCCATAATATTTTCAAAATCTAACCACCTAATTAATAATTGCTTAATTATATATAATAAATTATAACATTAAATTATATCTCAAACAAAAATACATATATTTATATTTATTGAACTATACTATTCTAGACTATCACCAGGTTACAATGACTTGGTACTCAGTATTATCACTTAGTACTTGGTACTTAGTACTGAGAAGACCAGGATACCAGTCCTTGAGTGAAGACCCCAGAGCTGAGTCCCAGTGTCACTGGGTGAACTCCGACCCACTTACTCTTCCTCTAGCAGCTGAGGTATTGCAGAGTGGAACTTCCCATGCAGCTCTGGGCCTCCACAGGGATGCTGACACATCACCAACCTTATTCCCCAGGTCCGGGACATCCTAAGGCTGAAAGACAAGTCCTTCTGTCTGGTGCTAGAGGAAGATGGCACCCTTGTAGAGACGGAAGAGTATTTCCAAGCCTTGGCAAAAGATACAGTGTTAATGGTCCTGCAGAAGGGACAGAAGTGGCAGCCCTCATCAGAACAGGTGAGGGTCTCTCTGTGCAGAGAAGAAAGCGGGGGCTTGGGAGAAGTCCCAGAGGGGTGTTAACCAGGCATTTGTTCTGTGACAGGGGAGGAGGAACCAGCTGGCTCTCTCCCAGAAGCCAGCCAAGAAGATTGATGTGGCGCGTGTGACCTTTGATCTGTACAAGCTGAACCCACAGGACTTCATAGGCTGTCTGAATGTGAAGGCGACTCTCTACAACACATACTCCCTTTCCTATGACCTTCACTGCTACAAGGCCAAGCGTCTGGTGAAGTGAGTGATCAGAATGGCTGGGGGCCAAGCTGGGTTCATGGCTAGGGTAGAGCCTCTGCATGTAGGCACAAACCTCTTAGAGCCTGGATCAGCACTGAGGGCAACAAATCAAACCTGTCACATCTATGTCTTCTCCCCCACATTCCCATGCAGTCTGGAAGAAATGTCTTCATCTTAGCTTTTTGTGTGTGCTCTGTAACAGAGCTTTGGAACTTATCTAAGACCACTTCTGACATGTCTAGATCCTGCATATAGGCAGTATTTAGCATTACCTTCTACTGTAGCAAAGTATATATATATATATATATTTTTAGCCCCAAGAGCACATTCTTCACAGTAGCCTTCTCATGCAAGGATGTAACTCAGGACCTCCTGCATGCTAAACAAACACTAACACTAAGCCACAGCCCCAGCTAATCAGTTTAAAACATGAACATGTGCCGATAGCCCCAGAACGTGGAAGGTAGATCAAGAGTTCAAACCTGAGGTACACGAATGAGACCCTGTTTTAAAAATGTGATTTAAGCTAGATGTGGTAGTTTTCACTTGTAATCCTAGCACTTGAGAGACTGAGACAGGAGGATCTGAGTTCAAGGCCAACCTGGGCTCCATAGTGAGTACTAGGCCAGCTTGGACTACATACAAGATTCTATCTCAAAAAACCAAAACCAAAGACAACAGCAATCTGTTGACTTAGTGAATAACTATGACTTTTAAAATACTGCAGCAAACTATGTACAACAAAAATTTACCTCTTCCGGCACTTTAAGTGTGTAACTCAGGGACATTAAGTAACTTACAATGTTGTGCAACCAACATTATTACTCTTCCTTGCCCCAGAACTTTTGCATTACCCTTAGCAACAGAATCCAACAAACAACAGCTTTCAGTCTTCCTCCCCTAGACCCTGGAAACCTTTATTCTACTTTCTGTCTTTGTATATCAAAGGTACCTCTTAGAAGTGGAATTATATAGTACTTGTCCTTCTCTGTCTGGCTCTTCCACTTAGCATGGTTTTACATTCACCCAAGTTGCTTCTCAGTTATAGCCTTAAAACATACATATGTAAAGCCAGGATTGATGTTATAGACCTAAAATCCGAGCTATCAGAAGACTGAGGCAGGAGAACTGCCTGTATGGGTTACAAATCGGGTTCGAGGATATTCTCAGACCCTGTCTCAAAATAAAAAGTAAAAAGAGAGCAAAGATATAGTTCAATGGCAGAGTGCTTGTTTAGCAAGGCTCTCGGTTTGATTGCTACAAAAACAAACACACACACACACACACACACACACACACACACACACACACACACACACAGAGCTTCATACATGCTAGATAAGCGCTGAGCTACAGCCACAGCTCTATATTTTTATGTTCAGCATTCATAATTCCAAGTGCATTTTTCTTCACTTAACCTCAACCCTTTATTGAATGAAGGTTAATAAGAGACAAGTTTTAACACCAGCCAGTAGCTAATTTTCTTATTTCCCCTCTCCTTAGCTCTTTGAAATAAATTTGGGAGAGCTTCGTTAAAAACTGTCTGGTATCTGGGCTGGAGAGGTGGCTCAAGGGGTTAAGCCTCTGCCTTGCAGGCGAAAGGTCCTGAGTTCGGATCCAGATCCCACGTATAGACGCCAGGCGGAAGCGGGGAGGGGAGGGGAGCAGCCTGCATTTCCCGTCTTGGTAGGGTGGAGCCTGTGAATCCCGGGGCAGAGTAAACAAGGAGGAGGTGGAGGCGTCCATGGTGGTTCCCGAATTCGTCCATGGTTCTACACACACACATACACACATACACACACACGTGCACACACGCATAAACACACAATTGAATAAAAAAAAAAAAAAAAACTGTCTGGCATCTGGCTAGCCGCTCTCACTCGTAGGCCCACCTCTGTGCACCGAGCCTTCATGCTAGCACACCACATCATTTTGGCCATATGACCACTAGAAAACTGCAGTGCAGTTTAACTAAAGGAAGAAAGAAATCATCTTAATGATTTTTGTCCTGAGACAGGGTATCACATAGCCAAGGCTGATCTCGGATTTGATGTATAGATGAGGATGACCTTGAAATTCAGATCCTCCTGTCTCTACCTCCTAAATTGTGGGAGTACTGAGCTTATAGTTGTATATCGTTATGTTTTGTTTATGAAGTGCTAGGTTGGAACCCAGGGCTTTGTGCATGATAGGCAAGCAATCTACCAGCTAAGCTACAGTCCAGGTCCCTGGAATATTTTTTAAAGTATATGGTATGCATCATGTGTCTATGTGTGTAGGCATAGGTGTGTGCATGTGCATAAGAAGGCTAGAGATTAGTGATGGGTGTCTTCCTCCAGTCACTTTCTATAGTCTCCCAATTGAACCCAGAGCTAGTCAGCTTGCCAGGGAATCCCCTGCTTCTACCTCCCAAGTGTTAAGACTGCAGGCAGGCCTCAATTCCCAATAGGTATTTTAAATATGTGCTGGGGATTTGACCTCCTGTGTCTAAACATGTACAGCATGCACTTGTATCCACTGAGCCATCCCTCCAGTTCTCTAGAATCAAATATTTAAAAATGACACAAACTACTCAACAAAAAGCCAGATAGGACTAACTCCAGGCCAGTCTGGTTCAAGCACTATCCTTTGTTCATGGCACAGGGGCTATACATCCAGCACTCTGAAAGGGTCACAAGTGATGTGGAAAGACCACAGTATATGTCTACAGCAGAGTGTCCACAAAGTTAGAAACGTGTGATACAAGTTTATCTGGCTGGACCAAAGCTGTACTAAAAAAAAATACAGAAAGGGACGCAGCTCATGGTGGAGCAGCTGCTTAGCATGCGTGAGGATGCAGACTGGGCCCTGTCGCTGTCTGCGCACTGCTCTAGAACTACGGGATGTTCTCTGTCCTACCACAGTGGTGTTCAAATTTTACTAACAAAGAAAGCTAATTTAAGCCAGGAGCAGTAGCTCATGACAGTGAGATGCTCCTAGCATCTGGGAGGTTGATGCAGGAGAGTTGAGGTTGAGAGCTGAGATCACCTCAGCTACATTTTGAGATCCTTTAAAAAAAAAAAAAAGCCGAGTATATTAGTTTTGTTTTTCTTGTTGTTCTCATTGCTGTGACATCATATCTGAAAAAAGCAACTTAAGGAAGGGTTTTTCCTGGCTCACAGTTAGAGGGAATGGTCCATCATGGTGAGAAGGTGTGGCGGCAGGAGTGTGAGCAGCCAGTCATGTTATATCTGCAGCCAAGAAGCAGAGAGATGGAGATGAATGCTGGAGCTCATTTGCCTTCTCCTCTCCGTGTAGTCCTGGAACCTGGTCCATGGAACATGCTCTCCACATTTAGGGTGTGTGTTCCCATCTCAGTTAACCAAATCTTGAAACTCCCTCCAAGATGTGTCCAGAGGTTTGTCTCCTACACGACTCTAGATCCTGTCAGGTTGAAAATCAATCTTAATCATCACACAGGCATGGAGGTACATGCTGGTAACACCAGTATTTGGGAAGCTGAGGCAGGAGGATTGCTGTAAGCTTGAGGCTAGCTTGGCTGCCTAATAAGTTCCTGTGGAGCTTGAGCTGGGGCGCTAAAGCCTGGCTCGAAATACCAAACAAAGAAAAAAGATAACTTGAAGCCAGTTCCTCCAGACTGAATAGGAATATGGGGGAGCCCGAATCTAGGAGGGAGCAGGAGGGGGAACTGACCTGTGTCCGACCTGAGTGCCTTGTCCTTCTCTAGGGAAATGCTCCGCTGGGCCCTGTTCAGCATGCAGGCCACAGGCCACATGCTGCTCGGCACCTCTGGCTACATGCAGCAGTTCCTGGATGCCACTGAGGAGGAGCAGCCCTCCAAGGCCAAGCCCCCCTCCCTCCTCCCTGCCTGTCTGAAGATACTGCAGTGAAGACCCAAGACCTTGGAGCCTTCCCCAGCCAACACCCACACTGGGAACACACTGGGGAACCCGAGCTCTGTTAGTAGCACCCACAAGCCCAGCAGCTGGAGAGCTTCTTACCCCCCTCCCCATACACCTCTCTCTCAGCACAGCACCACCAATGAGGAAGCAGAAAAGAAGGTGCTCTGGGTGGGCTGATCAAAGGAGAACTTCCAATGCCTGACCCAACTTCCTTCTGGTCCCAAGGTAGCTTAGCGGACTAACACTGGTCCCTGGCAGGCTACAGGTACCAAGGCAGCCCTTCCACAATCTGTCTTCACATGCTGCCACCCCTCTGTGGCCTAGTGAGTGATTTCCTTCAGCCTGACATGACTACGGCCGTTGTGGGGTGGGCATTTTGGTGACAGAATGCCTTGGTCCCTGTTGTGGCAACAAAGTAAGCAGTGTCGATTCCAAGACTGTTAAACACTCCCTTATAAAGCAGCAAAGGAGTAGATCAGGGCCCCTCATGAGAAATTCCAGCTACTAACCCTGCTGCCCCCCACTGCTCATGATGCTGGGGAAGGCTAGAGTATACAAAAAGGTAGAAGTTTAACTGAAGGGGGGCTCCACTGATGCAGGTTTCATGGGGTCATCACTCGTGCCGGGTGGGACTTTTTGGTGGTGCATCTGTTTTTGAGTCATTCATGCTTCCTCTGTAAATAACCCCCATCCTTGCTCTTATAAGTTACCCCTCTTTGCTCCTGCAAGTAACCCAGGAATTCACCAAGCTGGACTTGGAAGGAATCATTTCTTTGGCCTGCCACTGCTGTCCTGACCTGGGTGAATAGATGTTTGTTCACAGCGCTACTTCTTACCCTCATTTCCACAGCATTCCTAGGGGAAATGTCAAGCCCACTAATGTATGATACTAGAGAATTTACAATAAATTATTTATGCTGATACATCTTTGCCTGCATCCTTTGGGGCTAGACTGGTCATTGGTAGGTAGGAAAGGGCTGATAGAAGAAAGGAGCCCATTACTGCAGTTCACCTGCATGGTTGCTGATAAATAACCATCAAACAGCTTATTCTCTCTTATGATTTTATAAATTTATTTATTTATTTATTCAGTTGTGCATGTGTGCGTATGTATGTGTGCGCGCGCGTCTGTGTGTGTGTGTAGAACCACGGACGAATTCGGGAACCATCATGGATGCCTCCACTTCCTCCACCCCGGGATTCACAGGCTCCACCCTACCAGGGCCAGAAACGCAGGCCGCCCCTGCTTCTGCCTGGTGTCTATACGTGGGGTCTAGGATCCGAACTCAGGACCTTCCGCCTGCAAGGCAGAGGCTTAACCCCTGAGCCACCTCTCCAGACCCTCTCTCTTATAATTTTATGGTTACAATTCTCAGTCTAGCTTAACAGAACATGCACCAACACCAGGCTGAGGAAACTGGCTACACCATCACCACATAATGGCTGAGAGACAGACAATCCTTACTTGCCAGACCAGCATGTCTGGCCAAGTGTACAAAAGGATGCCAACTCCCTCAACCAGCTATCTGTATTTTATTACAGGGCCTTGTCCCACCCACTATAGGCTGGGTCCTCCTCATCAGCTAGACAATCTCCTGCAGGCTTGCTCTGGGCTTAACCCAACTACTAATTCTCTACAAAAGTGCCTAGAGCTCAAACCCTCAACTGTCAAGTTGACATCTGTGCCTAACTATGATACCCACTGTCAAAACACTTTTCATAAAATAGGGGGACAGGAAGCAACACTTGCTTGTTTGTTGAGACAGCTTCTCATGTAACCCAGGTTGACTTCAAAGTCAATACGTAGTAGATCACTTTGAAATTTTGAACCTCCCGCCTTTACCTCCCAGGTGCTGGAGTCATAGGTACGTACCATGCCCAACTTACATGGCTCTAGGTATCAAACCCCAGGCAAATACTCTACTGACTGAGCAGCATCCCTAGCCTCCTTTTAAAAGAAGTTTCCCACTATGTAGCCCAGGCTTCTATTCAGCCTCCTGAGTGATGGCCTTACAGATGTCAGCCATTATACCCTAGTAAGAAAGAACATTTCTTTTTCTAATAGAAAAGAATATAGTCTTTTTTTCTTTTTTGAGAATTAAGGTAGAGTTTATTAGAAAAGAGAAAGGTTGAAACTCACAGACTCCAGAGGTGGAGTGCCATAAGGAGCTAGGGCGCCTCCATGAGACACAGAAATAAAACAGAGCTCATGGCACTAGAGTGCCATGAGGGGCTAGAGAGCCCATGAGAACTCACAGTGCCTACGCATGGAATTCATGAGGAGCAAGGAACAAGAAACAGACTCATGGCACTGGAGTGCCATGAGGGGCTAGATTGCCTCCAAGAGAAGTAGGTAGCTGGAAACAGACTCATGGCACTAGAGGGCCATGAGGGGGCTCGATCGCCATCATTTTTTTTTTTTTAATGTGGAAAAAGTCCAGTTACTAGGGAATTCTCTAGCAATGCCTGTCCTAGCTTGCTGCATAGCACAGGGGTCATGCTTAGGATTGGTGCTCAGCACGAGTAGAATGCCAGGCTCCTGGTTTGATCCCTCACAGCAAACAGGAGAAACAGCAGCTTTGAAGAAGCTGAGGGTCTCCTGGGGTGAGCTGCCATTCTTCAGTAACAGGCAATTCAGAGAAGACTAGTGTGAAAGCGGGACTTCTGGGTGTGAATTTCAAACTTGAAGTTTCTGTACTTTACTCACCCTTGGATTTAGAACACACAGGACAGAGGCTCGGCTAGGAAGACAGAGTACTCAAGCTCGGCTGGGAAGCTGTCTGTGACTGCAGCCCTAGGCAGAGTGGCTGAAGTTAGCTGAAGTAGGTTTTCTATTCTGGGCCCTACAGGTGTGACTGCCTCTGCGGGGTTGGCCTTCTTGGGGCCCAGCATTGCATGTTTTCTGGCCCCCACTTGCTGAAGCTGTGGCCTGGCCATGTGTCCTGTGAAGTTATAAATAAGTGAGCTGGAGGGGCGGTGGTTATGCAAGCAGGCCAGAGGTTGTCCCCACACCACTCCTTCCCCAGCCCCAGTGGGTCTGCAAGCCCTTGGCACTGAGCCTGCAGCCCTGGGAAAGTGAGGCACTTCTTTTTTTTCCAGGGCAGTGGAGCCCAGTGGAGAAAAACACAGCTGTGAGAAGGGAACAGGAGAAGGCAGTCAGCCATCAGGGACAGAGAGAAACTTCCAGAGACCAAAGGAGCCAGAGCCTGGGGGGCTGGTGCTGGTCCAAGTGGGGAAAAGGCCTTTCCTGGGGCCAGGCGCTGCCAGTGGGGGACAGGTCTGCTTAGCTGGCTAGCCTCAGAACCTGCCCTTTGCCCGTCTTGGGTTTTTTCCCCTTCTTCTTTCCTTCCTCTCCCTTAAGACAGGGTCTCACATAGTCTAGGTTGACTTCAAATTCTATGTAGCCTAAGATGACTGACTACAAATTCCTGATCCTCCTGCCTGCACACCCCACCCTCAGTGCTGGGGTCACAGGAGCACTGCACCATACCTGGTATTCCTTAGTCTATCCTTATCCTTGCTCATGTTGGTCCAGCAGATACACAGGTGTCCTTGCAGAAGGATTCTAGAATACCAAAGGGCCTATGCCAAAGCATTCAAGGTAGAGCCTCAAAGAAGAAGAAACTACTTGCCTTTTTACCAAATGTCTCACAGCCTTTCTGTTATGTTCGGATAACTTAAAAAGATGATCGTTTAAATGTATATATTTTTTGAAGTGCTGGGAATGGAATCCAAAGTCTCTTGCAGGCTAGGCAGGTGTTCTACCACTACTGAGTTGTATCCCCAACACCAATAATAAATAAGGAAAAAAAAAATCACAGATTTAGGAGCCAGCAAGATGCCTCAGCAGGTAAAGTCACCAAGCCTGACAACCTGAGTTCCTCCCTGGAGCTCATGTTGGAAGAACCAGTTCCCACAAGTTGTCCTGTGATCTCACAAGTAATGACGCGCATTTCGCATGCGCGCATCTCGCATGCGTGCATCTCGCGCGCGCGCGCACACACACACACACACACACACTAAAGGTTGAAAACATCACAGATTTAGGTGCATGCCTGGAATCCCAGCACTCAGAAAGCAGGAGTGGGAGGACTGAAACAAGGTCAATCTGGCCTACACATGAAGACCTTGTCTCAAAACACAAAACAAAAATATAAAAACGAAACAAAAAACCTTTGAAAATAGGATATTTTATCTGGGGTTAGATTTCTAAATTATGTGTGTGCACATAATGTATACAAAAGTATATAAACAAATTGATCTTTGTCAATGTATTTGAATTGGAACTACTGTAAGAGCCAGAAAACTCAAAAAAAGAGTGGGAAGGTGGGAAGGGAGGAATAGGGTGAAACCTTTTAAAGAAGAGATTTAGGATTACAAGACAAAGATGGAGGAGGGAATAATTGAGAAAAATACATAGCATGAAAGGAGGGGATGGGAGACAGAAGTGACATGGGGGATAGGAGGAAAAGAGGACTTATAGAAAAAGAAAATCCCAAAAATGGTGGGAAACAATCCCAAAGGAACATCCTGTGCTAGTAATATGTCAAAAAAAGTGTTAAAGAAAGGAACCAGAATGAGCAGTCCCTATGCAGAGGAGCATAGCATGAGGAAAACAGGGAGCCTTGAGCTCACCCACTTAGAACCCAGGAACACAATTATACTAGAAGTAACAGGCACTTCTTGATAAAATGTTGGTCAGAGAGGTCTTAAAGGCCCCCAAACATGATATGCTTTTGTTATGGCTCTTGGTTGCTTTCCAAAAACCATCAGACCCTATTACTGAAGATGCAACACAAATTGAATACAGTAAGTACATGAGCAAAATGTATCAGCTAGAACTGGTCTGAGAACTTTCTTCTTGCTGGGTAGCTTATACAGTACCAAAGAATACTGTAGAAGCTTCTGGGGGAGAAAAATAATCACAAGCCCCATCAAAGGTATAAGATCTGTAAATTGCAATATAGATCATCACCATGGCAACAGGTGACCACCAGTTAGTGGCATGAGTACCAAGGAGACAACCAACAGCTTTCTGGTTGGACTCAAGACCCACTTGTCAAAATGGTACCCATCCCTGTTACTGTAAATTAGAACAAGAACCTAAAAAAGGGAAGGAAATAGATCAATAGAGAAGATAGTACATCAAACTCTCTATATGTAGCTGTTCTATTATATCTACAGAATGGGAACTCACAGTGGAAACCTTTGTGTCTAAAGCTGGATGAGTGAAGGGAAACACACATCAGTAGGGTGGCCTAAAGAGAGGTAACTTGTTACACTACAGAGGAGTAGACAAGCCAGAGTGAACCCTGAGGTCCATGAGGCATGCAGGCAGAAGGGTAGGAGGGAATAGTGAAGGGAAGGGAGAAGTGGGAGGGAGAAGAGAGGGAGGGAAGCTGGGATGAATACTCAATATGCTTGTAAAAATAGAAAAAATTGATTTTAAAAAGTGTGTAAAGAAAATATCAATGAATTAAAGAATATAAACAGTTCCAAATATAAACTAATCATCTTACGTCCTGTATTAGTTTCCTTTCTTGCCGCTCAACAAAACATCCAACAAAACAACTTAAAGGGAAAGGTTCTGGTCGTGGTCTCAGCATGGCAGGGAAGATGTAGCAGATAACTCACGACATGCAGACAGCAAGCAGAGAAGAGCTGAAATAGAAAGGAGTCTCCAAGAACAGTCACCTGACGACCTGCTTCCTCCAGCCAGCTCTCACCTTCCAGAGTTCTACCATTTCCCAAAAGTCCATCCAAATTTTGAACCACCAGTGAATTAAACATTCTTTAGGCCAGAGTCCTCAGGAGCTAATCATCTCTGGTCGCTCCCTCATGGATACATACTGAGGCGGGTGCTTTGCTAAGCACCTAGTCATTCCTCACCTAGTCAAGTTGACAAGATGAAACATCATATCTTTCCTACCAGTCTATTTCCTGTTGCTATAACAAAATGTCTGAAGTAGGGCTGGGAGTGCAGCTCAGTGCTAGAGTGCTTAGCTAGCATATGTGGGCTCCTGGGTTCCATTTCCTGCACCGAAAACAAACGGCTCTGAAACACAGTAATTTAGAAATGTGTGCATTTAAAGGTTTGCAGCGTCTGACGGCATGGTGCCGGTGTCTTCCTGGCACATCCCAACACAGAGACAAAGGAGGGTCTTTCTCTTCTTTCGTCTCCTCCTTAGGAAGCTGCTAAGGCAGAACACCACCTCCAAATATCATTCACATGAGAGCTGGAGAGATGGCTGAGGGGTTAAGCCTTTGCCTCACAAATACCATTCATATGAATCTGGAGATTAAGTTTTCCACAGCTGAACTTTGAGGGCACAGTGAAGATAACAAACGCTTGAGCCAAGTGCTGTGGAGCGAAGGTGGTCCCTCCTAACTATGAGAGGATGTGAGATGACTGCACCACTCTGTCTCCTGTGTCACAAGCGACCATCTTGTGCCTGAGACCTCCGGGGAGGAGGAGACTGGGTACGTGACTCAGCTGGTGGGCTGCTAGCCTAGTGTCCAGGAAGCATGTTCTGTCCCCAGCACTGTATGTGCTTCTAGAAGCAGGAGGGTCAGAATTCAACATCATTCTCGCTACACAGAAAGTTGAAGGCCAGTGTGGGGATACATGAAACTCTGTTTATGAGAGAGAGAGAGAGAAACAGAGAGAGGTTGCACACCACATAAACACACATCACACACACTCAGGTATACCACACTCAACTCATACACACCACATTCACACACACCCCTTCTAATCACATTGTCCTCTACTTTGATTTTTTTTCATAAAATACATGCTGGACGTAGAGTCAGGTGACCTTAGAGGCCTCTGCCTTAATAACTAACCCTGCATTAGCCTCTACAATGGCTTTGGTCCTCCAATGACCCGCACAGATTTCTAGTCTTTTCATAATGCGAATGAACAGTCCCCTCGAAGCCTGCGATCTCCCCACAGCTGCAAAGACACCCGTGTTCTCTGCCTTTTCCCCATATGCAGCTCTGCGCTTGCTGCTGTCTCTCTCCTCCTCCTCCCGACGTGCTTTTTCCTCCTGGGAAGTTTTCTCTGACTTTGCCTGCTCCTCCATCTCCATAGCACTTCAGGAGATAGACGGGTATGTGTGACCCCAGCTCTGTATTTCTAGCAAACTTCCCCATGTATGGCACATTTTAAAATTTATTTCTTTCCTATATATGTGATTACGGTGTGTGTTTTCAACGTAGGTGGGCATACGTGTGTGGAGCGTGTGCGCCCGCGGAGCGAGTGCGCTCACTGAGTGCCCACGGAGGGGCACAGCAGGGAGGGTGACATGGAATCGTCCGGCCTCGTTGTTTGGCCCTGGGTTTCCCAGACTCCGCCTTCTAGGGCGGAAGTTCAGGTCGCACCCGTTTCCGCTCGGCGTTTTCGCTGGCGAGGCAGAGCCTTCTCCCCTGGCTCACACCCCAGCCTCGGCGTTTCCTTCAAAACCCACCGGGAGAACGAGGCCGTTTCTCCCCTCCGGACGAGCGCGGACCGCCGCGCCGCGTGTCCGAAGCTTTCCCGACCCCAGCGCGGTCCAAGCACCACCTTCTCTTCGCATCGACCTCACGGCGCGGGCTGTCGGTGCCAGGGCTCCTCAGAATCGAACCAATGGTCCTAGCATTTCCACCTGTGCTTCGGTGCCTCAACTTCCCCAAAAGCCCAAGCGTCAGGTTGCGCGTCTCCCCGGAGCAGAGGCCGGACGCCGGCTCCTCGCGTCTGAGTCCCGCCCGCTTGGCATTCTGATGGACGGCCCGGCTGACGAATCAGCGCGCGGCGCGGTCCGGCCCCGCACATGCGCACCGTGAGGCTTCGCGATGGGCGCCCTGCGAGCCCTGGGCCCGGCGGCCGGGGGCTGGCGCCGGGGGCTAGCTGCGTGCGCGCCGCCTGCGGACGCGGGCTTCGGCAGCGAGGCCCGGTGATTATGACTCCACCGTCGTGCGGGAGGAGGCCAGGGCCGGGGCGGCGCGGGCCCGGGGTTCAGATCGGGGGCGCGCGGGTCCTGCCCCTGGCCGGGCTGTGGGACCCCGACGCTGCTTCCTTGCGTCGCCCCCGCGGTGAAGTCGGGGGGCAGGCGAACCCCACGTTTCCATTCAGTCCGGGCGTGGTGAGGCTTTTGCGAGAGGAGGCAGGACGGGGCGGGGTGCGTGGAGTTAGCGTGGAAACCCGCGGTGACCCGCGCGTGCTTCTCCCGCGGGGCGCAGGCGTCGGCCGCGATCGGGGGGCCCCAGGCAGCGGGCGGGCGCCGAGGTGGAGCAGCCCTTCCCGGGGCTGCTGCGGACAGAGGGGCTCGGCCGCGAGGAGCTGCTCGATGCGCTGCGGGCGTCGGTGGTCGACCGGACAGGTGAGGGCCTGCTGCCCCCGAGCCTTCCCGCCCCCCGGAGTGGGACCCCAGGTTCTGCCCCCCTGCCTGTCTCTCCACGGCGAGGGAAGGTTCATTCGCAGATCTGGCATGACTAACACAAGTTACTGTTTCCTGGCTGCCAGAACAAGTTTGCGAGTTCGAGATAACCTGGGTTCTGTGTGCCTTTAGGAAAATAACTTAGTATTCCTGAATCGCAGAACTCATTTTTCACAAGCTTTTTGTTGCAGACTGCTGTGTCTTAGCCGTAAATATGGTTCCTGGCCCAGTCCCCCATAACAGAATATTGAGGAAGAAAACTTTTTGTCAGTGGATTTAATCCCATCAATAGGTTCCTGCCAGCCTGGGCTACCTGAGATCTTATCTCAATCAGTTGCTGGGATTACAGCATGTCAAGGCCAACCTGTCAGTGCTGTGAATAAAGCAAAGTAGGATGCTACAGTGTGAGAAACCACAGGAAGGGTGCATAACATGTCCAAGATTTTGCCATCTCTGCTCTGACATTTGAGCCAGGGAGAGATAAAAGAGGCAAGTTCTAAAGTCTGAGACCCAGTGCAAAGGCCCTGGGGTGACATGCGACTGACTTTTGTGAGGAGCAGAACACTGCAGTAGGGATGATAACCCTTGAGCATCACAGAATGTCACATGGGGCCCAGTGGAAACGTGCAGCCCCTTGAGTGCTGACCTGGTGTCTGTGTAATTATCTATTCAGGACCACTGGTGACGTTGAACAAGCCACAGGGTCTACCCGTGACAGGTAGGGACAGGTGAAGGGGATGGTGGGGTGGTACTGTGGCCAGTGGGGGCAACCTGTCCTCTGTTCTCTTTATTTCCAGGGAAGCCAGGAGAGCTGACCTTGCTGTCTGTCCTGCCACAGCTGAGCCAGTCCCTGGGGCTCCCTGAGCTCCAGGTTGTCCGGGCACCTGGGAAGTAAGTGATGGGCGAGGGACCTTTCTTTACATACAGCTGCAATCTGCGACACTCTGGTGGAAGGAAGTACCTGGCACGTGGTAGACAGCAGTTGGTGGGAACTATGAGCTTTGAGTTCCCTGGGGACCAGACAAATTGAGAAACTTGCTGCACTGGGACCTCGAGATGTCTGGATGATAGTCCTCGCATTAAGTGGCTGTCCCTAGGAGTCTCTAGCCCAAAGGGACTTGAACATGTACTACTGGTCGTCTTCTTCCAGGGAGGCCTCTGGGCTTTTACTCCTTTCCAGTTGTCCCCAGACAGCAAGTCGCCTCCAGAAGTTCTTCACCCATTCAAGGAGAACCCAGAGACCCACAGCCACCTACTGGTGAGTGCTGTGGGGTGGCTCCCTGAGCCGTGGGCCAGTCCTAGTTGGCTACCCTGTGACCACCTTTCCTTTCTCAGTGCCATCACTGATGGCGTCCCAGCCTCCTTTGAGGGGACAATCCACGCAGCCTTGAAGCTGGAGTGGCTGGATGGCATGGACCTTGTAAGTCAGGGGTCCCTCTGGGAACACGATGGCTGGGGGGTACTTCTGGTGTGTGTGAGGCTGTTTGTTCTTGGCTGGTGCCCTAGGCAGTGCCAGTGAAATCTGCATCCCGGAAGGACATTCTGGAAGGAGTCAAGAGGACCCTCAGCCGTTTTCGCGTGGTGGCCACCGGCCATGGCTGTGCCCTGGTCCAACTGCAGCCACTGACCGGTGAGTCTGAACAGTGCCTGGCTCAGAAAGGCCAGGTGGGGTGGAAGAGGGCTCAGCAGCCCAGGGAGTATCTGGTAGACACCTCCCCTCCACCCGCCCTAGGCTGTGTGACCAGGTCCAGTGGGGGGGGGGCAACAGCTCCAAGCTTGGACTCCACAGTAATGCACCCAGCAGGAGCCACTCCCAGGTCCTTGTTCCCAAGAGTTTCAGCTCTGCAGGGGCGTCTCTTGGGGGCAGAGATCACAGGGTCCAGGAAAGAAGCTGGCAACTGCCTCTCTGTCCTGTCGCCCAGTGTTCCCCAGTCAGCTGCAGGTACACATGGTGCTACAGCTCTGCCCAGTGCTTGGGGACCATACCTATGCCAGTCGAGTGGGCACCGTCCTGGGCCAGCGCTTCCTGTTGCCAGTGGAGAGTACCAAGCCCCAGACACAGGTACTCAAGTCTGCTAGTCTTGCTCCCTTGGTGGGGGGCGGGGCTTCATCCCCAGGCACAGCTGTGCACACTGGGACAGGAGGCAGCAGGTTTGTCTTCCAGGACTGTCTGTGTCCCTATAGTGCTATGTGACTTGGGCAAGTGACACCGACTCTCAGAACCCCTGTCCATCTGTCCATATGCCAGTCAGACAATGGCTGGTTTCTACAGTCTGCTTAAGTTCATCTTTTGAGTGTTTGGAGGAAGGAGAAAAGAGGCCAAGTGGATTTCTCCTTGTGTTGAGCTGAGTGGGTGCAGTAGGGATAGATTTTGCTCCAGCTACCATTCAGGGGGGCCCACTGTTGCTTTCCAGCTGCTAAGGGACATGAGGTTCCTGTGGATAGGAAGTTTGGGGGCTGGGGCTGTGCACTTCCATCCAAGCATTCCTCGTCTGTCAAAGACCTCACCGTATGCCCAAGGTGCTGAGAAATACAACTTAACTCTGTTCCCAGGAGAAACTGATTTGGTGAATTCCTAAGTAGGGATCTGAGAGAGCGAGTGTGTGTGAAAGAGAGAGAGACTGTGTAAAGAGGTATGTTATGTCTCTGTGTGTTAAGGATGTGTATCTGTGTCTGTGTATAAGAATGTAGTGTCTATTTGTAAGAATGTGTGTGAGGATGTGTATGTATCTGTGTATTGAGATTGTGTGTGTGTCTCTGTGTGTGTGTGTGCAGCAGATGTGAACAGCAGCCTCAGGCCAAGGAGGTGGCGCTCCATCTGATAGCTGCCTGTTTCTCCAACTCCAGGTCCTGGATGAAGCCCTCCTCCGACGCCTCTGCCTGACTCCTGCCCAGGCCGCCCAGCTGCCCTTGCACCTGCATCTTCATCGCCTCCTCCTTCCAGGCACCAGGTCTAAAGATGCCCCCAGTGAACTTCTAGCACCCCTGCCTGCTTACTTCTCTCGGACCCTGCAGTGCCTGCGGCTCTCCCAACGTCCGACCTCCCTCAGCGCCTGACCCCTCCCTCTGGAAAGTAGAGGCAGAGGGTAGGGTCAGAGCCAGATCCAAGGAGAATGCAGTGATGCTGTAAAGTCAAGGTTTGAACTGGCAAGAAACCAAAGAGCAAATCCCAGCCGGACTGCTTATATCTGGGCACCCTTGAGCACATAACTTTTCTGTGGACTTGAAACAATAAAAGTTCCTACCTCATGGTCCAGTTTGGGGATGTACTAAGGAAGCATTAGCCTGGATTGTGCTCTGTGGTCAGGAGATAAGTGGCCAGGTCTGGAAGTGGTTTCTGCCAGGAATCCTGGCCAAGAGGACATGTTAGATTTTTTTAACACATACAAATTTTACCATCTTAATCATTTTTTCTTTTCCAGTCAGATTTCATTATGTTGCCTAGGTTGGCCTTGAAATCCTAGACTCAAATAAGCCTCTCACACCACCTCCTGAGCAGTTGGGACTATAGGCATGTGCCCCATATCTGACTCCCCAGCTCAACTTTTTTTTTTCTTCTTTTAAAGCAGGATCTCATGTATCCTAGGCTGGCCTAGAACTTAATATGTGAATGTGTCGCCAAGAATACCTTCAACTTTTGATCCTCCTGCCTCCACCTCCCTAGTGCTGAGATTACAGGTATATGTACAACCACATCTCTCAGCTTACACTGGAGATAGAACTCGGCTCCATGCTTGCTGGGCAAGTGGTCTACCAACTGAACTCCAGCCCTAGTCCCAAGTGTAATCATTTTTTTAAATTTACTTATTTATTGGTTCCTTATTACTTTGCTCTAGAGTCATTCTGCATTTTTCAACCACTTTGCCTAGCATATATACTCCCTAGCGCTTCCTTCAGTGAGCATGCACTGTCCTCTTGGTTGTGGATGCTGGCTGTGAACAGAGCTCTCCCTTATACTCTTGTGATTCCAGGTAGCCCCTTGGTTTCTGGCTGCAGCACACCAGTCTCCACACCTGGGGAAGGGCACTGGGTAAGAACCCAGGGTCTCATCTATTCTGAGCAAACATTACCACCTGGCCAAACCTCTGCCTCTATAGTATTTAAAGAAATTCAAAATATACCATCGTCGTGTAATGACATCCTCCGCCAAGTGACAATCATTGCAGCACTGTGGCTGCCAAGAGAGACTCGGAGCAGTTCAGGCCTGTTGACTTTCCGTCATAAGAGGTGGGAGGTTCATGAGAGTGGCTCTGAGATTCCAGCCACTCCCTCACTGCCCCAGCTGCATGTCTGGGAACGTCCCGACACAGAAGGTGGAATGTGGAAGGGGAGAACTCTGTACGCAGCTATGGTGTCCGCGGCCCATGCTGGAGTGATCACGACTTTGGTGATGCAGCTATCTGGGAGTTATCCACATTCCTGTAAATAGACCCAATGAACCCAGGGCTCACCAAGCTAGGTTTGGATAGAATTGCTTTGGTTTGTTGCTGGGGTTAGGTGTTTGCTCAGAACTGGCGTGCTGTTTTTTAAAAACTAAGACAGCAGGTGCAACAGCACTGGCCTTTGAACACACTTTTCCCTCTGCTCCACTTTGGGTCTTAGTGTGTGTGCGTGTGCATACAGTGCACTCCTGTATCTGTGTGAGGGTGTCCCGGGCTGACCTTTGCACTGTGTAGCCAAGAATGACCTCGAGCACCCGACCCTCCTATTTCCACTCTCCAAATCTGAGCCACCATAACAGCTCCTCCCTTTCCAGAACATTTGTCTTTGGATTTAGGGCCCATCCAGTTAATCCCTGATAACATTATCTCAAGGTGTTAATTGCAGCTGCAAAAATCTTCCTACATGAGAATGCATTCACTGGCTGCAGGAGGGCCATCATCCAAGACACTACGGTTAGAAATTACTGTACTGTACATAAATGCAGTCTGATGGACATTCCATTTCTGGGTGGCTTTGGCCTCTTACTGACTGACATATCTTGAAGAAGGCCTGAGGCTCAGCAAAGGTTCAGCTTGTCCTGCAGGGCAAAGGGGCCCCCTAGTGGTCGGTATTTCTGACTATGCGCCCCTTCAGCTCTCACTGCCACGTGGTCTCAGGCAAGGCACATCCACACTATCACAGCGAACCCCCCCTCCCAACTACTCCCAAAGAGTCCTTGCACAGGAAGCCCATGTGTATCACTAATCAGGAATTCTGAGCTGTATTGTTAGGGTCCTGGCTAACTAGCTCTTGCCCCAGACTTGTATTGCACACTGCTTCACCCCACAGTGAGTTGACACCAGAAGAAATCACCTACCCCCCACACCCCATAGTGGAGTTGAGTCCACAGTACATCATTTACTCCTTTTTATTTAACACTGGGACTGGACAGGGCAGTGGGGATCAGAGCAGGGATCTCTCTAGCTTCATAGCCCTTATCGACCCCAGTTTCTGGGATGTCAAAATAAGGGACAGGGATATGGGGAGGCTTGGCCTCTTCTCAATATATGCTCAGCCTTGGGTCTGTCGCAGAGTCTGGCCTTGAACTTGCCTTTGGCCTTGACTTTCCTGTACATGCTAGGAAGAGTTCCAACTTCAAAGGGCAGAGGCCACAAGGCGCTTCCAACACGGGGGCCTCGAAGGTGCTGGGGAATAGCAGCCTCGTTGTAAAGGAGGAGGGAGATAGGATCAGGATTCTGTCTAGGAAGAGGTTTCTGGGGGAGACAAGGCCTTCCCTGGGGGGCTGACTGGCCTGAGTGCTGCCCTCTGCCTGTGCCCCTCAGACCCGACCCCAGTGCTCAGCACTGCCCTCCAGGGTGTGAGCGGCAACCCGAGGCCCACCTTTCCTGGCTTCAGGATGCTGGGTGCCAACTTGAGCTCGGGATGTGGTGGGAAGGTCACCAGAACCCTGGCGGTTGGCAGAGTCATCAAGGCCTTGCCGGTAGTTGACAGCGCCTTGGAGCCCACAACCTTTCCGTGCTGGACTCTGAGGACCCGGCCCTGGGGTTGGAGCACGTGAGGGGAAGGCAGCTGGGCCTTGGCATGAAGGCTGGGGAAGTAGGCCAGTTCTGTGAGAGAAGGAGAGCCGTTAGGGTCTGGGGAGGCTCCCAGAGCCCACCAGCTGCACAGGTGTGGGGGTGGGGAAAGGAGAAGGATGGGGAGAAGACACACTGGAGCCCTCCTCCTCTCTGGGGTCCCACAGATCTGTGTGTCTACATCGTAACCTCACCCCTTCTGAACTGCTCTTAAACTTCCTGCTACCTCGGCTGGAAAATGAGGGTGATGGCACCTGCTTCATAGGGGTGCTGTAGGGCCTAAAGGAGCTGGTTAAGCAGCAGGGCATGGTGTTGGGGCTGAGTTTTGCACAAGCATCAACTCCTTTTCTCACAGGAGCATGGGGGTCAGGGCCAGCTAATACAGCAGGGGCAGCCTGGGCTCCGAAGAGATGACATCCTAGGACAGACCCTTGACATCTGCTCCAACTACCTGGGGCAGGGTATCTAGTTTGGAGGTGACAACGTTATCGTCTGTATATTTAAAGATACTCAGTGAACAGACGTTTGTTTTGGTTCCTACTGATAGTCTTTTGGTGGAAGGGCAAATCCAGGTGGTTGGAGGGGCTTGGAGAACAGTCAGCAATCGACACCTGACAGCAAGCCTAGGGGTTCTTCAGTGGCCACCTGTTCGAGGGGTGGGATTGCCTGTCCCCACTAACAAAGGTCCTGGTGAAAACGCAGCTCACCCTGATGCTGGGGGCATCCCACTTCTGAAGGGTGGGGCAGACCAGGGCGTGGCCCTTTTCGCCTTGCCTTTCTTCCCCTTTCCAGGGACCGAAGCGATGGTGGCAGAGTCTGGCTTCTCAGTGAGCCCCAGGCTCCTGGCCCCAGCATCTTTCCTAGAAGCTGACCTGGGGGTAAGAGTCCCCGAGTCCTTGCTTTCCCCAGAGGTTTGTTGGGTTAGCAGATGAGGGAGTGCTGTCTGGACCCCCATCCGCCGGTGACACATTGCCATGGGTTTCTTGATGGTGGACCCCTCCACCAGCAACCGGATACCCACGTACTGGGGCACCTCAACAGCAGGCTGTGGACAAGAAAAGAACACTCAGACGTGGAATCCGGAGGCCCAACAGGACCGAGCAGGGCAGAGATGGCACCTCCATCCTCTAAAGGATTAAAGTCCCTAGAGAGTCACATGTCTCCAGAGATCTGACCAGAGAAGCAGAAAACCTTAGCCATGCCACCATGAATGAACAGCACCTTGAACTGAGCATTCCCAGACAGACGGGAGGCTTGGTTTGAGTGTCCCCAAGGCTTGTGTGGAAATGGAGGGAAGTCAGGAGGATGGAATCATTGTAGACTTCAGAAGGTGAGAAGAGGCCTTTGGCGAGGGTTAGACAAAGTCCCAGGATGACACCATGACTGAACCCCAGCAGCCTTCTAAGACTAGGGATGGCCACACAGACAACAGTTATACCGAGGGGTCTGTCCCCCACCTCCCCCTCTCTTCTCTTTCCTAGCCCTCCCTCACTTTCTCTTAACCTTTTTCTCTCCTAAGCTTACCCTCAATGCTAGGTTTGGGTCCCGTGCCTTATCTATGCTAAGCGAAAGTTCTGCCAACCAGTTGCACCCCCATGACCTCCTGTCCCTTGGTATCACTTTGGGAATCTGCCAGCAAATCCAGAAGAAACAGATATAGCCCCTTTACCTTGCACCTCCAGGACTGTGAGTCCAAATGAAATCTTTTTTAAGTGTGCACACCGTGTGTGTGTGTGTGTGTGTGTGTGTGTGTGTGTGTGTATGTGTGTGTGTGTGTTCACGTGTCTGTGTGTCTGTGTGTATCAGAGGGCACTGTGTATGTATGTGGAGGTCCAGGGTGACATCAGTAATCATCCTGGATTGCTCTACCTCCTTACTGCTTTGCTCTGGGTGTTTTCCAGGCTCTGCCTCCAATGATCAGAAGTGCTAGCCACCACCATTTCCACCTGGAAATTTTATGTGGTATCCAGGATCCAAATTCAGGTCCTTTTGCTTTTGAGGCAGACTCTTAACCCTTGAGCCATCTCTCTAGCCCCCATCTTATATTATAACTTACACCATCTATAATATTAGCAACAGAAAGCAGAGAGATACAGAGTCATTAATAATTGCAAAGGGCAAGGACAAGGCTTTGAATGAATGGATCTACACCTCAATTCATGGCCAAATTTAGCATCAGTCATGACAAGACACTACAGTGCCTTGCGTCACATGAAGTACCACACAGCACTACCTCTGAAATGTTTTTACCAAAAATGTTTAACCCGAACCTCATTGAACTGCTTGACCTAATGTCTAGCTCACAGCACATCTTGATAATAGAAGACCAAGTTAAACGACACCACAAGGAAACAATCAGATAAATCCAAAATGTGGGGCAGTTCTACAAAGCAGTCAATCGGGCCCTTCAAAACAATCACATGACAGGAAAGAAAGCCCTGTCTTAGATTAAGGGAGGTTAAAGACAAAACTGCCAGTGCGGCTACCTCGATTACACAGTGGCCCCAAAACCCCAAAAACAGATCAGCAATAAAGAAATCTGAGAGTTGGTCAGATGGCTCAGCAGGCAAAGGTGCTTGCTGCCAAATCTGATCATCTGAGTTTGATCTCCAGAACCCACGTGGTAGGAGAGGTCGATTCCTACAACTTGTCCTTGACCTCTACACATGCCATGGCAGAGGCGCACACACACACACACACACACACACACACACACACACACACACACACACACACACACACAATTAAAAAAGACATTTAGGGGACCATAACATTTGAAAAACGTGCATGCTTAGTTCCCAAACCAGACATGTTGATGTGCATATGTTTAAATTTTTGTTTGTTTTGAAACAGCCCAGAGTGTCATAGTTGAAGGATGGCCTTCAACTCCTGATCTTCCTGCCTCCATCTTACCTTCCTGCAAGGATTACAGGTATGGGGCATCATGCATAGTACAATTTTTATCTATTTTAAACTGTAAATTACTTTCTCTATTACATTTCCTCTTTCTCTTTCTAGACCAATTATTTGCTTGTTTGGGACAGGGTCTTGCCAGATATCTCTAGATGACCTAGCACTGGCTATGTGGACCAAGCAGGCCTTGAACTCATGGCAATCCTCCTGCTTCCATTGCCTGCATGCTGGAATTACACGTGTGTATAACCACATCTGGCCACATTTCCTTGTTTACATTTTGTTTGAAGGCTGGAAGGATAGCTCAGAATTAGGACACTTGTTTAGCCTGCAGGGACCTGGATTCCACCCCTAACAACATAGGCACAGAACACTGAAACTAAAATGCACATCTTATTCTAAAACATGATCAGTCACTCTGACCACTGAGATTATGTAATCAGCTCCTCCTCTCTCCTGTTCACACTCTGACAGGTGCTGAAATCCTAGCAGAAGGCACTTAAAAACTTTCACAAGAAACCCAGAGTGCAGAAACCCTTCAAATAATTTTTGTAGCTTTCCCTTCCTCCTGTTCATTTTGCTATTTTGAAACAGCCTCGCGGCCTCGCTCTGTTGCTCAGGGAAGTCTAGAACTCACTAAGTAACCAATGCTGGCCTCAGATTCTCAGGTTCATGGTGATCCTCTTTCCTGAGCTCCCATGTCCTAACCTTGGTTGTCATTAGACTGGATTGGGAAAAGGCTAGTATATTCACAAAGCAGCTGCAGTGTGTCCTGAGTCGGTTAGATCGTGAGGGCTCTGATCTAATGGGTGGTCTTGTCCACTAAGAGATTCCAGATTTTTATGGATGATTTGGAAATGGTGGAACTGTGGGAGGTGATGTCTGATTAGAGGAAGTGGGTTACTGGAGACATGTCTTTGGGGACCAAGTCTCAAAAGTCTTCCTTGGCTTTTTCCTGTCTGGACTCTTCTCTGCTTCCTGCCTGCACTGATGAGAGCTGTTTTACCACCCCTTTCCTTCTTTGGCCTGGGGAGAAGGCTCAGTGGGCAGGGGCACTTAGTGACACATGCTGGCACAAGCACGAGGATATGAATTCAAATCTACAGAACCCATGTAAGAAAGCTGGGGTGGCATTTCCTGTGTGCCACACGCTACATCAGAAACTCAGTTCTTCAAACTTATTTAGTGTGTGTGCGTGTGTGTGTGTGTGTGTGTGTGTGTGTGTGTAAGAGTGTGCTGTGTATCCTTGTGGAGGACCAAGGGCAACTTCAGGAATTATCCCTGATTGCTTCTACCTCCTTTTTGCTTCTCTCTGGGATTTCCCAGGCTTTACCCACTACCAGGGTCAGAAGTGCAGGCTGCCTCCGGTTCCACCTGGCATTTTTACATGAGACCTAGGATGCGAATTCAGGACCTTCTGCTTTTGAGGCAGAGTCTTAATCTCTGAGCCATCTCTCCAGCCTCAGAAGCTCAGCTCTCAACTCAATTGACACAAAGGAGGAACTAGTTATATTCTTGCTTTATAGATGAGGAAACAGACCACCTAGAGGCTCTTAGAAACTTGCCCAGACTCAAAGCTCAGAGCTTCTGAACCTGAGGAGTCCCCAAGTCTCTGAAAGTATTCACCACACAAAGGAATTCACTAAATTAATCTGTCTCAGAGAAAGATGGAAATCTCTCTACAGTTGGGGAAGTGGCTGTCGAGACCCCCTGGTGGGCCAGGCCTGAGGGAGGGGTCCAGAGCAACTTACCTGCTTATAGATGAGTTCAAAGGCTCCTGTGTCACAGTTTCTGTCCAATCGCCGGTCAATAACCACACGCAGGGTGTCTGCTTGCACGCCAGCACAGAGACGGGCGGTGACAGCTGTGGATGGTGCCATGGTGGGGCTGGCGTTAATCTCAATCAGCCAGGGCCTATAGTCCTCCCCAAACACAAAGTCAGCACCATAGAGCTCAAAGCTGGCCTTCCGGCCCTGTACTGTGTCCTGGGAGGTCTGCAGGGCATGGATCACAGCAGCCTTCATGCCGGGCACGATGACATTGGACCAGGCACTCGGGGCACCCATGTCTTGCAGGTGGGACTGAAACTTCTGACTGGACCACATGTTGTCAGAGGGCAGCATTGGGTGCCGGCGGCATGAGGTCTCCAGGTGCCTCTGGATGGAATTGTTGCACAAGTGCACGGAGCTGCAGCAGAGAAAGACAGGCTGAGCTAGCTCATGTCTAGTGTCCACTTGAGATCTAGAATGGCTGGGAGATGGATCTGCACATGCCTGTGGGTGGTTATCTTGATTAAGTTAACTGATTTGGGAAGACCCAAGCACTGCGGAGCAGACCACTCTCTGGGCAGGGAATCCTGCACTGCATGAGGAGAAAAAGTGAGCCAGGCCGGGGGACTTATCTCTCAGCTTCCTAACTGCGATGCCAAATAAGCAGGGACCCCAAGCTCCTGCCAACTTTGACTTCCCCACCATGATGGACTGCACCCTTAAGCTGTGAACCAGAATTACCCTTTTTCCCCTAAATTTGACTTTATCAGGGTATTTTATCACAGCAACAGGAACTGAAACTAAAACACAGGTTCAGCCCTGGAGCCACACACACAAGCTCAAAGGTGCAGAGAAGTCCTGCAGTGCTGGTGGATCAAATGATCTAGCCTGGGCCCCACCACGTTCTTCCAGAACCAGAGTCAGTTGGCATCTTCTCACACTAGGCACTGCAAGAAGGCGACAGGAGCAAAGTGCTTTAGACCTAGTCCTGGGTAATCCCTCCTGTCCATGGAAGACAGTAAAGTTGGGATAAAACAACTCCAGAGTCACCAACATGCGTTAACCTGCTGTCTTCCTCATCAACTAGTGTTCATTTAACCTGACTGCTTCCCAAAGCCATATAATGGAGCAGTAACAACCCACTTCATTGTGTTCTATGGAAGGTGGCTGAGATACAGAGCAGAAGCTATCTCTTAACGAGACAGTCTCACCTACCCTAGGCTAGATGTGAACTCACTACATAACAGGCAAAGATCTTGAACCTCTGATCCTCCGGCCTCCTCCACCCAAAGGCTGGGATTATAGCTACTATACCTGACTTCATTTTTTTTTTTCTTTTGAGACAGGTTCTTACTTTAAAACCTCAAACTCATGGAAACTCTCCTGCCTCATCCTCCTAAGTTCTGTAATTCCAGGCATGAGCCACCATGCCTGGCTTTTTTTGAGACAGAATCTCAGGACTGTAAAGATGGCTCAGGGGTTAAACCTCTGCCTTGAAAACAGAAGGAGCTAAGTTAGAATTCTGGATCCCATGTAAAAAAACACTGGACGGAAATGGCAAGGGCCTGCACTTCTGGCTCCAGGAAGGTAGAACGTGGATAACTCCAGAGCAAAGCCAAGAGGAGGTAGAGCAATACAAGATAATACTTGAAATCACCTTTGGGCCTCCACGGGTACACGCAGTGCCCTCTGATACACACGCATACACACACACACAAACACACACACACACAAAATATTTAAAAACAAAACAAAACACAGAGTCTCTCACTGTGTTGCCCAGGCTGTCCTTCCGACCCAGCCTCTCACTAGAAACTGAGGCTTAAAAAGGTTTTGCTTTGCCAGAGAAACTGTTCGGATGCTGCAAAGATGGAATCTGATCCCAGGCCTCCTCAGGGCTTCTTTTTTATCCCAAGTTATCACACTGGCTTTTCTCCTCTAAGGTTTCTCGTGACCTATCTTTATAACATACCCAACCTTTTACCCCATTATATCTTTCTTATTTACTGCCTGTGTGTTTCTCCCTGCTAGGAAGTGAGCCCCTGAGCACCGGTACTGGTATCGTGTCTTGTTCAGCTCAGTATCCCAAGGCCCTAACCAGTGAGCAGCACAGGACACTCTTGGAAAGTGCGTGCAGGGTGGAAGGGAGGTACATGATGGATGGGAGGTGGGCAGCGGCCTTTGCTCTAAGAGTCCATTCTTCCTGTGTGTTTGCCTGCTCCCCGCTAAGAAAGCATGTGTAGAGCAACTCACTTGTCCAAGTTCTTCAGGGAAAAGGGTTGTGTGGAGAAGCGGATATAGCTGTCACGGTAGAACCATACGGTAAGTGGGTTCCAGTCCGTCACCAGAAACCACTGTCTCAGGTCAAACTTGGTGCCAAAGATGAGCAGGGGCCGCTCGATATACTTCTGTACCACCCACTTGCCATCCTTCATCATCATGGGGTTACAATCCACCAGCTTCAGCATCTCCTCTAGGTGGTCCATGCACACGATACCTGAGGGGTGAGGAGAAGCAGTCAGGGACAGGCCAGGCTGGGCTTGGGCAGGGCACAGAAGACCAGGGGCAGCCTGATGTTTGCTCTCATCCCCACAGAACCCACCCAAGTATATGGCTGCATCCCTCAGTCAGAACCTTTGATATAAGGTCTGGTGTCATGTAGGCTGGCCTCAAAGTTGTTATGTAGCTGAGGCTGGCCTTGAACTCTAGATCTTCCTGTTTCCACCTCCGTGGTACTGGGATTACAACTATGTGTTCCAGACCCAGCTATATTTTTCATCTGATGTTGAAGATGAACTACTAGTTTTCAGACCAAAAAGAACAGATGAAATTGTTCGCTCAAATCTCACCCAACACTGATTGACTTAGCTGCTTATTTTAGTCATTTGCCCACAAGGGTTTGTTTTTTTTTTTAAATATCTTTTTATTATTATTTATTCAACTGTGCGCGTGTGCGTATGTGCGCATGCGTGTGTGTCTGTGTCTGTGTGTGTCTGAGAACCACGGACGAATTCGGGAACCACCATGGCCGCCTCCACCTCTTTCTGCCCTACCAGGACCAGAAGCGCAGGCCGCCCCCGCTTCCGCTCGGCGTCTATATGTGGGATCTGGGATCCGAACTCAGGACCTTCCGCCTGCAAGGCAGAGGCTTAACCCCTGAGCCACCTCTCCAGCCCAAGGGGGTTTTGTTTTGAAACAGGGTCTTGTATAGTCCAGGCTCAGGGTGATCCTCCTACCTCAGCCTTCCAGGGCCAGGATTACAGGTGGTGCATGTACATTACTGCACTTGGCTTCTTTTTTCTCCAGGTGATCAATTGCTATTGCCAGCAACACTGTGACTCTGCAAATCTGTCTTTCTGGCCTTTTCTAACTATTTCTTCAGGATAAATTCCTGGAAATGAAATGTCCTAGGGTTTGTTTATTTGTTTTTGTCTCTGTGGTGAGGAAATCAAACCCAGGACCTTGCACAAGTTAGGCAAGTGTTCTGTCACTGAGATGCAAGCCTAGCCCTGACAAAGAAATTTCTGTGTCAAAGAGCATCGCGAACAATTGTGGGGGGGGCATGTGTGTAGATGCATGTATTGTTTATGTAGATGTGTATGTGGAATGTGTGTGGCATATATGTGTATGTATGTGTGTGTGTGTGTGTGTGTGTGTGTGTGTGTGTGTGTGTGTGTGTGTGTTGCTGCAGCTGGGACTCAGAGCCTTGTGCAAGGCCTTAAACTTGTTCCTGAGCACTGTGAGGACCTTGTTTCTTAAGAGTGCTATTCCAGAGCGTTCGCTTTAGACAATTCACTTATGTCTATACTTACATATATGCCCTACCAACAAGAGGCATCATCTACACAAGTCTGCTGGCAACCTCTCAGGAGGCTTTCTGAAGTCCTCAAAGGCTGAGCTAATGCCCTGCCCTGGTCTGTTGATTCTGCTGTTCAAATTCCATCACAGCTGGTTGAGTGGTCAGAAGAGCAGCCATTAGCAGTAGATACCAGAACCATCCCCATTTCATAGTTGAGGAAACTGGGGTGCAGCGAGGTGATCTAACCTGCTTAAGGTCACACAGAATATTAGTGGCGGGACTGGGACCCTGGACCGGCAGTTTGGCCTCCTTGGTCCTCTCTTCTGACACACAAAGGCTGAGGGGTGCCGCAACAGGAAGAGGAAGCTGCCCCTACCTCGGCCTCGGGACTTGGCTCCTGGCTTCACGATCCAGATGTTACGATTCCCCTCCATGTCGACCTGTGGCACTACAGCCCGCAGTCGATGTAGGATGTCCTCAGAGCGCCGGACCTGGGTCTCTCGGTATCTGAGCTCTGCCCCGTCACTGTGGGAGAACAGTCGGATTTTGTAGGATGGAACCTCAGGACAGCGAGGAGAGCCCCAGGAGAGACATAACCCCCTACATTCCCTAATTGCCCTGCTCTGACTTGCCGTGGTCATAGTTTTCCTCTAGACAAGTAGAGACAGCTCTCTTACCCCCTAACGGTGTGTATGTGAGTGTGTGGTCGGAGGTAGGCTTTCTTTGCCTCTCCCTCCAACCTCAAAAAAAATTTTAAAAAAAGGAAAGCTCTGTCATTCTCATCCTTGCCATCCCTAACCTGCCCTGATGACAGGAATGGGAAAGACAGGTGGCAGGGAAATCCCTTTCTCTTTCCCCGCTTCCTGACTTGACATTCTACCTTTCCTTGCTATCAAAGCTGCCTTTGGAAGAACTGAATGAATTGTCGCAATTAGTGAAGATGGGGCACAACTATGCACTGGCCCTAGTGCCAAGGGCTTTCTGTGTATTATCATAATCCTCTCACCAGCCTTTGGTGGAAACATAACACATCCCATTTCAGGAAACTGAAACTGCAGCTTAGAGAGTTATGGGACTTGCCCAAGACTATGCACTACATTGAGAGAGAGTCAGGAAGCCAAGCCTGACTGTTTCACACCCACTGCTGATGTGGAACTAACTGGAGGACAGGCAGGTTGCTCTTAGTCTACTGCTCAGGCACGTCTGTGCCTTCTCGGCCAGCTTTCTCGCCCATTGCTCACCCGTACCTGGCACCCGTTTACTTGGCCAGTATCTGTCCTCTCCCTCTGGAAGGCGGGTGCTGTGTGCTGCAGGGGACTGCACCCCGGGTCAAGAATACAAGAATGCCGAGCACACTCTCTGTGTCCCAAGCAGGGCACAGTGCTTCCCAAACACCTGCTAATTGATGGTCGGTACATTTTGCAGGAAGTCTGCCTCAGCATAGAGAGGGGTTCATGGGCAAGAGAGGGACACTATTCCCTACAAGTTGGAAAATATCCTCAGCTATATCCCTGATGGTTGCTTCATTTAAACTCTGCTGAACAGCAAGAACACCTGGCACTGTGTGGGCCCTAACCTTGCTAAGACGTTAACCTTAGTTCTTCAATGTAATCTTGCCACAGAGAACTTTATCTTGTTTTTAATTTTACCTATGTGAAGCGGGAGGGAGGGAGAAAGTCCATGCATGCATGCCATGGTGCACAGGTGGAGTTCAGAGAAGTAACCATTTCCCCCCAGGATTTTTATGTGGGAACTGGGATCTGAGCGCAGGTCCTTCTGCTTGCAAGGCAAAGTTCTAACCTCTGAGCCACCTCTCCAATCCAGTACGAGTAATTTGCAAAAAATACATCCAGTGTGATTTTATATTTAGGAAATAACTTTCCTAGAAAGTTACAAGCCTGGTCGGTGAGGCACGGATTTGTTTAAAATAGCAGAGAATCAGGTGTGGAGTCAGTGGGTTAATAAAGTGCTCAGTCCACTCACCACTGTATGTAATCTGTGAAGTTTTTGCTGTAGGTGGGTATTCATTTGCTTGAGGAAATATTACTCACAGTGGTCCTCCTGCCTCAGCCTCCTGAGTGTTGGTAGTATGTACCTCAACATGCCAATGTACATGTTTTATGTGATTCTGACTTTGGGGAGCATCTTCTAGTCTCTATGGAAATACAAAGAACTCTCCATAGCTTAGTTTAAGAATGCTGCCTCAAGGTGCTGGAGTATACACCCAACTTAGTAAAGCACTTGCCTAGCAAGCCTGGAGCCCCGAGTTCTAACCCATTACTGTTTTATGCTTTCTGGGAGCCAAGGGAAACATACAGGATTACCAGGAGGGTGCCTGGACCCTCCTGACTCTCATTCATCCTAAGTTCATTCTGAGACTCATCCACTGCTGATAACCAGGCTGTAGTCTAGCCACTGACACTCCACCTACCACCTGGAGCTGTTTCCCTGGAGAGCAGGGACCAAGCTTCCTTTCTGCAGCTGCAACCACGCTTGTGTCAGCGAGTGCTTACTGCCCTCGGCTCTTCCTTTCCTCTCGGCTCAACCCCCTCCGCCCAGAGTTCTGAAAACACAACATCTGTCCTCTCCCCTCCCCTCTCTTCTTCTCCCCTCCTCTCTCCTTCCTTTCTCTTCCCTCCCTTCCCTTCTTCTCTCCTCTCTCTTCCAAATAAATTAAAAATGAAAAGATTAGTAATATTCCTGAGGTCACAGAGTTTGGACACTGTAAAGCCAGAACAAGAACCCAAGTTTGCCTGATCCAAGTCTCTGCTGTGTAGGCCAAGAGCTGGACAGGCAGGTTTGGATTCTATCGTGGAGTCAGTGAGAGATCCTGAGGGCTCTTGGGTGAGAGAGCAAGAGGATGGAAAGGGGGGCCAGGACTTGGGCTCTGCTAAGGAGAGGGTCTGACCCCATCCCTTGGAGCTGCACAGCCCTGCCTGGGCCACTCACTGGATTAATTTGTAGTAGCGCTCGAGGAAGAAGGACCAGCCCTCAGGGCTGAAGTACATGGGAACGGCCGGGTCCTTGTCGATGTCCATGTGGGCCAGGCTGTTGAGGTGCTCCTCACACACACACAGAGCCTGGTCTACGAACTCTGGGGGAATGATCCCTGCCCTTTTTTCCAGTTTCTTGGGTTGTATGTCTCCTGCAGAGATAGAAGGTGTCATTATCCCACCCAGAGCAGGTAACATGACCCATGCCACAGTCCTGGTAGATTGGAGGCATCTTGCTTACCTGAGGCCCAGCGTGAACTAGATCCCCAGCTGCCCTGAGACAGTCCCTCTCTCACCTGAAACTGCTCTGACTCCACCTGCAACCCAAGCCTTTCACCCTTGGCCTCCACTGTCCCGGACTTTCCCTCCCCTGAGGCTCCACCCAAAATGTCCAGAGGTCTCTACTGCCTCCCTGGCCGCAGCACACGCCTGCAGCCTTGGTATCCCTGGGCCTATAAGATAGCAGAGGATCTTCAGCCTCAGCCCAGTGAACTATTGCATATGGACTGAAACCTGACGTGGTCTTTCACATCCCTCTGGACACCTAAAAACCAGCCCCACTCAGAATCCTGACAGATGTCAACAGCCCTTAAGCCACAAACTATTAATCTGTGTGATGCTTCCACATGGAAGCCTGACACTGGCTCAGAAGTGACAAGCCAGAAACCTTCTCCTCAGAGGACCCGCTGCACACCCGGTCCTGCCTCACCTTGAATGTCTGTAATACTCTAAAACCCTGACATAAGCCTGAGCCCTCAGCTGCCCACATGCAACATGTGCCGCACTCGAGCCCAGCAGCACGGAAATTAAAGTGCAGGGTCTCTGGTCACACATGGGCCCCTTGCGCCCAGGGATCCTGACAAAGCAGCAGCCCTCTTGGAACCTGACACATCTAGATTGGGTATAGCAAAGGAGAGGGGTCTCCTTTGGAAGGACAAGGACAGTCCTTTTCCTGGTAGAGCTGTACCCCTGAATCTCTGGCAGAGGGGCCCCAGGATTGCAGGGCTCAATCCAGAGAGAGAGAAAGACTGAGCCATGTCCCCTTCCCTCCCTGACTGGTCCTTATGTTCAGACATGGAGGGTCCTAGAGGACACTGTATGTTCCCACATTTCACTGCTTCCTCCCCCCAGAGACTTGAGCAGGCTCTCACAGATACAGATGGACTGTGTGGTCACAGGCTGCCTCTTTAGGGCATTCTTTTGGGGCCATGAAGACAAATTTATTAAACAGATGGGAAAACAGGTGTGTGGGTAGCTGGGACAGAAGAATCGATGTGGGTGGACTTCAGGATGGATAGGCTATAGATAGAAGGCCAGATAGACTTGCAGAAGGAAAGGTAGGAAGATTGGAAATGGACAGATGAGCATTCTTCAGAGTAGATGGCAGAGGTAGGTGACTAAGGAGACCAGCATGGGAGAATGGAGAAGTGACTAAATGCACAGTGGCTGGGCGAGTAGATAGTGGGGAAGTGGATCAGTAACTGAAAGAACCGTGGTCGGGCAAGTAGATAGATAAAGATGGGTAACGGATTGCACAGTGGCTGGGGAAGTGGGGAGGTAGATGTGTATTTTAGTATTGTAACTTGGTTGCTGTAATAAAAATCTGACCTAAACAATTTAGGGCAACAAGGATTTAATGGGTTCATGATTCCACATCATATTTATCATGGCAGAGCCAAGGGAACTGGCAGAAAAAGGACAAAGACCAATGTTACTTTCTGGCTTGCCAAAAATTCTACATAGCTCATTTGATCCTTATCCACCTGTCCAGGGAGGGGTCCTGCCCACTATGGGCTGGGTCTGCCCCTATCAATCATGCAATTAAAACACTCTCCTTATAGGCTTTTTCCAGAAGCTTGGATCACAAGCATCAAGTTGACAGCTGAACTGTCACAACATGACCAGATGAGTGGGCAGATGGATGGACACACTGGTGGAAAAGGGAGTGGGCTGGTCATGTGGGTTACACACACACAAACACACACACACACACACACACACACACAGATGAACAAACGGTGGATAGACAGGAGTGCAAGGGTGTGGGATTGAGGTAGCTTTGACACGCACCTGGCATCTTTTCCTCTTCGTAGATGGAATTCTTGTGTTTTGACTTCTCTTCTGACTTCTTCACCAGCTTGAGAACGTTGCGGGCAGCTGTCAGCCAGAAGTCCTCTGCTCCCAGGGCAGGGGATACCCTGCTCAGCCCCTTGGCTCGAGACCTGTCTTGGTTCCGGAACCTGACTCTACCTTTCTCATTCTGGAACTTGGCTCCTAATCCCACTGATAATATAGCACACCCAGAATGCAACCAGACTTGGCGCATCCTCTGTCTTTGGAAACTGACCTGGATCTATAGTCCCATTTCTTTCTTCTGTTCCTCATCTGCTCTTCTATGTCTTATTTTTAAGATGGGGACTTGCAGTTCCAAACTGGCTGGCTTGGAATTTGCTAAGTAAATCAGGCTGACCTTGAACTTGTGACCCTGCCTCTGCCTCCAAAGTGTGGGCATAAATCACCAAGGTCAGCCCTCTTTTCCCACTTTGGATACTCATTTTAGCCTAAGAACCAGACCCTTGGACTAAATCCTGTCTCAGGTTTGGATTTATAACCTAAAAGCTGGCATCTAATCTGGATCCAAATTCTTATCCAAACTTAGATCCCAGTGTGGAATTAAAGCCTGTTCTGCATTAGAGAGCACAGCCTACAGCCTTTGGTGGAACTCCCACTCCCTACCCAGACAACAGAACTCATCTCTAACCTAGAAACTCTCCGGAATCCAAAACAGAACCAAACCACTAGTTTCTGGAACCTGGTCTAGAACACAAGACAGGCTCCCCGGGCTTCTCTGGAGGCCACGGTTAATCAAGCTAGGGACTCACTAAGGGAGACCCATGAATAGGAGAGAAGGACTAGGAACCAGGTCTGTTGCTCTCTTATGTGGGTGCAGGCACGGGGCTCGGGTCTCCTTACCTATGAAGGCTTTCTTGTCGTCTTCAGCCCCAAGGCGGTAGCAGCGTGGGAAGAAGGAGTCAGCATCAGCCTCATCAAACCATGGCAGGTTCCGGAGGTTGAGACATAGACCCACCTATGGAAGGAGTTGCTCTGCCAAGGAGGTCAGGACCTTTGTCCAATAATCACTGATTTCATGTTTTTTTCTAATTCCAGATCCTGCAGGAACCTGGAATCCACTATCACTATGTCAACACACACCAGCTGTGGTACAAGGGCTGGATTTGAACTCAAGCCTGATAGCCCTCAAGTCTCATTGAATTAATACATTTGAAGCTTGCCTCAGAATTTTATCTTACTGACCAGGAAAGCAGAGAGAGGAGAAGGACTGCCAACTCAAGGATTGGGTTTGACAGCTGTCCTGCCTGCAACCCCGAGGAGCCCACCTTTGTTGTGAAAGAACCCGCACGGGCATAGTGGTTTATCATCTGATCCTTTGAGAGGAAGCGACAATCCAGCACATCCCGCCGAGTGGTCCAGATGAGGTAGGGAGTCTCGTTCCGAACCATGCGTGACTGGGGAGAAGGGGTGGAGAAGCAGAGAGGGAGGCTAGCAGGAGCAGCCCTGAAGCACGGTAAGTAGAGGATGTGTCTGACCCACATGCCATCTGTGCTTCCCTCCAGGGAACACGGGGTGAGCAGACCAAGTGTCCCAAGTGACTGAGCTGAATACCACAGTGCCACACTGTGCTTGGCCTGTGGCCATCCACGATGTGCCCAGTGGCTCCACATTAACAGGCACATCTCACATTGCAAAGGCTCTTCTAAGGACCCCCCCAATTAACTCTGGGACAGGGGATCATTGATACTAGCACTCACTATGTGTGTAGCAAGCCTCAAATCTTCTAATTCACCATCTTTCTGTCTCAGTCCCGAGTGAAGGATTACAGATGTACATCATCATACCCAGGTTGAAACTGTTACTCGTGTATGTCGGAAAACATAGGATGCTGGCAATTTCCAACATTTAGCTTGATGAACATTTAGACAAGTCACCTACCCCTCCTTGTGCCTTAATTCCTCCAGTTGTTAAATGGGCTAGTCCCTACCTGATAGGGTCTGGTAAAGGATAAATGAACTGACATGAAAAGTACCAGAACAGAGCATAGGATGGAATGGATGGCACATGCAATTCCAGCATGTGGAATTCCAGCAATCAGGAAGCTGGGATAGGAGGATCCTGAGTTTCAAGGCCAGCTTGAGCTATATACTAAGACCCTATTTAAAAGAAAAAAAAAAAAAAAAGGGTTGGAGAGATGGCTTGGAGGTTAAGACCTTGCCTCACAAGCATAAAGTCCTGAGTTTGAATCCCAGGTCCTATGTAATAAAATGCCAGGCGGAAATAGCAGCAGCTTGCACTTCTGGTGCTGGTGGGCAGAGATTGGCAAATCCCAGAGGGAAGCAAGGAGGAGGTAGAAGCAATCCAGAATGATTTCTGAAGTTGTCCTTGATCCTCCACAGGGACACATGTGCCCTCTGCTACACACACACACACACACACACACACACACACACACACACACACACTAATGAATAAATAAAGCTAAGAAAAAAAAGATGCCTGTAATCTATACACTTGGTTGAAGGCAGGAACAGGAAGAACCATATAAGACCTTGGAGTGGGGGGGGAGAAGAAAGGGAGGAGAAAGGAAGAAAAAGAAAACTTGGCATAGTTTTACTTAATATGAGTGCAGCCAAGCACTGAAAACAAGTGTGCTTCCTTCAACACACATATTCTCCACAGTTAAATTAGTCTTTTTTTTTTTTTATGTGTGTGTGTGTGCTTGCATGGTGCGCATGGGTGTGTGCACTTGTGTGCATGTAGATGCTTGAGGACAACCTTGGGTATTGCAGAAGTCAATTGCATTGATTCTTGGAACTCACCCAGTAGGTTACACTTGCCAGCAAGTCCTGGGGACCCACTTGTTTCCACCTCTCCAGTACTAGGACAAGTATGTGCCACCACACCCAGCTTTTCCATGGATTCTGGGGAATGACCCTCAGGCCCTTATGCTTGCAAAATAATCACTTTACTGACTGAGCCATTTCCCTGGTTCCTCTTGTAGATTTTTAAGCTCTTCCTTCCAGCCTCTGTTTTCCAAGGGCAAAGGAAGGAGATTAGTGAAGTGGTCTATGCTTGGCGGGGAGAGTCACAGTGCCCAGAGGATATGCCAGACTTGTCTGAGCTCCGCCGTGTCCTTTACCACACTGTACTCTCTGATCTGTAGAGAAGTGATCTGACCTGCTTTTACAGAAACAGGAAAGCTAATCCCCAGAGAAGGCCAAGGTCCTCCAGCTGGACACTAGTCCTCTCACTGCATGTGAAGTCTCCTTCCAGCCCCCTCAACACTGTGACCTTCAGGGTCCTCACCATTAAAGCATGTATCCCATCTAGATCATCAAATTCCAGAAAACCATCGAAATCCAACAGCTGTGGTGCTCGGAACTCATCATTCTCTTCTTCGTCTTCTGTGGAAGAGGAAGACCCCATGGGACCCTGTCCAGGCCCCGTGACCTTTTAAAGCCTCAGCTATAGAACAGAGGGAACCAGAGGAAGAGGACACAGGCAGGGCAGCTGAGGAGAGGGTGCCCACCGTCCTCGGCAGCATCGCTGTCACCCATCATGGAGCTGTCCAGATCCTTCTGAGATGGTGGCAGGATGGTGCTTGGGGCCTGAACCATCTTCTTCTCCACCCAGCCCCTCCGACGCAAGAGACAGCGGATCACTGGGTAGCGGCCATGGATCATGAAGATTTTCTTCTGCTGTAAGGTGGGAGACAGGGACTTGCTGAATAAACAGGCCTTGGTATCACACATGTGGGGTAGAGAGCAAACCAGACCACTGAGGTTTTTGCCTTCAGTGAATTTTTATATCCTAAGTAGGAAAGATGACTTACCAATACGGAGAGAAATAAACATGTACAGTAATAACGTTGCTGGTAATATTCACTATGTGATAAGCACTTCCATGCATTATTTAGAACAGTGTGCATTTCCATTAACTACTGTTATCCCTACCTTTCTGGTTATAAAACAGAGGCACACAGAAGCTAAATAGATTCCCCAAGGTCATAAGGTAGTTTTGCAACATAGCAGGGATTTCTTTCCCTTTGTCGATAGAAACTGAACACAGGGATTTGCACATACTGAGCACACACTGAGCTACAAATCCAAGCAGGCTGGTTCCAGAAACCACATTCTTAATGACACCCAGTGGTGTCCCAGAAATATGTGAACAGAGAAAGGAGCCATGAATGGGGAGCTGAGGTAATAGCATGTGCAAAGGTCCAGAGGCCAGATATATATTGACATTGAGAGACCAGGGGGAGTATGGTTGGATTACGGAGGGTCCTGCAGACCTTGAAACTTTGACTTTAAAAAAAAAAAGTATTTATTTTGTGTGAGAGAGAGAGACAGAGGGAGAGAGAGAGCAAATGTAGGAGCCAGAGAACAACTGTCAGAAGTTAAAGTTCTCTCCTTCCTCTACTGGGCTGTAAGGATCAAACTCAGGTCAAGTCTGCACACAGAGTAACTTACCTACCATCTGACTGGATGGCCTTGGGCTTACAGTACAAAACACATGAAGCAATAAGAGGTAACTGAAGGAGCTGGAGGGTTTCTAAGTTTGGCAGGCCACTGCATGGAGAACGGATTGGGGAGGGGCACAAGCATGGAAGTAAACCCTCAGAAAGCAGTCACGTTAACTAGAGATGGGGTGCAAGGCCTGAGAAGCAGAGATGATGAATGCATTTACTGACAGGGTGAAGGAATGGGATGGCTGGATTTTTGCCTTGAGAAAATGAGATGGGGAAAGATCTGGCGCTGGGGAGAGGACATGTTTGGGCTACGGTTAGGGACAAGAGCATGAAATGCTCACGGGCTCTCTGGGTAGAGATGCCCACAGTAGAGGGCCGGATCTCCAGGGTGGGGAGTTGGAGGTTTGCCTGGACTCCCAGCCAAGGAGAGAGGCAAGGGTGGGAAGAGACCCTGGAGGCCATGAATGTCTGAGGAACCTTTAGAGGAAACAGAAAAGCAGTAGCCAGGGAAGAAATCGAGAGAGCAAGGAAAACTAGGGTGTGCAGCTAGCCAGCCAGGAGGGGGTGGCAGGCACCTGAGCCTGACACATGGCGCTGCAGCAACAGTAAGGCAGGAAAGGGCTGTAGGACTTGGCTCCTTACAGGTCTCCAAGGAAACTTTTTTGTTTTTCATGGGAATGAGGAAGAAGGATAGGAATCCAGAGCAGGAGCTGAGGAGTGAATTCCAAGCAAAGATGGTTCTGCCCAGACTGTGACCCGGGGAACTGAAAATGGGAGATACCTGGAGATGTGGGCGAGGGTCGAGGCTTGCATTTTGGTTTTAAACAGGGCCTTTATACATAACTCTGGCTAGTATTGAACCCATCTTCCTATCTCGGCCTATCAGAGTGCTGGAATTGCACATGTGAGAGGCAGGCCTTTTTATTTTCTAAGGATGTAACTGAACAATACAAGGATCCCCCCATCCCCATCCCCTCCGACCTTGATAGCTCTCTCCACGTGGATTTTGGCACTTCTGAGCCGGCCCATATGGTGAGGCGCCTTGGAGAATCCTCGCCACAGGACAAGGGGACCTGAGGAGAGATGCGGAGAGGGGCTCTGAAGGCTGGGGAATGGCCCCTTCCCTTCCTCCTCTACCTTTCATGGGAACATCACAATCTCTGCAGCCACTTTCCAGACTTGCTCTCCTCCCACACCATCTCCTCTCCCTGTAGCTCCTGGGGGCCAGGGCTGGTGAGCAGCCCTGGGCCTCACCATTCTTTGGTGCCAAGGGCTCATCCAGGACTCGGGTGTGCAGGGAAACCCTGGAGAGAGGATCCGGAGCACCCAGGGCGCGGAGAACGAGCGTCTCGGGGGCGCTGCTTAGGTGGCGCACAGAAGCCGGACAATAGTCCCCGCCACCACCGCCAGCCTGTGCCCTCTTGGGCTTGGCAGAGGCAGACTCCAGCCATAGCAAGTTCTCTGGAGGTGGGAACTCGGAGTCGTGTTCCCAGGGCCACGGGGCTGGAGAACTGGCGCGTAGCTCCGGCGGTTGTGGCTTCCGCTGCCAACTGCACCGCGGGCCACCCTCCTGGCGGTACCAGGCGGCCGCGGGCCCCAGTTGCCCGGTTCTCAGGAGCATGCGCCCCTCGCAACACACGGCCTTCCAGCGTCCCTGCGCCCGCCTCCGCGGGCAGCGCCTCCTGAAGTTGCTTGCGTGCTGGGCCTCAGGCTCCACCCTCTGTTTCTCGTCGCCTAGGAAACGTTTTCTAGGCACAATCAAACCCCAGAAGGGTTCCAGAGGCTGAGGCGGCGGATCTGTGGTTTCCTGATACGATCCAGGCTTCCCATGGGGGTGGCAGAGCAGCGCACTGGATTGACAAGTGTCTAGATTCTTTATCCAGCAGTTCCCGTGTGCCCAGACCCCAGGGCCAGACTCCGTGTATTTAAGGGCAAGATTCCCAGGCTCAGGCTAGGTTAGGGGCTATCAAGTGATGGCTGATCTCACCAGGCTTACAGTTCAGAATGGAGAAACAAAAAGCTTGTCCACGAGTAGTAGACTGGCAGCGAGCTGAGACTGCAGAGGGGGCAGGGATTCAAGGATGTCAGTGGGTGATTGAAGATTTCCGTGCAAAGGGATGGAGAGCCACCAAGGGGTCCTGCAACAGCCAGGCTGAGCTGTGAACCTTTCTGGGGCAGCTGATGAGTCTGAGGCCTGAAGACCTGACCAGATCTTCAGGGCCTGGCGAAAGGACAGGAAAGTCTAGGCTGCAAACGGTGTGGAGTACACTCCCCATCTCAGCAACTTGAAAAACAGAGCATCTGAATTAACTGCTGAAGAAAGCCACCAGGTGTTAATGCTTTGGCATCTAGTCTGAAAGCAAGCTTTGGGGAGGTAGAGTTATCTTCAAAAGTCACAGTGGAGGGCTGGAGAGGTGGCTCAGGGGTTAAGCTTCTGCTGTGCAGGCAAGTAGGTCCCGAGTTCAGATCCTAGACCCCACTTATAGATACCGGGCAGAAGCGCGGCCACCTACGTTTCTGGTCCTGGTAGGGCGGAGCCTGTGAATCCCCGCGCAGAGTAAACAAGGAGGAGGTGGAGTTGGTCTATGGTGGTTCCCAAATTCGCCCGTGGTTCTACACACACACACACACACACACACACACACACACACACACGCACACTTGAATAAAAAAAAAAAAGTCACAGTGGAAATGATTCCAAGACCTGTATGGCTATCTCAAGTCACACGGCCAGGCACACCCTGAAAGATTTTGGACTTCTGATTTTCCTTGCCTTCACTTCTCCAGTGCTGGGATTACAGATGGGCCAGAGTTTTCAGGCAATGCTAGGCAAACATCTCCATCCCTCCACTCTCTCACACGGAACAGGCACCACCGAAGAGGTTTGGTGTGACACCCTTCTGGCAGTATTACTCAAGCTAAGTAAGCCCAGTGTAGTGTTTCCTGCTCTAAGAACCCAGCTTTGCAGTCAGATCTGTTTGCAGTGAACATGAATTCCGCAGGGGGCTGTTCAGTTGAGCCCAACCAGATTACATCTCCCATCCTCATCTCAAGAACTAGGTTTCCCTTGGGCTGGAGAGATGGCTCAGGGGTTGTGACTCTGTCTCACAAGCAGAAGGTTCTGAGTTCCGATCCCAGGTCCCACGTTAAAAAAAAAAAAAAAAAAAAAAGAACTAGGTTTCCCAAAAGATGTGCATGGGGGAGAGTGCTGATTGGCAGGCATCCTGGCTGTCCTTAATCTGCAAACCTGGCATAGGGACTTCGGACCTTGGGAGATAATCTATGTCAAAGCAGAGTTTTGGCTAGCTCACCCTGGCAAGGATGTCTTGTGAGGGTTGAGTGACCAGCTGCCATTCCCTTGTGGTCACCCAGCTTCACTGTGGGTGCTTTTAGCAACCTCTACAGAGCTAGAACACTGCCCTGTGCCTCAGGCTCAACTAATTCAGAAAGGCAGGAGGTCACAGAGGTAGTGTCATAAAGGGATGATAGCAGTTCAAGTTGCTCCGGCCCCCCGCCCGTCCTTCCTTCTTGAATATTTCCTTATTCTTTTCAAAAGACAAGTTGAGTGTGGATGTGGAATTTACTAGTAGATTTGCCTAGTATTCTCTAGGGCCCAGGTTCAATCCTAGCACTGAAAAACAAAGGGGGACACTTAGACAGATATGCAGGCACAGTACCTGCTCCTAAACATGGAGCTCCTAAACCTGGTGGAAGAAATGACTTCTGAAAGTTGTTCTCTGACCTCCATCTGTGGCTATGGCATGCATATGCACACCTCTCAAATATTAAAAAAAAAAGGGGGGGGGTTGGGGATTTGGCTCAGTGGTAGAGCGCTTGCTAGGCAAGGCCCTGGGTTCAGTTCCCAGCACCAAAAAAAAAAAAAAAAAAAAAGATAAAATTAAAATATTAAAAAAAAATGCCAGAAGAGATGGCTCTAGGTTTAAAGCCTTTGCCTGGCAAGCAAAAGGACCTCAGTTCAGATCCCAGATTCCATGTAAAAATGCCAAGTGGAAATGGCAATGGCCTGCACTTCTGGTCCTGGAAGGCAAAGCATAGGAAACCCCAGAGCAAAGCAATAGGAGGCAAAACAATCCAGGATGATTCCCAATGTCACTCTTGGGCCTTCACACTTAAGTGCCCTCTTGGACACACCTTCATATCCCTCCCAGATCAGCTCACAGAACCACCTTACTGCTCACTCCTAAGCCTAGCCTGGCCTGGAATTCACAAAATCCTTCTGCCTCAGCATTCCAAGTACTAGGATGATAAATGAGAACCATGTTTCAAGGACAACCCTTCTTGAGGCCTTTCTTGATACCACCTGTAAATATACACCCTCACCCCAACTTTCAACATTGAATGTAAAACACTAAATGCATCCCAGGCCCTGCCTTCCTGGACCTCAAGGCAGGATTCCTGCAAGCTAGAGCTTGGATACAGCAGTTACCTACCATTTGTCAAGGCCTGCATGATGAGGACTACGCCAACATCATTTCCATGTTTCAAAGAAATGAAGGCATAGAATGCAAACCATTTGCGCAAACTTAACAGAGTAAGGACTGTTTACTCAAGGGTGCCAGTAGGCAGGCCCAGCTCTACCCAATGTCTGCTGTGTACATGTTTGATGCATAGTAGTAGTTATTACCTGCAGGACACCCCTGAAAGCCATCAGACTGAAGAAGGTTTTAAACTGTCACTGCACCAACTTAAATTCAGACAGCACCTTATCAAGTGTCTCTTGTTTTAGTATAGGCAAAAAGTCCACCTTTCACGCTCAAGGAAGACTTAGAGCAAGCTATACATATTGTGGAACCTGTTCCCTTATCCATGAAATAGGATTCTGACCTTTGAGGCAGCCTTTGGCCCAAGTCAGAGTGTAATATGAAAGCAATGAAGCGCACTGTGCAGTCAGAGAACGGATTCCGAAACCAACAGCATCTGGGTATCAGTCACAAATTGCCCAGTGTGGAGTTCCCAGTCCCACGACCCCAGCAAATAAAGACACCTTCCTTTAACACACACACACACATACACACACACACACACATACACACACACACACACACACACACACACACACACACACACACACACACACACACACATACACACACAGAGGGCAGACCTCATGCAGCCCCAAAGGGCAAGAAGAAACTTTAATTAGGGGAGGAGGATCCATCAGAATCAGAAAGCGCGAGCATGGGAGCAGGAGTCAGAGCGGATGAGACCTGACCCGGCGCTGGAGGACTCACCTCTCCACCTCCAGCACCACAGACAAGGCCAACTGTGGTGCCTCTCAGCTGTGCGCAGGAAACCAGCAGCGGGTCCCTGCAGAGGTTGCCTGGCTTTAGGGCCCTGACCGCTAGGCCTGGCTGGCAATCATGGATTCAGCCCTTGTCCCCAACCAGTGCTGGGTGGCAATCTTCAGGCAGAGCTCACGAAGTTGGCAGAGGGTGCCCACAACCTCTACTAGGTCCAAGGAGGTTTGCAAGTAAGTCAGCAACGAAGAGAAACTGGATGGAGTCTGAAACTTCCCTCTCTCCCCACTTAGGGCAGCACAGGGAAAAATAGTCGCCTTCTGGCTCCAGGCCCGCCCAGACCCACAGCGACCAATAAGGTACAATCACTGGGACCAGTCACAGCCACTGGAGGTGGAGGGTGTTTGTTTAAAAAAAAAAAAAAAAAAAAAAGACAAAAAGGTTACAGTCTCCTACAAGCACAGAGTTTAAGTTTCAAGACGTTTAAAAAAAATCCGTCCCAGCCCAGGGGACCAAATATCAGAAGCCAGCCTGACCAGGCACATGTGGCCTTGGGGCAGGTCCACTGCTGCTTTCTTGCCCAGCTAGCAAATACACCACAACCCTTCCCGCATCTAATGCCCACCCAACCCAGCTCTCCACTGCTGCTGCCGCTGCTGCCACCACTGCTCCATGGAATGACTCCAGGACACCTTCGCAGACACGCAGAGACACAGGGGAGGCTGAAGGGAGAGGACGCGAGATCCAGCCAGGTGGTTTAAAACTGCCAAGAGAATCAAAAGACAATGGTTATTGTATCCTACAGAGCCTGCTCCAGGAAGGCAGGCTGATATGCACTGCCACTGTTCAGATCTCTAAGGGAGTAGGGTGAGGTCTCCAACACCTTATGGGCACACTTTTAATTAATTAAAATAGCCTTCGACACCTTCAGGGACCACCTGAAACCACTAAGTAGACCAGGCAAAAAAGTGTTGAGGGCTTCCCCAAAGCTTCCCTCAACCTTTAGTTTTTCTGCTGTCTAGTTACTTGGCAACTGAAGCTGTCTTTAGAAATGGGGATCCTATACAAAGGGGCCTAGGGGACAGGGAGGGACCAGTAATGGGAAAAGAGGGTGGGAGAGGGGGAGAGACAAACAGTTAAAGGGATTCGCTGTCTAGCCACCTTATCTGAGTAATGAACTCCAGGCTAAATAAGAAACACTATCTCAAAGAGATAAGGTGGACAATGATATAGGAACTCCATGACCTATGACCTCCACATACAGGACAGTATAGCTGCATGTACAGTACACATGCATAAATGGGGGAGAGAGAGAGAGAAAGAGAAAGAACACACTAAAGTTATTACATTCTCGAGCTATAGAGCATTAAGACTCTGGTCTGGGATGTCAGAGTACTGGCAACATGCTTTTAAAGCTGCATTAACTCTACAGAAATACGATTATCATAAGCGCAAGGTTATTCCAATGTCCTCCAGTAGGAGGACAAGACAAGCTCTACCTTCTCCTTGTCTGAAGAAACCTAGAAGCCTTTTTGTATTATGGTTCTAAAACTTGAATGCTGGACTGGAGAGATGGCTCAGGAGTTAAGCCTCTGCCTCACAAGCGGAAGGACTTGAGTTTAGATTCTGGGTAGAAATGGCAGTGGCCCTGGAAGGCAGATTCTGGGAAACCTCAAAGGAAAGCAATAAGGCAATCCAGGATGATTCTTGAAGTCACCCTTGAGTCTCCACAGGCACACACAGTGCCCTGTGAGACACATGGATGGGCGCGCGCGCAGACACACACGCGCGCAGACATAAGTAGATAAATTTAAAAACTTGAGTGTTACCATACACAGATACTGGGAAATTACTATGCACCAGGTGCCCTCACATGATCTGACCTACAGTTCAACCTCTGAAAGGCAAATATTAACAACATTCTTGTTTCACATTGGAGGAAACTGAGGTTTAGTGGAACGGTTAAGTGACATGCCACTGCAGGCAAAGAGTCAGATTTATGCTCCAGGTTGAGCTGAACACGCCAAGCAATGACACAGCCTTGTGCACACTCTACAGTCACTGCACTGGCCACCCACAGAATAATTAAGCCCCAAGGGCTATGAGTGTAATTTCCATTTTTAGGAATGAGCTCCTTGGGGCAGTCTGCATGCAGTGAGGAGTAAACACTACATTTACAGCCTAGGGATCTCAGACAACTCTGAGGGACATATCAACAAACCAAAGACTCTCTGCAAGTCAGCAGAACTCCACGTGTATCTAAACAAGAACAGCTATGCCATCAGTTCCTCAGTGTAAACAATCCCTCCTCTTCAAGGACTGCAGATCCAGAACCCCTCAGTCACTAGTGGCAGGAAACCTGCTAAAGAAGCCACAATTTAAAGCCTGAGAAACAGACACTAAAGAAAAATATTAAGTCTGTTTGAGAAGTGGAAGTACACAATGACTAACTATCCTAACCTCTCAGAAAATTCACATGCACACTTCATTTACCTCTGGGGTTTAAACTAGAAAAAGTAGGACCAATGTGTATATTCCCACGAAAGACTAAGAGACACCCCTAGACTCCTAGAAATGAAAAATGCCCTATAGATCTCAAATATGGGTCCTAGTCCCTGGCCTTGGAGACCTCAGGAAATAATATCCTGTCAGTAAGTTCTCTAGAGAACCCACAGCTTCTTACACCTCTGGTAAGGAGCAGAAAGCCCTACTCACATTCTTGAGGAACTCCTCGGCCACGATGCGTGCTCGGGCATTAACCGACAGCTTCATTTCACTGATCTCCTTGTCAATCTCCTCCATGAAGTGGATCACAAAGTCCACCAACTTGTGTTTGTACATCTGCTCTGTGTGGAAGTTGGTGATAAGAAAGCTGATGTCATACCCCTAGGGAAGGAAGTCAGCAGGAAAGGGGAGGAGAAGAAACAAGAGAGGATTAGCACCCTTGGGACAGCTTAGCTGCCATGCCATTTCTCCATCAACACAGACTTGCAGCTGGCAATGATTTCTCCTAAGCTACAAGTCCCTTAGTCTGCAGCCCACTACTCAGCCCACTACTGCAGCTCCCTAAGTAGTGGGACAGCATTTGTGTTTCTGTTGGATCCAAGCAGATGAACCCAGTTCAGAATTCTGTATATGTCACTTATCTCTAGAAGAGGGACACAAAGAGCCCTGCTTTCAAAATGAACCAAAGGAGGATGAAGAAACTCCAAATCAGAATCTAAACCCATGTTAAAAAAAAAACCAACAAAAAACGTAAGGGCTGGCACGAGAGAGAGAATTGGTGTCTTTGGTTGTGGGAAGACACCTGTGAGTAAGAGCGATCTGATTTACTGTGGGTATTCCCAGAAGTCACACCTAGAAACAGGAAAATTTGGCTCAAAATATAGAACATGGCCTCAGCATCTGGTATGATGATAATGGCCTTTGTTGTTCTACATGGTGAATGTTCAGCCACTGGGGACATTTTTCAGCTGACCTGATAGGGAGTATGCGAAGAGGATTCAAGTATGAGGTCAGGCAACGAGTGTCCCAGTATTAACTGTGGTGTCAAGAGACTGTTTAGCTAGCAAAGTTCATGATGCTTTTGCTGTGAGTGAGAAAGGGTCTTGAAATGCAGTCCAGGCTGGCCTCAAACTCAAACTTCTTCTGTAGGCTCCTCAGTGCCAGGATTACAGGCATGTGCCACTACACAGTTCAGGAAGGACTGCTAAAAAGCAGTGTGCTCTGTTATACCCAAGGCTCTAAAAGATGACCAACGCACACACCCAACCTCCCTTAAGCTGCTAATTTCCCTCACTGGCTGACAGCTGAGATAAAGGCTGTAGGGAGTGATGCCCCGCAGCTGGAAGTGACAATCCTGGCTCAAGAAACAATCCCAGGAATGAGGATATAGCTCAGTGCTCAGTGACTGTACAGCATTTGTCTGGGATGTGCAAGACCTTAGGTTCCAGGTCCAATATGGCAAAAACGGAAGAACCTCAGGCCATTAGGTGCCAGAAACCTGAGGATCAGGAAGACATGAGTGCACAGGTCTCACCTCCACTGGTTTCCTTCGAAGGATGAAGAAGTTCTCTGCTCGCATCATCATAAAGCGCATGAATTTATGGCACAGAATCTTCTCAATTTCATCAGCCTGGAGAAACAAAGGAAAAGACAGTTCTGAAGGCCAGCATCCTGAGCCACAGCCACCCTGCAAAATATTGTGACCCCAATACCTTCTGAGGCTTGCTGGGGCAATTGAGGGTGTGTGGAGGGGGTAGGGAGAAAATGGTTCTGGGAAGCAATAACTGATGAACTTTGAATTGTGGGCCCTTAGTTGACTGTAGATAGGAGAATCTACAGAAGGGTCACTCTAACTTACTGTTGTAGAAGAGGTAATTCTTTCTTTTTAGCATTTCCCAAGGCCACATCTATATTCAAAGTAACTGTCCCTTCCTTATTTCACTAGTGCTGCATTTCTCCAAATGCATCTGGCACATACTGTCTGTGGTCCCAAAGGCAGCCTTTGGGATGATCTGCTCTAATATCACTCCACATTCAATAATCCCAAGTTTCTACCTTTACAACTCTTTCAATACTTCTAAAAAGATACCTCTAAAAGAATTACTACTCAGCCCTTCAGTTGAATGCCAGTAATACCTCTCAAGGTTTGTGGATCTTCCATTTTAACAAAGATGGAAGACCTGGTTGGACTTTCTGGGGCAATAGCAGCCCAAACTAAATCTAGTAACATTGTCTTGTTTTCATTACTGCAATCCTAGAGTTGCCTTCCAGAGTGAGAAATGATACTGTTTTTTCCACTTATGACACAAGGTTTCTTTTCAAATCGATGCAGTTCCTCTTCAAAGTATTATTAAATAGCCACCCAAGTGGTATACAGTACCCAAGGATATAAGAAACAGCCCTTCAGTTTTCAAATTAAATGGAAGCTTCAGAAACCATGGATCTCCGGGCTGGAGAGGTGGCTCAGGGGTTAAGCCTTTGCCTTGCAGGCGGAAGGTCCTGAGTTCGGATCCTAGACCCCCTGTATAGACGCCAGGTGGAAGTGGAGGCGGCCTGCGTTTCTGGTCCTGGTAGGGCGGAGCCTATGACTCCCGGGGCAGAGTAAAAAAGGAGGAGGTGGAGGTGGTCCATGGTGGTTCCCGAATTTGTCTACACACACATACACACACACATACATGCACACACACACATACACACGCACAATTGAATAAATAATAAAAAAATGTTAAAAAAAAAAAAAAAAAAAAAAAGAAACCATGGATCTCCAACTAGTACTGGTATTGCTTATTTTCTAAGTGGATACAACTGTCTGATAGCCAAGTAGCCCATGACCTGGCCTGTTACCTGTCCTTGTCTGATAATCTAGAGCAAGGTGGAAATAGGATTACTGTAACTGTACTCCACTGACCTGCTTTGGATTTTTTTGTTGTTTTTCAGATACAGCCTATATGTAGCTCGGGCTGGTCTTGAATGGTGCAGCTTTAATCTCCTAAATGCTAGACAGCAGGCTGTGTTGATGTGCTTGGGCCGATCATCCCATGTACCTTCCATGCAGCAGTGTGTGAAGCTACCACCCTGACCTTTCAATTGGGGATCCCTGGCTTTTGCATTGAGCAAAGCTCCTCCACTGTGACTTACCTGTTTCACAGCAATGCTGACCCGGACAGAATTGATGGAACCTTCAATGAGAACCTTTTCCTTTTCATTTCTGCTGATGGTAACCGGCTGCAACAGGAGCTCTTTGCTACTTCTGAAATAAAAAATCATAGGAACAACTTATGTACCTGAGACAGAGATCTGTCCAAGGACTCCATGACTCCCAACACAGAGGCTCCAGGGAAGACTGGGAGTGTGTTTTCCAGTAGAAAGAGCAAAGTTCTTGAGGCAGAGTGAAAAGGTCTGGAAACCTTGCCCTCTGTTAGCTTTCCAGGGCAAACTACTTGGAGTTGGGATCTCCTCATCTGTGAAATGACTGCATATTTCAGGGATAAGAACTGAAATTGACTGAAACAGTAAAAAAAAAACAAAAAATTGAAATTGAAAAAGGTCAAGTGCCGATGAATCCTTCTGGCACACTGCAGGAGCATCATAAAAGGAGATTTTCCCCCTAATTATTATTATTAATTTTTTTAACTGTTGGGGAGGTGGACGTGAGTATGCATGTGCCACAGTGTGTTTGTGGAGGTCAGAGAACAACTTTGTGGAGTTGGTTCTCTCCTTCCACCTGTACATAGATTCAGAGGATCAACAGGTCTTTAGGACTGTACAACTAACAGCTTTATTTGCTAAGCCATCTCCCTGGCCCAAGAAGGTCTAGGTGATTTAATAACTATGGGCAAGCCACACACTGTCTAGAGAAAGTGAACTGGTAAAATTAAACAGTTGCGTTCTTGAAAAAGAAATTTTTTTTTTCAGTGCTGGCATGTGAACCCAGGGCCCTGTGCCATGACTAGGCAAACATTCTAAACTGAGCTGCACGACCCAGCCATGGCCCTTACATACCAATCCACGATGATTCACTTATTTACCAGTGAGACCTTTATCAGCTCAGGCTCCATACTAATGCCACTGAATTTCTAGATATTTGTAGAGTAGTTCACTATGGCCTATAAAACTGTTATCATTGCAAAATGCCCAGTGGAAACTATGTAACTATGCAATATAACATTGTCTATCTTTTTTTATTATTATTTATTCAATTGTGCATGTATGTGTGAGCGTATGTGTATGTGTGTGTGTGTGTATGTATGTGTAGAACCACAGGCGAATTCGGGAACCACCATGGACACCTCCACCTCCTCCTTGTTTACTCTGCCCCGGGATTCATAAGCTCCGCCCTACCAGGACCAGAAATGAAGGCCGTCTATACGTGGGGTCTAGGATCCAAACTCAGGACCTTCCGCCTTGCAGGCGGAGGCTTAACCCCTGAGCCACCTCTCCAGCCCCAACATTGTCTATCTTAAGAAAGTGGTTTTTTTTTTTTTAATTTAAATCACTTTAATTCAAGTCATTTGAGTAGGGGATACAGCTCAGCATGTCCAAGGTCAAGGGTTAAACAACAGCAACAACAAAAACCCCAAAATATTATCACCTAATGTGACAACATGGCTTATTTTAGCTATCTAAGTTGCATATTAAATTCTTCCCCATCCACAGCAGGAACTTAAGTACCATGGGCTAGCCTCCAAGTTGTTATATACAGTCCAGGATGACTTTGAATCCACCTTTTTCCACTTTCCAACTGTTGAGCTTATAGACCTGTATTACCCTAGTCAGGTTTATTGGACACTGGGGGCCTGTGTATGCTGGGCAGGAATTATATTGAACAAGCTACATCCCCAGACCTCTTTAGATTTGCTGGGTAGCCCAGGCTGGGGTTAACAATTGTGCATCATGGTGTCAGGCAAGACTGAATTTCAAAGAGGAAAAATAATAATTTATTCATAAAACGAAAGCCGGCTAAAAGAGAAATCATTCAAAATATGGAGCATTTGAATATAAAAAAGTTTAGGTTGATAGGCAAAGTAATAACACAAATAAAGAAAAAGTTTTTGATCCTTCAATCAGAGCTTCTCCTATGGGTTTTGCCTGCCAACCTACTGACCCTATTTTCTTAACTCCAATTCACCATTCACCTGACAAGACAAAAATATGTCATTGAAGCTGTCTCAACAGCTCCACGATGAAGGTTCATGAGGGGTCACCCTGATCTTTTCATCCCCTACCTGACTTCCACCTCCGGTTTGTTGTGTCGTTCCACGACCTGAGAGGAGAAGTTCTCCAGGCACAGGGCAGCCTGCAGCGTGGCTCGCACGGCACTAAGGTAAGGACGGAGAGTGGCAGTCTGCAGGAATAAACCCAAGAGGTGGAAAAGGTCAGAACCTGCCTCGCCAAGGCCAGTCCCACTACTACAGCTCCCAGGAAGCCTGCAGCGAGGAGGGCTTCAGCTCTCAGACTTCACAGAGAATAGAACAGTCGGCCTCTGAGATGCCTTCCAGACTGTGTCTACAGCAGCAGTTCTCCATAGCAAACAACTCTGCTTGCCGGGAGACTTAATCATGATAATAACATGGAGGAAGGACGACCTCAGGCATCAAGTGGGCAAAAGCAGCCATGCTGCTAAGTATCCTATGAAGTACAACAGAATTACTCAGGCCTCAAAGTCACCAGCTCTCAAGGGCTACCACCAAAAAACAAGATCAAGGAATTTCACAATAAAAAATAGAACAGGGCCAAGGAGGTGGCTCAGCAATTGAAACACATACAAAAGGAGTTCAGATCACCGGATCCCACATAAAAGGTGGGCAGTGACCCACCTGTATTCCTAGCGTAGAAGGCAGAGTCTGAGAATCATCAGAGCAAGCTGGCTAGCCAGCCTCAAAACAAGGTGGAAGAAAAGCAATAATCAATATTGCCTCCACACATGATGTGCCCACCCACATGCAAACACACAGGCATGCACCTCATACATGCATGCAAATAGGAAAAAAAACTAAAATAGAGCAAGAATATTTCCAGGAGAGTAAACAGAATCTAACCATACTTTATCTTAGGTTCTCTCTCATCTAAGGTCTTTCCACATGCTTACCAGTTTATCTGCAGGCTTTCCTTTCTAATTAAATTAATCCTTAAGAGTTGGTTTATTAGAGAAGGCCCTCTTCTTCCTTAAAAAGGCCTTTTTTCAACTTCTCCCTTCAACGCACTTGTTATAATTATCTGTGCATACTTTACATACAATGTACAATGAAACATTCATGTATTTCCTTCACTAGACTGTAATCCTACTAGTCCACATGTGTAATCCACTTTATTTATTTATTATTATGTAGGCTGCAGATAGGTCTGTATCTAACCATAACACAGAATTACTAATTTACTGTAGAAAGAACAAATGCAATGAACTGACTTAAGCTAGATTAGATCAACCCAAAGGGGCATGAAGCACTCCTGAAGTAGTTAAGAGCACAATTTCTGTGTATGAGCAGCATTTTACATGGTGTAGATCAGGTTAGGTAAAATCACAGAGAATCGAGAATGCTAGTCTACCAAGTTAACTTTTCTTTCAAAGTGAGAGGAACTACTGGGACTTTCTGAGGAGGAAGTTGCATGACTACAATGGCAGACTAGCTCTCTGAAGAACACAGGGGGAAGTGAGACTTACAGGTTATTCAAGAATGCTGACAGCCCAGACTGGGAAAGTGGAAACAGCACAGGAGCACAGCACAGCTGGACTTACAAGATACAGAAGATTTACAGAAACACAACTCACAACAGCTCGGTGGTAGAGCTCTTGCCTACTTCAAGCTCCTGTGAGATCTTAGGTTCAATTCCCCATACCACGAAAATAAATAAATCTACAACCTTGAGAATCTAACTTATGTGACAATCAAGAACAGACAAAACTGTAAGGGCTAAATAAGTGGTTGTTTGGGGAAATGTTTTGTGTCGTCGTTGTAGTAGTGATTGTATGACTCTTTATGTCATTATTCATGGAAAATAAAATTAATGAAATTTAGATGTCCGGCCCTCAGATATTTGTCCTTTAATGAATAAACAGTCCATGTAGCTCAGTAAACTTAAAAAAACTAAAAAGTTCACAATGGGACGGAAAGGAAGCCCCAGGCTTCCAGCTTGTGGTAGGAGAGCACTGTCAGCGAGGACGGGCACTGGGGGGAGCAGCTTTGGACTGCTCAACACCGAGTTGTGGGAAAGCTGCGAAAGCCGTCGCCAGAACTCAGGTCACCGAAGCCCGCAGGCTCGGGAAGACTCCGCGGAACGCCCCGATGTACGAAACCCGAGCACCCGGGGCGGAGGGAGCGAACCCGAGCCGACACCCAGCAAGCAAGGTCAGCGCCGTCCAGCTCCGATCCCAAGTCGGAACCGACGCAACCACGAAACCCTCAGGGGAGGAGACACCGACAGGGCCTAAGGAAGTGGACGGCGGGCTCCGCACGCCGGGGGGCCACGAGGGCGCGAGGACGGGGGTGCAGAGGCGGCCCTACTACGCGCACCAGCGGCCCTACAGCCTCAGAGCCTGCTGCGTGCTTTGAGACGCTGAGACCCCGCTTCCGCCTTCCTCCACGCTGCAACGCGTCCTACGAGCGCCCCAGAAGCCTGCGCAGAAGCCTCCGGGCCTGTGTCTTCTCCAAGAGGCCCCCAGCCCGTCCTCGTCCCTCCCCGCCCGGCCCCCAGCCCGTCTTCGTCCCTCCGCCCTCGCCGAGCCGCTCATCCCCTGCACCCCTCGGCCGCGCGCCTCCGCAGCAGGCGAGTCCCCTCGCACACGCACGGCCCTGGAGCAGAACCGAGGGTCCCCGCCCGAGCCCGGCTCTCACCATCGCGGGCGCTGGCTGGGCCGGAAAGCGGAAGCGCGGAAGTGACCCGCCCGCGACGCCGGCCCTTTTCGCGGGCAGCTGCAGCCGCAGTCTCCGCCCGCACTTCCGGACGATACCATCTGTGCGCGGACGCGGGGGGACATCTCCAGAATATGAGGCTCTGGGGGACGTTTCCACGCGGGAACTACTGTGCATCCTAAAAATCCTGAAGTAGATGGTGACATTCATGCTCCTCCAGACGGCCACGCGTCTCCCGCTTAACGCCTTTGCCTCTCACGGCCTTCGCTTCGGCCCCCCCATCAGGCAATAGTGGCGCCTGACCTTAAGTTAGGCACCAAATTAGGACAAGCGGAGCCCGAGGAGCCCCACGCTCCTTCCGGTCGTGCGCCCCTCCTTCCCCCGGCCCCTCCTCCCCGCAGCCCCCGGGCCCGGCGGAGCTAACGCCGCGCGCAGGTCTCGGCCGCTGAGCCCCGCCCCGCCCGGGCTGCTTCCCACGGGCCGCCCAGGGCCCCGCACCCCACCTCCAGAGGGCTCGCCCGTGGCCTGCAACCCCTACCCGCGCCGGCCACTGTGGGCTCACCGTGTCCCCGCCCTCGCGGCTACGTGCAGGGGGTCCGCCCCAAGCCAGTTCCGGGCGGTCGTTCAGATCCACCTGAACTCCCCGCCTCCCCCGCGGTCACGGGGCGTGGAGGCCGCGGTGAGGTGCAGTGGGCGGGGGCTTCGTCAGGGGCTCCGCAGAGGGCCGCGACCCTGAGGCAGCCCGCGGGCGGAGCCCGCCGTGAATCGGCCCTCTCCTCCTGTGCCAGGCACTGAACTGGGCTCTTGACGAGCAGCGCCTCTTAATCCTCACGACACCTCAGGGAGGTAGGTACCTCGTCATCCCCACTTAAGACTGATGCTTTTCTACGGGGAGTTAAGCTGAGGCATCATCGTTTGTCCTGGAAAAACAGACTCAGGTTGAACACGCCTGGAGGGACACGTTAGAAGTGTAGAGGATGGAACTTGTTCTGTGCCTGTAACCAACCCTGGTTCCAAACCAGTCAGGGACACAGAAGGGAAAGGTGCCCTGGGGATGAGACCAGAGTGGGCTAATTGATAAAGAATAGGTTGCCATGAAACCCAGAGGCTAGTCCGACCTAGAAGAACGAACAGAAAAGAAGGTGTCAGAAGACAGGCCCTAGTGTGGCTACGGAATAAAGACTACCTGGGTTCAAATTGCAGCCAGGAGGCCAGACCTCGTAGAGCATGCTTGTAAACCCAGCTCCTCAGGATGCTGAGGTAAGTCTAAGTTCAAGGTCGGCCTGGGCTAGAGTCGAGTTTAAGGCCAGCCTGGGGAACTTTAGAAAATTTTACCTCAAAAATTCACACAAAGAAGCATATCCCTAGCATAGCTGAAGTTCATCCTGTAACCCCAAGTCCTGGAAATGCGGAAGCAGGTGGGTCATCCTTGGCTACATACCAAGTTCTAGGATAGGCTGAAATGAACTACATGAGACCTTAGCTCCCCCCCCCAAAAAAAAGAAAAAGAAAAAGAAACTTTTTCCTCAGAAAAAGGGTTGGATATGTAACTTCTTGATAGGGCACATGCCTAGAATATGTTAGGCTTTGACTTCAATCCCAAACAAACAAACAAAATGCAGCTAGGACTTAGACCTGTGCCAACCCTTTCAGACTTTTCAGAGTCTCTCTTTCTTTCTCTGTAGAAGATCCCCTGCTCAAGGGTTGGATGCAGAATGTGGTATTAAGTTCTGCCCTTCGCCTTCTGCCAAATCACATACACTTAGGGCTCTGTGAGTAGTACTTTTGCTAACAGCCTTATCTGTAAGAATACTGAAGGCTGGCTTCCTGCTTAGGAATGGCTCCCATGGAAACAGTTCTTGGGCTTTCTCCTGCCACTTGTCTCTCATCAGTGGCTTCTCCCCAGCTCCACAGGGTTCCTTCTCCTGGGTCATGAGTGAGCTGAAGGACTGCCCATTGCAGTTCCATGATTTCAAGTCTGTGGACCACCTGAAGGTCTGTCCCCGCTACACGGCAGTGCTGGCCCGCTCCGAGGATGATGGCATTGGCATTGAGGAGCTGGACACTCTGCAGCTGGAGCTTGAGACCCTGCTGTCCTCTGCCAGCCGGAGACTTCGAGTGCTCGAGGCTGAAACCCAGGTGAGCCCAAAGAGGGACATCACTAGAGATGGATTTCATTAAGTTTTGGGATGGGTCATTAGTTAGCCATCTGCTGAGGCCAAGGGACTGATGGGAAGGGCGACCCCAAATGAGACTCATACAACATGTAAAAGACATGCTGAATTCTCCTCATAAATTCCAAATGTTCTCATTAAGCTTATATTGACCCCCACTCTCCATTGTTGTAGGTCCCGTGCTAATCAGTAGAAAAGCATAAACTAGGGAGCTGGGGCTGTACCTCAGTTGGTAGGTGACTGCCTAGCATGCCCGAAGCCCTGGATTCACTTCCAGCACCTTGTAAAACTGAGAGTAATAACACAGGTTTATATTCCAGCACTTCAGAGGTAAAGGCAGGAGAATCAGAAGTTTAAGATCATCCTTAAAACCATGAATTTGAGACTGTCTGGGATACATAAGACCCTATCTCAAAAGAAAAAAAAAAAATGTTAGGTTCTCAGAAGCCCACATGGTGGAAGGAGAAAACCAACTTCCAAAAATTGTTCTCTGACCTCCACCCATGCATCTTCTCCCCCATCTCAAAAAAAATTTTTTTTAAAGCATAATTTAGGATATCTTGTAGTCATTAGGAACCTACCAATTAAATGGAAGGGTTAAACCTGGAAAAGGTTTCTCTGGCCTTCACATGCACTGATACAAATGCACCTCATCATACATGCATACACATATACAATAATAATAAATTTTATTTATTTACTCTGCATGTGTGTCTGGGGGGGGCTCTGTGTGTCCTTGTGAAAGACCAGGGGTGACTTCGGGAATCATCCTGGATTGCTTCTACCTTCTTTCTTGCTTCGCTCTGCGATTTCCCAGGCTCTGCCCACCAGAGCTGGAAGTTCAGGCCACTGCAGTTTCCACCTGGCATTTTTATGTGGCACCTGGAACCAAACCCAGGACCTTCTGCTTGCAAGGCAGAATCTTAACCCTTGAGCCATTTCTCAATTAAGACTCTGCCTCACAAGCAGAAGATCCTGAGTTCGGGTCCCAGGTCCCACATAAAAATACCAGGTGGAAATGGTGGCGGCCTGCAAAAAGGAGATAGAAGCAATCCAGGATAAAAAGAGATAGAAGCAATCCAGGATGATTCCTGAAGTCACCCTTGTCATCCACAGGCACATACACAATAAATAAGCAAAATTTTAAAAAGGCAATAACAATATTAAAAAAAAAAGAAAGAGGGGCTGGAGAGGTGGCTCAGGGGTTAAGCCTCCGCCTTGCAGGCGGAAGGTCCTGAGTTCAGATCCCAGATCCCACATATAGACGCCAGGCGGAAGCGGGGGCGGCCTGCGCTTCTGGTCCTGGTGGGGCGGAGCCTGTGAATCCCCGGGCAGAAGGAGGTGGAGGCGTCCATGGTGGTTCGCGAATTCGTCCGTGGTTCTACACACACACACAGACACACACACGCGCACACATACACACACACATGCGCACAGTTGAATAAATAATAATAAAAAAAAAAAAAAAGAAAGAAAGAAAAATGAAAGTTAGCTGGGAAGCTGCTGCCTTCACCACAAACACACCATCATACTTCCCAGGACTTGCCTGCACTGGGGCAGGATTTTTAACCTTTTTTGCTGATCAGTCTGCAATTATCTTGAGTGACATCAGAATGCAAAAAAATAACAGAATGATGGGAAAAAACAAAGTCATGTGAGGTAGGCATAAAAAGAACTGGGCTTTGAGGAATGAGTAGTTTGCTGCATTAAAGGACAGAATACAACTTGGATTCTAGATCTCAGTGTTCTGCTCTTCTCTTCTTCTCAGTGACAATCTCTGTAAATTTCAGATCCTCACTGATTGGCAGGATAAGAAAGGTGACCGGCGATTCCTGAAGCTGGGTCGAGACCATGAGCTTGGAGCTCCCCCTAAACATGGAAAGCCCAAGAAGCAGAAACTGGAAGGGAAGGCAGGACACGGGCCAGGCCCTGGCCCTGGGCGACCCAAATCCAAAAACCTTCAGCCCAAGATCCAGGAATATGAATTCACTGATGACCCAATCGACGTGCCACGGATCCCTAAGAATGACGCCCCGAACAGGTCCTGGGCCTGAACACATGGAAAGAAGCTGGAAGTGGTCTTGGGGAGCTGGGATAGATGCTTAAGGGGCTCCAAGACTCAGGTTGGAGAAACCTGGGGGTCAGAGGTCACTCAGAGTCTGCTCCTCCCTGCAGGTTCTGGGCATCTGTGGAGCCCTACTGTGCTGATATCACTAGTGAGGAGGTGCGCACACTTGAAGAGCTCCTGAAGCCCCCTGAAGATGAGGCGGAACATTACAAGGTAGACAAGGAGAGCAAGAGGGCTCAGCGTGCTTCAGTCAGAAAGAGGGCAAACTCCTCCTCCCTTCCCAGTCTCCTGCTTGCCTGTCAACCCACGCAAACACCCCTGGCACCAGCGGTTCCCCACAACCCCAGCAGCCAATGATGACCAAATCTTCAGGTGTCTTTCAGTAAAGGCAAAATTAGTCCTGTTCCTGCATCTCCAGGCCTCTACTTTGATTCAAGCCCCTTCATCTCCTTTCATCCGAAGAGCCTCTGAATATTCTCCCTACTTTTAGTTTACAGAGGCAGCTTTCTTTTTCTTTCTTTAGTATATACAAGATTTTTTGGTTTTCTTTTTTTTTTTTTCCTCTAAGAGGTTTCATATTGTTATACCTAGTCTGGATTAAAAACCCCTAGGCACAGGCAGATCTGCTTCAGCCTCTCAAGTAGCTGGGACTACAAACATCTATCACTTCACCTGGCTTAAAAGTTATGTCTTAAGCAGGATCTCAGGGATCCCCGATCCATCTCAAAATTTTATGTAGCTGAGGGTGACCTTGAATACCAGATCCTGCTGCCTCCAGCTAAGAAGTGCTGGAATTATAGGCATGCACTGCCATACTTACTTTATGGAGTATTGAGAATAGAAGTACCCAAGGCTTTGTGCAAAACTAAGCTAGCACACTACCAGCTGAACTACACACTCCAGTTACAGTGGGTTGTTTTGCAGTGAAATAAAACACGGTTCATAAAAGAGAATGTAGGAATGTGTCAGGAGGGAGCACCCCCAGAGAGCAGCAGCCACTTAAGTTGTGCTCAGGGATCCTTCTGCAACCAGGCCTCTCCTGACTCCTTATCTAGGATAGTGTCCAGGCAGTGCCTCAGTTTCCCCTCTCCAGCCCCACCCAGAGACCCTTACTTTCCTTGGGTGTCTGTACACATGTTCTGCCCCTCTTGACAGACTGCCTCGCTTTTCAAGGTCCTGACCTAGTCAAAAATGGAGACTAATACTAAATTTAAGGGATGAAAAAAAAATCCTCTCATTCCTGCCTCAGGTCTGAATTCTCTTTAAAGGTATTAATGGTAACAGCGATCCATGCAGACTGTATTTTACACCTTCTATAGTGGAAAGTGAACGTCAGCTTCTGTGATTTTGGTTCTTGTTTTGGTGCGTTTGAGACAGGATGCTCAGTCCATGCTAACCTCAAAATCATGACTGCCCTACCCCAGCCCCTGAATGCTGGGAGACAGATTTGCTGGACACGCTCTGCTGCTTTTGTCTTTACATACCTGTTTGTCTTAAGAGTGGAGACATTCTATGTCCTTTGTGTCTTTTCACCATCTGTGTCACCTTGGGCTAGGGATTTAGTCAACAAATATAAGTGGAAAAAAGAAGGAAGAAATGAATGCAAAGCTCACTGGCAGTACTGAGTGCAAGAAGACACTCCTCGCTTGCTCGAGGTCAGTGTGGGCGCCTCGAAGCTGAATGGCCTTTCTGCCACAGATACCTCCACTGGGAAAGCACTACTCCCAGCGCTGGGCCCAGGAGGACTTGCTGGAGGAACAGAAGGATGGGGCTCGAGCAGCAGCAGTGGCTGATAAGAAGAAAGGCCTCATGGGACCACTGACTGAACTGGACACAAAAGGTAGGTTGGCCCCTCAGCTCCCATCCGCTCCAGCAAGGATTTGAGTCCCCTGCGCTTCAAGCTGCCTGCCATTCAGCGCTTCAAGCTGCCTGTCATTTTGTTCCCTGCCCACTTCAGATGTGGATGCCCTACTGAAAAAGACTGAGGCCCAACACGAGCAGCCAGAAGATGGGTGCCCCTTTGGTGCCCTAACGCAGCGCCTCCTGCAGGCTCTAGTGGAGGTGAGCACTCAACCCACACGGAATCAAAAGCAGAACATTATGGGATAGCCTTGTAATCCAGCAACACTCAAGAAGTAGAGGCAGGAGGATCAGGGGTTCAAGACCAGCCTGGGCCACAAAACCAGATGCACATCAGGAAACACATTTCCTTTCTGTTTTAATGCTTTATAACTTGTCAACATATTTTTACAAATGAACTTTATGACCTCACTAGAGATAATAAAATAAAACATTAGGATCTCGTAGAAGCAACAACCCTTGACACATCCACACCCATGGGGTTGTGCCTATTGACTGCATTTTTTTTTTTTTTTTTTTTTTTTTGAGACAGCCTCATAACCTTGGCTGGCCTGGAACTCACTGTGAGTCAAGCTGGGCTTGAATTCATGATTATGCTCCTGCCTTAGCCTCTCAAGTGCTGAGATTCCAGGTGTGAGCCATAATACCTGTTTTTTCCATAGCTGCCTTTGCTGAGCCCTGGGTGAGGAGACTTTTCAGATGTCCTCCCAGAGGCAGGGCCAGAGTTAGCTCCATGTTACATGTGCAAAGAAAACAGGATAAGAAAAGGGAATTGTTTTGCTTGAACTCAGTTAAATAGTTGGAACTCAAGCTCCACCTCCAGGCTTTCCATGTTCATATCAATTACCTGACCTGAGGAACCTCTTTGAGCCTTGGTTTCCTCTTTTTATCTCAAACACAGTAGTTTATTTTTCTCCCAGAAAGATAGTTCAATGGTTAAAGCCTTTGTCTCCTAAGCAAAAAAACCTGAGTTTGACTCCCAGATGCCATGTAAAAATGCCAAGTGGAAATGATACCAAACTGTACTTCTGGCCCTGGAAGATGGAGCCTGGGAAACCCTAGATCAAAGTAATAAGGATGTAGAGCAATCCAGGATGATTCCCAAAGTCACCCTTGGTCCTCCAACAGACACTCACACTCAAGTGTCCCTTGTACAAACACAAACACACGTAACACACCAGTTGAATGTGTACCTGGTTCATTAAGTCAGGTAGAAGGCCTGCCCCCGCCATCAGACAGACCCCAGTTACTTGTGTCTACACTGTGACCAAAGTCGCTCTGGTGTGGTCACAGAAACTGATCAACAACTGTGAAGGAAGCTTTTTGGGTGTGGCTAGGTGTGACTCTCTTTGAATCACTTTCCATTGGAGAGAATATGTTCCATGAGCACACTTGGCTGCAGAGGAACCTGGGAAATATAGTGTGGCTCAGCTGCTGTAAGAGAACAATGTTGGACAGCTCCCAGCCACAAGGTATTTCCCACAGTGCCAGCTGCTAGCAGAGCTGAACAAGTTTTAGTGTTTCTGTCACTGTGAACAATGCTTTTCTGGCCCCCATAATACCAAATATCAGTACTGTCTCTTCTAAGAAAGGGATTTCTAGAATGATCTAAGCTTCTAGAGAGGGCTTCTCAACACAGGTAGAATGGAAAAGATGAAAGGCTACTTCTGGTGTTTGAGGGCCACCTATAGAGGTTGGAAGGAGGAGGAAAATGGAAACTAAGCATTCTCTCCTGCCCTCCTATCCTCTAGGAAAATATTATTTCCCCTATGGAGGACTCTCCTATTCCTGACATGTCTGGCAAAGAATCAGGAGCCGATGGGGCAAGCACCTCTCCCCGAAACCAGAATAAGCCCTTCAGGTGAGTGACATACACTCTGCACCTCACAGCCAGGCCCTCACTCGGCTGTTGGCCTCTGTCATCTCATGGTTAGGTCTCTGGTCACAGGCTAAGAACAGTCGGGCAAGGCTCAGCAATTCCCATGGGATGCTGGCCCAGCGTTGCTGCAGACACAGACTTAGTCCAGGTTTGGTCATCACAGTCCTGCTCCTGGAGATACTTGAGCCATGAAGGGGATTGGTTGACGAAATCGTCCTAACTCCATATGATGAAATAACTTGTAACTGTTAATCACTTAGAGAAATACACCTAATTGGTGAAAGTATATAAATAGTAGAACATCAAATGGGAGATCCTACTTTTATTATTAATCTTACTTTTACATATTAAAATATATTCCAGTATCACTTAGGGCCAAAAATAACCCTAAGTCTTCGTAGATTTCAGTTAATGTCCAGCGAGGTCTGGAACACATTCTCGTGTGGGTATAAAGGGGATGCACAAAGAAAAAGAAAAGTGTTCATTGAAATCGGGAAGCCCTGGGGTCCCTCCCAGCTGGCCCTCTAGCTGAGGGGCCGGCCTTGCTGCACAGCGTGCCGCACACCAAGTCCCTGGAAAGCCGCATCAAGGAGGAGCTGATTGCCCAAGGCCTCCTGGAGTCTGAGGACAGGCCTGCTGAGGACTCAGAGGATGAGGTCCTCGCTGAGCTGCGCAAACGGCAGGCTGAGCTGAAGGCACTCAGTGCTCACAACCGCACCAAGAAGCACGACCTGCTGAGGTGAGTGACAGCAAAAAGCACCAGGCCTGCTGGCTACTTCTGTCACCCCCTCCCCAGAGCTTTAGAGAGATTTCTCAAATTTAGATAGGCTTTTGCCTTCCTAAGAGCTTTGAACAAGTACAAGTACCAGGTTCCATTGTGACTCAGATAGATGCTAAGTTCAGAGGCAGGCAGCACCCATGACTGACAGGTGAATTTGATTCTACTTTTAATGGTAGGAAATGAAGCCCTGCTCCGCCCCAGCTGGGCGTCTCGCCCAGGGATGGGTGAATCTCCCTTTAAAGCTCTGGAATAGCCACAACACAAGACCAGTGGGCAGGAGAGTTGGGCATTCATAGACCTGGTGTGACCAGATTTTTAAGGTCAAATGGTTTAGAGTGGTAATCAAATCCCTGACTCCTGATGGATTCAGTCGGTAATTTGGATCTTCTAAGAGTCGAACAGTCTTGCTAAAATGTTCAGGTGGGGTGCTATGGATTATGAGCTCCCCCCCCTTTTAACTTCCATTTATTTTTATATATGTGTGTGTGTGTGTGTGCGCGCGCGCTCTCAAGCGTGTATCAGAGGGTACTTTATGTGCCTGTGGAGGACCAAGGGTGACTTCAGGAATCATCCTAAATTGCTTTTACCTCCTTTTGGCTTCACTCAGGAATTTCTCAGGCTCTGCCCACAGGGCCAGAAGTGCAGACTGCCACTGTTTCCACCTGACATTTTTTTATGTGGGACCTAGAATCTGAACTCAGGACCTTCTGCTTGTGAGGCAGAGTCTTAACCCCTGATTCATCTCTCCGGCCCCAGCTTTCCTTTCTTTACACATGCACACATACACACACATCACTCCAAAACCAAAACTAAACTAAAGCAGTTTTAAGTTCATACAAAGTAGAGGGAAAGGTTGCAATTTCCTCATGTTCCTGCCTTCACACATGCACCATGTCCCATAAGCAACATGAGTTACCATTTTTGAAGTACTTAAAAATGGAGCCCAGCACACAATCCCTGATAAATGTGGTTCTGCAACCTGGCATGTTGTCATAATCATGAAACAGTCCAAGGAGTTCCACCTAGATGGTGAAAACACTCATCTAGGAGAGCGAGAGATGAGATGACCAAGACACCTGGTGGGTCCCCGCAGGTTGGCGAAGGAGGAGGTGAGCCGGCAGGAGCTGAGGCAGCGAGTCCGCATGGCAGACAATGAGGTCATGGATGCTTTTCGAAAAATCATGGCTGCCCGGCAGAAGAAGCGCACTCCCACTAAGAAGGAAAAAGACCAGGCCTGGAAGACCCTGAAGGAGCGTGAGAGCATCCTGAAGCTTCTGGATGGGTAGCCTTCGCGCTGCTCCTGAGCGCCTCCCTGGCTGGCTGAGGCCCACTTTGAAGCCTCAGCCCATGGCTGCCCATTAAATGGTGACAGTCTAGGGGGCTGAGTTCTCCCAGGTCTCAGCCCCGCTCTGTGCTGTCAGCACCAGCGACGAAGACCTGCTGTGCTGTGCTGTGCTCACTTCTGCCTGGTGCCTGGGGAGAGGGCTGTGTTCCAGGTCTTTTCCCTTCCTCACAATCCCCACACCTCTGACCCCTCAAAGATTCCTCCCTGTGGTTTTGTAAAGTACAAACTTAAGAATAAAGTGACTGCTGTGGTTTTTTAAAAAATAAAATACCTAGCAGTTTTGAGCATCTATTACCATGGGTGGTACTGGGGCTGAGGACAAGGATTCAGGAGGGAATTCTTGGTGATTCTCAGCTGAGGACTTCACTTAGGAAGCACTTCTTCCTGAGGGTCCCTGTGGCTGCATGTAACAGCACAGTCCAGAATGTGGTGAGTCTGATCATCCTGCACAGAACTGACTTTAGGATTGACCTGTCTAAAACACAGGGTCATCAAGGATCCCATGGTTCAGGTGCCTTCATACTACCTCTCCCTCATAGTGTCAGCTGTGGGTGTAGGCAGGAACAAATGGCTCCTCATTTGCTTCCAGCACTGGGGTGAACTGGAACCTAGATGGCTTCCATAGCCCCCCAAAAGAACAAGGAGCTGCCCCTGGTGTCCCTGAACTTCTCTCAGTGATCCAAACTTTTGCTCATATGCCAGTCCTAGAACAATCTCTAGATAAAAGGGGACCCAAATGGATTTTGTTCTTTTTTTAAAGACATGGCTCCTGGCATGACTCACACTTATTGCAATCCTCCTGCCTCTGCCTCCTAAGTGTTGTGATGACAAACAGGCCTGAGCTACCATGGCCAGCCCACTCGGCTGAGTGTCAACACAGAGACATAATGGAGTCTCTTGCCCCCAAAGCCCAAGACAGCATGTAGAGATGACAGAACCCAACAGGATCTGGGCAGGGAGCAAGGCGAATGCAGGGTAGGCCACAGCCTAGGCAATTGGCTATGTGTGGTAAGTACTTCCCAGACAGCTCTTGGGGTCCCAAAACAATTTGCAATTAATTGGCTGTGGGAATGGTGAGGTCCACACAGTGACAGGGAAAAATTCCTTGGGAAAATGGCACATGAAGTGAGCCACAGCGATGAATAATGCTGTTGAGGTGGCATCAGTCTCTAATCTCAGCACTCAGGAGGCCAAGGCAGGAGGACTGCAATTCAAGGTCAGCCTGGGCTGCATAGCAAGATCATCTCAAAAAAAAGTTGAAGACTAACCTTTCTGTTAGATGTACATCCCACCCCATCACATGGGACTCCAGAAACTTATTTTTGCATGTGTGTGTGCCTGTGTACTGTGTGTTTGAGTGTGTGGTGTGGGTGTGTGAGGGCACTATGTGTCCCTGTGCAAACCCAAGGGTGACTTGGGGAGCCATCCTGCTGGATGGCTTCTACCTACTTTTTGTTTTGCTCTGGGATTTCCCAGGCTCTGTCTTTCAGAGACAGAAGTGCAGGCCTGGTGTTTCTGCCTGGTGTTTTTACACAGGACTTTGGATTTGAACTCATGTCCTTCTGTATGCAAGGCAGAGTCTCCATCCTGATGTGACTCTTGTGGAGCTGTTACTGTCAAGTGAACATAGGCCCTTGTTTGGCAAATCATAGTACTCCTTCCTTGTAGCTACAATGACTTGTCTAGGGAATGGCCGAGTGTCTCAGACACTCAGAGGCCTTCCTTAAAACTGCTCTATGATGGGGCCCAGGCATGCTGGCATGTGCTTGAAATGCCAGCACTTGGGAGGTGGAAATAGGAGGATCAAGAGTTTGAGGAAAATCTCGTCTACATAGCAAATTCCAGGACAGCCTGGGCTACAGAAGATTTTGTCTTTAAAAAAAGAAAAAAAAAAAAAAAAGGAGAAAGAGAGGCTGGAGAAATGGCTTAGGGGTTAAGACTCTGACTTATAAGCAGAAGGTCCCGAGTTCGGATCCCAGGTCCTACATAAAAACACCAGGCGGAAATGCACTTCCTACCCTGAAGGGTAGAGACTGAGAAATCCCAGAGTGAAGCATAAAGGAGGTAGAAGCAATCCAGGATGAACCTGGAGTTACTCTTGGTCCTCTACAGGAATACACAGCACCCTCTGACATACACACACACACACACACACACACACACACATACACACACATAAAATTTTAAAAAGAAACTCTACTAAGAAGTTACAGTTGGATTAGAATCCGGTGCAGTAGCACATACCAGCCCTTGGGAGATGGAGGCAGAATTGAGGTCATTTACTGCATAGTGGGTTTGAGGCTAGCCTGAGTTATATAAGATTCTTAAACATAACAGAAAAAAAAAAGGCATGGAAGGGAGGGGGGAAAGTCTAGATTATTAATGACCTGCTTTCTTTTGTTGGGAGAATCTGCTTGAGAATGAAGCCAACCCAGAAGCAGAGCCAGGAGGGGAAGGAGACTGTCTTAGTGATGTGCCTGCAGGCCTGAACTCGCCATGCTTCCCAGTTGCATTAGCTCACAGATGCTTCTCTTAGCTGAAGCTAGGTTGCTTTGGGATTTTTTAAAATAATTTTTAAGGTGATCTAGCCCCTCATGGCCCTCTAGTGCCATGAGTCCGTTTCTAGCTGCCGACTTCTCTTGGAGGCTCCCTAGCCCCTCATGGCACTCCAGTGCCATGGGTCTGTTTCTTGTTCCTTGCTCCTCATGAATTCCATGCGTAGGCACTGTGAGTTCTCATGGGCTCCCTAGCCCCTCATGGCACTGCACGTCTGGAGTCTGTGATTCCAACCTTTCTCTTTACTAATAAACTCTAACCTTAATTCTCAAAATAAATAAATAAATAAATAAATAATTTTTAAATAAAAATTTCCTATCTAGTAAAAAAGTAGATTTCAGCAAAGAAAAGATGGAGAAGTGTCCTGGAGACGCAGCATAAGGCTATGCCTCCCACTGGTGCAGGGACAAGCTGCTGCAATTTTTCAGTAACTCGTGGTCCCCAGGCTGCTCCTGTGTTCTCAGAGAGAAACACCCACACATGAAGCAGATCAAGAGCTGTAACAACAACAATGAAATCAGTAAACATTAGGTGGGTACTAGCTACACCTCTAATCTTGGTCTGCATCCTAACCTCAGTTACCCATATGGGAAGTAGTAACAGCATCCACTCACAGATCAGGAAAACAGGGCTAAGAAGTTATACACCTGGCTTGGTTGGGATTCAAGCTGGGAGGCCACCAGGCTTGAAGGCAGAGCCTTTTCATTACAACTCAATGGGACCCACTGAATAATACTTTCTGCCCTTGGGCACTGCCCAACCTGTGCAGCCATATATAGTGACTCTGCCTTATTCTTAATTAACCACTCACTTCCATATTCATTAGGCCAGACCATAAGTATAGTAGGAGGCATGGGTAGAGAGTTCCAGGAACAGAGACAGTTTTGTGGAGGAGGTAGGAGGGGAGCCTAGGTGCCAACATTGGGTAGAACTTAAGTGAGAGTTGGAAGGCAGATAGATACAAATAGAAGGCCGAATGCTACAAGACTGGTCTGGTTCCCTTAAGGAGTGACCGTGAGAGCTCACTTTTGTCTATGGAAGAGATCCCAGCAAGTGCTGGGCCCACCACCTACAGGACTATTGCATGTTCACTACCCACAACGAGGTAAGTAATGAAAGTAAGGACGTTTTGGGCTACAGAAGCTATGGAGGAGCTGTACCTTTCCTGGTGCAGGCAATGACTGGCCCAGCAGCGGCAACCCAGACAGGTTTTTTTTTCCCCCCACCCTTTCCATTTTTTTAATTAGTAGCCATTTGCCTGATCACAAACCTGGTGACCTGAGTTCAATTCCCAGAAGTCTACATGGTGGAAAAGAGAGACTTAACTTCCAAAAGTTGTCCTCGGACCTCACCTGTGTACCATAGCATAAATGCATATGATTCTCTCCCTCAAGCTAATAAATATTTAAAGCGGGTGGGGGGGCTAGTGAGATAGCTCAGAGGGCAAGACATCGATCAGAAATTAGTAATTATTTTTCTTTTGTTATTTTTGTTTGTTTGTTTGTTTGCTTGTTTGTTTATTTGAATGAGAGAGCAAGAGGGCATTGTGTGTCCTTGTGGAGGACCAAGGGTGATTTCTGGAATAATCATGGATTGCTTCTACCTCCTTTTTGCTTGCTTTGGGATTTTCCAGGCTCTACTCATCAGGGATGGAAGGCAGGTCATAGCCAATTCTGCCTGGCTTTTTTTTTTTTTTTTTTTAATGTGGGATCTGGGATCCAAATTCAGGACTTTCTGCTTGTGAGGCAGAGTCTTACCCCCAACCATCTCTCCAGCCCCCTTTTGTTATTCTTCAGGAATTTCATATATGAATACAATGGATGTCATCTTTGCTCCTATTACCTAATCCTACCCTCTTCTTATCCCATTGCAAATCTTCTTTTGCCCATCCAGTCGTCATCCTACTTTCCAACTTTTGTTTACATTTTGAAAAATGTTACTAGGGTTTCATCTGGGTTGCCTGCACCTGATACTTGCTACAGCATGGTTAATATGTAATGGATTCACTCCCACTGGTACTCCTGGGTGTACCACTCAGGAAAGTACTCCCTTATCTCCTCCATCCTATATACACACATAGCAACCATTCATTTTTGTTCATTCTTTTTCTTTTGAGATAGGGTCTCATGATCCTAGGTTGGCCTTCAAACTCAGTAAGCTTCTGAGGGTGGCCTTGAACATGATTCTTCATCTTTTACCTTGCACTAAGACCACAGGTGTGCACTACCATGCCCAGCTTATTTTATTTACTTAGTTATTCTTTTTCCATTTTCTTGCACATGTGTGTGTGGGGTGCATGTGCTCCACACTTGGGCTCTTGTGCTTCATGGCTCTGTTGCCATAGCTCGGCTGTGGAGCTGACTAAGGCTCTTGCGACAGAGAGACTTTGGACAGACATCAAAATGCAGTCAGGAAGAGTATGCATAGAAGAGTGTCCACAGTCTACAGGGACCTGGGGCAGGCAGAGGGAGGCAGGTGGGGGTGACTCAATGACAGCTCCTCGCCGCAGAGGCTCCAGGGAGGACAGAAAAGGAAGTTGCTGGGCAGAGGAAGACATTCCAGGCAAGGAACAGCAAGCAAGGCAGAGGTGTGAACAGCTGGCCTGCTTAGAGAGAGGTGAGAACTTCAGCATGTTTGGTGAGGGGCATGTGCAGGAGAAGGGGAAGGATGAAAGACTAGCTGGAAACTAGGTTGGCAGCAGGCTGGGAGAGGCGGACTTCATTTTGCAAGTCAGTGGCTCAAAAAGTGTATTCCCTCGACCAGGAGCCTGAATCTCCCCCTAGGAGCCTGAAAAGGAAAGTTTGCAGGCCTTAGACCTCCAAACCCAGAAACTCTAGGGATGGGACCAGCCATATTTATTTACTCATTCATTCATTCATTCGTTCATTCGTCCCTTTATTCACTAGCATTCATTCGCTCATTCATTATTTGAGACAAGGTCTCATGTAGTCAAGTTGGTCTACAACTTACTGCATAGCAGAGGATGACCTTTAGTTTCTGATTCTATTGCGTCTATGGCCTACTTTTTGCTTGTTTATTTGGATGGTTGGTTGAGAAAGGATCTCCATATCTGTTTTACAGTATACATCCTGCAGCCTCCAAAAAGGAAAATAAAGAGAGGCAACCAAATGAGATAGTGGCTGTGGAGGATGTCCTCCAAAATTTGGTCTCCCTCCATTCATTTCGCTTCATCTTTTCCTGGTTTTCTTCTTTTTTCTATTTTTTTTTAAAGTGTGTGTCTGTGTGTATCAGAGGGTGCTATGTGTGCTGTGGAGGCCCAAAGGTGAATTGCAGCTACGTCCTCTTTGCTTTGCTCTGGAGTTTCTCAGGCTCTGCCTTCCAGGACCAGAAGTACAGGCCTCCCGCCATTTCTGCCTGGTGTTTTTTTTTTTTTTTTTTTTTGTTTTTTTTTTTTTTAACGTGGGACCTGGGATCCGAACTCAGAACCTTCTGCTTGTGAGACAGAGTCACAACCCCTGAGCCATCTCTCCAGCCCCTCTGCCTGGTGTTTTTTTGCATGTGATCTGGGATCCAAACTCAGGACCTTCTGCTTTCAAGGCAGAGGTTTAACCTGAGTCATTTCTCCAGCCCTCTCGCCCCCCCCCCCCCGCTTTGTTTTTTTGAGATTGATTCTGGTGCAGCCTAGAACTATATCTGAGGCTGGCCTTGCTCTTCACCCCCACCTCCTGTGCTGGTTTTTGAAATAAGAGAACCCCTAATACTTAGATGGACATGTGCAACTGAACGATGGAGTTACCCACTTCCCTTTCAGTTAGATGAGATCATGGGCTAAATTCTGGCCAGTAAGATGTGGACAGAGGGTGGAAGAAGTGTAATGAAGAGGCCATGGGTCCCAAGATCTGTATCTCTGTATCCTCACTGGGAAGAGGTGAAGCATGGTGGTAAGCCATCTCAAAACACAGTCAAGATAATACCATACACCTCTGGAGCCATTAGAATAGAGGCAGCGAGGTCTCGTACCTTGTAGTCATCCAGCCAACCAGGATTGCTCACAGGCCAGGTGGTTACACATTCCCTTTTAGTAAGTTGCAATTATTCCAGGTGTCTGTTAGAGAAAGCAAACCTCTATCTTAGCTGATACAGTGAGCAGGTACCACCCCAAGCAGTCTGTTCAAACATTCCTCCTTTCTTTCTCCTCAAAGAATTTAAGACAATTTAATTAAATGATATGTACAATGAGCTGCAAAAAATCCAAATTTGTAGTTAAGCACATTAGGTTTAATAAAGCTGCTTTTATTACCTGAGAGATTTGGTTTCAAACTTCTTGGAAGGGAAATGAAATTAGGTGATCTCGGGATATTTTAGAAGAAAGGACATCTTGTGGTTGTCCTGACAAAACTCCAGTCATCTCTATGATAGAAACTGGAGTCATGAACTGGAGAGATGACTCAGGGTTAGTTAAGCCTCTGCCTTGCAAGCAGAAGGTCCTATGTTCAGATCCTATGTAAAAATACCAGGAGGAAATGATGACAGCCTGAACTTCCAATCCTGAAAGGTGGACCCTGAGAAACTCTAGAGCAAGGCAAAAAGGAGGTAAAGCAATACAGGGTGATTCTCAAAGTCACCCTTGGGCCTCCACAGGCACATATAGCATTCTCTGATACACACAGACACACATAAAATAAATAAAAATAAATAATTAAAAAAACTGCAATCATGCTATGAAATGCTCGCTCAAGACTGATAGCAAATGGAGGTAGTTTCACAAGATGAATTTTCTTTTTTTCTTTCTTTCTTTAAAAAAATGTTTATTTATTTTATGTGCCTGTGTGTGTCAAAGGGCACTATGTGTCCCTGTGGAAGACCAAGGGTGACTTCGGGAATCATCCTGGATTGCTTCTACCTCAGTGTTTTGCTCTGGGATTTTCCAGGCTCTACCCACCAGTGCCAGAAGTGAAGGCATTTTTATGTGGGACCTGGGATCAGAACTCAGTACCTTCTGCTTGTAAGTCAGAGTCTTAACTCCTGAACTATCCCTCCAGCCCTCTTTCCTTTTTAAAAAGTATTTTATTTATCTATTGTGTGTGTGCATCAGAGGGCACTGTGTGTCCCTGTGGAAGACCAAGGGTGGCTTCAGAAAACACCCTGGATTGCTTCTGCATCCTTACTTCACTCTGGGATTTCCCAGGATTGCCCACCAGAGCCAGAAGTTCAGGCTGCCTGTTTCTGCCCCGTGTTTTTAAGTGAGACCTGGGATCCAAGCTCAGGACCTTCTGTTTCGAGGCAGAGTTAACCCTGAACCATATCTCTAGCCCTTTCTTTCCTTTTTTTGAGATTGGGGTCTCATGCAGCCAGGTTGATCTTGAACTCACTATGTAGCTAAGGATTACCTTGAATTTATTTTTTAATTTAGCTATTTGAGAGAGAGAGAGAAAGAGAGAGAGAGAGAGAATATTCAGGCACCATGATGCCTAGGTGGAGATCACAAAACAACTTTCAGAAGTCACTTTTCTCCCTCCACCATGTGACTTCTGGGTATCAAACTCCTTCCTTTCTTCTCTGCAATATTGGTGACTGAACTCAGGGCCATATTTTTTTTTTTGCATGCGTGCGTGCGTGCGTGTGTGTGTGTGTGTGTGTGTGCCAGCCAGAGGATACTGTATATGCCTGTAGAGTCCAAGGGTAATTTTGGGAATCATCTTGGATTGCTTTTACCTCCTTCTTGCTGTACTCTGGAATTTCCCAGGCTCTCAAGAGTTGGAAGTGCAGACTGCCACCATTTCTGCCAGGTGTTTTTACATGGGATCCAGGATCTAACTCAGATCCTCCAGTCATCTCTCTGGCTGAAGACCTTGAACCTTTAAAAAATTAATTTTGTGCATATGTATGTACGTATGTATGTATGTGTATACCAAAGGGCATTGTTATGTCTTTGTGGAAGACAAAGGAGACTTTGGGAATCATCCTGGATTGCTTCTACCTCCTTTTTGCTTTACTCCAGGATTTCCCACAAGAGCCAGAAGTTCAGGCCACTGCCCTTTCTGCCTAGCATTTTTAGGTGGGACAGGGGATCTGAACTCAAGACCTTCTACTTTCAAAGTCTTAATTCCTGAGCTATCTCTCTAGCCCGACCTTGAACTTTTTTTTTTATTCAATTGTGCGTGTATGCATGTGTGCATGTATGTGTGGGTATGTATGTATGTGTGTGTAGAACCACGGACGAATTTGGGAACCACCATGGACCGCCTCCACCTCCTTCTGCCCCTGGAATTCACAGGCTCCATCCTACCAGGACCAGAAACGCAGGCCGCCCCCACTTCGGCCCGGCATCTATACGTGGGGTCTAGGATCCGAACTCAGGACCTTCTGCCTGCAAGGCAGAGGCTTAACCCCTGAGCCACTTCTTAAGCCCCATCCGACCTTGAACTTTTGATCTTCCTGCCTTTAGTCTCCAGAAAGGCTTCAATTACAGGTCTGATGGCCACATTTCATGTTTCCTCAGAGAATATTACACTGTCCTGGAAAAGAGGTCAGTGTGCAAAAAGAAATCAAGACAGGAGAGGAGCGAAGGCAGCTCCCACAACCACAGCATCTCTAGCTCCAACCTGTAAGACCCTGCGCTTCGTGGTTGCCCTTCAGTCTCATGTCAGTTATGATGAACAACACTCTTCTCTGAACCTTCAGATGCTAGCTGAAGGCTGGAATGCTGCTACTAGCCACTTGTAAGGCTCTTGCATTCAAAGCAAGTGAAAGAATGAAGAGTTTTGTGTTTTAATATATTACATAATGTTCACACAGTGACTCTGCCTTACTTAAAAATAGGCTGAAGAATATTTACAAAAAAAAAAAAAAATAGGCTGAAGAAGTACTGTGAGCCAGGTGCAGAGGTGCACACCTATAGTCCTAGATAGGTGGAAGGATGAGGCAGGAGGATGGCTTGTCCAAGGGTTCCAGTTGTAGTGCAGTGTGCTGTGCACCAAGTTCAGCATTGATACGGTGACCTCTTGGGAATAGGGGACCACCAGATTGCCAAAGGAAGGGTGGAACTGACTCAAGTTGGAAAAGGTACTAGGAGTCAGTTATGTTACCACACATTTGTGATCCCTGCACTTGAGAGGTGCAGAAGGGAATTCAAGGTTAGCCTCAGCAACAGAGAATCCAAGACCAAGCCAGAACTACGTGAACCCCAAAAAAGAAAGGAAAGAAAGAAGAAGGGAGAGGGGAAGGAAGGAAGGAAGGAAGGAAAGAAGGAAGGAAGGAAGGAAGGAAGGGTAAGAGCAACTAAGTGTTTAAAACCAGGTGAAGCCTCAGAGCATAAAAGTTGCACAAGTCCAGCAGGACAAAGGAACAGAGGACACTTATCAGAGTTGTGACAAAGATCAACAGGAAACTGTTTTGAAATGATCCCCTGACTCAGTGAGTCTGGACAGGCACAGAGGCTGGTCCAGGGCCAGAAGTGGGCTAGGAGTTGGAGATACTGAGATCTGAGAGGAAATTATCCCTTGGTCCTCATCTTGCCCAAATTAGGTCTTTTCTTTGAGCCCTGCTTTACATTGAGGTCCGATCTCTCTCTCTCTCTCTCTTCTTTCCATTTTTTGAGTGGTCTCACTGTGCACTCTGGCAAGCCTAGAACACTGGATGATTTAGCTTCCCGTTTCGAACCACCGTGCTCTAAGCACTTCCCTCTGTTAGAGAATCTCCAGGAGGTTCATTGGTTAAGCACCAGCATTTTTATATTCCAGAGAAAGAAACTGAGGCCCAGAGAGGTAAAAAGCACGACCAGGAATAATCCAACTCCAAAGTCTTTCTAGCAAGTTTGGCCATCTTCCTATCTGTACAATGGGCATAACAAACTGTCCCCTCCTGGCCAGGAAAGGCCTGAGTGACCCAGGAGGAACCTAGTAGTAAGCACTGTACTAGGAGTGGCCAGGCTCCAAACCACTGTCTCTGGCCGGCTCAGGGCAGCCCCACCACTAGTTCCTGCAAGTCCGGCCTCTTCTAGCCAGAATTCTATTCCCAAACAGCCTTGTACAAGCCTGCCCCCCTCCCCCTCTTAGGTCCCTTGGTCCCTGGCCAGCAACCCCAGGAGCAGATTTTTGCTCCACCCTCCTCATCCTGGCCTCATTCCAGCCACAAGTCCCAGTCACATGACAAATCGGGCCTCTGTGGCTTGCTTCCTTCTGGATCCGGATCTAACTCCCCGCTCCCCCTGTCTTATGCGTCCCAGTCCAATGTATCTGTGACTGGAGGCTCAGCTGTCTCGTGACAGACTGGGGCCTTGGTTTGCTCTATCAGATGGGCGTTTACTGTCTTCGTTCCTCCCTGTCTTGTCCTGCCCCTGCTTCCCTACTGGAGGGTGAAGAGGAGAGAGGCTCAGAACCCTAAGGGAGGGCCCCCGGCAGCTCTGAAAGCCATGGGGCAGAAGCTGGCCAGCCTCACACATCACACAGATGTTAGTTCGGATCCTGTTTGCCTCTTACCAACTGCTGATTTCAAGACCTTCTCTCCGGATCTCACGTGTTCCCTGACGGGCCCCACTGGGGAGTCGGGGTGGGAGGCATCAAGCCGGGATATGACAGTTCCTGGGGGCCCCCACCCGCATCCCTTTCCCAGCCAGGAACTACGCCTCGCATCCCCTCCCATCCCGGGGCTCTCGGCCTCAGGCTCCTCCTCCATTGACATCAGAGCCGCAGGCAGGCGGGGAGAGCTGGCCGAGCCAGAGCCCAGCGCCGGCGCCAGCGGATCAGGCGCGCAGTGGTGGCGATCGGCGGCAAGAGCTCAGGCACTAACCACCTTGGGCCTCCCAGCCAGCCCCGCGGCGGCCAGCTGCAGGTACTGTGGGGCGGCCCAGCCCCTCGCCCCAGGAGACTCCAGCGAGGGTACTGCGCCCAAGGGTGGGAGGGGCGGGTTGGAAGCTGGATGGACAGAGCTCAGCCTTTCTGGCCATCCTCTGACCCAGGCCTGGCCTGGCAAGTGCCAGGAAAACCCAGGCGTGAGGTGAGGATAAGGATATGTGTGTATGTGTTCCGGTGCTGGCGTGTGCGCGCACACACACAGAGGCATGCATGCAGCTGGGCCTCACTTCTGTAGAAGGGCGTGGGTATCTGGATACAGATGAGAAGGTATTCGAGGGGTACCCTAATGTGCAGCAGGCATGTGCTTCATCCTCGCAGTGGGAAAATCTGAGAATTCAGTTTTTGCTGTAGACAGTGTGCAGGTGTTTTTGCTTAAAGTGAGCTCAGTTGTGTCCTGAGGGTGTTTGGAGTTAGGTAAGGAGTTGGGGGTTGGTTTGGAGTGGAGGGGTTTTTAGGGCACAAGATGGAAGAGTTGGAGGGTGTGGGTGTGAGGGATGGATGGCACCTTGTCCAGGTGTGCATGGACATGTGTTTGGAGTGCAAGGAGTGTCTGAATAGGGAATGTTTGGGTGGATATACACGTAGGTGTTTAGGTGTGTAGGAGTATGAGAGTAAATATGTTGGGGAGCGAACATGTGTTGATGAATGTGCAAACGTGGATAATCAAGTATCGAGGTGTGTAGATACAAGGTGCTCTAGGTCTAGAAGTAGGTGCTTGTGTCCCGGTCAAGTGAAGCATGTACAATTGTGAGGATTTATTTGCTAGGCCTCCAGGTGGATTTAAGACTGCTTCTAAAGCTTACCATCAAGTCTCCTTCTGCAGAATTCTCTGGCCCTAGTCACCACCTAGGACAGGTGACTAGAGGCCTGGGAACAAGGTCCGAACTAAGGAGCAGAATCTCGCATAAGGTTCTGATCAGAGTACCTGTGCCTTTCCTCCATTCTCCAAAAGAAACAGAAGGAAAACACTTTCCTTTACCCTTTAGAATGCTTTGACCTCATGCTTTGTGATTCCCAGATGGCCCAAAGACTGGTCTGGTAGAGGACAGCCCCTCCGTGACCTTTGCCCCTAACAAGCTTAGCTGGGGCTTTGGCTAGGTGTCACTTGGACAACTTTGTATCCATCCCTAGTCATCTCCAGCCTCAGTTTCCCATCTTCAATCTACTATACAAGGAGAGAGCCTACCCTTTCTTGTAGTAAGAGACAGAGGTCTCAAGGGGTCAGATGAGGCCAGGAAGAGACAGAATGGGTGGGACCCAGAGACTCAGACCTGGAGTCAGGAGGCAGAGGCCTGGGGAGTTCCAGCTGTGGCTGCTGTTGCCTTGGTAACAGTGAGAGGAGCTATTTAAAACCGTGGCTGAGATATTGCTGGAAGCCCGGGCTGCTGGAAACCTGATTTCGGAGAGGCCAGAGAGGGAAGGAGACAGGAGAAGAGACACCCCAATCCTTTCCTGTGTGAGGCTAGGATGCTGCTGGATTTAGGGACGGGGAATTCTTTTGGGTGCTGTGCTCTGTCATTTCAGTGGTCAGGGTTCCCTGAATGTTAGGATTTAGAGAGGAGAGGCTGGGAAGAGACAGAAAATAAAGGAGTAAAAGGAATCATGAGTGTTGAGAATTCTGCTGCTATCGTAAGATTTTTTTGTCTATGTATAAGAAATTGCCAAATGTTGTTGAACGAGCAAATGAGTAGTAAATGAGTAAATGCTGAATGAGTGTGTCAATGAGTGGATTGAGGCATGATGATGTGCAGGCTGAAGAGTTGATGGGACACAGCAGTACCTTTCCAGAAGGCATTTCCTCTGAATCTCTTCCTCTGCTCCCCTTTCAGGAACCCTGGCTGTGGCCGGAGGGCAGTGGGCCATGCCAGGGGCAGTGGAAGGCCCCAGCTGGAAGCAGGCAGAGGACATTAGGGACATTTACGACTTCCGAGATGTTCTGGGCACGTGAGTCTCAGGGATGGGGATAGGTGAGGCCCTGTCTGAGCTGGGGAGCAGTGTCTGCGGTGACACTTCCTCTGGTCAGTCAACCAACGCTTCCTGCGTCCTTTGCCACAGCCTAGACTGGCCTCAGCCTTTCATTTCTAGTTGGCAGTGGGTAAGATGAGGGCCTTCCTGTACAGCTATCAATTCCTGATGAAGAGAAGGAAATGGGGGAAACGAAAGGACCATTCATCCACCTTGCTACCAAGAACTGGGTGTTCTGGCCTAGGTTTAGGAACTGAGGCTGGGCACCGCTGCTCCTAATAGTGGGAATCCAAAAATAACTCAAACCTTGTTTCTGCCCTACAAGTTGATCCTCAACATTCAGGATTAGACTCACACACAAATGACACAAGGGCATGTGCTGTTAGAGGATCTGAGGAGACAGAGGTGGCTGTGACTCTGAGAGGGCAATGAATCCAGGAACAAGCAGGAGGGAGGAGGAGCGTGCTTGTCAGGAAGGAGCAAGGACATTCCAGGTAGGGGAAGAGTGAGGGCAAAGCCTCAGACGACATGCATAGAGAGAGGTGAAAATCTGGGTGAGCCACAGTTACATTCTGGGGAGGAAGAGAAGAGGCTGAGACAAAAAGGAACTGTGCAGACAGGGCCTGGAGGGAGGTGTGTGGCTAGAGATGACACCTAGGACAGAAACACAAAACAATGTGGTAACGTGAAGAGCTGAGACGGAAACCAGTGACAGGTGATCAGTCACGAGCTATTCTCACTGATAAAAATGACGCCCTGTGGGTGCTTTTTTGATTCATAATTCCTTATTCTTTCAGGAAAATAAACAGAGGTGGTAAGAATATTCTGGCAAATTCTCCTCTGTCGGTGAATTCCGTGTGAATGAATTTTTTTGTTGCTAAGAGCCTGGTCTAAACCCTGCTTCTTACAAACCAGCGAGCACACAAATCACCCGAGGATCTGGTTAAAACGCAGCATATGACTTAGGAAGCTTGGGGCCTGACATTCTTCATTTTCAAAATGTTCCAAAGCGTATTAAGTTAGCTGTGACTTAATTGGCTTTAACAGAAAAAGATAAATTAATTGGCCACACACATGATAAACATTCAGGTGTAGACTTCAGGGGTTCATGTATGAGGAAACTATCTCGAATCTGGTTTCCCTTTTCCTGGCCTTCGGTCTGAGCAGGCTGTCCCTAAGTGGTGACGAGGATGGCTGTTGACGAGGATGGCTGTTGTCCCTCCAGGCTTCATCCTGGCAGTTCAGCAAGGAAGAGTGCATGCTTCCTTCTCATAGCCCAAGAATTTGGCGTGCGTCTCATGACTCATTGCTGCGGGCTGGGGACAGACCACTAGGAATGGCTGAGCCTGGGACACATGACCACTTCTGGAGACAGGGAGTGGATGAATGTGGAGGATGAAGAAAGAGGCAAAGGAAGCTTGGGATACTAGTTCCTCACCTTGCCAACCTTTCTCACACAGGGGTGCCTTCTCAGAGGTGATCCTGGCTGAGGACAGGAGGACTCAGAAGTTGGTGGCCATCAAATGCATTGCCAAGAAGGCCCTGGAAGGCAAGGAGGGCAGCATGGAGAATGAGATCGCTGTCCTGCACAAGTGCGTGGTCACAGCCTGCCCCTGCTCAACGTTACTCCTGCACTGATACCTTCCCCTAACCCCTTTTAAACTCTGGGCCCCAAAGGCTTCTCTTGTACAACGGGGATGAAAACTTCTACCTGGCAGGGAGCAGCTGATGCACAGCTACTCTCACAGATGTGACGGAGCTGTCAGAGCTTATTTACAGAGGTTTAATCTGTTCATGAAGCATCAAGGCCAACCATTGAACAGGCATGAACTCATGTAGCTCAGCCAGCGCTGTCCTTGGCTTACCTTCAGCTCCTTCCACGTATTAAAGGAGACTGTCTGTCTGGTGACCTTGAGTACACGAACAACCAGCTGGTCTACGTTCCTGCTGATGTTCACTAGAAAGCTTGCAGCAAGCCTTCACCTCAGCATCTCCCCTATTAGAGTAAGGTGGGAGACTAAAGCCAGAGAAGGCAAGGGACTTGCCCAGAGCCATGCAACAGGTCTGGGGGAGGGCCAAGTCGTCATCCTCCTTGAGGTCAATCCCTACTGGCTCACTGAGTGGTGACAGCCAGTGCAAGCTCCCTGCCTGCATTATGTGATCCTCACCTCACTCTCTGAAGGGAGCATCACCACCACTGTTCTCACTTTACAGACGAGGCTCCGAGAAATTACATCCAAGTGTTAGGAGCATGTACTCTATATTAGGTGCTAGAGAACATGGTAGGCCAAGCCAAGCCCATGGACTCACAGAAGTGACTTCTAGGTGGAAAAGGCCAGCAGTGTGCAAACAGGGAACGTTCAGAGTCACACACTATCAGTGCTGTGAAAGACTAGCTCCCTAATAGCATGTGCAGAACAGAGACCTGGGCGGGTCTGTGTGACACCATGGCCCAATGCTGGCTCCATGCTCCCTTGCGCTTCAGAAAATTAGAGGGAGCCAGGACGAGTCAGCTCTGTCCCACAGGCTCAGACCCATGGTTCTCCTGCCTGGATGCAGCAGGGGTCGGGAGAGGATCAGTGCCCTAAACTCTGAACTACTCCTTTCTTTCCAGGATCAAGCACCCAAACATTGTAGCCCTGGATGATATCTATGAGAGTGGGGGCCACCTCTACCTCATCATGCAGCTGTGAGTGGTCCATCCCTGCCCACCCTCACTCCTTTCCTGCTGCCTCAGTTTCTTGGCTAGACTGACCTGTCCCCTGCTGCAGGGTGTCGGGTGGGGAGCTGTTTGACCGCATCGTGGAGAAAGGATTCTACACAGAGCGGGATGCCAGCCGCCTCATATTCCAGGTGTTGGACGCTGTCAAGTACCTGCATGACCTGGGCATCGTGCACCGTGACCTTAAGGTGGGCTTGGTGAGCTGGAGTGCCAGGGGCAGGGTCTTTGCTATCACTGGCCTGTCTGACCTTGGAACTTGCTCATTTCCTGAGCCTCAGCTTCTCACCTGAAAAACAGACATCTTGTGACCTCTAAACACCTCTTTCCAGCTCAGACTCTCAAAGCAACACAAAAGTGAGCTGTGCTGTTTTCTCCTAATAGCAATTGTGTATTTTCTGAAAATCAAAGTTCCACTCTTGGCTTTTGTGGAGAACTTGATGGGACAGCAAAGAAATAGAAAGCAGGTCTATCGGTGCTCTGGGGTAGGACAGACCTGGTTTTGAAGTTTGGTCCTGCAGAGCTGGAGCTGGCTCTTGGGCAATTTGCTGTCTCTTAAGGGTATTGATTTCCTCATCTGTGAAGTGGCTTATCAGACTGGCCACATAGGGAACATGGTAAGAAGTAGGCACTCACCAGGCCTGACACATTGGAGATGCCCCTCAATACTGGGAACCTCACCAATTCATCTCATATCCCTTCAGCCCTCTTTTCTGGAACTTGTGCCTTGGGTTTCTTTTTCTGCATGTGTAGGTGTGTGTAGGTGCACATGGAAGAGGGCACTGTGTGTGCCTGTGAGGCCTAAGAATGACTTCACGATCCTTATTTTACCTCCTTATTGCTTTGTTCTGGGGTTTCCCAGGCTTTATCTTACAGGGTTGGAAGTACAGGCTGCCACCGTTTCTGGTGTTTTTACGTGGGATCTGTTCTTTTGCTTGTAAGGCAAAGGCTTAACCCCTGCACCGCCTCTCCAGCCCCTAACAGGTTTTTTTAAAGGGATCTCTGACTTTGGCCTTTCCAAGATGGAGGACCCAGGCAGTGTGCTCTCCACAGCCTGTGGGACTCCAGGGTGTATGAGTACAGAGGGCTGGGGCTGGGACTAGAACCTACTGCCTCGTGCATAATAGGTAAGCCATATTCCAAGTCCCCACCCCCTTTCTGGCCTACTTTATTTTCCCCCCTCCCCCATCTTCTCACGCCTTCTCCCCTTCTAGCTGGTTCCTTCCTTCAGTTAGTCCCAACTTCTGCTTTTCTATTGCCTGTACTTCATTACTCTCACCTCTTTTTCCTTTGCAACAGTCTCACTTGAGTTTCCCAGGATGGCCTTGAACTTACTCTGTAATTAAGCAGCTCTTTAATTTTCCATGCTCCTGTCTCAGCATCCAGCATAGCTAGGATTGCCAGCCTTGTACTATAAAGTCCAACTTTTTAAAAAAATTCTCTTTTCTTCCTTTTTTCAATCTACTTATCTTGTGTATGTACATTTTTTTTTTTTTTGCATGTGCGGCCCTGCGTGTGTGTGTGTGTGTGTGTGTGTGTGTGTGTGTATCGGAGGGCACTGTGTGTCCCTGTGGAGTCCCAAGGGTAACTCCAGGAATCATCCTGAATTGCTTTTACCTCCCTTTTGCTTCATGCTGAGATTTTCCAGACTCCACCTGCCAGGACTGCTGCCATTTTGGCCTGGCTTTTTTTTTTAACATGGTATCCAAACTCAAGACCTTCTGCTTTCGAAAGAGAGTCTTAACCCCTAAGCCATTTCTCCAGCCTCTATCTTATGTATATATAAAGGGGGAGATATGTCCAAGTACACTTGTGGGGATCAGAGGATAACTTGTGGGTTCCACAGATCAAACTCAGGTTGCCGGGCTTGGTGAAAACACTTTTACTGCTGAGCCATCTTGTTGCCTTTTTTTTTTTTTTTTTAACTTGAAGCGTTTCATGCTGCCTCAACTGGCCATGAGCTATATAGCCATGATGCTGCTGAACTCTTCCTCCTGCCTCCATCTCCTGAATGCTGGGTAACAAACTTTAACTATGCCAGTTCCCAGAGCTCCTGACACCTCCAGCTAATCTCATGGCTGGCACAATGGATTTTTTTTTCAGTGAGTGGGTGGTGGTGGGTGGGGATCCAGTTTCTCAGGATATTTGAGTAAGTAGATGGTACTGCCAGTCTCTGGACACTTCTGACTGACTCTTCCTTCTTTTCACCATCTAAGCCAGAGAACCTGCTGTACTACAGCCTGGACGAAGACTCCAAAATCATGATCTCTGACTTTGGCCTTTCCAAGATGGAGGATCCAGGCAGTGTGCTGTCTACAGCATGTGGGACCCCAGGATATGTGGGTACGGAGGACCTTGGGCTAGGGCTGGGAGCAGAAGTAGGAGCTGTCAGACAGGCATTTTTCAGTACTGTGTCCTCTTCCCTCCACAGCTCCTGAAGTCCTGGCCCAGAAGCCGTACAGCAAGGCTGTGGACTGCTGGTCTATTGGAGTAATTGCCTATATCCTGTAAGTGTGGGAGCGTACAGCGTAGCCATGGTGTGGTGTAACCTAAACTCTCCCCTGCTTTGCTCTTTCAGGATTTCCGTCCATGCAGTTAGGAGTACCTGTTAATTACTAGCATTACTTCATTCAGTAGATACTATTGTTTCAAGTACGGTACACTAAAACTAAAGATTAGCAGAGAATAAGTGAGAACACGTGCAGGTCCTCAGGAGCTGACATGTGGTGGAGGAGACAGAATCAATGGGTAAATAAATTTGTAAAAGAACATTACCCCCAAGGGAACACACCATATCAACAGAATAAAAATAAAAAAGAGGGGGGTGTTGGGGAGATGACTCAGATGTTAAAGTCTTTGCCTTGAAAACAAAAAACCTGAATTTGGAGCTCCAGACTCAAAAATGCTGGGTGGAAATAGTGCTGGTCTACATTACTGGCCCTGGAAGGCAGTGTGTGAGAAGCCCCTGAGCAAAGCAAAAAGTCACCTGGTAAAAAAATGCTGTGAACAAACATGAAGCAGGAGCAGGGAGACAGGGCTAGATGAAGTCTGGAAAGGGGATTCTGTGGACGTGACACCGAAGTCGCATCTTGAATGAAGTGGTAGGATCAGATAGCAGGTGGTTGGGAGAAAGGTTTTGACAGAAAGAATGTCAAATGCAAAACCCTGATGACAAGATGAAGGACCAGTAGGCCAGGGCTGTCAGACAGAAATGAGTAAGGCAGTGGCAGACCCTCCCGTGGATCCTGCCTGACCCCTGGCACTGCCCCAGAGCAGCATGGGTATGCTGACAGCAGAAATGAGGCCACGTTTCTCCCTGCCAGGCTCTGCGGCTATCCCCCCTTCTATGATGAGAACGACGCCAAACTCTTTGAACAGATTCTGAAGGCCGAGTATGAGTTTGACTCTCCTTACTGGGATGACATCTCTGACTCTGGTACTCTGATTTACCTTCTTCCTCTGGTCCTGCCTCTGGACCTTCCCACCTTGTCCAGGGGTGTCTCTGCTGCATGCCTTTTGTCATACTCCCCACCCTTCTAGGAACTGTCTGTGGTCAGATACCCTACTGTTTCCCTCTGCTCGGCCTCCAGCTGAAAGACTTGTTGGCCGTCATTCAGTAGTCAAACATGGCATTTAAAAATATCTCCCTGCCACTGATTGCCTAATGCTTAACTAAATACCCCCATACACACTTCATCCCTCTTATGTGCCCTCTCCTAGGAAGGAACAAACTAGTGAGGTTCCACCAATGGTTCACACATGTGTGAATACACTCAGTAGATTCTTCTATCACATGGTGGGACATGGGCAGATCTGGCCTGTCTTGCTTTGCTCTGCTCCAGATCAGACCTGAGGGACTGAGTAATACCTTAGGGGAGTATCAGGCACTGCCATTTTGTCTCTGCTTTTGTCTTGGGGCTTCAGCCAAAGATTTCATCCGGCACTTGATGGAGAAAGATCCAGAGAAGAGGTTCACCTGTGAGCAGGCTTTACAGCACCCGTGGTAAGAGTCCCCACTCCAAGTTGTATGCTGGGATGAAACGTGAAGGTCCCAGGCCTGCCTCTGCCCTCAGACTACATATGTCCCCACCTTAGGATTGCAGGAGATACGGCTCTAGATAAGAATATCCATCAATCAGTGAGCGAACAGATCAAGAAGAATTTTGCCAAGAGCAAGTGGAAGGTAAGCCTGCTCTGACTCAGCTTGCACAGCACCCAGCACCAATCCCACAGGCAGCAACTGCAGGGATGCTTTCTAAATAATTTCCTTTGTTCATTTAACAAATGGATCCTGGGACTGGAGAGGTGACTCAGGGGTTAAGCCTCTGCCTTGCGGGCGGAAGGTCCTGAGTTCAGATCCTAGACCTCTTATAGACGCCGGGCGGAAGTGGGGAGGGGGCTGCGCTTCTGGTCCTAGTAGAGCGGAGCCTGTGAATCCCGGGGCAGAGTAAACGAGGAGGAGGTGGTCCATGGTGGTTCCCGAATTCGCCCGTGGTTCTACACACACACACACAATTGAATAAATTAAAAAAACCCAAACAACCAAATAGATCCTGACATCTAGAACAGTCTATAATTCTCCAAAGAGATATGGACCCAAGAAGGGTCATAAAGGTGGTAACAAACCTGGCTAGTTAAGTAAGAATTCACTAGGCACAAGGATAATGCCTAAAACAGGGAATGGGTTTATAAAGGCAAGAGAGCAGCTACTTCAGGAAGTGCAAATAAGCCTGATGGACAGGAGGGGCAAAGGGGACACGAAGGACTGAGTGGCAGGAGTCCAGGCTGGAGAAGCTGATAAGAATGGGTCTCTGAGGGCCTAATGTGGAAGGTCCTGAGGAGCACCGAGGATTTATAGTAGAAACTCCCTCTGAAGAAAGGGCTCTCGGGATGCAGGGAAAGTAGAAAGGAGTGGGCAGCGCAGCAAGAAGCTGTTTCACAGAGACTATGGCTTGACCAAGGACAGCAGTAGGAGGAGAGTGGAATTACAAGAACCAGCGGTGGGCTGCATGTTCAAGCACTATAACGTCAACAATTTTGTTGTTGCAGTCGTACCCTCATTGTGACGGTGATCACAGGGGCTGAAACATTTCTTGAGAATCACGATTTTCATTTTGGAAATGGCCTAATGTGAGGCATGTATAGGACACTTATGGTAATAAGCTGAACATAAAGTGATAGCACTAAGTGAGTGAATCTTTGTGCACCTCCATTTCCTCCTTTGGAAATACCACAGCACTCGGGAGGCCTTGTCTCAGAAACAACAGATGGGGATGGAACTCAGTTGGTAAAATGTTTACTTAGTGTGTTCGAGACCCTGGGTGATTGCCAGCACCTCACACATCAGGTTTGGTGATGCATGCTTGTAATCCTAGCACTCGGGAGGAAGAGGTAGGAAGCTATAATGCCTAAAATCATCCTTAGCTATGAAGGCCAGTCTAGGCTATATAAAACCCTGTCTCAAAAAAAAAAAAAAAAAAAAAAGAAAAAAAGAAATTAATTTATGACATTAAGAGTGATTGCCAGTCTGGCACAGCAGCACATGCCTGTAATCGAATCCTTGGGCAGCTAAGGCAGGTTTGCAAAGCAAGATCTCTTCTAAATACAATGGCAACAAAAACAGGGCAGCTCTGAGTTTCGTGATGTTCAAACAAATAACCTGCAAAGTGCCTGGGCAGTGCTGACACATAATACTATCTGCTGTTTCTTCATGAACATGAGTAACAATTATGGTCTTTAAGTGTGCATTTTTTTTTACATTTTTTTTATTCATTGTGCATGTGGTGTGCGTGTAGAATCACGGGCGAATTGGGGAAGCACCATTCACAGGCTCCGCCCTACCAGGACCAGAAACTGAGGCCGCCCCCGCTTCCCCCTGCAATCTATACGTGGGGTCTAGGATCCGAACTCAGGACCTTCCGCCTGCAAGGCAGAGGCTTAACCCCTGAGCCACCTCTCCAGCCCCTAAGTGTGCATTTTATATATGAGTGTATGCACGTATAAACTTATGACTGAACAGAACTGAATAAAAGCTTATGGGGAACAATCTAAATAACAAGAGAATCACTGCAAGACTGCTATTTCCAGGTTGGGGTGATAACTCATTGGTAGGGCTCTTGCTTAGTACATAGGGGCTTGTGATTCGATCCCCAGAGTTGCCAGAACATAAACAAACACACAAGACGACTATTCCAACCTCTGGCCTGTGGAGGCCCTCCTTCTCAGGAGTCCCTCCCCCCTCTCTCCACAGCAAGGCCTTCAATGCCACGGCTGTGGTGCGGCACATGAGGAAGCTGCAGCTGGGCACCAGCCAAGAGGGGCAGGGACAGATGGCAAGTCACGGAGAGCTGCTAACGCCAACAGCTGGGGGTGAGGACCAGAGTTGTGTGGAAGGACACAAGTGGTTCATGAAGAGGCACAGGCTGGAGCAGAGGATCTGCTCCATAGCCAACTCTGCCCTTTCCTCCCATCCAGGGCCAGCGACTGGCTGTTGCTGCCGAGACTGTGTGGAGCCAGGCCCAGAACTGCCCCCTGCACTGCCCCCTCAGCTCTAGAGTTTCTCCCCACCCCTTTCCCCACGTACCCCCTTCTCTCTCACTCCTCATTGCATTTTCCATACAAATGTTTCTATTTTATTGTTCCTTCTTGTAATAAAGGGAAGATGATAAAACCATACGCAGCTCTCAATTCTTAAGTAGTCTCTGCTTGTTGTACACACTACTTGTTGTACACTGGCCTTTGAGGTAGTTGTAGAGACCCCTCCCAACGTGAGACTGGGTAGGAGTGGAGCTGCCGAGGAACCGTTATGTCCCATGCAGCCTATCTAGCCTTCTGGCCTTTTAGAGCCTTTTCTCCGCTTTGCTGGTGGCTCCTGAGCCTGGTGCGGTTGACGAAGGTCAGCACTGAACAGCACCTGTGTGAAGGGGGCATAAGGAGTCTGTGAGGCTGGGATTGGGAAGGACTTAGGGTCTTGGGTAGTGGAGTGGGAGTCATGAGGATGGGTGAGTGAAGAGTCCACTGGATCAGGGCTGAGAGAGAAGTTCTTTAGGGTCTGGGCTAGAAAAAAGTCTAAATGTACTCACTGCTTGGGCCCATCCAGCGTAAGGTCCCCACAGCCTCCGGAAAAAGTTTCCTGTATCAGGAGTGAGGAGGTTGTGTTAATTGACTACCACCTACCCTCCATCAGAGATGGGGTTTTCAGGAGAGATGGTTTATGAGTCACACCAACCAACCATTCCAACCTAATGCTCCAGCATCACACTTTCTCTCCTTACCCAGTTCCTTATTGGCCTGGGGGCTTGGGCCCTTAGCCTGGGATATGGTGGGGTGCCAGTTGTAGTCACGTTGTGCTATCTGCCACACATGGACATCCACGGGCACAGCCTGGGTTTTGTCGAGGGCCATTAGGCAGATGCAGTCAGCAACCTTTGACAAAAAGAGTCAGGAGAGAGATAGCTCAGGGTTAAGACTCTGCCTAACAAGCAGAAAGTCCTGTGTTCGGATCTCAGATCCCATGGAAAAATGCCAGATGAAAATGGTAAGGCCTGGGGCTGGAGAGGTGGCTGAGGGGTTAAGCCTCTGCCTTGCAGGCAGAAGGTCCTGAGTTCCGACCCTAGACCCCATGTATAGACGCCGGGCGGAAGCGGGGGCGGCCTGCGTTTCCGGTCCTGGTAGGGCGGAGCCTGTGAATCCCAGGGCAGAGTAAACAAGGAGAAGGTGGAGGCGGTCCATGGTGGTTCCCAAATTCGTCCATGGTTCTACACACACACACATACATACATACACTCACACACACGCATACACACACAATTGAATAAATAATAATAAAAAAATTAAAAAAAAAAGAAAATGGTAAGGACTGTATTTCTGGCCATGGTGGGTGGAGTTTGGGAAATCCCAGAGCAAAGCAAAAAGGAGGTAGAAGCAATCCAGGATGATTCCTGAAGTCACTCCTCTTGGACCCCCACATGGACACACAGTGCCCTCTGATACACATGCGCGTGTGCGCGCATGCACCCACACACACCAATGAAAAACTTAAAAAAAAAAAAGGCATTTGTGGAGGAATGCCAGGATCTAGCAGCACCCTGCATCTATCTTCAAAGCTACCTGCTTCCTCCTCCATGCTAAGGTGACCACTGCTCTGCCTCATTAAGTAAACATGCAGTACACTATCACCTACTCTATACAAAGCTCTGGAACTACTACAAAGTGAATTATATGGGACACATTTTCACATCTGGGAGAAGCTACTTTACCATGTATTTTTCAAATATAAGAAGCCTAGGTTCTGAAGAGTGAAATGTTCTGGGTGAAATTGCATGACTGAGACTACATCATACCAAGATTCAATGTCAGTCTACTAAAAGTTTTTTAAGGGAATGGGGAGGTGATTCAGTGGTTAAAACTTTTTTTTTTTCTTTTAGAAATTTATTATATAAGAATTGGAGCAACTGAGTATATTTTCTGCCATTTAGACTGTTAATAAATTGAGTCAGTAAGCTGATTTTGGGAATTTCAGGAAGCAATAGTTAAGAAAAAAGATATTTCCATTTCTAATTCTGACATTGTGTTTTTTGTTAATTTTCCCCCCTACTTTTATAAGCATATTGAATACATATCCCTGCTTCCTTCTATCTCCCTCTGCCTCCTGTTCTCCTCCCTTCCCTGCATCAATCCACTCCACTCCCTCCCACCCTCCTGTCTAGCTGCTTCTAAGGACCCCAGGGTTCTCTTTTGTGGGTGCTCAGGCCTCTGGCATGCCAAGTTGCCCGTCCTCGAGCCATCCCATTGATAGGGACATTTCTTTTTATTCATCCAGTTCCAGTCCCCAAGATTTCTACTTATGTTCTTATCTCAATCTTGAGTTCCTCGATAGTCTATGGGTGCATATTGGTATGTCAGTCACTAAGCAAGTCTATTAAGGACAAATCTCACTTCAGTGAGTTCCTGTTTGCAATGGTTAAAGTTTTTACCTCATAAGAAAAAGGACCTAAGTTCAAATCTCAGATCCCATGTTTCATAGTTAGGCACAGGTGTCAACTTGATAGTTGAGAGTTTGAGCTCTGGGCACTTTGTAGAGAATTAATGGTTGAGTTAAGTCCAGAGCAAACCTGCAAGAGACTGTCTAGCTGATGGTGGGTGGGACTAGGGCCTGAACAGGTGAATAAAATACCGAGAGCTGGTTAAGGGAGTTGGCATCCTTCTGTACACTTGGCCAGACATGCTGGTCTGGCAAGTAAGGATTGTTCCTCTCTCAGACATTACATAGAGATGATGTAGAGAATAAACCCCTTGTTCCTTAAGCTGTTTGATGGTCATTTATCAGCAACTATGCAGGCGAACTGCAACACCATGTAAAAATGTAGGCCACTTCCAGCCCTGGAAGGCAGAGCCTGGGAAACCCCAGAGCAAGTAACATGGTAGGAATAATCCAGGATGATGCCTGATATCACTGTTGGGCCTCCACAGGCACACACACTCAAGTGCAACCTTACAAATGTACCTGCAACACATATGTTCACCCACTCACATGCCAAAAAAAAAAAAAGTTCTGTAAGCCAAGCATGGTGATTCACACTTAATCATAGCACTCAGTAGGAGGACTGCCTCAAGGTTGAAGCTAGCCTGGGCTACATAGCTCCAGACCAATATGGACTACACAGTGAGACCATGTCTCAAACAATAAAAACAATCTAAGTGAAAATTCATTTTTTAAATCACAGAGAATTATAAAGACAAAGTCCAAATTTCAATCATTTTCCAGTTAGCCCTACTAATATTTAGCCAAGTTTTATAAGTAACTGTAATTTCAAGAAAAGAGAAAGTGAACCACAGAAATATCTTCCTGTTTGTCTCCCCAGAGGTAACCAGAATAAACTTTCCTGCCTTTCTTCTGCAGCCTACACCTCTGCTTATCTTCTGTCCTTCCTGCTCTGCCTCCAGAAGCCAGGCCTTGCACAGCTCTCAGGCCTCCCTTGTTTCTAAGTCTCCTATACTCCGTGAGGGTGGAGGGAGCAGGTCCTACCTCCTCTGGGCAGGAGTAGGGATGTGTCTTACCTTGGTGCCCACCCCGGGCAGGGCACAGAGTGCCTCGTGGGCCTCCTCATAAGAGGTCTCTCGAAGCTGCTGTAACCACGCCAGTCCACCCCGTTCTTCCAGGATGGCTCGGGCACTGGCACACACATAGCGGGCACGGTACCCCAGGCCCAGCTTCCTGAGTTGAGTCTCCACGTCCGGTTCTGTGGGGGTAGAGAGGACAGGAGGGGTCAGGCATCCTCAGGCTGCTCCTGTCCTCTGGCTGGTATGTGAGTCCTCTACCTGACAAAAATGCTTTTCCTAAATACCCTTCCCTCCTCACTGTCCTCAAGGAGTCAGTGGGCACTTGATGTGAAAAGGAAGCAGTTACTATGCACTAGCTGTAGATCAGGGGCTGAGAACTTACTACCCTGAAGGAGCTACTCTTTGTAGTTTTTCAGCCTCCCAAGAAATGTTCACACCCAGGCCTAAAATACTGGTAGCACAAGAGCTACTGACAAGTGCTAAGGCCATGCACTGGTAAAATTCATTAGCTGCATTGTTTGCTTTTCTTAAGGACCCTGATGATAACATGTCTTTGTTTCCTACTTTACAAATGGAGAAAATAAAGGCTTAGAAAAGCCTAAGTAATCAAGAAAGGACATGGGGAAAGGGTGAAATAGCTCAGGGCGTAAGTCCGAGTAAGGAGAGACAACTTTTAAAAGTTGTCTTCTGATTTCCACCCATCTTCCATGGCATACGTGTGCACCTTCCTTCCTTCTCAACCTTCCTCTCTCCCTCTCAAACACACAAACACATACACACACAATTAAAAAGACATGGTGGTTGGGGAGATGACTTGGTAAACTGCCTGCCACACAAGCATGAGAATCTGGGCCTGAATCTCTAGCACTTATATAAAAAATTGGGCACAGTAGTGCACGTCTGTACCCCAAGGCCTGGGATGTGGAGATAAGTGGATTCCTGTAAATCACTGGCGAGCCAACCAAGCTGAATTGACAAAGTCAAGGTTGAATGAGAGACACTATCTCAAAAAATAAGGTGGACAATAGGTCAGCAAGATAGCTCAGAGAGTCAGGCGACTGCTCAAAAACCTGGTGACCTGAGTTCAATCTCTGGGAGCCTACATAGTGGAGACAACTGACTTATGAGAGTTGTCCTCTGACTTCCACCAAAGAGCCATAGTTTGATGTGTGTAGCTTCTCTCTTTTTCTCTCTCCCTATCTTTCTCAAATAACAATAACAACAACCAAGAAGATAGATGATTGTTCAGAAAGACACAATAAATTTGAGACTCTAACCTCCATATATACACATGACTCCATATATACACATGCACACATGAGTGAGTGCACCTCCACATTCCACACATATATTAATGAAAGGATACGGTGGAGGTGGGATCTTGCACCAAAGGGGAGGATACTAATACCTATGTCCTTAACCCATTCCATTCCACTGCCTCATGATCTTTGTACTCACTTTTTCAATGTGAGTTATTATTCATATTTTTTATTTTATTCACATTCTGAAAAAAAAAAAAGTTAAGCCATGGTTGGAGAGGTGACTTCTTTAAGGACTTATGACTACTAAGGCAAGAGCTGAGACTTCAATCCTGTTGTAAGTGCCAAAGACAGTCCCTGTTTGAGAAATTAAAACACACAGATGCTAGATAATGTACATGAGTGTCAGGGCTGGGATTCAGATCCAGACTATTGCAGTTTGCCTGCATGGTTGCTGATAAATGACCATCAAACGGCTTAAGGGAACAAGGGACTTATTTCCTTACGACAGTCCAGCTTGACGGGAGAGCATGCACCAACACCAGGCTGAAGGAACTGGTCACACCATGTCTACTTAACGGCTGAGAGAGGGACGATCCTTACTTGCCAGACCAGCATGTCTAACCAAGTGTACAAAAGGATGCTGACTCACTCAACCAGCTCTCTGCGATTTATTCCAGGGCCTAATCCCTCCCACCATAGGCTGGGCCTTCCCCTTCAGCTAGACAATCTGCTTCAGGTTCGCTCTAGGCTTAACTCAACAACTAATTCTCTACAAATGTGCCCAGAGCTCAAACCCTCAACTGTCAAGTTGACACCTGCACCTAACTATGACACAGGCAATGTCTCCAGAATTCGTTCCCTTAACCCTAAATTACTAAACACTGTAAATAGGAGTTCCTCTGATGAGATACATAACTTACTGACACATAACAGGCAAGTGAGGTGCTGCCATTTCAAAGATGAAACAGGAGGAGTAACCGGGTTTGATTAAACCAGGAAATATAGAAACAGAGCTTGGGAAGCTGGGAATCTTTGAGGCAGGAGCAAGTGATGGGGGGGGGGGATTGAACAATTTCCCTGTGCAAAAGCTGTAGGGTGGGAGGAAGTTCTAGCTACTCACCAGCCAGGGCCTGCAGGCTGGGGAAGCCATGGTAAGAGACATCATCAAGCTGGATGAGTCGAGGTCCAAAGGCCTGGCACAGCCGCTCCACCATGCCAGTGATGCGGGGGATGTTGTTGTTGGAGGAACAGATAAATGAGAAAAGGCATTCAGTGGGGTCCTGTCGCAACAGTCGCACACCTACAGATCAGAAAGGCAGAGGGTAGGAGAGGCACCAGTTGGGGCTCCCTTCTTCCCATCACCACGTTGGCCCTCACATTCCCAGCTCCAGGAGGAGCCCAGGAGAATGAGGGACAGCTTTTGTACAGAAAGCAATGCCAGACTTCAGTCCGTCATAGCATGTTGTGAAGTCTGGGTGACCAATGATTGAAAAAAGCCACAATGCAATCACCACAAGGGCAGAGATCTGTGTGTTTTGCTGTTTCTCCACCCACAGGGAAATATATATTTAGAGAATGAATAAAATCACCTGCCCTAGGACACGCAATCATGATTGGGCACCACATCCTTGCCATTTCTCTATGGTATCAGCATGATGATATGTCAGGTATGTTTGTAGCTCCTTTGAGCCTTAATAAAATAACTATGGAGTATATGTAAACCCCATTTTACAAAGGATAAACAGAGTCATAGAGAAGTACTAAACCAGTGAACAAGAACCTCTATCCCTGCCCCTTGTACTCACCTTGGAATTTCTGAGCCACTTTTTGGAAATGGGAGTCTACAGAAGTCCAATAGCTGTACAGTTCAGTCAATCTGACGTTCAGCTGAAAGTACTTGCATAAGGCCTCCAGCTCCTCAAGGGTGGGCTTGCCAACCTGGTCCTCCTCCCCTCGATACACAGTACAGTACAGCTGTTCCTCCGACTGAGTCAGCGTCCATACTTGGTCAGCCAGCACACCACTCCAGTGGGCAGGGCTTTGCTCTCTCCACCTGAGCACCAGGTGCAGAATGCTTTGGCACTCAGCTCACCTTTCCTATCTGTTTGAGGTCCCTGTTGTCTTACAAATGTCCCCCTCAGAATGACTTACTAATTACCGTGTACACAATGCATCGTTGACTTCGATATTCTAAAGTGGTACTGAGGATTAAACCTACGGCAATCGCACATGCTAGGCAAGCATGCACCAGACCTGCAGACCCAACTCTGCACTGATTTTACTGTGTGAACAGGCTCACCGTCAGTACTTGCTTACTTTTGGCCCGCGTTCCACTCCAACCCATCTCTCAACACTCCCTTGCACCCCTAGTAGGCAGTACTGAGAAGTCTGGGCCCCTGGGAAGGGGGTGTCCCCAGACTCACCGGAAGGACTGTCCAGAAGCTAACACCAGGTCCAGACGCAGCTCAGAGCGTGGGCAGGGGATAGAAGCCCAGAGGGCCGGGCAGGAGGTTAACGTCCGATGCCTCATGCTCGCAGGCCGACAGCGGATGCAGTCCGCTTGACTCGGCCACACTGCGGCCGCGCCGGGCTGCCCCCGCCGCCCGGCCTGCGCCCCTGCTGCCGGTCCCCAGCAGGTCAGCCGGCCTTGGTCCTCCTCCTCGGCCTCCCGCGCTCTGAGCTGCAGGACCCGCCTCTGTCCCGACGTGACGTGACGTGACGTGACGTGACGTGACGAGCTTCCCCGCCCTCACGGGCTCTGCGCGCGCACCGCGGAAGGGCACCGCCCGGCTCTCCGGGGACCAGAGCTCGGCAGCGGAAGTTGGGTCCCGATGCCGCTTACTTGACTTCCGAAGCAGCCAATCCAGGGAGGCAGTGAACTCGTGCGGGTGGGTGGGGCCTGCGCCCAAGGTGAGCCCCCGGGGCGGGGTGGTCTGCGCCCCGGAGCCCCGCGTGCTTCGCCGGCCATCCCAGCCCTCGGGGGAGGCAGAGGCAGGAGCATCGCAGCCCGGTCGAGGTCGCGCTAGGCTGTGCGGCCGCACTTTGTCTCAAGGAATGACAGAACCCCGTCCTGCTCTAACCTCCCTCTCTCCACCGGTCTCTTCAGGGGTTCAGCCTCAGATTCCCGAGGGTTTCAGACTTAGAGGACCGTCTCGGGTTTGCCCACCACGGCTGAAGCTTCTGCCAAGGCTGCTCCCTTCCATTCTGGGAGTACTGCGCAGAACCCCTTCTCCTGCAGCCTCACCCCACGCAGAACAGAACAGAGCCTGTAGGAGGGCTTTCCCTGGTGCTGGACCCAGCGTCCTAGACACGACAGCTCAGGTCCAAGTGGAATGTGTGGCCTCAGCATCCTAACTGCCCGCACAATAGCCAGTACTGGCTACCTGAATCCAGAAATTACTACGGAACTTATAACTTCCTCAAAGACCAAAGGCTGGGGGCTGAGAGCCCAACTAGAGATGTGAATCTAAGACACTAGGACGTTTTCCATCTAGCACAGTGATTTGGGAGGCGTGGTGTATATAAATTAATGGAACAAGGTTTGCAGCTGACTTATCTTTGTGTCCAATCTATTGATATATAATCACCAACAAATATGACATATACCAATAGATTATACATAATAGGTATTTGTGTCTATTGGTAGAGTACACTGAACATGGACAAAAATAAATGGAGTCTTTGGTCTCATTATCATCCCACCGTAGCTGCAAGGCCTTGGGCAACCACATCTTAACAACTACTCTCCTTATGTCATCCTTGTAAGGATGACATTCCTGTCACTCAGAAGGCATTCCTTCAACAAGTGTTTGAATCAAGGTTGTGAATGAAAGGAGCCTTATACAACCCTGTTCTGTTCCAGCTGAAGTAAGGGGAGCTCTACAGTGATGGAGCATTTGATCTATGATCCTGGCAAAGAACTCAAGAACGCTGAAATCCACAGAGGATTTCACAAAAGATGAAAACAGTGGTTTTCATCTAGCAGTTCAGCATGATGGGTGAAGAGCCAACATTCCAGGCAAATAAGACGTATTTGGAAGGGAGCAGCTCTTGCAACTTCTTAGTTGTAGAATTTTTGACCAGTAACTAAACTTTTCTAATCTTCGGTATCTGAGACAATCCACCCCATATAAGGATTATACAATATAGTGTATAGAAAGGTTGTAGTACATGGCCTGTAGTACATGGAGATAACCAGCCTGTTATTATCTCATTCCAGTTACTATAGGGAATATACAAAACCCAAGTATCTGTAGGGTTTTAGGGTACTACCACTCAGTGCACTGGACATGAGAGCTCTCATATTTGTTGTTGTAACGATATATTTAAAAGGGGGGAGGAGATGGAGAGATGGCTCAGGGGTTCAGTCTCTGCTTTGCGTGCAGGTAAAAACACCAGGTGGAAATGGTGGTAGACCTGAAAGGCAGAGCCTGGGAAACTCCAGAGCAAAGCAAAGCAGGAGGTAGAGCAATCTAGGATGATTCCCAAAGTCACCCTTGGGCCTCTGCAGGGACACACAGTGCCCTCTGATTCACAGAGAGGAAGACAGTGAAGGCAACTTCATGCCATGATACAAAGGTGGAAGTCAGTTCTCTCCTCCCTCCATGGTGGGTTTCCAGGCATTAAACACAAGTTGCCAGTTTTTGAACAAGATTAGTACCTGCTGAGTCATCTTGTGGGTCACCCTGTTTTGGACACAGGTTTTTCTGGGCTGGCTTTGAACTTTCAGGAATCCTCCTGCCTCTCTGCTTACCAAATACTAGGATTACAGTCCTCTGCTGACACACCAAGCTTGCTATTGTCTTACAGCTAACATGCACAGTAGATAAACAACATTTGGGCCCAATTACAAGTTTCCCTAAGGCACAGATCTTTCTCTCTAAATCTCTCTGCTCTGGTGGAAGGCACAAACAAAAAATTCTAAATAGACTTTATTTTCTAAGAATCAATATATTTTCTTCCTTTGAAATAAATACAAACCAGTTTGAAAGGTAGGGGAAATCTATGGGAAAGAGAAAGGGAGTGGGGACAAACCCCAGTCTTTTTTTTGCTTTTTTTTTGTCTTTTTTCTTTTAGTACCAAATGACTCTGGCGCGACCCGGAAACGCAGTTACAAATGAGAATAATTTAAATTCTCCAATAATTACAGTATTTACAACAGCAGGGGAAGGGGTCACCTAGTGCCCCTCTTCCAGGCTAGACAGACATCAATCCCACTGCTACGCTGAGCAGATGTCTGCTCACCTTACTCACCTGCAGGGGCCTCAGGCCTCTAGGCAGTTGGGGATCTCCTGGCATTAGCAGACAGAGGTGGTGGTATGGCCTGTTTTACGCAGTGTTCTAACCGTGGCCCACCACCCTGCTCTACAAAGCTGTAAGATCTCCGGGGCTCTTACTGACCTGTGGGACCTCTTCTCTGTGCACTGAGTGGCCCTAGGCCCTTGGAGTGTTCTGTACAGTCCAGCTGCACTCGGGGCAGGAGGGACCTCCCCCACCCAGCTTCCCCTGAGACTGGCCCCAAGACCAGGAATGAGTCAGTGCAGAGGCCGGTGCCACTCCAGGACAGTGAGCAGAGGGCAGGAGGAGGTCACAGGGCACTGTAGTTGGACAGCGTCAGTCACTATCGCTGGTCTCACTGCTCTGCTCACCCTGCACCTTGCTGCGGTGCTGCAGAGCCCTGTGGTAGGCAATTTGTACGGACTTGCGGATGTTAGACTTGCGGCCCTCCAGCATCTTCTCTTTGTCTAAGTCCTGGTTCACACCCAGAGGAACAAGCTTAGTCCTTGGCAACCACTGCCTATAGGAAAAGGTGAAGATCAAGTCAGTCATCTCAAGGGAGAACAGCAAGCACTGGCCTTCCTTATTGTATTCACTCAAATTCATGACATTCGTTCCTGAGTGTCCATGCTGCCATTGATGAGGACCGGGTTACAGGGACTGAGAGACGCAGTGCCTGGGTACAAAAGGAGGGCCCTGACCAAACCAGAAATAGGCACCATGTAGAATTTACTTGCAGTGTCAACTACAGGCAGTTAACAAAATTTTGACATAATAGAGATTTAGAGCTTAATGTTTATGCCTACTGATCCGGTCTTGTCACTGTAGAGGAAGAGGTGGGAAAAACAAATCTAAGTCATTTGAGTGTGAGTGAGTTTCAACCCCATATTTGTCAGTCACTGATAGTCCTTTGGTTTCTAGCTACAGCTGTTTGCCAGCTGCTGCCCACTCAACACAACCCTTTTGCTCAAAGAGATGTTGGAAGTCCCGCCCTCAGTGACTTGTAATAACCCAGTCTGTTGCTGGAGTTTCTTGGCAGTCTACCTTTACAACCATGAAGGGCTGTCTCCATGAATGTGAGTCATATAAAAGAACCCCTCTTTCCTTACCAGGTTCGTTTGTTGTCAAAGAAGAGAACGAGGTAGAGATGCTCTCGGGCTTCCTGTGTCATCTGTTCCCCAAGTTTCAGCACTTCCAATGGGGGTACAGGTATGGGAACTCCATGATGGAACATACCTTCTCGGGGCATCTTTGGATCGATGATCTGTGAGTATAATACAAGCTCAGTTTGGCTCAGATCACTTCCACTCCACGGCTAGCCCCATTCAATATTCACTAGGCTGAAGTGGGGACCAAAAAAAGGCTACTAGGGCTGCCATGTTGAATCTTGTCTGCTTCCTCTACTGAATTATTTGAGAGCCTAGGGGGCAAGAGAAGAGCTAGAGAGGTAGAGAAACTGACTGGGGTCTCTAGGATACCCAAGCTGCATCTGTTTACCTACTAAGGAACATAGCTCAGTAGGGAGATTAAAGTCTACAGTAATGAGTGCTAATTCTGGGTTAGAAAGGGGCAGAACAAGAGAAATCAGAAGCTTACCAGAGCCGGGTATGAGGGATAACCTCGGCATTTGGCCCACACAAGGTCGAGAGCGTCCAGTGGGGAGTCCTCGTCCTCTGATAACCAGCCAGTTCCCCGGCCCAGACTCTTCCTCACCACTTCACAGGAATGGGAGAAAGGGGGTGGATCAGCAGCTGGGGTGCTGGTAAGGCCCTGAAACTGGGTCCCCAGCATCCTTGGTTTGGGATGAGGGTACTTACTGCTGTGGCCCACGCCGCGGCCAGTGCCCACGGAGTAGGCCTCATTCTCAGTGCCTGAAGTGTCTTCGCTGCTGTCCTCTGGGAATGTGCCCCGGGAGAAGGAGGGCTTTGCCCCGGCCTTGCTTTGAGGGTGTTGTACTGTAGGCAAAAGAGTAGGAATCCAACTCAAAGGGGAAGAATGGGGGACAGCATGGAAAGTGCCAACTCCCAAAAATAGAATTTGTGGACCTAGAAATGGAATGAAGAATTTCCAACTCGACACTCTCAGAGTAATCACATATTAAAGGAGAATATTGCCTGTCTTAAGGCAATACTGACCAGAGTTGCCAGCCTTTCTATTAATTACAACATTATTATTATTTTGCAGTTCTGGAATTGAACCTAGGTCTCACACATTTGGCAAGCACTCTACCACTGAGCTATACTCCTAGCTCTTGATTGTTTTTCCTGTATGTTATCTGTGTGTGTACCTGTGGAGGCCCAAAAGTGACTTTGAGAATTGTGACCCTAGATTGTGCTACTTCCTTTTCGCTTTGCTCTGAGGTTTCCCAGGCTCTATCTTCTAGGGTTGGAAGTACAGGCCATCACCTTTTCTGCTTGTTTTTTATGTGGGACCTGGGAATCAAACTCAGGACCTTCTGCTTGTGAGGCAGAGGTTTAACTCTTGAGCCATCTTTCCAGTCCCCAATTTATTATTTTTTATTTTTAAGACAGGGTCTTGCTATGAAGCTGACATGGCACTTATTTTATAGCAGCTAGCACTGAACTTGTAGCAATCCTTTTACTTCAACCTCCCAAATGCTGGGATTACAGATATGAACCTCATGCCTGGGATCCTCTGATTTGTAAAGAATACAAAGACTAGAAAATTTTTTTTTTTAAAAGACTAGAAATTTTAAATGGCGTATCTAGATTCAGTTTTTGAAAACACCTTGGAGTGTAAATACAGTATGCCTGCAGAGAAAATCAGAGCCATAGGCAGTTTACACTTTCTACTCTAAACCATCAGCTTAATCCAAGATGGTTTCCCCTTTTTCATTACAGCGAGCCTCTATCTAGCCCATTTATTTTGCAGAGACGCTTGTGTTTGAGTTCCTTCCTTTAGACAGATATAGTTGCCACCCAACTTCCAGTGGGGCAATCTAGAAAGGGTTGTGAGCCCTGGAAGTACATCTCTAGAGACTCCTTGATCCAGAGAGCTGGTACCTGGTCCTGTCTGAGGCTGCACTGCTGCTGCTGCTGCTGCTGGACTCAGAGTCTGAGCTGCTCCGGGGAAGGTTGCAGTCATTTCGGTACACCAAGAAACTCTTCTTCACCGGCTGGCTTCCACTGCTAAAGCCATTGGCTGGTAAGTCTTGGTTGGAGGGAAAGGGGAGGAGGGAAGGAACCAGTCAGGAAGATGTAGATCAGAGCTAGCATGGGCGTAAGATGAACTAAGAGTCTGGGTTCTCTTTCTGGGCTAGAAAATTTCCCCAACTTGGCCAGCAGAGTTAGTTCTGGGCAATGTCTACCCAGCTGGCCACAGCAGTGCCCTGCTTCCCTTGGCCTGAGGACACAAAGGACTTAAAGGGCAGGAGAATCTCCCAGGAAGTGAGAAGAGAAAAGGTGAAGTGATACAAGGGAAGGGGCCTTGGATGGGAACCTAGCTGGGTCATAGTGTTTCTGGGGCTCAGTTTTCTGACTAAAAGATGTGAATAGGATTAGAAGATGTCTAAGGGCCCTCCTAGCTGACTTTTAAAGGGAACTGACAAGAGAGCTGAAAGTATGCTGCAAAGAATGGCTCTGCTCACTCTCTCGGGGGGGGGGGCTGGGTGATGGTAAGGCTCACCCATTGGGGGGTCTTCTGTGGACTTATCACTGTCGCTGTCTGAGCTCGAACTGGGCCGGGGGCTCCTACCCCGCTTGCGCTGACGCAGGGAGCCCATGATGGGAAGCTGGGGGGGCCCCACAGGACTGCCTCCGTGGCTGGGGGTCATCTGGCTCTCCCGGTTTTTGGGGGGCCGGCCCGGCCTCTTGGGCGGTCCAGCTGTCTTCGGGTTCTTTTTGGAGAACAGAACTGAGGTTCTCCTGCCCACCTCATGTGCGGGGGTTGAGGACATGTTGGGACCCAGGCCTGGAGCAGAGAAAGAGAGAAGGAGAGTTGGTGAGGGGCCTGACATGAGAAGGAAGGGCAGATGTCCAGGGTCATGCCCTGGGAATAGATCATTACTCTAGCTAGATTACGGAAGTGACTCAGGAGTAGGGACTGCAGAACAACCCATACCAACAGCCAGAGAGGCAATTAAGAGGCCCCTGACTGGGGAATGAGGGAGAAAATGCAACTAGCTGTGCAGGAAGGACTGCTGCCTGGGGGGATGGCAGGGACCAAGTGTGTGCTGCAGAACCAAAGGCTGACTTGCTTTGGGGTCCATTCTGCTATGGGGTTCAGACCTTTGCTTGTCTCCTGGCTGCTGCTCTCCTCTGCGGCACTGTCCGTCTGACCGTCCTTGTCACAGGTTGCCGGGTGGGGTGTGAGACTACTCCTGCTGGACGCACCATGCCGTTCAGATCCATCCCGTCCTGTCTCCCGCTGGTGAGCAAGCTTCCGCCGCAATGCTGTCATCTCTTTCTTGATCATTTTTGCGCGCCGGGAGCGCCCCACACTCTGCTTGCTGGAATTGACTTCATCCAGCCGCTCCAGCAACAGCTTCAGTTGCTCTTCCACTGGCAGGTGTTTCTGGTTCTCCGGCAGGACCAGTCGTTCTTCCTCTGCTGCCAAGCAGGTTTGAGGGGAAAAGATTAGGTTCAGGGCAGCCGATCAGGTCCCTTGAACCCGAGCAGGCAGCAGGAAACCCACTCCTCCTCACTGGCTTCTCTCAGGACCAACTGTGAAAGAGCAGCCATGATGGGGCGCCGCTATTCATTCACCCAATCTTGGCTTCTTGAGGACAAGAACTCTTAGGACTAGCTTGTCGCTCCTGCTCAGCCTAGCTGCCTTCTGCCTGTACTGTCCATCCCCAGAGGGAACTATTGGAAAGCTGTCCACCCCTAGTTCTGGCCTCTTTGTGTGCATATGACTTATTACCCACCATCCTCAGTGTGCTGTGGGGCCTCATCTCCAGCCAGGTTGTGGGGAATATGCATGCCCGTCTCAAAGTCAATGCCCATTTTTTCTGCCTGGCGCCGGGCCTGACGGAGTACAGCACCACCCTGTTCACGGAGTCTCACTGCTGCCCTGTAGAAAATGGTGTCCTTGGCATTATATTTGAGGCAGTTGCTGACGATGAGGTTGAAGTCCTCTTCAAAATCATCGAAGTTCAAGTAGCGGTAAGCCTCCAAGTTCTGCTTCATGGTAAAAAAGTCCATGGGCTTTTTGATATGGTCTAAGTAGTCAGGGACCTGAGGAGGCAGGACAGGAATGTCTGAATGGAGATGTGCTCTCATTCCCCCAAGCCCTACTCTTAACAATCCCCCTGAAATGCATCTAGCACCCTCCTCCCACTACAGTTAAGAGGAAGGCATGTAGCACAGTAGAAAGCCAGAATCTAGTCCTGACTTTACCAGTCACAAGTTGTGTGACCTTGGCAAATCCTTGTCTCTCTAGACCATCTTTTCCTCTCTGGAAAATGGTGATAAAAACACAGGCAATTCAACTTCCTGGAGCCATGTCCTGCTTCAGTGAGAAAATGGCCCAGGAATGCTCCATGCCACCCTGCACTCCTACTGCTCCTTTTACTCATCATCAGGACTTAGCATAAGGCTGCTACCTCAGGCCTCTCGTTTATACCTTTCAGAGAGAAGAGTCTGCCAGCCAGAACCTAGAGCTTCAGAGCTGGGTCAGATGCTGAGCCTTCTAAAGTCTCCGTTCTAGGGTTCAGCACCCCGAAAGTGTCTTCCTGCCCTGGGATTATTCATTTGGTAGACTCAGTCCCTGCCTCTGGGAAAGGAGAGCAGACTGCCTCCCATTCTGGCCCTTGGGGTGTGACAGGGACAAGACAGAGTCCAGGTGATACATGTGGCTCCAGTTCATCTTGCCCCAGAGCCACCAACCCCTCTTGCCAAGTCCCCACCTAGTCCCTGGGCCAGACCTGTAGCAGGGGTCCAACTGGGAGAAGAAGAGAAAGAAGGCGGAGTGAGGGAAGGGATTCTTACTTCGTCCAATTCGGTTACCTCAGACAGAGGGACCGGCTCGCTGAAGATGTTGCCTGTGTCCTTCTCTTGGAGTTGTTCCAAAGTTTTTCGGAGAAGGATGAGGAAAGGGGTCAGCTGCATCTCCATGGCGATCTGCTGGACCTTGATCTGACACATAAATAGGGCAGATCAGCCAGGCCCAGAACAATCCCTAAACCAAGATCAGAGGAGACAGCTGCTGCTGGTTTGGGACATACCTTCCTTTCCACCTCATGGTTTGGGATGCTCACCCAGGCACCACGCAGGCAGGGAAACTCTTCCCAGCTACCCTGGCCTCCCTTCCTTGAATTCCTGGCCTATATCACAGAAGCTGAGATTCTGTGCAGTCTCCTGGGATACTGTCCCCCTTGGCCTAAGAGCACACAGCACCTGGAGTCCTGATGCTACACACGTTCTGATGCTTCTTGGCCAGAACACGTATTTTCTCTCAAAGCAATGTTCTGTTTTGAAACTAGGGCTAGTTCGGGAGTACTTACCGTCTCCCTCTTGAGTTTCTCCCGCTTTCGGATCAGTTCCACCAGCAGCCGGGCTCGCTCCAGGTCATGCCGAAGCCGCTGCCAAGACTTGAGCTGTTCTTTGAGGGCCCAGTTCTTATCTTCAGAATCTCTCTGTAGAGGCAAAAGAGGCAATAGAAAATGGTAAGACAGCCACAGGACTATCTAGAAAAACACGGTCAAGGGCAAATCATAGGAAGAAGCCCAGTAATTTGTCAACAGACCTCTACTTATGTGCTCACAGGATCTGGCACCAAGGCAATGCCTAGTATGTTTGCTGAATAATTGAGTGACCACATAGGAACAATGACTTTCCACCAAGCTGATAATGTATAAAGATTTAATGCTGAGCTTGGTGGGGAGTTAATTTATCAGAAACCCTGATGCTGGATGCTACAGTTGGCACTACTACAGCCCACCAGGAGTTAGACACAGTACCCCAACTTGGTCACAGTTCCTCTGAGACTGAAGGTGTGTCTGTAGGCGCCGTAGTAGTGGAACCCCATTCCGTGACTGCCGCTTCAGTGTCCAGTAACTGTGTAGCCTCTGCATGAACTGGCTCTTCCTCTGGATGGTCAAGCGGTTGGTGATTTTACTCAGCCTGGAGCAGGAAAACAGTGAAAATCTGTTAGGTCTCTGACCAGTGAGTTTCTGAATGGGGACAAGTAGGAAGTGCATCTCTTGCTAAAAAGACCAGGGAAATCACTGCACTCTGTAGGGAGAGAAAGAGGATCAAAAGGTCAAGCTTATTCTCTGCTGAATAATGAGTTCAAAGTCAGCCTGGGCTACATGAGATCTTATCTCAAAAAAGAAAGAAAAGCAAACAAGCGAAGGCTGTGGGCTTAAGGTGAAAGATAATGGATGGATGGTCCCATGAGTGGTCCACATTTTTTTTTTATTTCTGCTCGTACAAACTTAATAGGTATCCCAGTCCCCTCTCTCCCTTCACCCCTTCCTGGACCCCCTTGCTGCCCCCCCCCCTTTTCCCTTCCTTTCCCCCTTCCCTCCTATCCCTGGAGCATCCTTTAATGTGTATGTCAGAGTGGTCCACATTTTCCTGTGATTCCCCCTCAGACTGAGCCTTTGAAGAAGTTAAGAAAACAGATAAGTACCCATCACTCTTGGCTTTTTAGCCAAGCTCACGTGAAATCTAGCAGAAATCTACCAAACAGATATCATGAGAGTTAAAAAAAAGCTGATACTCATAGCTTTTTTTTCCCACAACTTTTTTTCCCTGTAATTCCAGAGCCCCCAGGCAGGCTAAGCATGAGTTTGACCACTAAGCTGAATCTCTAACCTTCCACAACTTCTGATTTCACTCTCCACTTTCTCTCACATGGTCAGCTCATTTTCTCATTCTATCTGTTTCATCTTAACCAGGCCATCAAATGATCGGCAGTCTAAACACATGAGCCACTCTACTCAGGCCTGGCAGTTCTTTCCTGCCTCTCCCAATGCTGCCCATTTACCTGTGTGGCGGGATGCAGGGCACTGACACCACAGGTGCTGCTGCCCGCTTCTCTGCCAGAATTTTCCGAGCCTTCTTCATCTTGATCCGGGACTTGGCCTTGGCCTTCTTGACTTTCTCTGAGCTCCAGCTCTTCCCCTCATCTTCCTCTTCATCCTCATCCTCCTCACCTTCACTGTGGGATAGGGTAGGCAGGCGGCGTGCAGAGCCTGGGGGCGTGTGTATATCACAGTAGGCTGTCTTGCGGACACTGAAGGAGGTGCCATTGGCACCTGTCTCCCGCACAGGCTCCATCTTCATGTAAAGGCCTGCCTGCTGGGCACATGTCACATGGAAGGCCGTGTAGCAGTTGGCTTTGTGGCATTGGATGCAGGCGCCTGAGCCCCGCTGTTTGCAAATGTAGCAGGTAAGCTTCCAGCGGGCTGGTGGGATGTGCTCAATGCTGTCAATAGGTTCTAGGAAGACTGTGTTGGCGAAGCAGACCTCAGGGATCCACAGAGCACACACCACATGGGCCCAGCGCCCATCATCTGTCTGCTTGAAGGCACCACCCTTGTTAGGGCACAGAGCACAGTCCACAGCACGGGAGGGTGACTGCAGGCAACGGCGGCATAGCCACTGGCCCTCAGGGATATAAGGGACACCATAACACTCCTGGTGCACAGCCAGGTTGCACATGTCACAGAAGAGGATGACATTGCTGTTCTGGCACTCGCCATCATTGCAGATACAACACACAGCATCTTCATCAACTAGTGCATTGGGGTCACCTTTATTGTGACTCTCAAAGTAGGACTCCTTTTCCAGCCGATCCATTAGGTACTCGAAGATTTCCTGTGGGATGGGACTTACACCTTCAGTCTTCCGCCGCTCGTTCATGATATCCAGCCAGATGTAGTCTTCCTCATCCATATCATACTCCACCTCCTCATCCAGCTCCTCCGCAGACTTCTCAATATACCTACAGCACACACAGGCATCTTGGAATCACATGGCTGATATGCCCCTAATAGACAGTGCATCACACTTGCTGCCAAATGCTTAGTCTCTTCCTGTCTCTTAACACGCAGTGTCCCTTGCCCCAGAAATTAGAATCATTCCTGTCCCTCATCTTCTTGCCCCAGAAATTAGAATCATTCCTGTCTTGCAAAAAAGGAGACTTAAATGTCCCAGCTCACCTGTGAGAAAGTGGCAGAGCTGGGATGTGAACACAGGCCTGCCTCTCTGGAACTCATGTCCTAGCTGCCCTGTGATACTGTCTCCCTTTGGTGTAGACTCAGCTAAAACCCTAGGGAAGAAGAGGCACTGAGGGCCCACTGGGGTCTGGAAGATGGCTCAAAGTCAGCTGAAGACAAGTCCTTGGATATCACTGGCAAAGGGAATACACCTCACTTTAGCACAGTTGACAGGGACTGAGGATGCCAGGAGTCTTCACTCAGTTGGTACTGGCTCAGAGGTCCCTAGTTACTGTGTTCTTTCCGTGGATACTCCTGAGAGACAGGTCTGACTGAGCATTTACTATGAGCCAGGTCACCACATGTATTTTTATTACACGTATTCTTTATTTAGTTTTCTTTCTTATTGCCTTCATTTTGTAGATGAGGAAAGTGAAACTTGAGGGATTTAGTTATCAGCCCATCACACATAGGTCACCTAACTAAGCAGTGGCAGAACTGACATCCACCTTCAGGCCCAGCACTGTCTACTTGCACTGCACAACTCTGAGTCAGCAGGCCAGGGGCAGAGAATTGCTCCAGGTGGCTGTGACAAGAGTGGGGACCTGTGTTTTAGCATGCCCATGGTGGTCTAGATACTAGCACTGTAAGCTACAAGATACAAAGGGCAAATTTGGATTAAATTTTCATTCCATCACCTTGTTACTTTCAGGACTGGACTGCTCTCCCTGTGACTCAGTTTTGCTGATGACAGAATAAAAACAACATTTACCTGTTGTAAAGAAGCCATATTCAATAGATGTCAACTATAAATGGCATTACAAATATAAACAGCCTAGGGCCTGGGATATAGCTCAGCTGGGAGAATGCTTGCCTAGCACACACAAAACCCTAGTTCAATCCCCAGCATCACATATAACTGAGTACAGTGACACATGCCTATAATCTTAGCACTTAGAGACCTAAGGATCAGGTGTTCAAGGCTATCCATGGCTAACATAATGAGCTTAAAGTCAGCCTGGGCTACTTGAGATCCTGATATTAAAAAAAAAAAAAAAAAAAAAAAAAGCACACAGAACACCTTGGAGGATGTTAGTCCCTGTTACTGACCTCTGAGTGGGTCAGGTACACAGAGGCTCTGAGGCCATATTGGTTGGCAGGATGTAACCTTAAGTTTTCTCAGTCTTGGTCTCCACATCTACAGAAAAGCAATGCTAAGTCTGAACTTCCTTGATACTGCTGTTGTGGGCATGGAATGAGTTAATAGAGATTGCTTAGAGCAGTATTTTCCATGGAGCAAGTACTTATTAAATGTTTTTACTATTAGCTATTATATAACCCTGACCCATCTTGACTTATAACTTGTTTGGATCTAACTCCTCCACTAGTCAGAGGAAGAGAACATGTCTTAACTCCTCCACTAGATAGAGGCAGAAGGCAGAGAGCATGTCTGATTCACTGCACAGAAGTGGGTACTCAGTGTCGTTCATTTTGAAAGGCACTTGGGAGTAGCAGGGGCTCTCAAAGAAACTAAAATGCTGTCTACAGGAAGCAGTTTGTTCCTTAGCCCTTTGCCTTTTTCCCAAGGTGAGGGTGACCTGTGCTCTCCAGCAAGGGCATGACTCAGAGCTGGTTGAACCATTTAGATGGTTCTAGGACTTGAACTAGCTTTCTTGACTCTAGATCTCACCCTTTCCTCTGCCAAGACACTCCCATAGGCTCTCAGATAAGGTGGTGTGTGTGTGAACCTCCCATTCAAGGAAGCACATCAAAATACAAGCAAGTGAAAGTGATTTTATCAGAGACAGAACGTCAGATTCTTTCACGTTTACATAAAAAGTAAATCATTTCCAAAATTTGGGAATTTTGTGAACTGTGATAATTACACATAACACACTTCTAAACTGACTACAATGCACCAGCTGAGAACTACTCCTAGAGAACGATCATCCCAGGAGGAGGTACTGTGTGTGGAGGGAGGAAGACAAGGAGCTGAATCAGCTGGGCTGGCCTTCAGAGAGTGAGCTAAGAGCCACCAGGAGGGAGAGAAAGTCTGGGGCTGGGGTGTGTGTGTCCTGTGTTTGGGAGTGAAGAGTGTTGACAGGAAACTGAAAAGGAAAAGAGACAGTGAAAACTAGGAAGAAGTGGGCTGAATAGGGGAAAGAACAGAAGATGAGGGACACTGGCTAATGACTGAACAGGGGAGAGAAAAGTGACGCAGTGTTTCACTTTATTCATTACACGGTCAAGAGGAGGCACCTTTGATAAAAATGGCTTCTCACTCAAGAACCTTTATGGTAAAAATAAACAAAATACTGTCTCTGATTTGCATTCCAAGATTCTAAGAAGGTGGTTTTACAATAGTGTTATAGCATCCTTTAACTGGGATTTCTACATCGTTTTACCACCACACTCCCCACTTGCCTCTTTTACCTCAAGTTAATGGAATTTAACTTTTTTATGGCTGTGATTTCAATGTGAGCCACTATGACCAGCTCTTGGAAGGGATAGGGTACAAAGGAAAAAATAAAAGCCATTGGAGAGCACTGTGGAGGTGAAGGGAATGCTGCGTGGGCTGAGGATGCTATAGCAAAGGGAACAGACAGTGGGGAACTACTCAAGATTCAGAACTGCTTTATACTTGTGAAGTCAGAGTCTTCCACCTTCAGGGAGGAATCTGTCTATCCTGCAGAGGGGGTTTCTAGAACATCCAGAACTGTATTTCACACAGTCCCACAGTGAGAAGTGGAAAGGGCCAGAAACCCTTGGTATGATGGAAATCACAACTCTGGAACCAGGGAACACTGTCTCAATCCCAGCTCAGCTGTACACAGTCACGTGACTGCTGATAGGCCTGGCACATTCTGGGCCATGGCTTCATCCCTGAAATGAGAGCAATGTCTGTCTGAGAGATCAGTGAGACTAAAGGGGGTACAGAGCACTGAGTGCAGGGACCCAGCCTGTTGGGGAGGGGGGGGGCTGGTGCTGTTCTGCTATCCTTTATCCCTGCGTCCTTTGTCCTGTTTGTCACTTCTCTCTGGGTCTGACCCTCCTTGACCACTTCTGCAGAGGTGGCGCTGGAGATGACCTTACCGGTAGTAGGAAGTGGGCCGGGGTGGAGCATCAGGGGTGTCCTGCTCCAGCTCCCGGTACACTACCTCAGGCAGCTTGGGAGCCGCGCTAGCAGGAGCGCTGTGGTGGTGGTGGTGGTTGGAGTCCTTCCGCTTCTCCTTGTTCTTGTGCTTGCCTGACTTGGGTGTTGCCGCAGGTGTCTCGGTGTTCTCTTTGTTGCTGCCATTTTCTGGGGTCTCCTCAGGAGCTTCCTCATCCTCTGACACCACATCCAAGTTGTCGAAGATGCTGATGCGGTGCACACGGCCATGCAGGTCTACCTCTACCATGCGCTGGGCCTGTGCATAGCTCATCACCTCACGGCCAGGTGACTGTGACACTTCGGAGGGGCTGGGTGACTGCTTGTTGGCTGGGCGTGACTGGCGCCCTTTCTTCTTATGCTTGCGGAGTGGGGTCTGCTGTGGGGGTGGCGGGTTGTCGTGGTCATAGTGGTACAGATGATACTCAATACCACTATAACTCTTGTATACCTTGCGGCAGGTCTCCACGGGGCACTCATATGGTGGCTTAGTTGCCCGCAAGTTGTGGCAGAAGGTCTTCACATCGAAGTCCACCCCCATGCTGTCACATCTAGAATACACAGAGCAGTTAGCATGGTCCTGTGCAGAGCTTCTAGCCACCCACACCACAGAGTCCATTCTCTGTCTTCCTTGGGCAAGTCTTACCAGTCCTGGCCAGCTCCTCTCTAGAGCACCTCCAGGTGCTCTCTCCTTTGCTGAGGCTCCAGTCTGGGCCCTTGTGACCTGTTGCCTGGTCACTCCGCTCATGTCTCAATTCCTTTAAGCTCATTCTCACATAATAGGACTAAACTGATCTTTCTACCAAGAGGCAATGCTCATACCAATGTCCCAGCTTCTCTAAAATATCATCCACACGGTACAGGGTGACATTGGATGCATTCTCTTCACTGTTTGGCCCTCACCTTACTTTCTAAATCTGTCTCAGCAGTTACAGCTCTTTCTGTTGACATTCGAAACCCGTGATTCATTGAATGTTACAGTTTCTCAAGGTACAAAGTGATTTTATTAGGAATGCTCTCCATCTTCCCTGATTGGGAGAGCTCTCAATTATTCTTCAAAACCCAGCTCAAATGACACTTCTGTTATGACTTGACTCTCCCATGGGAAACTGTTTCCACAGCATTCTATTCTCATCTGTGGCATGGCATTTACCACAGTAGATGTTCTGTCTCCTAACATTAGACAGAGTTCTGCAGTACACACCAGAGCCTATTCACTTCTAAATTCCAGTACCTAGCATGCACTGGATCTTCAGGGTTTAACAAAGACCTGCTGAATGAATAGCTGAATGAGAACATCACCAGATTGGGAACTGAGAGGAACTGGATGAAAGATGTATTAGCCCATATTATAAGCTTGGGGGGGCAGTGATCTAGTTCTGGATTCCAACAAGAAGTCATTGCATTACAGATCAATGCATTGTCTTCATGGGGATCCTCCCCTTGGAACTAAGTGGGGAGATTTATGAAAAACCACCTGAAAGAGGCTGTTTAACTCAGAGTGGCATGTCTTACACCGAGTTCCTCTTTACCGAGTCAAGCAACATCAAGTGAGGCCTACCAGGCCAGGCCCTAAGGGCATAAGCAGAAACATCAAAATCTAGGCACTGAGCTCCAGGGTTCTCAAGTCTGACCCTTCCTCCTCCCCTGTGTTCCTGGATGAGTAGAGACAGCAGATGGCACCAAACCCCAGGACTCCCAGCTTGGTGAACATTGTCCCAATTTCAGGATTAATTGAGTCCAACAATTCAGCTAAGGGACTGGCAGCCCAGATTTCTGTGACAAAACACTGACCCTTCTTGGCCTCGTCCTCTCCTGTGGTTTAACCAGGTGAGTGGGCAGCTGGACTTCCACATCAGTACAATACGTTCAACTCTAACGCCTTACTTCTACCTGTAGCTGTCTTTAAACACAAAACCAACTAGAGAGACAAACAAACCCAACTCTTTCCAGCATGATCCCAAGTGAACGCTGCCATTCTGGCTTTGCTGCCTTGGTTCCCAAAGTGACACAGCGCCCCCCCGCCCCCCGGCAAAGCCCCGTGGGACCTGACTGCAGAAACAAAAGAGCGAGACCAGAACTTAGCTCCGAGAGCCTGAGGGGAGCCCCCGGAGTCTCAGGGGTATGGCAGTCGCATCTGCTCCGGGTTACTCCGGAGCTCCCCGGGCTGCAGGAAATAAGGGGCGCGGGTGGAGGCACCAGGCCTTCCAGAAGTGCCCCCTGCGGGGTCACAGGGATGCGATGCCGCTCCCGAGTAGAAGGGTAGCAAGTCAAGCCAGGCTCCCCTCCTGCCAAGGGTCCAGGCAGCTCCAAAGGATACACTGTAGCCCGGGACCTCACGCGGAACCAGAGGCCTGTCAGCGCGCCTCGCCCGCGGGGCTCGGGGGCTCGGGGGCTCGGGTCGCGATGCTCCGTGAACCCCCACCAGGGCTACCCCCTCCCCGCTCGCACTCCGTCCGGTTCCGGGCCCACACTCACCGGCCACCTCCAGTCCGGGCTCATCGCCGAGGGCGCCCGCCGGGGCTCCGACCCCGCGCGGGGAGGCCGGCGGGAAAGACGCGCCGGGAAGGGAAGACCCCGCTCCGAGCCGTGAGTCTCGCACTCCGGCCCCTGCTGCCGCACGCTCCGGCCCCGCTCCCCGGGATTCCCGCGCTGACCCTGCCGCTCCCGGTCCCGCCGGCGCCCCCGGGTCTCCACTCTGTCGGCCGCCGCCCTCCCTGCGCTTTTAGGTTGCCCGGCGGGGGGACCTGGCCGCGCCGAGACAATGGGGCTCCCGAAGGCAGCGCGGGGACAGCGGCGGCGGCGACCGTGGCGGCAAAGGCTGTGGCAGCGGCGGCGGCGGCGGCGGCAGCGGCGACGGCGTCTGCCAGGGTAAACGCGGCACCGTGGCGCTGCCGAGGTGCACTTTCGCCACGGATCCACACGCGTCCGCGGGGGCTCGAGTGGCCCTTCTGCAGGACCCAGAAAGACCACCGGACATCCCAGAGGGGCTCGTCGAGCACCTCCATCTTAGAATGGAGTTTCTGGAAACTGAAATCACTGTCTGGGGGTTCCGGGGTCCTCGAGCCGTTTGTGGCGAATCTGCGGCAACGGACGGGCGCTCCGGGCTGGGAGTGAGAAGCCCGCCCTTCTCCCCTCCCCCTCCGCTGCCTCCTGCTCCCTCCCTCCTGCTGGCGAGGCGGCTGCGGTAGGGACCTGGCCTTGGTCTCCGAGGAAGGCGACGAGGCGGGGCGGGCGCTGCGGGGCGGGGCTGGGGGCAGGGCCGAGAGCAGAGGGACGCCGCTGGCGCCGAAGGGGCGCGGAGGTGTGGGCAGGGGCGGGGCGGATCTGGAAGAATAGGCCGGCGGGGGCGGGGCTTGCTGAAGGGGCGTGGTTATGTAAATAAGAAACCGGCCCGAGACCAGGGGCGGCCTGATAAGCTACAGAGTGCGGCTAAACCGAACCGCGGACGTCCAGAGAGAAAGAGCAGGGTTTCAGATGGACCTGGAAGGTGGAGCTGGGCTACCGGTCGATACCTCTGGGCAAAAATGAGGGGACGCTGAAGGCAAAGGGCGTGACTTGAAAAAACAAGGGGGCGGGACATGAATAAGGAAAAGGAAAATGTTAGAGGGAAGGTGTAGTCCTGAAGTTTGCAGTGCTGGTGGCTGGGAAAGGACAGGGTAAAGGGTGTCTTAGGGTAAAGTGGAATTCAGGAGCTGGGCAGCCGATTTAATGTAACTACGCTACTTACTAACGGGGCGAACGGGGGAAAGATGTTGAATTCTTCCTCACATTTCCCATTTGTAAGTCAGGATTCCATTGTCACTTCCTGGGGAGAGGGGAAGGAGGTCAGAGAACTTGGATGTCAAGGAGACATCTTAGTTAAACAATGCTCCCACAGTTTATCACTGAGGCAGGAAACAAAAGGGTCTTCCAAGGGGCACTTGGAAGTTTGTTTCATCTGAATGCAAACCTTTCACTCGCCATTCTATCATGCACTTCATACCCCCACCAGGAAACCCAAGTCAGATCTTGGAATTGGATCAAATTGATGAAATGGTTTGATTGTATCTATGCCTCTGTTCTTCATTTCTGATACAAGGGATATCACTAATGAGGATAACAACAGTACCTCTATCGGAGGCTTATGGTGAGGATTAAGAGCTGATGTCTGTAATCCACCTAAGGCATTGTCTGATATGTATATTAAAAGAAAATATTATCACACTCATTCAAAAAAAAGTACAGAATGGGACCATGAGAGGGCTCAGTGGATAAAAGTGCTTGCCACATAATCTGACAATCTGAGTTCCATCCTCCTGACACATGAGAATGTGGGAGAAAAGAACTGACTCCACAAAGCTACCCTCTCACCTCTGCCTGTGCTCCATAACATGAATGCTCCTCCCCCACCCCCACACACACTTAAAGAAAAAAGAAGACAGGCTCCCCATACGTCACCCAGTCAGGCTTTGAACTTCTGGTCCTCTGCTCCAGCATTCTGATTAGATAGTACTACGTGCTTGCATCATCAGGCCTGCCTTACAAGGTCATCTTAACTCAAGGTTTTTGAGGTGAGGTGCCCCTTTCCTCTGGGAATCTAATGAAAGTTATGGGGTCTGTCTGCTGAGTGTGCTCTTGTGTGCACACTGTGCACATGTGCATGCGCGCACACACATACAAACATACCCACACACACATTCACACACAGATATACACAATAGACAGACACACACTGGTTATTTCTTTTTAAAAATATTTTTGCTTATGAGAGACAGAAAATTGCCATGCATGCCATAGCACACAGATGGAAGTCAGAGGACATTTTTCAGAAGTCACTTTTCTCTTTCTATCATGTGGACATTCAGGGATCAAACTCAGGCCACCAGCTTTGTGAGCTAGTATCTTATCCACTGAGCTGTCTCTACAGCCCCAATTTTGGCTACTTCCTTCTTAAGGTATTTGGGAACATGAACAGGGATCCAGCTGAACCTATCCCTGCTCCCTCCTCCTTGGTGTGGCCTCAGTTCCCCACTCCAAGACCGATGAGACAGAGGTGGGGTAAGATCAGCTTTATTACTGGCATGGAGGGGGGGACGTGTGTTGGTAGTGCCAGGCCCTTCTGTGGCTGAGGGGATAGAAAGCTTGCCAGCCAGCATGGCTCAACCTAGCCAGTCCTCCCAGTGAGGTCTGGGGCTCAGGTGCTTCTGGCTTTCAGCAGTGGGTGAGCAGCAAGCAGGCCATTAGGTGGTGCATATGTGGACTCCTCAAGGCTATTCTGGAGCTGAGGTTGGACTGGGGGCAGCAGGAGGCGGGGGCCCAGGCTGGATGTCTCTGGTGCGCATGTAGGACAGCAGCTGCTCTGGGATCTCAGCCAGCACATCCTTGGCCAGGCGCGCCATGCTCAACACCTGGTTCCCAGATCGGTCGACATAATCTCGGAATGGGACAAACTGAGACAGATAGGAAAGAAAGGTGAAGGCTCTAGCTAGGTGGTGGGGGAGCACTAAGGTTTCATCATCGATCCTGAGCATTTCCCTCCAGAAATCCCACTACCTTCTCCCCTGATCCTGAATCATTCTCTGCATCTGTTTTTTTTTTTTTTTTCTGTCCAGTTTTTTTTTTTTTTTTTACTTCTACTCACCTTCAACCCATTCCTATTTGCCTTCACATGGTCTCTGAAAATGCTCTTGCTAATGTCACCAATAGTTCCCTGAGGCCAAATCAGTGCACCTTGCCTGAGAGTCTCTTTAGCATCTATTCCATTTGAATGTGTGTGTGTGAGGGAGTGTATGTTGCAGGTTTGGAACACAATCCAAGATTTTGTGTGTGCCAGGCCAGCTCTTTGCCACTGAGCCATATCCTCAACCCTGCACCCCACACTTGACATCATATTTTTCTGATTATTCTAAGTTTCTTTTTTTTTTATTTATTCAATTGCATGTGTGTGCGTGTGTGCGCGTGTGTACGTGTGTGTGCGTGTGTGTGTAGAAGCACGGGCGAATTTGGGAACCACCATGGACCGCCTCCACCTCCTCCTACTTTACTCTGCCAGAGGATTCACAGGCTGCGCCTACCAGGACCAGAAGCGCAGGCCGCCCAGGCCGCCCCCACTTCCTCCCAGTGTCTATACGTGGAATCTGGGATCCAAACTCAGGACCTTCTGCCTGCAAGGCAGAGGCTTAACCCTGAGCCACCTCTCCAGCCCCTGATTATTCTGTTTCTAAAAGCTGTACTCCACCCTAACTCTCTCTCTTCTATGTCTTCCAACGCTCCGAATTGGCTCTCTGTGAGTCTCCGCACTTCCATGACTTTAGTGCTATTTTCTTCAGGGAAGGAAAAGGCGGGGATTGGCAAGGGGAGGGAGATGTCAGAACAAAAAGGAAAGGAGCAATCTGTTGGGGAAGAGTAGTGATAAAAGGAAGAAGAAATAAATAAGAAGACAGTTCTTCTCTGGAAAGTCCCAAGTAATTGCCTTCTTATTTTAATTTTTTTTTGACATAGGGCTTGCTATGTTGCTTAGACTGGTCTTTGAGCTCTTCTTGCCATGCCCTCTTATAGTTATCCTCTTCCTAGTCTCTGGGACATTATCACTAGGAAACTGAAACTCATCCTTGAAACTGCCACTCATTTGTCATTACTACCTAAACAAGTCATCAAGTTAAAAGTCTTGTAATATCTTAAATATCTTTTTTTTTAAAATGGCAGTCTGATGATATAGCCTAGGCTAATCTTGAATTCTTTGGCTTTAGCCTCTAATTAGCTTAGATTACAGATATACACACTCACTCCTTCCCAGCTCTTAGATATTTGTTTTTTAAGACAGGATCTCATAACTCCTGTGCTGATCTTGAAGTCACTGTATATGGAGGATGAACTTGAACTTCTCGTCCTCCTGCCTCCACCTCCTAATTACTAGGATTATAGGCATTTATGACCATATCATCTATTCTGTGCTGGGGATTGAACCTGAGGCTTTACGAACACAAGGCAGGCATCTTTTGAACCTCTCTTGTAGCTTCACTCAGATCCCTGTCTCCCTTACTCTCTCACTGCTACAGTTCATGCACCATGAAGCAGCCTGAAAAGTCCCTTTGTAGTTCAGTTTGCGCTGGGCACAGTTCTACAATCCCAGCACTTAGGAGGCTGAAGGGAGGATGGCCATAAATCCAAGGCCAGCCAGAACAACACAGAAATTCCACTAGATAGAAACTAGAGTAGGAGCCTATCTCAGAAACCAATGTGGAATGCATTCTCATCATGTACCACCCTGGGAGAGCCTTAGGACAAACCCCAGATGTTCCCGACTGACAGTCCCGCCGTCCTGGTCCCGGGTTCCAGGTTTCCTTATATGCTCCTCTCTGCCTGTAAGACAGATTGGCACCTGTCTCAGGTTTTAGCTTAGCCTTCCCTGATTATTAAGTCAGGCCCCAGGGATTCTGTTCACTGTAGCATTTGCTGTTGCATAGGAGCACTTCCTAGTATAGCTGTGGATGTAATACTGGTTTTATCCACTAGAGGGCAGGGACTTGTACCCTTACACCACGGGTCCATCAAGAACTAATTCAAGCACTCAGGAGGCTGAAGCAGGAGGAGCCAGAGTCCCAGGCCAGCCTTGGCTATACAGCAAGACTTCATCTTAAAATTCAACAAGACTGAAGAAAAAGCAAAGAAAAAAGAAGCATGTCCAATGAATGAGGGGAGAAAGAGTGGGTGGGAAGAAGGGAAGGGCGAGTGACTCCTCAGCCTTTCCTTCCCCTCATGCCTCTCCACCTCACCATCTCCCGTAGTCAGGGATACCTGAACAATGTCCCGCTCTGCATAGCGTCCCCTGGAGGACACACGTACGTCGTCACCGTCCAGCTCTTCCATGGCTGCAGAGAAGACAAGACTCAGCAGACCACACCCTGCAAACACAACCCACTTGGCCCTCCCTCTCCGAGCCCCTCTGAGTGGTCTGAGGTGCCGCGTGGTTGAGCTGCTGTAGTGATCACTACTGTGTCTTCCTTCCTGCAAGCCAGCCTCCTGGGAAGCGTGACTGTCAATAGTGGTCATGAAGAAGCAGCAGACTTGACTGAGCCTGTGAGGTAGGCCTGAGCACCTAGACGCCTCCTGTGCTCCCAGTTCCCGCCCATAGACACCAGCCAACCTACTCACCCTCAAACATGGCAGGTCCCACACCGACAATGATGATGGACATGGGCAGTGAGGAAGCCTGTGGAAAGGGGCAGGGTCTGGTGGCTGCCGGCTGACTGTGTGTCACACGCATCTCTTATGAGCAAAGGTGCGTGCACTCTTTGCTCTCCTGCATCTGAGGGACGTGTGAATGACAACTGTTTTTGTCCAGACCAGGTAGCAGGTTTCTCTACCATCCAGTATCTCTTGTAGCATATTTGTCTGAGACAAGTTCTCACTCTGAAGTAGAAGCTGGCCTGGAGGGCTATCGACATCATTTTAAAGCCCTGCTAGGCATGGTGGTGCACACCTTTAATCTCTGTATGCAGGAGTTCAAGGCCAGCCTGGGCTACAGAGTGAGTTCCAGGCTAGGATGAGCTCTAGAATGAGATTCATCTGATCCCTCAAAACAAACACCCCCACAAAACCAGGCATGGTGCACATGCCTACGGCCAGGCCTATCTAGCAAGACCCTGTCTGAAAACAAAATAGCATAAAATTAAGAAAGAAAAAGTTTTCTCTCTAGGGCAAAGGCGGGCCTGCTTTCTGGGGGCTCAGTTTCCTGTCTGGAGTGCAACCCATGGCTGCCATCCTCATGGTTCTGGGACCTGGAGAATCAGAGCCAATGCTACTCCAGCTACTTTACTGCTGCGGCTGGCCACGCCCACATCCTCTGTCCGGGATGTGGGTCTCCTGCGCCTTCTGCCAGCAGCTGTGGGACTTGCAGGCCAGCTTTGTCAGACCTCAGCCCCCTTGGTGCTGCTTGGTGACCCCTTTCTGCCAAGCCTTTCTCCTCAGACTCACGCTGACGATGGCCTCTTTGGTTTGTGTCATGTCAGAGATAACCCCATCAGTGATGATGAGCAGAACGTAGTACTGGGAGCCGTCGGAGATCTTGGCCGCAGACCTGTGTGAGAGACCTAGGTCAGCGTGGAGCCGCAAGTAGAGAGAGATCAGGGAAAGACTAGGTCCACAGTTTCACAGCCAGGGGCAAGATCTGGGGTTTCTGGTTTCTCTACTGCCTCAGCACACCAGGCCGCTGCTCCTGCTGACTGACAGAACTTTTTTTTTTTTTTTTTAGATTTTTTTATTATTATTATTATTATTTATTCAAATGTGTGCATGTGCGTGTGTTCGCGCGCGCTCATGTGTGTCTGTATCTGTGTGTGTGTGTGTGTGTGTGTTTGTGTATGTGTAGAACCACGGACGAATTCGCGAACCACCATGGACGCCTCCACCTCCTTCTGCCCCGGGATTCACAGGCTCCGCCCTACCAGGACCGGAAACGCAGGCCGCCCCCGCTTCCGCCCGGCGTCTATACGTGGGGTCTAGGATCCGAACTCAGGACCTTCCGCCTGCAAGGCAGAGGCTTAACCCCTGAGCCACCTCTCCAGCCCCTGACAGAACTTTTTTGTTTGCTTGTTTTTGACATAAGGTCTCCTTAGCCCAGAATGGCCCAGAACTCAACAGGGAGCTGAGGATAACCTTGAATTTCTGATCTTCCTGCCTCCCTTGTGCTGGGATTATAAGTGCACCCCCACACCCACACCCACACACTCTTCTTACTCTTTGACTCTAGCAGCTTTCCATTGGAAAAGGACGTCAGTCACCTTTGAGTCTGGCCTCCTTATTTTGCAAATAAGAAAAACAAAACTCACAGAGGGAATGGCAGACCTGTTCTCCAGACTCCTGTCTCACATTCTGAGTGGGTTGGAAAGATGGAATTGTGCTGTTCTGTAAGGCAGCACTCTCCATGTGTGGGTATGAAGATTTAAACTAAGTCAATTTGAGCTATCTTTCAAGGGCTCCATCTCTGTACATGACTCGGGCCATTTCCAAAACTGCAGAAACTTCTGTAAGACCATTGTGGTCTCTGCCTACTCCAGAAAATTGGGAAAGGCTCTGTGGATCCAGAGAGTGCCAAGGGTCCACATCGGGTAGGGTTGGGTCCTGCATATTGTAAGCTCCCAAAGCGTACTTCCTGAGCTCTGGTGCCTCCTCCTCAGAGGCTGGCATAGGACTTTCTCTTGTCACTCACTCATTTCACAAACGGTCACTGTGCATCTGCTCTGCGTCAACACAAAGCTGGATGCAGAGCATGAGGTGAGGAATCAAGAAACTGACCTAGGAGATGGAGGAGGCCACTAGGCTGCACTGAGAGACAGGGTCCAATGTGGAGGAGAACACAGCTAACCCAATATAGAAGAAAGAGTGTAGCGGGGTGTGGTGGGCCTCACTGTGGTCTCACAGTCAGAAGAGCTGAGGCAGGAAAATTGCAAGATCCAGGCCAGCCTGGGCTAGGAGTGAGCGCAAGGCCAGACCAAGTTACATAGAGAATCTTTGTTCCAAACAAACAAAACAGAACAAAAGCTGCAGTGGGCTTAGCTAGTTGAAGGGGATTGACAGCACGCAGATGATGCTGGGGCTCCTCAGGGAGGGGTGGGGATATGGGATACATATCCTGCGTTCCCTTAAGATGCCTTGCATTCCCAGGGGAATTTAGATCTGGAAGGTGGTTGAGAAGGATGGCATAGTGAGGCCAGTCTATATCCTTTTGACCAGGGGATGGAAACCACAGAATCCTTTGTGATCCTCAAACCCAGCCACGTGCTTTGCATCTGTGGACCAGGCAGGCTTGCTCCTTATTCCTATTTTCATTTTTTAATTATCATTTTTTGGTGCATGCGTGGGTGCATGCATGCCTCTGTAGTGTGTGTGTGTGTGTGTGTCATGTGGAAGCCAGAAGACAACTTCAGGACCCGTCTTCAAGGATACATTGACCTCCTTTGAGGTAGGGTTTCTCCCTGGCCTGCAGCTTACCAATTCGGCTGGCCTAGCTGGTCAGCAATCCTGGGAACCCTCCTGTCTGAGCCCCTTTCTAATGCTGGAATTATAAGCAAGCACCATCCCCTGTCTAGCATTTTTATGTGGGTTCTGAGGACTGAACTCAGGTCCTCATGTTTGCACAGCACACCCTTTACTGACTGAGCTATCTCCCAAGCCCCTACTTTGTGTTTTTTGAGATGAAATCTTGCTATGTAGCCTTGGCTGGCCTGGAACTTATAGGCCAGGTTGACCCCTAACTCTCAGCAAACCTCAAATGCTGGGATTGTCGATGCATACCTCTACACTTGGTTCATTCTTATTTTTAAAATGATTAAAACAAGTTTGAGGTTATTAAACAGCAGCCTCAGAGGCATGAAGAGGGGAGGGGGGTGTCCCAGCAGGGTCCACCCCAAGTTCATCCACATCATCAAGCATGTGCTCAACCCATTTAGTCACATCTGGCCATTCAGCATCTCCTGAGCCAGCCTCTTTGTGCCTCTGTGCTTTGCATATTCCGTTCCCTCTTCCATTCCTGTGTGTCCCTCTTCTGACAAGTTCCAACTTGCTCTGTAAGACCAGTTGAGCAGTTTCCTACTGTAGGCCTGGAGCCCCAGCTCCCACCAAGATAGGCAGTCTGCTCTCTTGAGGGGGTTCTCATACCCCGAGAATTCTAAAAGGGGACTCAAGGACATCACCATCCTGTGTGTCACCTGGTGGATGAAGCCAGAGGGCTGAAAGTATTCATAAAACACCTTTTTAACAAATTAAAGCAAACACAGGTACACCGTGAGAAGAATATGAAATTTGCATGAATCCGGAAGATGAAATACGGAGACTTCAAAGTCCCTCTCAGCCTGGCAGCTTTCAGCTGTACCCTCAGTTTCCCCAGGGAATGCAGTGTCTTGCTTTTGCCACTGGGCAACTTGCTAGAAAATTCTGGGAAGCTCCAGAAGCTACAGAAGTGATGATTTATTTATATTTCTGTCTCCTCCACCAAGGCAGGAGCTCCCAAGGGCAGGAACTAAATCTGATTCATCTGTGAGTCTCCCGAGTCCTAGCCGATAGCTGAGCTCACAGCAGCTGCCCTTTGAATGGTAATACTGATAATAATAGCAACAGCAATAGCTGTCTGTTACAGGGCCAACCATGGGCCAGTTCTGTGCTGAGCGCTTGGCATGTGTTAATTAGTCCTCACGACAACCTGGGATCTAAATATTATCATCTTTCTCATTTTTTTTTTTTTTACTATTAATACGGAAACAGGCACAGAATGGTTAAGAGTACTGACCACAGCCACACAGCTTGTGAGTGAAAGGACCAAGGTACTAATTTATCTCACCAGAGCCCACACTGAAGATAGAGGATCCTTAACTGAATGTCTGCTGAATGAATGAGAAAACACGTTTCATCTTTTTACTACTATGCTTTCTGAGATACTTTGTTCTAGCTCCATGTCTTTTATTCAACATATAGTGAGGTTTACTTGTTTGGTTTGGTTCTGGTTTTGAGGTGGACGGCCCCACATAGCCCAGGCTGACCTTGAACTTGATGTTAGTGCTGGGGATCCAATTCAGGTCTCCTGCTTGCAGAGCAAGCACTTTACCAACTGAGTCATCTCTCCAGGCTCTCTCTTTTTATTATTTATTTATTTATTTATTTATTTAGAGACCGAGTGGGAGGACAGGAGGGAGGAATAAAGAGAAGGAGGGAGAAGGCATGTATACGCATGCCATGGCAAATGGATAGAGGTCCATGGACAACTCTCGGAAGGTGGTTCTCTGCTTCCACTATATGGCTTTTGGGAATTAACTCAGGTCGAATCGGTGCTGTGGGTGCTTGGCTATCTCTTTTTTCTCTTAAGCTTAATCAGCACTTATCCCCTTTATGCTTATTGGCATATGCTGGTTCTCTTGTTTTATTTTTGATTTTTACTTGCTATAGGGTCTGGGTTTTCATATCTTTTATTCTGATAATTTGTACAGTCTTAATATTTCAATGATTTGAGAGAGAGAGTGAACAGGCGTTGTGTGTGTCACAGTGAGCATGCAGAGTTCAGAGGACAACTTTCAGAAGTCAGTTTTCTTCTACCACATAGATTTGGAGGATTAAACTTAGGTTTCCAGGTTTGTACAAAGGCCTCTTTATCTGCTGAGCCTTCTCTCTGGCCCAAATTTGTAGTTTTAAATCTGTCTACTGAGTGCTTTCTATATGCCGATACCTCTTAAATCACTATCCAATCATTTCCTTTGCTGCATACCCACACCACAAATCTGTAAGCAAGTTGCTGCTGCTGTGTTGCATTCCTGTAGTTGCAGCACTTGGAAGACTGAGGCAGGAGGATCACTCGGGTATGTAGGGAGCTTGGTTATATACTTGGTTATATACTGAGACCCTGTCTTCGTCCCATCACCACCTCCCCACTCATCCAGTTCCCTTACCTGGCCACCTGGTTGATGACGGGAGCAAAGTAGGTGGGCCCATAGAGCTGCACTGTGCGCAGGCTCTGGAAGTAGCTCTCTAGGACGCCCTCGATGCCAGCACAGTTGGGGTCCTCATCATTGTTGTTCTGTCAAAGGAGATGTACTGCCAAGCTGAATCCACACAGGGGACACCCCCAGGAGTGCTCTGATCCCAGTTCACTCCTTCCTTTTCCCACCATTCCCTTTCATGCTCCCCTCCACACCCAGCCCTGCCCCTCCCTGCTCTGCCATTTCCTCATAGCTTCCAGCTCCTTGGTGGTCCTTGCCCTTCTCAGAAACATAAATAGAAAATATTCATCAACTTGGATGGGCCAGACACCTTGGGTACCAAGTGTAGGCTCTGGCCTGTACCATACCAGGGGGAACTGGTGGGAGATCCGTCCCTCTGGGGGCAGCTTGGCCCCAAAGCCATAGGCTGGGAAGAGCTTGTCACTGTCATAGTCCTGGATGATCTCTCCCACTGCCTTGAGGGCCATGGCATAGGCGCTGAGCTGGTAGGGACTCATGTAGTGCAGCGAGGTAGGCTGCAGGGGATTCCCTGTAGGGACACAGCAGCCGCGGACGCATGGTCATCTGAGTCCTCCGTGTAGTCGTCAGCTTATCTTCACATGCACCATAGACTTCACATGCACCTGCCATAGACTCCTGCGCTCTTTTCTTTCATCACCTGTTAGTCAGTTATCCATCCATGCAAACACCTACCCCTGTACCCACCTACCCATTGCCTGACCATAAATTCCTTTTCCAGTCTATTCATCCATGTCTACCCATCTCCCTCTTTCCTCTCCCATCCCTCCATCCATCCATGAATCATGCAGCCAGCCCTTTTCTTTACCTGCTAGTTCTCTTCCCTTTTCTCCCATCCTTGTAACATTTTATTCAGCAGGCCATTCCTGTCCATTCCATTCATTCACGTCTCTGTTCCTGTCTACTTGTCTGTTATTGCCTCGTCTTAAAGCACTAGCCCATCCATACGCCCATCCATGCATCCATTTCACTCACCAACATTGCTCTCTGGTTTATATATCTATTTGCGTATGAATTGTTTATAGCCTATTCACCTCTCAGTCTCTCTCAATATATACTCTCTCCAACCATCCAATGCCTTGCTTACCAGTTGAGTTATCTAACCTTTCAAGCTTTTCTTGACCCATGTATTGATATTTTCCTGCACCCTATGCCCCACCTTTGCATTCAATATTTTCCCTCCATCACTTCTATCCAATTACCATTCTGATATGGCTTTATCTATGTGTGGGCTTCTTGGATAGGTGAATTCTTATCCCCAGGTAGGAATCTAGGCTAACCCTGAAGACTCCCTTAGATCTCCCCAGCCCTGCTCCCTTATCCGTGCCTCACCATTGGAAGCAGTGAAGTCGATAGCTACAGTAAAGTTCAGCTGGGTCCTGGTGGGGAAGTAAATGGGTTGATTAGTGAGGAAAGATATCGATGACCCAGTGTTTCTCAAACACGAGTATGCATGTAGATCATCCTGGTGGTGTTAAACTTCGGATTTTGATCCAAGCAGTTGGGGTGGAGCTAACAAAGTACCAAGTACTGCCGCTGCTGCTGCTGCTGCTGCTGCTGCTGCTGATGCTGATGCTGATTCTGATGCTATGTGGGTCCATGAACCACACTTTGTAGCAGAGTTAAATGCCAACTCCATGGCAAGGGTATGGTTTGAAGCTTAATTTAACTTTTACCAGTTCCTGAAGTAGTAATTAAAATCTCTATTTTATACACAGGAGAAAATCAAGGCTCAGAGAATCACAGTGCACTGTCCAGGTTTGTCTGTGAACACTGAACTAAGAAAAATGTCCAGTATTGTCTGCTTGGTGGCTTTCTCTCTCTTGGCTTTGCCTTCTGGTTTGGTCGTGAGGGCTGTGTGTGTGTGTGTGTGTGTGTGTGTGTGTGTGTGTGCGCGTGCGTGTCTGTGTATGTGTGTGTGTGATGATTGAACCCATTCACATATATCACCAGTTCCTGACTATACTTTTACATGTTAATGTTCCTGAGACCACTGTTGGGGGTCCACTGATCTGTCTGTCATCTACCAAATGGACTAGAAGCTAGGAATGAAAGGTAGCCCCATGAACAGAATTAAGAGGGGTGACATTCTGCACAGAATACTTGACAGTTTGCCATGGACCTTCTGGTTTCTCTTTGGGAGCTCACTGTACCCCATCTATTCATAAACAGCCCATGACTCACCCTCCCTTGATGTAATCGACAAAGGTGAATTCTGAGTCCACAGAAAAAGACAGTAGAGTCACCTGTAGAGTAAAGAGGAAGCTCTGCTACTTGGGAAAGACAGGAGAGGTTGCAGAAGGGAGAGAAGCTTAGCTGAGCTTTGGGGTACACATTCCTCCCCTGCTCATTCTCTCCCACCCTGCTCAGTTTCTGTAAGAGGGATCTGTCAGAAACATATTTGAGTTTACATTAGTATATCAAATTTGGAAATGCAACCTCGGGTTTTTTTTTTTTATTCTGCAAAAATATAATGATTGAAATTTTTCTGGGGTGAGAAAAAAATGGAGCCACTAATATGTAACACTATCATAGCAGGAGAGCAATGCCCACTGCCTTGTTCTGCCCCCCAATGTCCTTATGTCAGTAGGTCAGAAATGCTGAGGTCTGGGGAGGCCAGAGCTCCAGGGAGCACTCACGGTTCCTGAGTTGACATATTTCTTCTTCTTGCATTTCTTCCGAGGGTTAAGTACCTGAGTAGAGAAAGATCACTGTGTTGGAGGGAAGGAAGACAACTATAAACCCAGTCTCCTGGGATGGAAGACCAAACAAGCTGGCTGAGCCCTCACCTCGTACACGGTGAATTGGTTCTGGGCCTTGCTCAGCTCCCGGTAGCTGGTGGTGAACTCACCGATGAAGTCGTGGCTGCAATGAGGCCAGGGAAGGTAAGAAGCAATGCCCGCATGGGGGCTTTTATCTCTCAATCCTAAGCTTCTAATTCAGGCTTCAGGGCAGTGGGGCTGGGGCCAGAAGGGAAAGGAAAGGAGGAAAGTAGAATTCCAGGCAGAGAGAGCTGAGGGGATCACACACATCACTCTCACCACCCTTCCTGCTCCCCAAAAGCACTTTGAGGTTCCCAGAGAAAGGGGTGTGGTGTGGGGCACATCTACCTTCCGTCTCGATCCCAGTCATACACGTCGATCTTCACCGTTCTGAAATGCACAGGATAAAACGCATGCTGTATGTGCATGATAAATCCCAGGGATACCCCATTCTCTCACCCACCTTCCATCCTCCTAGCTGTCTGTCCTCCATCAGCTTGCTCATCCTTTCATCTGTCAGCTCACGCATACACCTAACTGTCCACCTCTGTTTTGACCATTGTGCCTTGAACCAAATGACTTTTCTTTGCCATTTGGTCCTACTGTACTACAGGCAATCTCTTAGCACCCTCAGACTGTGTCATTCAACAACTATTCCTTACAAAACAGGAACCATGATATGATTCATAATTTTGGGCAGCAAAATTGAAATCTAAAACACCCCCAACCCAAATCTAAATAACTTACAAGTTTTCTTAGCTAGTAAGTGACTAAGCTGATATTTAAAGTCAAATATATAAAAAGATCAGATATGTTCAGAGACCCTGACCTACTCTTTGCTTCTCTTTCTCCCTCCCTCTGTTCTATCCCTCCCTCTCTTCCTTTCTTTCTTTGACAGACTTGATATATAGCCCAGGCTGGCTAAGATACTTCTATTCCAGCCTCCTGAATGCTGGGATGACAACCATGTGCTACTCTACCAGGCTTCCAAAACATTGTCCTTAAGCACTGCACGGTACATCCAGCTTTCTAACCTGTACATGTGCTAATCCAATTACCCATTAATCTATCCCTTCATTCACCTGTCACACTATATATTCAGTCACTGACTTGCTGATTCATCCAAGTACTCATCTGTCTGTCCATTCATCTACTCAAACACCCAACCATGTAACATTTGTCCACTTATTTGCATAACCCTCTATCCATGTACCCATCAATCTTTCTACCTTCCCACCTGGCTTCATTCATGTCATTTTTTAATTTTGGTGGGACAACTTATCCATCTATGTGATATTCACTAATCAGACAATTCATCCACCAACCCACCCCTTGATCTGTCCTATCAATCCATCTATCATTCTACCTACCTATTTCTAGCCCACTCACTTTTTTTTCCTTTTTTTTATTAAAAATTTAATTATACATTTTAAAATTTTTTACCAGTTCCCTCCCTCCCCCCCTCCTCCCCCCGAACCCCTCTCCTCCCCCTCCCCTTCCCCCAGTGCCTCCCCCCCAATTCCCAGAGAGTCCTTTATTGTGTACGCCTAACTCTCCACTGGGTCCTCCTCTCCGATGACATATAAGGACCCAGTTAGCCCACTCACTTTTATTCACCTTTCTGCCTCTCTCCAGTCATTCACCAACTTCCACATAACCACCTGTCACTCATCTGTTAGTCATCCATCACCTTTCCACTTACTAATCTACCTATCAGTCCAATTTTCTAGTCATCTTTCTGTCCATCTGTCCATTCTACCCACTTAACCATTCATCCATCCATCCCTCCCCAATTCATCAGTTTACCACCCATCTGACTTTCTGTCCAGGTATCTACTCATGCTTTGTTCACCTGCTCTCTCAGTCATTCATTGCTTCCTTCTGAGGCTCCAGAAGGAACCTCACTATTTTATGTCCAGGTCCCCTAATACCCAGCTGATGCTGAAGCAGACCTGTCATAGTCTCCATTGCACAGTGCCCGCACAGGGATGCTGAAAGGTTGCCACACGGGGTTCAGCGTGTTTTTCACAACCTCTGTTTTGTGGCAGATAGTGAATCTGGAGTAGGGGAGAAGTGGGAGACAGTAAACTGCTGGATGTGGGACGCCGCTCATTAAGCATAGGTCCATGCCTAGCCTTGGCGCTGCATGGGCGGACTCACGTGCCATCCTCATTGCTTCTGTAGAACACAAGGAAAGGGTCTGACTTCCCAAAGAAATCCTTTTTGTCCAGCTTGTTTGCACACAGCTGCATGGTGGCAATGTCCTAGGGATGGGGAGACGGAGCTGTTGAGGACCAGTGTGTGGCCCTGCCCTTTTGGATGGTGCACAGCAGGGCTGTCTGGAGAGCAAAGGAGCTCACCCGCCTGGGTGTGGCCCTCACTAACCCGACAGTGGCTGAGCTCCTCTGAAGTCAGCAGTATGGTCCCACACTTCTTGCCCGGAATACCCCTGCAAGCAGAAAAGCTCTTAGTGAGAGGAGGGGTGTGGACAAGGGGGGGATCCGGCCTGGCCTTGGGTGGGCCAGGAGACTCAACTGTCATTTATTAACAGTCCTCTTCTGTCCTGGATGGCGCCTGAGGGTGGAGGGACTGCAATGACATGAGAGAGTTCTGCCATTGGGTAAGAAGAGTCTATCCTGGGCTAGAGGGATGTCACATGACAAAGGTTGAGAAAGACATCAACCGTCCTTGGGATTCTTTCAGAGCCAATTTTCTGTTTTTCATGCTGCATGACCTTTGGGGGTCTTAATTTCTCTTGAGTGAGAGTTATAAGGGGTATGAGTGAGCACCTGGAAGACTAGGCAATTTGCAAGCATCATAACTGTGAGTGTGCAGTCTTCGGGTAGATCCTGTGGCCTACACCTGGTCAGGATCTGTGCTAGATACTAGGGAACCAGTGTTCACCCTGCTTCCAGGGAAAGTGGAAGGTCAGAAGCTGTAGACAAGTTGAGTGTGACAGGCAGTTTCTGAATGAGGGAGAGGAATTTCTACCTAGATCCAGAGGCAAAAGCCTGTTAGAGATAGCTTCTGTGTTTTCTGAAGACAGTGGAGAGAGGAGGAGGTCAGGCACAAAATTGGGCTGTGTGTCTCAGGAGGCTGAGGCAGAAGGTCAAAGTCTGAGACCAGGCTGGATTGCCTAGTGAGACTGTATCTCAACAACAATGGCCAGTCATAATGACCTATGGCTGTAACTCTAACACCCGGGATGTTGAGGTAGAAAGATATCTGTGAGTGGGAGGCTTCAAGACTAGCCTAGGTTACATGGAAAGAACAAAGAAAAAAGGGAAAAAGAAAGAAAGAGAAAGAAAGAGAGAGAGAGAGAGAAAGAAAGAGAGAAAGAAAGAAAGAGAAAGAAAGAAAGAAAGAAAGAAAGAAAGAAAGAAAGAAAGAAAGAAAGAAAGAAAGAAAGAAAGAAAGAGGGAAAGAAAAAAGGAAAGGAAAGGAAGGAAGGAAAGAGGAAAGGAAAGGAGAAAAGCCTTGAACAAATTAGATAGAAACCATAAAAATCAACCAGCAACAATAATAAGCAAAATAAAAAACAACAAAGAGAAAGGAAGCTTTATTCTCTCTTGATCTCAGAAGTGACACTTCCGAGCTCACAATGTGGCTAGGTCCTTCCATTCCTAGTTAGCCTTGGACTCCTAGGCAGGAATGGACCATGTTGATAGAGATTTGTGAGCCCTGATTCCTAAAGGGCTGCAGAGTATATAGAGAGGGCTGGGGAGATGGCTCTGTGGCTAAGGAGCTTTCTGTGCAAGCAAAGGGACCAGAGTTTGGATCTCCAGATCCCATATAAAATGTTAGGTGGCGTAGTAGCTCACCTGTAATTCCAGCTTTAGAAGGCAGAGCCGGAAATCTCCAGAGCACGCTGCCTAGTCAGACCAGTCCTGAGAGTGAGCTCTGGGTTTAATTAGAGACCCAGCCTCTAAACGACATCCTGGTATCACACACACACAGACCTCCATACCTGTGTACACATATGCTTTCACCCACATGCGAACGTGTAACATATACCCCATGTACACATGGAAATGAAAAAGAAAAGCTTAGCATGGTGACGTAGGCCTTTAATCCCAGCACTTAGGAAGTCACAGCAAGATTTGAAGTTCAATTTGATTTGAGCTTCAGCTACTATATGGAGATCATCTCATTAAAAAAAAAAAAAGTCTGGAGCTAGGGAGATGGCTCTGGGTTTAAGACTCTGCCTTAAAATCAGAAAGACCTGAGTTTGGATCCCAGATCCCACTTAAAAATGCCAGGTAGAAATGGCATTGGCCTGCACTTCTGGCCCTTGAAAGCAGAGCCTGGGAATCCCAGAGCGAAGCAAAGAAGAGGTATAAGCAATCCAGGGTGATTCCTGATGTCACCCTTGGGCCTCCACAGGCACACACAGATAACACACACTGTCTGGTCTGGTGGTGCGCACCTGCCATCCCAGCACTCAGAAGACTGAGGCGAAGGATCAGGAGTCCAAAGCCAGCCTCAGCTACATAATGAGTTGCAGACCAGCTGGATTGCATGAGACCATGTCTTTAAAAAAAATCAAAATGAAATAAAAATGAATGATTTCTTTGGTTCCCTGAAATCCTGATTCTCCAAACTTTAAGAGGGAATGTGATGTGGACAGGGACCATTACCCCATAAAATGAATCAACCAATCTCTGACTCTTCAGTATTCCCCCTGCTCTCCTTGTCCAGTGTGAAAGGCAGTGAGTGGCAGAACCACCACACCCTCACATCCCAGCCCACAACCCCCACCCCGTCCCATCTCTCATCTTAATATACTTACTTGCAGAACCACAACTCTGGGTAAATCCTACTGCACCCATGCAATTGAGCAGAGAAAAAGACAGTCATGCTAATCGCTCTCACTTTCAAGCACAGCACAGGGCCATAGACCTCAGTCTATAATACTACTGCCCAGGGATCCTGCCGCTCGCCCACCGCCTTTCACTATCTTCTTCTGCTACTCTGCAGATTCTCTCCTCTCTCCTCAGAACTGCAGAGCTTCCTCCCCACCAGCCAGTGACCTGGTTTCCTACTCTCTGACAAAGCTGAGGCGAGTGGAAGAGATGGTCCACCCACCACCACACTACCCTGCCATGGGCTCTTCACCCACATGGCCGTGTCTTCCTACAGCTGCTATAATTGAACCATCACGTGCCTCCTTACCCCTCTGCAGGGTACTACATGCCTCGCTGTCTTGTCTGTATGAGAATATCTCTCCAGCAGCCCACCTCCTCACCCCCACTTTTTTTTTTTTTTGAGACAATGTCTCACTCTAAAGCTCAGGCTGGCTTCAGACTCATCGTGATCTTCCTGTCCCTTAGGTGCTGGGATTACGAGTGTGAGCCCCAGTACCTAGCTTCTCGTCTGTCACACCAACTTTCCAGTTTCTACTAGTCATTCCCATCAGTGTACAAATATGATATACTTATTCTCACGTGAAAAAGTTCAACTGACACACATACATAAAGATGTCATAGAGAAACCCATTACTGGGCTGGAAAGATGGCTCAGGGGCTAAAGCCCCTGCCTCAAAAGCAGAAGGATCTGAGTTCAAATACCAGATCTCATGTAAAAATGCCAGGCATTCAGGTGGCAGCCTGAACTTCTGGCCCTGGAAGGTGAAGCCTGAGAAACTCAGTGAAACAAAAACTGAGTGAAGCAAAAAGGAGGTAGAGCAATCCAGGATGATTCCTGATAGCACCCTTGACCTCTTCAGGCACACACACACACACACACACACACACAGAAGTTCATTACTTTGTATGCTAATTTAAAAATGAATTTAAAAAATTGGAAACCTAGCATTTTGTTTTTTATTCTTTTGGAAGGCTCTCACTACACAGTCCAGACTGACCTTGAACTCAAGCACCTCCTGTTTCAGTCTTCCAAGTGCTGGGATTGCAGGGTGTGCACACCACATCTTGGGTAAACACAGATTTTGGTTCTGCTTGTCATTTCTCCTTTTCTCTCCTTGCAGCAAAGACCCTTTGAAAGCTTCTCTGACTACCATTCTCTTTTCTATCTTTAAGTAAGCTTCTCTAACCTCAAGGGCACCACTTAGTACTGTCAGGCCTTGGCCCCTGTGGGCATGGTGCGCCTCTACCCACCCAGCTTCCTTACACACTTGCTTTGTTCTTCTCTGCTTCTTCCCCGACCTTCACATGTAACTTACCTGTTCTTTTTTTAGTATACATGAGTTTGGGTGTGTGCATGTATTTTTTTCATGTGGGTAGGGCATGCGTGTATTTTTCATGGGGATGGGCAGATGTAGGTGCACTTCATTGTGTGTGTCTTTGTGTCTGTGTGTTTATATATGTCTTTGGAGGTCCCAGGGTTTTCTCAGGAATCATTCTTAAACACTCTTCCGTCTTACTGTTGTGAGCCTGGGTTGGTAATTGAACCCAGAGCAGCCATTCAGGCTAGTCTGGCTTGTCAGCTTGGTCTGGGGATTCCCAGGCTCTGCCTTCCAGAGCTGGAATTACAGGTAGGCTGCCATACCTGCCTGACATTTTTATGTAGAATCTGGGGATCCAAACTCAGGTCCCTTTGCTTTCCAGGCAAAGGCTTTAACTAACCACTGAAACATCTCCCCAACTTCCAATTTTCCTATTTCATATGTCTATTCTTAAATTGATTCCCAAGTCTAACAGACAACTAGGTCAACAAGCTTATCAGGGCCCTGGGGACAGGGACCTTTTCTTTGTTCACTGTTGCAGCTCTGGCTCCCTGAACAGTGTGAGATGGAGATATGCCCAGCACAGTGGTGGCCTCCCAAGGCTTGAGGCAGAGGTAATCCCTGCTCCTGTAGCCTAGTGAGTGTACCTAATGACAAGGCCTGAAGATTGGATTTTGGCCAGGAAGCTTCCCAGCAGAGAGGGACTTGGAAGTGGACCTTAGACGTTGAGCTGGACTGGGAAAGGAGGGAGAGAGGACATGCCAAGCCAGGACTTACAGCAGAGATCAGAGCTCACAGGGAAAGCTCCTGGCTTCCCCACACATCAATCAGCCAGCAGTCTCCAAGGGAGAGACAATTCCCCGTGCACCCCCTGCACCCTTCCCATTTAGCTCACGTGAGTGATCGTTCCACACGGCTGCCCTGGCCTCCGATCACCTCTCCCAGGGCCAGGAATGCTTGTCCCAGGAAATCCTGTGCCAGGACACAGAGTCAGTGGAGACTGGAGGGGTACAGGGTCCCAGGCCTCCATGGGTTTCAGGCCACCCCCTGACGCCACTGCTGCTGCTTTCTGACCAGGATAACTTGGAACCCGAGAGCCACTGACTTCCTTATATAAGCTTTGGAGAATGGGGTGGGGGTCCTCAGGCCAGCTCTGCTACTTGGTGGACCTCATTAGCATTCCACCCAGGCCCAGCCCATTTCAGCCTCACCTTCTTCAAGTCCCAGTCGCGGCGGGGGAGGAAAAGAAGTGATGAGTAAGGGCCACAAGCAGGGGCTCTGGGCAGGAGCTAGAGAGGGCTGGGAGAGTAGGCTGGGTCCCAGGGCAGGTGGAGAGGTGGGAGGAGTCCCAGGGAGTACACATGGGTGCCTTCGGTGCGCTGGGCCGTGCTGAGACAGGCTACTAGCTTACCGGTTTGGAAATATTGGTTTTGGAATCAACGTTGTACCTGCAAAAAGAGGGGAACTAGCGTAGGGTGGGGTGGGTTGGACTCAGCGGTTTCTATCAAAATTGTGGGCTGGAGGAGGGTCAGTTTTGGACCCAAATTCCACCTGGGTCTGGTTTTGGGACAGGAATCAGGGTTGGAGGTCAAGCAAGGGCCTGATGGAACCTGATGGAACAGAGTCATTTGGGAGGGGGCTGTGGACAAGGTGGATGGGCAGGGCTGGCTGGGGAAAAAGGAGCTGGATTCGGTCTAAGGGCGGGACCAATCTGGTCATGGGGCGGGGTTAAGGCTAAAGCGGGTGCCCTTCTGCAGGGAACAGGCGGGGTCTGCGGGAGGAATCCGGGTTGGAGGCGACGCGGAGGAGGGACAAGGCAGAATTCTGGGCCGTTGAGGGGGAAGGGGGAGGCCAAAATCTTGGGCGGAGCCTCACACATCGAAGCGCAGATTTTGTTTTTCCTCAAAGAAATAGTCGAGGACGAATTTGCGCACGAAGTCTGGGTTCAGCGTGTTGTCAATCACCTCAGTCCGCCCGAACTGGCCAGGGATAGGGATGTGGAAGAGGGGGGACAGGACAGAGGCTCAGCTTGTGCGGTGCAGGTGGGGGGATGCGGGCAGGAAGTTCCCGGGAGCGGCTCTGGGCTGGGAGAGGGCTCTGGGACTCACCTCCCGCCACTCCTGGCTGGCCCGGCTCTGCGTGTAAAGCACCACCACTGCGGGTGGGGCGGGGGAGGGAGGACATCAGGTCGGCCCGCACCCCTCACGGCCCCGCCCGCTCTTAGACCCCAAGTTTCCCCTTCTCCTGGCTCTGGAGTCGCTTACTGGGATCGGACTTGGAGAATGTGTCGAGGTCTAGTAGGTTCCTAGAGAAAAGCAACAGACAGATGGAGAGAGGAGATCACTCTGGACCCCACCAATCTCTACCCTGTCCTTAGCTGGGCACCCAGCGGAAGCCTGGGGTTCAGATCACACCTTCCATCCCTCCATTACCCTCAGTGTAGGTAGGGGTGCAGGGGGTCCGCACTGTCAGCACTCCGGACAGCACCGGAAATCTCTGCCAATTGGCTCCAAACATGCCTGCATTGTCTCCAAGGGCCCAGGAAGGAGGCTTCGCTCCAGAACTTTATTCCTATGGGGCTCAGCTCTTACAGGAGCCCGGCGACCTATCCCCTTGTCCTGGTAGACTGAGCTCTCTTTTATAGGGGGGCTACCCAAGGAGACCCCCCTCCTCCATCCCACCAGCAAATCCCCTCTTCAGCCCTGATTCTCTGTCCCTTCCCCTGTTACCCGCCCTCCCCCGCCCACCCGGCCCCCACATCCAGCCCCCTGTCCGCACTGAACCCAGAGCTGCGTGGGTCTGGGGCAGTGCCAGGACCTAACCTCCCCAGAACGGCCCGCTCACCTGCAGGACACTGTAATTTCAATCTTGGTGGCTGGGACACTGCGCTCCGGGGCTCCACCGAGAGACATGGTTGGTCCAGTGGCCGAAACTCCGAGGGGCTGCAAGATCCCAGCCGCCTGGGCTAGGGGCGGTAGCGGCCAGGTGAGCCCATGTGCCGAGACGGCGGCTGCTGCGCTCCCTCCAGCTCTGCCTGCGCTCCGCCGCTCGTGCCCTGACAGTGGCCGCCGGCAGTAGCAGCTCCAGATGGCAGCACAGCCCCGCCCGGCCCTGCGGGCGGCCCCCGCCCCATTGGAGCAGCAGGGAGTTGGTGAAAAACCTTACCCAGACCCCCAACTCCAACCTATACCTAGGAAAAGGGCTAGCTGAGGGCTGAAACCCAAGCCCTTATTAACTATCTGTGGATCTAAAACATCTAGGTACCCGGTGGGCATTGGGGTTTTCGCCTGTTCCTGAGCCTCTCTCGAGGTTCTGTTTTTTCCATTTCCCCTTCCTGGTCTGTCTGCATCCCTACATATGAAAAGTTCTTTGTGTCTTTAACAGCTGTGAGACCTTGAACAAGTCACTCCACATTTGTGGCTGTTTCATTATAGAAGCTACTTGGGGGAACTGTAAAATCTTTTTTATCCTTTTCAGAGTTTAACACATGAACACAATGGATTTATGTTGTTTTTAACTATTACCCAATCTCACCCCTGACAATCTTATCTAGATTACCCAAAGGTTTAGTAATTCCTTACCCTAGACAGTCCTCAGTACCCTGAGGACCTCTTTTGGGTTAAGAGTTGAACCAGGTGGGGGAGGGAAGTAGAAAAGCTCAGTGGTAGAGCACTTGCTTAGCTCTTGTGGAGAGGGCCCTGGGTTCCCCGCCCAGTGGAAGTGGGGATGAGTTCAGCAAATGATTAGGAACTGAAAAACTGGGCCAGTAAAATGAGTGGCTCAGCAGGTAGAGTCTGAACATGGCAACCCAAGTTAAACATTGGGGCTCACAGGCGGAAGGGGAGAACCTGACTTCTCAAAGTTGCAAATGTACACTTGCTGTAATTATGAAAATTAAAAAGAAAACCTGTAAAATCCTCTACTCAATGCTTCGGAATCCTGTTGACACTCCAGAGCAGTCTATTCCTCATTGCATGCACACTAACTGCTCAGAAGCTGACCCTCCGGCTCAGGGAGGCCCTGAAGCAGCGCTCAGTGATACATGAAGCTCACTGAAGATGAAGCCCTCCAGGCTGAAAGGGGACACAGAGAGCTGGAAACCCACGAGTGACTAAGGCCCACTCATTCCCACCTCAGTACCGAGTGCACGCCTGCCCGTCAAGGCTCAAGTTGGCTCAGTGGTAGCGTGCTTACCTAGCATATGGGTTCAATTCTTAGCACAGAGTAGAGGGACATAACTAGCTCTTCCCGTCTCACCCTCTCCACCCCCCACCCCCAAAGCAAACCCTTCACCTAACATAAGGACAATGGACACATCCAGATTGCCCTACACAGGTTACAACCAGATGCTGCAGAAGAAATGTTCAAAAAGACCTTGATTTTATTTTGTGATTGGTGCCAAATTGCTTTTCTCAGTGCAGGTGACCCTCTCCTCAGGAAATAAGAATCAGGGAATAAGTCTTTATGATGCTAAGGCCTCCGCAAATTCCTTGGGAAACTCTACACAGTTCTGACAATGATGGGAATTCAGCAAAGACCAGGGTAGTGGGAGGCAGTGACATGAGGGGGCTGCCACCAGTCAGAAGACTGAGTTGAAAAACCCCATCCTTGGCCTTGCTCGGCTTTGGGGCTGCCGGGTGCATGAAGGAGAAGAGGGTGTGAAATTTCCCCCTGCTCTCCAAGTGCCCCTTGGCCAGGCATGGCTTGATTCCACTAAGGGCTCAGATGAGAGAAGAGCAGAAACTGCTGTGGGCTGGCTGCTTCAAAAGGTGCTGGTGCTTGTGCCCCGGAGCCCAACACCACGGGCAAACTGTTCCAGCAGACCCCCGATGGCACCAGAGGGACTAGGGGCTGCTGCCCGAAGCCCCACTGTGCTGCTATATGCAGCTAAGAAGGCCGAGCGCACCTCCTGCAGTCGTGTCTCCCGGTCACTCAGGGCTGCCAGCCTATAAGGAAGGAGAGAAAAATGAATTACTTCACAATAGGACCAATACCTCAATGCCACATGGCCTATGCTTGCACTTCCAACTGCATCTATCCAGTGAGTGACAGAGAAGACCCTAGGGAGGTAAACTGGTGGGAGTGGTGAGAGGCAGAGAAAAGCGACAGGTTCTAGGCAAAGATAAGTCAAGCAGCTCTCAGCAGCACTAAAAAACGATGTGATACTGTAGTCCTGCAACACAGGAGTGACCCTGAGTTCTGCTGGCACTTGGGGAGTTGTACAGCCCAGATCTTTACCTTCTAGTGAGGCTTTACTAAGGTTGGCAGCCATGTACATCTCCCTCAGCATCTCCTCAATATTTAAGTGGAGAAATGGATGACCCTGTATCCATACAAGGAAATTGGAAGATCCACATATACATCCTCACTGTCCCCTACTTTAGGGAAGCAGAAGGAACAAAGACCAACCTGCTTTAGAGACAAGAAAACTGGAGCCCAGACAAGATACATAATGGACTCAGGACAAGCAGCAGGCAAGGCATTCCCTCTCAAAAGCTGAGCTAAAGGAGTCAAAGCTGAGACCCTGAGATATAAGATTTGAACTGTTCCTGATAAAACAGTCCAAGGATGACACTGCTGGAAACTGCTGGAGACTCCAACCCATCATCCTGAAAGCCCATAGGATCTGCCATCCTCTGGGAACTTTGCAGACTTGAGACATGGTTTGTAGGATCTGGGCTGAATGAATGGGGCTAAAGGTGCATACTTCAGTAGCTAACAGGTGAGGGGAAAGGACAAGCAGAGCAGGAAGGTCACTAGGGATGGCTCTTACTGGTCTGGTTGAATGGAATGTCTATCCTCTACCAATGGGAGAAATGGGTGGAGCATAGCTCAATGGGGAGAGTACTGGCTTAGCATTCATGAAGCCCTGGATTGTATTCAGGTATGGTGGCTTGTAACTGTGATCCCAGCACTCAGGATGCATACTTCAGTAGCTGAACCAGGTGAGGGGAGTCTTTAATCCCAGCACTTGAGAGGATCAAAAGTTCAAGGTCATCCTTGGCTACACAGGAAGTCTGAGGCTAGCCTGCAGACCCTGTTTAAAAAAACAAAAACAACTCATTTTGGGGTCTAGAGACCCAGCTGCAGAGGAAGCTGGGGCCTGGCAGTAGTCTTGGAAATCATATGGGTTGATTTCAGCTATAAGGTTATCTTGGGAGTTTTCCAGATATTCCAGTGCTTGCCTTCTGGAAGCCCCTCCTCTTCCCCATCCCCAGGGAACCTTGCCTCCATCCTGACAGCATGGAACAGACTGGGGTGGATTCTGGTGTTAGTGGTGGGGGTGAGGGGAAGTCTTGTTGATGGGCCTCTCAGTTACACCTGAGAAGCATCCATGAACCAGCATAGCAGAGAAGGGGCCATGTGGCTTCTCCAGAGGCAGCTACCCTGTAAAAGATTTGAAGCCTAGTTTTGAAGTCTTAGAGGAAAAGAGTTTTACAGGCACGTAACTTACTATTGCCATGAAATTCTTGTCTTGAACTGAGGCAAAAGGGGAAGACAAGGATGGAAGGTAGAAAGCAACCATTGGTTCTCAGGAGCACAAACCGGGGCTCTGCAACATCATTTTGCTCTGGCCTCCAACATGCACCCATCTTCCTACCCCGCTGTTCTGCTTTCAAAGGATTCTCATGCTAGGCAAAGCCTTGTACAGAAATAGAATCTTCTATAGTTACAGTCCAGCTAGCTTTCCCTTAGGGTACATCTGACATATCTGTGGATAGGTTTTGGAAGTTGGAAAAAGTGAACATGAACCTTAATTCACTCCCTGAGCAGCCCACAGGTCATTTGCACCTCAGGGACCCAGCAGCAGCAGACAAGCTGGGAAGGACAGAGACCCTAGGCAGCGCCCTGGGCCAGCCTCTGCTTTACTCTTGATCAGCACTCCTGACCACATTCCAGCTTCTGACATGGGCAGGGGAGCATCCTGTCTCCTTGAGCAAGACACTTACAGACAACTGTTAGGGAGCTCATCCGGGAAGCTGAAAGGGAGAGAGGAGTCTGTGTGCAGGACAGCCCGTTCCTGAATACTGCCACAGCCCGTTACCATCTGCCAGCTGCCAAAGTCTGTGGAGAGAGAGGATCCGGGCAGGGGATGGTCCACTGATCTGGGGCAGAGAGGAGAGAGAGGGGAGATGATGCACAGTCAGTCACATGCCTGACAGGGATGCCCTGGGGTGGGGGCGGGGGATAAACAGCCCAGAGCCACAGCTGCAAAATCAACCACTTTCTTCAAAAGAGCAAACAAAGCTGAGAAAGGAGTGACTTAAGAAAGAAGAGACCATAAGGTATGCTAGGTTGTGAGGTCAGTGTTTTGTGAAAATACCAAAGCAAAAGAAGAAGAGTAAAGCAGATTGACAAGAGGCAAACCAGACCCAAAGCCTGGGGCAGGATGTGTGCTCTGGTAACACAATCTCAATAGCAGCTCCCACAGGAAAGGAGCAAGGTTGAAGGTAGCCACTTCTCTCTCTCTCTGTGACATAAAGATGTGAAGGTGATCAATGCGCAGAACCCAGCACCCTGAGATCTTATCAGGAGGGAGGGAGGACTGGACTCTGCAGACTGGAGGGTGGTGACCTAGATTGAAAAGTAACAGACAGGAGCCCTGAGGTTTCCCTTCCTCAGCAGCTCCTTCCAAGAGCCAGAGTTTGTATTCAGGAGCATCACCCAGCAAACACATGGGCTGTGCCTAGAGGGAAGGGATGAATCAAATTAGGTTGCCAATTGACAGCTTCATCAGGAGTCCTGACAGAGGTTTGGGAGTGGCAGAGGAAGGCTGTGCTTGCTTCTTCCTCCCCACTCAACCAACAGCCAAACACAAAGCCTGACCTGTAGGTGTCAGGGAGACCAAGTAGCAAGGAAGAACTACCGTATAGGGGCTGTCCTTGAACTTATGGTTTCCTTCCGTTTAACCTCCCAACAGACACCAAGAAACAGAGGCATAGTGTGAATGGTGGTGGCATCTGAGAAGGAAGACACTCACTGACGAACCTGGCTCACTCAACTGCTGGCTTTGTTTCTGAAGCAACAGCTTCTCAAGTCACAGGATTGTTATGAACAAGCTGTTGCCACCTGAGGGCAGCTGAGTTGGTCCTTGATCATCTCTTTACAATAGAGAACTGCATGACCCTTGAGAGATTTGAGAAATTTGAGAAAGGATCTCTTTTGTTGCCCTGAAACAAGCTATGTAACCTGGCCTGGATTCAAATGCCTAATAATCCTTTGGCCTCAGCATCCTGAGTGCTGGGATCACAGTTTTAAGCCACTATACCGGAATACAAAAGGTTTTTAACCCCCAAGTTGGACTGCAGATTTGTCCTGACACAGAGCACCTTGAGAGCAGGAAGACAGATGGCTTGCTACTATATGGCTGCTGTGAACTGGAATGCCCACACTCATCACTGCAGCAATCACTGCACACACAAGGTGTGTGATGACTCCACTGGGTTGTGGTGGCCACTGAGGCTGGGCTTCCTGACTCCTAGATGGACTCAGGCCATCCATAAGCAAGCTGTCCTGGGCTTTCTCCTCGCTGCTCCAGGCCTTCAACTGGTACAACCCCTCCAGAGGTACAGGCTGGTTCTTCAGCCTCTGCTGCTATTTCAGCTGATCCTCTTTTTCCATTGCATACTCTTATGGAAAAACAGCTTCTAAGAGTGTTGAGGGGATGGGAAGGGTGCTGGGCAAAGGAGGTGGCGTGGAGGGAGGCACTCTTGGAGTAGGGAGCACAGAAGTTTTTAACACCCCAAACCCACTCCCTGGAGGCAAGTCTCTGGGGAAATCAGACAATGGGAGGCAGGTACTGCCTGGTTCCTCTCCATCATCTGCTCCCCAGTATCCCAGGCAACACTGGACATGAAGCACAGCCAGAGCAGCTGATGGACAGCTGTCAGTTGGATCATGCATCAGGGACACCAAGTGGGCATGTCGTCTATGGGTCAGGAAACAGCTCTAAGTGAGCAGCCATCTTTGATAGATTCTGAAAATTTTTAGGAATGAATACACAGGTTCCAAATGAGTTTAGGTATTTTGTTGAAGTGCAGGTGCTAAAGTAACCATTTATCTCCTGCTGGAGGCTTGCAGAAACACTCACCTGGATTAGCAGGCCAGAGGGAAATGTCCCTAGTGGGGACAGGAAGGGGATAAAACCCTTAGTTCAGTGCCTGGGTCAGTCAGTTTTTTTTTTTCAAACAAAATAAAGCTGTAGGTGCTTCCTAGGTTGCCTATGCAAGTGTCAGCCGAGCATGGGAAGCATGGAAATTACTGAGCTCTGTCTCTAAGCAGCCCTACTCCAGCACTAAAAAAAAATGTCTTCAGGGAACCTTGTACTGGAACCCCATGAAGCTTTATCCAAGTTCTAGGGGGCCTCTACACAGCAAGGCAGCTTCTGGAACACTTCTTTTTCAGTAGCCCCAGTCCAGGCCCATCTTCGTGGCTCCCTCCCTCCTCCCCACCAGACATCCTGCAGTTCTACTAGCTCTTTCTGTACATAGGTTCAAGAATCTAGTACAAGGAGTGCTTAGAATGGACTGGGGAAGGCACTAGCATGGCCTTTACTTCCCAGTGCCTTGACACGATCCACAGCTATAATTTTCTGAAAGATCTGTGGGAAAAAAATGACCGTTTACCTGCTGGGTATTTCACCATCTCATTTTATCCAGAATTCAGTGGCCAGGGCCATCGTTCCCACTTTAAGAATGGGGTGAAAGAAAGAGCACCACAGGAAAGTCACATGGCTGAGAAGGGAAAAGCTGTGACTGAACTCAGGCCTGGTCAAAGTCAATTCTAGCCAATCGTACATTGATTTTCCTTCTTATCGAGAGTTGGGGACCTCAAGGACCAGCTCATGCACAGGCACATAATCTCCAACCAGAGTAAAGCAGAAAGCTTTAAACAATATTAAAAAAAGAGGCCTTCATAACCCCCTTACATATAAGAAAGGAAGGTACCCTCAGACTGCCAGCAGTAAGAGAGCTGGAGAGAGGACCATACTGGCAAGCAGAAGAGAGAGGAAACGAAACAGAGAGAAATGGGGTTGGACCCTTAATCAGGGTGCATCTGAAGGCTTCCTTGGTCTCTTCCAAGCTTCCTGTATTATTTAAACTAGATCAGTATATGTTTTTTGTTACTTTCATTTTGAAAGCATACCAACTACCAAGGCTATCAAAGGAAGCCTGAAAGTACAGGCTGCCTGTTTTAAGCTCTGATTACAGATCTGAAAAAGGATAACAAGTCACCAAGTGGTAAGTCACAGGTTTAAGGTTATAAAGTAGATTAGTAATATAGCCAAATCTTAGATTTGGAGGGGCTGATCAAAACTTATCCCTTATCACCAATCCTCAAGCCTACCTGGGATGCTTCCTCAGGGCCTCTGGCCAGGAACAGAGCCCTCACCAGTCTGGCTTTTTACCCATAATACGAATGTGTTTGTCAACCCACTGAGGATTTCTGTATTCCTGCAGCAACCCAAGAAGAATTCTTGGGACTCTATATCTTCTTCTCTAAGCTGAGAATGGCTTAAAAAAACTAACAATACATCTTGATACTAGTGCCGGGTCTGAAGCTGTGGATCAGGCAGTAACAATGAGGCATGGAACAGGAACTCATATGTAGAAAGTGGACTGGCTTTTCTGCCTTATAAAGATAGACTGGACAGAGCTCACTGCTTTATAATGAGCAGTAAGCAGGTGGCAATGACAAGGGTGGGGGAGATACGGGAACACAGTTAACGGGGCAGCAGAGGTTTGGTTCCTGTGTTGCTACTTAGCTATTCAACCAGGCTGCTGGGTGTCTCTCAGCCAAGTTCATCTGCTCTTCAGGCAGCTTGGCTTCAAGCTGGGCTCAGTGGCACTATCCTCCTTAGTCATGGACAGTGCTGTGCCAGCACTCCAACCCCCACTCCTAAGGGATGTCTGACAACAGAGCAGAGACCAGGTTATACTAAGCTGGAGCAAGTTGACTTCCTAGTTAGGAAGGGGCAGGTATGTTTACTGAGAACACTGGTCCTGCCCCTCCCTAGTGTCTGTGCCTGTGGTGGACCCTACAGTGGCAGTGAAAATGCTATCAAGCTATTTTCAGATAGGGCCTGATAAGAATCCACACTCCTCAGAACTTTCTCCCAATCTGACATCACCTACTACTTCTGTGAGCAAAGCCTTAGGGAGTGTGTTTATGTGGAATTCTGCTTCAACAGAGATGGTTTGCAGCATGTAGAGCACACAGAGCATTCATATTAAGAAGGGTTTTTGGCTGTTAAAAATAGCTTTGCTAAAGGGCTGCTCTCCATAGATCCTCCTGTAGCACTGAGGCTTGACTGACTGTTACCTAAGAGACAGAGGAGCTAATGACAGGTTCCCTTAGGCGCTTTAAGATAAAAGAGACTAAATTAATTTTAATGTTAATAGAAATACATAATTAGAATGCTCCAAATCAGAATAATCTAGTCTTTCAAAACTTTTGGCAAACAGACATGGAATCAGAAGAACCATATTGTCTGGACAGTTGGGCCTGGCTCTGAGCAGGCCTTACCAAAACAGAGCAGCAGAATGATCCAACACCTCATAGCAGTTGCCCCACGCCTTGTCTGTAAGGTGCCAGGTTAGGTGTAGATATGCTGACCTTGACTTGGTCTCAAGAATCAGGCTTTGAGATTGGAGGGAGGGGCCTTCTTGGTCACCCTGGACTAAATAACAAGAGTTTAAATAACTCAAAGCAGGCAAAAAAAAATCCACTCATGAGCTGGAAGGAAACTATCGCAAGACTGCAAAGTGGAGACTTTTGGAAAAAAGATGATGACAAAGAGGGTGTGAGAAAAGATGACAAGTCAGGGTTGGGGCTCTCCATAGCTAGTTCAGTTAGGATTAGGGCACAATAAAGCAATCTTTTGATTTCCTTCCCAGTTGTCCACCAACACTTAGCAAAGGGAGGCAGGGACCATTAGAAAGAGCCACAGACATATAGCAAGGGTCCCACAATGCCATGCAGCCCCAAAGCACCTTGAGGACAGCCAAGTATGCAGACAAGGGCCACATGGCAACAGACACACACTAGCCCCACAGGTAGGCTGGGAGCAGATACAAGTACATGAGCTTGACTGCCCAGCACTGTCTCTATTCAGCCACATCCAGAAAACATCTGTGGAGCCAGAAGGTTATGGACTTGGCTTAACAGACTCAGTTCTGGTACTGACAGGCCAAACTGAAGGGAAGGACCTGCAGGTAGGAGCACATCTGCTCTGTCTCCTTGTCACTCCACTATTTGCTTCTGTCCAGAGAGCAGAAGAGGGTTCCAGATGTTTTAAAAAGTTTTGCCTTTTAACAGGCCTATTACCAAGGGGGAAACTGAGTCACAAAGTTATAAAGGCTGTTAGGTGGCAGAGTTGTGGTCAAATCTGGGAGAGACTGCAGAGCTTGTGTCCATTCTGCTAAAAGCCCCTATGCCATGGAATTCATTAAGGATCTCTTGGGTCCACGCTGCTTGTTCTCTCTAGAAGGGCTGGTCATTCTCTAGGCTTTAGAAAGGAAACTGTTCACAGGGTTCTTTCCTTGGGGAACTAGATGAAAGAATTGGTAACATCAGCTGGGAAATGCTTTTCCGTACTGCTTGGCTGTATCCTGATCTAGGAGGTGGCCTCACCCCTAGTGTACCTGTCCTGGCTGAGCCACAGTTCTCCAGGTATGGAGATTCACTGTGGTTTTCTCCAGCCCCAAGTCTGACCTGACTTCCTACTAGCTATTCTCCTCAAGTTCCCATTAATGTGGACATGAAATGTAAAAAAACAAAAGGGACCCAGAGCATATAGATCCATCTTAGTCACAACAGGTAGTTGAGAGGGTTTGGGATCTGTCAAAGATGACACATAAAGGCAGTCCTGACTCTGTGTTCTATCAATCATTTTTTTTGGTTCTCCTGAAATACAGAGTGCCAGGAGGCAATTTCAAACTTCTCTAGGAACCAGGCCTGGTGGTGTTTGGTGCTACTCCCACATTCTTCAAAAAGTGGGCCTATCAAGCTATCTACCCTGCCATCTCCTAGGTCACTATCCAGTAGGGCACATGCCAAGGAATCCCATTTAGGAATTGCTAGAGAACCAGCTCAGGGGCTAGACTCCCACCCCTTTCCTTGTTAAGAAGAAAGGCCAGGTGTCTCCTCCAACAAGTTTCTTACACCTTGGGGCTCCTCACCTGGGTTTGGGAACCTCAAGGGGACTACTACCCATTCTGAAAAAGTTGTCAGAATGATTTGAGGATGAGGAGCTGGAAGACTTGGCTTCAGCCAGCCCGTGGTGGGGAGGCAGGCGGTCCTCAGAGGGTTGTGGTCGGCTCCAGAGCACACTTTGTGGAGAGGACGAATGACTCTTCCTCCTGTGGTATGAGAATAGGACTGTCAGCTGGTACCCAGACCCTTCTATCTACAGGAACATGACACACAGCGGGCGCAAACATCTGATGCTCTCCCAGGCTCAGGACTATAGGCCGCAAGGGTTTCATAGAGGGGCTAAGATTTCCAAATCATACTGGCCAACCAGTCCCAGGGAACATGCCAGAAAATGAATCTTAGCAATGCAGTCACTGCCTCTCTAACGAATGCTATGGACTCTGCCATATATCTGGGAGAAAGACATATCCCACTGCATTCTCCATAGAAAGATCCTCAAAAGGCTTGTAACCTAACCTTCCTTTTTTTTCCTCTTTCTTTAAACAGGCCCCTACCTCTCTGGCACATAGTATATTCCTCCCCCAACACTAGCCTCCCCCACCTGACCACTGCTCCTTGGTCCCACAGGGAACACCAGCTCTTTATGTTCCTGGAATACCATGAAGTGCCCCTTCCTGGCCATATGGCAGGCCTCTGAGGTCTGGTACAGACAGCAGGGGATGGAGCTGTGCTCAGGCCTTCTGTCAGGGTCCCTTTTGTTCCTGGGACTTCAGTGTGGCTCCCTACGGCTGGTCTACTGGGCCACAGCTGTGAGTGTGCTCTGTTTCTGGCCAGCCCCTCACCAAGCTGCCTGAGTCGGTGCTCCTCCTGGGATGAGCTCCACAGCCTCATAGGTAAAGCTCCCCATGGCTCCTGGGGAGCTCTCCATGACCAGTGAGAAGTCACTGCCCAGGCTGGTGGTGCTGCCACGGTCTCTTCTTCCTGAAAGAAGCCATTACTATTAGTCTGCAAGTAATCTTCTCTCATTACCAGTCTCTTGCTTCTCCCACAATACATGGCTAGACAAAGAAACTTCCAGAATAGTTCCTGAATGTGCTACACTCAGAAAGCTGTGTTAAAGCAAAGCTAGCTAGGGCCCAGTACTCACTGAGCATGCAAATATCTTCCACAGTAAAGCCTGCATCCCGAGCTGGCAAACTCTTCCTCCTGCAATGAGAACACCAAAGCAGGGAATTTTAGTTCTAGCTGGGGTTTCCTTTGTCTTCGACTCTCTAGCCCTGCTCAGTCCTTAGAGGAGTTACAACTACAGGGACCTCACAGAGTAAGTCCTGCCAAATACTAGGCCCCTCTTCCATGATCCACCCTTCTGGTTCTGGCTATCGCATGTGCCAGACTTTGGAGGTTGGCACAGCCAGACTCCTTACTGTCAAGGCCCCTAAGAACTTATGCTATGAAGTCAGGAAGACAAGTGGACTCAAGAAAAGACCCAAGTTCCTATAGTGCTAAAGTAACTGCCCATCATGTATTCTGTATTTCCAGGCTGGAAGCAGACATCTGCACCACTGTGTGCAGATATCTTTCAACAGGGCCGAGAGGGTGACCATCAGTTCAGGGGCTTGGGGAGTTTCCCTGCAGTATCGCACTTGCTCTTTCTCATCAGAGATAACTTATTTCTCTCTTAATCTAGAAGCCTTGACAAAAACAACTGGTCTGGCTTACTGGGCAGGACTAAATGCTTGCTGTGAAAGAGCATGTGAGTGTCCTGGCCTCCACTTACCTCTGGGTCTTAAAGGCAGAGAACTCCTCAGAGGTGATATGCTTCAAAAAATTGAAGCAAAAGAAGAAAATCTGGAGGTGGGGGGAAGTAACAACAAAACAAATTCTGTTTGAAAAATGCCATGATGAGACCTAATCTTTTATATTCTAATAAAAATAAAGAAAGTTCAAAATTAGCAATGCAAATAAACTGTAATACTCTTTTCTTCATAGTTATTAGCACTTTAATGTTAAATGAAATCCTCATGATTAAATAACCATTTCGATATAGACAGAAAAAAAGAAAATTTAAAGAAGAAAACAAAAAGCAGACACAGATGAGAAGTTAACAACCCTCCTGGCGAGGATGGAAGTGGCAGAATTCTCACGCAGGCTGCTGGCTGCTCTGGTTAATCCTCATGCTGACAGCAACCTATTCTGGGGACCCTGCTGGACAAGTGGACTCAAGAAAAGACCCAAGTTCCTATAGTGCTAAAGTAACTGCCCATCATATGTATGTGGGCATGGTGTGAATGGTAGAGAGGGGTTAGCAGGGCTGAGCTAGGGTAGATGACAAGGAAAGTGTACCCTTGTTGAGAATGCTTTCAAGTTCAACACATGCTTTCAACCTGCTACCAAGATGACGGTAATAGTCACTTCCCCTCACCTTCATTAAGGAGTCCAAGGAAAGATGTGATAAGGAAGGACAGGTGGAAAGAAGGACCAAGAACTAATGGAGATATCATGCATATAGAGAAGGGGAAAGAATCTCATGGTAAGCACGGGAAATAGGTCAGAATTAGAGTAGGTTCTCCCACCATCTGGCTCAGAGCCAGGTCTTAAGTTTGACGTGGGTATCAGCAGGAGGCTCTGGCCTCTGACAGTAATTTTGTCTCCCCATCTCCATGATCAAGTCTTAGGCAGTGCACTAGTCCAGGAAGTACACAAGAGACTTCACTTGTGCAATCCAAATCAATATACCAGCGATTTCCCAAAGGTACACAGTCTATAAGGCCTTCACTCAGACACCCTCATGTTCCCATAAGTGCCTAAGATTTCCTCAAAAGGCAGAGGGTTGCTAGTCAAGCCAGCATGAAAATGTGGTACATAAAAAAATTTCACTATATACTCTGCAGCTTTTACTGTGCTAATGGATTCTGTTAAGGATGTACTTAGGGGGCTGGAGGGATAGCTCAGGGGTTATGCCTCCGCCTTGCAGGCGGAAGGTCCCGAGTTCTGATCCTAGACCCCACGTATAGATGCCGGGCGGAAGCAGGGCAGCCTGCGTTTCTGGTCCTGGTAGGGCAGAGCCTGTGAATCCTGGGGCGGAGTAAACAAGGAGGACGTAGAGGAGGTCCATTGGTGGTTCCCAAATTTGTCCGTGGTTCTACACAAGCACACACACACACACATACATGCACACATGCACACACACACACAATTGAATAAATAATAAAAAAAAAGGATGTATGTAGGAGGCCTGGATTTGGTATGTTGTTTTATGGAAGTCACTGTCATGTAGTCCGAGGACCTTAACACCAGTCCAGAGACCCTTCCGTGTGCTGAGATTGGAGGGCGAGGTCAAATTAGCCCATCTTTGCACTAAGTCTCTAAGGGCAGCAGCTGGCTTGTTCTGGGAGAGGAGGGAGAAGGAATGGAGGACACAATGTCCTGAAGCACCAGCTAAATCCCCAAATGAGAGGCTACAAAGAGGTTTTCCACCCAGATTTCAGTGCCAAAGTCACTGCCTCTGACAGAGTTCACAGAGGCCTCTGAGGAACAGGCTTATGAGTGCTGCAGCCCTGGCAGATGCGATAAGTACTAAGAAGAGATTTGAAAGGAAGAGGAGCAACTGGGCAGGAGCAACAAAGAAAGCTTGAGATAAGATGTCCAGAAAGGAAACAGACTTAGAAGGGTTTGAGAAAGAACAAAGATGCTTCAGGAAGATGGATGGGGAAAGATCCTGTAACAGGCTATGAGGCACCAGATTCAAGGTTAGGTCCAAGATCACCCAGGCAATAGGCAGGACAACTATGGGCACATTTAAGTCCAACTCAACAACCGTGTGCTGGGAAATGTGCATGCCAAGCAGATAAAGATACAGAAACAGCAGGAAGGATGGATTATGGAGAGGAAGAAGAGAGAGAGGGTACTGCCAACACTGAAGAGGAAGAACAAGAAAAAACCTACAAGTAGTCCAGAAATGAGGAGTGGGGCAGGATCCTGGGCATACAATCTATCCTGGAAGTGGGAAGAGACTCAATGAGTGTGAGAGAAGGCAGAAAGATTTCTTCTGTGCTTCAGCTATAGGACAAAGAACATAGAAAGACATATCCACTGATCCCAGACACAAGCATAAAAAGGAAGGGGAAGAAAACTAACCTAAAAAGATAGTTTCTAGAAGGTGCAAGGGGACCTGTAGGTCCAGAACAAGGAGATGTGTAATCTTGCTTTTCCCATCATGCTGTCTCAGGGGAGAGGACGGTGACCCAAGAACTCCTGGATAAGAAACTGCCTTTACAGTTTTGAAACCAGATAAGACTTAAGCTGAGCTCATGGCCCTGTGAGGGGTACTCACCTCCTCTCCTTTGCTGAGCCGATCTACCAACATGTGCCTGAAAAAGGAGGGGTTGGAGGTGAAGGGCTGCAGCAGCAGAGGTAAGAAAGACCTGGGCCTCATGTACAGATGACGTCTTGGGCACCCGTGCTTTAGATGAAGGCTATCAACAACTTTGATCCTTCCCACCAGGACTGAACTGTTTGCTTACCTCCAATTCCCAACATACAAGCACACACTACACATTTTCATTCTCTCTCTCTCTCTCTCTCTCTCTCTAAAATACCACACCATCTAAAACCTGTGTTCTTCGAAGGCTTACCCAAAGAGGAACCAGTCGTAGGCTACAGTAAGGTAGAGGATTTCAGCAGGCTTTAGGGATGTGTGGATGAGTCCATCCTGGAAGACAACACGGATAGACAGCAAATCAGAAAGTTACCTTCCCACCATAAACATTCTTGTTTCAGAAGAAAGCACACCCACAGACTAGGTAATTAGTCCAGCTGACAAACAGCCACAAGAGTTAAAAATGATTCCTGCTGAGCAGTTCCTTTACCCCACAGCTTCTCTCCATCTTAGAGATAGTCCTTAGATACCGAGAGGTAGAAGTAGTAGAGCCTTTGCATGTTCTCTCAGCCCAGGGCCCAGCCCATCCATACTCACAGCCCACAAGGAAAGGCGCAGAAGAGAGATGAAGAGGGGAGTTCGATCCCAGCCTGAGATACAGTGTACCAGCAGCCCACTGTCATCTGTTGAGGAAGGGGAGCACAGGAGAGAAACAGACAGGGGTTGTTGAGAAAGGAAGGGCCTCTGCCCTGGCTCAGGTGAGGGCACCCAGCCAACTCACCTCCCTCATCCCCACGTGAAAGGATCCACGGCCCTTTCCCAATCTAGTCCCAGAGAAATGGATGGCAGGGGTGGGGGAGAGAGAATCTGCTTTGGTTCTCAGCATCTCTTCTCAGTGTGGTCCCCAGAAGGAATCCAACCTGTACATTCCCCATTCCTGCCCAGCTTTTCTAGAGCTTGAGGACTCTAGGAAAGGCAGACTTACCATCACTGTTAACTATGGAAAGCAGCAGTTTCAGGTAGTTTTGTGTTTGTTGCACCAGGTCCCAGCTCTGTTAGAAGTAAGAGAAAAGGGATTGAGAAATAGTAACTGTGACTTAGGATTTAAAGTATTTTAAAAATAAATGTTAGCTGGGCAAGGTGACATTTCTGTAATCCCAGTGTTTAGGAGTCTAAAGCAAGAGGATCAAGAGTTTGAGGCTAGCCTTGGCCACACATATCAAGACTTGCCTCAGTGTTTGGGAGGCACGGGCAGGAGGATCAGGAGTTCAAGGTCAATCTCAGCTACCCTGAGTGTTTTAGGCCAGTATGGACATACGAGGGATCATGTCTCAAAAACCAAAATAATCGAAAAATGCCAAGCATGACCTTGGGGCAGGAAACACACTAAGTTTTTGATTTTGGATCAAAGGCCACAGATTCTAGACAAATAATCAGTCCTCTGCTCCACAAGTCTCCTTATACCTAGCATACTCCCTTCCATCATTTCACTTTTACTGCTATTCACTGCATACTGTTCTTCGCCTATTTGATGTGTGTGTGTGTGTGTGTGTGTGTGTGTGTGTGTGTGTGTGTGTGTGTGTATCGGAGGGCACTGTATGTCCCTGTGGAGGACCAAGGGTGACTTCAGGAACCATCCTGGACTTCTACCTCCTTTTTGCTTCCCTCTGGGATTTTTCAGGCTCCACTCACTAGGGCCAGAAGTGCAGACTCCTGTCTTTTTTTTTTTTTCTTCCATGTGGGACCTAGGATCTGAACTCAGGACCTGCTTTCAAGGTAGAGTCTTAACCCCTGAGCCATCTCTCCATTCCCTTTGTTTTACATAGTGTCTTGTTATAATTCATGCTGGGATGGAGCTCAACTCATGATCCTACCTGAGCCTATACAGTTTGTGTAGCAGACAAAAATCTTTTTTACAGGAGCTCATGAGGTAGAAGATGGGAAAGATGCTGCCAAGAGAGCAGAGTCTCTGTTCTAGCCCAAGTGAGAGGCTCTCTAAAGCAACCCACTCTGAATGAATCTGGATTCCATGGAGGGGCCTGACCTAGTTCTACAAAGCCCTTTTCCCTGTTTGGGGACAGCCTCTGCTCTCTCAGGACATGACTACCTATCAGCATTCTCCAATGTGCAGAGGGAGGGGGCGAGAGAGAGAGAAAGAAAGAGAGAGAGAGAGAGAGAGAGAGAGAGAGAGAGAGCGCAAGCACACTTCCTGGCGGGGAGGGAACACGGCACCTGTAATTGCAATGGTTTTCCCAGGAATTTAAAGCAGACTCATTTACCTGACCCTCCCATACCCCCAGAGAGTTCTGACCCATTTTCAGCAGCTCCAGAGATCCGTGGTAGCACTGTACTAATAAAGCTATTACCAGCCAGAGCCACAAGGGTCTCTCAATGCATCTGCTCACCATGTCAGACACACGGAGAGACTTCCTCAGAGCTGGGATTCTGAGGGAGAGAGAAAAGGAGTGAGAAACAGAAGCCATGCAGCAGGAAACTCAAGGAAGAAACAGCAGCCAGAAAGTGCAGGGACCAAGGCCTGGAACCTTGCAGTGCAGATCTGAAGGAGATGTTGATCAGAGAAAGGCAGGAAGTCCCAAGGCTGGGGATAGGAGCCCACTGAGAGTATTGCACTGGGAAGGCCCAAGGTCACACTGCCGAGCTGAGGGCTGATACCACTAGATTCTGAGGTTCACACTCTTAGCCATATGCGACACCATATGCTACAATACAAAGTCTGAGGGGATGGCTGAATGTGAAGAGGGTCTGGAGATGTGCTAAAACAAAGGTCTATCTCTGGTTCTCATAAGTGTTCTAGGAGCACAGTAGAACAAGTCAAGCACCATGCCTATGTAACCCTATAGCACTGCTGGCTGGCAAACTTTGCTTGGCCTTCAAAGGCCAGCCCCATTATCTTCTCTATGGCTTATCTTTGGCTGACACTGACATTGGTTAAAATCTATTGTGTAGATGGTATTGATCTTTTCCTGTCCAGAACATGGAGAGGGAAAGGCTATTTGGCATCTCTGCATTTCTAAAGCTTAGTGACCAGGGACTAAAAGGCATCTGCAGAAAGCTCTTCATTGTTCATAGTTAGGGACAGTCTGAGGAAAACCAAGCCCAGGTTGCGGGGATTAGAGTACAGAAATAAGAAGCACACTGATAGAGAAATCAAAACACTTACCCAAAGGGCAGTAAGATATAAGCATACTGCCACAACAGCTCCCATCACCCATCCCATCACTCATGCAACAGGATACTAAATGGCTAAAGACCAGGAGCTGAAGCACAAAGGTGAACCACTGCTGGTGTGAAAATAAACAGTAATGCCAAGTACACTAAGGCATCATGTAAATGGAAAGCCTGGCCTAATGCATGCAGACCATCCCAGAGGGCTTCTTGGAAGGGGGAACAATACCAACAGGAGAGGAAGGAGTCATTTTTGGCAGAACGAAAAGCACATGACAACCTGAGCAGACAACTCTTCCTTTAAGGAGTTGAAGCCTTTCAGTTAGGCATGTTGATGTGTGCTTGTAATCCTCTACTTGGGAGGTATAGGGAGGAGGATGAGAAGTTGAAGGTCATCCTTGACTATATAACCAGTTTGAAGTCAGTCTGAGATACATGAAATTCTATCTAAACAAGAAAAAAAAAAAAAAGGTTTTTGCCATTGCTCATGGTCACCCTCCAAAAGGCTAACCAAAAAAAAAAAAAAAAGCCCCTATTACTGAAGACCCAACAGATATGGATAACAGGCAAAATACAACTGGAGCTGGTCTGAGAATTTCCTCCTTGCTGGATAGCTTACACGGTACCAAGGAATACTACAGAAGCTACTCGGGGAGAAAAATAAGATCTTATCAACCTGTGAGGCCTCAAGTTGCAGTAAAAATCACCATGGCAACAGGTGACCATCAGTGTAATAAGCAGCACAAGTCCAACAACTTTCTGATTGGACTCAAGACTCACTTGTCAAAATGGAACACATTCCTGTTATTGTTAACTAGAACGAGAACCTATAAAAGGGAAGGAAATAGATCACTAGGGAAGAACATATGGACCTACAGGTAGAAAGAAATTACACCATACTACTCTGTAATCTGCTGTTATGCTATAGATTGGAAGAGCATTCAGCACTCAACCTAGAAGTCTACTTCTACAACAAAAGTAGAGGATCTCAACGCCGTGACAGGAAGCAGCCTAGGGCAGTGAAAGAGCAGCGAAGTGGACAATGGCCAACCAGAATGCAAAGTATTGGCGACCCTGAAATGGTCCTCCAGAATCAGGCCAATCCAATCTCTTCCCATCCTAAGGCTCAGGGAACCTTGCAGAAAAGGGGGAGGTAAGCTACTAAGAACCTCAAAATGGGAAGTTCCACTGTTGGACAAGACATTCCATTCAAATTGCTGCATTCAGGAACTCATTGCAATGAGACTGCATAGTGGCTGACATACCAACGTGCCCCCACAAACTAGTAAGGATTTCAATTTCAGCAGAACTAATTACACGCAGTAGGAACCTTAGGATTAGGAGTAGACAGGTAAAAGGGAATGCCCCTATCAGTGGGTCTGTCCAAAGAAGGGCCACTTGGTCTGCGACAGAGGCCTCATTTCCCCCTACAGCAGATGATCTAGAGAGAACCCTGGGAAGCAGACAAACAGAAGGGTAGGAGAGACTGGGATGGATTGATGAAGGGAGGGAAGAAAATAAGGGGGAAAGGAGACAGGAATAAGTACTCATTATGTTTTTAAAACTAGGAAAAAAATAAATTATGGGGAGAATAAAAACACTGGGCAGGGCTGTCAAGATGGCAGCGGGTGACATTGCTTGATTACATTACAAGACCAAGGACCTTAGTGTACCTACTTCCATACACATAACACATATATTACACACATACTCACACAAAAAAGTACTTGGGATGATGAGTAAGGAGGATTGCCAAAGTTAGAGGTCAGTCTTGGCTACACAGGAGTTCTGAAGTTATACTGGGCTACAGAGCAAGATTGTGGCTCAAAAAAAAAAGCAAAACAAAACAAAACTCCTTCATGGTGGCTGGAAAAAGGAGTTTCAGGAACAGGCCAGGCCAGACAGCAGAGATGCTGAAGACCATGGAACATCTGTGGCAAGTTTTAAGGCAAGGGTGATAGTGATGATCTGCTCTGTCACGGGAGTGCTATCTGCCAGCCTCTCTTCTTAGTATTCTCTGCTTACTGCTTCCAGTTATTGCCAATGTGACACTGCACTGAAGCCCAGATGAACTGGTACATAAGACAAAGAGGTGAGGGTTATAGTTCTGGCAGAGGCAGAGAGACAGTGAACTGACGGTGCTTGGTGATAGATGGGATAGATAGCATCTGATGAATGGTGGGATATGGTCTATTTCATTTTGGGCAGCAGACTGCATAAAGGCCACTTACAAAAGTGATGTAGATATGGCTTACACAGAAGGCTGGCCTAGAGCCCCAAGTTTGAGTGAACAATTCAGATCATCCAGGAAGGTAGAGTATAAGGAGTTGTGGGACCTATCTGAGGCAGAAAGGTCAGACAGCATCTCTGGCTGACAATGATATGATTAAGAGGCCCAGAGGCCCAGTAAGACAAACTGTCTGGCTAGTCACATGGGAGAAAGCCTGTCTTGGACATACTGATCCTGCTATCATCATGCCTAGAATTATACCAGTGCTCATACTCTGAAGTTGGCTGGCCAGTGGCCTGCTTCTTTACTGCCATGAAAGACCACCTGGCACTCTTGCTCAGAGAATTCTTGCACTTAGGGATCCCAACTGGGCCTGCTAACCCATTTCAGAAGAAAGAGATTTATGCTCCAAGCAAAGGAGTCTTGTGAGGAACGACAAGCAAACCAGGTCCTAGCTGTGGAGCCTCGATCTTCCAAGTTGAGCTAGTTCTCAAAATCTCATGATTCTTCCCCAAAGGCAAGAGACTTAGCAGGACCAATACATGGAGTTCCTACAGTCACCCTTATTGGACAAGTGGTTCAGATTCAGTTTGTTATCTGCATAAGGAAAAGATATCAGAAAGGAGAGAAATGTACCTTGGGGTTGAGGATACATGAAACCTAAATACACGACATAGTAAACGGACCTACAGGTTGCTCTGTCTAGAACTTGAGACCAGAGGAAAGGCCTCCATAACCTGCTCTCCAGTCCAGAGGAAACAACACTGGGTTACTCTTCTCTCGAGACCTGTCATACACAAACATTCTTGTGGACACTGAATATCATCTTGTATTCACTCAGATAGTTTCTGAGTATCAATCTGGGATTAGGGATATACAGAGATGAAATGAATGCAATCCTTACCTTTGTAAAACTTATTGCTACAAGAGGAAGAGGTGACAGGGGGGGCCTTCAGTTGTCTAATAGGCCAGGTTTCTCTGAGAAAAAGGAGATCTTCAGGTAAATGTTCAGAGCCTGGGCATAGAGCAGTGTAGCAGGGAAGCAGAACTTTTCAATAGTCACTGGCTGGGAATATTCTTGTTTTTTTTCCTTTTAGAGTTGAGGTTGGGCAGGAAAAAGTCTTGTTAATAACCTGGCCTGGGCCTCAAAACTTGCAGTGATCCTCCTGCCTCAGCCTTGAGTGCTGGGACTAAAGGCATGTACCATTACATTTGCCTTACTGTGTCTGTTTCTGTGCTGGAGATGAACAAGCTGTGTGTCCTCTTTCCTCCTAGAACTCATAGAAGCAACTACAGATCAGTGGAAAATTCCATGATGGATATGCCCAGAGGGTTAACACATGGTAGATGCTGCTATCTAACCATCAGGGATGGGGAAGAGGAGGAAGATCAGGGAAGTCTTCCTCACAGACACTGAGCCAAATCCTGAAGGGTAGTGTGTCAGTCAGATAGGAGGAAGCTGAGAAGGGATAAGGGGATGGGCAGTTGGGCAGACAGTACAGGGAGAAGGGAAGGTGGCAGGCAACTCGTCCTATCTGAGGCAAATGACAAGGAGTACTACTGGCATCCTTTAGCCGGTACAGGCTAAACATGGTGGACAGATGGCTCCATCTTTAAAGTATCTGTGGTCAAATGTGGTCGACTTCATTGAGCAGAACACACCATTTAAAGGAAAAAGAAAAAAAAGTCACTAAAGTCCAGAAATGACACAGCAGACTTCATGAGGCTTCCTGAAACAGATCCCCCTGATGGATGGCACCTTTGGGACAAGAACAAACCAAGAGACAGAGTTGAATAAACAAGCATTTCCTCCTTGCCTGGACCATGGAATGTCAGAATACCACAGCATCTGCACAGGGTCCCACAGGATCAGCACCAGAGTCCCCTGACCACCCTGTCCCCTTAATCTGCCTGCTTGATCAGGCCCTCACCTGATATTGGGTCCAGTCAATGTTCAGAGAGTGAGTCAGGAAGTCGGGGATGCTCAGTGGGGCATCAACGTAGTCCTGAGGACAGAATGACACTGTAAGATGAAACTGATCTGCCGAAGAAGTTGTGATGACAGTAGGTCACAGCCCTGATGCTGTGGCCATCACAGGTAGGACGCTCTTATATAGGGCTTGCCTTCTCTGAGCCAGATGCCTGAGCTACTCTGGGATCGACGGATTGAAAATCAAAATGACCAAGTCTTTACGGTTGATTGGATCTGTCAGTCAGTGACAAATTTGCTGTGCAATAAGCAAGAGTAATCTGTACTAAGTCTCCAGTAGGTTCTCTGTACACAAACCACTGACTGGAGAATAAACAAGGCTGCTCCTAGTATATCGGCTTGAAAACCTTCCTTCATGGGGAGGCAACCCATAGAAGGGGACAGGAAAGAGCATTAATATTCATGTACAAGCAAAAGAAGAAGAGAAAGAAACAGCAAGTTTAGGCAAGAAGAGAAAGGAAAAAGGTAGTTATTTTCCTTGAAAGGATGACTCGCTTTTTGTGGTTTCTCCTGACAAAGCAACACAGGACACAAACTGAATGCTGTCACTCATACCTGCTTCCAGTTAAATATGAGCCCTTCAGCCATATAATCCCGATCCTTATATTCCTTGAAGAATTCACAGCCTGGAAAAGAAGGCAGAATTACGGTACTTCCTCTTCCAGAGCAAAGGCTCCTGAGACTTTTCTCTGGTCAGCCTGCACACTGCATGGTGAGGAAGTGAGGGACCAACTCACTCAGCTGTACACATTGGTACATTGGTGTCTTTGGGAAGCTGAAACTGACTAACAGGATAAGATCAAGAGTGGGCACCAAGATCCAGAGTGTGAGCTGCTGGCATCCCTGTGAATCCCAGCTCCTTGCGGCTTCGCCTGTTCTCATACTTCATCTATGCTCCCTGCTCACTCGTCATTTCTCTTTTGACCTGCCAGTTTCTAGTATCAAGCTCAGCAGATTGAGTGAAGCTCACAGGAGGAGTTACAGAAATATTCTTCCAGCTTCCCACTTTCTTGCAGAAGATGAGCCATCCTCCTCTCTAAAATGAGGTAGCAATCCCAACTTCATAGCCGTCATTGAGGACTATGACCCAATATACTAGAAAAGATACGGACAGCGCCTGCAATACAACAGGTGTCCAAGAAACAACACCACCTCCAAGCAACAAGCAAAGGGTACTTTCTGCTTCATTAACTCAAATGCCCTAAGAACAGAGAGAGGGACACTGGAGAAATGCAGTGTTGGCAGCATGCCCAGATTCAAAACTGCAGTTTTTTACCTCATCCTGTGATTGGGAAAAGCTGGTCAATGTCATTAATTAAGCCTTTGGGTTCCTACTTGTGGGATAGCTGTTTGAAGGCTGGAATATAATAATACGTAAAAGACAGCACGGATGTCCAGGTACATGTGGGATTTGAACTGCAGTACACCACTGCAGCCAGCTGCCTTGGTCAGAGATGAGGCTTGCCCCTGAGCTTTGGCCTGCCCTTGTTGGATGACCACAAAAAGTACAAGAATGTCCTAGGTGGTCAATAAGTTCCTGTGGCATCAAACCACAGGGTTAAAGAAGGCTTTCGGAGCAGTTTCCCAGTTACCCTCAGTCCTCAACTAAGGTCCATGCACACTTCAGAGCACACGGCTAAGGCCACATCAAGTCAGGTGAGATTTGGGGCAGTGAGTAAGAACAGAGTAGAAGGTGGTCACAGGCCACATTCACGTGGAATTTTGCAGCAACTCTTGGGACTGCCTCAAGGAAAAGAGGGAAAGTCCCTGTGGAGAGAAAGGTGTGGGGTCCTCATGTGCTCAGCACTGATTTCATTTCATATACCCTAATCCCCGTTCTCTGTGCTGACTCCTAAGTCAGGAAACAATCTTTACCTTGAATCTATTACCTTGAATCTATTTCAGTATTTCACCAGGAGAAAGAAGAATTATAAATATCAGATAGAGAGAGGCCTTGAGCTTATGAGCCCAGTCTAAGAGGAGACACCAATTATCTCTCAGGCCCTGTGAAGTGTTCTACTTTTCCCAAACCTGGCTGTTCAGATCAGCTGTGCAAGCCCTGGACTGAGCTCAGACACAGCCCATGATGCACATACTGTTTTTGTGAGAAAATAATGGGCCTAAAATAGATTTAGTACCTAAGCAGTGTCTGATGCTCATTACCAGAAAAGGCTGAATTCACCATTAGGAAAGAGGGATGGACAAAACCAGACAGGGGTAGCAGTGACTCATTCAAAGCAGCAAACCAGACTTGTAAGGGGGGGTTTGGCCCCATCTAATTTGGAGTTCAAAAGGAAGTGCTGGGAATATTTCGCATTTTCATTTTAAGCCAAACTGATACCACCTGAAGTTCCTGTTGAAGCCTTAAAGTCTTTACATGGCTCAACTGAGAGTATATAAAAGCCATCAATGGCATTTCATGACTTGGATAGTGGTAATTTCGCTTATTTTCCTATTTTATAGAGTGATACACGTGTGAAAAAAGTTCAAGAACATAAGCTTATCAAGTAAAAGGTGCTTCTTCTATCCCCTTGCACCATTATTGCTCTACTTGCAATTTTTGCTTTTTGTTTATCCCTTGTATTCTTTTCCTAACACATAGAATCATCAAATGGACATAAAAAAATCTGAGAAAAATAAGGAAAAGAGTCAGATTTTAACTTTTTGGCATATTTCGTGCTCTTTCTCTTTTCTCAGAACATTTTTCACTACAAGACTGAGAACATCAACTAATTTTGAATCCTATATTCCATCTTTTTTTGTTGATGGTGCTGGTTTTATTTTTTTAAAGACAGTCTCACTGCCCAGCCCTGGCTGGCCTGAAACTCACTTTATAGATCACAGTAGCCTTGAATTTAAAGTGTTCTTGCCTCTGCCTTCTGAGTGCTGTGATTACAGGATGTGTCACCATGACCAGCCTGCTCACCATGTACAGCGCTTGCTCTATGAGACATAATGGTTCATTCTAGAAGTGGAGGCATTGTTATTTACTTAGTTCCTATTATGATTAAAGAAAATTCTCCCTGAATTGTGTTATCACAAGCAGAAGTAAATATGTTCATCTCTAAGTCAGATAGACTGTGACTGAATGATAGATTATTAAGGCAATAAAAACTCAAGGAATCTTGTAATAAGTTGCAAAGTTAACAGCCTCAGGAACACTGTACTACTAAGGATGAAGCAGTGGTACTTATACATCTAGCAAAACTACTTTTCCTAACCATACTGTGTCTGGAACTGAACTACACACAGAGAAACTGTGTCTGGCTCCTCAGATGGCACACCTTTTTCCCCGGGGGTGTTCCCTGAGAACATGCTGCAAACCAGCTGCAGTCACCTATTGCTACAGTACAGAATCTAAGGATAGGACAGTACAGTAAGTATAGGACACTGTAAACAGTACATCTCCAATACAGTAAGGATAGGACACTGTTGGGGCAAGAAACTATCATCCTGGAGTCCTAGCACTTCTAAGCTCAGTGGTTTCATTGTAATCTGCATCAGCCCAAAGTTGCTCTTAGATTGAGAGACTCATCAGGACCATTACTTACTGAGCCCATTAGGGCTGGATCTGTCGCTTTACTCTGAAACAATTTTCAATATTCTTGTTATGAAGGATGAAACCAGAGCTCAGAAGGGGCTCAGAAGGTTCCATACAAGTTCAGAGGAACTTGTTCAAAGTCATGTAGCACTAGGGCTGGGAGTGATGACCAGTCCTGCAGGGCACCAAATCGAACTGCCAGAAAGGAATACCATGCACCTGCAGTGAAGCCACGGTGAGGATGCCGAGTCATCAGAGGTGGGTCTTAACTCTACCAGCAATCTGATGAAGACATTTTCTTCCGCAAGGTACATGGTGAACTTACACCTTGTGCAATGAAATGAAAGCTGTCTCAGTCTGCCCTTGCTGTTGATCATGTGACTCTAAAACTTGAGCAGTTCAAGTCTAAGCCAGGACTGAAGGAGGATATGAGTGCCAAGGAATGTGTCAGAATTTTTGAGGAGAGATGGCATTTCCTACTGTGGCTACAGAGTCTGGCACTAGTGCTCAGTGACTAGGTAAAGATGGCAGAGAGCTAGAGCACTGAGTGCTATACTAACACAGTTCCAGTCCTAGTGCAGAGAAAGTAATCTAGCCACAGGATGCACAAATATGTGTGGCAGAGATAAGAGTGGCCATGTGGATCTCAAAGTGCTCTGCGATGCCAGGGAGCCACTGTACATTTAATGGCAAAAGAGCTTTTTTTTTTTTTTTGGCTCATCAACAGCCTTGCCTGGAGTAATTTCTACATATGCTTTTTGATACACACATGTGAAGGTCCACACCACAAGGCCAGAATGGCATGAGCAGTGGCTGATGGAGTACTAACATGTCATTTCCTCTTACATAGTACTTTATAGGTACCATGTGGTTATTCAAGATATAAACCTAACAAACTTGTAAGTTAAACATTTCCAAGTTTTCAACTATCACCTGAGGAAATCTGAGGTTCACAGAGGCGAAATAATTGCTCGAGGTTGTAGCTAATGACTGCCAGGACCAGATCTGAATTCCCACTTGCCCCCATTCCTGCTACTTGGCAGGACACTCAACTCCCTAGTCAAGTCTGTCACTTGACTAGTAAAGAACTCCCTACCTGGATATGGGATGGAGAGGAGAGTGAAGTCGGCATAGCGCTGAGCTTTGTCCACCTTCTCAGAAGAGGTTACACTAAAAGATAGGGATATAATGTGTTATGGCATTCCAACACAGATACAAATAGAACATTTCCCAATGAATGCTACAAGTACTTGAAATGAACTTTCTGCTAAAAAAAAGCTGTCCTTCAGACTTCAAAATGACTCCCCTCAGCAATACTCATTATAAACTCTAGCTTTCTTGACCCTACTGCAGATCTCGACTGATCTACCACCATCGTACACCTCAGTCAAAACCAAGGAGGCAGGATCTCACCTTTTGAATTAGCCTAGAGACACATGAGGTGCAGCACCACAGAGGTTGTGGCAAGCAGAGCCAAGTAATAATGGGGTACTCTACACTACCTTGTTTCCAACAACTATGGAGAACGCTTTTAAGAAGAGTAAGCAATTAACTGGGAGCAGTGGTGCACATCTGTAATTTCAGTCCTAGAGAGCTGGGCCAGGACCACACAGTGAGTTCAGGACCACACAGTGAGTTCAAGACCAGCATGCCATATACAATGAGACACTGTCTCAAAAAGCAGAATAATCATAAGCAAAATAAATAACAAAAAAAGCCCTCAAATAACAAAGACAGGGACTGGGAACTGGCTTTGTTGGCAAAGTGCTTTTTATAAAAGCATGATGGTGCTCACATATACTAAAATTGGAACAATTCAGATTAGCATGGCCCCTGAGTAAGGATGACATGCAAATTCATGAAGCTTTCCATATTTAAAAATAAAATAAAAGCATGATGACCTGAGTTCTGATCCCCAACACCCACGTAAAAAAGCAAGCAGCACGCACTTGTAATCCAGCAATTTGGAGGTAGACATAAGAGAATTCCTGAGGCGTGTTATCTAGCCAATCTAGTTGAGTTGGTTGAGTTCCAGGTTCAGCAAAAACCCTATCTCAAAAAATAAGATAGAGAGCTGGGCAGATGATTCAGAAGCTAAAGTACTTGCCATGAAAGCAAAAGTTCCTACACCCTACATGCTGTGTGGATATAGCAGTCCACCTGTAATTCTAGCCTTGGAAGGTGGAGACTGGGAATCCCCAGAGCAAGCTGATTAGCCAGACTAGCCCTACTAGTGAGCTCTGGAATTGATTACAGACTGTCTCAAAAAGAATAACGTGAAAAAATATTGTTTAGTGTACCAGCCATTGCCAAAAGCAAATGTCTCTTAATCTAGTGTGAAAAAAAAGCAACCAATGATGATTTCTGTTATCAACTTTGGGCCTCCATATACATGTTTACACATGGACATGTACACTCCATACATGCGCACCTATACATGCATGTATCCCCCACACACACATGAAAATGGGAAAAAAATAATTAAAAATAAGGTGAAGCATCACCTAACATTGACCTCTGTCCTTATGTATGTATACAAGTACACACATGAACACGTACCCATATACAGAAAAAAAAAGGGTGGAGAGTTATTAAGGAAGGCACCCAACATCAATCTTTGGACCTCACACACAGAACACATATATCCCCTCCACTTCTCTTCAAGGACAAATAAAACCCAAAATAAACGAAGTAAATAAAACAGGGTGAACAAGCAATGTGTGAAAGGCAACACAAGGACAACACTGGCAAAGGCGAAAAAAGATAAAGGAATGTTCAGATATATAGAGCAAAATGAGTTCCAAGTGCAACCTCACTACACCATATTTTCTAAAGTAACCCTTTAGGATAATGGAAAGATATTTTTAAAAAATTGAAAGTTGGGAGGGAACTGGTAAAAAATTTTTAAAATGTATAATTAAATTTTTAATAAAAAAAAAAAAAAATTGAAAGTTAAGTTAAATTAAGTTGGGCAGGTGGCACATGCCTGTAATCTCAGTGCTTGGAAGATAGAAGTCAAAAGGATCAGAAGTTCAAGGTGATTCTTGGCTACATAACAGATTCTAGGCCAATCTAGTCTATGTGAGACTAAAACCATTAGAAAAAATAAACAAAATCTTAGAAAATGTTCCTATAATGTTATTACCCCAACCTAGGCTCCATTTTTTTTAAAGCTTTGCTTTAACATATGAAAATATGGCCAGTATTGTTTTACTAAAGCAAAAATGTAAAAACTGAATTTTAAATTCATTTCATTTTAAAAGTACTTGCATATATACCAGAAATGACACAGAACTTCAAGAGTCAAGGAAAAAAATGAAAGGGTGTCTAAACAAGCATCAGCAGAGCACTAGGTACATACTCACAGCTTCCTCTCTCACTAAAGTAGGATCTTGAGCAAGTTAGTTAGCTTTTCTGTGCTTTAGTTTCTTACCTACAAAAGAAAGGACACCAGAGCCTGCCTCACGGGGCTATCTGAAAATGCAGCAAGAGGTTGTACAGACAGCTCTCCCACCAGACCAGCATGCAGGAACTATGTACTCTGGCCAGCCCTGCAAGTAGTGAACACACAATCTGAGCCTGCTTCGCACTGGATATCTTATACTTACTTCATGCCAAATTTCACCTTCTTGTTCTCCACCATCAGGTCACAGATGTACTTGACGGACAGGTACCGAAGCAGCCTGATGTCATAGCCTCTCACCTTATCAAAAAGGTGTGTGTCACCACTTCTGAAATAAGAGCCAGGGAAAGAAGTTGCAGCGCATTTTCACTCAAGAATACAGGCTGGGAAGCCACTTCAACAAAGCATGGCTGTCACTGCAGACAACTTGTGTTCTCTTCTCCAGAAGCAAAGGGAAGGGATAGAAAAGTGACTTTTGAAGAGATTGTCCTCATCTCTGAGACATGTTTCAAAGAGAAGCAATTTGAAGCCAGAATGGAAAAGGGCTTTCTTGCACAGCCTGACATTAAGTCAGAAGACTCCGATAATCTCAGTTATAAAAGGCAGCAAGCAGGTACTTGACAGAGTCCTTAAACTCCCATTCGAGTAGATGTCCACTCTACTTTTGAATTCCAGGGCTACCAGCTATGCAAAGATGTAGAGATCAGTGGAAGAATGATGGGTACTTAATGCCCAAGCATGGTCAAGGCCAGCAGTCAGCCTCCTCACTAAGACAGTGTATGTTGCAGGTGATCTACCTGAGGCACTAGTCACCTGATATTGGAGGAAGCCAAAATTCTGAAGCACAAGCCAGAACTACTACTTTCAGAGATAACAGCAGAACCTGGGCATGGCAAGGCACACTTACACAAACTGAGCCACAGCTCAGCTGATGTTACCAGTGTGTTCATGTGCATTCCAGACATGCCTGATACCAGGTAAAGACTTTTCATTTGGAGCAAATTATGTAAAGGCAATTTTTCTAAACTATCCTGCAGCTTACTCTTTAAAAGCCATTTGAAAGGGGGTTGGAAGAATATGAACCAGCTCATTTTTTTTCCCACTTTAAAAGGGCTCAGTGGCTGTGTCTGTTAATCCTAGCACTTGGGAAGTATAGTGAGGATCAAGAGTTTAAGGGCATTCTTGATTATACAGTGAGTTAAAGGTCAGGACTACATGAGACCCTATCTGAAAAAGTCAAAAAACAGGGCCAGACATGATGGTTTAATGAGACTGCTGCTCATCAAAAGTTAGAAAACAAAAGGTGTGTGTGGCTGAAAGTGCTACACAAGTATTGTACCCCTAACTCTATAATAGGTATGCAGTGAGACACCAGCAGATTGATGGTTGGTACCCCAACTGCACCATGAACACAATACAGGACTCTAAAATGAAAATATGTATCTGAGGGTGATCTCAGACCTCACTATAGGAACCCAAATAAACTTGGCTATAGATTGCTCAGATATTTAACAGGTTAGGATGGAACTACTGGGTAAACTTCTTTAATGTTTTTTTGTTTATGTG